>BSBN01000118.1:7972380-9301111 GCA_027924645.1 Cunninghamia lanceolata
CAATAACTATGCTAAGGCAATGGCTCTTCTTTGGGGGCTTAAATTGGCCATATCTCTTCGTATTTAGAATTTGGAGATTCAGGGAGATTCTAAAATGGTCATCGATGCCATAACTAATAAGTTGAATGTTGGTATCCAACTGAAAGACATTATCAGAGATATTCAGTTTCTCTTGCAAAGGTTTATGAATGTGCATATCTCACATATTTACCGTGAGGGTAATGGCGTGGCAGACGCTTGTGCTGAACTCGGACAGCGTTTTTCAAATTGGAGGGTTTGGCGCCAATTTGATTACTTTCCTTTGAATATTAAGAATCTTATTCTTAAAGACGTGGCCGGGTTTCAATGAGGCTGATGTGTTTGAAAGACAGCTCATACTGCCAGTTCCTTGGGAAGGGGCTGACGTGTCCTTTGAAGTATGCGTCCTTTTGTACTTTCTCTGCTGTCAAATCCGCTCCTCTTTCTCATAAGGTGAGCGGATGGCCGGATCATCATGGCTTGCACCGCGTAATTATGGTTAAGCATGGGATTGGTGTCTGTAAGGCCTTCCATTATTATGAGATTGTGTGTGATGTTATTACCCACATTACCTGCCTTGTTAATGATCGTAATTCTCCTATTAAGAATACGGAGGAGTCTAGGGGTCTCTGTGGAGGGCGCTGTCATACTGCGATGGGGGGCGACAGAATTTGAACTGAACCTGTCTCGTGCTGTGAATTTAGGGACAATTTGGTTGCTTGGCATTACTGCAAGGAGGGTGGGATTAGCCCCTATTTGGAGAGGCTTAATGGTTACAATGAAGCTCTTTCTCAGCAGTTTGTGCGGTCTTGGTAGAATCGCTGGGTTTCGGTGGGTGGCATCAGATTTGAAGTTTCTGAACGCGTAATTGCTATGGCCACCGGTATGTCTACCCAAGGTTTGAAGCTGCAATGCAAAACTAAAATTGCGGACCTCTCCAGCCAGCAGCTCTTCCTCAGAGATGGTGAAGAATTGGTCCCTTACCAGGGCAGTTTTGACAGAGCCAAGCTGCCGGAGCCATGGGACGCTATTTGTTTTATCCTCATGAAATACTTTACCCTCGAGGGGCGTTTTACCAGGTTTTATAACTACCACCTCCCCCTGTTAAATCATTTCCATCGCAATGTTAAAATTAGTTTTCCTTTTTATTTTCTTTCTTCCCTCAAGTGTTATGTCCTTAGGGTTTGGGCGAAAATGGCTAAAAACCCTGCTCTGAAGCCTATCCCTCTCCACTAGGGCCTTATTCTCTGTTTGTATAATCATCATCTTGCCCTCGAGCCCTCTAAATCCATTCCTACCACTAGTGGGGACGGCGAGCCCTCCTCTAACCCTAATGTTACTCCTAAGGTTGATGAACCTAGGCCCTCCCCTGTTCCTATCAAAACTGCTGAAGTTTGTACTCCTGTGGCAAACCCTGTCGATTCTCCGGGCCCGACTGTTTCTAAGAAGGGTAAAAAGTGGAAGGTTACTGGTGATATGGGTATTGGGAAGACTGTGGTTGAGACCCCTAAAACCCTTGGTAGGACCCCGATGGGACAGCGAAAGGATTCCTCTGTGAAGGCTTGTGGGGAGGGGTTTTCTTCTGCAGTTCGGCGGTCTGGGCGTATTGCTAGCAAGACAGCTCCCTCTGCCAAATTCATTGACTATTCTGAGAGTGGCTCGGATGAATCCACCTGGGAGGAGGATGACAAGGATGTGGAGATTCAGGATATTTCAGGTGATGAGGAAGACAAATAGGAAATGCATGATTCAGGGGAAGAAACAGCTGACTCTGCTGGACATGCTGACAAAGCGGGCGATATGTTTGTCGAAGAAGCCAAGGATGCTATGGAGATTGATGATGGTCTGGGGGCTGATCTTGCAGGTCTGCGTGCCTGCATTGCAAAGTTGGAACAGCTTCTCTCCATTGTGCTCAGAACCTCTATTCTCCTTAACCTCTCTGTGCTGAAGAATTTGGGGGTTACTGTCAATACTGATAGTGATGATTTGGCTGAAAAAGTGGATGCTGTTATTAACTCTATGGTCTAGTAAGAAGAGCTGTGGCCTCCTTTGTTTTTGTTATTTTACTGTTGATACTCTGTTACTCTGTTTTTTGGCTTTAGTTTTAGCGGCTAGTTTTGCTGGTTCTGCTGGCATTATGTACTGGTGGTATATGCTGTTTCTGATGTAAGGCCCTGTTTTGTCTTCGGGTCTCTCTGCTTTTGTTAAGGGTTCGGCCCCTTGTTTTGTCACCTTATATAATCAAAAACATTGTAATCTTCTTTTTCAATAATAGAATTTATCAATCTTCCCTTCTTTTCAAATCTAGGCCTAAGAGTGGCATCAGAGCCATGGGGAAATAATAACAATGTGAAGATGTGGATGAATCCCTATGATATTTTTACCTAGCTGCAGATCTTTGCAGGACAATCTGATTGAGTGGATTTCTCAAGATTTTTGGTGTTGTAAGGGGCTGAAATGGATGCGTACTGAAAAGAGTTATGTTGGCAGAAGAGACAAGACAAAGCCACGTTAAAACTACCTTAATTTTGTTTGGATTCAGTTATCATTAAGCCTCTTCTTTAGAAGTGACAGTTAATTGTATAATCACTGAAAATCATAAACTATATTAAGATGTCCTTTTAAGAAAAAAATCCATGAAGTTAGAATTTTATATTTGAAAAATTTGTCTATGAAGCCATATGAATGAGAGCAAAGCTTTTGGAAATGAAGCAAAGGAGAATAGATTATTACACACAGACTAGGTAAAAGATGTGTAGAAATTTAAGTGTAAGAGAAGATTGAAGGTGGTGCATCAAGAATCTAATTTTGAGGTGAGATTGTATTGTTGGGAAATGAGGTGTCTCAACCTTGCTGCACATTTCCTGTTATAGTTATTTTTATTTAATATTTTCTTACAGCTATTACGCATTGTCGGTGCTTTGAAAATTGGTTTTTTGGGTGTCAAAAGATGCCCACATGATAGTATATTATGGAAAGCCTATTTTTAGGCATATTATGACAGATTCTATGACATCTGTAAGGGTCAAAAATAGGGGATTTCATTTTAGACATGTGAGCTTATTTTGGGACTAGAATCTTGGCTGAGAAGCCTCACACATGGTTTTGTAAAACCACAAGTGGTTTCTTGTATAGCCAGAAGTCTATAAATTGGAGGCTTGAGGAGTTGTTTGCATATTGTGAGTTTGCAGGTATTGTTATGCTGGTGGAATGCTGCCAGAATTCTTCCAGAATTGTTTAACTGGTGATACTCCTGTAATAAACTTGCTCTCCAAGTGTATGTAATCTTGGTATTGGATTTGAAATACATTGAGCAAGCTTTTGGAGTGTGGGGTTTTTCACCCGAAAAGGTTTTCCCTACGTATATCTGGTGTTTTGTGTTTTATTGTTTATTTTATGCTTTGAATGTGTTGTTGAAATTTTTGTAACTGTTAGATCAGCTTTTAAAAGTTTTGCATAATATCTCTCCTCAAGATTAGCGTGGGAAGTTGTTTCCACTACTTTAACTTCCTTACAAGTGGTATCAAAGCCTAATCACCTTTGGTTTAAGTTGTGGGTTGTTGGGTTTTTTGTGCTAATCAAGGTTTGAGTGGGAGCTTGTGCATAAGATACTTTGTGATCTTGTTGCAAAGGCCTTTTTCAAATGGTGATCACATCTGGGAAGATTGAGGTAGAGAAGTTTTCTGGCACAAACTTTGAAATGTGGAAGCTGAAGATGGAAGATTTATTAATTGATCAGGATCTATGGGATGCGATGGATGGAAATGTGAAGAGGCCTACAGATCTAGCTTTGGTTGCAAGTATGATATAATGGACAGAAAAGCTAAAGGTCTCATAAGACTGTGTCTTACAGACTTGATTTTCATAAATGTCCACGAAGAATCCACTTCGAAGAAGCATTGGAAGAAGTTGGATGAGATATACCAAGCTAAATATTTAGTAAATAAAATTTTCTTGAGAAGTTGTATTCCTTGAGAATGGAAGATGGTGGATGAATTTTTGAGTATCTAGAAACATTCAATACGTTGGTGACTCAATTGACGTCAGTTGGGGTGAAAATGGATGAAGAATAAAGGTGCCAAACTTTGCTGTGTTCGCTGCCAGACTCATGGGATAGCCTAGTCATGGCCATTGGGAGCACCTTAGTCACTCTAAAGATGGAGGATGTTGTTGGTTCTCTACTCTCTGAAGAGATGAGAAGGAAGGCCTCCCTGAATGCCAAAGAGGCTTTGAGTTTTTGAGGAAGACCAAAAGAATGAGGCAAAGATGAGAAGCAGCGTGGCCATTCCAAGTCCAAGAATAAGGGGAGATCAAAATCTCCTGGTAAATCCAAGGCAATATGCTGGAACTGTGGCAAATCCGAACACTTCTGAAAGGAATGTAAAGAAGAGAAGAAAAAGAAGAAGAAGAAGCAAAATTCTAACTTTGAGTCCAGAAAGGAAGATGGAGATGCCTTTATTGCAGCCTTGGCCACTCGGGCAGGCGATAATGGATGGTTGATAGACTCAGGTGCATCTTTCCACATGAGTCCTAACAGAAACTGGTTTAGTAAGTATGAAAACTATAATGGTGGTAAGGTGTATTTGGGTGATAATTCTTTCCTTGACATTGTTGGCTGTGGTAGTATTCATGTGAAATTTTCTGATGGTAGAGTTAGAAGATTTGATGGTGTCTTGTATATCCCAGGACTAGCAAGAAATTTATTATCTGTTAGCAAGTTAATAGATGCGGGTGTGCATGTACAGTTTTCTAAAGCAGGTGTCAAAATGGTGAGAGGTGCAATGGTGATAGCAAGAGGAAGCAGATTGGGTACATTATACCAGCTTGATGCATGCACAGTTGAGTGCAATAGCACTTATGATAAAATTAAGCCATAAACTACTTCGATGAAAAAAGAGATGGTTTCCTCTTCTGCGGATGGTCGTGGCTTTTGGGTACCCAAGGGTGCTCTTTCTATCGAATCAAAGTTCCCTGCAGAGAAGACCATGTTATGGCACCAGAGACTTGGCCAAATTGGAGAGAAAGGTTTGAAACCCTTGAAAAATAAGAACCTTATTGAAGGTTTGAATGATTGCAATCTAGAGTTTAATTTCTGTGAACACTGTATTTATGGCAAACAGAACTACGTTTAGTTTTACTCATCTTCTCATAAGTCTTCATGTATTTTGGATCTAATCCATTCGGATGTATTTGGTCCTATTGATGTTGCTTCTATCGGTAAATCAATTTATTATGTTACTTTCATTGATGATTTCAGAAGGAGAACATAGGTATATTTTTTAAAGAGTAAATCTGAAGTTTTCAGTCATTTTAAGGAGTTCAAGGCTATGGTAGAAACTCAGACTGGAAAGAAAATTAAATGTTTGAGGACTGACAATGGCGGTGAGTACTGTTCTACAAATTTTGACAGATTCTGTACAGATTGTGGGATTAAAAGAGAGAAGAAAACTCCATATTCTCCTCAGCAGAATGGAGTTGTTGAAAGAATGAATAGAATGTTGATGGAGAAGGCTAGGAGCATGTTGAGTGGAGCTGGTCTAGAACAAAATTTTTAGGCTGAAGCTATTGCCACTGCTTGTTATTTGATAAATAGATCTCCTACATTAGCGCTTGTTGATAAAATGCCAATGGAGGCGTGGTCAGGGAAAAAGCCTTCACTTAGACATCTGAGAGTTTTTGGTTGTGAGGCATATGCACATGTGCCTAAGGAGAAGAGAACAAAGTTGGATTCTAAGGCTGTCAAATGTATCTTCATCGGCTATAGCTATGGTGTGAAAGGATACAAGCTTTGGGATGTTGTTGCACATAAGGTAATTCATTCCAGAAGTGTTGTTTTTAGAGAATCTAAATCTTCTCCTATTATTTTTTAGCCAGAACAACATAAAGAAATTGAATAGAAAAAAGATGTGATTCAATTTCCTTCTATGCCTGAGGAAGATGAATCGAGGCCCCAGGATAGACAAGAAGTTGAGGAGAGCTCATCAAGCTCTGAATCTTTAGAAGAGGATGAAGAGGAGGAAGAAGTGGAAGAACCTTCACCTCAGCTTGTTCAAAGGTCTACAAGGCATAGGCAACCACCTGAAAGGTATGGGTATTCACCTGATGATTAGAAGTGTATATTTGCTCTGAATACTAGCATTGATGAACCGAGATCTGTGCAAGAGGCTTTGAGTATGAATGATGCAGAGTCCTGGAAAGTTGCCATGGATGAAGAGATGGCAGCCCTTGAAAGAAATGATACATGGGACCTTGTACCTTTGCCTAAAGGATGTAAACCTGTTGGATGTAAATGGGTCTCTAAGAAAAAGATTGGTTCAGATGGAAATGTTGAAAAGTATAAGGCATGGTTGGTTGTGAAGGGATACTCTCAGGTTGAGGGTATTGATTACGGTGAGATTTTTTCTCCTATTGCTAAAATGACATCCATTCAGTTTTTATTATCTATTGCAGCAGCTCATGACCTAGAGGTCGAACAAATGGATGTGAAAACTGCTTTCCTTCATGGTGATTTAGAGGAAGAAATCTATATGACACAACTAGAGCACTACATGGTAAAAGGTAAAAGCAAGTTGGTTTGTAAGTTAAAGAAATCTCTCTATGGCCTTAAATGAAGTCCTAGGATGTGGTACCAAAAATTTGATACTTATGTGTTGAGTTTGGGATTTGTGCGGTCTAAATATGATCACTGTGTATATTTTAAATCTGATGGTGATTGTTTGCTAGTAATTGCTTTATATGTTGATGACATGTTGTTTATTGGGAAAGGCAAAGGTTTGATTGCAGAATTGAAATCTCAGCTCTATGAAATTTGAAATGAAAGATCTTAGTGCAGTAAAACACATACTTGGGAAGGAGATCAGAAGAGATCATGAGAACAGAAAGCTATGGCTTGGCCAGAGTAAGTATGTTTGTTCATTTTTGCAAAAGTTTAACATGCAGGATTGTAAACCACTTTGTGTTCCTGTTACATTGGGAACAAAGCTCTCTATTTCACAATGTCCTACATCCCCATTAGAGATGGAAGACATGAGCAGAGTGCCTTACCAGAGTGCAGTTGGAAGCTTAATGTATGCTATGGTGTGTACAAGACTAGACATTGCCCAAACAGTGGGAGTTCTTTCTCGTTATATGTCTAATCCTAGAAGAGTGCATTGGGATGCAGTTAAGAGGATCTTCAGATATTTACGGGGTACAGCAGAGTACTCTATTTGTTTTCATGGTATAGGAGATCAGCATTCCTTGAATATTCGTAGTTTTGTGGATTCAGACTGGGCTGGTGATGTCGATAGTAGAAGGTCTGCCAGTGCATGTGTTTACTCTTAATGCTGGTGCAATTAGTTAAATGAGCAAGCGACAGGTTGTGGTTGCTTTGTCCACTATTGAGGTAGAGTACATGGCAGCTACTCATGCCTGTAAAGAAGCCATTTGGCTGAAGTGTTTGTGTTTAGATATTAGATTGAAACAAGATGCAGTTACAATTTATTGTGACAGTTAGAGTGCAATCTGCCTTGCAAAGAACCTAACTTTTCATGCCAGGACCAAACACAATGATGTTCAGTATCACTTCATGAGAGATATGGTCGAGAATGGCAGCTTGAAGCTGGAAAAGGTAGAGATTATGGCGAATGTTGCAGATGCATTAGCTAAGCCCGTGAGCACAACAAAATTTAGGTGGTGTTCTGAGTCTATGGACCTTTTGACCCCTAGCAGTTGATCCATGATGATGTTATTCTCCTGGCCCTTGCAAGGTATTCGACAAGTGGGAGAATGTTGGGAAACAAGGTGTCTCAACCTTGCTGCACATTTCCTGTTATAGTTATTTTTATTTAATATTTTCTTATAGCTGTTACGCATTGTTGGTGCTTTGAACATTGGTTTTTTAGGTATCAAAAGATGCCCACATGATAGTATATTATGGAAGGCCTATTTTTAGGCATATTATGACATATTCTATGACATCTGTAAGGGTCAAAAATAGGGGATTTCATTTTGGACATGAGAGCTTATTTTGGGTTTAGAATCTTGGCTGAGAAGCCTCGCACATGGTTTTGTAAAACCACAGGTGGTTTCTTGTATAGCCAGAAGTCTATAAATTGGAGGCTTGAGGAGTTGTTTGCATATTGTGAGTTTGCAGGTATTGTTATGCTGCTGGAATGCTACCGAAATTCTTTCAGAATTGTTTAACTGGTGATACTCCTGTAATAAACTTGCTCTGCAAGTGTATGTAATCTTGATATTGGATTTGAAATACATTGAGTAGGCTTTTGGAGTGTGGGGTTTTTCACTTGAAAGCGTTTTCCCCACGTATATCTGGTGTTTTGTGTTTTATTTTTTATTTCATGCTTTGAATGTGTTGCTGGAATTTCTGTAACTGTTAGATCAACTTTTAAAATTTTTGCATAATATCTCTCCTCAAGATTGGTGTAGGAAGTTGTTTCCGCTACTTTAACTTCCTTACATGTATAAGGCAATGACTTGGATATTTTTGCAGAAATTGTAAAACAAAAAAAAAATGGAGTGCCAAGCAATATCCAAACCTTGACCCTGAATAGAAGCTGTGGCAGTTTGAGCACCTTGACCAAGCAATACTAGAAACCATAATTGTGAGTGAACGTAGAGGAAATCACAAAGTCAAAATTTTGGTTTAATGTCTTTTTTTATTGACGAAGGACTGTGTTTGTCTCTAACGTTCACTTTTCTACAACTAAAGAGTCACTATCCAAACATTCTGTTGTTACGGTGAAGTTGTCAAGATATAATACAAACAGATGCTACAACCAACCAATTCAAAGGGTTAGCCAAGTTTAATGAAAAGAGGCACAAATCTAAAGATCAATATAAAATCGTTGAAAGGTTTAAAAGCCAGTGTTCCCCATCTCAGTAACCCTTGAGAGGTTTAAAAGGTTTGGAGTTTATTTTTAAAATGTTTTTAACATCAATTACTATCAGGTCTATAACTATATAGGCATTGCTAGTGCAATTTTATATAGTTTGCATGGAATAATTGTGTGAAGAAAAGGCATTCTAAATGTTTTTTTTCATCCTTGGAAGTGGTATGGTTCAATCTTTGCACACAGTCAGATTTTTTGTTGACAGTTTTAGATTAACTAACAGTTATTGCTGCAAAAATTACAGATAAAGGTCATTGTTTTTTAATAGTTTTATGTAAAATTGGCAAATAAGGGTGTAAGAAGAAATAAAGGGGTAATTGTTGCTATAAGGTGTTTTTTGTGTGATAAGAAGTGCTAAGTGTTTGTAAGGGTTTTTTTGAAGAAGCCAAGATCTCTGAGATGATTAAATAGGAAATGGAAGATTGCATACCAAATGTAAAGCATATGCAATTGATGCAAGTCAAACAGTATATTAGCCAAATAGGCATGAATATATAGATAGCAGAAAGGTACCTGATCTCCATGAAATGAGGATAGGAATCCTCATACATGGAGTGGTGGCAAGTTTCCTACCACAAAAGTAGTATGAGGTGTTGAAAGTGAGCCGACACCTCTAAAGACTCCTAACTAACTTGACACCTCACATGAGAAAGTGTCAAGGGACACCTAAGTAGGCTTAAAGCCTATGAGTATGTAAAATATACACTAACACCCCCCTAAGCATAGCTTAGGTGGACACAAAAGAAATGGGTCCTAGCTACAAGGCCTGGCGAGGTACCCATGAACAATCCAAGTATGAAGTTGGGTCCCAACAACTAGGCCTGATGAGGTACCCAAGTACAATGCAATTTGTTAGAAATAGAGAAAGGTAGAAAACCCAGTGGAAAAAAACTACCCTCCAAAAGAGAGATAAGCAAGAAAATTATATAGGTGAAAAAGTACTACTTCTTTCACTAAGTACAATATAGGATTCCCCCATAGGAGAGAAAATGAAAGAAGGTACATGAGACCCCCCATAATCCCTGTCCTACTGTAGTGATGCTAAATAGTCGACAAAGGATGCAGATGTAGATCCAAGAATACCAAATGATGTTCCTTCCCTTAGGAAGAAATGAAACCTCCTAAAGATGCAGGATATCTTCCCATGTGGGAAGATGTATGTATGATATTGAATCATGTTGAATTTGATCCAAGGATGATGATGCCTATGTCGATGCCTTTGAAGAGTGCTCAAATGTCCCCGTGTCGATGTCGGAGGATGACATAATTAAATCAGGTGCAAGCCTAATAGATGAGGATGATGACGATCTAGAACCATGTGTCAGACTATGTAAAGCATGAATATCTGAAGAGGACAATGGTGATGCAACTTCATCAAAACTATCATCGAAGAGAACCCTAATGTCCTCAATGTGTGCTTCCATGTCAACAATGCGAGACTCTACAAATAGACAAGTGATGTCAAGTAGGAATATACAAATAGACAAGCAATGTCACAATCAGCAATGTTAGGAAGACTGATATCTTGTTGCAAAGAAGCACTAGAAGCTTTCAAAGAAGTGACTCTAGAATTTGATGAAGCAACAATATGAGTGATGACTTCTTCTATGTCAATGGAACATTTTGTTTCTGTATCATGATTAGGGATGTGAGTTGTGATCAAAGCAGGATCACGTGGGAATGGAGAAAGATTGGAATTTCCATATATCTCCTAAATTTTGATCCATAATGCATGTGGATAGTCAATATCCATGATGGCATACAAAGCATCATCTAGAATATGTAAACTGATTAATCCAACAATGTGATCATGATGATTAAACCACTTAGCCTTCTGTGATTGTTGACCAAGTTTAGGGATATGTTCATATAGATAGGGTATGAGATTATGAAACCTGATATGTTTCAGGATGCCTTCACACCAAGACTTGTAGTTTCCCTTGTTTAGGTTGATTACAGAAGAGTGAGTTTGATATCCCATGATTGTAGTTTCCCTTGTTAATTCCTTTTGACAAAAGAAAATTGACACATTAGGCAACCCTCTTGATTAGGTGGCCCCCCAGTTTTGGCACATTATAAATTAGTGTGTTTTATAATGTAAGTAGGTTCAAAGCATGGGAAATAAAAAATATCAACTGTTGCAAAAAATGGTGCTCAATTTTGAGCTATTGAGCAAAAATTATTACAGAATCAGTTTCCCATAAATGACCTATTTTAATGCATTTACACTGAAAAGCAAAAAAATGCCTATGACAACAGTTAGCCTAGCCATCCAACAACTCATTAGAGTCAGAAATAGTGAAATTTACATAGGTTTGAATTGTGAGGGGGAATTGGCCTCCTGGCACCCTGGGCCTCTCCCTTCGTCTTCATTCAGTGAAGATACAAGGGTTAAAAAACCATTAACTTTCATAAAGGGAATTTGCCCAAATATAAAATCCTCCCCATCAAAATTTTGTATTTTATTTTATATCTTTGGTGCTTTTAGACAATTAAAAAATAATAATTGCCTATACTAAACACTAAAAAAGCATAGAGTCATATGCTTTACAAAAATAGAAAAATAAAATATGAGGAGCCCAAGAATTAGGGTAGTGGAGATTTAGGGAAAAAAAATGCCCAAAATTATTGAAGGGGCGAATTAGGGAAAACTTCCCAAACAATGTAATTTCTGGAGGGGCCAAACCCTTCTCTACTTTTTGCAAGTGAACCCTCTATATGATGGCATTTGAGTCGAGGCCAAGGGCATGCATTGGAGGCTTAAAAGCTCCTTCTCTGTGTTGGTTATTTTTCCCGAATCAGCAGAGGGTTTGCTGGTTCCAATGCACGGGCAGATTCAGCCAACAGATATAGGAGGTTGAGTGAGCTGCCTCCCCTTCACTTCTAGTTCTGCCGCACCAAGGGGGGTATCCTTATAGCTAAAGATATAACCTTGACTCGCTCAATGATATAAAGATTTAGCTTTACAATAACAGGCAGAATACTCCCATGTCCGGACCAAGATTTGCATCATAGATCACAAGGTTGGCAATGTTCTTGGACATATCTAACTGGTTATGGATGAGACTATGCAAGGGTTCCTAATCCTACTCCTACAACTAACTGGTTGGAATAATGGAATGGTTTGAATTTGATGGTTTGGATGCAAGACAAGGACTTTGGATCATAACTACTAATCC
This sequence comes from Cunninghamia lanceolata, assembly GCA_027924645.1. NCBI lineage: Eukaryota > Viridiplantae > Streptophyta > Pinopsida > Cupressales > Cupressaceae > Cunninghamia > Cunninghamia lanceolata. Next base: position 7,984,469 of record BSBN01000118.1, read on the forward strand.
AAAAGCAGACCGGTGCCTATATCAGGGCAAGGAGTCAACTAGACGTATACAAGAGATGGTTTGCAACTAGCATTCAAGTTTCAAGGGGTTTGAACTAGTATTTGCCTTACAAATACCACCCAGGAATGGGTATTTAGCTGCCTATACTTACAGATATCCCTGCTAACATACAGCCTTCTCCATACTTTGACCTAAAACAGTTTAATCCACTCCTTGAATGGAAGTCTAAAGATCAAGCATTTAGTATAGAAATCTATACCCTAGAATCTATGAAACCCTTAGCAAGTAGATTCAAAAGAAGGAAGGCATGCAACAGAGGAGACAGACAGGTAAACACATGCATTAAAAGATTTTTCATATGAAGCAACAATGAAACTGAACATATGTGCAAAATACATTCATCATGCAACTCATAAACTCCAAAGAGATAGAACAACCAGGAAATGCTCTGTATTTCGTTATTCACACAAAAAATTGTCCAAGTCTTTAACAACCATAGACTGAGTAACACAGTCTGCTTAATACAACAAGAAAGTGTACTCCACATTAATTACATGGCACATCAAAAATCTGCCAGATACAATGCATGAGAAATGGCGCTCAAAATTGAATGCGGTAAAGGGACAAAGAGGAAGGAGCAGGTATGTTTGGGATTTGAGCCACCACTCCAAGATTTTCTTCATCAATTCGGGTGGTTGACCTGTCAACATGACCCATACTTCCTTGCATAATCTGCCATTAAAGCTTCAGCTACCCGCAGCCTCTGAAGATGCAATAGCAGCATGTCCATGGAGTTTTCCCGCTCAAAACAATGCCTATGGATGCAAAGAAAACCCACATTGCAACTTTAAAAATTGGCCGTTGACCTGTCTCCCAATCGCTGAGATCTAACGGCTCAAAAACTAGCAGAAAAGCCAAGAGCCAATGATATCATGCCATGTAGGCGGCTTTTTCCTCTATCGCTGACTTTTCCATTCATTATTTTGCCATTTTCGCCCATTGTATATGCATGTTTGAATGCATATACAATCGCTACTGTTCACCCTGTCAAAAACCCTTGTATATGCAAGAGCACATGCATATACAACTGTTCGTTATACGAGGTGGACCCCAAACCATTATAGAGCAAATTGAAGTTCAAATTAGGTCCGGCTTGCATCTCCATCCTTTGTATATCTGTGATATACAACACATACATACATATAGGCCATGGACTTCAAATCACTATGCATCAGAACATATCCCCTTTTGAAGTCCCGCCTATATCTCTTTTATTGCACATCGGCTTGTATATCGGCATATACAAGCGCTTTATACAACCCACGGACCTGAAATATTTATTCACTGCATTTTATTCCTCCATCGCGTTCGGGCTGTATGTCCCCTTGCTTGCATCCATCGTCTCATACATACAAGGTGGATTTCAAACTATTATCTGTCGCATCTGACTTCTCCTTTTGTTCCAGAATGCATATTTCACTTGTATGCCTTGAATGTACATCGACATACATAGAACTGCCTTTGCATATAACTAGTAGGCTCGACCATTTTCTCTCTCCTTTGCACTTTCACTTTGCATGTCGCGAGCCTTTGTATAATTTTCAATGTACATTCCCATGCACATACAAACAAGGAATCTTCACTAGAATATTCTTGCAATGTATCTAACCATTGTATGTGTGCCTGAATGTATATTGCATATACATTCCACCTTGTATATCCACGGGCCCCACCACATGCATCTCTGCCTCGCCACTGTAGCAAATGTACATTTCACTTCCTTTTATATCTTTCTATGTATATGACCTGATATACAAAGTGGGAATACTCCCAGGAATCTGGGAAAGATTCCCCCTTTGTATATTCACCTTTTAGAGCCCGATATACATTTAGAAATGCATCTAAAATCAATTTTTCAAAGGGAGATAGAGTTTTCTGACCCACCAATGCACATTTTATCTACATGTATATACAAACACCTTTGTATATACAGAGACATGCATTTTAACTTTTTTTTGCATTTTTTAGCACTGCAGAGGCCGAAAGATAGAATTTTTGGATTTTTTGGGAAGAGGCTTGCATATTTGAATGCTTGAATCTTTAGGAAGATGCCTGTAGATTTAAGTGCTAACATAGGCTCCGTCTGGGGATGCATTCCTCTTGTAGGCATGGCAAGAACCTCAGAATCTCTGGGATGCAGACCAGTCCTTATCCATTGGGCAACAGAGTCAAAACTGCACCAACCTGCATCACAAAACACATTTATTAAAATTTACTTGGCGGCCCAAGGCCACCAAAAAGGAAAAACCAAAATTTTCCTTTGTCAAACACTTTATTTTCTTTTGATTTCTTTGAATGAAGCCTGAAAGCATTTAACCACTTGCAGCACCCAGCATTGTAATTGTTTGTGCTGCTACTCCTTTCTCCTTCAACAAGTCTACAGCAAAATTCATAAGCATCTACCATTTTCAGTAGTAGACTGTCATCATCATATGAGTCATTGATGTTGCTTGGAAAACTAATAGACTCATATGAAACAAATGAATCCACGTTAGAATTTTGCCCTTCCTCAAAAAATAAAAGCTCTTCTGAATTGAATAAATAGTATTCAGGCACAAGCAACATCTCATAATCAAATTTACTTTTATAGTCATTTAGATATTCATCATTACTGTGCTCAGCAATCTCATCATCAATGTCCACCTGGAATGTCTCCAAAGAAGGCAGAAATAACTCAGAATGCAGCCCTACACTAAAAGCTTCATAGTCACCCCCGCAACTAGCACTATCCCCAACTGTATGAGCACACACATCTACAACCTGTCCATTCACCTTTGAATAGTGACCCTATTTTTCCTCTTCACCAATGCCTTGATATTCAAAAACAAAATTTTCAACCTCTGCACTGTGAAGGTGGTCAGAATCTTCAAGGAAACACTCATATTCAACATCCATATATATTTCATTTTCTGAAAGGCTCACATATGCATCTAAATGCTGACAGCTACTAATACATTCACTGCTGTCCCTTGAAACAACATCCTCTTCATTCAGAGTGAATCTCTGCATATCCATTTCACACAAATAATTAGGCATAACTTGGATATGCATACTGTTGTAGGACACAACCTCATGTATGTCTTTCATTTCATTAATTGAAGGACATTTTGTGTTTACAGGCATCTCTTCTAGAGGCTGATAACAGTCTTCATTTTTATCATTATAGGATGTGCCTACATTTTCTACAACATTTTCTTCATGTATCACATCATGGTTGCACACATTATTCTGAAATGTATTTCCCTCTACACAATCATTTATCAATGAACATACTGGAACAGCAGAAATATATTCACTTCGATAACTATTTTGACAACTTGCAGCCATGAAACCTACTAGCATTCCATATTTCTCATTGTTTTCAATATCCATAGCAAATTGGTAAGCCTGGTGAAGTGTGGCTGGTTCTTTATCTCTCAATAAATAACTTATTTCTTCAAACGCAGCCAAATAAATTGCTAAGCACAATGCATTATTGGGTCTCATATACTCAGGGATTTGCTTGAGCAACTTAATAAATCTAAGATTAAAAGCTGGAACTAGTTACTCATCTTCCTTTTGGATATTCATAAAATGTATGATCAATGAGACCACATCAAACCTTTCACCAAACTGTTCTAGGAATGCAATTTCTAAATCTATCCATGAAGAAATTAAACATACAGGGAGGTCTGAAAACCAAACCCTAGCATCATCCTCTAATGACTGAACAAAGAGTCTCGTTACTACATCTTCATCCTCTACCTCATAATCTTCTATCAAATTACATAATTTCTGTAGATGTTTGTTCGCCGATTCAGAATCTGATCCACTATATTTTGGCAAACATTTTCTAATTTTATTTGGAATAGCATTTGGGTAACCACATATTCCTTTAAAATTTAGGGCTTTATATCTTTGAATAAAAAATGGTCTCCTTTGAGAACACACCCAGGTTTGTTGTTCTAAACTCATCATTCTTGAAAAGATGAAATACGTAGAAATATGTTGCAGCTTTGATAGGTTCAATCAACAGAGTCGCCACCTCTCATAGAGAGGACAATATATCAACAAGGCACTTGTGTTTTCTGGATTCACCATGCCAGCAGAGCACCACATGGTCATTTTTTGATCTTGCTGCAACAACTTCACTAGAAACTAGATTTTCTAGCCTTCAAATCAATTGACTCTCTTTCTTCCCTAGCAGAGTTGCCAATTTCTATTGGTTACTTGGATGGGCCACAAATATATCACTAGAGATGACTAGATAGTACTTTGACTTCACATCCCCAGCGGAGTCGCCAATTCTGTTGGTTACTCGGATGGGCCACAAATATATCACCAGAGATGATTAGATAGTACTTTGACTTCACATCCCCAACGGAGTCACCAATTCTGTTGGTTACTCGGATGGGCCATAAATATATCACCAGAGATGACTAGATAGTACTTTGACTTCACATCCCTAGCAGAGTCACCAATTCTGTTGGTTATTTTTCCTGAATTGACAGAGGGTTTGCCGGTTCCAATGCACGGGCAGATTCGGCCAACAGATACAGGAGGTTGCGTGAGCTACCTCCCCTTCACTTCTGGTCCTGCTGCACCAAGGGGGGTATCCCTATAGCTAAAGATATAACCTTGACTCGCCCAATGATAGAAAGATTTAGCTTTACAATAACAGGCAGAATAATCCCATGTCTGGACCAAGATTTGCATGATAGATCACAAGGCTGGCAATGTTCTTAGACATATATAACTGGTTATGGATGAGAGTATGTAGGGGTTCCTAATCCTACTCCTACAACTAACGGGTTGGAATAATGGAATGGTTTGAATTTGATGGTTTGGATGCAAGATAGGGGCTTTGGATCATAACTACTAATCCAGAAGCAAACTAGTGCCTATCTCAGGGCAAGGAGTCAACTAGACGTATACATGAGATGGTTTGCAACTAGCATTCAAGTTTCTAGGGGTTGGAACTAGTATCTGCCATACAAATACCACACAGGAATGGGTATTTAGCTGCCTATACTTACAAATATCCATGCTGACATACAACCTTCTCCATACTTTGACCTAAAACAGTTTAATCCACTCCTTGAATGGAAGTCTAAAGATCAAGCATGTAGTATAGAAATCTATACCCTAGAATCTATGAAACCCTTAGCAACCAGATTCAAAAGAAGGAAGGCATGCAACAGAGGAGACAAACAAGTAAACACATGTATTACAACATTTTTCATATGAAGCAACAATGAAACTAAACATATGTGCAAAATACATCCATCATGCAACTCATAAACTCCAAAGAGATAGAACAACCAGGAAATGCTCTATATTTCATTATTCACACAAAAAATTGTCCAAGTCTTTAACAACCACAGACTGAGTAACACAGTCTACTTAATATAGCAAGAAAGTGTACTCCACATTATTTACATGGCACATCAAAAATCTGCCAGATACAATGCATGAGAAATGGCACTCAAAATTGAATGCGGCAGATGGACAAAGAGGAAGGAGCAGGTATGTTTGGGATTTGAGCCGCCGCTCCAAGATTTTCTTCATCAATTAGGGTGGTTGACCTATCAACATGACCCATACTTCCCTGCACAATTTGCCATTAAAGCTTCAGCTACCCGTAGCCTCTGAAGATGCAACAACAGTGTGTCCATGGAGTTTTCCCGCTCAAAACAATGCCTGCAGATGCAAAGAAAACCCACGCTACAACTTTAAAACTTGGTCGTCGATTTGTCTCGCAATCGCTGAGATCTAACGGCTCAAAAACTAGCAGAAAAGCCAAGAGCCAATGATATCGCGCCACGTAGGCAGCTTTTTCCTCTATCGTTGACTTTTCCATTCATTATTTTGCCATTTTCGCCCATTGTATAGGCATGTTTGAATGCATATACAATCGCTACTGTTCACCCTATCAAAAACCCTTGTATATGCAAGAGCAAATGCATATACAACTGTTCGTTATACGAGGCGGACCCCAAACCATTATAGAGCAAATTGAAGTTCAAATCGAGTCCGGCTTGCATCTCCATCCTTTGTATATCCATGATATACAACACATACATACATACAGGCCGCGGACTTCAAATCACTATGCATGAGAACGTATCCCCTTTTGAAGTCCGGCCTGTATCTCTTTTATTGCACATCAGCTTGTATATCGGCATATACAAGCGCTTTATACAACCTACGGACCTGAAATATTTATTCACTGCATTTTACTCCTCCATCGCGTCCGGGTTGTATGTCCCCTTGCTTGCATCCATCACCTCATACATACAAGGCCGATTTCAAACTATTATCCGCCGCATCCGACTTCTCCTTCTGTTCCGGAATGCATATTTCACTTGTATGCCTTGAATGTACATCGGCATACATACAACTGCCTTTGCATATAACTGGTAGGCCCGACCATTTTCTCTCTCCTTTGCATTGTTCACTTTGCATGTCGCGAGCCTTTGTATAATTTTCAATGTACATCCCCATGCATATACAAACAAGGAATCTTCACCAGAATATTCCTACAATGTATATAACCATTGTATGTGTGCCTGAATGTATATTGCATATACATTCCACTTTGTATATCTATGGGCCCCACCACATGCATCTCTACCTTGCCACTATAGCAAATGTACATTTCACTTCCTTGTATATCTTTCTATGTATATGACCCGATATACAAAGCGGGAATACTCCCAAGAATCTGGGAAAGATTCCCCCTTTGTATTTGCACCTTTTAGAGCGAGATATACATTCAGAAATGCATCTAAACTCAATTTTTCAAAGGGTGATAGAGTTTTCTGACCCGCCAATGCACATTTTATCTGTATGTATATACAAACACCTTTGTATATACAAAGAAATGTATTTTAACTAATTTTTTGCATTTTTTAGCACTGCAGAGGCCGAAAGACAGAATTTTTGGATTTTTTGGGAAGGGGCTTGCATATTTGAATGCTTGAATCTTTAGGAAGATACCTGCAGATTTAAGTGCTAACACTCTGCACCCACAATGGTTTTTTTCTAGATTTTTTTGTAGATCAACAGTGGTTTGCCCATGAATTTGGGCCAAAAATTGACGTAATTCCTTCTCTTCCAGGAAAGGTCAATTTCTGGTTGAACAATGCGAGTAGCCTGGGCGTGTTTCTCCGAAAAGGGGCTGCTAAATGGGAGCCTGCATAGGGCAAAGTTTTTCTCTGCTCAAATAAGCTAATGTGCTTGGATAGAAGGTGTAAGGATTTGGGCCACGTGAAGGCATGAGTTTACTTCAAGCCAAGTAGGGTGCAGTTATGGCCTCGGGCTAAACCTTTCTCATAGAGCACCAGCGAAAGAGTAGGTGTTAAGGCCTTTCATGAACATGCCAAGTGGATTCCTTTGGCAGAGATCGGCCCACATGCCAATCAGATTCCCTTCATAGGAACACAAAGAAAACAAAAAAATAATTTCAATGCATGGAAAAAAAAAATGAACACAATGAACAATGTGGACAATATTGTATTTAGAGACCCGAATTACAATGAGTACAAAGCCTTGTATATATAGGCAAGGAAGAGTCACGCCACCTATGATGTGGATTGACAAGTGCCTCATGAAGTGGCACAAATGAGAAGACAAGTGTCCTATAGGTCTCAACCTTAGGATCTCTTGTAGTGTGCAAACCAACAACCTATTTGACCAAGTCATCAACCTTGATGCCAAGTGTTGAGTGACCTTTGAGGTGAGATGGAAAGTCTTCCAACCTCAAAAAGGTGGCACATGAGGTTAACCAAATAACTTGGTAACCTCTAGAATTTTAAAAGGTTGCACATTCAGTTAGACAAGATGTTGTCTAACCTCATCAACCTAAGTACACTTAAGTATAGTGAATAGATAAAGTATTCACTCTAACACCCCCCCTTAAGTGATACTTGGGGAGATCACAAAAGTGCAAATAGATAGAAATGGGTCCTGGATAGAGGCCATGTTAGGTACCCATGTACAAAGCATTCTCTCACAAATGGAGAAAAAGGAGAAAACCCAGTGGGAACAAAACTCCTCTCCAAAAAGAGAAAGAGAACGATTTAAGACCTTCTGAAGATATGTCTTTTGATGATAGGAACATGATGATGAAGAACTCCTGAATCATGTAGAAGTTGTAAACTCTGCCAATGATGAACTAGTGTATGCTGGAATCAATGAATCTCCAAGAAATGTAGATCAAGATAAGAGATACAAAACACTACATGAGTTAACATACGAACACTACTCAACTAATGTGCACAAAGTCAATCCAACTCTATGAAGTCGAAAATACAAATAATACTATGATTAGGAGTACTAGAATCTCAAAATGTGTTCCACTAAAATAATCCCCCATACGAGAAATCAAAATGAAGGATTTAAGACCTTTAGAAAAGAAGATTCCTCCACTGCTTATTGAAAGAAGCATTGAAAAGAGGATTCGTCCACTACTCCATTAAAAGAAGCATTAGCATAACATATCATAGTCCCCCCATAATGCTAAGAGAAATAAGCAGAACAACTAAAATCGGGAGTGTGCAAGGAATGTAGACCAAGATGTAGGTCCAAAAAATGTACAAGAACCTAAAAAAGGGTGTGCATCAAGGCACACACAAATGAGGTGAGAATCACAAGGAGACATTGTTGTGATGTTAAATCACGAGGATCCACAACTATGATGTCAAATCAAGGTTCTTACAACCCCCTATTACACTTTATAATTTAGTGTAAGTACAAATTTTCTAAATTCCCTCCATGTGGAACACATATTTAGTTTTGTGGCACTTTATAAGAGTCCGTTTACAAATTTATTTTCTATTTGAGTTCTTACAAGTTTATTGTCATGAGGCAGATTAAAAAGACATAGATTAAGTTATGTTTTGCAAGCCTCAATAAAAGACAAAAGCATGAAATTACAACCCCCTCCTTTTCAAAAGCATTCCCTCCCTTACAAACTTTGTTGAGTTATCCTAATAGCTAGCTATTAATGTGGCATAAAATGTGATTGTTTAAGCTAACCACACAGTTAGATTACAAACAATAACAGCTACCATAGAACTGTTAGCTATTAGAAAGTGGTGGAGATTGAGCCAAGAAAATAGAGACCTCAACACAGATGTCATCCTTGCCATAGTTGAGACATCATCTAAACCACAAATGGCTACCTGTAATAAAAAACTAACCTTATCGTGTAGAGAACTATAGTGAGAAGCTGTGAATGATGAGAAAAGCATGCCTATGACTTTGTTGAAACAACACTGTGAAACCACGAATGACTACTGTTGGAAATCTGTGACCTTTGTAACTAAATGATGGTTGTAGTTAGAAATCCTGAGTCAAGAGGCATATAGAACTATTATGAAAACAAAGAGTCTCATTGTTGACTCTTAGATTGACCTCAACACCCCTTTGAAAACTGAAACTATGAAAAACAGTGACTGTGTCACGAAACCCCTGCAACTTTTTAAAAATGGCAACTTGTGAGTTGAGATTTGTGACCAAGGATATAGTAGAGCGACCTGCAAATGTGGATAGCCACCTAGAATGAAAATCTAGATGTCAACAAGAAAATACCGTCAAAAGAACTTGGTGTGGTCACAGTCGGAGGGTTCATAGAATGAATTGTCCACACAGTACAACTAGAGTACAAACACAATGGAAACAACACAAATTTATAGAATGCAACGGAAGATTCAAATGCTCAATATATCATATATTCATAATGCTTATATGCCAGCAACATGCGGGATACAATCAAAGGGCTCAAAGGCCTGCTTTCTAGGTTACAACATATATGCAAGCTATGGCATTGAAGTGCCTTCCGGAAAGGAAATTGAACTCTAAAACATGTTCTAAAACTAACAACTAATGAAATTATTCCTAATGCCTCTAAGAGATCTATACATATCATCTCCTAGCTCATGAAATCCTCTGCATCAACCATAAGAGGTTACATACTCCAATGAAGGATGTAACGTATAGAAACAAGGTAGGTCAGCCTACAACCTCTGGTAATGCTCCATAAATGGATAAAATTTGGTGTAGACCTCAAGAGAGGTATATCTGATCCATATCTACCTTGAGATATATTTCATTAGGCTCTGCAAGTCATGTAAGTGCTCTGCAAACCTTCTCTTTCAACTGATTGTCTGAATGCTTTGCTCTGTGAAAGATGATGATCTTCTAATAGCGATAACTTTTAGAAGACAAGTCCAAATGACCTAAAATTTGGATATGATGTAGATAATGATATGTAGATGCTAATTCCTTCTCTGTCAGCTTTGATATGAAGATGTAGTGAAACACGATACAAAATGATGAAACTGTAACTGACTGAGCTAAACTGAAAATGAAAGAAAAAATGCAAATGTTTTTGGTTGATGCAAGATTGCTCTGCAACCTGGGATTATTCCTACATCAGACACCTGGGGTTGTTGAAAAAGTGAGCCCTCACTTTGCTAGGGCTAGAGGAAAACCAAGTCGATCCACCTTAGCCTGCGAAATCCATGAAGAATCTTCTTCCAGTCTGCCTTTCCACTTTACCAAATATTCTTTGTATTTCTTGCCTCTGGTACTACGTCCAACTCTGCTATCCAAGATGTTCTCTATCTTCTCTAGTTGTTATTTTGGTAATTGATTCTTCAAACTATCTTTAATGTTGTCACTTGATTCTCCTTCATGATACTGATATAGGTCTACAATGTTGAATATAAGTGATATACCCAATGTCTTCGGTAGTTCCACTTCATATGCATTACTAGAATCAAACTTCTTGAGTATCCTACATGGTCCAAATTTCTTCATCTTCAACTTGTATGTTCCCACTAGAAATCTCTCCTTTCTCAGATATACCATTACTTCATCTCTAACCAAAAAATCTTTATGTCTCCTCTTCTCATCTGCTTGCTCCTTATACTTTCTATTTATCTCCTCCAAATGCTTCTTGACCTAATTATGCAATGTCTCCATATATCCTACAAATTCTTCTACCTTTGCACTTCTCTTATTCTTCATACTGATGTCTCTCAATTCTGTAATTCCTCTAGGTTTCATTCCAGTCACAATCTCAAATGGTGTCTTCCCTGTACTCCTATTCACTGAATCATTGTATGCAAACTATGCTTGCAGTAGAATTAGATCCCAATTTCATGTCTTATCTCCTACCAAACATCTCAACAAGTTACCCAAACTCCTATTTACCACTTCTATTTGTCCATTTGTCCATGGATGAAATGCTGAATTAAACTTTAGATCTGTCTTCATCTTCTTCCATAATGTTCTTCAAAAGAATCCAATGAATCTTGTATCCCTGTCCGAGACTATACTCTTAGGTAATCCATGCAATCTCACATTCTCCTTAAAAAATAGGTCAGCAACAAGCACTACATCATTTGTCTTCTTACAAGGTATGAAATGTGACATCTTTGAAAATCTATCCAGCACTACAAATATAGAATCATGTCCTCTCTATGTTCTTCGCAATCCTAATATGAAACCATGCTTATATCTTCACAAGGTCTCTCCTGTACTGTCAAATATTTGTACAAAACCAGTATTTTGACTAGTCCCTTTTGCAACTTAAAATATTCTACAACTCTGCACAAAATTTCTTACATCCTTATATATCTGAGGACAAAAATAATGTTCACTTACCAAAGCCACTGTCTTGTTAATTCCAAAATATCCCACCAATCCATGACTATGTTTCTCCTTGATCAAATTGTCTCTCATTGAACTCCTAGGTATACACAACTGATTTCCCTTGAACAACATATCCTCTTGAATAAAATAATCTAACCACTTACTTCTATCTATCACAATAGGTTCCTTACATGCTTTCCATGGTTTTGCAAAATCAAGATCTTCTTCATACATGTGCTTCAGTTCCTCAAAACCTAATACTTCAACTCTCATCTCTATCAACAAATTCCTTCTTCTGCTCAACACATCTGCAACTTTGTTTGACTTCCCACTCCTATGCTTCAATTAACATGTGTAACTCTGCATGAACTCTACCCATCTCATATGTCTCAGATTCAATTTTTCTTGACTGTTCAAACATTCTAAAACCTGATGATTAGTGTACAACACAAATTCTTTAGGCAACAAATAATGTCTCCACTTCTTCAAAGCTTCAATTATGGAATAGAACTCCTGATCATAAACTAAATATCTTCTCCTTACATCATTCAACTTCTCACTGAAATATGCTATTGGTCTACCTTATTGACTTAACACTACTCCTATTGCATTTCCACTTGCATCACAATCTACTTGAAATACTTTGTTGAAATCGGTTAATGCTAACACTAGTTTCTCTGTCACTTTCTGCTTCAACAATTCAAAACTTTTATTTGCTCCTAATGTCCACTTAAAATCCTTTTTGTCACCTCTCATTGTTTCTGTCATTGGCATGCATACTGAATTGAAATTTCTAATGAACTTCCGATAGAAACTAGCTAATCCATGCAATGATCTGACTTCTCCAATGCTCTCTGGTGTTGGCCACTCAACAATTGCTCTAACTTTCTCAAGGTCCATCTTCAATCCTTCCACAGAAATCACAAATCCCAAATATACCAATTCTTCCTTCATGAAACTACATTTCTTGATGTTTATTAACAACTTCTCTTCTCTCAACCTCTGCAATACTTGTCTAATATGCCACAAATGTTCTTCCTTTGTATTACTAAAAATTAGAATATCATCCAAGTATACAATAACAAACATACCCAAGAATTTCTTCAAGACTTCGTTGAACATCAATCTCATGAATGTACTCGGTGCATTAGTCAATCCAAAAGGCATCACTAACCATTCGTACAATCCCTCATTTGTCTTAAATGTAGTCTTCCACTCATCTTCTTCTGCAATCCTGATCTGATGGTATCCACTCTTCAAGTTTATCTTTGTAAAATATTTTGCTCCACTCAAATAGTCCATAATGTCATCCATCCTTGGCAATGGAAATCTATACTTAACAATGATCTTGTTGATTGCTCTAGAGTCTGTACACATTCTCCATTCTCCATATTTCTTTCATGCTAGCATTGTAGGTACTTCACATGGGCTCAAACTTTCTCTGATCAATCCTTTCCTCAACAATTCCTATATTTGTCTATTCAGTTCCACATTCCCTATTGGTGTCATTCGATGTGATTCTTTGTTAGGCAAACTAGCTCTATTTATAAGGTCCATATGATGACTGATACTCTGAATTGGTGGCAATCCTTCAGGTACATTATCTAATATGATGTCTTCATACTCTGTCAACAATTCAATTATCTCCTCTAGCTGTGATTCTTTAGTCTCTGCACTTAGGGTTCTACGCTTCTTAGGAATTAAAGCAAAAGACTTATTCTCATGTCTCAAACCATCTAGAAATTTCCTTCCATCAACCAAACAGATTCTAGCATTCCCACATACTTCACTTTTAGGTTCATCTTCCAAAGGTATCAAGATATGTTTCTTCCCATTCGATGTTATAGTATAAGTATTCTTTCTCTCATCAAGTATAGCCTTTCTAGCATACTACCATGGTCTACCCAACAATATATGACATACATTGAATGAAATAATATCACACAATAAATCATCACTATAAGATCCTATATGAATATTCACCAAACATTGTTCACTCACCAATACCTTGTGTTCATCTTGAATCCATGCTATCTTGTAGGGCTTAGGGTGTTTCAATCTCTCCAAGTTTATCTTAGTCACCATCTCCTCTGAAACCAAATTATCTGTATTGCCACTATCAACGATAACCTTACAACATTTATCTCCTAATTTGCGTCTAGTTCAGAACAAATTCTTCCCCTATAGTGGATTCTCAGTTGTCTCTTCTTGAAATACTACTCTCCTCATGACTAATGATTTTCCTTTCTCTGGTTTTCCAACTGAACTAGGTGCTCCAATAGGTTCTTCTTCTACATAAGTTGCTCTTGCACTATTCTCTATCTTCTTATTTATACTTTCCTGATGACATTCAAATGCTCTGTTTCCTTCACCTCCATACTTAAAACAAGTTCCCATGAATGTTCTTTTATCAAACACTCTTCCATCTCCTATACCCTTCATTACGGTAAGAATTATGATTCCCTCTGCGGTAGAAAGTTCTATCATCTCTCTAATATGAATTGTTATCTCTATCCTCCTTGAATGGACTACTTTCTTTGTTATGCTCCACATATGATCTTTCTCCTCCAGAATATATTCTACCTCTTTGAAATTTACCTCCTCTACCTCTATGTCTTTGCTCATGCTTCTTATTCAACTTGTCTTCAACTTTCAATGCAAACTGATATGCTTCTTCTATTGTTGTCATCCTTACCAAACTCAATTCTTCTTGAATATTCAATCTTAATCTATTTATGTATCTTGCCACTTTCTCCTTGCTTGGTTCACTATGTCCAGTCCTTATGATCATCTTATGAAATTCTTAAGTATACTGCTTCACAGATTTCTCCTTTTGCCTTAGGTTATGCAATCTTTTCAACAATTCCAACTCATAGTCAGCAAGTATAAACTAATTCTTTAACTTTGTCACCATCCTATCCCATTTTATGATCTTCTCTTTTCCTCTCCTATTCCTATCCAACTGAACTTCTTTCCACCAAATAGCAACATGTCCTTTCAGCTTAGTCTTCGCAAATCTCACTTTCTTCGGATCTTCAATTTCTTCATATTCAAAGTATTCCTTCAAGTCATTTATCCAATCAATCATTTCCTCCGGATTCAAATTTCTAGTATAATTCGGTACATCCACTCTATGTATCTTTCCAATCATTGAAATAGCTTTCAACATCTTCACTTGATTTGATTCTTCTTCTTCTAGGGTTTCTTCATTTTGATCCGCAAATTGAAATTCTTCATCATCACTTTCAACATCATGTCTAGGGGTTAGTCCTCTTCTTCTATATTCTTCTACAACATCCAGTCTAACTCTCATTATTTTCATCATCTACATCATCTCTTCCATTCTTCCAACAATAGAGCCCATAGCAGGCATCCTCCTTGGCGGCATCTCTTCCTAGGATTTGGTGCAATTGCCTCAATTCGGCGATCTAACTACAAGGTAGCAACTACCTCACAATCAGTGCTCTATTGACAAACATAAGTAGACTACCTCAGGTCAGCAATCGGTTCACCACAAGATCTTCTAGAATGCCTTCACTTCCTAAAGGATCCAAAACTTTGGTCTGATACCACTTGGTGCAATCACGGTTGGAGGGTTCACAAAATGAATTGTCCACACCATGTAGCTAGAGTAAACACAATGAAAATAACAAAAATATAGAATGCAATGGAAGATTCAAATGCTCAATATATCATATATTTAGAATGCTTATATGCTAGCAACATGTGGGCTATAATCAAAGGGCTCACATGCCTGCTTTTCAGGTTACAATAGATATGTATGATATGGCATTGAAGTGCCTTCTAAAAAGGAAATTGAACTCTAAAACATGTTCTAAAACTAAAAACTAATGAACTACTTCCTAATGTCTCTAAGAGATCTATACATATCATCTCCTAGCTCATGAAATCCTCCACGTCGGCCACAAGAGGTTACACACTCCAATGAAGGATGTAATGTATAGAAACAAGGTAGGTCGACCTACAACCTCTAGTAATGCTTCACAAATGGATGAAAATTGGTGCAGACCTCAAGAGAGGTCTATCTGATCCATATGTGCCTTGAGATATGTTTCATTAGGCTCTGCAAGTCATGGAAGTGCTCCGCAAAGCTTCTCTTCCAATTGATTGTCTAAATGCTTTGCTCTGTGAAAGCTAATGATCTTATGATAGTGATAACTTTTAGTAAACAAGTCAAAATGACCTGAAATTTAGATATGATGTAGATGATGATATGTAGATGCTAAGTCCTACTCTGTGAGCTCTAATAGGAAGATGCAATGAAATGCGGTACAAAATGCTAAAACTGCAACTGACTGAACTGAACTAAAAATGAAATAAAGAATGCAAATGTTTTTGGTTAATGCAAGATTGCTCTGCAACCTGGGATGCTCATGCATCAGAACTCCTTCAGACCAAAAACAATTTCAATGAAGACACATCTACGAGAGAGCCCAAAAAGGGCGTGGCGGCAAGACCTCAAACAAGGGCATTGGGTAGGCGCAGAGATGACATGAGGGTAGGCACAGGGGCGCGCTCTTGTAGGTGTTGAGACATGCATTTTAATGCCTATACAGAAGCATTTGGATGCCAAACTGTAGCCAAGAATGCCCTTTAAGTAGACTCTTTTCATAGTCAAACTATGTCTTCAAACACTAAACAAGGGAAACAACAACCGATCTTAACCTTTGGGTTTGGAAATCGTACTTCTAGAGAGTTTCACGAACCAACAATCTTCAACCACGACACAAAAATAAGACATCACCACTCCTTCACACAAGGTTGTCACTCCTCTCAGTTGATCAATACTTTTGTTGAACCCTTGAATTATAGCACCCAAGCAATTTGCCATACATGCCAGAATCCATATCAAACTAGCAAACTCAAAGGATCGAGAAAACTAAATACAACAAATTCGTTCAACTTAAAGGCCTGAAACTATCTCCCCCTATGCTCTAATACCATGAAGAAGCCAAGATCTCTGAGAGGATTAAACAGGAAATGGAATATCTCATACCAAATGCAAAGCATATGAAATTGATGCAAGTCGACTAGTATATTAGCCAAATAGGAATGGATATATAGATAGGAGAAAGGCACCCGATCTCCATGAAATGAGGTCAAGAATCCTCATACATGGAGTTGTGGTGAGTTGCCTACCACAAAAGTAGTATGATGTGTTGAAAGTGAGTCGAAACCTCTAAAGACTCCTAACTAACTTGACACCTCACATGAGTACGTATCAAGGGACGCCTAAGTAGGCTTAAAGCCTATGTGTATGCAAAATATACACTGCCATTTTTTTTAGCATTATTGATTGAGCCTACATCATGGGATCTGTTGGCAAGAGACACTGCTCTATTAAATAATTGAGTCTTGTCATTGATGGTAACAAGGAAAGGAACAAGGTTGGAACAAAGATTTTGGTCCGGTGAAGAAGACTTAGTCATTTTGGCTATGTTGGCAGTGTACAGAGGCAGTGACAAAAAAACAATGTTTGGATTCGCATTGGTCCGCAGTTGAAGACTAAGTATTGCAGTTCTGGTATGATGTTCCTAACCCTCAGATGATCTTATACCCAAGGTTTCAGCTATTGATTAGTTCCAGAAGTATATCTTCAAATGGCTCAAGTCTAATAGAACAGAATACAGTGCCAGTTAAAGTAGAACACACATTTGTTTTGGTCTGCATTCCTCTAGTGTTAGATATTTAGTTATGCGGTTTTGAGGTGTTGTAAAAACTTGTATGAAGTGTCTAAATCCAGAGTTGCAGAGTCTGCGGTCCACTAGAAAGATAGTTATGAGCCACTGAGTATCGTTACATGGTTTGACAATGACTGGCTGTGACATAGTCTATATTTCAGCAGTCCGCATTTTGCCACATGTTGATATTATGTTCTGTGGTTTTGGAGGTATGATCTATGATGTCTAAAGAGTATTTGATATGATTTTGAGAAAGTATTGTGGTTTACAGTGAAAGTTGTGATCTGACAGCTAGACTGAGTCAGTAACAGTTTGTGTTTGAGGCCGACATGATAGTTTGATTTGTGTGCGATAAGTTCTATTGATTAGAACTTTATCCTAAGTGGTTCTATAGTTGGATCCAACATATGAGAAGGTGTTTCAAATGTTATTTAGGTCTGCTATGTATTTTGATGAGTGGATTTGGCTGACAAGCTACAAGTTTATTAACTATATGCTTCATCTAAGTAGGCCGATTTAATGTGAAGATTTTAAGTGTTGCAGATATATATGGGATCAAACTTGGTGTCTGCAGGGTGTGGAGTGAAGGTGAATATGTGTATGTGTGAATACGAAGTAAGGTGATTTTGTGGAAGCAATAAGAACATATCTGGTTCCTATGTAAAAGCAGAGCAGTCAGAGATGAATAGCTTTGAGAGAGTATTTCTGTGCTTTATTGGAGCTATAACCATGCATGTGTAGATGCAATCTGAGTAGTTCAACCTGATAGTGAGCCATTCTTCCTTCGTCTTTCTTTCTCTAGGCAGTGAGCCTGTTTTTACAGTGAGCCTTTCTTGTAGTGAGAATTTATTTGGGTAGTGAGCCCTAAGGCAGTGAGCCTTCTTGTAATCTAGTATTGTGCTATTATAAAATATTGTGAGCTAACACTCACCGTGGTTTTCCCCTTTTTGGGGTTTTCCACGTAAAAATTCTGGTGTTCATGTGTTATGTCTTTATGGTTGCCTTTCTTATGCTTATTCTACTTTGCTATTATTAATTTTGGAAATTAGATTAATAAACATGTTAAGATGTGGTTTTGAGGAATACTGATTCACCCCCCCCTCTCAGTATTCCTTACTATCAACAGGATCTACCTTATGTGAAGATGACAGTTTATCTTTACAAATTAAGGTTGCAAACTTAGAAGAAGCTACTCAAATATCTGAGTGTTGGAGGCAATTTCAACCTACCTTTATGCAGTTTTATGCTCAATATATCTTGCTTTGACAAGAAATAGATAGGCTACAAAATAATACACCCATTGCTAAAGAAAAGAAGAAAGATGTAAAGGATGTACCTTCTTCTAGAACCTCAAAACAAGGAGCAAGTAAACCTAAAAGGTCCTTAAAGAAAGGTGTAGTGTCTCCTCTTGAGTCACAAAAGTAGAAACCCTTTGAGTCTAACTTTGTTACTCCATCCAAACCCATTGTGAGAGTTTGGAAATGTCAAAAAATAAATAGGGGTAAATGTGGTCTTGGTTATCAAGGTTTTGTGGGGTCTTATGTTCCATAGTATTTGAAACCAATCAAATTTGTATCTAAAAGGCTTATGAATACATGTCAAGTTGACTCTTCCTCTACCAATGTCAAAGTGGTTCAACAAATATTATGTTCCTATTATGGTCATCATGGCCATACATTAGTGTCTTGTTTTGATCTACACCCTTGTTCTTTATGTGGTCAACATACTCATGATTCTTCTCATTATTTTCAAAAGAAAGTGCACAAACCTGTATTATGTGTTTCAGATCCTTTGTTTGACCCAGTCCCAAGGGAGAAATTAGATGCTTTTTTAAATACTATAGTTGTGACACCTTTGACAAAGGTTGTAACAGATACTCAAAATACAACTATGTTAATTGTTGTTAAAGTTGTTATTGGTGGTGACAATGTTTTTGGTGATGACAAAATTGATTATACTCATCTTCAGAGTGTTATGGATTCCCATTATGTTCACCATACTTTTGATGATTTTTATGACAATAAAGATGACCTTTATTGGTTATAATGTTCTTCATCAAGGAGACCAAGTTCTTGGCATTTTCCTCTCTCATCTCCTAAGGGGGGGAAACTTGTGTGTATGCCAAATTTGAGTGGAGAATGTGTATGCCAAAATTTGAGTGGAGAATTCAAAACAAAGATTGTTGATATTATTTGTAGTATGGATAAAACAAGTCCCAATTTGAGAGTTGTCAAAGTAACAGGCTCAATTCCAACAAACATTTGAGACCTATCAAAGCAATAGGCTCAGTATTCTAGTTTGAACCCTATTAAGGTAACAGTGTTCGTTCAAACAAGTTTGAGACTTGTCAAAGAAATAGGATTAGTCTCAAGTTAAGACCTATCATAGTAGTAGGCTTTTTTCAAGGAGCTTCAGATTAGCTAGCTGATAATCTCATCAAACTGCTGACCGAGAGAAGTTTGAGCAGTTCAATAGACTGCTTGGTTTTATGATAACCCCTTCAGATAAAGGGGGCATGTTAACGTGTTAATCCTTAGGGTTAACTTTTGTAATCTATTTTCTATTTTAAATAGTTATGGGAAGTTAAACTGTTATTCTGCCTATATAAACGATATTGTAATCTTCTTTTTTAATTACCATTCTTCCCTTCCTTTTCAATTTGGGCCTAAATATGTCTACCCATTATAAACATTACACCTAGAAAAAGAGGAACACACCACCCCAACAAGAATGCTAAGTGCCAAAATTCCTAGAGTTACCACAACATATATACAATCACACTATATACTAGTTCACATAGAGATATAATTCCCTTAGTATGCATGCCTACAACCCATGTGAAAGAGAAATTAACTCCCACAAAGCTATGTACACTTTTGGAGCTTAAACATAGTTATAAATTATCATTGACCAAATACCAAATTCTATTGTTCGCAGCGAATGAAGTTATGCTCAGCCATGAAACTATCAAACTTATGATACCATTGCCTCGAGGCTTGCTTGAGCCCATATAAACTACGCTTCAGTTTGCAATACAAATGCTCTTGCCCCTGTTTTATTAAACCTTCAAGCTGCTCCATTTACAAATCTTCTTCAACATCTCCATGTAGAAAAGTCATCTTGACATCAAGCTGTACAAGCTCAAGATGCCACATAGCTGCCATACCCAAGACTGCTCAAATGGTGGTCATTTTGATGATGGGTGAGAAGATTTCATTGAAGTCAATCCCCTTTTGTTGATCAAAACCTTTTACTACTAATCTTGCCCAGAAGGGGTGTTTGCCTCCATCTTCTTCTTTCAACTGATATACCCACTTGTTCTTCAAAGGTCTCCGATTAGGCAGGACCTTCACCAAGTCCCAAGTGTCATTGGCCTGCAAAGAGGCCATTTCTTCTTGCATAGCCTCCATCCACTTCATTGAATTTTCATCTTTGCAAGCTTGTTTAAAAGTTGTAAGCTCTGACTGATTGAAAAGCAAAAGATCATAATCATCCAATTTAGTTGGAGGCTTCTTTTGCCTAGTTGACCTCCTCAATGGAGCTGCTTGCTCCCTGAAGTCACCTTGTACTGGTAAACTGCCCTGTTCCTCATTATTGCCCTATTCATGAACATTGTCCTGTTCAAAATTTGACTATGAACTTCCTGAATGAGGTGGTGCCATACATGACATATCCTGAACACCCCCTGTAGGCTGTGTATCTATTGATAAAGGCAACGATGATCCCATAGACTACATAAGAGGCATATGTATGGGCTATGAATTTGTTAATGAAGGCAGCGAATGACTGTGACTCAAAAATGATGGATTAGAAAAGGTAGATGCTCTTTGATGAGGCTGCGTGGAAAAGTCAAGAGGCAGTGAAAACTTTTCAAAATGCATAGAGTGTTCTAAAGTGTGTGTGGGATTTGTGAGTTGGTGCATGGACTAATAAAAGAGAAAGGTTGGAGTTGAAGACTGCGTGGCAGATATAATGGGCTGCGTTGAACTTTGTAGAGGCAGTGAAGTAATGTTTGAAACCTCTAGCAGCGTAGAACCTTGGGATAGCTGTGTTGCATCCAATAGAGGCTGCATAGTAAAATTTGAATGCTATGCACAGGATCTAATATGCAATGTGGGAGTAGAGGACGGCACGTTTGAAAATTTAAATAGCTGTGTTGGATATTCTAAAGTTTGCATACCAATTGAAGACTGCATTTGAACATTTTTAGGCACCACAAAAGATTGAAGAGGCCGCCAGAACTTTGAGGCTGGACACAAACATTTGAAGGTTGAAAACTAACAGTAGGAAGAATTCTCTGTGTCTTAGGTGTATTAGTCCCATTATCAAACATGTCAACCTATATCGAATCATTTAAAGAGACACTCTGTTTTGCAAACATGGAAAGAGTTTTTCATTAAAAACCACATCCTGATTGTAGATAAATTTCTTGGCAATTGGATCCCAAAGCCTGAAACCAAATAGGTCCTCACCATAACCAATGAAGATGCACTTGTGGGATTTGGGATCAAGTTTCATTCGCTACTCCTTAGGAATATGCACAAAGGCTTCACAGCCAAACACACGCAAATGATTATAAGAAATTTGTTTCATGAGCCATCTCTCCTATGGGATATCAAAATCCAATTGAGAGGAAGGAGCTTGATTGATCAACTACATTGCTGTATTACAAGCCTCTACCTAGAATTCTTTTCCCAATCCGGCATTGGAGAGCATACATCGAGCTCTCTCAAGAATTATTTGATTCAACCTCTAAGCTACACCATTTTCTTGAGGGGTGAAAGGAACAACTTTAATTCGATGAATACCATTATCTGCACAAAAAGTGTCAAATTTTGAGGAGCAAAACTCTCCCCCATTATTAGTTTTAAGAGATTTGATTTTATGCCCAATCTAATTTTCAACAATGGGGTCTTGAAAGTTTTAAATTTCGAAAACACCTCTGATTTTCTATGTATCATATAAATCCATACTTTGCGAGTGTAATCATAAAGAAATGTAACAAAATAATTAGTGCCTCCAATGGAGGTTACCTCTATGGGACCAAAAACATTAGAGTGAACGAGCTCCACAGGTATGGATTTCTTGTAATGACCAGTCTTCAAGAAGCCGGTCTGAGTCTGTTTGCCACAAAGGCAATGCTCACATAACTCTAAATTAACAGATGTGAGGCCTAGTAGTTGATTCCTTTGAAGCATGACTTCAAGTCCTTTTTGGCTCATATGTTCGAGCCTCTTATGCCAAATCTCTAAACCGCTATCCACAACCATCATTGTAGCTCCCACTTCACAATGACATTCTAACACATAAAGACTACCCAACTTGTAGCCTTTTGCAAGCACCAAAACACCCTTGGTTACTTTCCAAGTATCTAAAGAAAATTTGACATCACACCCTTGAGCATAAAGCTGACTGACAGAGATGAGATTCCATTTTAGCATGGGAACATGTTTCACATCTTTTAAGATCCATTTATTTGCATTTTTCAAAGACAATGTCACATCACCTTTTTCTAGTATGTCTCATTCTTTATTATCACCAAGAAAAAAATTTATGAACATACCTTCTTGATATTTTGTGAAAGCACCCCAACATGGAGTAGCATGGAAATATGCACCAGAATCAAGCACCCATAAATCTACAGTAGTGTCACTCACTGATAAAACCAGAACACCATCATCTTTATCATATGCAGTGTTTGCTTCATTATTACTCACCTTTTCTTATGCCTTTTTGTAGTTCTAACAATTCTTTTTTGTGTGACAAGCTTTGCACAAAACCAACATTCTCCATTTCTGCCCTTGGACTTTGATCTTCTGGAAGATTTAGACCTTCTTTTGTTATTATTTCTGCCTCTGTCTTGACCCCTTCCTCTATTGCCAATACTTACAACAGTCAAGGCATCATCGGATGAGGGTTCTTGATTTTTCCTCCTCATGTCTTCACTGAGAAGAGTAGCTGCAACGTCATCAAATTTTAGATTACTCTTGGCAGCCACATAAGTGCTAACTGCCATCACCACTCCTTCCCAGCTGTTAGGTAGAGAACATAATAACATTATTGTTTTGATTTCATCATCTAAATTGATACCCACTAAAATCAATTGAGTGACTAGGGTGCTGAATTCATTGAGGTGATTTGACATGATCCCACCTTCTTTCATTTTTAGATTGTATAATTTCTTCATGATGAATACCTTGTTTGATGCCGATGCCATCTTGTACATATCTGAAAGCTTATCCCATAGCTCTTTAGATGTCCTCTCAGCTAAAATGTTGAACATGACATTGCTTGATAGTGAGAGAAAAATAGTGGCCCCTGCTTTCTTATCCAAAGTTTCCCACTCTTCATCCGACATCGAACCTTTTCCTTTCATTTTCCCCATCAATGCAAGTGAAAGATCCTACTTAATCAACAATGATTCCATCTGTACCTTCCACAATCTGAAGTTTTGCCCCACGAACTTCTCTATCTTCCATTTATCTACTTCGTCCATTCTTCTAAAAATTGTTTACCAATTCCCAATCAGCTTCACCACTGAGCTTCTTCGTTGAGCTTCTTAACCTGCTTTGATACCAATTGTTGTGCAAAGAAAAATAATACAAACAAAAGCAAATGATTGAATCAAATACATAAACAAAACACAGAACCGATGCAAAAAAGAACAACAAAGTTTTAACATGGTACACTAAATGGCTACATCCACTTTGAGCAGGGGATAGCTCTTTGTATTAAAATCTAGAATCAACAACTCTATTATAGCATACACATCAATATATATTCATCCTACAACAAATACACCCCACTCTCTCAATAACTAATAATAGCCAACTTCAATAACCTCCGAAGGACACTATTAATAACCTCATCATGGGAGAAAAGAATGCACTAGTTGATACAAGAAGAGGGAGTAGTGGGGCTATCAGAACTGTTACACCATCATGAGGATTGGGCTGCAATGAAGGTCAACGTTACACTAACAAATTCAGCCCAAAATCTTCATGAGAAATTAATAATGAATACTATAAATTTACTTTGTGGTTGAGGGAACAATCCCCCCAAGAAGCAAATTTATGGTGGCATAAAACTAAGGTGGTAATCAATTTCATTTTAGTGTTAATAATGGTTTTTTTTAGTTTTTTAAGAAAAGGTGATGAATGTCACCCATACATATATTAAGATAAAAATAAATTACAAAAATTCACCTTGTGTAAGTAGCCATAGAGGCTACGATCTAGAATGGATACAAAAATAACCAAAAAATAGGTCGCCATAGTACCAAGGGTAGGCACAAAAGAGAGCATATCCACGACGAAGAAAAATTACAGGAATGAATCACACATATTGGCCGGCGGGTGTGGTTGGGTGGGACGCAATAGAAGGAACAACTAGTAATGGAAGTGCAAAAGACAGAAGTCGGAGGGCCACATCCAGACAGTGAAGATGGATGAATCGTATTGTAAGAACAGGCTCAAAAACACTAAAAAACATAAAAGTAGTAATGAACAGAGAAAAGACAGGGAAAAAAAGAGTTGATAGCTTAGGAAATTGTATTTATCTAGCATGCATTACATTACATCCAAAATACTGTGTACAACAGCTCTCTCCAATCACATATATATAGCTACAGAAGCTTTGAAGCCTAGAAGCTTCTGACTTTCTAAATAACTCTAAAATCCTAGAATGTTCAAATTTCTAGAACAACTGGAAGCTTCTACCTTTCTAGATAACCTAGAATGTTCTTTTCTAGAATAGCTTTATGGCAGACTTCTAAAAATATTCTCTAACATTTTCTAGACAACCTTAATTATCCCTAACACGTATAGCACCATAAACCTCCCGCACTTTAGCCGCCATTCCAGTAGGATGAATCCATGAGCCTCCAAAGCCGCATTAAGGGTGTTAATACAACTAGATCTAAGTTATTTTTTACAAGCATTATATATGCAGGTGACTATCGGAGAAGAGTGAAGCAACTGCATGGGAAAGATTCCATCCAAAGGGGCATCACCATTGTGAATGTATATGTGTCGAGTGCAGCCTTTCATCTGTCAAGGTTGAAAGTATGCTCTCAGACCAAGGAGAAAGCAATGGAAACTACAAAGTTTGTATCTTGCACCAGATCCATGATGTTTGAAAAGAATATGGATGACACATATGGTAGTCTCAATACACAATGAGAGGAGCGAAGCAAGTGATTACCAATCACAATTATGACTGCAAATTCTACTTGAGCAGTCAATATCAAAGACCAGTCAAAGCTTCATAGTATCATACACCCCATCGTCCTCCGACTCCCAATCCAAAGGAGCGTCCATTGAGGATGAGAAGCTAGAAACCTGTACAAGCACAAGAAATGACGGGAAGGGATGCCACAGTAAAAGGGGTTGGAATATTGGAAAATGAGGTTTTGAGGCTGTTCGTATAGAGGCCAGTGCATGTGACCATCTCAGCTTAATGACTAATAAATGGGCAGTATCAATAATAGGTGTATTCTAAAGAGAAATGAAGTCACACAACACCCGAGCATAGCTAAAAGGCACACTTGAGTTATTTCATGGGTACCAGTGATCAACAGATAGGGGAGAGGACCTAGAGCACCCCAACTTTATGCCTCTCGGCAATTTTGAATCACTCCAAAATTTTTACAGTAGTTTATTTGGCAAGGTCCCTACTTATAACTAAGGTTTCAAGGCCATATCATCAAAATATGATGCCACATCAACATGTTTTTGTTGTGGTGTCAAATAGTTCCCCCAAAAAAGGGTGAACCAATAGATGTACTTTAAGTCATGTTTTGTTGGTGGGCTGATGTAGCATCACATGATTGGTTGCTTTTTAAATCAAAGTGCATATTTCATTCAATCATTAGTACTTTTACTTTTAGTAACACTAACAACCTTAAAGTCACAACTACTATACTAAACTTTTAAAAATATTGAACCTTAAATGGACAAATACTATCTTAGACATTAGAACTATATGATGCGTTAGAGATGCCGGAGATATAGTGTATTAATATGCCCACCCAAACACAAGATATTGAATCTCTTTCTAGAAATTAGCAAAATTTTCGTAGAAAGCAAAATTTGAAGCAGCACAGCTACTGAACATATCCATCAAACCCGTCTGGTCGGGATATAATTTAAAGCATCCTAGTGGTGAGACATGACAACATTACCATTGATTTGTAGGAGATCGTAATGAAGAATATAGATAAGTCCACGGCCATATTAATTTGATTAGACACTGTCAAGCCATCATTGACTATCCTTAAATGAGCCATGTATAGATGAAGCTTATGTCCAGAAACTCACATAATTTGAATTTCAAATCTTGACATTTGAAAACTTTAGCAGTCCTACCCCGAGAAAAGATCCGTATAGGAGCACCAAACATGAATCCTGACCAAACCAATTGATTGTCCCATTTGACCTACTACAACCGCCATTTCTTCCCCTGCAAGTTAAGTAACTTCTTTGAAGGATGGATCCCCAGCTACCAATCACATTTGTCAATAAGCAGATGCAATGGCCAATGGCAGAGCAGAATAGCATGCAAATTAGACCCACGTTGGCAAGCATAATTATGGATGGATTATTATCTTTTTGCCCCCCAATTGAGATGAGTGTGCTGTCAGGTCAGGATTGAGAATTCATAAATAGAACGCTTTAAAATTATATTCATTCATCTCAAACAGAGCCAGCAGCGATTACATTATAAAGGTAGAGATGGTTAAACAGTCTGCCAAAACTAACAAAACTATAACTTGAAAACTATCAAAACAAAACAAACAAAATAGAAAATTAACCCCGAATGATTAACAGTAACATCCCCCTGAGTCTAAAGGGGTCAAACCAAGCATGCTGCGAAACTTTTCAAACTTTTCTCGTCCCAAGGCTTTGGTGAGAATATCTGTAGGCTGATCTGCAGTAGGACAATAGTTGAGTTGAACACTACCATCGTTCACATGGTGCTGAATTAAATGAAACTTGGGGCGATTGTGAAAGACTAGATTTTTAGCCATCTTGGTAGTAGATTGGTTATCAACAAGGAGTGGGGTGGATGAAACTTATGGTCCCTGTAAATCTGCAAGAATTTGTCGAAGCCATAAGATTTCCCGAGTTGCTTCAGAGGCTGCCATATATTCAACTTCTGCAGAGGAGAGAGTCGGGACTGGTTGTTTTTTAGATTTCTATGAAATGACAGCAGATCTAAGATACATTAGAAAACTGGAGGTAGATTTTCCATCTTCCATGTCACCTGCATAATTTGAATTTGAATATCCAAGCAAAGAAAAATGTGAAGTCTTGAAGCATTTGAGCCCATAGTTCTGAGTGCCTTTTAGATATCGAAGAACTCGTTTGGCTGCCAACCAATGAGTTTCTCTAGGCTATTGCATGAATCGGGAGAGAATACCAACAGCAAAAGAAATATCTGGATGAGTACTTGTTGCATGAATCGGGAGAGAATACCAACAACAAAAGAAATATCTGGACGAGTAGTTGTTGCATAAATCAAACTGCCAACAAGTTGCCTGTATGGAGTTGCAACAACCAAAGAAGTAGAATCTTTTGATGAGAGTTTTAAATTTTGCTCCATAGGAGTACTAAGTGGTTTGCAATCTTCCATGCCGAACTTATTGAGAAGGTCACTAATATATTTTTGTTGAGTGATAAAAATAGAATTTGATTTTTGAATCACCTCAATGCCCAAATAGTAATGAAGAGGGCCCAAATTAGTCATGTTTCAAAACCTTGCTTTAGCTGTGTTTTCACATCCTGAATATAGTCTTCATTATTACTAGTGATAAATAAATCATCCACATAAACAACATGATAGATAAGAATTCCATCAATCTTTTTAACAAAAAGAGTGGCATCATCAAATTCAAAATGCTGGAAATTCAATGCCAAGAGATGTGCAATACATTTTTCATACCAGGCTCAAGGGGCTTGTTTTAAACCATATAATGATTTTACAAGATTGCATACCTGGTGTTCTTTTCCTGTAACTTCATAGCCTTCAGGTTGAGTCATAAATACTATTTCCTTAAGATCACCATTCAAAAATGTAGTTTTAATGTCCATTTGATGGACTTTCCACCCATTTTGTGCTGCAAGTGCTAACAAAGCACTAATAGTAGTCCATTTTGCTATAGGTGCAAAAGTTTCCTTACAGTTGATGCCCTCCTTTTGAGCGTAGTATCTTTTTCAAGAAGACGAGCTTTAAGTTTGTCAAGTGAACCATCTGCTTTATATTTGTTTCGAAAGATCCACTTGCAACCAATAGGTTTACAACCAAGTGGAGGATCAACCAACTCCCAAGTACCATTTTTGAAAAGAGCATCATATTCATTTTGCATAGCTTTCCTCCATACTACATTATCCTTAGCTTCTCTATAGGTAGTTGGTTCTGAATCTAGTGTGATATTAACTTCATCAATAGATTCCAAATTACCTTCAATATTAGAGTGAGCATGTTTCCTTGCTTTATAAGAACTTCTTGTACCCGTTTTACCAATTTCATCAAGTCTTAAATCTTTTAACATTTGTTGGACTTGTTTGGCCCACCTATGGGAAGATTGGGGATGGACCAAAGGTGCATTGAGTTCATGAGTAGAATGTTCATTAGCGGCTAAGGGTACTGAAGTTTCAGGCTCAACATTAGAGGGAAGATCATTATGAGAGGGGGCTTCTTCTTACAAAGGAAGAGGTGGAGCAACTTGATTTGGGGCAGCTTGAGATATAGATTCTTCTCATGTATCCATTCCCTCAAAGGGTAAAATCTCACAAGAATGTTCTATCCAAGGAGAAAAATTTGCAAATCTATTAAGCTATTTTAACTGGCATTCAATATTTGTATCACTTTTGGAAGATTCACAAAATACAACATCACGGGCAATAAAGAAATTTTTATGAACTTCATCATACAACCTATAGGCTTTTGAAGATTCAAAATAGCCAAGAAAAATGCACTTATAACTATGATGATGCAACTTATTCCTTTTTTCCTTAGGAATCAAAACATATCAAGTAGAGCCAAAAATTCGAAGGTGCTGAACAGATGGAGGATAGCCATACCAATCTTCATATGGAGTTTCTTGGTGAAGAGAAGATGATGGAGATCTATTGTGAAGATAAACTATTGTTCTTGCTGCTTCAGCCCAAAAATGTAACTTGACGCCTTTGAAAGATAACATTGCTAGAAGTATGTTTATGATAATTCTATTCATTCTTTCAACAACACCATTTTGTTGCGGAGTACTTGGAATAGTGAGATGATGTTGAGTCCCATTTTGATGAAGATAATCCTCAAAAATTAGAGAAGTAAATTCTCCACCATTGTCTGTTCGAAGATTACCAATTTGAGATTGAGCTTGATTTTCAATCATAACATGAAACTTTTTAAAAGTTTCAAAAGCTTCTGATTTTTGCTGCAAGAAAATAATCTAGGTCATGTGGCTGTAATCATCAATGAACAACATGAAATACTTAGATCCTCCAGCAAAAGTTATTGGTAAAGGACCACATAAATCTGAATGAATGAGTTGCAATTTTCTATGTGCCCTCCAAGTGGAGCGAGAGAAAGAATTTCTATGTTGCTTCACATTTTTCAATTGTTTTAGGCAAAATAGGCAAACCATCAACACCATTCTTTTGAATGATATGAATGCTATCATAACTAATATGCCCAAATCTCGCATGCCATAAAAGGATTGGAACTAGATCAGCTTGTTCAGTAAGATAAGAAAAATTTCTAGAAAGAGCAGAAGTACCATTTAGTTTTAATAATCTTCCATCTTCACAACCAGTAAATACGACTTCATTATTGAATACTTTTCTTATAACAACTTGCACATCTTTTATCAAAATAGAGTAGCCTTGTTGTCGAATCAATACTAGTGATAACAAATTACGTTGTAATTGAGGAATAAACAATACATCATGAAACACAAAGTTTGGAAGATTAGGCAACTTAAATCGAATAGTTCCTTTTCCAATAGGCTTGAGACTTGATTTATCTCCTAAGTAAATTGGACCATAGGCACCTTCATGAAATTCTTCAAAGTAGTCACGTTGAAATGTCATAAGTTGTGTGGGTCCAGTATCTAAGATCCAAGAATCATACCAGGAGGAATTAGATGCAAAGTTTGAAATAGTAAGCACATATTGATCACTATCACTGTCACAAGCAAATTGGGGTAATATTGAAATTTTATCATCTGATGTTTTATCATCATTGTGAATTTTTGTTTTATCTTTCTGTTTAAATTTTTTTTTTTTTAAAACTTTCTATCTTATCCCATGAAAGTTTGCATTCGTGTGCTTCATGACTACCTTTTCTACCACACCTTTTACAATATAAATGTTGCCTATCATTTTGATTATCATTTTGCCTCCATTGACCTTTGCCTTTTCCTCTATCATTATAACTAGCTCTTGAAGAGCTCTTATTTAGAGGTTTTTCTTTTTGATGAGCAAGACAAACATTATCACTAGTATTATCTATTTTCCTTCCAAAAGCTTTTTCACGTTCGGCTAACTTTTCAACCAATTGATAAAAAGTAATGGTTTTCAATTGGTTGTTTGCTTGAAGAGATTCTAGATAAGTGGAATGTGTTGGAAGAAGTGCCTTAATAAAACTTGTGAGATAGATATCAACTTTCCCACCAGCAGCATCAACATCTTGTTTTATTGCTCTGATTTCAAAAGCCAGACTCATAACATCACCATTCTTCAACTGAAGATTAAACAATTTTAACTGTAACTGAATAAACTCTAATTTTGAATGAGAATCAAATAAATCTTTTAATTTACGAAGGGCTTCCCAAGCAAATGTGCATCCTTGTATATGTCGATACACATTAACAATAGCTCTTATCAAAGCCAAAGCTTTTGAATTTTTATATTGCCAAATCTCTTTTTCTTTAGTATCAGTTGGTGTTGTAGGTTGGGCATTTCCATCACATATTTTATACCATAAATCATTAAAAATAAGTGTATTTTCTACTTTTCTATGCCATTCCAGCCAAGTATCTTTTCCAGTTAAAGATTCCCCAATCAATGAAACAATAGACTGCATTGTGAATCTACAAGAAATATACACAATTTGGACAGTTTACAGATTTAAAATGACTGCTCAATCTTTCTTGCCCAAATTTAGAGAAAAAAAACAAGATATGAAATCCTTGTAAAAAATAAATCAATTGATTTCACCTGAATCAATTTACTGTTTCTGTAGAGTGCTCCAATCTTCAGAAACTTCACATATAAATGTATTCCAGTGCTCTGATACCTCTATTAGGCTAGGATTGAGAATTCATAAACAAAATGCTTTAAAATTATATTCATTCATCTCAAACAAAGCTAGTAGCGATTACAGTATAAAGGTAGAGACGGTTAAACAGTCTGCCAAAAATAAGAAAATTGTAAATTAAAAACTACCAAAACAAAACAAACAAAATAGAAAATTAACCCTGAATGATTAACGGTAACATGTGCTCATGTCTTGACTGAACTTTGAGGAATCTATTGGACCCAGGTTGAAGATTTTAGGACTTTGGTCAATACCCTAATTGGCTAACCAATCGACCACCCCATTCGCTTCCCTATAACAATGCGAGATTTTGTAATCAGTAAACCAAGATGAACACTTCCAAATGGGCTGCATCATGTAATTCAATTTCTAGTTAAGTGCCTTTTTAGATTTTAGGGCATCCATGATTATCATAGAGTCACCCTCGATCCATAGTTGCTTGATATTTAACTCAATTGCCAATTCTAGGCCATTCAATAGAGCTAAGACTTCTACAATGTTATTAGAGCCCTTGGGGAGTTCAACTAACATAGCTGCAATACAAATTTCTTGTGGAGTTGTAATGATGGTTATAAAGTGTTGTAAAGGGATCTTGAGCAATTCCAAAATTCACCCAACAAAATTTAATTTTTTCTTACAATATTGATAATAAACATTCACAAATTTGCCTTCAATTAGAAATGCCCCATTGACATAGTACTTTAACTACCAATTCAAGAAAGAACCTTTTAGAAGTTCACCAATCACAAGAAGAGAGTCCCCTTCAACTATGAGATTTTTAGCTCTTTGAGATGCAACAACCACCATACCTACTAATACTTCTTCCCATTTAACTTCATTGTTTATTGTAATCTCCAAGAAGATAGACCCATGATACACAAAGCTACCTTTCAAGAATCTTTAAGCACAAAACCCACTCCAACTCAACTCATATTATCCCTAGAGGTCCCATCAAAGTTTAATTTCATAAAATTCTTAGGGGGCATACCACATCATACTTTCATCTATATTAGTTTAGAAACCTCAAGTTTAAGATGTTTTAACCCTTGAATGGGGGAAAAGTTTTATAATATTAAATGTAAGTGATACTATTATATAACAAATAAAGTCACAAATAAAAATGTTTTCAAATATTATGTTGCATTTTACATGTAATATAAGATGGGGGTTGTTTATGAGGTATAATTAGATAATTTTATCTAATTATTTTCATGTTTACTTATTCATGTGGGGGTGTTAGTAAATGTTCTATTCATAATGTATGGTTATATTAATATGTCCTAATTTAGGTTAGACAAGATTTTAGAAATTATTTCAAAAATTATTTGACAAATTCCAAAAAAGTAAAGGACTATGAAGTTATGACATTTTTTCCTTTGAATGACATAGAAAAGGACTTGAAATGAATTAAAAAAAGGGAAATAATAGAGATATGGATTTGAAAAGTCTCCACTCCTATGGATGACTAAATGCTCTAATTGGTATGTAATCCCCTCACTAAGCAAGCCATAAAATAAGGCTCTAGTTTTACAAATTTCATCAAACCATTTGATTGTAGTAATAAAAGAAATCCTATGGGATGGAGTCGTTAAAAGAATATTCCCACAAATGCTCAAAGGAATAGCTCTCGATTGGTATTATCGCTTCCCTGAGACATCCATTCATTCCTTTAGATATCTTATTGGGGAATTTGTAGCAACATTCATTATCAATAAACTAGTCAAAACTAGAATCAGAAAGTTTTCAAGCATGAAGCAAGACAACAACAAATCCATAGCTCACTTCATAACAAGATGTGTTAGTGTAGGTTTTTATTTCCTAGTTGGGTTATTTATTTTTCCCTATATTCCTAAGTTTTTCCTACACTTCTATTAATCTCGCTTAGGTTAATAAAGCATGTCTTATTAGGTGAGTGGTTGCGAGGTGTCACTTTCCTACATGTGAGCATTCATTAGCTATCTTGGGAAGATACTTTGCTATCTTTAGTCCGATAGATGGTTGCTCCTCATTGGTCGGTGTTGCCACCTCCTCTCTCTTCCTAGTCTATATAACCATGCTACCTGGCTTGTATTTTGCATCTCTTATTTTTAAATCCTCTTAATGCTATTTTGCTTCTAGCATTTGCATTACTCTCTTGGAGACTAACTCTGTGTTGCTATTTTGATTTTGTATCATTTGTATTCATAGTTTAGATATCTATTCTTTGCACTAGTTTTCTAGGTTATTAATCTTTTCAGATTCTAACATAGTATCAGAGCTATTCTATGTGCAAGAGTAGATTTTAGTTTCCATATTTGAGAGATTCGAGGGGGGGCTAATAAATCTTATTTCAATTTTTTGAAAAACCTAGTATACTCTTCTCTTGCATCATCGGATGATCTTGAGAATTAGAAAAGTTTGACGAAAACTTTTTTAATCTCTGGGGTTTGCACATGTGTTTTATGAAATCTGGATGATTGCAACATTTCTGGTTATACTGGCAGCATTTCCAGCTATTCCAACGCATCCAGGAGGCTTGAGAAAGTCATATTTGACTTTCATTTCACCGAAATCAGAGATCATTATACACAGTTGCGGAACCAAGGTTTTGAGCACAAATCTAACAACCAACTCATATATTTGGTCTTTTGAATCAATATTACAGGTTCCAACATTTGATTCAGCCTTTGCATGTCATTTTTTGGTTGTTGGGGTTAGTTTTTGTAGCTAAAGGCATTCTGTTTACACTGGAGCAACATCTTCTGTGCCTTTGTGGGTAAAAGCACAAAGCTGTGTCACACTTTCAGTCAGCTTATCAACACAAGCGAATTTAAGTATTTCTAACTAAAAATTAATTTTGGTCAAACATATGATCTTGTAAGATTCATTTTAGCTAAGTTAGATATGTGCACAAGTTTTACAACTAAAATTGTTGGCTAAATGCATATGTAGCACCATGATGAGGCCAATTTACCAAAGAAATAAAATTATTTGAAAAACTTGATATTTCAACAATTTCTACTCGTGTAAATGACATTTTTAAAAAAATATAAAAATACCCTTTTGTAGATCTATAAGTTTAGTTTTCAAAAAAATATATATTTTAATAGTTTAATTATTATTTATATTTTACTTTTTATTTTTACTAAAAGGAGGTTATCAGCACAAAACATTAAGTCAATTACCGTGTTAAGGAAAAATAGTAAAACTTATTTTAAAAAATTGAAAAAAATATGATGCCCTAGATAAAAGAATCTATATCAAGATGGTATAATTTTTTTTCTATTTTAGATAAATAGTTAATATGAAAGTTGACATTGACTGGAAACAATTATGTTTTAATACACGCACATTTTAATATTTGTTTAAAAATATATGTTTATCAAAATTGAAAAAAAATATATCCATGCCTAAAGTTTCAAGTTATAAATACAGACAAAAAAATTGAAGAAAAACAAATAAAATTTACTGTATAAAGATTGACGTCTCATGTAACTTCATTTTTCAGCATTTTATCAGCAACTAAATTATAGTGTCAATTTATTAAAAACTATATTCAAATAATTTTTTAATTTTTTCAAAAAAATAGAAACATAAAATATCCTAAAAATAAATATTTTATTAATTTACATCATTTCAAAATTTAAAACATATATGTCATTTTTTAGTAATTCAAATTTAAAAGTTGGATCAGCGTTGGCCGTTTCCTTTATAAAAGTGTCACACAACATTGTACTTTTACCCTTGCAAGAAAAATGCCTTTTGGGTTTTGTTCGGAGCACAGAAAAACCATCTAGGTATCTTTTTGTTTTTGTATGCAGTCTATATATTTGGCAGAAACGCGCTCAGAAAGCTACAACAGGACCCCTCTTCGTTGGCAGTTGCAGTTTTGAAGGCAGTTTTCAAATGCTCCATTC
Organism: Cunninghamia lanceolata; assembly: GCA_027924645.1. Classification (NCBI taxonomy): domain Eukaryota; kingdom Viridiplantae; phylum Streptophyta; class Pinopsida; order Cupressales; family Cupressaceae; genus Cunninghamia; species Cunninghamia lanceolata. The sequence goes on from BSBN01000118.1 coordinate 8,020,086, forward strand.
TTGCTCATACGGACTCCTTTTCCCACGAAATATTTTTTGATTTTGGCTATTTTTTCATGCTCTATGTACTAGTGTAAACGTTGTTTGATTTTGATGCCAAGATTTTTCAAAAATTGCAGATTCTCAGTCGTGACATTGCACGGTTCCCGTTTTGGGAACTTTGGAGGATCATAACTTTCACATACGACCTCGTATCGAGGCGATTCTTTTTTTGAAAGTGCATGATTTTTTGAGTAGATCGCAGTGGTGCTGTGTATTTCTCTGGATATTATGCCAAAGTTGTATTTTTAGCATATGCTCTTCATGAGGGTTTTGTAAATGCATTGAAATCAAGACCACTTAGTATTTATTGCTAGTGGTAGTTGTAAATGCACTAATATAAAGTGCCAAATCATATTTTATTGGGGGGGTTCTTTGATTGAGTGAAAAGGGGGGGTTGTCTTGGTTGGGTTCTATTCTTTTCAGCACTTCTTCTCTGTATTTCTTCATCATGGATCAAATAAATCTACCTATCCTAACTCGATACAATTACTTTGAGTGGAAATCATGTATGACAATTCACTTAAGGAAAGCTAGATTAAATAGGATAACTATGGGACTTAAAACTAAACTTGCTAAAGATGAAGATAAGCCTAAGTGGTTTAACAAATGTGATAAGGCATATGGAACATTGTGTTTGCCTGTTTCTCCTGATTTGCTCTTTCACATTGAATCTTTGATTACGCCAAATGAAATCTGGACAAAGCTAGAAACACTATTTGGCACAGAAGATTCAATGAGGGGTCATATGTTGGAAAATGAATTAATTAATTTAATTCCAGGCAATTTCAACACAATCCAGGATTTCTTCACCAAATTGAAATCACTAAAACTGCAGTTAAAACAATGTGGAATTGAAAAGAAAGATGAACAATTGATTGTTAGTATTCTCTCTAAGCTAAGTTCAGAATATTCTGTGTTTGTTTCTACTTTCTATGCTACTAAGGGTGCACTTGGTACTCAATTCACCATGCCATCTTTAGATGATTTTGCTGTCAATCTCACTCAGGAATAGGACAAGCTAATCTAGGTGGGCACTCTTAAGTCCTCTAAGTCACATGCCTTGGCTACCAACCAAGGCACAAAAAAATAAAAAGGACAAAGTAGTAACAACAATAGTAAGCATAAGAAATAGAAGAATAGAAAGGAGAAAAAGGATCAGATAATGGTTGCTTCAAAAGCAACTAATGAGACCCAATTTTCCAAGGGTGACAAGCCTAAGAAAGAGAGGGTCCAATGTGCCTATTATAAAAGACCTGATCATGATGAACATAAATGTCTGAAGAAACAAATTGATCACTTGACACACATTCTTGAGAAGAATAATATCAGTGTTCCTAAGTCTATCAAACAGAGTTCTAATGAGGGGTCTAACAAAGCAAAATAAAACAGCAAGGGGAAAGGAAAGGGTAAGGCCCTTGTTGCAGTTGCTTCTTCACCATCCACTTGGGTTCTTGATTCAGGTGCTTCACACCACATGGCTTCATCTAAGGAAGAACTTGCATCTTTGGAGCCATGTACTATGCCTTCTATTTTGATGGGTGATGACACTCCTGTTGAGGTGTGTGGGAGAGAGTCTGTTGATGTGGGGGATGGCACTGATGCAGAGGTAGGAGGACCAAAACTATTCTCAATAACATTAACAAATCAAAGAACTAATCCAATTACTTTGGTCAAGTTGAAGAAAAAATTAATAAATATTTTTCTTCCAATTTTCATAAAGATCCAATGGTAGTGGAGAAAGTTATGACTCTTTTCCCAAAACTACAAACCCTAGGTAGCGTTCAGACCTGCCCTCACCAAAATTGCAATATCTCTCACAAAGCTTAATAAAATTATACCAAACCAAAATAATTGTAAACTAGAAACACATATCTTTCCATCCATCTATTATATGCATCAATGTGAGGCTGTACCAAGTCGTACCATGCATATTTTTAGACTGTATTTTTAGAAAATTAAACTCTACAGACCTACCCTCAATAAAAATACCATAACTTATTCAAATCTTAATAAAATTTGATGAGACAAAAATAAATGGAAAGTAGACTCAATACTCTTTCCAACCATATATGGCTTGCTCTTATATATGTCTATACAAAATTGTACCAAATGCTGCAACAGGACTGTTGCAGGGAAAATCAAAAAATTATAGTCCATAAAACACTCATATCTTTCAAAAAAATAAATAAAAATGCATGGGACAAGAAGAAAATGGAAGGTGGTTGAAGGATCTAACATTTTCAATCTATTAGGCATCCATTCAATTCCATATAGGGCCGTACAATAGCAAAAGACAGCAAATTTCTGAAGAAAAATACAGGAAAACATTATTTTTTCTCATTCCATGCTCAAATCTTCAACCACCCACGAATTATTCATGGTTACAAGGCCTTTTAAAGGCATTAAAACATGTCTCTTCAGTTCATAACTGATTTAGAGTGAACCAAGAGCCAAATGACTCTTCACCTTCCAAGTTTGCATCTTTTTTCCAATTTTACATTGACAACCTTTACATGGTTTGCAATATTTTGCATTTTTGAAACTCCTAATGACCTAAACACATAAAAATGACTTGATAAACCTCATTACAATGTGGAAGCATACAAATTTAATCAAACTCAAATATTTGTCTAGGGCAATATTAATTTGCCTATGTGCTCCTGCACCATACAACCAACCAACAAAATTTTCAAGTCCCTTGGAAATGTATCTGCAACAAAAGTCTCTTTCCTCTGTCTTTATCTTCAATCTTCTTAGCTACAATCTTCCAATCTATAGAAATGGTGACCAACCAACCAACAAAACAAACTACCATCTTCACAGAGCATCCTCAGGTTCCTTCTACTCCCATCAGTGGAGTACTCTTCAGGTTACAACATCAAGTGCTTCTTCAGGTATCCATCTCTCTCACTGCTTCACAACAAACCAACTCACCAAACCACTCATATCACCCAATAGTAGATCCTGGTGATGCACCTACCCCTCTATCCTCAGTGGTTTCTCTATGCATCCTTCTCCAGCCAAATCTCTATTGGAGAATGGTCATGACAGACCTCATCTTGTCTGCCCACACACAATTTCAGAAAATATCCTTCTTGCAGCTAGATGGAACAAGCACTTGCAACCAAACAACTGAACAACACAAAATCTAAAAGGTGTAGATTGCCTCCCTCAGTGATCTATCTACACAATCAAGATCTTCTTGCTCTTCACCTACCTTCTCAGTGACAGAAAAAAAAATACACACCACCCAAATCTTTCGCCAGCTCTGATACCAATATGATGCAAAGGTAGGAGGACCAAAACTATCCTCCATAACATTAACAAATCAAAGAACTAATCCAATTTCTTTGGTAAAGTTGAAGAGAACATTAATAAATATTTTTCCTCTAATTTTCATGAAGATCCAATGGTAGGAGAGAAAGTTATGACTCTTTTCCCAAAACTACAAACCCTAGGCAGCGTTCAGACCTGCCCTCACCAAAATTGCAATATCTCTCACAAAACTTAATAAAATTATACCAAACTAAAATAATTGTAAACTAGAAATACATATCTTTCCATCCATCTATTATATGAATCAATGTGAGGCCTTAACAACTCGTACCATGCATATTTTCAGACTATATTTTCAAAAAATTAAACTCCGCAGACCTACCCTCAATAAAAATGCCATAACTTATTTAAATCTTAATGAAATTTGATGCAAAAAAAATAAATGGAAAGTAGACTCAATACTCTTTCCAACCATATATGTCTTGCACCTATATATGTCCATACAAAACCGTACCAAACACTGCAACAGGACTGTTGCATGGAAAATTAGAAATTTACAATCCATAAAACACTCATATCTTTCACAAAAATAAATAAAAATGCATGGGACAAGAAGAAAATGGAAGGTGGTTGAAGGATCTAAAATTTTCAATCCATTAGGAATCCATTAAATTCTATATAGGGCCATACAATAGCAAAAGACAGCAAATTTTTGAAGGAAAATAAAGGAAAATATTATTTTTTCTCATTCCATGCTCAAATCTTCAACCACCCATGAATTCTTCATCATTACAAGGCCTTTTAAAGGCATTAAAACATGTCTCTTTAGTTCATAACTGATTTGGAGTGAACCAAGAGCCAAATGACTCTTCACCTTCCAAGTTTGCATCTTTTTTCCAATTTTACATTGACAACCTTTATATGGTTTGTAATATTTTACATTTTTGAAACTCCTAATGACCTAAACACATAAAAATGACTTGATAAACCTCATTACAATGTGGAAGCATACAAATTTAATCAAACTCAAAGATTTGTCCAAGGCAATATTAATTTGCCTAGGTGCTCCTGCACCAGGCACATTCCATGACGTTCTTTGTGTGCCCTCATTATCAACTAATCTCCTATTGGTATACCAGATCACTCACACAGGTTTAGGCAAGCGGGTTGAGTTCACTCCCGATTTAGTGGAGATTCGTGAGTTGCACAGTGGTTCTACAGTTGCAGTTGGGAGAGTAGATCATCAGTCACGGCTGTATTTGTTTTCTCACTTTGTTCCTGATCCTCCTTCGACTGTTTTGCTCACTCATTGTAATGATGTGAGTAGATTATGGCATGAGCGGTTTGGCCATCTTAACTTCCGCTACTTGCAACAACTCAACCAACAAAGCATGGTCATAGGGTTGCCTTCAGTTTAGTTTTCAGGTGGTGTTTGCCAAGGTTGCATTCTTGGTAAGCATCCTAAGGAAAAGTTTGACAAAGGTAAGGCATGGAGAGCTTCACAGATACTGGAGTTAGCTCACAGTGACTTGGCTGGTCCATTTCAGCATCCTTCTTTCAGCAGGGCTAGATATGTCCTCACATTCATTGATGACTTTTCTCGATATACTTGGGTATACTTTCTCAAACAAAAGTCTGAGGTATTTGATCACTTTTAGGACTTCAAGACTTTTGTACAAAAGCAATCTGGGAAAGCCATCAAAGTTTTGCGCATTGACAATGGTGGTGAGTATGTCAACCATCGGTTTGATAGGTTTTGCACTTCAGAGGGGATTGATTTGCAGCATTTAGTTCCATACAATCCTCAGTAGAATGGTGTAGCAGAACGGAAGAATAGGTCCTTGAAGGAAATGGTGAACTGCGTGATTCACTCCAGATCTCTTGCACCACAGTATTGGCCAGAGGCCATTAACTATGCTTGTTATATCCAGGACTGTGTTCCTCATCGAGCCTTAAAGGGAGTCACTCCTTTTGAAGCTTGGAGCGGTTAGAAACCATTAGTTAAGCACTTTCGAGTTTTTGGTTCTCCTGCATGGGCCCACATTCCTGCAGAGAAACGCAAGGCCTTGGATCCGTAGAGCAAACCTTGCATATTTGCAGGTTATCCTGATGGTGTGAAGGGTTATTGGTTGCTCCACCCTACTACACAGGAGTTGTTCATTGAGAGGAGTGTTCAGTTTGAGGAGGGCTCTTTGAGCTCACTTTCTATCACTTCTCCAACTCCTTCTACTTTGACATTGGAGTCACTTGGGATACATGACAGATCTTTTGATGAGTCAGATTCACCTGAGCAGTCTTCTACCTCCACTTCCGATGTAGAGAGTGATTGAGAGGACTCACCTCCTTCCTCTCCTAGTCATCATTCAGAGGTTGATGATTCTCCTCCAGATTCTCCATCTTTCGGTCCACTTTGGGCTAGACAGACCTTGTAGTCTGCAGGTGATTGGGTTGGGGATCCATCAGACACCAGGCGGACTCGTTCACAGTTCCAGGATGCTCCACATGTCTTCATTGCTACTGTTGCAGATCCACAGTCTTTTCATGAGGCTTCTGGTATTCCTGAGTGGGATACAACTATGCAGGAGGAGTATAGTTCCTTGATGAGGAACCACACTTGGGATCTTGTCCCTCTTCCTAAGGGAAAAAAACTTGTTCGATGTAAGTGGATCTATCGGACAAAATTTGTAGTAGATGGGTCAGTTGATAAGCATAAGGCTCGCTTGGTCGCTAAAGGATTCTCCCAGGTTGCTGGGATTGACTACTCTAAGACTTTTGCGCCAATTGCCTGAATGAATTCCATCTGACTTGTTCTTGCCATTGCTGCAGCTAATCGTTGGAAAGTACACCAGATGGATGTGAAGAGTGCTCTTCTTCACAGTGACCTTCAGGAGGAGATCTACATGGAGCAGCCATAGGGATTCCTTCAGGATTCTTCACTTGTGTGCCGTCTTCAGAAGTCTGTCTATGGCCTCAAACAGGGTCCTCGGGCTTGGTATGCTAAGATGGACTCCTTCCTTCTATCAGTTGGGTTCACTCGGTGCCATTCTGATCCTAATGTCTACATTCTGTAGTAGGATGATTCACTCCTATTTCTAGTTCTGTATGTTGATGACTTGCTGATCACAAGGAGTTCTTCATCCACCATTGGGGCTGTCAAAACTACCCTTCATGATAGGTTTTTGATGACTGACTTGGGCTTGTTGCATTACTTTCTCAGGATTGAGATCTACCAGTCTACTTCCAGGATCACCATCAACCAGTCCAAGTATGCTCTAGATTTGCTCTTGCAGTTTCATATGGCTGACTGTAAGCCTACTCCGACTCCCTTCCTTTCTGGAGTCAAACTTGAGGCTCAGTGTTCTTCTCCACTTGTTGATGGCACTTTGTACCGACAGCTTGTTGGGAGTCGCATTTATCTGACTCATACGAGACTCGACATTTCGTATGCTGTAGGCATGGTCTCTCAATTCATGCAGGAGCCTCATGAGCTGCATTGGAAAGCAGCTAAGTGGATACTTCACTACATTCAGGGTTCTCACAGTTTTGGGATTCACTATGCAACGGGCATTGAGCTTGACTTGGTGGGCTACACAGATTCAGATTGGGTAGGCGATTCTCAGGATCGCAAGTCTACTTCAAGTTACAACTTCTCACTTGGTTCAGGCCCTGTTTGTTGATCGAGCAAGAAGCAATTTGCTATTGCTCTATCTTCTACTGAGGCCGAGTATCGGGGGGCTATGAATGCCGCTACTAAGGCCATTTGGCTTTAGAATCTTCTCACTGAGTTTGGTATCCAGATCAGACGGCCATCAGTCCTATTTTGTGACAACCAGAGTGCCATTCAGATCTCACAGAATCCAGTCCATCATCAACAGACCAAACACATAGAGGTCCACATGCACTACATCTGGGAGCTCATCCATGGCCACGTCATCAACCTTCGCTACTGTCTGACATCCGAGCAGGTTGCTGATATCTTCACCAAACCCTTCACTGAGAGCAAGTTCCTTCATTTGCGAGCTTTGCTGGGGGTGCGGGATGCTTCATCTTCTGGGGGGCTTCTTCCTCTCACTCGGAGTCCTGACTCTCTCTACTTTTGGGGGGTCTCTTTTCTCTCTCTTTGGGGGAATTTTATGTACATGGGTACCTCAACAGGCTTGATTTGTCGGGACCCATTTCTACATCCACCTAAGCTTCGCTTATGGGGGGGTGTTAGTGTAGGTTTTTATTTCCTAGTTGGGTTATTTATTTTTCCCTATATTCCTAAGTTTTTCCTACACTTCTATTAATCTCGTTTAGGTTAATATAGCATGTCTTATTAGGTGAGTCGTTGCGAGGTGTCACCTTCCTACATGTGAGCAACCATTAGCTATCTTGGGAAGATGCTTTGCTATCTTTAGTCTGATAGATGGTTGCTCCTAATTGGTCGGTGTTGCCACCTCCTCTCTCTTCCTAGTCTATATAAGCATGCTACCTGGCTTGTAGTTTGCATCTCTTGTTTTTGCATCCTCTTAATGCTATTTTGCTTCTAGCATTTACATTACTCTCTTGGAGACTAACTCTGTGTTGCTATTTTGATTTCGTATCATTTGCATTCATAGTTTAGATATCTATTCTTTGCACTAGTTTTCTGGGTTATTAATCTTTTCAGATTCTAACAAGATGGAGGTAGGTCCTCTATTCTTCAACTAGCTCACCAAACATGGATTATATAGTCACTAGAAAATTTTAGATTATCTTGATTGTGAGACACTAGTCACTCCAGCTCTAGTAGAGGTGACCCTCCAGTCACTTCAGCTCTGGCAACAATAGCTAGTGGAGTGATGGTGGCCCTGAGGGGCTGGGTAAGTTCGTGGAAATGGGGGAGCAAAAGGGGGTCAAAAGTGGCCACTTTTTTTCTAAAATTAGAAAAAAATTGATCTTGCATGAAAAATTGAAGATAGCCACACTCAAAATTAGAATATGTGATAAGAACAAATTTTGTAGTGCTCCGAGTCTAGTTTCAAAACTACTATTTATTTCTAAAAATGGTGGAGATTAAGAGGTTCAAATAGAGAGAGCACACAAAATGCTCCTGTTTTTGTCAGAAAAATATAACATAGTGTCTAGTGTGCTCCCCCTAAAATGTTGACTTTTTTAAGTACTACACAAATCATAATGGTGGAAATTAGTTAACACCATGTAGTTTATGCCTATTTTTTCTATTAATTTTTTATGAATATATGAATTTTTTTATGAATTTTTAAAGTGGACACATCCTAAAAAATGAAAATTTGAGCATGCTCCCCCTAATTTTTTGAAAACTAATAAAAAATTAAAAGAAATTTAATGTGTATAGAATTGAGTTTAGAATCTAAAAATGTAATTTGTTTCAAATTTTGATAAACATGTAAAAAATGACACCAAAAATACTAGACATAGGTTTTCTAAAAAAAAAAACACATTAGCAAAAGAACTTGAAAATGGAAACCTTAATGTTATTAGATTTTTGAAAAAATACATGGTTAGAAAGCTAATAAAAAGCTTGAAGTCATCTTGACATTTTTTATATTGACATTGAAAAACATGTAAACCATGGGGGAACACACACGGTATTTGGTTGAATTTTCTAACTTTTGTTAAAAACACGTCCTTAGTGTCCAAAAGGTACTGAAGACAAGAAAAATGAAAGGTAAATAACAAGAAGATAAACAATAAACATGCAATACCTTCACCTTAGACTTTCCTTTCTCCTCCTATAGAGTGGGTTAAAGTTTCACCCACTACCTCAATGGCTATGCTCAATTATTTTGATAGATAGAGATATGTTGATTGCTCTAGAAACCTGTAGCATAACATTACTTTCTTGTGTGATGATAATGGTATGGTTGAGGCTAGATTTGTAGATTCTTGATAATGATAAGGATATAAGACTCATGATAAGGATAAGGATAAGGACAAGGATGAAAGCTTCTCTAGGGCTTTCTAAAAGGACAAAAGGATAAGATAAAAGATTAAAAAAAAATTATGAGATAAAGATGGAATAAAGATGGAAGCTTCTAATTAGTCATGTGATGAGTTGGATTTATTTTTAAATTTATTTATTTATATGGTAAATGGATGAGGATGAGAAATGTAGAAATAATTAATTAAATATAATTATTTAATTAATTATTGGAGAGGGAGGATGTGTGAGGATAAAATTAAATAGATAAATAATTTAATTAATCAGGGATATGGGGAATAATGTATTTAAATAAATATAATTTATTTAATTAACTTTGGAATTAGGATACAAGGATTTAATTAATTAAATAAAATTTATTTATTTAATCTAGGTGATGGAGAAAATGGATAATTAACTAAGTAAATATAATTGATTTAATTAATTGAGAAGGGTGTTGGAATTAACCAAGGATGCTCTACAACTTGATCAACACTCTCAGAATTAGAAATCAATAAAACAAGATAAGAAATCGATGATATTGATTAACCTAATGAGCATAAACTTAAATTGATCTAACTGACAAATTTACATGAGAATGCCTCATTATATAGGCATGGAAGAGGCAATGCACATTGCAAGTGGATTGACAAGTGCCCCATGATGTGGCACATGAAAGTAGACAAGTGTCCTATAAGGTGTCAACCTTTGGATCACTTGGAATGTGCAAACCAACAACCTTGTGTGACAAGTGATGGATGACTACAAAGTGCCTTTTGAGGTGAGATGGAAAGTCTTTCAACCTCAAAAGGTATGCACATGAGGTTTACCAAACAAGTAGGTAACCTCAAACCTCTAAAAGGCTACACATTTAGTTAGACAAGATGTTGTCTAACCTCACCAACCTAAGTACACTTAAGCTATAGTGAATAGATAAATTATCCACTCTAACAAATGGAACATGGTAAAGGGGACATGTTAGGATGAAGGTGATGTTAGGATAGTGTTAGGACAATGTCGAAAGTGATCCAGTGAAGGTGGAGTCAATTTTAGGTGTCTACATTTTTCCCCTCTTAGAGATGGTGTTGCAAAGCAACATCATTTCAAAGAAAGATAAAAAATAATGCTTGGTTGGATAAAATAATATGGTAGGATTAGGAATGATGATGTCCCAGCCACTTGGAGCTAGAGTGAAAAGGAAGGATGATGTAGGGATGGTATGCCCCGTCAAGAGGATAGGCAGGTTAGAAGAACATGGGTATGCTCTCGAAATGGATGAAACAGATTGCTTAAGGAGATAGAGGAAAGATAAGGGATGAATGAAATGGATGAATGATACGTTATGTTGTATTAGGTGAGAAATCATATAGTTTGATATAGCACTAGACATTATGCACCAAGGTATAAAGACCAGGGTGATTATGTGTTTCATGCATAAAAGATAAAAGGTCACAAGCAAACATATGTTGTTGGGCACCATGATATGGAAGACTATGATGTCGTGGTGACAGTATGTTGCAAGGACTGATGCAAATGCAAGATAAAAAAGATAACACACATAAGAAAGCAAGAAAGCATGCACACAAGATTAAAAAAGATAAACAAGGCTGTTGCCTCTGTCAAGCTGAAAATTGATGATTGATGGATTGATTGGATTGACTAGTGTTGTTGGCCATGCAAATCAACACCAGGATTGATTGATAAGGATAGATCTCTATACTTAAGTTAGACATTCCTTAAAAAAGAGTTGATTGGATTAGATTGATGATGATGATGATGAGCAGGTTTGCAACAAGGCTGGGAACAAAACCTTTGGATACTTTTGAATGATTGGCGAGATTGCTTGGCTAGATTGGCATAGATTAAGGATGGCTTGACTTGGATTTATTGCTTGGCTTTTTTTAATGATTTTTAGATTTTGGGATATTTTTATTTCTTTGGATTTTTTTTGTTTTATGAGATGGCATTGGGTTGCAGTTTAGATAGCCTTTTTCCTAGATACCAATGACAAGGGAAAACTAGGTCGAAGGGAAAGGGTGAAAGGATAGATGGATAGATGGATAAAAGGATTGACAATAATGGATAGAATGGATGGGAGATACATGGTGGATGGATGGAGGGGTTTAGGATGGATTTTCAAGGACTATGTCGCATAGGAATAACATGCCCCCACTCTAGATAAGTGTTACTAATGAGAAGGCGAGGTGATGCATACTAGGATGCATGATAGGGAGAATGCTTAGAATGAATGGGTAGACTTCGGAGTATGTCAAGAGGTGTCCAAAGCAAGTTTTAGATATTTTGCCCCTGTCCTTATCAAGATAAAATAAATAATAATGGCCCATTTGAACTCCATTCCCTTTATATTCTTCATGGTAATAGTTATAAAATAAATAATAGTTTGAATAGGGACAATACTTTAAACATTTGTATTTGTACTAGAGTCTACGATTGTAATTCATGAGTCATACTTGTTGCAATGATTATAATTGACAAATGGTCAATGGTCACGACATGTTGTCATGGTAAGATAAGAAAAGTTATATTTATGGAAACTTTTTGTTGTCAACACAATTGCGAGTAATGATGTATTTTGTAATTGCTAACAAATTTTTGGTAGTTACAAGATGTGTGCACATATAGAATGGCCTATCAGCCAAATAAAACAAATAATAATTTGAATAGGGACAAAAGTTTAAACATTTGTATTTGAACTAAGTCTATGACTATAATTCATGAGTTCATACTTGTTGCAATGATTATAATTGACAAATGGTCTATTGTCACCACATGTTGTTATGATTAAATCAGAAAAGTTATATTTATGAAAACTTTATGTCGTCAGCACTTGCTTTGGCCATGAGTTGACATTTGATAGTTTGAAGGCCACACTATGTTCCACCTTGTGATGTTTTGAAATCACAGGAAGTATTGGAAATAATAGCTATGCCATTACCCATTCCTTTTACCAAGCCCCACTGTTAAGTTCACACTGGAGATTTTTCATTTCGAAAATAGATAATTCGGGAAAATTGATTTTCCTAAGTTTCTTTTGACTAAAGAATAGTCCATCAATCAATCTCCTCCTATGTAGTCTTTACAAATTTCCCATATAATTCATTGTTCAAACTTCATGTGAAAAGCTTGTTTATGTCCTTTCACTCACTTCCACGTTATCAGTCTCCCTCTTATCAGTCTCCCTCCTGCCAAATATTAAACACGGAAATTAAAATTGCCTGAAATCCACAATCTGAAATTCTTTTCCAAACATGAAACACATTGTTGATGCGATTTGCTTGTTCATCTTCAACTTTGCCTCTGGCCAATAACCCTTGTGTAGAAAGAGAACGTTGAATATACTTGTCCTCCTTGTCCCTATTTAATCTGCAGAAGGAAGGTGATCAATGAAGCAAATGAACAGCGTTACTGCTCTGCTATACAATTCAATTATTTTGGAAAAAAAGGATTCTCTCTGCTAACACACGATGTCGCTGGAGGCGTTGGCCATGGCGGGCGTTGATTACACAAAGGTTGATGTTGATTACCACTGCAAAGAGGATAGGCCAAATACATGTATTCGTGGTGAGGACTCGTTAATTTCAAAAGCTTCTGATGCTGATGAAAAAATACGGCCCAAGACTTTTGAGAAGCCAAGAAAACAGAGATTCGCAAGGCCAAAGGAAACCAAAAGAGTTGTTACACAAGAGAATGACATCATGGTTTGTGTTCATGATCCAGTGAATATGAAGAATTTTCTGAGAGAATGGGCTAAAAGAGTTGCAGAACTCACTGTTGGACAGAAGTTGAGCAGATGAATGAATATATCAGATTCATTAGCTTAAAGAAGAAACTTTCACAAGCCAGAGCAAGAACAACATACCCAGAAAATGAGAATGTATTCTTTGTAGGCTGGATCTACGGTGAACAACGAAGAGGGAAGAGATTTGTAGCGTCTTATGTCTTATCAAATCATATTCAAAAGTCTCATACGTAGATAGCAATTTCTTTGGCAATTATAAGTACAGTCACTTGTCCCAGAGAAATCAGTTTAACACTCTAAACGTCGTAATATGTTTCTCTGTCTTGACGTAAAGGGTTGTCAATCCAGGCGGAATTATTGTAGAATAATGAGGACGAGGATCACCATTCTGGGAGCAGATTACTTTAGGATTCAACTCATGCATTGAAAGTAGTGAAATGTCCTATTTGGTTTAATATCATATTGTATCAACAACTCATCTAGTTATAATAAGTGCAAAGCGTTTCTTAAATATTTTTGCTGATGTCAGATTCAAATTTTAAAAATTGTCTATAAGATAAAAGTGGATTTAAGTTTGTTGTAAATGTGATATTTTATGTTTAAACTAACATATTTAGTTTAGAGTATTTAATATATAAGTTAATTAAATTTGAAAATTAATCAATCTTTAAGCTATTTAGAGTTTAAGTGGTTAGTTTTTTTTTTCAATTCTTTATTGTAGATTAGATTATGAGAATGACCTTGTTTCTTAGATAGGGATGCATCAGCAATATTTTTATCCTCATTCAAATCTCTTTTCTACTTTTTTGAAACTAAATCTTTTGCTTAATTTGACCATTACCCCTTAGCTTGCAAGCCAAACAAATTAAACATAGTGTCTAGGTTGTTATATTTAATGATAACTCCTAGGACATTAATCATCATCAAAAGATCATCTAAACTTATTATTATATTTTTGGATCATTACAAAGCATTGCATCACATATACTACACTTGACATCATCTAGGCAATGTAAATATATTATCTTTCATGTCTTCAAACCTTTACAATCAATGATAGGGGATTGATTAAAATAAAGGAATCCAACAAAATTTCCATTAGCTGATATCAAGTTTCTCAAGGTGCTTCTTAGCACCATGGGGTCCTAAGATAATATATCTTCTAAACACCAAAAGGCAACCACTTAGGATTGAAATACATCTATGGCCCCATCTAAACACCAAATAGAATTTAGAGGCAAGTATGTGATAATAATTACAACAACGATATATCCCAAACCTCAAAGATGGGATATATCCAAACACAATGATGAAATGCATAGTTAGCTAGTGTGTAAATAAGCCTTCTAATCAAATGTGGTGATCACATTATAAAATTTCTTCATGTAATGCTCATCATAGACTCCCCTGGGCCCAATGTATAATTTCATGAACTCCTTTATTGGTGCAAACTTCTGAAAAATTGGTGCAAGCAAAGAAAAGTGAAACTACGTAAGCTTGTTAGCCTAGAATATGTTCATAAACCAAGTTACACCTTTGTGATGAACCTAATCTTCTAAAACATGGATATGGCATTGATGCATAACTTTAATTCATATTATCAAATCCATGGGCTAGATATAAACTTGTAGCGATATGTAGTGGATCCTTCTATGACTGATTGATAACTAAAAACTAGCAAATAACCAACAAATTGAAAGTAAATATTTTTTGTTGACACAAGATTGCCTTTACACCCTAGGATGCTCCTCCATCATTATGGATACAAGAATTCTATTTGCTATTGTAGTTGAAAATGCTCTTATAGATGTGTATGCAATCACATATTTTGAGATCATTTTCTTGTCATTGGAATCTACCTCTATGTTATACATACCACCAACTATGATTGTTTTACAATATTCAATAAATGGTTGAGTAGTTAATATGACAAGAGGATTTCTAGATAGGTTAGGAGCAACTTCCCCAAAGTAAGAACAATCCTCAAATACATGGGGGAAGACTCTAACATGATGATAAGTGAGAAAATCCTAATATACATTGAAGTATTCAACTAATGCTTCATCATTTGTAGAAGTATTGAATGGAGGATATGTATCTATAGAACAATCAAATATTATATCGAGATATACTAAAGGTAAATCAATATCATTACTAATAGTACATGAATAATCAATTGCCTTAGTATCATTCTTTTCAATGATTTTTTAAGGTATATGCATGCCTTATTGACCTTCCAACCTAGATGTTTTTCATTGTAGCCAACTTTTGACAACATGTTTTCACCTTTTCCATAATGACTAGCCAATTTAGAGAGGGGTAATTGTTCTTCATAATAAGACTTTATTCATTGGGGCACAGAGTCGAACAAAAACATAAGAAATAAAGGAAATAAAACCATAACAAGGAAAGAGAGATATAGTACAAGATGGGGGAACCCCATTTCACATGTTGCATAACTTCAGAGTTACTGCCTCTAAAATACAAGTTAGAAAAAGTTTTAGCCTTCTCAAGAAATTTAATAATCTACTTGTCATATTCAAAGACCTACTAGTGGTTAGAATTATCTAGCACACTAGGGCGATAAATGAGTTTAATCTTATATGAGGTAATTTTGAAAATTGGATGTAGAAGTAGCAATGAAGCTAACACTTCCAGTGAATCGACCTTGGTATTTAGTTCTCTTGGAACAACATCAATTGAGAAGGCATCAAAATGCTCAATGTTTTACCAGACTCTGTTTCTATAATGTCTCAACCTATTGATCTTCAAAGTGAAAATCTTCCTCACTTGCTTGACAATTAGCTATTGGAAAATGGTAATCAGTTTGCACAGATTACACCATTGCACAAGAAAAAATATAGAACAATATATTACTGTATTTTCTGAATGAATTACATTTGAGTGCATTGGCTTTATAAAGCCACACATTCTCGTACATGTAACCACAATAACTTCTTAAAAATTGCTACAAGAATAACTAATTCCCTAACTTATAAAACCAACCCTAACTTATAAAACCAACATTTATTTATTATATATTATACTAATGTAAACCTTAATTTATTCTAACACCCCCCTTAAGGTTTACATGTAATAGTACCAAGGGAACCCCCCCGAATGCTAATATACTCCACAAAGCTGATTACATAATATGAATACATATTTTATAGAAGATCTTCTCCTAAAAGAACAAATCCTAAACCAAGCGGGGCTCCATCAATTTATCTCTTGACCCTCAGAAAGGTGTAGCTTCGAGCTGTGTTCTTGAGCTCTCAATCCCGAACTCTCAAATCATAGAGTCTTCAATTATTTGACAACAATCCCTAAGAGATACGACATATCTCTATCATTGTCTAGTGACTACGAAAGGGTATAATTCTTGATCATATACTCTGAAGCTCGCTTGACAACAATCCATATTGAGCTCAACACCAAATCTCAAACCTATCTCCAGAACATAATCTTCACAAAACATGTATTCTTCAAATCTGTTAGCAACAATAAGGAAAAGAAAAAAACTAAAGCCAAAACTGCTTCTCATGCAAAGCATCATCTCAAAGTGAGAAGCTAACTTGAGATGATGAAAATTTCTCCATCCTCCAATTCCACCAGCCTCCAATATGACCCTATTACACTTTAACCAACTGATGTCTTAGATGAGTCTTTGGAGGCCTCATCAGGAATAGAAAAGATGGCCCCAAAAGCATAAGCGATCTTTGACATATGTGCATTCATGAATAAAAGATGATAATGTCAATTTGAACCAATGATAGACCCATACACTAATCAACCTTATACCTCCATAAACACAAATATATCCTTAAAACTCCTTATACCTTCTATGTAATTACTTTGATGCAAAACAAATTTCAAACCATAGACATCTTACAAAGCAACCAAACTTCTTACAAAATCCCTTATTTCTCCAATTAATAGCTCACATTTATAATTTAGAAATTAAAAAAATACTCTTACCTCTCAAATTTCAATGCTCATTCATTGACAGTGCATAGATAAGGCACCGTTGCTTCTCTTGACAATGTTATTCTGAACGAACCCTGTGTACAGGCTAACACAACCCTTCAACTCCCTCCACACACTGCTAGCTTCACATGCCTCTATTTGGAATCTCAATCATTAAACCCTAAACTCAAATATGCATAATCCTTGACTATCGCTGCCTCTGTCATTGTCCACTGCAACACCCTTAGTATGAAATTAAATCTCATAGATGGTTCAAAAACACGAACTCAATGCAGTATTGCATTCCTCAAGGTACTTCAAAATTAAAAATTAGATATTTCAAAGAGTGAATCTCAGATTTGCAAGTCATTCACAAATACACATTTATAAAAATGTCACTACCTATTCTCAAGCCATCTTTGCAAACTATGTATCTATCATACTTAGGGTAGCTGTAAAATAGTTGCAGAAAACCCTAACTTAAAATACAACTTCCAAATCATTCCAACAATGACCATCTGATGTATGATGATGAGAAAAACCTTAGTTTGCACGTGGACGCCATACATAGACAATTATGAGACTAACATCATATTTCTATGCACAAATGGAAGAAGAGATGAAGCCGTGATAAACAAAGTCATCTTCAGATTCCATTACCACATAGGCCATTACCGATCCATCTCTACGCTTCCCCAGATTCTAATGTATAGGCACAATGAGCTCTGATACCATATTGGAAAACGGTAATCAATTTGCACAGATTACACCATTGCACATGAAAAAATATAGAATAATATATTATTGTATTTTATGAATGAATTACATTTGAGTGCATTATCTTTATAAAGCCACATATTCCCGTACATGTAACCACAATAACTTCTTAAAAACTGCTACGGGAATAACTAATTCCCTAACATTAGCTTTGCATCACTAATAGCCTTTATTTCTTTTGCTGCAGCAAGACCTAATAGTAAAGCCTCGTATTTAGCTGTATTGTTGGTATTTTCAAATTCCAACGTATAGGAAAAAGGGAATTTCTCTCCATCGGGAGAAATTAAAACAACTCTTTCTCTTGAAATAGAATTTGAACAGCTCCCATCAAACTCCAATACCGATAACCCTGAAACTGTACTTTCCCCAGTCAAATATGGAGCTTCTATTCTTGGTGAAGAAGAGAGCATGTACATCCTAAAATCAGTCTCTTCATATAGAATTTCAGATTTAGGGTCATTTGATTTTAGCACAGTGAACTTTGCTTTGGGTTAAGAGTCCAAATGGACCTTCTTTCCACCAACTAGAATAAGAGCATGCGACCAATTGAGTTGAATCTCCCCTCCTAAATATCTACAAAAACTCTTGCTAAGGAGCATCCTGCAGCTAGAAGGTATGTCTGCCACTTGGATAGTCAATTTCAATCTCTTATCAGGATAGGTGGTCAAGGCTACCTGAGCATCCTTGATTTGACTGATTAGAGATACCTGTTTGGATTCCATAGAAAAACACTTTCCATGTGTCTTAGTTAGAGTGAGACCTTGAGCATGTAGGCAACTTTAATAGGCATTACATTGTTTGAGGCACCTAAGTCTATTGTAAAATTACTTAGCCTACACCCAACAATGTACATGGATATATAAAAGGGATCAGGTTTTTCAGGAGATGCTCTAGGGATAGAAATTTTACTCTTGAATGTGGAATTCTCAACAAATGCTTTTGAAGATTGACCATTTACATGAGAAGAATATTTTGACTTGACATGTTTTACAAGATGATCCAACTCTCTAGGATTCAACTTTAAATATTCTAGTTGGGATATTTGTATTTTGGTGTTTTTACAATGTTCAATAATATCAAAATCATCAGAAACTTTATTTGTAGGGGTTAAATTTACAAGGTTAGACACACCTGATGATTTTGTGTCAGCTGAAGGAATGTGTACAGAGGTTGCATTCCAAGTCAAAACATGTTTGGGAGTCATGAAATATTCATCCTTTGCTTGATCTTTGATAAGGGGAGTTCCTTTTGGGGACTGACTCTATTGGCTCCTTGTGAGAACAAAAAAAGCTTGGCCATCCAATTTACTGAGTACATCTTTGCCTCTATGTGAATCAGATTCACATTCTAAATAATAAGAAGTAGAGTCACCAGAGGGTATCACTCCCTCATCATCAGAGGTATTTTCAATTGTAATCTCCTTCATTGTTTCCATTTGCATAAATCAATTCATCTTTGGGCAAGATGCACCATCATGGTCTAAAGTTAGATGGAAATTACACATCATATTCCCTTTGCTATTGGAGGATGGGCCTTTAATTGCCAACCTCTGTGTTGCTAGTGGTAGTTCTAAATTTTTACCCCTATTACCATTAGATGGTATGTACCCTCTCCTAGGAATATCTTGGTAGAATGGTTGTTGAGGTTGCTAGACTTTAGGTAGTTTCCTGTTGAGAGAAATAATCTCATTAGCCATTTTTTGTACCATGGGAGTAGTAGAAGTAACAGTAGGAGATTTTTTGTTTTGGAGCTTGTTATGCCACTTACCTGTAGTAAGCAATTCATCTTCAATTTGTATGGTAGAAGTCTAGGCATCTTCCAATGTTACCACCCTATCTCTTTTTAACTGATAACTCACATCAAGAGGTTGTGCACTAATAAAGAGGCATTTGTTCATCTCTAGAGTAGGCATCTTGGTATCTAGGATTCTATTGACCAAATTATTAAATATGGCTACAAATTCCCTCATATGCTCATGAAAATTTTCCTTTTATTTGGGTCAACTATGTGATCAATGAGTGTTCATTTTTGGGTCCTTTAAATCTATCCTCAAATTTCTGAATCAAAACTACCCATGAGTCAATAGAAGTAGAAGGAAGATTATAGAACCAATCTACTATAGTGTCAGCAAGAGATTAAACAAAAAATCTTACTAAAACATCTTCATGTTGTATTCCAAAATAAAACAAGAAACAAAGAAAGCATGTATATGTTCATCAGTTGAAACTTTACCATATCCTCTAAACTTGGGTATAGTCTTCTAGGATTAATGAGGTAAATAATGCCTAGGGCTAATGGAACAATTGGAACCAGGAACTAGTGGTAGTGGTGGTTGATTATGATCCATGATATTTTGAAAGTTAACAATGAGGGGAAGAACAATACCATGTAAAATAAGAGTGTGAGAAGTAGAGGAATCTCCAAGCACTTTAGTAGGTGATGGAGGTCTACTAAATGATTTGGATACTCTCCTTGATGAAGAAAAGCCTGTAGCAGAGAAGGTTTCTTTCACTTTCTCAAAATCCTAATCAATAATCCCCTTCTTTCTATCACCTCCAGTATATCTTTTTATAGCCAGCTTAACCACTTATTGTTGATTATTATATTGATTATTTTGCTAGTTGAAGTTCTGGTTGTTTTGTCTACGATTGTCATTATCACACTGATGATTATTTGGTACATCGTGGATTTGGAATGGTCTATCCCCTATGGGCACAAAAACTACTCCTTTAATAAGATAGTTCTCATGCACCACTCAAAATCGTCTTTCTTGTTGTCTAAGCTCTTCACCTGGATCTTCTTCAATAACACGGACCTGATTAACTTGGTGAAACTGTTGGTTATTTTACCTCTGTCTCTAGGCCAAATTTCTCAAGTCTATTATATGTCTTCTTCTTCTACATCTACCTAGTTAAGATTTGGTTGCAAGATAGGAGAAAATCCTCTCTGAAGTACCATTAATTATCACTAATTTATAAATAGGGATTTGATTAGACTATGAATGCAAAATACCCTATGACTAAAGTAAGGCAACTACAAAAATAATGTTTGTTTAATATTCCCTAGTAGTGTCACCAAAAATTAGTTAGTGAACATATTTTCACTATTTGTTTTGTGTATGACTTGCCCAGGTTATAATGAAAACCCCACTAATATTCAAACAATTTTCATGAATTGTCCTATGAATTTTTTAGAAGGTACAACTTCCTTTGTATGATGGGTTTATAAAAATTTTGGTACGAGATTTTAACCTGAAAGCGGAAAGGATGCTTTCTACTAATATGAAATTAAAATAAAGTTCACAATGCCCAATGCATAACAACTAAATTGGATACAACTGATAATATCAAAACCAATAAAATCTCCTCCATACATAAGAATGGGAATAATTAATGAGTAAGTAATCAAATGTGGAACATAAGAAAGAAGACACATCAGATGGCAATACAAGTATAACACATGGAGGTTATCAATACTTCATACAAAGAGATATAAACTTCAAATTCTCAATAGACCATGCATTACATAAGAAGAATAAATGGTAACACATAGAGACAATAGACCCAATATCCACCTTCTCTTGCATTAATGAGGAGGGAAGAGCCAAATACTCCATTCTACAAAAGAAATATTACACAAACTATATGAAAATATCCCCCTTTCCTCCAAAATTTTTAGAACAAATAAGTATCAAATGATCTAGACATGAAAATAATTTCACCATAAGATCCAGACTTCTCTTCGCTTATTCCTTATATATGAATGATATCAAAATTGAATACTAGTTGTAACTGTTTCTTGAAATAGAACATTAAAAATAAACCTTTACTCCGTTATAAAATTCATAATGAAAGCAAAGTTTAAATAAGTCTTAACAACATGAGAGTATGAAATAACAAGAAACAAGTGAAATTAATGACAACTCATCCTCCTCCTGTTGGTCATCTTGACCAGATTTCACTGCTTCATCTCCAGGCATTTGGGGAGAGCTCAACTTAGCTTTCAAATCTTTGAACATGTTCACAATGGGTGCAATAGCCTTCCCATTCGGTATTACTATCATATTCAAGTGTATTCTCCACATAGTCAGGATATTGCCTAACTATTTGAATTTCTGATGGAATTCATTGACCTCCTTCTTGAAATCCATGAGATGTACAGCAACATTACCCACTTCATCCGGTTGTCCAAAGAAAACAATAGAATGTTTAGTTAGAAAATGAATGTGTAATGTGCAAAAGAATGAGACCTAATCAGTCTCTATGCTTGTTCAAGATTCGATTGTATACGCCCCTTCCTCCTTGGCCTTATGATCACTATAACCTATTAGAACTACCATGATTGCTTTTTTGTCATAAGCCTGGGGCTTATTCCAAATGAACTCCATTGAGGCCAACTAGTTAGGAATGTCCTAATCCAGTTTCTCATTTTGTGTCTCATCAAGAATGTAATTAATGGTGAGAGAGAAAATATACCAGCTTCAAGTTGCTTTTTGATTTTTAAAACCCAAACTGATAATCTAGATGCTTTATGTAACAATACATTACATCTAACTGGATGTGGAACATTCAAAATCAAAATATCAGGTTCAATTAAAATGTCCAATTAGGAAATATCAGGTCTGACCTAGATGTCATGTTCGACCACCCAATGTCTAGTTCAACTAAATTAGGTTTGACCAGGAGTCTGTATTGGGTAGACATATTGGGTTGAAATATGTCAAGTTGGATGCGTGATGTCATGATGACTCATTCGAATGCTATCGAATGTGAGAATCCAATTGGATGTGGAACATGAGATGAACCAAATGTCCATTGTGCAAGATCGGGTTTAGGTTAATGTATAAATTGTCATGGAACAATATCTGGATGGAAATGCTATATGGGCTAACCACATGTGGATCATTCAACTGAATCAGATCTTTAGATTTTCAAATGTCATGTTTAGTTGGAACATCGGGTTCAAATGAATATTGGGTTAGGCACTCTTTGTTTCTCAAAATAAACTACATTTTAGAATTGGGTGTAAGGTACGGAAATTTACCAACTAAAAATAGTACCTGAAATGAAAAGCATATTCCATAAGTAAGATAATCAACCAGTAATAGTTTCCAAATATCCATAATAACATAAAATGGCAAGAATCTATGAATAAGAATAATGATCCATATACCAAAATAGATTACAAAACAATTTACATACACCCGACTTGGTGTTACAATACATATGTTTCAATGTTACACAAGGAAGGACTATCATCAAGATATCCAAGAATCATGTTACAATTGCAACTTGGCAATGAAGCCATACAAAGAAATATATATAAAGCAAATATCCATATCAATAATAATATCTAAACTCGGTTGCCTCGATCCTCTGATCATCCGCAACCAAGACCAAGAGAGTGGTTGAGGTGCTTTTTCCACAAAACCATGAAGTACTAGACTTCCCTAGGTTTCTTCCTAACTCGAAGAAAGCACCGACCCTGCACAAGGAGCCTAGCAACCTGGAACGGTGTAAGCAGGAGGGAATCACTCAATGTGTCCCTGCTGCATGTATGCATCCTAATCCTAGAATGACAAACTCTTGCAAACAGGATGTGACAGAGACAAACATAATTCTAGGCTTTTAAACAAATCCATCTATTTCAATGGTACAGTAGCTTGGCCAAGAAAATAAATAAAATGATAGTTTTAGAAAAAGTAAAACTATCATCTCTGGGAGTCCACATTCGACATCCTGTCCCGAAGGTTCGTACTTTACCAAAAATACACAAAGCAAAGTTTTCCTAAGTTTGGTTTTACATAGTCACAAATATCTATATTTCGGATTCAAACATTGTTTCCATTATTCAGTTGATCTCACTAGTTTGCCCGTTGACAAGTTAAATTATCGAATGATATAATTGAATACAGTCATAAACCATTCTATTTCCAGACAATAAAAATTACACTCAATATATCTATATGAAATGATTTAATCAAATACAGTTATAAATCATTCTATTTCCAGACAATAAAATTATAGTCAATATATATATATATATATATATATATATATATATATATATATATATATATATATATATATATATATATATATATATATATATCAAATGATATAATCGAATACTGTCATAAATCATTATGTTTCCAAATAAAAATTACAGTCATTATATCTATATCAAATGATATAATTGAATACAGTCATAAATCATTATGTTTCCAAACAATAGTTAATATATCTATATGCAGAGGAAAATGAAATTTGTAATATATATGTGTGTGTGTGTGTGTGTGTGTGTGTGTGTGTGTGTGTGTGTGTGTGTGTGTGTGTGTGTGTACATACATACATACATACATACATACATAAATACACACACACACACACACATAACCAAATAAACTGTGATTAGGAGACTATCAGCGCCCAACTGCAACAAGAATAGTGATGTTAATTTCATGCTAAATATTTATATATTTATGAGGTTTTAGGAGTAAGACATACATAATACAAGGAAGAGATTTATTATAACATTTGAAAGAAACTAAACAATGATAAATATGGGCCGTCATCCCCAAATGGGGTCACATTCCCTAAGGTATTGCGGCACCATTTGGTGACATAGTGCCTTTGCTATTCCCAAACGACCTTAGTACCATAGATACATTCATTCCCTTACGCAAAATAGCCATCCAACATAATATAAATTCAATCCAATATAAAATACAATCGCTCCAACATAAAATACAATCGATCCAATATAAAATACAATCAATTCAACATGAAATATAGTCAATCCAATATAACATACATCACCATATACAATCCATCACCATATACATATACAATCCATCTTTAAATCGCATACTTTGAATCATCTCAATTCCAATTAAATCACAAAACATTTACATATTTCAAAACAAAGTCTCATTTCATTTATTGGAGGAATTTTACATCCTTATCCACTATAGAGGTTCTTGAAAATAATAAGTTTACATATCACTTTCAGACAAAGGAACCTCTTCTAGTTCCTCTTCCTCTTCACTTGAGACAATTTAACCACCATTACAGGTGGAGTCACACTATTTTCCGAAGGCAATTCCCTAATGAGAGGCAAGGGTGCTAGTTTGACAGCTGCCTTCATTTCCTTTTTCACTTGGCTGACCCAAGCAATTGCATGACTCAGGGTCTCCTCATCTCCAAGCCATATGTCTCCATCATCATTAACTCCTTGGATGGTTCGCACTATAGCTCTTCTTTCCCTCTTGGCTTTGTGGTGGCTCTCATTTCTCACTGACTTCCTCGTAGTCATCAAGAGACACACCATCCTAGCACAAGAATTAGACCTAGGTATCAATTATGCTTCAATGGGCATAGGTCCAAGAGTTGAACCTGGCGCTCTGATACCAAATGTAAGGTGCAGAAATTTACCAACTAAAAATAGTACCCGAAATGAAAAGCATATTCCATAAGTAAGATAATCAACCAGTAATAGTTTCCAAATATCCATAATAACATAAAATGGCAAGAATCCATGAATAAGAATAATGATCCATATACCAGAATGGATTACTAAACAATTTACATACACCCAACTTGGTGTTACAATACATTTGTTTCAATGTTACACAAGGAAGGACTATCATCAAGATATCCAAGAATCATGTTACAATTGCAACTTGGCAATGAAGCCATACAAAGAAATATATATAAAGCAAATATCCATATCAATAATAATATCTAAACTCAGTTGCCTTGATCCTCTGATCATCTGCAACCAAGACCAAGAGAGTGGTTGAGGTGCTTTTTCCACCCAACCACAAAGTACTAGACTTCCCTGGGTTTCTTCCTTACTGAAAGAAAGCACCAACCTTGCAAAAGGAGGCTAGCAACCTGGAACGGTGTAAGCAAGAGGAAATCACTCGATGTGTGCCTATTGCTTGTATGCATCATAATCCTAGAATGCCATACTCTTACAAACAAGATGTGGCAGAGACAAACGTAATTCTAGGTTTTTAAACAAACCACCTATTTTAATGGTACAGTAGCTTGGCCAAGCAAATAAATAAAATGATAGTTTTAGAAAAAGTAAAACTATTGTCTCTGGGAGCCCACAGCCAGCATCTTGTCCCAAAAGTTCATACTTTACCAAAATTACACAAAGCATAGTTTTCCTAAGTTTGGTTTTCCATAGTCACAAATATCTATATTTTGAATTCAAACATTGTTTCCATTATTCAGTTGATTTTACTAGTTTGCTTGTTGACAAGTTTTACCATTTTCCTCATTTTAAATCAATTTTTCCTGACATGCTATTCCAAATGTGATGATTCTATCAGTTTAATACAATGCATCTCTTTCATAAATCAAGGGATTTGAGATATTGCTAGTTTTACCAAATGAAAAATAAAAATAACATTTATCAAGAAACTCAATCATTCAATAGTTCATACAAGTTATTTTCAACATATAAAATAGAATAAATATTTCTTTTGCTGTAGTACAATAAATTTGATTTCAGACATTATATATATATATATATATATATATATATAGACACACACATTCATATAATTCAATTTTGACAAATTAAACTCAACTCATCATTGTATTTCTGTTCTAGCATATACATTTTCCAATAAGCACAACCAATACGAACATATATATATATTTCGAAACAAAACATTTCTTTCACAATGCCACAGCCAGTTGCATGTATTTCTATACATCAATTTCAGATAGAGGATCATGGTTTTTGGACATAAGAAAAAGATTCATACACATACACAACCACAAATGGTCTAAAGTAAGAACTTGGAATTCACTCCCTATCCCAACTGAATGCTTGATTTCAACAAATTTTTACAGCGGCTTCCTGATCTGAACTGTTCCCTCTTTTTGTCCCAAAAATGCTTCCATAATTTCTTTGTTTTGAATGCAATTTTCAGAGATGAAGAGCTTCCCCTCTTTTTGAGAATGCAAGATGTTAAATAGAAGTTTTGGCGAGCAAGAAATGAATTATAACTCCTCTTTTGTTGTTTCCTCTTCCTCGAGTGTTTCATTTTCTAGACCTTTTCTTTTCCTAAATTAATTTTTTGTTTCAAAATCATGTTTTGTTCTATTTCTAGTTCTAAAATATTATTAAAATAATTTACATATCTATCACAATGTATCTATAAAACTCATAATTAAATAGAATATGATTGTTTTCTAAATTAAAAAAAATAATAACTAATTCAATTATTCTATTTTCTAAACACTCACGATATTTAAATAACAATGAATTAATAATCTAATTAAATCACCATTAACTAACTACGCAATAAAATCATATAATTTAAATAAAATAAGAATGCAATTTAAATTAAACTATTAAATCATTCAATATGCAACATATGCAGCTACATGACACTACGTGAAGTGTGTGAACGATATCCCTCCATCTTAACCCTGCCAGAATGCTAATCTCCTTTACCTCAACCACCCCTTGTCTTCGACAGCCTGCAACTCATAGTAAACTCTAATTTCCCATTAATAGATTAGTAACCAAATAGCCGAAGCATTACTAACATATATATTATATTCATTTCATGACATCTTTCCATATTAAAATAATCATTCATCTTTCAAAATAATAAATTATCTATCTAAGACACATTTAATCATAGATTATTTCCACAAAAAGTAACCACAGATAGTATCAAAGTTTGAAACGTGACATTGGGTCGGGTCCGAAACCTTCTTCTAGTTATTTCAAATGTTTAAAGACTACTTCCAACCAAAAGTCTTTCAATGTGCTATGTTGCGATATCTTCATCTGGATATGGAACACGGGATGTGAATCGTTAAGTTCACAAATATCATGTCCGATTGGAAATGTCCAGTTAGGATATCTGGTTAGTATGTCTGATTGGAATAACTTGCTTATTTCAAAGAATTTTTAGAAATTTCCAAAGGTGACCTTAGCTAAATTTTGATGCTCTTTCTATCTACACCTTTACTTAGGACTTTTGGGATCCAAAGTTGTTGTTTTGATAACCTCCCATTTTTTCCTTTACCACCTTCATCGGTGAACCATGCCATTATGAAACTTTACTTATCAGCGAAGAGATGATTCGGAAAACAACCTCATCGGTGAACTCAAGAGTCCGCGAACTCAATAGTTTGTCGATTGCCATTATCAGCGATCATTACTTATCTTCAGTCTTCACTGGTCGCTCCATACAGCGGTGAACTCAATGGTTCGCTAACTTTTCTTCTAAGCGATGAGACTTTAACAAAGATTTTCCTTTTTTTGGCGGGGTGCCTAACTTGACGGCACTAACTCACAAGGCTATATGATCACCTTGTCAGAGAGTTAGTGAACTTAAGAAATGAGCGATAGAGAACATATGAAGATAAAGAAAGTTTAGAAAAGGGAAAGATGTCGATGATAGTCCTCTCACTACATCACTAAGTTTGTGAACTAGCGAACTTGGCGATGAAGTTCACGAAAGAACAAAGACGCTGATCAAAATACAAAGACCTTAGGACTTGGAGGAACTTTATAATGGGTAAGATACATTGTGAGAACAAGACCATAACAAGTTTAAATTGAACAAGGACATTCTTGCTATTGGAAGACAATGACAAAAACTTGTAAGACAAGATCAATGGCCAATGGGGAAGCTTGGTTGTCATCTTCCTTTGGTGTCTCAACATTTAAGGAACCCCAATAATCTTTACAATCCACATGAGATATAGGATGAGAAGGGATAGAAGACACTATAGGAATGATGAGTTGCATTGGAGAGATCAATATGTTATCAATGTGTTTGATCACAATAAATAGCATATGTTAAAGGTGTTAAATTTAACCTTTTCATAACTTGCCACAATCTAAATTAAAAAAAATAAAATATGATAGATGAAACAAAATGAAATGTAGAGCCTACATGCCATAATAGAGAATCAACAATTAGAGTGTGCTTATAAGAAATGCCCATTTGAACTCCTTTTCCCTTTACATTCTTCATGGCAATAGTTATAAAACAAATAATAATTTGAATAGGGACAAAACTTTGAACATTTATATTTGAATTAGAGTCTACGATTACTATTAACAAATGGTCGATGGTCACCACATGTTGTCCTGGTAAGATCAGAAAAGTTCTATTTATGGAAACTTTCTGGTCGTTAGCACGATTGCGAGTAATGACGTATTTTTTAATTGCTTTGGCCATGAGTTGACATTTGATAGTTTGAAGCCCACGCTCTCTTCCACCTTGTCAAATATGTCGTATGGCGTGATGTTTCACAATCACAGGAAGTATTGGAAATAATAACTATGTCGTTACCCATTCCTTTTAGCAAGCCCCACTGTTATGTTCAGACTGAAGATTTTTCATTTCGAAAATAGATAATTCTGAAAAATTGATTTTCCTGAGTTTCTTTTGACTACAGAATCGTCAATCAATCAATCTGAGCCTCCCATACAGTCTTTACAAATTTCCCATATAACTCATTGTTCATGTGACAAGCTTGTTTATGTCCTTTCACTCACTTCCACGTTATCAGTCTCCTTCCTGCCAAATATTAAACACGGAAATTAAAATTAACTAAAATTCACAATCTGAAATTCTTTTTCAGAAATGAAACACATTGCTCATGTGATTGGCTTGTTCATGTTCGATTTTGCCTCCTTGTGTAGACAGAGAACGTTGAATATACTTGTCCTCCTTGTCCCTATTTATTCTGCAGAAGATTAACGAGGCAAACGAACAGCGTTACTGCTCTGCTATACAATTCCTTAATTATCTTGGAAAAAGGATTCTCTCTGCTAACACACGATGTCGTTGGAGGCGTTGGCCATGGCGGGCGTTGATTACACAAAGGTTGATGTTAAATCATCTTATAGTCCACGCTACCACTGCAAAGAGGATGGGCCAAATACATGTATTCGCGGTGAAGACTCGTTAATTCCCAAAGTTTCTGATGCTGATGAAAAAGTAGGGCCCATGACTTTTGACAAGCCAAGAAAACAGAGGTTCGCAAGGCCAAAGGAAAGAAAAAGAGTTGTTACACAAGCGAATGACAGCATGGTTTGTGTTCACGATCCAGTGAATATGAAGAATTGTCTGAGAGAATGGGCTAAAAGAGTTGCAGAACTCTCTGTTGGAGAGAAGTTGAGCAGATGAATGAATATATCAAATTCATTAGCTTAAAGAAGAAACTTTCACAAGCCAGGGCAAGAACTGCATACCCAGAAAATGTGAGAGTAAATGACAATATATTCTTTGTATGCTGGATCTACGGTGAACAACGAAGAGAGGAGAGATTTGTAGCATCTTATGTCTTATCAAATCATATTCAAAAGTCTCATACGTAGATAGTAATTATAGGTACAGTCACTTGTCCTAGAGAAATCAGTTTATCACTCTCTAATCGTCGTAGTTTGTTTCTTTGTCTTGAGGTAAAGGGTTGCCAATCCCGGCAGAATTATTGTAGAATAATGAGGATGAGGATCAGCATTCTGGGAGCAGATTGCTTTAGGTTTCAACTCATGCGTTGGAACTAGTGAAATGTAACAGCCTATTTGGTTTAATATCATATTGTATGCGTTATTTCCCTTGGGAAGGACATGGTAGTTTGGGTTCTACTTCCTCCTGGGTTGAGTTACCCCCAACAACTCATCTAGTTATAATATGTGCAAAGCGTTTCTTAAATATTTTGGAGATGTTAAATACAAATTACAGAAAATTGTCTATAGGATAAAAGTGGATATCTTGTTGCTCTCTTACCTATTTGACATTTATTTTGAGTTTGTTGTAAATGTGATATTTTATGTTTAAATTAACATATTTAGTTTAGAATATTTAATATATAAGTTAATTAAATTTTAAAATTAATCAATCTTTAACCTATTTAGAGTTTAAGTGGTTAGGTTTTTTTTTCAATCCTTTACGTTAGATTAGATTATGAGAATGACCTTGTTTTTTAGATAGAGATGCATTAGCAATATTGTTATCGTAATTCAAATCTTTTTTTCTACTTTTCTTAAACCAATCCTTTTGCTTGATTTGGCCATTACCCCTTGGCTTGGAAGCCAAATATATAAAACAGAGCGCCTAGGTTGTCATATTTAACGTTAACTCTAGGACATTAATCATCATCAAAAGATCATCTAAATTTATTATTATATTTTTTTATCATTGCAAAGCATTGCATCAACATCTTGCATCACATATACTACACTTGGTATCATCTAAGCAATGTAAATATTTTATCTTTCATGTCTTCAAACCTTTACAATCAATGATAGGGGATTGATTAAAATAAAGGAAGTCAACACAATTTCCATTAGTTGATACCAAGTTACTCAAGTTGCTTCTTAGCACCATGGGGTCCTAAAATCATATATGTTATAAACACCAAAAGGGAACCACTTAAGATTAAAATACATATGTGGCCCCATCTAAACACCAAATAGAATTTAGAGGCCCACATGTGATAGTACTTACAACAATGATCTAATATCAAAAAACAAAATCCAATCGTTGATCATCAACTATAAGAGAATATATATTTTTCAACTACTAGAATTGGTAAATAGCTTGCTAAGCACCCTTAACCTCCTTAATTACTTTATTATTATAAGTCTCAAAATCAATTATATTAGTTTAATTGTGTTATTTGGGTTTTCTTTAATTAAACACTTAGATATTGTAGGGTTTTATTTTTATGCTAGAAATATATTAATTTAAGATATTTAGCATCTATATGCTATCTCATAATTTCTTTTATTTTTCCATCTCTAAAGTGTTTTATTTAGATGTTTGCTTTGAAAGTCACATTTAATATGTTTCTCAAAGAAACATTTTTTGAATTTCCAAGTACCTTGACAAGTAACCTTATTCAATTTTTAGGTGCCATCTCTCAATAGCCTTTTTTATTATGAAAATGTTATTCAATTTACACATATATTCTCTCAATTATTAGACCCCGTCAACTATTGGGTTCCCTCTAGGTTACACATGTTAGAAACTTTCCATTTATTGCATTCCCTCACTATTTATTCATTATTCTCTCAAGTACTAGACCCCCCTCAACTATTAGTGCTCTCTCTTATATATGTGGAGAAGTGGAACATTGTATTTGTTCTTAATTTTTTTCATCTCAATGGTGAAGGTGAATTGAAATTGTTTTATAATGTAAAAGTAATATATAATATTTCAAATTATTAAAATTATAAAAATTGCTTTTAGCTCAGGTGATTTTTGTTTTGATTTTTTTTTAAAAATCAATTGCTCTTGGCGTTTCTTTGATTTTTGATGGATTATAGTTAAGCTAAATCTTGTTTAAAGGATTGTTTCCATATAAATATTATCTTTAACTTTGTTGGACTATTTTATATAAAATTTCAATAATATGTTTTTTAGATAACTTAGTTGGGGGTTCTATTGGCCACCCACCCTTAAAGAGATAACCAGTTATATAAATAGAATGCATAGAACAAAACCATAATGGTTGATAAACTAGAAAAGCATAAAATTAAAAAATTGAGACAACCCTATTCCATTAAAAAAGCTAGACATGACACCTAATATAGCATATCTAAACACCTTGCAAACAACTAGATGACGAGGGAACCAAAAATTGCTTCAAAAGATAAAACACCAATGGAAGCAACATAAGAAACTAATAGATTACAACTAAACTTATGCTCAATTTAAACAAACATGCTAGTGCTCCATACTATCATTATCATCATCTTCAAAATTGAGCATTTGTTCCACCCAACCTATCATCCCAAGAGCACCATCCATAGCCAGTAATGTTGAATTAGGTTTGTCATTGATGTCAAAAGGTCATATGTTGTTTGAGTTGGTGTTAATATTATGATGTTGATCACTCTCATGATATATTTGTTGATAGTATGGTGTTGTTCATCTATTCTCATGATAGTTGTCAAGTTTGGTGATTGATGTTGGATGTTGGTTTGACAGTGTCAGATTGACAGGATCATTACAAGGTTATTGTTAATCAAAGGTAATTGTGTTGGTATTTCATGGTACAGATGCAAAGTGCAGATTGTTGATGCATGGTAAAGATGTCAAAGGATATCAGAACATGGTAAAGGTACTTGTTCCTTTTGTTCATTCATTCCCATGGTGTTTGGTGGTTGGCAAAGGAGTTGTGTAACAGATTGCCTGTTAGAGTCATGCAAAGGAGTTGTACTTTGGAGTTGTAATTTGGTAGAGGAGTTGTGTTGTTGCCTTCATTGGAATGTCATAGTCAAATATCATCATCCTTAAAAGTATTGTTAAATGTCACCATCAATTGCATTGATTGCTTAACATGTCAGTGATAAAGGCACTCAGTTGTATTTAATTGGTTTCTGTAATGTCCCCTTCTGGCTATGGAAGATTTTTTTTATTGTTTGTGGCTTGAAAAACTCATTTTATCAAACAACAATATTTTTTTTGCATGCAAAGACAATATTGATTGGAAAGTTCACATAGAATGACAGCAACAAGATAGGAATAAACAATCTGTGATGACAATACATGGCAACTTCATTCACTTAGGTCACTCTATGTCAATACTAGCAATGTATTCCATGTGTTGGTTTCAACTGATATCTTGTGACAATAAATTCAACAATAATTTCTGAGTGTTCTTATGATTGTCCTATATGCACATCAGTATTCAATTTTCTTCTTACAGCTGCTACAGTTATAGGATTGGATGTTACAACATTTCATTCCCAACAAATAACAATAACATTATTTATAAATTGAAACACCCAACCTGGAACGCCCAGCAACACCTGGAAGTGAAGATGCCATAGGAAAGTATTATAATGCAGATCTGTTATGAGTTGCAGTAGCAAGCAATATTTCAGCAATTCAAAAAACTTTTAACAACAGCATGTCATAAACCCTTGATGAGTCGATTGGCAAAAAATATTGTGTTCTCCATCAATTTTAAGCATCAACATTTGACTAAACCATTAGCCGCCCAAATGAAACACTTTGCAGCCTCATGCATAAGGTGATTCAGCCTGATTTAAAAATGTCCCAACATAAGAGATTGTATAGCTCATCTACAGCAGATTGTACGGCCTGTACTTGCTGAATGGTACGGCCTAGCAAGCATTTAATCAGCAATAAATGCAACACCAACAATGTCTTCTAGATTTTCAAGATAATCTTTCAATCCCTTTGCAAACTTTTGAAGTTCTCCAATGAAGCTCAGATGTGACCTCCGTGTGAAGCCACCAGCACAATCGAAGTGAGGCTACATTCTCTAAGATTGAATTTACAGTGAAACCCTAGGTTTCTTCTTCAAAGCCAAAGCTTCTTTAGAATTGACAAGTGTTGAATGATTTCCAGAATGAATTTTCATTTTCTTTTTGATGCCTTAAATACTCTCCAAAATTAGGTCGATTTCTCCAAGAGGCATTTTAATCATTTAATATCATTAAAATTTATTTGCTTTTTGCACTTTATATCCTTCCCATTAAAGTGGGGGACCAACACATCATAAATGCACTTTAATAATTGACTTTAATACATCTCATTAAATAACCTTTAATAATAAAGTCAAATAATATTTAATAATGTGCACTTTTAATTATTATTTAATTATTATTAAGGATTTACTTTAATAATAATTAAAACTCCATAAATAAATGTCATTCATCAATTCTAACTTTGCCACCAGCTTACCCACTGCTCCCTTTGTCCAACTGGATGCCTTACTAAAAATAGTAAGGTTGGCCTCTATCAACACATAGACTTACTATAAATAGTAAGTACATACAAATGAAGCCAGAATCCCCTGAATAACTTAGCCTTCGAATATACCAATGATCTGGAGAGGAAAACACTATTAACTGCCACCTAAAGAGCTCATTAATGCCCAAACTGGACCCTCTAATCCACAACACTAGCCTACGAGGGTCAAATGATAGGCTAATCTTCCAAACTCTGATGCTCTCAAAGTTGGGGGACATTATAGTTTGTCCTCCCTGAAATTACTTGTCCCCAAGCAATCTCCACTGCAAAGAAACTCCACTCCATTAGAGGCCCAAAGGAAGAACTGTGAAATGTCCAATACATCTCTAACCAACTCCTGTAGCACCAGCATAAACACAACTACGTAAAGATAAACATCATACCAACTATCCAACTTATGCGCACCAGGTTTGTGCATCAATATCAGCTCATGTACAAGTAAATCAAAAATGTAATTGTAGGCTTTTTACACATTATACATGTTGTGTAAGTCACCAGTAAGCTCTGTCTAGAATCCTGATGCATCAGAAGGATCCTAAACTCTACGAACAATGCTCAACTGAATGTCAGGATCCCAAATCATCTTGTAGAATGTCCCATCCAAATCTTGTGGTGTCAACATGATGCCACTGTACCCTGTGACTAGGTCAACCCCAACAGGAGAAAGAAGCAAACCACCAGCCAAATCGATCCCTGGATCCCATAGCCAGAATGGAAGTCTACCATACTCATTATCCACTGACTTCCCCTACACAACTCTGACATAACCTTCACCATGCTAAGAGTGGTGAAGTAATTCACCAAAGTCCAACCACACTATTGTGCCAAGCCTATCACCACCCAGATCCCAATGCAATTGATACTCACATCCATCCGTCGAGTGGAGATAAGAATATCTGAAAGTGTCTACAACACAACAACTATCTCCATCCTCTCCTAGACTCTCATGGATGTGCTGACTAACCAAGCCATCATGCCTACTGACACCATAATCAACAAACGCATAGGTTTTTGTGTACAACAAATGAAAGATGTTGTGAATATTGTAGACGCCTCAAATGGACCCTTTGCAACTAATAAATAAGAAGAAGATCCATAAATGATAGTTGCTACTCCTACTTGGTTGTACAACCCAACTGTGCCTTCAAATTAGCAACCAAGATCCCCAAAACTGTTCCAAAAATCACTGTTATTGCATACTCAGGTCTGCAAATTGAAAGTGACCAGATTGGAGTAATAAATCAACCACAAACTCTCCCTAAAACTGCCCAAATGTGACCTCCATGTGAAGCCACTAGCACAATTGAAGAGAGGCTATGTTCTCCAAGATTGAATTTATAGCCAAACCCTAGGTTTCTTCTTCAAAGCCAAAGCTTCTTTAGAATTGACAAGTGTTGAATGATTTCTAGAATGAATTTTTATTTGCTTTTTGATGCCTTAAATACTCTCCACAATTAGGTCGATTTCTCTAAGAGGCATTTTAATCATTTAATATCATTAAAATATATTTGCTTTTTGCACTTTATATCCTTCTCATTAAAGTGGGCACCCAACACATCATAAA
The DNA here is from genome assembly GCA_027924645.1 of Cunninghamia lanceolata. Classification (NCBI taxonomy): domain Eukaryota; kingdom Viridiplantae; phylum Streptophyta; class Pinopsida; order Cupressales; family Cupressaceae; genus Cunninghamia; species Cunninghamia lanceolata. The sequence continues at coordinate 8,056,174 of BSBN01000118.1, forward strand.
TGCACTTTAATAATTGACTTTAATACATCTCATTAAATAACCTTTAATAATAAAGTCAAATAATATTTAATGATGTGCACTTTTAATTATTATTTAATTATTATTAAATCTTTACTTTAATAATAATTAAAACTCCATAAATAAACATCATTCATCAATTCTGACTTTGCCACCGGCTTACCCACTACTCCCTCTGTCCAACTGGATGCCTTGCTAAAAATAGTAAGGTTGGCCTCTATCAACACACTGACTTGCTATAAATAGTAAGTACATACAAATGAAGCCAAAATCCCCTGACTAACTTAGCCTTAGAATATACCAACAATCTGGAGAGGAAAACATTGTTAACTACCACTGAAGAGCTTATTAATGCCCAAACTAGACCCTCAAATCCACAACACTAGCCTACGAGGGTCAAATGATAGGCTAGTCTTCCAAACTCTGATGCTCTCGAAGTTGGGGGACATTACAGTTTCTTAGTTGAACTTAGTTGATGATGATGGACTGAACTCAGTTGATGTCAAAAGCGCAAGATTTTTTTTGGCATTGCATTATGTTGTGTCATTGGTGCCAAAGAGCATTGTTGTTATGGTCTGTTAGTCATCGATGTCAAGATGATCAAGCTTGTTTAGGAGATTTGTTGTCATTAGTTTATATTGGCATGTCATGTTAGTGATGAAGTGCTCATTTCAAATGGTGTGGTTAACATTGCTTCAAGTGCATTGAAAGTTGCTTGGACTAGTTTGCTATGTTTGCTATGATATTTGTGTTCATTCATGGAGTTATTCATACATTCAATTTTCAGTGGGAGGATTTTGTATCATGGAGATTGATCAAAAACCCTAAGAAAGAGCTCTAAATATTTGGGGTTTAGGTTTAAAGACCTAGGGTTTATATACTATGAAGGACATCATTATGAAAGTTCACTTTTTGTTATGTTTTGAGGTTGACCACTGATAACAGGTTCAAGTGTCACTTAAGTGACAACCTAAGGGTCTTATGTCATCAAGAGACCAACCCTATTACCTAGGGTGACCAGTTCTACCCAGTAGAAACTACCATTTGAAGCGCCAAAAGAATATCTATGATCTATATTTGAACCTCCACGAGCGTGAAGTCAAAAATCTATGGTCAGGATTTAAATCTCTTAATAGTCATTTTCCCTGAATTGAAATTGACAGCTGTTAGAATGTATTTCTGTAAAGTTAGTTGAGTTTGGTGTTTTAACTAACTCTATTCTTTGTTTTGAGAAAAAAAGTTCCTAATTTTGATTGACGATTGAAGATGATAAGGTAGGTTGTCTTGATGTAAGATAGAGTATTGTTGAAGGATTTGAGGTTGAAGAAGAATAAGAAAGATGTGAGATTAAGTTTTTTAAAAAATATACTATTGCTTGTAGTGACTGATTTTGTGTGCAGATGAAGATCTTTAATATCATCAAAATAGAGAATTATGATCATGGTGAAAAAAAAAGATACAGAGTATAATGAGAGTTGTTTTGTTGAGTACTATAACAGATAGAGGCAGGGGTTTTTGTTTGACAGAGAAGGAAAATGATTGGCATTGAATTTCATCTATTATGAAATGGTATTATACATCTATTTGTGAGAAACAACAAAATGACAAAGGCAAAGAGGATCGTAGGATTTGTATGGCAGTACTTATGAATTGTGTGTGAAAGTATGATGTGAAAGTTGTGTTTTTTGAAGATAGCTTGATATATGTGTGTATGTAATGTATGAGAACATGATAGTTGTAGAGAGTATAAGGAAGATTACAGACATTAATTATAGAGGTATGCATATGATTTCTATATTTGAAAAGTATCATTTTGAATAGGATGTCCTTTTATGATGGTTTGATATGATGTAATAGCTGAGTATGGTGAGTTTTATAATGATTTATTGTTGTATTAGTCATTCTTTGAATAAAATGTAAAAGAAAGATGTCATTAATGTGTGCCATTGAGATGTTGATCTAGGAGAGATAAGGTGTTTGAATAAAAGAGTTATAGAACTCATCTATAACTTTTATTTTCATTGTAAACAGAGTAGTACTCTGTGTGTATCTTCTTGTTCTGAGATTGGAGTTGATGTGATCAGTGAGATCCTAGCCAGTGAGGCATGTACGCAATCAGTGAGATTTTGGTTAGTGAGACCTAATAAAGTTTTGGTGAGGTTGGATAGTGGTTTTTCCATGTTTAGGGTTTTCCACTTTACATCTTGTGTTATGGGTCTATTTGTATGATTCTAATATTTGTTGATGTCTTTGATTGTTTGTACAAGGTTGACAAATGAAAAAGTTTTATTTGATCACTGATTCACCCCCCTCTTAGTCATCCATTGTATTCCAACAATTGGTATCAATGCAGTAGGTTCCTTGGAGAAGTCTAACAGACCCAGGTTGACCTAGAGGTGGAATACTATGGCTAATTGTAAAATAAATAAGGGATGGAGAAATGCTAAATAAAAAATTGTTCAACAAGTCCAAATCAAATCAAGTGATGAGTTGTTGCAAGAGACACCCCTGCCAATTGACACAAGATATGATATATCTGAAAGAGAAGATGATTTTGTAGTTGAGAATGTTGACAAAGAAGGAGATCACATTGTGAGTGACTATGAACATAAGTATGATGAAGATGAATGTGAGATTGATATTGAAGGTGAACTCATGTGTGCCTTGGATGAGATCAAGAAACTCAGAAAGGAGAACCAGAAATTAAGGTTAAACAACTTAAAGAAGAAATGAATATCAAGTCTAAAGTAGTTTTAGACCTTGAAGAGGCAAGAAAACTGATTGTGGACCTAAAGATACAAGGTGAAGAGGTTAAGACAAAAGAAGGAGAAATAACAAATCAGTTAAAGGTCAAGGAGATGGATTGTGATAGGTATGAGTTAGAAATTATGTCTCTAAGAAAGCACCTAGAAAAGGTAAATCAAGAGTTGAATAGAAGTCTTGAAAATGAGCCAAGCACTAAGTTGTTTGAGAAAATGATTTTAAGTCAAAGATCACTGTCAAACAAATTTGGGATAGGATATGAAGGAGAAATGAGTTACAAAGATGCTACAGTGTCCAAGAAGCTAATGAAATTGACAAGTCTATCAAAAGGAGCAGCATATGAACAAGGAGAATTGATCTCTACTTCCAAAAAGTCTGCAGATCAGATTACTAATGAAGAAGGATACAGAAGAGTTCATGATCCTGAGCAATGTTTGAGAAGAAGGTCATCAGCAAGACAAATCAGGTACAACTATTCACACTTCCATGGTTACTATTATTCATGTAATGATTATGGACATAAAGCAATTGATTGTAGAAGGAGTCAATTTGCACCTTATAGAAATATGAATGTAGTTTGTTATAAGTGTAACAAAGTTGACCACATAGAAAGAAATTGTAGAGTGCATGGAAGGAATGATCATGTATGGATAACAATAGAAGTGCTCATAGGTTGTCAAAAAGAAACTATCATTCAATATCATATGTTATAATTGCAACACCCTTGGACATAGAGAACATTGTTGTAGATAAGGTTTTGTAAGATCACCTGGTTATATCAAGGAGGTGAATATGTTAACCAAGCAAAAGGAAGAGTGTTTGAAAGGTTGGAAAAGGAAAGAGCTTGAGAAAGTTTGGAGGAGGAAACATGAAAAAAAAAGGAAAGAACCTATGCTTGTGTTTTATGCACTAAAGGCATCTCCAAATGCATAAAGAGATCCATAAGTTTAGGGAGAGATGATCATAGTTTTATCATGTAGTCCCCTAAAAGACAAAGAAGGGTAGAGATGATTATTGCCCTATCATTCAACCCCATGGAAAAGATTAGGTATAAGGAGATCTTAAAAGATTTTGAACAGAGTTGATCAGTTGAGAGATACTGATAGAGATAATAGGGTAGGATAGTAGGCCAATATGTGAATCAAGGATAGTCATCACCATTAAGACAATCATTATATTTCAAGGTGTAAATTAGATTCTGTAACTTCTGTCAGTATTCTTGGAACCTTGGAATAGGGTATGGAATCCATCAAAGTATCTATTAAATGTTGTAGTTACAAATTACTCTGATAGACATGAATGCTAAATGTAGAAAAATAAACAAGCCACATGAATGTTATGACAAAATATTGCATAGAAATGTGAAAGTGAAACTGATGGGTGAAAAGCTCCATAATTTTTGCCAACATGTTACATGTCTTTGTTCAAGTTGAACCTTTGGAAGTAAGTATGTACATACATCAAAGCATAATTGAAAAGTGGATCTTTTTTTCAGATGTATTAGTAGTATTAGGTCAGCCTCTGCTTTTGAAAAATGTGAAAATGTTTATATGTTTGTCTTCTTATATGCATCTTATGTTAATTGTCTTGGATCCTATAAAAGGGTATAGTGTATGCTTGGCATGAGATAGTGTAGAAATGTTTCTTTGTTGTGTTAACAAGGGAGTAATGATAGTTCTATGATGACTTATGCAACGGTTAGTAATTTGGGTCACTGTCAGTAGTTAGTGATTTGTCTCTTTGACAAATTTAGGATCTACAGCGATCAGTGTACAGAAGCAAGTGATGGCATTATGCAAGGTTAGTCTCCTTCATTTTGAGGATAGTTGCAAAAGTATCATGCTTACATCATAATAGCTATATGATGAACTTTGATGTGTATATATTTGGATCAAATACAAGTAATAAGGGCAATGGCAAGTTGGTGCATAGGTGTAGTGTTGAGTGTAATTTTGTAATGAGTACATGTGGTAGTCTACATCTAAGTGTATGAGCATTATATGCCTAGTGATAGAGCTACATTATAGGGGGAGTATTAAATTTGAATCTGGATTACCCTTGACTCCTTGAATTCTTTATAGTATAGTCAGTACTGTATGACAGTGGTTTGTCTTGCCAAAGTATGTATGTATGACAGTGGAAGGCATAGTACAGTATATTAGGTGTATAAGGAATTAGTATACATTTTTCCATTATATCAGGTGTATTCATAATGTGCATGCTTATCTACAATCATGAAATAGTCTCATTAATGAAAATCTTATCTTAAAATGACACCTGCCTACAATCAATGCTAAATAATCATGCTCATAGTATTATTGTTGATAGTATTCATATCATCAGTTCTCAATTGAATAAAGTGTATAGTGGTATAATATCAGTGTATGCATATCAAGTGTTTGTTGCAGTTGCAGGTTAGTAACAAGGATGATGACTGGTGGGATTGAACTTGAAGTTTTACAGTCAGTGATCTCATTGTTGCAAAGTCAGAATGGTTACTCAGTGCAATATTGTATGAATATAATAATATTCATAAATATTGAGTTCATTTGATCAAAAGCAGCATTCAAAAGAGATGTGGCAGTAGATGCTTATAACAATATATTTCACCATTGTATTTGCCTGTGTTTCATCATAGGGGGAGTTAACCTATGCTAATGATGATCAATACCTCAATGTAGGGACAGTTAAGGGGGGGTAAACTAAATTATTTCTTGTCTAATTCAATGCTATGTAGCCTTATTGATGTATTGTAGATAGGATGACAGTGACAGTGCTCTATTTTCTATCTCAGTGTGTAGATAAAGTAACTATGATAGTTCCTGTCTTTTCATGAAGATATCTCTTTTGTAGGGGGATTAAGTGATCCTTTGTCCTTGATGTCAAAGGGGGTGAGAGAGATATAGTGATGAAAATTTTGCCATCAATGACAAAGGGGGAGTTTGTTGAATTAGGTTTGTCATTGATGTCAAAGGGTCATCTATTTTTTGAGTTGGTGTTAATGTTATTGTTGTCACATGAAATTGCACCCTGCTTGAATGGGATTCCAAGCATTCCAATGACACAATGGGATTGATCTCTAAGTGTGGGACTTTGCTAAATGAGATCAAACCTCCGGAGAAGGCTGGCTTCCTTATCTAGTTATCACCTAAAACTATTGTATTTTGGGGTGAAAAGGGGAAGAAATGTGCTTCAACGAAAGATAAAGTAACAATACTTAAAACATGAAAGGGTGATGCACCAGACAGTTCTAAAGAACCTTTGCAAAGACTAAGTATGCATAATATAATCAAATACAGCAAGCAAATATACACAGAATAGATGATTCTAAAAGAGGTAAGGAGAAAAATGATTGAGAGGAACAAGAAATATTCATAGACAACCATATGCAGATTTACACAGAGATAGAAAAATTAGCAAAAGGCATGATAGCTCTCATATATCTAAAGAAAGGCCAGGTTACAGTATGAAAAGTTCTGTTTGGAAATAGGAGAACAAAATGTTTCCAGAAAATTTTTCAACCCTTACTACATCATAAGCCTCAGCTTATATAGCAATACAAAAACTATCTTAGGTCGGTTACCAAAATCCATGCTGGGAGCTGCAATCAGAAATATCTTCCTGAAGGGACGTCCATCTGCCAAGAGTAATGGCACAAAAGATCTGGAACAGGGGCAGGTGGGAGATATTTGGGTCTTCAATGCAAACAGCCGTGTCATCGATCTGATCTTCAAAATGGTGGAGGATTACTTAGCATTGAATGCTGACAGCTGCTTGCCATATCTACTATAATGAATGCCCCAAAAAATCTTCATCTGTTGAAAAGTGACAAAACCTCCTGAAAAGCCTCCCAAATGAAAGAGGGGATGAAAACATACAACTTTGCCTCTTACAGCATGTGAAAATTCGCTAAGACGGAGGAGATACAGGCGGTCAAAGTTTGGTCAATCACCTGTGTATATCGCTTCAATATCTTTAACTGTGTCTCGGCATATACAACCCTAAAAGCAAGTTGTAGACCTGAAGCTCCTTATGAAACTATTAAAAAATGCCATCAGGTCTGGGTTGTATGTGTATCAGCATCTCCCCTCTGTCTACGTGAACATACAAGCTGCAGACCCAAAAAATGCCCTTAGCTCCATTTCATTCTCTTGCCGGGTCTGACTTGTATCACTTTCCCCTTGAGAAGCCCCTACCAGAAACTTATGCAGAAGTTGACATCTGGCATCTTCCGCTTCATTCTGAGAAACATAGTAGAGACTAGTGGAAACTCTGGCGAAAACCAACAAGTGTCGAGCCCCATGATGCCTTATAAGACCATATCAAAAGTTGAAGTTGCCCCTGCTCATGACACGTGTTGCAACCCGCGGTATGATCCGCAGCAACGGAGGCTCGTCACTAGGACCCATCCTGCCTGTGCCAAACTTTGAAACAAATAGAAACTACTGCGGAGGCTGACACTTGTCAGCTTCTGTGGAAGCCTTTAAGGGGCACACGGCATCTTCTACAGCAGATAGAAACTTTTTAGAAACTTAGCGGACTGCAACACATGGCAAGCTCCGCATTGTTGTGAGAAACATAGAGGCTCAGCTGGGACTCACGCAGATGATGACACCTGGCGCCTTCTGCACCTTCCTTAGATACATACAGACACTGCTTGAAACCTTTGTGGATGCTGACATGTGGCATACCCCGCGTTACCCTTGAAACATCAATAGGGACTCTAGAAACTGCAATGGATAATGACACTTGTCGTTGTCCACTTATCTTTTGAGAAACATAAGAGACCCTCTGCAGCTGACACATGGCGCCCTCCGCGCACACTTAGAACATATAAAAGGGCCCTTTGAAACTTTGGCGGAACCTGCCACTTGTCACTATCCACATAGAGAGAAACAAGACAGAAACGTTTTTAAGACCCACTTAAGATGCACGCAGATGCCGACACATTGTGTCCTCTACTTCTCTTTAGAAACAATACAGGGGCCCACTTCCTCTCCTAGCTTCGCACTAAAACAAAAGAAACTTATGCGGAAGCTGACGCGTGTCAGCTTTCACGGCAACTGCAAGGGACACGTGGAGCGCTCCACCCCAACTCAGAAACATAGAAGAGACTTTAGCAGAAAGCAACACGTGGCAACCTCTGCGTGACTTTGAGAAACAACATAGGGACTCTCCACCGCTGACACTTGTCGCAACCCGTGGCACTGAGAAACATAGCGGGGGCCGTGAAACTTTTAGAAACATAGTGGAGGCTGCCACCTATCTCCATCCACAGGGCTCTTGAGTTACCTTTTATCTGTCCCTCAGGTGGCTCCATGTGGTGCCATCCGCGCCACTCTCAGAAACTTAAAGAAACTGCAAGTTAGAAACTTAAAGAAATTGCGATGAAACTCTGGCGGAAGCCGACATGTGGTGCCCTCCGTGGCAACATTGAAACTTTTAGAAACTACGCTCCACCATTGATACGTGTTGTGATCCGCGGTGATCATTTTCAAAAGGCCGACGGAATTTTGCAAGCCCACCAAAATGCCCATTTGAACTGTTTGTTGACTGCAACTTTGACTATGCATAACTTCTTCATTTGGACGAATTTTAGGGTGCTTTAAAAAGCAAACCTGCCTAATTTTTCAAGCTCTTTACAATGGTAAGGTTTATTAGGCAAGGCCTTTGGGAAATTTTGGCACTTTGCTTTATAGGGACCCTTTTAAAGGGATTTTCAAGGAAAATATCAGGTTAACTGTTTAGCTCTAGACAGAGGGAAAAAAGATTAACATTTTTGGTGACCTCTATGGGCTGTTTGCCTGCTAAACATGAGATCAGTGGCTTAAAGCATCGATTGGGCATGGAGTCAAGTTTAAATATGCTGGGAAACTCAGACTTGCCTCTCAAAACACAAAAAAGGGGGAAAGGCCTGCCTTCTCCTAATGACAAAGCAGCCTGTGCAGAAGCACTTAGGGAAGTAAAAGAATCTAAACTACTGGGCAATAGCACTTATTGAAAACAAGAAGTCTAATCTACTAATTTACAAGGTGCTCATACCTTAAAACATCTTTTCAAATGTATCCCATTAACTGGGATATGCAGATTTTCTCCATTCATATTGGACATCTGAAATGCATTGTGCTTCTTGCATTTAGTGATGAGAAAGGGGCCACTCCACATGCTATCAAATTTGGAATGCTTTCCTGGTCTACTCCTTAGCTCATCCCATTTGAGCACCATATCACCCACTCTAAAATGTTTGGGGGTGGCCTTCTTGTCAAAATTTCTCTTTGTTTGTAGCTGATGATGTTCCATGGCTGCCATAGCTTTATCTCTGCTTTCCTCCAGCTCCATAAGCTGAGCACACCTTACAGCCATGGGGCTTTCTGCTTCAAGCATTTCTAGATGATGCATAATGTCTAATGCTGGTAGCTCCACAGACATAGGCAACCTTGCCTCTTTTCCATATACTAGCAGATAAGGGGAGTTCCCAATAGACCTCTTAGGAGTTATCCTATCAGCCCACAGAGCAAACTTCAAATCAGTGTGCCAGGTCCTCTGATTACTCTCCATTACCCTCTTAATAATCCTGATGAGATTTTTGTTTGTGGATTCAGTCAAACCATTACCCTGTGGGTAATAATTTGATGAAGTATTCAAATAAATCCCATTCTTGACAGCCCAGTCAGTTACTCTCAGGCCAACAAAAGCTAGAGCATTATCAGAGATGATTGATTTAGGCACTCCAAATCTGGAGACCAAATCACAATAAAAATTCAAAACGACACTCTCATTCGAATCTTTCAAAGCCACTGCTTCAGTCCATCTTGTGAAGTAGTCTGTGGCTGTGAGTATCCACCTATGGCTTGCACTTGAGGGTGGGTTGATAGGTCCAATAAAATCAATGCCCCATCTCATAAAGGGCTACTCTACTTGGATTGGGTGTAGAGGTAAAGCTGACATCCTCTCTTTTCTTGCAAAAAGGGCACACTTAACACACTTTCTAGCCCATGCATGGGCATCCTTAAATAAGTTAGGCCAATAATAGCCAGCTCTCATTACTTTCCAAGTAGTAGTTCTTGGGGCAAAATGTCCTCCTGCTGTTCCATCATGGAATTCATGTAGCACCCTGTCAGTCTGATCAATATCAATGCATCTAAGCAATACACCATTAAAGTCTTTCTGAAAAGGATGCCTTCAATTAAAACATATGGAATGGATTGTAACCTGAAGTATCTTCTTTTAGCTTTATCTAAGCCTGTAGGACATCTACCAGTTTACAGAAATTGGGTCATATCATTAACCCAACTAGTACCTACTGCTGCTGTATCATCTTGATGCTCCTCTTCTATGATCAGGAGCACCTCTTCTTCTTTATCTACCTCATCCTTAGAACTAGTGACAAGCTGCTCACTGAGTCCTCTGCCTCTGACCAGTTTGGTTATCTTGATCTCCACATCATATTCCATGACCTTGGTGAACCAACCAGCCCTTTTCTCATTAACATCTTTACTCAGCAGGAACTCCTTCACACTAGGATGAGCCACCATCAGGTGTATCTTGTTATTTGAAATAAGATGCCTAAACTTTTTTAGACTCCTGACTACTACCAAGACATGCTTTTCAATGAAGCTATACTTCTGCTCATACTCCTCCAACCCTTGGCTGAAGAAGGTGATCGGTTGCTTGAAACTCTCGCTCTGCTACTGCACCAGAATAGCAGAAATGGTATCCAGGCCGCCATAAGCATACAGGATGAAGTCCTTAGGGAAATCAAGATTGGTCAAGGTTGGTGCAGTTGCTAATGCCTCTTTTATGGACTGGAAGCTAAGTCTGGCTTCTGACGTCTAACTGAAAGCTATGTTCTTTTTTAACATAGACGTCAAGGGTTTTAAGAGATTTGCAATATCAGGTATGAACCTTCTCAAAAAGTTAATTCTACCAATGAAGCGCTGCAATCCCTTCTTATGACTGGGTAGGGGCAACTGCAAAATGGCCTGTATCCTCTCTTTATCAATGGTAATACCCTCCTTTGACACAATATGCCCCAACAACTTGCCCTCATGTACAGCAAAAATGCATTTCTTTAGATTGAGGGATATTCCAAACTCTCTGCATCTTTCAAAGACTAGCCTTAGGTGGGATAAATGCTCAGATGCATTTTTAGAGAAAACTATTATATCATCCAGGTATACCAGCACTAGCTTATACATCAGACCCTTAAAGGCCATGTCCATGGCTCTTTGAAAAGTAGAGCCAACATTTGAGAGACCAAAAGGCATCCTCTTGTAGGCCATAGTACCCCACTTGGTTGTGAAAGCAGTCTTGAATTGGTCTTCTTCCTTGACTAGCACCTGATTATAACCAAAAAATCCATCAAGCAAAGAAAACCTTTCTAAACCAGCCACCACCTGTAGAATTTGCTCCATTGAAGGCAATGGGTAGTGGTCTTTTAGGGAGGCTCTGTTGAGGTCTCTGAAGTCAACACACAACCTGATCTCTCCATTTTTCTTCCTCACAGGCACAAGGTTAGAAACCTAAGAAGTGTGCTTGATTGGAAAGATGATCTTCCCCTCAATCAACTTGGTTAGTTCTTTGATCATCAGGGGTTCTAACTTTGGATTCAGAGGTCTTTGTTTCTGCCTCACAGGTTTTATACCCGGCTCTAACTCTCTGGTGTGTTGGGCAATATGAGGACCAAACCCTTTTAAGTCTACATAGTCCCAAGCAAACACTTCTTCAAATTCTTTACAAAGAGCAATGAAAGCTCTCTCGTCTTCAGCTGAGCAGATTTTACCAATTTTAAGGAGCCTACCCTTGAAATTTTCTAGCTCTTCATAATGCTCCTCCTTTACTTGCATACTGGTTTTTGTCTTCTTCTTTTGGTCATCAGTGCCAAAAAAAGATTCCAAGGTGACCAATCCCTTGGGCAGCTTATTTGTTCTTAGCTGAATGATTTGATCATTATCATATTGCTATTTGAGTTTATCCTGATTCATCATGGAAAACTCATCCTCTTTTAATAGGAACCTCAGGCTCTGCTCATCACTGTCAAAAACTTGCTAGTGAATATTATTATCAGGGATAGAAGGCCTAGAAATTATTTTTACATGAGGCTAAACCTTCTCCCTTTGAATGTCACTGGGGATGTCAAAATGAGCCCCAATTGAAGCTAATCTGTCAGCATGATGGTTCTGACTTCTTGGAATGGAGATCGGATTGAAAGCATCAAACTCTTCAATCAAATTCCATACCCTGTGTTTGTAGCACTTCAGGGCATCACTTTTTGTAAGGTGCAATCCCCTTACCTAATTCACAATGAGCTCACTATCTCCAAACACCTATAAACAACCAATCTTCCTCCTTCTTGCCCACTGTAGACCTTGGATCAACCCTTCATACTCAGCAGTGTTGTTAGTACAAGAAAAGGTAAAACGAAAAGTAGCATCATAATTTTCACCTTGTGGTGACACAAGCATTGCACCACCACCAGATCCATTTTTGCCCCTAAAGCCATCAAAGTACATTTTCCATACCTCATCATGATGCTCTACCCGCTGCTCTGCTTTCTTCAGAAGACTTGGAATTACTGTTTCATGTTCATGCAACATGTACACTCCCATGCCAGCTTCTTGGATATGTCCCTCAGGATCTTCTACAACATTTTCAAAGGCCCACTCCTTCAAGAGTACCTCTGGTATGCTCTCAGCTTGTAGTTCCTGAGCAGCAACTAGTTCAGGGTCATTAGAGATAATGCAATTTGCATTAACAACACTGGGTGTGTAAGGTTCTATGTGACAGTCCAAAAGTAACTCAGATTTCAAAGTTACTTTGGTGCCATATCTGGTCCTAAAAAACATGTGGGACCAGTTAGAAGATAAATATCCTCCTACTTTGGCTGTAAATTCCCTTGATAAGCACATGGTAAAATGAGGAGGCAAATCTATTATGAATACCTCCTATGAAATAGAAACATTGGGATAGGCATGTAGGGTGAGACCTAGGTTTCTTATGACACCCACAATATTAATAGATGTTCCATCCAACTGGAGTACACCTTTCTCAAGTGGCTGGTACTTAAGCCCTAACTGATCTACAATCTGCTTAGGCATGACAGAACTGCTTGCTCCACTACCTACCATGCAATTGTGCACTAGTTTGTCTCCAATTATCAGTGATACATAAAAGGGAAGAGGCTTAGCACCTTGGTTAGGCTACTTGATATCATCTTGGGATGAATTAGCAAGGACAGTCCTATTAGGGTCAATAGTGGTATCATTGGATATTTTTAAATCAGACAAGGCAGACTGCAACATCCTCTTTTGGCCAGGGATCTCTAAAGAATCCCACATAGACATGGTTACACTCATCTTTTTCATGTTTTCAATAATATTGAAAGATGGAGAGGCACCTACCTTCTGACTTGACTTTGTAGTAGAAGTATCAGCCTGCAAATGAGGCATCTCCCTTGTTGTTGCTGGTGCACCTCTTTGCAAGATGCGAGGAATGCAGGATGTGGAAGCATCAGTATGTTCTCTACCTTTGTTTGTTGCTGGCTCAACCTCATAACCCCTCTTCTTAGCTCTTGTATTGGCAGCAACTAGACTACTATCACTATTTACCCCACATAATTCTCCTTCCTGCCAATTCATGAAAGCAGAATCATTCTGAGGTTGCTCTTGTTGTTGTACAACTCCATCATTTGGTGTGTATGGCTGTGTAGTTGCCACATTTTGTGTGATCAGAGCCTGATTTAGGACTCCATTTGAACAGGCTGACTGATTGTGTGGCATATGGCATGGGACACACCAATCATAATCAATTGCAATGTTATTTTGGATAGGGACAAGGTCCCTTGCTGTATTAATAGGTGCTGGATTGTAAGGCTGAAAAGGCCTTTGGTTCATATTTTGCTTGGCACCTTGGTAATTGTTCTGATAAGATGGCCTATTGGCCTGGTAAGGTTGACCCTACCCTTGATATGCTTGGTTCTACCCCTAATATTGTTGTTGATAAGGTTGCCTACCTTGAGACTGCTGCTTCTTGATGTTTACTAGATCATTCCCAAAAGTCTGCAGAAGATTTTCTATTTTTTGTTGGCTACTTTTTATCTCCTTTAGCTCTTGAGATGAACTAGACGCAGCAGGGTCAGAAGTAGAGGTACTTGGTAATGTTGCAACAATAGGTGCAGGGACAAAATATGGGGTGGGTAAAGGCATAGAAGCCTGGATCTCAGGAAAAATGGGCATAGGGGGCCTAGGTGCTATTTTTCCAACCTGAATTAGATTGTTCTCTGCTCTAATGGCAATTTCATAGGCATCAGGTAGGCTTACACCTCCTAGTGATTGTATCATCACTGAAATATCACTATTTAAAGCTTTTAAGAAATATAAGAATGCATACTCAGCTGGAGGTCTTACCGTAGCAGGGATTCTATCCCATGTCTTATGAAATCTGAAGTTGAAGTCCATCATTGGTTCCTAAGGAGTTCTTTTTATGGTGGTCATTTGTTCCACCAATGACAGATTATCTGATTTATCCTGGAACTACCTATTCAGCTTGTCTCCTAGTTCATCCCAGGTCCCTATAGTCTGTACTGGTAGACTTCTGAACCATTATAATGATTTTCCTTTGAATGAGGCAGCTAATAATCTAATAACCACATTTTCTTGTGTTACATGATGTACTCCACATAGAGAAGCTACATCTCTTAAGTGTTCAATAGGTGTACTTTGGGTCTCCCCTGTGAAATAGGGCAAGCTCTTCAAGGCTGCCATAGGTATGACATCATGTACTATTAAGTTCAAAGGGCTTCCCCCATCAAAAGCCACAAATGGCTGATTTCTTGCCATCTGAGCAACTGGAAGTGGGTTTGCTTGAGTTGTTACAAGGACTACAGAGGCAATTGGTCTAAAATTTGGAGGAGTTGACAAGGTCCTCTTAGAATAGGGAGTTCTTACTACAGTTCTACTCTGCCTCCTAGGTGGAGAAAGCTGTAGATATTCAAATGAGCTGGAACTTGAACTCCTAGTTTGTATCCTTCTCCTAAAAGTATATCAGCAAAACTGGTTTGCCTGATCTTCCTCAATATGAGTCGCCATTTATGCAATTTTAACCTCTTATAGGTCAGAAAACCACCAATTGCACATCAAAACCAGTAATAAGAGTTTGTACTATCCCACCGGGCGTGCCAGAAACTGTTGTCACATGAAATTGCACCCTACTTGAATGGGATTCCAAGCATTCCAATGACACAATGGGATTGATCTCTAAGTGTGGGACTTTGCTAAATGAGATCAAACCTCTAGAGAAGGTTGGCTTCCTTGTCTAGTTATCACCTAAAACTATTGTATTTTGGGGTGAAAAGGGGAAGAAATGTGCTTCAATGAAAGATAAAGTAACAATACTTAAAACATGAAAGGGTGATGCACCAGATAGTTCTAAAGAACCTTTGCAAAGACTGAAGTATGCATAATATAATTAGATACAACAAGAAAATATACACAGAATAGATGATTCTAACAGAGGTAGGGAGCAAAATGATTGAGAGGAACAAGAAATATTCATAGACAACCATATGCAGATTTACACAGAGATAGAAAAATCAGCAAAAGACATGATAGCTCTCATATATCTAAAGAAAGGCCAGGTTACAGTATGAAAAGTTCTATTTGGAAATAGGAGAATATAATGTTTCCAGAAAATTTTCCAACCCTTACTACATCATAAGCCTCAGCTTATATAGCAATACAAAAACTATCTTAGGTCGGTTACCAAAATCCACGCTGGGAGCTACAATCAGAAATATCTTCCTGAAGGGACATCCATCTGCCAAGAGTAATGGTGCAAAAGATCTGGAGCAGGGGTAGGTGGGAGATATTTGGGTCTTTAATGCAAACAGCCGCGTCATCGATCTGATCTTCAAAATGGTGGAGGATAACTTAGCATTCAATGCTGACAGCTGCTTGCCATATCTGCTATAATGAATGCCCCAAAAAATTTTCATCTGTTGAAAAGTGACAAAACCTCCTGAAAAGCCTGCCAAATGAAAGAGGGGATGAAAACATACAACTTTGCCTCTTACAGCATGTGAAAATTTGCTAAGATGGAGGAGATACAGGCGGTCAAAGTTTGGTCAATCGCCTGTGTATATCGCTTCTGCATTTGTGTGTATATCGCTTCAGTATCTTTAATTGTGTCTTGGCATATACAACCCTAAAAGCAAGCTGCGGACCTGAAGCTCCTTATGAAACTATTGAAAAATGCCATCGGGTCTGGGTTGTATGTGTATTAGCATCTGGGCGCCAAAAAGCCTTGCATATTGCGGACCCCACCAATCGTATCTCCCCTCTGTCTATGTGAACATACAAGCTGTAGACCCAAAAAATGCCCTTAGCTGCATTTCATTCTCCTGCCGGGTCTGACTTGTATCACTTTCCCCTTGAGAAGCCCCTGCCAGAAACTTACGCGGAAGTTGACAACCGGCATCTTCCACTTCATTTTGAGAAACATAGTAGAGACTAGAAGAAACTCTAGCGGAAACCAACATGTGTCGAGCCCCGTGATACCTTATAAGACCATATCAAAAGTTGAAGTTGCCCCCGCTCGTGACACGTGTTGCAACCTGCGGTATGATCCGCAGCAACGGAGGCTCGTCACTGGGACCCATCCTGCCTGTGCCAAACTTTGAAACAAATAGAAACTACTGCGAAGGCTGACACTTGTCAGCTTCTGCGGAAGCCTTTAAGGGGCACGTGGCATCCTTTGTAGCAGATAGAAACTTTTTAGAAACTTAGCGGACTGCGACACGTGGCAAGCTCAGCGTTGTTGTGAGAAACATAGAGGCTCAGCTGGGACTCATGCAGATGACGACACCTAGTGCCTTTTGTGCCTTCCTGAGATACATACAGACACTGCTTGAAACCTTCACAGACGCTGACACGTGGCATACCCCGCATTACCCTTGAAACATCAACAGGGACTCTGAAAACTGCAATGGATAGTGACACTTGTCGCTATTTGCTTATCTTTTGAGAAACATAAGAGACCCTCCGCAGCTGACACATGGCACCCTCCGCGCACACTTAGAACATATAAAGGGGCCCTTTGAAACTTCGGCAGAACTTGCCACTTGTCACCATCCGCGCAGAGAGAAACAAGACAGAAACTTTTTTAAGACCCACTTAAGATGCACGTGGATGCCGACACATTGTGTCCTCTGCTTCTCTTTAGAAACAATACAGGGGCCCACTTCCTCTCCTAGTTTCGCACCGAAACTAAAGAAACTTATGCGGAAGCTGACATGTGTCAGCTTCCGCCGCAACTGCAAGGGACACGTGGAGTGCTCCGCCCCAACTTAGAAACATAGAAGAGACTTCAGCGGAAAGTGACACGTGGCAACCTCCGTGTGACTCTGAGAAACAACACAGGGACTCTCTGCCGCTGACACTTGTCGCAACCCGCGGCACTGAGAAACCTTATAAAAGGGGCTCGCGAAACTTGGGCAGGGGCCATGAAACTTTTAGAAACATAGTGGAGGCTGCCACCTATCTCCATCCGTGGGGCTCTTGAGTTACCTTTTATGTGTCCCTCAGGGGGCTCCACGTGGTGCCATCCACGCCACTCTCAGAAACTTAAAGAAACTGCAAGTTAGAAACTTAAAGAAACTGTGATGAAACTCTGGCGGAAGCCGACACGTGGTGCCCTCCGTGGCAACATTGAAACTTTTAGAAACTATGCTCCACCGCTGACACGTGTCATGATCTGCGGTGATTGTTTTCAAAAGGCCGATAGAATTTTGCAAGCCCGCCAAAATGCCCATTTGAACTGTCTGTTGACTGCAACTTTGACTATGCATAACTTCTTCATTTGGATGAATTTCAGGGTGCTGTAAAAAGCAAACCTGCATAATTTTTCAAGCTCTTTACAATGGTAAGGCTTATTAGGCAAGGCCTCTAGGAAATTTTGGCACTTTGCTTTATAGGGACCCTTTCAAAGGGATTTTCAAGGAAAATATCAGGTTAACTGTTTAGCTCTGGACAGAGGGAAAAAAGGTTAACAGTTATGATGTTGATCACTCTCATCATATCTTTGTTGATAGTATGGTGTTGTTCATCTATACTCATGATACTTGTCAGGTTTGATGATTGATGTTGGATGTTGGTTTGATAGTGTCAGATTGATAGGATCATTACAAGGTTATTGTTGATCAAAGGTAATGGTGTTGGCAATTCATGGTACAGATGTAAAGTGTAGATTCTTGATGCATGGTAAAGATGTCAGAAGATATCAGAACATGGTAAAGGTACTTGTTCATTTTTTTCATTCATTCCCATGGTGTTTGGTGGTTGGCAAAGGAGTTGTGTAACAGATTGACTATTAGAGTCATGCAAAGGAGTTGTACTTTGGAGTTGTGATTTGGTAGAGGAGTTGTGTTGTTGCCTTCATTGGAATGTCATAGTTAAATATCATCATCATAAAAAGCATTGTTAAAGGTCACCATCAGTTGAATTGATGACTCAACATGTCAATGATAAAGGCACTCAGTTGTATTGAATTGGTTTCTTAGTTGAACTCAGTTGATGATGATGGACTAAACTTAGTTTATGTCAAAAGCGCAAGAGTTTGTTGCCATTTCATTATGTTGTGTCATTGGTGCCAAAGAGCATTGTTGCTATGGTCTGTTAGTCATCAATGTCAAGATGATCAAACTTGTTCAGGAGATTTGTTGTCATCAGTTTATATTGGCATGTCATGTTAGTTATGAAGTGCTCATTCAAAATGGTGTGGTCAACATTCCTTCAAGTGCATTAAAAGTCGCTTGGACTAGTTTGCTATGTTTGCTATGATATCTCTGTTCATTCATGGAGTTATTCATACATTCAGTTTTCAGTGGGAATATTTTGAATCATGGAGATTGATCAAAAACCCTAAGAAAGATCTCTTAAGACCTAGGGTTTAGGTTTAAATACCTAGGGTTTATATAATATGAAGGGCGTCATTATAAAAGTTCACTTTTTGTTATGTTTTGAGGTTGACTGGTGATAACAGGTTCAAGTGTCACTTAAGTGACAACCTAAGGGTCTTATGTCATCAGGAGACTGACCCTCTTACCTAGGATGACCAGTTCTACCTAGTAGAAACTCTCATTTGAAGCGCCAAACAAATATCTACAGTGTATTTTTAAACCTCCATGAGCGCGAAGTCAAAAATCTATGGTTAGAATTTAAATCTGTTAACGGTCATTTTCCCTAAATTGAAATTGACAACTGTTAGAATGTATTTCTTTAAAGTCAGTTGAGTTCAGTGTTTTAACTAACTCTATTCTTTATTTTGAGAAAAAAAAACCTAATATTGATTGATGATTGAAGATGGTGAGGGAGGTTGTCTTGATGTAAGACATAGTATTGTTGAAGGATTTGAGGTTGAAGAAGAATAAGAAAGATGTGAGAATAATTTTTTTCAAAAATGGACTACTGCTTGTAGTGAACAATATTGTGTGCAGATGAAGATCTTTAATATCATCAAAACAAAGAGTTATGATCATGGTGAACAAAAAGGATACAGAGTATTTAATGAGAATTGTTTTGTTGAGTACTATAATAGACAGAGGTAGAGGTATTTGTTTGATAGAGAAGGAATATGATTGGTATTGAATGTCATCTATTATGAAATGGTATTATACATCTATTTGTGAGAAACAACAAAATGACAGAGGCAGAGAGGATAGTAGGATTTGTATGGCATTACTTATGAATTGTGTGTGAAAGTATGATGTCAGAGTTGTGCTCTGTGAAGATACCTTGATATATGTGTGTATGTGATGTATGAGAACATGATAGTTGTAGAGAGTATAAGGAAGATTGCAGACATTAATTGCAGAGGTATGCATATAATTTCTATATTTGGAATGTATCATTTTGAATAGGATGTCCTTTTATGATGGTTTGATATGATGTAATAGCTGAGTATGATGAATTCTGTAATGAATTGTTGTTGGATTAGTCATTCTTTGAATAAAATGTAAAAGAAAGATCATGTCATTAATGTGTGCCATTGATGATCTAGGAGAGATAAGGTATTTGAATAAAAGAGTTATAGAACTCATCTATAACCTTTGTTTTCATTGTAAACAGAGTAGTACTCTATGTATATCTTCTAGTTTTGAGATTGGAGTTGATGTGATTAGTGAGATCCTAGCTAGTGAGGCATGTATGTAATTAGTGAGATTTTGGTCAATGAGACCTAATAAAGTTTTGGTGAGGTTGGATAGTGGTTTTTCCCAATTTAGGGTTTTCCAGTTTACATCTTGTGTTATGGGTCTATCTGTATGATTCTAATCTTTGTTGATGTTAATGATTGTTTCTACAAGGTTGATGAATGAACAAGTTTTATTAGATCACTGATTCACCCCCCCTCTCAGTGATCCATTGTATTCCAACATGCCATACCTAAAATTTTCTATCCAAATTGGGGAGGTGAACTGAACAACTATGCACAACTCCCTTCTATAATGTGAATAGTGAATAAACCTACTACAAAAGACATAGATTATATAGTCACTAGAAAATTTCAGATTACCTTGATTGTGAGACAAAAGTAAGCTAGTCATTACTTTTCACATATCATTGCAATACACCTTAAGCATGTTTATCTCCTACCACACTTCATCTATGACTATTTTTTCTTCTCCCTTAGAGGTAGGTAGATTCACTAAATCCATCACATCCAACTACGTACATTTTAGCTTTGAGAAACCTCCACTAGAAACATTTTTTTCTAGCACCATATCACCAAAATTGTCCAAAAGGACAAAAATAGAGTAACTAGAGACGTTGGTCTACATTGAGAATGATACAACCATTTTGGTGATAAAATAACTGTTATCAATTAGGATTGCACCCTTAGTAAAGATAAACTTAGCTATCCTGTTGCAACATGGGAACACTCCTAGGCCTGTGGGTTGCCTAAAAATTGGAGTGAACCTCCAGAGTGAGCTAGTTCTCCTAATGAATTTTCCTAATCTAAATGACTTTTTGGGAAAAGAGATAGAAGGGTAACTGCAAATGAAATAAATAACTAAAAAATAACTCCTAAAGTGATGCACCAATACTTCAACTCCTACTGGATCTTACTCACAATCAGTTCACAGAACTATAACTCTCACAACCCCTTGATTATACTTAACTCATTAATATTTCACATGAAGGTTCATCTGAACACAACATGCAACCTGAATCAAATAAAATACTTGCATACCCATAAGAAAAATTAAGACAAAATAGAGGATAAATAACTATCACAATGCAATATCAAGTTAACTTTGCAAATGAGTAGACAAATGGGAAGGAAAATTGCTACTCTATAAACTGGAAGGAATAATGAGTACAAAATCTAAAGTACAACTCTCTCAGTGTGAGAGGAAGACTCTAAAAATCTAAACTCTAATCTCTAACTTTCTAACGCTGACCCTGACTGCTCAAAAAGAACTAGCTATCTGTAATATATCCTCTCCAAAAGATCTCCTAGAGGAAAAGCTGAAAAAGCTCCTAAAAATAACCATGCCAATCCATTTTCAATCTCTTCAGAAAAGATAACAAAAATCCCACCAAACTACATCTAAACTATAAAAACAAACTGCCAAAAATTCCTCCAATGTGGCCCCACCGGAAAATATGCTTTGTTTGCTCCAAAAAACTCAATCTTTTGTCCATATCTACCTCGAAATAAAACAAACTAAAGAAAACAAGATAACGTTTTCTTTATCTATTTTAACTGCATAGAATAGTTTTAATTTTAAATCAATTTATAAATCATTGCTTTAAAACAAAACTTTACATTGAGATTGCAGTTTTATTCTATAACCTGATTCAATTTGATTTTTTACAAAATAATAATACAAGGCTTTATAATTTTTCAAGTATACATATCTCAAGCATTTGATTTTTCTATAAAAAATCATAAAAATTATATCAAGGCATATATATGTTTTGCAAAAAAAAATGAAAGCCTCTAAGGGTTCTCTCCTATCTGGTTTTGCAAACACAGTAAGGGCATATTGACCTATATTCAAAAGAGACCAAATGGTTTAAGGCATAAACCCCAAGCAAGGTATACACAAGGTGATTAAAGGCACTTTGTCCATGACTTACCCCAAATGGCTAAGGGGTCTAAGACATATTCATTTTAAGTCATGAAGATTTAAACATTTGCAAGGTGGAATAATATCCTGGGGTATTCTATGAGGCTTCTATTTTTTTAAATAATGTGATAAAAATACCACATTCAGTCTTAGGGATTAGTAAAAACCCTAAGACAAAACACATTCGAGCCCTAAACTCTCGGCTCATTTTCACCTTTTGACCTTTGGAAAACTCTCTGCTCCAGCCACTAGGAAAACTAGGGTTTAGAACTTGAACCCTCGATTTTCTCTACTACCTCTGCAATTCTTTGAAGAATCTCTACTAAGAACGAAAGGTAAAATCTTCTATGACATGTTTGATCCATTTCTTTTTGTCTCTGAGATAATTTTTTGGCCTTAAAGCCACGGCTATACTATATTTCTGATGCATTGTTTTTGTCTCTGGCTTCTCTGCCATTTATCCTATGTTTGAGATTGCCACTGAAGATATTTCTAAGGCTCTCACTGGTTCTGAATGCATTTTTTGCAATGGCCTAAACTTGGGTAAGCTTCAATTCTTTGAACTCTATTTCTCCTTTCATTCTTATTTGATTTGTACTGAATATGAGTTCAGGAAACCCCAAAATGAAAGCATTTCCTTTTATAACTCTGCTAAAACCATTACAAAACCTTTGTATCTTTGTGGGCCGCGGAAAAATAGTTAAGGCTCAATTTGGTATTATATGGAAGTGAACCACATTAGATGATTGCACTTGGTTCTTCAAATGTTATGCCCTTTTAAATGGTAATGCATCATATGTAGAGGCTGCATCATTATCATTTAAGTCTTTGTGCCTCAGTCTTCAAAGCATGTGACTCAATTTTATATGCTTACTTATTTTAATAGGCCACATCACTATGAAGGGAAGCACCTTGATTTTGGTTATGCAATGTCTTTTCTATTTTGTGAAGGCTCGCAAGTTTCTATTTCCATTTTACTTGTGGCTTTCTAGTTGAAACCCCAGATGGTTTAACCTAGTCATGAGAGAAGAGACCCCTTTTGGTTGTGACCTTGATAGGACAAAAATGGGTTTGATAAATCATTTCCTATATGAAACTATGTTATTCTTTCTTTCTGAGTTTGTAAAAACACAAACCTCCATTGGGCTGCGGGTAAATCTGCTCCTTCTATGATGGTCATTAACATTCTTGTGGTTGCAACCATAAAGGAGAAATTGTTGACATTTCTGTGTGTGAGTCGTGGCTGTAATAGCATAAAATGGTTTGCATTTTTATCATTTCCTATGAGCTCGAAAGTACTCTATTATTTTCCTTTTATTCTCCTGGATAAATGAGCTTCCTATCCTGTATATAGATGTGAGTTTTGACCTCTTGCAAAGAAAATGTATTCATTTTTACATGTCTTTCCTTTGTAAAAATGACAAAAAACTTGTTGTCTTGGGTCAGAGCTTTGAATGTTGGAGATCCTCATAATCTATATTGGCAAATGATGATAACACATTGAATAGATTTGTACAGCTAAGCTTATTAATTTCAACTACTGACCACATATATCTGACAATATAAAGTCAACAATATTCACATATTCATTCATGATGTCTGGAAGTGTCCATACCTTTGATAAACAAGCATGATATAGCTACACCCCTTTTTAGATCTTTTACTGCTAACTTTTGGAGACTGAACCTGTAGATGAACATGAATACTGAAGCCATTCCTACTACATACACTTTGAATGATCAAGCTTAAACTGTGACATGGCATACAACTGAAATGATGATGTATGGTTTCCTTAGATTCTGTGTGACAGTTGTATATAATGTATTACTTCTATGAACATAGTTACTATAAATAGTTGCCTCTGGACTCTTTCCTAAGGTCTTATGCTTATATCACTCTGTATGCATTTGACATGTTCTCCATTTGATCTTTGTGACATATAACTTGCAGCTGCATCAGCTTACCTGCCCTATAGCTGATTGTGAATAATATGTGGATATTCATCTTTACATGTTATCTTTCCACACAAACATTACTCAGCATGATCTCCCATAGCTCTTGACAGCTTTACTTTTGGTCCTTTATGACTTCAATACTAGATATTCTATTTTCTTGATCAGTAAAAAGAATATAATGTTGTCCTCATCATGACTGTAATTTGTATATGGGCTGTTCTATGGCTTTTGCTGTCATCATTCCTTGCAACCTTAGTTATGAAGCAACTTGTATTCCCTGTAATAATCTCTATGGCATAATGTTGCATGGGTTGATATTCAAAGAAGTAGATGTACCTGTAACTTATGATCTTCTTCTCATTGGCTTGAACTTTCTCTGAGTTTTTATAATACAGTCACTTGATTCTTTTCCTATCACTCTTGAGACAGGAGCAACAAAATATTCTCTTCTTTACAATGGCAAATACATTTGATTAAAAGTTGTGTTCCATCTGCACATGTTGTATCTGTTCCTGTCATTATGGCATACTTTGCTGAGCTGTGGGATTTAATGATATTCTCCTTCACTTACGATTCTGGGTGTATCATATTGTAGCTTGACATTAACCCATTTCTTCACCCACTAATGTTCTAAGAGCCACTCTGATCTATTTTGAATTGCTATTGTAGCAATAATGATAGTTGTTCTCATGCATTGAATGTTGTCCTATATGAGTTTAGATCACTTTAATGCTTTCATTTAATCATTACTTGAACTGTAAGCATTAGATTGATATTGTACTCCTTCAGTTAACCTATTTCAATTGAGCATTATGAATACAATTTGCATTCCATCCCCTCTGAGGACTAGGGGGCAGCATGCTGGGCTCAACCCTTGTGGGAGCCCACTTTACACCACATGTTGAAATGTCTTCAAATAGCTACATGACTTATCCTATACCTACACATGAAACAAACATGTTAGATAAAATTAGTGAAGTACAATGATTGTTTCTTTTCAATCCCTCTTGCATGGATGATTTGTTACTCTGATTCAATGCATCATAGGTAGTGTATTATATCATTTGCTGATGAAGTACATAGTGTGAACCATATCCAGAGCTCTAATGATTTCTTTCATCAAAATATAGGTCCACTCAGCATTAGGAGCAAGGATGGAGTAGCAAAAAAGACAAACACCAAACACAACAGGCAATGATGGATATGCTTTTCACTGTATGCTTATTTCTCTTTCCATCTTCAATTGTATAGTACACTTCCTAGGTTGTGTTGGCTCAGCTATACCCACGGCTTGTGTGGGTCATTTGATCTATTATGTTTCCATTCAATACAATATTTTTATCTTTTGTGTATCTCATTTGTAAAATGAATAATCATGGTAGTGAACTGAGACATCCTATCTCTCATGCAAGCTTCTGCAATGTAAATGAATGATAATATGAAAATTCTTTCTCTTCTATTGAACAAATAAACTACAACATAACTAAACTCTTCAAGCACCTTAAACTATGCAAAAATATCATAGCAGACAAATGTTAAACTTTTCATCCTAAAATGAACTTAATGCACCAGCTCTGCCAATTTGAGTTGTAGTAGAAAAATTGGCAACATTTCTGGGGACTTCTGCTATATGCTTGTCTGCTAAGCATCAAGACCAGTTGCCTTAACTATCCATTGGGCATGAAGTCATACTCTTCTCTTCTCTAACTTAGAAAATACTAAAACTTAGCACTTCAACCAGTCCAAACAACAACAGAAAATAAAAACAAACCAAACTGAAAGCAAACTAGAAGGCCCTGGTGGCCAGAAAACATGTGCAGCAACACTTAGGGAAACAAAAATTACTGAAAGTAAATGTACATGAAGCACTTATTAACAGAAACACTACCCTATCCTACTCTAACTAGCCAAAGAAACTGATCAAACAAACCCATTCACTGGCACAAGAAAATAACTACCCTTCTTTTGCAATCTGCGATACTCCATAAGCTTGTTAGTCAGCCAAAAAAGGTGGAGAACAATCAAATCTCTAGTAAATTATTGTAACCCCTTTCCAAGAAGGAAAATGCAATTACTTACCCACCTGACTTGCTTTGCGAACTGATCAAATGAGAAAGTAGACTAAAAGTGTTCGACTTGATACCCTCCTTGATGATCCGACTCAATGTCACTGGGAGGCTGCTCCCTTTTGTTGACTTCCAACCTAGCCAAATATCTAATAGGACACCCCCTCGAAGGTTTTGGACTAGAAACAATAGCATTATCTACACCTTGCATGATAGCCCACCATGTGGCTTCCTCCTCTTCGGTTAATGGGTCATCCTCCTTCGTTAGAGTAGCTAATAGCTCATCAAAACTATCAAAACTTGGAAGAATCTTAGCAAGAGCTATACTAGTCTCAAAATATTCAAGATTGCTCGAGGAGATACACTCCAAAATAGGTGTTTCTTCAATAGATGAAGGCAAGAATTCAAACAATGAACTAACCTCTGTCAACAAACCATCAACTTGCATATAAGCTTCTAGTTCCTGTGTGAAAGGTAGCTCCTTTAACCAATCAAGATTCTGCTGTAATTTAGGTTGCTCCTTAATGAATGACTCATTTAGGAACTCAGCCACTTTCACCTCTTGCTTTTGTTGTTCTAGATAACCCTCCTCCAAATATGCTGGCATAACCTCTAAGTGTGAGCAGAAAAGCTCAATTTCTGCTTGAAATGGATCTTCCTCAAGCTCTTGATCACATAAGGTAGGGCTACTTTCACATATCTGATCTTGGGTCAATACCTTATCTAAATGGTGTTCATCACTTTTGTGGTTAGAACTTGGTATAGCCATGCCATTTTCACTTTCACACTCAAAGTTAGGAAGCTCATCAAACAGATTAACTATAAATAGAGGATCAACACCAATTTTTTGCACATTATCTAAATCTGTAACAGAGACCTTTCAAGATCATTCAAAAGTAAGTTCTCTTCACAATTATCCTGGTTTTCTGATGAGAACGGGATGCCTTTTACTTCATGATAGCCTGTAGCCAGCTATGTAAGTTCCATGATAGGCTTACACTCTTCTTCTTGATCCAAGACCCCGTTGTCAAATTGCTTGGCTTCAATGAGCAACTCCTTGTATTGTTGAGGATCCTCTTGCTATTCTAAAACTGTTGTCTTTGATATAAGCGTGTTTCCTTCATCTAGCTGAACAACACTAGGTAACTGACTAAACAAAGAAGTTGATTCTTCCTCCTTTTTATCTGGTACTTCATCCGATGAAACCTGGGCATTTTGTCTTTGCAATTGAAGACTTTCACCTTCTAATTTCTATGTCCTTCTTTGATTCATCTTATAAAAGGCATCAAAAAAATTATCAAAGGAATTAAAATGCAGAGGATTCAGGGGCAAGTTTGAATCAACTTTCTCTACACATGCATTATACTCATGTTCAGCTGGGGATGCAGCACAAACAACATCAACCTTTTCATGTGAATCAGCTTCTTGCACTACATGATTATGTGAAAAAAATTTGTCATCTTTTACAAAACAAGGAAGCTCTGTAGTGCAAACATTGGTAGGTTCATCGGGAGGAGTCTTGCCTTGTTGGATCTTCTTTTGCTCTAACTGATATTGCTCCATAGCTAGATGTAATAAATTTACATTTCTAGCCTCCTTCATGGTGAATGAGTCATTTTTGAAAACAATAGATCCGTCCTTATAAAGACAAATAGTGATAGGAAAATTAGATTTATCTGGTTGGGGAACTTGGGGAACTTCTTGGATTTCTTGATATGATCGAAACTGAGGGTTAATGGGTTGGTCTCAAATGCTAACAGGCTCATCATCAGAACCTATGAAACTTCAGATTTTGATTTTCTGGGGAGTCTGTTTGCATTCAAAACTAAGCTCTTGGTGAGAAAAGGATTCTTCAAGTGGCTGGTTTTGAAGCATAGCAAGTTCAGATTGTGCCAACCTAGGTTCTTGCAAGGGTAAAGGATTTTTGAAACTGGGAATCTTGACCTTGGCAGCAATAAGAGGTTCACTTTGCTTGAAACTCATAATTTCAACTTTAAGGGCATTAAGAGGCTCATTTTATCTAAAAATTGGAAATTTATACTTACAAACCTCTTCTTGAGTTGGCTATTCTGTAACAGAAGGGGCTGCCTGGGCTCGAGCAAGCAAAAGCTTTGTTTATGCAGTTGCCTCTCTCTCTCTCTCTCAAGATTCTCTTCAAATTGCCTCCTTCGTGCCTCCAACTCCTGGTAAGAACTAAAGGTCTCATAGGGCGGTTGCTCTGGCTGTTGAAGGTAAGCTTGGTGATCTAACTCTTGTCGCTACAAATTACACTCTTCATATTGCCTTTCTTGAAATCTCCCTCCTTGTTGATACTGATAACTCTTTATGCTTGCAATCTCCAGCTCAAACTGTGTTCTTTGTGCCTCCAACTCCTGCTCATGAAGATAGTCTCGATAAGCTAGTTCCTCCTAGTGTTGATCATGCTCACGTTGCCTTTTAATCTCCTCTATCTACTTGATGAGGTCTAACATATTGTTTTTTAACTCCCTAATTTTAGATTGTTTTAGTTGGTAAGGAGGCTGAGTAGGGGCGGGTGGGTGGCAATTATATTGTGCATGTTGGTTTTGAAAAGGCATGGAATTAGAAACACAACATAATTGGCCTGATATGGCTGACATGGAGCTAGGTAAGTGGCGTTTTCATAGTATGGGGGTGGGTATACTTATTGGCTATGAAAAGGTGACATTTTTTACTCATATGAAAGTTGGAAAATGGAATGAATAGATGATTTTTTATAACATACCAACACTTGATCATACCGAAACCTGTAGATCTTGATTCGGAGCCACCATATGTGCTTGATTTTCTGCATCCAAAGGCTGAGATCACTGATACACACACCACGTATTAGGATATATGAACATGATATTGGACTAAAATAGTCCAACTTATCATGATCTTGTTTTCATACGCTGAATGCACTATTTCTGCATGTAAGACCAAAAAATTGAGTCGCCAGGTATACTTGTAAAATGCCTCCAAAAGTTGGAACACTGCTGCATATACTAGAACAATAGCTTTAAGAATTGAAAAACTTCTCTGAAAACACTTTCAGAGTCCCATCAGGTGTGCCAAAAATTGCTATCAATTAGGATTGCACCCTTAGCAAAGATAAACTTAGCTATCCTGTTGCAACATATGAACACTCCTAGGCCTATGGGTTGCCTAAAAATTAGAGTGAACCTCTAGAGTGAGCTGGTTCTCCTATTGAATTTTCCTAATCTAAATGACTTTCTAGGAAAAGAGATAGAAGGGTAAATACAAATGAAACAAATAACTAAAAATTAACTTCTAAAGTGATGCACCAATACTTAAACTCCTACCAGATTTTACAGTTAGTTCACAGAACTATAACTCTCACAACCTCTTGATTATACTTAATTCATTAATATTTCACATCAAGGTTCATCTAAACACAACATGCAACCTAAATCAAATAAAATACTTGCATACCCATCACAAAAATTAAGACAAAACAGAGGATAAATAACTATCACAATGCAATATCAAGTTAACTTTGCAAATGAGTAGACAAATGGGAAGGAAAAATGGAAGGAATAATGAATATAAAATTTGAAGTACAACTCTCTCAGTGTGAGAGGAACTCTAAAAATCTAAATTCTGATCTCTAACATTCTAACTCTGACCCTGACTACTCAGAAAGAACTAGCTATCTGCAATATATCCTCTCCAAAAGATCTTCTAGAGGAAAAGTAGAAAAAGCTCCTAAAAACAACCATGCCAATCCATTTTTGAGCTCCTCAGAAAAGATAACAAAAAGCCTGCCAAATTGCCTCTAAATTGTAAAAACAAACTGTCAAAAAGTCTTCCAATGTGCCCCCCTGGAAAATATGCTTTGTTTTCTCAAAAAAACTCAATCTTTTGTCCATATCTACCCTGAAATAAAGCAAACTAAATAAAACAAGATATCATTTTCTTTATCTGTTTTAACTGCATAAAATAGTTTTAATTTTAAAGCAATTTATAAATCATTGCTTTAAAATAAAACTTTACATTGAGATTGTAGTTTAATTCTATATCCTGATTTGATTTGATTTTTTACAAAAAGAAAATACAAGGCTTTATAATTTTCCAAGTATACATATCTCAGGCATTTGATTTTTCTATAAAAAATCATAAAAATTATATCAAGGCATATATATGTTTTGCAAAAAAAATGAAAGCCTCTAAGGCTTCTCTCCTATTTGGTTTTGCAAATACACTAAGGGCATATTGACCTATATTCAAAAGAGACCAAATTGTTTAAGGCATAAACCCCAAGCAAGGTATATGCAAGGTGATTAAAGGCACTTTATCCATGACTTACCCCAAATGGCTAAGGGGTCAAAGGCATATTCATTTTAAGTCATGAAGATTTAAACATCTGCAAGGTGGAATAATACCCCGAGGTATTATTTGAGGCTTCTATTTTTTTTAAAACAATGTGATAAAAATACCACATTCGGGCTTAGGGCTTAGTGAAAACCCTAAGACAAAATGCAATCAAGCCCTAAAGTCTCGCATCATTTTCACCTTTTCACCTTTGGAAAACTCTCTACTCCAACTGATATGGAAACTAGGGTTTAGAACTTGAAACCCTCAATTTTCTTTGCTAACTCTACAATTCTTTGAAGAATCTCTACTGAGAATGAAAGGTAAAATCTTCTATGACACATTTTTTTCTGTTTATCATGTGTTTGAGATCGCCACTAAAGATATTTCTAAGGCTCTCACTAGTTGTAAATGCATTTTCTGCAATGGTCTAAACTTGGGTAAGCTTCAATGCTTCAAACTCTGTTTCACCTTTCATTCTTATTTGATTTGTGTTGAATATGAGTTCTGGAAACCTTGAAATGAAAACATTTCCTTGTATAACTTTGTTAAAACCATTACAGAACCTTTGTATCTTTCTGGGCCATGGCAAAATAGTTAAGGCTCAATTTGGTATTATATGGAAGTGAACCAAATTAGATGACCGCACTTGGTTCTTGAAATGTTATGCCCTTTTAATTCATAATGCATCATATGTAGAGGCTGCATCATTATCATTTAAGTCTCTGTGGCTTAGTCTTCAAAGTGTGCGACTCGATTATATATGCTTGCTTATTTGAACAAGCCACATCACTATGAAGGGTAGTGCCTTTGATTTTGGACATTTCTGTGTGTGAGCCATGGCTATAATAACATAAAATGGGTTGCATTTTTATCATTTCCTATGAGCTAGAAAGTCCTCTATTATTTTCCTTTTATTCTCTTAGACAAATGAGCTTCCTATCCTGTATATAGAAGATGTGAGTTTTGACCTCTTGCAAAGAAAATGTATTCATTTTTACATGTCTTTCCTTTGTAAAAATGACAAAAACTTGTTGTCCTCGGTTAGAGCTTTGAATGTTGGAGATCCTCATAATCTATATTGGCAAATGATGATAACACATTGCACATATTTATAGAGCTAAGCTTATTAATTTCAACTGCTGACCACATATCTTTGACAATATAAAGTCAATAACATTCACATATTCAATCATGATGTCTAGAAGTGTCCATACCTTTGATAAACAAGCATGATATAATTGCACCCCTTTTTAGATCTTTTACTGCTAACTTTTGGAGACTAAACTTGTAGATGAACATGAATACTAAAGCCATTCCTACTGCATACACTTTAAATGAGCAAGCTTAAACTGTTACATGGCATACAACTGAAATGATGATGTCTGGTTTCCTTGGATTTTGTGTGACACTTGTATAATGTATTACTTCTATGAACACAGTTACTATAGATAACTGCATCTGGACTCTTGCCTAAGTTCTTATGCTTATATCACTCTGTATGCATTTGACATGTTCTCCATTTGATCTTTGTGACATATAACTTGCAGTTGCATCAGCTTACCTATCCTATAGCTGATCATGAATAATATGTGGATATTCATCTTTACATGTTATCTTTCCACATAGACATTACTCAGCATGATCTCCTGTAGCTCTTGACAGCTTTACTTTTGGTCCTTTATGACTACAATATTGGAAATTCTATTTTCTTGATCAGCAAAAAGAATATAATGTTGTCCTCATCATGATTGTAATTTGTCTATGGGCTTTTCTATAGCTTCTATTGTCATCATTCCTTGAAACCTTAGCTATGAAGCAACTTGTATCCCCTATAATAATCTCTATGGCACAATGTTGCATGGGTTGATATTCAAAGAAGTAGATGTACCTGTCACTTATGATCTTCTTCTAATTGGCTTGAACTTGCTCTAAGTTTGTATAATATAGTCACTTGATTCTTTTCATGTCACTCTTGAGATAGGAGCAACAAAATATTCTCTTCATTACAATGGTAAAGACATTTGATTAAGAGTTGTGTTCCATCTACACATGCTGTATCTGTTCCTATCATTATGGCATACATTGTTGAGCTGTGGGCTTTAATGATATTCCCCTTCACTTATGATTCTGGGTGTATCATATTGCATCTTGACATTAACCCATTTCTTCACCCACTAATGTTCTAAGAGCCCCTCTGATCTATTCTGAATTGCTATTGTAGCAATAATGATAGTTGTTCTCATGCATTGAATGTTGTCCTATATGAGTTTAGATCACTTTAATGCTTTCATTTCATCATTACTTAAACTGTCAGCATTAGATTGATATTGTACTCATTTAATTATCCTATTTCAATTAAGCATTATGAATATAATTTGTATTCCATCCCCTCTGAGGACTAGTGGGCAACATGCTAGGCTCCACCCTTGTGGGAGCCCACTTTACACCACATGCTAATATGTCTTCAAATAGCTACATGACTTATCCTATACCTGCACATGAAACACACATGTTAGATAAAATCAATGAAGTACAATGATTGTTTCTTTTCAATCCCTCTTGCATGGATGATTTGTTACTCTAATTCAATGGATCATAGGTAGTACATTATATCATTTACTGATGAAGTACATAGTGTGAACCATATTCGGAGCTCTAACGATTTCTTTCGTCAAAATGTAGGTCCACTCAGCATCAGGAGCAAGGATGGAGTAGCAACAAAGACCAACACCAAACACAACAGGTAATGATAGATATGCTTTTCACTATATGCTTATTTCTCTTTCCATATTCAATTGTATAGTGAACTTCCTAGGTTGTATTGGCTTAGCTATACCCACGGCTTGTGTGGGTCATTTGATCTATTATGTTTCCATTCAATACAATGTTTATTTCTTTTGTGTATCTCATTAGTAAAATGAATAATCATTGTAGTGAACTAAGACATCTTATCTCTCATGCAAGCTTCTACAATGTAAATGAATGATAATTTGAAAATTCTATCTCTTCTATTGAACAACTAAACTACAACATAACTGAACTCTTCAAGCACCTTAAACTGTGCAAAAATATCATAGCAGCCAAATGTTAAACTTTTCATCTTGAAATGAACTTAATGCACCAGCTCTGCCAATTTGAGTTGTAGCAGAAAAATTGGCAACAATAACATCAAATGGTATCCTTAGATTCAGGTTCATTTGTTAAACCTAGTTCTAACTCACTAAAAATTCCATTCATAAACCCTAACATTTTGACATTATCATAAGAAAAATCACCTTGAGATGATAATCTATAACAAAATGTTTGTTCTTGGCCTCTTGACCCTTACCAAAGCTCCAACTCAATTCAGATTATCTCTAGAGGTCTCATAAAAGTTTAATTTCATAAAACTTCTAGGGGCATACAACATCATTCTTTCCTATACATTAGTTTAGAAACCCTTTGAATATCTCTATTCATTCCAAGTTTAATATTTTTTAACCCTTAAATGGGGGAAAAGTTATATAATATTCAAGTTCTCTAATATTAAATGCAAGTGATACTATTATATAACAAATAAAGTCAGAAATAAATATGTTTTAAAATATTATGTTGTGTTTAACATGTAGAATAAGATGGGGATTGTTTATGAGGTGTATCTTGATAATTTTATCTCATGCTTTTGATGTATAGTTATTCGTGTGGTGTGTTAGTAAATGTTCTATTTATAATGTATAGTTATATTAATATGCCCTAATGTAGGTTAGACAAGATTTTATTTTATTTTTAATTATTTAACAAATTCAAAAAAGGTAAAGGACTATGAAGCTATTACATTTTTTGCTTTGAATGACATATAAAAGAACTTGAAATGAATCGAAAAACAAAGAGAAAGAATAGAGATATGGATTTAAAAAGTCTCCACCCCTTTGGATGCCTAAATTCTCTAATTGGTATGTAATCCCCTCACTAATCAAGCCAAAAATAGGCTCCAAGTTTACAAATTTCATCAAACTAATTGATTCAACTTTAAGCATTGAACTTTCTTAAATAGATGGGATTTTATACTAGAAACTCATCAATTTTCTTGTAAAATAAAAATATAGAAATGGAATATACTCCCTATTTCACTTGGAACCTTATCTAACTCCATATCCTTTGAAGTGTGAAAGTTGTCTATTACCATTTTTTCACTTACAACTCAAATCGGTAGAGCTAGTACAACAAATTTATTTTTAGAGTGAAGGGTTAACATTTTCTGCTATAAGTGTTTTGCATAGTTAGAGTGTTCAATGGCATTATAGTTTAGTTGATCAAACATAAGGAATTTCTTATTATCATTCATTTGCAGAAAAGTGCAGAAGGAGATAAGTTATTTCATTTCACTACCATGTTTATTTGTTTTACAAATGAAGTACATAAAAGAAATAAACATTGCATTAAATAAAAGATTGATAGATCAAATGTCCAACACAAGCCATGGGAATAGCTGAACAAATGCAAATATAAGAAAGATACTATGCATCTAAAGATAGAGGAGAGAAAGTCATAGCCATCATTGCCTTGTAGTGCCTTTAATCTCTGAGGATGTCTCCTTTCCTTGCTCCTGATCCCCGATAAGAATCTACAAAAAAATTTAGAAAAAAGACATGTTAGAGCTCCAGTTATGAGTTCTCTATGGCCTATCAGAAGAGGCATAATACATTTCCTATAATGCACCAGATCAATGATACATCATTCACATGCAAACAAACTAAAAAATGAAACACACATTGAACTTCATGATTTTTATCTAACATGTTTGTTTCATGTGCAGGTATAGGATAAGTCATGTAGCTGATTGAAGACAAATCAACATGTGGTGTCAAAATGGGCTCCCACAAGGGTAGAGCCTAGCATGCTGCCCCCTAAGTCTCAGGGGAATGAAATAGGAATGCTACATCAATTCAATATATAAGCTTTAGACTCAATACCCACCGATGATTGCTAGTTTAGGGTGAGCTAAAATGAGAACTATCGATGAGCATCAAGATTTTCACATGGTTGCCAATGAGCCAATATAGGAGAAAGCATGTACATAGGTGAAACAGAGTTCACATCAAACATTTTGCCTTTTTAAAGAGAGTTTGTTTCTTCTGTCTCAAAAGTGATAGGAAAGAGTCAAGTGCATGTGTGGAGCAGCTAAGGCATCCATAGTAATAAATTAGAATGCATATTGCATCATGTATTGCAATAGCAAGTAACATCATTGTCATGAAGGAGATGAACAATCGACTGATACAGTAATCATTGGTATCTCATTTTCCATACCATACCAAAATAAATGTACAGTCTTATGCATGCACTAGATTACATTGCCAAGTATATGTATCATGTTACAAAAAACCATAGCAGGTATGTGCATAGCCAAAAGACAGTTGCAGCTTATGCACAAGAGTTATCATTACCAAGGCTCTACAATAAATTCTTTTGATGTAATGTTACAGAGGTAAAATTGCAACATGTATTCCAAATGTTTCAGATTGAACAAGGTACCATAAGTGTCATGGAAAGATCCTTTATAGCTAATAAAAGAAATAGAAAGAGAGCATATGTATACATCTTCCATCTACAGAGAAAGGTGAGGTCACTTCCATCAAATGATGTACAACTGTATACAGTGTCACTTCATCATGAAAGAGCAGTTAAGTGAATAAAGAAGCAACATTCATGATCATTTATACAATTAGAGAAGAAAGAAGAATGTCAGTGTTTGAATATAGCTACAGGAAGTAGCTCATCAAATGCATACATGTTTAGTATGGAATACAAATAGATGTAGGAGCAAGATGATAAATGCCAAATACAGTTCAATCATAAGTTGTCTTCCACATGATGGTGTTGCTACAAAATAATATGCTGATCAGAAGTGTCGCATTCAATATCATATGTTGCAGAGAAAGAATGAAAGTGTCACATTTATCAGCCAAGCATAATGAGGTATGACTATGTGAAAGTTAAATTTACCTTGCAATTTCTATACTACAGAATCATTCAAGAAAGGAGACATCATCATTGAACATGATATGCATGTAAGCATATATAGTGAAGTAGAGGGACAGGAAAGTGACAAGTGTAACAGCAAAAATATGGAACAACATGTCTTTATCTGATACACTTCCTCATGATTCAATCAATAATGACAAAGGAGTCCACATCAGGAAACACAAAGCCCATTTTTGCCTTCAAGAAGGAGTTTGATATTGGCCACTAAATGAAGTGTAGTCATGAATATAAGTGCAGAGTAAGAGATGAAAGCTTTCGAACTTATTCTAGAACAAAAAAATGCTAATGAATAGCTACAGCTGTGAATAAAGCCACATATGGAATATGCCAAAGATACATAGTCAGATGTAGAGAGTTCTCCATTATGGGTCAAACCCATATATTTTTCAAATGACTAGCTCATATTACAGAGGAACTGAAGGGGAAATGATCAAAACTGCTAAGGAAAGCTTTAAAATCTTAAGCCCATTTGGGGTTTTAAATGTAAAACTAAAGATACAAAAGTGAAGCCCGTGGTCCAGCTTTTAGGAGGAGATACAACCATAGTTCAGGAATGCTCAAACACAAGCAGTATGTATCCAGTCATGACCAATACAAAGGATTTCTGATAGAAAACTTGTTATTATTTATGCAAGATGGTATCATATACAGCCGTGAGTCCAAGACTGGGTTTTTCTTAGTAGATCAAACACATTTGCATTCCGAAAGAGTCCAGTTTGCATCTTGCCCAAATTTCATCATTTCTTTTGTATGAGGAAAAGCAAGTATAGATACAAAGATATAGAAGAGTTTCAGCCAAGCAAGTATAATATTCAGAAAACACTTAATATATAGAGAGAAATGGAGGGTGCATGCTTGTGTGAAGGAAATAAAAGCTTAGAAATGCATTTACTGCTATGACCCCATAATGGAGTAACCTTCTCATCAGTTAAAGAATAACCTGCTTAGGGTTTCAAATCTAAAATTGTAGATAGAGAAAGGAGAAATATGGAGTTCAAGTCCATAACATACAAATATTTAGAGGAACAACACATGGCCATGCGTTTTAACCCACCGAAATCTACAAAATGCCAGCATAAGGATGAAGAAAGCAAGAAAATACATTTAGAGTTCAAATTCTTAAAAGAGCTCACCTTGACTGTCATACAAAGCCATAAGGATTTGAACCATTTTTTGTTTTTCAGTGTCTTCAAAGGAGCCTCAGAGATGCCACCAGGGTGGATAGTAATGGTATTAAGACATAGCATATTATCAAAATAAACATATATAGAGCAAAATGTGTTAGAAATAATCCAAAGGCTGCGACTGGAAAGCCATTTTCTTCATCTTATAATTGAAAGAAGGTCAAAAATGAGTCATGTTTACATCAGATAAACATTTTACCTTTGAAATCTGTAAGAAATCCATGGAAGCCATGCTCAAAAACGCCAAGAAGTTGAAGTATCTCAAGGAAAAACCCTAGGGTTTCATGGCGGCCGCAAGCAGAGCCCCACTTTCTCAAAAAACTTCAAAAGTGAAATGAGCCCGATAAGATAAGGTGAGGTCAGTTTTGTGTTAGGTTTTTGATGAAGCCCTAACTCAAATGGGATTATTATCACATTTGTTTAATTTTCAAAACTGTAGCTAATACCCCCAAGGGTATTAATGCCCTAAGTCATCATAACTTAGAATGAATATGCAGGTAAGTGCAAGAAGATGGGGGGCCAAAAAGGGGTCTTAAGTGGCCACTCTTTTTCTAAAATCAAGAAATACTGTTCTTGGATGAGAAATTGAGCATAGTTACACTCAAAATTTGGAGATGCAACCAAAACAATGTTATAGTGCTCCGAGTCTACTTTCTAAACTACTAATTTTTTTTTAAATTGGTATAGATTAAAGGGTTCAAAAGAGGGAGCCATAGAAATTGGTGTTGTTTCTATCAAAAAAAACATAACATAGCATGTTTTGTGGCTCCCTCAAAAGGTTAACTTTTTTTTGGTATTTTTAAAATCACTTCGGTGAGAAATTAGCTAACAACATGTAGTTTTTGCCTGATTTTTCTGATAATTTTTTAATGAATATTTAATTTTTTACTAATTTTTAAAGTGGACACATCCTGAAAAATAGAATTTTGGCCGTGCTACTCCTATAGATTTTAAAAACTAATTGGAAATTAATTTTTTATGGAACCTAGTTTCTAAAAATGTAATTTTTTTAAAATTTCAATGAACGGTTATTTTACAATGAAAAAAAGACCAAACACTAGTTTTTGCCCAAAAATAGACACACAAACAAAAGAAATTAAAGATGAAAGGCTTAACATTGTCAAAATGTGAGAAAAATTACATCATTAAATAGCTAAGAGAAAGCCTAACATTACCCAGGTGTTTGATTTGTTCAACCTTGAAACACGTGCAAATCTGAGGGTTAGCATGAACAAAATTATGTGAAATCATATAGAATATGCAAAAACATGTCTCTAGACATTGGGAAGGCACTCCAAGCCTTTGGGTTGGAAATCCAAAGCAAATCCCAAGCCTAAGGCTTGGGATTCCCAAAGCAAAATATAAATCGAGCATGTTATAACGCGCTCGCGTTATGTTCTGTTTTGCATTTTTTCCTTTTTCGCAAAAGTTTGCTCAATGTTTGTCATGTTTGACATAACACGAGCGCGTTATAACGCGAGCGTGTTATAACGCACTCACGTTATGTCCCCCTTGGATTGTTTTATGATCAAGGTTATTAACATGTATGTATGTATGCTTGTATGTATGTATGTATGTATGTATGTATGTATGTATGTATGTATGCCTATATGTATGTATGTATACCTATATGTATGTATGTATACTTATATGTATGTATGTATGTATATATGTATGCCTATATGTATGTATGTATGTATGTATGTATGTATAGTGTCGAGGGTAGAGGAGGGTAGAGATGGGGGTGAGGCAGATAGGGGAGGAGAGGGGTGGATAAGGGTTGAGGGTTTAAGGTCAAGAGGGATTAGGGTTTAGGGTTGATGGATTAGGGTTTAGGGTTGAGGGATTAAGGTTTAAGGTTGAGGGTTTAGGGATAAGATTTAGATTTTAGGGATACGGGATTAGGGTTTAGGACCTTGAGGAATTAGTGTTTAGGGCTGAGGCTTTAGGGATAGTGTTTAGGGTTGAGGCTTGAGGGATTAGGGTTAAGGTAGAGTGTTGAGGGTAGAGGGATTAGGGATAGGGTTTAGGGTTGAAAGTTTAGGGTTGAGGGATTAGGGTTTAAGGTATAGTGTTGAGGGTTGAGGGTTTAGGGATAGGGTTTAGGATTTAAGGTTTAAGTGTTGAGGGTTGAGGATTTAGGGATAGGGTTTATGGTTTAGGGATAAGGTATTAGGGTTTAGGGTTTAGGGATTAGGGTTTATGGTTTAGGGATTAGGGATTAGGGTTTAGGGTTAAGGGATTAGGGTTTAGTGTTTAGGGATGTACAATTAAGGGGTACCATATAAATAAACTAGAATTTAGGCAGGGTTGGGAAAATTTTGTGAATCATCATGGGTTGGAGATTGGAGATTTTATTGTGTTCAAGTACATATCCAAGTCATATTTTAAGGTTAAGATATTTCAAAGAACAAGGTGTGTGAAAAACATCAATGTTCTTCAGGTTATGAATACCAACATTGATACAGATAAAAGATGCCCTTCTTCTAACATAGTATGCAGTTCAAGTCAACCAATGGGTAGCAAGTTGTTGAATGAATTGGTTTAATGGGCATGCCTCCTTAAAAGTTATGCTTGGATACTTTACACAAAAGTTGGTAACTCTATACATTATTTTTCATTCTTTTATTTCCTGTACACTATTAAGAACTTGTAAAATCTAATTGTGTAATGTGTTTATGGCAGCGCATTCCTCTTGCATTTGTTTGACAGTTTATAGACAACACATATGAACATATGGTGTTGCAAGGCCTAGGTGGGCAGGAGTGGGATGTGCAATTAGGGGGTACCATAAATAAACTAGAATTTAGGCAAGGTTGGGAAAATTTTGTGAATCATCATGGGCTAGAGATTAGAGATTTTGTTGTGTTCAAGTACATATCCAAGTCATATTTTAAGGTTAAGATATTTCCAAGAACAGGGTGTGTGAAAAATATCAATGCTCTTCATCTTATGAATACCAACATTGATACAGATAAAAGATGCCCTTCTTCTAACAAAGCATGCAGTTCAATTCAACCAATGGGCAGCAAGTTGCTGAATGAATTGGTTTAATGGGTGTGCCTCCTTCTTCAAAATTATGCTTGGAGACTTTACACAAAAATTGGTAGTTCTCTATACATTATTTTTCATTCTTTTATTTCTTGTACACTGTTAAGAACTTGTAAAATCTATTTGTGTAATGTGTTTATGGCAGCACATTCCTCTACATTTGTTTCACAGTTTATACATAACACAAACAAACATACGGTGTTGCAAGGTCTAGGTCGGCAGGAGTGGGATGTACAATTAGGGGGTACCATAAATAAACTAGAATTTAGGCAGGGTTGGGAAAATTTTGTGAATCATCATGGGCTGGAGATTGGAGATTTCTCTATGTTCAAGTACATATCCAAGTCGTATTTTAAGGTTAAGATATTTCAAATAACAGGGTGTGTGAAAAATATCAATGCTCTTCAACTTATGAATACCAACATTGATACAGATAAAAGATGCCCTTCTTCTAACAGAGTATGCAGTTCAGGTCAACCAATGGGTAGCAAGTTGTTGAATGGATTGGTTTAATGGGTGTGCCTCCTTCTTCAAAGTTATGCTTGGAGACTTTGCACAAAAATTGGTAACTCTATACATTATTTTTCATTCTTTTATTTCCTGTACACTGTTAAGAACTTGTAAAATCTAATTGTGTAATGTGTTTATAGTAGTGCATTCCTCCTGCATTTGTTTCACAATTTATAGACAACACAGATGAACATATGATGTTGCAAGGCCCAGGTGGGCAGGAGTGGGATGCGCAATTAGGGGGTACCATAAATAAACTGGAATTTAGGCAGGGTTGGGAAAATTTTGTGAATCATCATGGGCTGGATATTGAAGATTTTGTTGTGTTCAAGTATGTATTCAAGTCATATTTTAAGGTTAAGATATTTCAAAGAACATGGTGTGTGAAAAATATCAATGCTCTTCAGCTTATAAATATCAACATTGATACAGATAAAAAATGCCCTTCTTCTAACAGAGGATGCAGTTCAAGTCAACCAATGGGCATCAAGTTGCTGATTGAATTGGTTTCTGATGAACAAAACAATGATGTTGTTGAAGCAATGGAAGGAAATTAAAATTGTAAGTCTAATTTAATTTATTTCAACTTTCAAAGCAAGCATTTGAATTCTAGCTTTACCAGGAGGATTGGTATAAAAAAAACTTAATTCTATTACAGGGCTTTCCTTGAAGAACCCTGGACATTATGGACCCTGTCATCTAGAAAAACACATGACAATGAACTCTGCCCCACCTTTCAAATCAGATAAACCTTTTTATTCAATGAAAATGAAGTCACGAAATGTAAACCAACCATGCATACTAGTATGATCAAATTCTCTGCCTTCTATTCTTATTACTCTTACTTTATTAAGAGAAGAGTGTCAAAAAGAAAGGGTTTAATTGTAAGCTAACATAAGGCAAAGCAATTTTGTTATTACATTTTTCTAAGGGATCTCTAGAATAGTCTAATATAATGCAGTCTTCTATAATATGAACATCTGCATTTGTGTGAATGCTAAGCTTTAATAGTAGAGTATTAAATCATTGTAATCAGCTATTTATTGGGTTAAAATAACTTAGTTTTTGTAATGGTTTGGGAATGTAGGAGTTGCCAAAAATAGGTGAATGTCCTCTACAATTGCCAAGAGAAAAAAGTTAGTAGTTCTTGTGGATAGAGCCAATGAACAATGGGAGATTATTTGCCTATTTCATAACAATATACCTACCCTAAGTGCGGGGTGGGCATATTTTATACGTCATAATAATATCAAGGAAGGAGACGTTTGCATCTTTGAGGAGGTGGATAGAAAGAAACATAGATTTATGTTTAGAGTTCATATAGATCGAAAGGTAAAATAAGTATCCTTATGAAAGAACTTCTAGGAGGGAAAAGATAGGCCAATGATAAAAGGAGAAAATTATACAAGAAAAGATCTTCATGAGGATCGTAATATTTTGTCTAAAACAAATAAAAGTTAGTTAATTAAAAATAGAAAACCAAGAAAGAAACGGTACTAAAATGTATAGTTACTGATATCTAAAATGTATAGTTACTAATATCTATTTTTAAAAGACTGATTGATTTTATGGCCAAAGTTGTTTATTTTACCTAGTTGATGGTTTTGATTACACCCAGGTTATACATTGGGAGCAGATGTGTGCACATTTTTATGGTCCCAATTTAAATTCAAGAAAATAGGTGGAGAGAGTATGCCGATCTTTTAAAAAAATATTAATAAAAAAATTCACTTAATGTTGACCAGGGGTTCTAATTTCAACCATTCATTGTCCACTGTGGATGTACCCCAATGCAAAGCTTTTCTCATAATGATCATCCTTCTGATTTCAACTATTAATTAATCACTGTGGATGTACCAAACACAAATATTTTCTCATAGTGTTGAGGGTTGAGGGTTTAGGGATAGGGTTTAGGGTTGAGGGATTAGGGTTTAATGTTGAGAGTTGATGGTTTAGGAATAGGGATAGTGTTTAGGGTTGAGGATTGAGGGTTGAGGGTTTA
The DNA here is from genome assembly GCA_027924645.1 of Cunninghamia lanceolata. Lineage (NCBI taxonomy): Eukaryota > Viridiplantae > Streptophyta > Pinopsida > Cupressales > Cupressaceae > Cunninghamia > Cunninghamia lanceolata. The sequence continues at coordinate 8,099,208 of BSBN01000118.1, forward strand.
AGGATTAGGGTTTAGGGTTTAATGCCCAATTTGCAAACCCTAACTATCAATAAGAAAGACTTAAACATTCTAACTTTCTTCAAGAGATATCTAGGACATTTCAGAGACCTCAGGGACACCAGAAGAAAGACATTAGAGTATGACACTTATCATAGTCTTAAAGTTCTAATACATGAACAACTTCACATTCCAATCAAACTCATGACTCCACTTGATAAATATAACTCTCCTTGATGATGACATTGAAGTATGATTATGAAATTTTTTGTCTTCTTTGACTTCTTATTGCATGACAAAAACCACATGAACCTTGCATCATATCAACCTTCCAAGATAAACCTTATCATGAAAACCATATTCACAACAAAACCTTGCATGAACAAAACCACATCCACCATGAACATGAACCTTGCATCATATGAACCATGTTTGTCTTGTGCAAGATCAACATGAAAAATGCTCTTTTTTTATATAGTTAAACATAATGCGCTCGCGTTATGGCTTAAATTTTTTTGAAAAAAAGTTGGCCACTTTTTGGTCCCCCAACTTTTTGCACATGCCCATGCATTAGACCCCTTAACCACTTGGGGGTAAATCATTAATAAATTCCCATGGTCACCTTGAATACACTATGCCTAGGGATTCATGCCTTATCACTTTTGCATACAGATCTCATGCCTTAGAGTTTTGTTGACCCCTTTAGAGGGTAGGCCTTGAAGGCCTTTCATTATTTTTTTTGCAAAAAAACTATAATATGCCTCGGAGTATATTTTTATGAATTTTTATAGAAAAATCAATTGATATGTATTGTAAATACTTGGCGAAATTATAAGCCATGTATCATTAGTTTTTGCAAAATATAAATTGAATAGGGATGTAGAATAAAACTCCAAACAGTGTAAAGTTTTATTTTAAAGCAATAGTTTATAAATTATTTTAAAATCAAAACTATTTTTATGTAGTTAAAGGCAAATAAAGCAAACAAAATCTTGCTTTCTTTATTTTTCTTTCTCCTAGTCAGATATGGACAGAAACTGAGATTACTTGGGCAGATAAAGCATATTTTAAAGCAAATTTTGGTGGGACCACCTAAGAGGACACCTTGGTAGCTTTTATTTTTCAGTTTGGTGGCAGTTTGAGGGCTTTATTTTTGGCTTTTTCGAGGAGCTCAAAAATGGATTTCTATCTCTATTTTTAGGAGCTTTTTTGGAGAGATCTCTTGGCAGGGCATTTATAGGAGAACAACTTAGTTTTTTCTCAGTAAGTTGATACCATTTTCTTCTCTCTTGAGCATAGGTAGAGAGTTGTATACAGGTAGTTGACTTAGTTTGTTTTTTTGCATTGTACTCCTAGTTCAATACAATAGATTTTTCTATTCCATCTATTTGTCTTTTTTTTGCAATTTTGATTTGATGTCTCATTGTGGCAGTTTCATGTCCTTTGTTATGTCTCTTACTGTAAAATTTGCTTTTGGTCTTGGTTGTAATTTGTGTTCAATTTGAACCTTATTACAAATTATTTTTGGATCAAATCTCAGAGGTGGGGTTGTGAAAGTTTAAGTGTGAAAGGTTGTTTGTGAGTGAAGATGTTCATTTAGATTTAATCTTAGAGTTAGTTTTGCATTTCAGTTATTCTCTCTCCCTTTTCCCCTACAATTAAATTAGATTAGAGAATCATTAGGAGAGCCAGCTCACTCAGAGGTTCACTCCAACTTTTAGGCAACCCACAGGCCTAGGAGTGTTCCCATGTGTCAACAGATAGCTAAGTCTTCTATAAGCTTAGCATAGGGTGCATATCTAATTGACAACATTGTCCAAAGACACCCTAAAGAAGGAAATGTGCAGAATTTTATTTATTCCTCAATTGTGAACCTATAATTTTTGTTTTAGAAAGCATTCATGGTATCCTCTTCGTACTTCCTAACTATATACCTTGTTGTAACAACTGTCTATCTCTTTTTAAATGAACAAAAAATACTCCTTTGGATAATTGTTTCGCACAAACCACAAAAAAATGTTGCATAATATTTTCTCACTATGTTCCTTATTTTTGTTGGTCTATATTGGATTTATTTTAATAAAAATTCCTACATTGATTCCATTCTAAGTTTGCTACTAGAGCGTGATGAAGTGACTAAACCCTTTCCAAGTACATGGACAATATAGAGCTAAATCCTTATGGAATGGGTGACATTCCTATATTTAATTAATGCTAGAAACTACTATAAGAAGTGTTACAAGTAGCTAGTGTGCATAACACAAAAAGAGATTTTCACCTATTCCTATATCCTCTCAAATTTTACAAAAGATTATTATATGTACACTCGTGAAGATCAAATCTAGTTGGTTATTGTTTGACTAAAGATGTTAATTCCTAATAATGGTTGTTATAATCTTCTACCATTAGATTTATAAGTGGCATCAATGTAAAATATCTTGGCAATGGTAATAAATTCCTTGGCAATGGTAAAAACTTGCTGGATGAAAAAGTGCTAACATTTAGACTCATATTTAGATTTGGATAGAAAGGGTGTTAATATTTCTAACTCAAATATGGATTCCCTTAAAAAATTCCTTGGGATTACCTCATATTTAGGCAAGTGGGAGTCCCAAAACTTGCCAAAAAAACTTGCAGAACCACCCATTTAGAGTTACCTTGAAATTTTCCATTATTTCATCCTTGAAGCTGACAGACTTTTTTGTAACTAAATTTAATAAAATGAAAAGGGTTTATAGAAGAAGCTATTAAGATTCTAAAAATATAATATACGCCTGATAATAATTTTAATAGTTAATTATTATTAATTTTCTACATATGCTATGTCTGATTTCCTAATAGATATACATATAGAAAAACATCCATAACTTTCAACATATTAATCCTTTCTTAAATGCAAAAGATGAGTCACTTTCTAGGATTTATTGGGTATACAAATAGTAAAATTAAAAATATTTGAGTTTCATATATTTTTAATCAAGTTAGGTTGCCCACAAAATTAATTTTTAATATTTTAAAAAATTCAAAGTAAAAAAAATCATATATAATTATTTATTTACTCAAAAAATTCAAAAAATATGCATAACATTCGCTCATGCATCCTTTACTTAAATAAAAATATTGGAGGAAAAATATTACCTTTTTCTCATACTTAGGTTTGTTGGAATGACGCCTACTTTTTAAGTTTTTTGAAAAATTTTAGTAGTGCTTCATTGAAATATCCAAATTTCATTAAACTATTTTTAAAATTTTCAAAAAAAAGTAGTAGCCCATAAACTACATTAAATTTATTACAACTTTAATAAATAGTCTGTGATGGCTTAATGAGACTCATAGATAGCTTTTGTTTCTCATGTATTAACATCTCAAAAAAGGATACAAATGAAGGCATAGTGAAAGCATATCCCACAATTAACCTATGAGTGTGAAAGCTAGAAACAAAATTTAGATATTGAGAACCAACTTTATTCAATACATTGTAGATCAATTGCATGTCCTTTCTCTCAATACCACATGCTTTACATTGTGCTCTTAGATCATTAACCTTAGCTATGTAATCCTAGATGTTGTTAAAGATTTTATGATCAAGGCTCATCAATTCATTATCAATTTGATAGCCTTTAACTTCATCTGTTGTACCATACAATATTTTGAACTTTTCCCGAGCATCAGGTGAATTTGTACATGCCTCAATCTAAAACAAGAGATCTAGGGAAATGGAACTACGAAGACATCCAAGAGATTTTGTATGCTTAACCATCCATTTTATCTTTTCCTTATCATCTATGGGTTCAAGTATCTTGTTTTCAATATATCGAGAATGTCCAAAATCCATTAGGGCATTCCATGAATGTTGACTCCAAGTTGCATAGTTATAAGGTGTTAATAATAGAACCCTTGATGTATCCATTATGTAGAGGAAAAGAAGAGAACAAGAAGATATATCAAAGAACAAACTCAATCAACACTATAATTGAATCTGCCAAACCAAAACAACCACCAATTTCAACTCTTTTTCCAATCAATGAGTGATATGTACCCAAAGAGCTTCAAACTAAAAATCTAATGTCTAAAGAAAAATCTAGAAAAATGGCATGGACAAAACTATAGAGTACATAAATACCTTTGCAACGCTGATAAAAGGTGAAATTCTGATAAAGTGGTTGCAAGTTGTGAGCTCAGGAGTGAAAAATGCAAGATCTATCTTTAACCAGTTGTATCTATCACCTATAGTACAATCTCAAAAAATAACCTACACCACTGCAAACTTCTCAGAACCAGATTTCCATTGATATCTCATTTGCTGACTTTCGATATCATGGTGAAAAGTTATGGCTCCCAAAAAACAATGCCCTATTAGAGCTAGAAGGGGGCCAAAGGGGGGCCCTGACACTGATGTCACTATTGAAGTCAGAAGTAGCTAGCCAGAATATGCTATGTCTGGACAAAATATTCTCTATTAAATCTTAAAATGGCTATACTTTTGTGCAAAACTGCCAATATCAAGCCAAAACTACCCTTCTAAGGTTGAAACCACCTATGCAGACTGGAAAACCATTGGTTGAGTGGTTTTGACTATCTGTTTGAGGTAAAAAACCGTTATCATAGGGTGAAACAACTATTTTGTGGCCTATGGTGGGGACAAAACCACCTTCCTATAGGTAAAAAAATACCCATTTTGATGGAAACCGCCTGTTGCGAGCAAAACCACCGATCTGTATGATTAAAACCACCTGTTTGCAATTCTGAAACCACTGTTGGTAGTGAAACCACTGCTAGGTTTTGTAGTTTGGTGGTTTTGATTAAAAATATGTCATGGATTTTTTGAAATCTACGGATTATTAAAAAAATTGAAATGGCTTGAAGGCCTATTAATAGGGCACTGTGGGGGGTATTAACCCTTGCCACTCTGGTCCGCAGGGAGGGGGTGATGAAAGCAAGTCAAAACACTGAGAGGGGGGTTGAATTAGTGTTTTCTTTTCAATTTAAACACTATAATGCATGAAAGATAGGAAAGCACACAAATCAGATGCAATCACACAAAGGACAAGAGAACACCTTTACGTGGAAAACCCAAATGGGAAAAACCATGGTGAGAATGTTGCCTGAGTCTACTACTCAAATCCAACCTCACAATCAAGAGTAATTTTACAATGTGTTTTGTAAGATTCAACCTACCGGTACACTTACACCTTCTTTAGCACCCACTCAAATAGCAAAAAAGCACCAACCCTAAGGCACCAACCTCATATTACAATAGCAAGGGCACCAACCCTAGAGGCACCAACCTCATATCACTTCTACAATTTACATGAATTTGTTTGTGTACATAAAAATGATTCTTAACAATCTGACATACACTTACATATATCTACACTTGTTCTTCTCTTCTTAAAACTCCCCTGGCCTTCTTTAACACATCTTTGCACAACTAACAACTCACTCTCTATTTGTGTATAATGATGGTGAATTTTTCAAAAAAAAAACATTGTTTCCATATATCATATAGTTCTCAACAACTACCTGAAGAAGAACAAAGAAATAGTTATAAAACAGGCATAACTGCTTCGAAATTGGCTCACATAGTCATTTCTGACAATTTTTTGAGCTCCGTTGGGGTTGCGGACTTCATGCTTCCACCCTTATTCCTTCCACTGCACATAGGCGAGAGTCAGACTTTAGATCTAACATCCTTTTTCCTTTAGAAACTGTAAGATATCAAGCTTCTACCCTTTTGCCTTCCACTTTGGAAGGTGGCAAGATGAAATCCCGCTTCTCCAAACTCTGATAACTAGTCAAACTTTAGGAGTTTGCTCTATCGCCTTCTATTTTGAAATGAGAAGGCAAAACTTTGCCGCTCCGAACTCTAATATGCTCTTTCCTTCTCTTTGGAGAAAGTGGTCAGGAGAAACACTACTTCGCTGAACTCTAATAACTTTGGCTTCGTCAGACTTTGCGTCATCAGACCTTCTTCAACGAACGTTCCTCTTTGAGCCTTCAAAAAGGCATATCTCCAAAACTTTGAACTCTGACAAGCGTCGGGAACCGGCCTTCTTGTCTGTGGTCTTCCTTCTCATGTGGAAGCTAGTAAGACACATCTCTGAAACTTTGAACTCCAAAAACTCATCATAGACAACACTTAGAACAATTTCCTTTGAGAAGCCAGGAAGCCTAAACCCCTATACTTCGAACTCTGACAAATTGCTTGCTTTGAGGAGCCGTGAAGGATAAATTTTGACACTTCGAACTCTGAGTCTTCAATACTGGACACTTGGAAAATTTGCTTTGAGAAGCCATGAAGCCTAAACTTTGACACTCCAAACTCTGACAACACATCACTACAAACACTTGGAAGCCAAGAAGATTTGAAGTCAGAAGCCAAAAATCTGAACCTCTAAAACTCTAAAACTCTAACTCTTCATCAAAGGCAACACTTTGAAAAGGTTTCCTTTGTCATCAAAGACAAAAATTCAACATTCCTTTGACATCAATTATAATAATTCCAACAATCTCTCTCTTTTTTGTTCATGGAAACACCTAATTTTGATGACAATTTGATAATGAGGGTCCAAGTCTTACCCGCAATCACTTTGTTGCATCCTGTCATCAACCTTGCAACTTGCAACAAGTCTCATCCATTCTACCACTGCTGCAACTAATTCTCCCCCTTTCACATCAATTACAGAGGGGTATATAGAGTGATAAAGAAATTGATAAAGCACACTGACTCCCCCGAGTAAGAGACTCTAAGTGACTAGGGTTTAAGAAATAGAATTGACATGCTCCCACTAGACAAGTTCTCCATGCAATGAATTAGCAGTAGGAAAGGGAACAACTCCCAAGAGTTGTCTAAGCTATTCAAATGCATCCTTTGTAAGTCATTTGGTGAAAATATCAGCCAATTGATCTTTTGTGGAAACAATCTCCAGTTTGACCTCTTGATCAGTAACTTTTTCTGTAAGGAAATGATAGTTGATAGAGATATGTTTAGTTATTGAATGCATTATAGGATTTTTGGAAATATTAATAGCACTTGTGTTGTCACAAAATATAGTGATAGGCTTACCAATCTCAACCTTGATGTCTTGTAGTGTATGCTTCATCCAAAGAACTTTAGTACAACATGAAGCAACAACAATATATTCTACTTCTGTAGTGGATAAGGATGCATATTCACATGCTTCTTACTCAACCATGCAACTAATCTATCTCCAAGGAAAAATGCACCACCACTGGTACTTTTCCTATCATCTACACAACCATCTCAATCAGCATCTATGTATGCTGTCAATGTGAAATCTTTACCAACAGGATACCATACACCATAGTTTGTTGTACTCTTCAAGTACCTGAATACTTATTTTACTGCCTTGACATGTGTCTCTTTAGGAGAGGATTGAAACCTTGAGACCATACATACAACTTACATTATATCTGGCCTAGTGGCAATAAGATATAATAGGCTTCCAATCATAGATCTATACACTTTTTAATCTACTAAAATTGACTCATCATCTTTACTAAGTTTACATCCAGCAACTATAGGTGTGCAAACTAGTTTACAATCTTCCATTCTAAATTTCTTGAGAATTTCTTTAAGATACTTATATTCAGAAATGAAAATTACTTTCTCTAATTGATTCACTTGTAAACCTAAAAAGAATGCTAACTCTCCTAGCATTGACATCTCAAATTCACTTTGCATAGCATCAGCAAATTCTTTGCACATCTTATCACTATCACTTCCAAAAATGGTATCATCAACATAGACAATGACAACCAACATGTTACTGCCTTCAATTTTAAAATACAAATTGCTAGAAGTTGTACGTTTCTTATAACCTTGTTGAAGATGCTTATCTAGTCTAGAATACCAAGCTCTAGTTGTTTGTTTCAAACCATATAATGCCTTTTTCAATCTACAAACATAATATTTATCTCCTATTACATTGAATCCTTTTGGTTGCTCAAGATACACTTCCTCATCCAGGTAACCATTCAAAAATGATAACTTCACATCTATTTGATTTACCTTAAAATTTATGTGAACAACATGTGCAAGAAATATCCTTATAGCTTCAAGTCTATCTACAGGGGAAAATGTCTCATTAAAATCAATGCCCTCTACCTTAGAATAACCTTTACATACTAATATTGCCTTCTTTTGTGTGATCTTCCCTTCTTCATTGAGTTTGTTTTGAAATACCCATTTTGTACCAATAACATTTTTATTTGCAGGGTGTGGAACCAGCTCCCATGTTTCATTTTTCTTAATTTGACTGAGCTCTACCTTCATTTCTTTAATCCAAATAGCATCTTTACTTGCTTCTGCATATGTCTTAGGTTCTATTGTGGATGGGAGTGCATAATGTGCCTCTTCTTGCTGTTGCTTCAACTTCCTTCTTATCATGACACCATCAGATTTATTGCCAATAATCTAATCCTCTGAATGATTTTTGAGAACAAATTTTGATGGCATTCGAGGAGTGGTGTAGGGGTGTTCTTCTTCATTAACATCATTGTCTTCCTCATCAGCATCGATCTTCTACTATTGTTCTAACATTTGATGGCATTTTTTCTCTTCTTTACCAGATCCGTTGGCACTACTAGGTGTGTGCTGTGTATAGGCAGACATTTTCCCTGAACTGTTTGCACTACTGGAAATGTGTGGTTCAACCTTGATTGCTACTTCACCTCCATCAGAATCATTTTCTGATGTATCAATCTCTTGTGACAATCCAAAAACATCTTTATTAACCTTAACATGAACACTTTCAACAATTTTCTATAGCCTCTTATTGTAGCATTTATAAGCTTTGCTTGTAGTGGAATAGCCCAGAAAAATGCCTTCATCTTCCTTTGTGTAAACTTATTCAATGAATTTTCATCTCTTTTAATAGAGCATCTACTACCAAATACTCTAAAGTATTTTACTAAGGCAGGTCTACCTTTCCATAATTCGTAAGGTGTTTTATCACTCTTGAGTCTAAGTTATGCTCTATTTATTGTGTATACAATAGTATGAATTACTTCCTTCTAGTATTTATCTGGCAACTTGGCTTCATTTAACATGGTTCTAGCCATATCTTGAACTATCATGTTCTTCCGTTCTACAGCACCATTCTGTTGAGGTGTTCTAGAGGCAGAAAAATGTCTTTTTATTCCATTTCTTTCACAAATTCATTAAACTCATTTGAGGTAAACTCTCCACCTCTGTCAGATCTTAAACACTTGATCCTAAACCCATATTCATTCTCAACCATTGCTTTAAACACTTTAAAATGTTCAAAATCTTGAGACTTATCTTTGAGAAAGGTTACCCATGTAAATCTTGAATAGTCATCAATAAGGAGCATAAAATACCTTTCACCATTGATACTCTGAGTTCTGGTTGGTCCACATAGGTCTGTATGAATTAGTTCCAATTCTTTTGAGGTTGCATACTCCTTTGTTTTGAAGCTAATCTTTGTTTGTTTCCCTTTTATGCATTATTTACAAAAGGTATTCATTGGTTTGCCTATGTTGGGTATGTGTTGTAGTGCCCCTCCATTCTCACCTTGGATGTGCAGGTGGTCTGGCTAAGGAGCATGAAGGTGAATGTAAAATAATAGGAATATTTAGGGTATGTTAGATAGTTGATGTTGTACGTTATATGATGTTGTTAGATGCTACATTCATGTTGGTGACATTCCTGATTATCCTCATGTGGTTTCATATGATAGTTAGTATGTTTTATAAATAATCTTTGTTGCAACATTGATATTTACTTGAGTAATGCATATGTTATGACAACTTTATGGACTTAATTGATTATGTGGATCAATCTTATTATGTGCATCACATGATTATCTGGTGATGTTTCTTATCTGGTTGATCAACTACTGATTGTTATGCGTGATGTGGTTACTTGTTTGATGTATGTTTGTGAGAGGAATAGTGTCGCATTACTCATGCGTGAGTATTCTGCTACACTGCAATTTCCTTTCACAGTGTGTTTGATTGTATGATTATATATACATCTATATGTTCGACCATTTTTTGGTTGCTTCAGGTTGCAGGTATCAGGCATCAACTCCACCTGAATTGACAGGTCTGAGCATGCCTTAAACCCAATGGAAACTATTGAACGAAGATGACATATGGTCCCCTAGTTAGCCATCATCCTTGAAAAGGATGAGTATCCAATTTTGCACCCAGTCAGTGTTGTCTGTATGGGCATTTTGGTTAGTCACTGTTATTGTGGTCATGCTTTCGATCGTGCATTGTGTCAGGTATTGTTCGGCATTTGGGTTATTTAGTTTGACATTGTTTGATTGCTTCTTTGGTTAATTGCTGCATTAAAATAATATTATTAGTTATGAAAGCAGTTTTGTTAAATAAATAAATATATATAAATGCCTTTATGAGAATTTGAGTTTATGGAAATAAATAAATAAAAATAATAATAAATGTAAATGCTAGCTAAAGATAAATAAATAAATTAATATAATTAAATGTTGTGTTAAGTGGCAATAAAAATAGACAATATTTATGAGTTGTCATAAAACTCATATATAGTAAATACTAAATAAATAAGAATAAAAATGATTCTTGTCTAGTTGTAAAGGAAATAAATAAGATAAAAAAAATATATTGCCTGATCTAGTTGTAAATGATAAAAAATAGCAAATTGTAAGAAAGGGTTTTAGGCAGAATTTATTGCCTTTAATCGGGGGAATCTTCTGAAAGATATTGGGGGGTTCTCTCTCATAATAATCTTTAACAGAGGGAAATTTTGGGGGGGGGGAGAGGAGATGGGAGAGACTGGTTTGTGGCTGCAGTAGTTGAACCCGACATCGAATCTTCAGCCCAGTCAAGCAAGCGAAATCAGATTCCTTTGGTTCTAATTCCTGTCTCAATTTTCTATTGAAGCAAATGTTTGATTTATGATTTTTCCTGTCAATTGTAATTTTCTTGAGAGGTTAGAAGCCTTGTTATCAGATCCGATTGTGCATGTCTGTATCATTGCATTTCTAGGAATCACCGATTGAAGTGACTATCTATCTCTCACCCATTTCATCTCTATTTTTATAGTCTGATGCGTCAGTCATAACTTTATTTTTATGAACTGAGTTCCTCAAAAAAAATTATATATGGTGCAAGACTTGGTTATCTAAATCATATCCAAAAATCAGCCTTACCCAGTTTGTCATTTTAGAGATATGAATATTTTGTGACTATCTATCTCTCACCCATTTCATCTCTATTTTTATAGTCTGTTACGTCAGCCATAACTTCATATTTACAAATTGGGTTCCTCTATGTTTTTTATATATGGTGTATGACTTGGTTCTCTAAATCATATCCATAAATCTACCTTACCTAGCTTGTCATTTTGGAGATATGAATATTTTGTGACTGTCTATCTCTCACCCATTTCATCTCTATTTTTATAGTATGTTGCATTAGCCATAACTTTATTCTTACAAACTAGGTCCCTCTAAATATTTTATATATGGTGCATGACCTGGTTATATAAATCATATCTGAAAGTCGGCCTTACTCGGTTTGTCATTTTGGATATATGAATATTTTGTGACTGTCTACCTCTCACCCATTTTGTCTTTGTTAAAACAGTTAGTTGCGTCACCAATATCTCTTTATTTTCAAATTGGGTTTCTCTAAAAATTTTATATAAGATTCAGCTCTTATCTATGAAAATCATATCCCAAAATTAGCATTACCCAGTTTGTCAATTCAAAGATATGTATCAATTAGTGACAGACAATTCATATGCCATCTTGGTTGTTATTAAATCTACAAATCCATTTTGTGCATATCCTTTAATCATTGCATTCTATAATTTGACATCTCTTTGAGGCAATTTGCTAAACAGTTAATGCACTTTGTCTATGCTCTCACTTTTGCATACATGTCTACTAGAGCATTTCCTTTTCGAAATCTCTTATCATTATCAAACATTCTATATTTATGTTATTTCTAATATAGTATTTTCTCTTGCATATCTTAATCGATCATATTAGTATGTTTCTATCTTAGTGGTTTATTTTAGTGCCTTTGAACATGATATTTTGTTATCTAAAGACCGATTCTTGTTTTTAAGTTATTTTCTTAGGATTTGAAATTAATAATATAGTCTAATCTGGATTTAATAATAGAAACATAACTTAAAAGATTTTGGAAATCATACATGGGGTAGTGATTATGAAAATGTTTATGTTGGAATTGAATTATATTCTCTTAAATGCATTAGAAATAACATAACATTTATCAAGTTATATCTTTTATCTGAAATTTAAATTATGGTAAAAGGAAAAGGAATTAGATTGGATGATAATTTTTGAGACTCATTGTGTTTGAAGGGAATAGAATCAACCTAGTTCTAATTTAAGGTAGAAGTATCAATTTTGGGTTTTAATTAGAAATCATTCAATAATGAGTCGTTGATAATAGTCCATGACTTTCAACTACTAAATGTTAACCTTGCAATTAGTCTAAGTAAGATTCTTAATATTATCTATTGCCAATAGCATAGGAATGGATTAAATATTGTTACTTATGGCACTTATATCATTTGATCATATTAGTAACTGCTACTAGTAGTTAGAATAATATTGTTCTGCATTATTGAGATAGATTCACTTTATGTTTGTTGGATGATTGACCATGATTGGAATTAATGTTGCATTCTTTAAGACCCATTATTAGTGCATCAGATCATATGTTGCATTTGTGGGATCTTGGTTTATGATGTGCATTAGAAAGTGAATGTGATGTGTGACCATTGTGTTTTAATGGTGTCAAGTGTTTGTGTCATTTGGGGAAATGGTTTCCAGAGGCCTAGGAGGGTGTGATTGTGTGGGGGTTGGCTATGTGTGCATCATGTGAGTTGAATGAAATGCATTCTTAAAGTATTGCCTCCTATTCATGTTGGTATGATATATGTGCAAGATGGTTTATGCCTTGCTCAGTGTACCTATTCATGTGGTTATGATGACTGTACAAGATGGATAATGCCTTGCTCAATGTACCTATTCATGTGGTTATGATAACTATGCAATATTGGTATTGCCTTGCTCTGTGTAATGTGAAATGATGTATATTTTGTGTTGTAAATGTATCATGATGAGAAATGTGATAGTTCATGCTTGGGTTTTATTTTGGGCTTTGAGAATCTAGATGCAGTGAAGGGGGAGTGGCTTTCAATGTGGGGCCGGCACCCAAAGTGGCTTGTCAGGGAAACCCATTGGAAGTTGTTCAGTGATAACTTAATAATAAATTTAGAGGGTTGGGTAGTTTTCACAGTAATCAAGAAAATTAGATGCCTCACTCATGCCTGTAGTGCTCGTTCAGGATAAGGATGAGATGAGAAGGTCGTGGTTGGTAAAATCAACTTCCTTGTCCTCACGAAAGGAATGTTGGTTCCGCATGTGTCACCCTATGGGGCCGGCGTCTAGTGAGAGATTGTCTGGGTAACCATAGATGGGGGCTGACACCTAGCAAGAGACTATCAGGGCAACCCATGGATGGGGGCTGACATCTAGCTAGAGACTGTCAGGGTAACCCATGCTAGGACCATGTGATGACACTCATCCCTACTATAGTCTAGCATTCTCTAGTTGTGTTCTCCCCTTTGTTTTCTGAATGCCTCTGGAAGTGATGTTTAAGTTGCTTGTGATGTCTTTGTTGACCAGTGTTGTATTTGAGTCATGTGTAGTCCTTGCACCTGTTAGCCTATTGTCTTCTTGGTTGTTTTCTTAGTGGGACCTTATTGTTATCTCCTAGCATGGGGGCTAGACCTTAGGGTTCCACATGGTCAGGTGGTTGTGCTTTTATCTCCATTGGTTTCCCTTGCTATTGTTCATGTGCGAGAAGGATGCACCTTGTATAGCAGATTTTAGATTTTTCTCTAGCTTGAGAAGATAGATAATTATGATAATGTTCCATTCTTGTTTATCAGTTGAATCATGTACTGTTATCTTGATGTATGTACTTCAATGTAATCTGGATAGCGATATTGTAAACAATGTAATGTTTTACTCTCTTGTAAAGGAAATTGTATATGTACTTGTAATCCTTTATACAGGACCTTAATGATTACTTATTTGATGTTATAAGATGGAAATGTATGTGTCTATTCAATTGATGCAATTAGATTTATAATGAACCATGGTTGTTAGTTAATTCATAATGTTGGTTAGATCGTGTTAATAGTTGTTAGTAATGCAGCCGTGGAATCCCTAGAGGATAAAGCTTAATTAGGTGTTTGAATAAATATGATTTACATTTCTTTGTTATTTTTTTCCTTAATTTTTTTTCCCTTTTTAGTTAGCATAGTCAAGTTGTTCTCTAGGGTTTCTTGGCGGGGCGTCACATGTGTTGCACTGAATCATTCTTGTTGATCTTTACTAAATAATAAAAATTAATATGACCTAATTGTTTATGCCACAACCAACTCTCATCAACCTGTCCTAACAAGCACCTTCCACTTTGTACCTCTTTCAAATGATATAAATTTATGCTTGTTCTATTAGCTTCAACCACAAGTCTACCAGTGTTTACTCGTCTTATTTCACATCCATTAGAATGAAATAATAGATTATATCCTTTGTCACATTTTTAACTAACACTAAGCAGATTATGTTGTAATCCTTCTACATACAATACATCTTGAGCACTCAGATTTCCATTAAGACATAACATAGCTTTTCCAACTATTTTGGTAGTAGTATTTTCACCAAACTTCACAGAGCCACCATTGCAAACCTCCAAACTTGTGAATTTATGTTTGTCTACAGTCATGTGACTTGAAAAGCTACTTGAACTATCCTAGAATTTTCATCTTTCCTTTCAGTCAACTTTTCTCTCCACCTTTTCTTCAAATTTGATCTCTATTCTTTAGAGAGTTTCATTGAAGCTTTTGAACTTTTCTCTACTTGAGCAAATGTGATTGAATTCTGATTTCTCTTTGAGGAAATGTAGTGTCTAGTTCTATCCCATTTGTGAATACTAAAATTTTTGTCTCCCTGTCTAGGAAACTACATGAAGGTACTTCTACAAGCCTTGGCTATATGCTCAAAATTATGACAGTTGTAGCAAATGATATTCATATCCATCAAAGGAGCAAAGGAGTTGTGATTTACAAAATTATGTACATCCCTTCTAGATCTAGTTTTGCAATTTAAGGATTTATGTCTATAATGATTACACAAATAGAAATAACCTAAAAAGACATTATTAAACCTGATTTATTTTACAAAGTGATCTTTGTACCTCCTTTTTGAACCATGAGCTATGGTGAATCCATCATTCTTCATTCTCAAATCTTCAGTCTTCCTAGCTGCAACATCAAATGTCTGTTTAGAATGTTCTGATTTGTCTGTCATGCATGAACTTGATTCTCCCTTTTCCAAAGTTGATTGTTTACAAAAGATAATAGATTTATCTTTATTCATAATATTCTTGTTGTCTTCAACCATACCCAAACCAAATTTGTTGAAAGCTGATTTTTGACAACCAATCATTTGATCAAGTATTTCAGACTTTTACTGAATTGAAGACTTTTGTTTAACTGAGCATTAACTTTCTCTAATTCTTTCCTTAGAGATACTATCTCAGCTTCTAATTTTTGACATGCTTCTGATTTATTTTTCAAATCTAAACTAGTAGCATCTTCTATCCTCTTAACTTTTGCTAGTTGTAATTTCAAGTCTGTTACAAGTTTTTCATCCTCTTCAATTCTTAACTTGTATTCTTGATTTTGTTTTCTTTCAAATTTTAAGTCATCTAGGGCATAAATTAACTCACCTTCCAAATCTACTTCACCATCTTCTTCCTCATCTGAATCTTCACACTCTTCAACATGATTCTTTTTAATTTCAACAGCCATTAACACAGTTTCATTGTTTTCACTTGAAGAGGAGCAATTGTCGTCTGAAGAACTACTTTCTTGATCTAGGAACAAACTCTTTTTCTTCTTATTAAAATTTTTCTTCTTATAATTGGAATACTTTTGTCCCTTAGAACTATCTTCTTCTTTAGTTTCTCTAAATGGACATTTAGATGCAATGTGACCTATCTTTCCACAACTGAAACATTTTAAAGGAAGTTTACCTTTATAATTTCTAGATCCTTTCCTTAGTCTTCTTAAAAAAATTGCTTCTTTTTCACTTGAATTGGTGCTTGATTTTGATTCTTCTTTAACCTTCTTAGTTTTAGAGGCTTTGAATGGTGCCTCTTTCTTTGTTGAACTGGTCCTTTCACTTCTCATTTCATATTCTATGAGTCAAACAAATAGCTCATCCATAGAGAAATTATCCAAATCTTTTGCCTCTTTTATTGTTGAAACCTTAGAGTCATATCTTTGTGGCAATGACCTTAGAACCTTCTTAATAACAACTTTGTCTTCTACATCTTCTCCAAGACCTCTAGTTGCATTGACTACTTCATCTACTCTAAGCATATAGTCTACAATGTTTTCATCATCTTTCATTTTTAGGGATTCAAATTTACTTCTATGTATTTGTAATTTTGCTTGCTTCACTTTAACATCACCCTCATAGATATCATGTATCTTCTTCCATATGTCTTGCAAATTTATAATGCATGACTTTCAAAAATTCTGTATTAGTTAGCACACACAATATAGTATTCTTTGCTTTTCCATTGTTTTCACAAGATTTCTTTTCGTTTGCAGTGGGAGTAGTTTTTGGTGGTGTGTAGCCATCTATAATAGATTTCCATACATCAAATCTATGAGAGGTCAAGTAAGTCTCCATTCTGATTCTCCAGAAAGAAAAAATTGATCCATCAAACAATGGTGTCCTATTTGCAGAAGAACCCTTATGTCCTGCCATAGTGTTCTTGTGATCAGATCTTCCTTAAGCAGTTAGACTTTTTAAAGGAAACCCTAGGCTCTGATACCAATTGATGAAAGCAATTCAAAACACTGAGAGGGGGGGTTGAATCAGTGCTTTCTTTTCAATTTAAACACTATAATGCATGAAAGATAGGCAAGCACACAAATTAGATGCAATCACACAAAGAACAAGAGAACACCAAATTTACGTGGAAAACCCAAAATGGGAAAAGCCATGGTGAGAATGTTGCCTGAGTCTACTACTCAGATCCAACCTCACAATCAAGAGTAATTTTACAATGTGTTTTGTAAGCTTCAACCTAGAGGTACACTTACACCTTCTTGAGGACCCACTCAAACAGTAAAAGGCACCAACCCTAGAGGCACCAACCTCAAATTACAATAGCAAGGGCACCAACCTTAGAGGCACCAACCTCATATCACTTCTACAATTTATAAGAATTTATTTGTGTACATAAAGATGATTCTTAACAATATGACATACACTTTCATTTATCTACACTTGTTCTTCTCTTCTTAAAACTCCCCTGGTCTTCTCTAACACATCTCTGCACAACTAATAGTTTGCTCTCTGTCTGTGTATAATTATCATGACTTTTTCAAGAAAAAAAAACATTGTTTCCATATATCATATATATATTAGTGCGAACATTCAATCTCAGCAACTACTATAAAATAGGCAAACTACTTCGAAATCATCTCACACAGTTATTTCTGACACTTTTCTGAGCTCAGTCGGCATTATAGACTTCAAGATTCCACCCTTGCTTCTTCCACTACACACAGGAGGGATTCAAACTTTAGATCTAACATCCTTTTTCCTTTAGAAACTATTGGACATCGGGCTTCTACCCTTTTGCCTTCCACTTTGGAAGGTGGCAAGATGAAATCCCGCTTCTCTGAACTCTGACAACTAGTTGGACATCGGACATTTGCTCTATCGCCTTCTAGTTTTAAATGAGAGAAGGAAAAACTTCACTTCTTCAAACTCCGATATGCCCTTTCCTTCTCTTTGGTGGACTTTAGGCTTTTTCTCTTTCCTTCTCTTCGAAGAAAGCAGTCAGGAGAAACTCTGCTTCGCTGAACTCTGATACCTTTGCCTTTGCCGAAATTTGCTTCATCATACCTTCTTCAATGAACCTTCCTCTTTAGGCCTTCAAAAAGGCATAGCTTTGAAACTCTGAACTCCAACGGGCATTAGGAACTAGCCTTCTTGTCTGCGGTCTTCCTTCTCATGTGGAAGCTAGTAAGACACATCTCTAAAACTCTAAACTCTAAAAACTCATCACAGAAAACACTTAACACAATTTCCTTTGAGAATACATGAAGCCTAAACCTTGATACTCTGAACTCTAACAAACTGATTGCTTTGAGAAGTCGTGAAGGATAAACTCTGACACTCCGAACCCCGAGTCCTCAATACTGAACACTTAGAAAAATTTCCTTTGAGAAGCCATGAAGCCTAAACTCCAACACTTCGAACTCAGAGAACACGTCACTACAAACACTTGGAAGTCAAGAAGCTTTGAAGTCAGGTAGCCAAAAATCCAAACCTTTGAAACTTTGAGTCTTCATCAAAAACAACACTTTGAAAAGGTTTCCTTTGTCATCAAAGACAACAATTCAACATTCATTTGACATCAATGACAACATTGCCAATAGGGGGGGTTCTTTGGCCACACAGGTGCGATGGTCCAAGCCCAATGTCTCTCACAATGGCCTGCTATACCAAGCGGGTATAGGCTCAACATGCCCTATTCTTGTCGCGTACTATGTACCCCACTTAAATCTTTACAAAAAATCTGCAGTGTTTGAATTTTTTTATTTTAATTATAAAAAACAAACAATTAAAAAAATAGAATTTATTTATACTCGTATGTTGACATAGGTGCCTGTGCAAGTAGTGCACAGAAGATTCTGTAGATATGACACTTGCAGAATATTCCATAGAATATTTCGTACGACCGATTTGCAAAAACAATGTTGCCTTTTTCCTGTAGCTTTGTTTGATTTGATCGATTTGACAGTCAATCTATAGGTTTTTGGACATTTTGGATGCAATGGCAAGGTCTGATTTTGTCCAAACTACTCTAAAATTGCAGGTGCCTCCAAGATCAGGTAACCACTCCCTCGATTGAAAACCTCATAGATTTGGCCCTTGATGTCTGATCAGGATAAAACAAAAGGTGATCTTGACTATCATGGACCTCCTGAACACAATGGTGTGCTCAAATTTGTAGCAACATGCTTCAAAATGAACCTATAATATAAGGCACAAAGAGGAAACCCTCACAAATCTAGTTTTTCCATCAAGCCTTTCTGATTCTCCAGGTCAAAATTGCAAGAGAAGAGCATACTCAACTATCAAGATCCACCATGAATTTGCATTCAAATCTCTCAAAAATTTGGCTAACAAGAAGAGATTCCACCAAGGTGCATGAGTTTCAGAACTCGAAGGAATCTAATCTTGATACAGGACATATTGAATATGAATCCTTTATCATTTCTAATGGAGATCCAGCAAGTGAAAAATATAATGTACATCAATGGTTATCAGAGGCATGTTATGAAGATTTCAAGTTTGATATGGTAGATAAGGACAAGGATAATTTTGATAGTGACAATTATCTACAAGGCTATGAGATATTCTATCTACCAAATGACATGTTCTTAGGTGTTCATGGTGACATTGTGATTGACCAGATGCAGTATAAACATATGAATGATGAATTTGATGTATATTTTCTTATCATGTGTTAACATTTTTCATTTAACGTAGGTTGATTTGATTGACAGTATGATTGTATGGTCTCTTAGATTGAGCACATAGTTGTCTATTGAAAACAAAGTATTTGACAAAGCCAAGCATTAATTACTTGTTTCTGGTGGCCTAAGGCCACCAGGATGGAGTTGTTGATTGAGTCACCTTTCAATCGATCTTCAACTCCTAATTGAAGTAGATATGGGGCAAAGCCCAATGGATTTGACAAACGGTTTGCATCCTGGGGCGGGTGCAAAAAGATGGGGGGCCAAAAAGTGGCCAAATTCTTAAAACTTTTTAAAAAACCATAATGTGAGCGCGTTATGGCACGCTCGCATTATAGCTTGGTGTTGTCGAGCCTTTGGCTCGGCAACACAAAACCATAACGTGCTTGCGCTATAACGCGCTCACGCTATAACGCGAGTGTGTTATTATTTTCTTTTCATTTTTTTCTTTTTTGCAAAATTTTGCCCAATGTTTAAGGGTCGAGGGTTTAATGGTTGAAGGATTAGGGTTTAAGGCATACTGTCAAGGGTAGAGGGTTTAGGGTTGAAGGTTTAAGGGATGAGAGTTGAGGATTTAGGGATGAGGGTTAAGGGATTAGGGTTTAAGGTATAGTGTCGAGGGTAGAGGGTTTAGGGTTTAAGGTTTAAGGGTTGAGGGTTGAGGCTTTAGGGATAGGGTTTAGGGTTTAAGTTATAATGTTGAGGGTTTAGGGATAGGGTTTACGATTTAAGTTTTAAGGGTTGAGGATTTAGGGATAGGGTTTAGGGTTTAAGGTTAAATGAGAGACCTAGATGGTTAAGGATGGATGGAGAGGTAGACAAGGAGTGACTGAGAAACTTAGAGAGGGGAGAGGTAGAGGTGAGGGGGAGATAGAAGTGATAGATAGAGAGGTGAGGGGAGAGATAGAATAAAATGAGAGAGTGAAGTTGACAACTTTAGAGAAAGATGGGTAAGGAGGAGGGAGAGAGGTGGAGAGGAAGGGAAATATCTAAAGAGCCCTAAGAGATATACAAGTGAGAGACCTACAACCTAGGGAGAGAGGGGTGAGAGAGATAGGGGAGAGATGGGAGTGAGGCAGATAGGGGAGGAGAGGGGTGGATAAGGGATAGGTGTTTAAGGGTCAAGGGTTTAGGGTTTAAGGGTTGAGGGTTTAAGGGTCAAGGGTTTAGGGTTTAAGGGTTGGGGTATTAAGGGTCTAAGGGTTGAGGGATTAGGGTTTAGGGTTGATGGATTAGGGTTTAAGGTATAGTGTCGAGGGTTGAACCCTAATCCCTCAACCCTCAACACTATACCTTAAACCCCAAGGTTAAGGGATTAGGGTTCAACCCTTGACACTATACCTTAAACCCTGATCCCTCAACCCTTGGACCCTTAATACCTCAACCCTTAAACCATAAACCCTTGACCCTTAAACTCTAAAGCCTTAAACCCTTAACCCTTATCCACCCCTCTCCTCCCCTATCTGCCTCACCCCCATCTCTCCCCTATCTCTCTCACCCCTCTCTCCCTAGGCTGTAGGTCTCTCACTTGTATATCTCTTAGGGCTCTCTAGATATTTCCCTTCCTCTCCACCTCTCTCCCTCCTCCTTACCCATCTTTCCCTCAAGTTGTCAACTTCACTATCTCAGTTTATTCTATCTCTCCCCTCACCTCTCTATCTCTCACCTCTATCTCCCACCCACCTCTATACCTCTCCCCTCTCTAGGTCTCTCAGTCATTCCTTGTCTGCGTCTTCATCTGTCCTTAGTCATCTAGGTGTCTCACTTAACCTAAACACTAAACCCTATCCCTAAAGCCTCAACTCTCAACTCTTAAATCTTAAATCCTAAACCCTATCCCTAAACCCTCTACCCTCGACACTATACCTTATACCCTAATCCTTTAACCCTCAGCCCTAAAGCCTCAACCCTCAACCCTTAAACCTTCAACCATAAACTTTGTCTCTAAACCCTCTACACTCTACACTATGCCTTAAACCCTAATCCCTCAACATTTAAACCCTTAATCCCTCAAACCTTAAACCCTATATACCCTTTACACTTAACCTTGGACCCTCAACCTTGAACATTATCCCTCAACCTTCAAACCTCTACTCTAAACCCTAATCCCTCAACCCTCAACCCTAATCCCTCAATCCTCAACCCTAATTTTGATTTTCTTCCATTGATTCAACATCATTGTTGTTTTCCCCATCAGAAACCAATTCATTCAGCAACTTGTTGCCCATTGGTTGACTTGAACTGCATACTCTATTAGAAAAAGGGCATCTTTTATTTGTATTAATGTTTGTATTCATAAGTTGAAGAGCATTGATATTTTTCACACACCCTATTCTTTGAAATATCATAACCTTAAAATATGACTTGGATATGTACTTGAACACAGCGAAATCTCCAATCTCCAGCCCATGATGATTCACAAATTTTTCCCAACCCTGCCTAAATTCTAGTTTATTTATGGTATCCGTTAATTGTATATCCCACTCCTGTCCACCTGGGCCTTGAAGAAGGAGGCATGCCCATTAAACCAACTCATTCAACAACTTGTTGCCAATCAGTTGACTTGCACTACATACTCTGTTAGAAGAAGGGCATCTTTTATCTGTATCAATGTTGGTATTCATAAGCTAAAGAGCATTGATACTTTTCACACACCCTGTTCTTTGAAATATCTTAACCTTAAAATATGACTTGGATATATACTTGAACACAATGAAATCTCCAATCTCTAGCCCATGATGATTCACAAAATTTTCCCAACCCTACCTAAATTCCAGTTTATTTATGGTACCCCTTAATTGTACATCCCACTCCTACCCACCTGGGCCTTGAAGAAGGAGGCACGCCCATTAAACCAACTCATTCGACAACTTTCTACCCATCGGTTGACTTGAACTGCATACTCTGTTAGAAGAAGGGCATCTTTTATCTGTATCACTGTTGGTATTCATAAGCTAAAGAGCATTAATATTTTTCACACACCCTATTCTTTGAAATATCTTAACCTTAAAATATGACTTGGATATGTACTTGAACACAACAAAATCTCCAATCTCCAGCCCATGATGATTCACAAAATTTTCCCAACCCTACCTAAATTCTAATTTATTTATGGTACCCCCTAATTGTAGATCCCACTCCTACCTACCTGGGGCTTGCAACACCATATGTTCGTCTGTGTTGTCTATAAACTATGAAACAAATACAAGAGGAATGCACTGCCATAAACACATTACACAATTAGATTTTACAAGTTCTTAATAGTGTACAGGAAATAAAAGAATGAAAAATAATGTATAGAGTTACCAATTTTTGTGTAAAGTCTCCAAGCATAACTTTGAAGAAGGAGTCACACCCATTAAACCAACTCATTCGAGAACTTGTTGCCTATCGGTTGACTTGAACTGCATACTCTGTTAGAAGAAGGGCATCTTTTATCTGTATCAATGTTGGTATTCATAAGCCAAAGAGCATTGATGTTTTTCACACACCCTGTTCTTTGAAATATCTTAACCTTAAATTATGACTTTGATATGTACTTGAACACAACAAAATCTCTAATCTCCAGCCCATGATGATTCACAAAATTTTCCCAACCCTTCCTAAATTCCAATTTATTTATGGTACCCCTTAATTGTACATCCCTAAACCCTAAACCCTAATCCCTTAACCCTAAACCCTAATCCCTAGTCCCTAAACCATAAACCCTAATCCCTAATTATAATTTATGGTACCCTAATCCCTAAACCCTAATCCCTTATCCCTAAACCATAAACCCTATCCCTAAATCCTCAACCCTCAACACTTAAACCTTAAATCCTAAACCCTATCCCTAAACCCTCAACCCTCAAAACTAAACCTTAAACCCTAATCCCTCAACCCTAAACTTTCAACCCTAAACCCTATCCCTAATCCCTTATCCCTAAACCCTCCAACCCTATCCCTAATCCTTATACCCTCGACACTCTACTTTAACCCTAATCTCTCGACCCTCAACCCTATCCCTAAACCCTCGACCCTTGACCCTCAACCCTCAACGTCAAACCCTAATCCCTCAACCCTTAACTCTAATCCCTTGACCCTCAACCCTATCCCTAAATCATAAACCCTAAAGCCTCAACCCGCAACCCTCAATGTCAAATCCTAATCCCTCAACCCTTCACTCTAATCCCTCAACCCTAAACCCTATCCCTAAACCCTCAACACTATACCTTAAACCCTTAACCCTCAACCCTCAACCCTCAACCCTAAACCTTATCCCTAAACCCTAATCCCTCAACCCTCAACCCTAATCCCTCAACCCTCAACTCTTATCCCTCATCCCTAAACCCTAAATGCTATCCCTATTCCTAAATCCTCAACGGGCTCAATACTATAACTTAAACCCTAATCCCTTATCCCTAAACCCTCCAACCCTATCCCTAATCCTTATACCCTCAACACTCTACTTTAACCCTAATCCCTCGACCCTCAACCCTATCCCTAAACCCTCAACCCTCAACCTTCAAACCTCAATGTACTCAACCCTCAACGTCAAACCCTAATCCCTCAACCCTTAACTCTGATCCCTCGACCCTCAACCCTATCCCTAAACCCTCAACCCTAAAACCTCAACCCTCAACACTCAACGTCAAACCCTAATCCCTCAACCCTTAACTCTAATCCCTCAACCCTAAACCCTATCCCTAAACCCTAAACACTATCCCTATTCGTAAACCCTCAATGGGCTCGATACTATACCTTAAACCCTAATCCCTTATCCCTAAACCCTCCAACCCTATCCCTAATCCTTATACCCTCGACACTCTACTTTAACCCTAATCCCTCGACCCTCGACCCTATCCCTAAACCCTCGACCCTTATACCTCAACCCTCAATGTCAAATCCTAATCCCTCAACCCTTCACTCTAATCCCTCAACCGTAAACCCTATCCCTAAACCCTCAACACTATACCTTAAACCCTAATCCCTCAACCATCAACCCTAAACCTTATCCATAAACCCTAATCCCTCAACCCTCAACCCTAATCCCTCAACCCTCAGCTCTAATCCCTCATCCCTAAACCCTAAACACTATCCCTATTCCTAAACCCTCAACAGGCTTGATACTCTACCTTAAACCCTAATCCCTTATCCCTAAACCCTCCAACCCTATCCCTAATCCTTATACCCTCGACACTCTACTTTAACCCTAATCCCTCGACCCTCAACCCTATCCCTAAACCCTCAACCCTCGAACTTCAATGTACTCAACCCTCAACGTCAAACCCTAATCCCTCAACCCTTAACTCTGATCCCTCGACCCTCAACCCTATCCCTAAACCCTCAACCCTAAAACCTCAACCCTCAACACTCAACGTCAAACCCTAATCCCTCAACCGTTAACTCTAATCCCTCAACCCTAAACCCTATCCCTAAACCCTCAACACTATACCTTAAACCCTAATCCCTCAACCCTAAACCCTATCGATAAGCCCTAATCCATTAACCCTCAACCCTAATCCATCAACCCTCAACCCTAATCCCTAATCCCTAAACCCTAAACACTATCCCTATTCCTAGACCCTCAACAAGATTGATACTATCCCTCAAGCCTTAACCCTTAAAACTTGAACCCTAAAGGCTATCCCTACACCCTCGACACTCGACACTATATCTTAAACCCTAATCCCTTAACCCTCATCCCTAAAGCCTCAACCCTAAACCCTATCCCTAATCCCTCTACCATCGACACTCTACTTTAACCCTAATCGCTTGACCATCAACCCTATCCCTAAACCCTCAACCCTCAACCCTCGACTCTCAACATTAAACCCTAATTCCTCAACCCTAAACCCTAATCCCTCAAACCTAAACCCTATCCCTAAACCATCAACCCTCAACACTATACCTTAAATCCTAATACCAATCCCTCAACCCTTAACCCTTAAAACTTAAACCCTATCCGTACACCCTCAACACTTGACACTATATCTTAAGCCTTAAACCCTCATCCTGAAAGCCTCAACCCTTAATCCTTAAACCTTCAATCCTAAACCCTATCCCTAATCCCTCTGCCCTCGACACTCTGACCCTAACCTCGACATTAAATGCTAATTTATCAACCCTAAACCCTATCCCTATACCCTCAACCCTCAACACTATACCTTAAACCCTAATCCATCAACTCTAAAACCTAATCCCTCAACCCTCAACCCTAAACACTATCAATAAACCCTCAACCCTCGACAGTATACCTTAAACCCTAATCCCTCAACCCTGAACCCTAATCCCTGAACCCTCAACCCTAACCCCTCATCCCTAAACCCTAAACGCTATCCCTATTCCTAAAGCCTCAACCCTTGACACTATACCTTAAACCCTAATCCCCTATCCCTAAACCCTAAACCCTATCCCTCAACCCTTAGCCCTTAAAACTTAAATCCTAAAACCTATCCATAAACCCTTGACGTTCAACACTATATCTTAAACCCCAATCCCTTAAGCCTCAACCCTAAAGCCTCAACCCTCAATCGTTAAATCTTCAACCCTAAACCCTATCCCTAATCCCTCTACCCTCAACACTCTACTTTAACCCTAATCCCTTGACCATCAACCCTATCCATAAACCCTCAACCCTCAACCCTTAACTCTCAACATTAAACCCTAATCCGTCAACCCTAAACCCTAATCCATCAACCCTAAACCCTAATCCCTCAACCCTAAACCCTATTGCTAAACCCTCAACCCTCAACAATATTCCTTAAACCCTAATCCATCAACCCTAAACCATAATCCCTCAACCCTAAACCCTATCCCTAAACCCTCAACCCTTAACACTATTCCTTAAACCCTAATCCCTCAACTCTAAACTCTAATCCCTCAACCCTAAACCCTAAACCCTATCCTTAAACACTCAACCCTCAGCAAGTTATACCTTAAACCTTAATCCCTCAACCCTCAACCCTCAACCCTAATCCCTCATGCCTAAACCCTAAGTGCTATCGCTATTCCTAAACCCTCAACCCAAGACACTATACCTTAAACCCTAATCCCTTACCCCTAAACCTTAAACCCTATCCCTCAACCCTTAAACCTTAAACCCTAAAACCTATCCCTAAACCCTCAACCCTATACCCTCAACAATATACTTAAGCCCTAATACCTCAATCATCAACCCTATACCTTAAACCTGAAGCCTACACCCTCAAACCCTTATCCCTAGACCATATAACCTCACCCTTATATCCTAAACCTCAAATATTGTGCTTGAACTGTATACTTAATTTAAACCTAAACCATACGTGCTCTCAACCCAAGTCACCCTATGCCTTATATACCCTCAATCCATATCGTAAACCCTAAACCTTAATCCCCACACCTTACATACTTAATCTTATACACTCAACAACCTGAATATTAACCCTCAACTGTAACCCTCAACCCTCTACCCTCTACCTATTACTTAAGCCCTAATCCCTCAACCCTCAACCCTCAAAACTATACAGGCTCAGGTCCTTATATACACTAAACCCATAAAACTTACATACATACATGCATACATACATACAAACATACATACATACAAAGATGCATACATACAAGCATGCATACATGTACATGAATACATACCTACAAGAATAGATATAAACATCCATAAACATACTTCTGAAATTTGAACATATCTCATTCAAAGGAAGACATAATGCGACCGCGTTATGTCGAACTGGGAAACACCGGCAAACATGCAAAAAAAGCAAAAAAGCAAAACATAATGTGCTCGCGTTATAACGCGCTCGCATTATGTTGTGCTTTGGGAATCCTAAGCCTTGGGCTTGGGATTTTCTTTAGATTTCCAACCCAAAGGCTTGGAGTGCCTTTTCAACATCCACAGACGTGTTTTTGTAGATTCTTCAAGATTTCACATAATTTTGTTCGTGCTAACCCTCAGATTTGCACGTGTTTCAAGGTCAAACAAATCGAACACCTAGGTAATATTAGGCTTTCTCTTATCTATTTAATGATACAATTTTTTTCACATTTTGACAATGTTAAGCCTTTCATCTTTAATTTCTTTTGTTTGTGTGTCCGGTTTTGGGCAAAAACCACTATTTGGTCTTTTTTTCATTGTAAATTATCCATTCATTGAAATTTCAAAAAAATTACATATTTAGAAACTAGACTCCATTCTAAACATATTAAAACAAAGAAAGAAATATTTTCAATTAGTTTTCAAAATTTATAGGGGCAGCATTACCAAAATTCTATTTTTTAGGATGTGTCCACTTTGAAAATTAGTAAAAAATCAAATATTCATCAAAAAAATATTAAAAAAATTGGGCATAAACTACATACTGTTAGCTAATTTCTCACTGAAGCGATTTAAAAAATACCAAAAAAAAGTTAACCTTTTGAGGGAACCACAAAACATGCTATTTTATGTTTTTTTGACAGAAACAACACCAATTTCTGTGGCTCCCTCTTTTGAACCCCTTAATCTATACCATTTTCAAAAAAAAAATAGTAGTTTAGAAAGTAGACTCGGAGCACTACGAACATTATTTTGGTTGCATCTCCAAATTTTGAGTGTAACTATGCTTAATTTCTCATCCAAGCCAGCATTTCCTGATTTCAGAAAAAAAAAAAAAAAAGTGGCCACTTAAGACCCCTTTTTGGCCCCCCATCTTCTTGGACTTACCCCCTGGAGTTCTGTGACTCTCAAAATGACTGAGTTAGTCATGTGTCCCCAACTAGAGCCATTGATGGACCCTTCCATAATTTATTTGGACGAGTTAAGTTTGAGTGAGGACATAATGTCCTTAGCTTAATCCAATACCGGCCCCATTACTGGTTTTCCCCTATATTGAGCATTTCTAGAGCATGAATGAAGGGTTGTCATGGTATCACATGGTTTGTAATTGACAGGTTTGATGAGCTTGCAATGATGCGATGAGTATTGATCAGCTCAGTTGGTGGGCCCAGAACATTTTTTTCTGAGTTATGTGTCTGCTCCTTGTGTTATCACATGAGCGCTTTGTGAGAAGATGCTAAAGAATATTCCTTGCATTGGTGCAATGATATGTTTAAGAAATCGGTAGATCCCATCCCAAGGAGAATGAAGTTGGCACCCGGCATGTGAGCGTAGAGGAAGTAGCATGGGTCCCTCAAGGACCACTATGGTATGATAAGGTGACTTGTGGCTTCAGCATATGTGAAACATGCTTTGCTGGCATTTTCTAATTGGATGGTGATTTCCAGATTAGTTCTCGTGCATTTGTAATCATTGATCTATCCTAAATCAATGGATGGAATTTAAACTCTAGATAGAAAATAGGAAATCTGTAATGAAATAACTTGCATAATGGAAGAAGATGATATGAAATATTTTGCAAATACTTGAGAATAACTGAGAATAATAGGCCACTTCGAGGGGGCAACCTCCAAATATCTCCAATGAGAACACACTTCACAATATGATGAGGAAATAAGACTCACATCCTCCTATATATACCTAATTATGCTTAGGATGAATAGACACACCCCTATATAAGACCTAGTCTGACCTATCTAACTAAATAATAATATAATAATGATAACATGACTTAATTATGAGTTAAGATAGCCACAAGTTGACTATTCATAACCCAATGTACTCTTCAAAGAAGCATTGTCCTCAATGCTAACCAAGTGTGGATTCTTTTGAATGAACTCCTCGTCCTCCCATGTGGCCTCTTCAATTGGTAAATTCTTCCATTGGATGAGATACTCAGTGAGGGTTCTATTCCTCAGCTTCTTTGTGCATGCTTGAAGAATGTACTCTGGTTCCAAAATGATTCTTCCTTCTTCATCGAGCTCTGGTAGTACTGTTTGAGTAGGAATATTATGCCCAATTACCTTCTTCAAACAAGAAACATGAAAAACTAGATGTATCTTTGTTGTTGGTGGCAACTCTAGCTTGTAGGAAACACTACCAATCTTTTGCATGATTTGGTATGGCCCATAATATCTTGGAGACAACTTATTATTCTTTTTTTGTTGCTTCAGTGAGATTTGCTTATAAGGCTGCAATCTCAAGAAGACCCAATCTCCAACTTCAAAATTTCTTTCACTATGATGTTGGTCCGCCTGTTGTTTCATTCAATTTTGTGCCATGGCTAAATTCTCCTTGAGTCCTGAAAGTACATGTTGTTGATGAAGCAAGTGGTCCTCTACTGCCTGAACTCTTGGTGACACCTTTAATGATGATGTGATGGAAGGAGGATGATATCCATAAAGTGCCAAAAATGGAGACATTTTTGATGACCTATGAAAAGAAGTGTTATACCAACATTTTGCAAGTGGTAGCCAATCTACCCATTGAGACTGTTTCTCTGAAGTGAGACAATGTAGATATTCTTCTAAACACTTATTAACAACCTTGGTTTTCCCATCTGATTGAGGGTGGTATGAAGAACTATGAGCCAATTGAGTACGCAAACATGAGAATAAATCTTTCCAAAAGTGACTAGTAAAGATAGGATCATGATCACTAACAATAACCTTAGGTGTACCATGTAGCTTTTGGATATTCTCCAAAAAAAAATTGCCACTGCACTTGCTATAAAAGGATGTGATAATGCAATGAAATGTGCATATTTAGTGAGGCAATCAACTACTACCATGATGGCATTATGACCTTTAGATTTGGGAAGCCCTATGATGAAGTCCATGGATACCTCTTGCCAACACTGGCTAGGAATAGATAAGGGCTGCAAGAGACCTGGTGTCTTAATTGTCTCCCCCTTATTTCTTTGACAAACCAAACATTTATCCACAAATTTTTGAACATCACCTTTTAGCCCTTCCCAAAAAAATCTTGCTTGACCCAATGATATGTCTTCAAAAATCTTGAATGACCACCAACTAGGGACTCATGTAGCTCTGTGAGAATCTTGTGTTTAAGAGTGGAATTCTTGTAGAGATACAAGCACTCTTTATACCAAAGAGTATCTCCCTTCAAACAAAACTTATCTGAACTACTAGGATCACTTTTTAATTGTTGGATGAGATTACTTGTCGCAACATCATTTTTCCACTCTGCTTTGGCTTCTTCTACCCAATTTACTTGTAATATTGAAAGGGCACACAATAAGGGTTCATCTTTCTCATCCTTCCTAGAAAGTGCATTTGCCACAATATTTTCCTTCCCTTTCTTATATACAATCTCAAAGTCATATCCCAACATCTTAGTGACCCATTTTTGTTGCTCTTTAGAGGATAATCTTTGTTCCAAAAAATATTTTAGGCTATCATGATCTGTCTTAACCTTGAAGTGTTGACCCATTAGATAAGGCATCCATTGTTTAACTGCGTGAAGGATCACTAGCATTTCCTTCTCATAAATAGGTTTGAGCTGATTCTTACCCTTTAATTGACGACTCTCAAAAGTAATTGGTCGACCTTTTTGCATGAGAATTGCTCCTATCCCATTTCTAGAAGCATCACATTCCACAATGAATTCCTTGGTGAAGTCTGGAGTGGCAAGCACTAGATTTGTACACATAGCCTCCTTCAATTTCTCAAATGATGCATTAGTGGACTCATTCCAATGAAAAGAATCCTTCTTCAATAGAGTGGTGAGGGGTGCTACTATACGACCATAATTCTTCACAAATCTTCTATAGTACCCTGCATCCCAAGAAACCCCTTAGTTTCTTAATGGTTTTTGGAATAGGCCATTCCATGATAGCCTTAATTTTGTTAGGGTCCACCTTTACTCCTTCATGTGAAACTATGTGTCCCAAATACTCCACTTCCTTAAGACCAAAAGCACACTTGGATGGCTTAGCGTAGAGTTGATGATCTTTGAGTAATTGTAATGCTTGATCTACATGTTGCAAATGTTCTTCCCAAGTCTTTCTATAAATCAATATATCATCAAAGAACACTAACATAAACTTTCGCAAGAACTTAAAAATGGAATTCATCAAAATTTGGAATGTAGATGGTGCATTGGTAAGACTGAATGGCATCACCAAAAATTCATAATGACCCTCATGAGTTTGAAATGCTATCGTACAAATATCTTCCTCCTTCATCTGAATTTGGTGATAACCAGATCTAAGATCTAACTTGGTAAAATACATAGCTCCATTCAATTCATCTAGCAAATCATCAATAACTAGAATAGGAAACTTATCTTTAATGACCTGTACATGTTGAGCACTCTATAATCCAGACACATGTGCCAAGTTTCATCCTTCTTATGCACCATCACCACAGGTGAGGAGTAAGCACTTTGGCTATGCCTAATAATTCCTGCCTCTAGCATCTCCTCAACAATTTTTTCTATCTCACTTTTTTGTATGTGTGGGTACCTATAAGGCCTGATGTTTGGTGGTTGGCTCCCTAGAACTAGTTGTATGGCATGATCATGATCCTTCTTAGGAGGAAGTCCTTTAGGCATATCTCCAAGAACCACTGAGTGACAATCAATTATTGCTTGTAAATCTGCATGAGTAGGAGCATTAGATTGAGAGACTTCTAATGAACATAGCTAGGCCACAAATCGATCCGCTCCTTTCTTACACAACTTTTGCATTTGATGAGAGCTTACCATCTATGGGGATTTTTCCATCAACCCCCTTAGCTCTACTACCTTTCCTTCTGATTGAAATCTCATGAATAGTTCTTGGAAGTTCATCTCAATTGTTCCCAATGTAGTAAGCCATTGCACTCCCAAAACAATATTTTCTGCACCCATGGATATCGCATACATTGGGGTATCAAGTTTATAATCTCCCATGGATAATTTAATGCTATGAAACTTCCCTGAACAACTAACTGTACCACCATCTGCAATCAAAACCTAAAACTCTGGAGCTAGATATATAAAACAATTTAGACGAGTTGCCAACTTTTTGTTGATGAAATTATGAGTACTACCTGAGTCGATCAGCACTGTTACTTTCTGCTTCTTTAAGAAACCCACTACCTTGAGATTTTGTGGTGCACTGAAACCTGAGAGTGCATGACAAGAAATTATTGGTTGAGAATCATGTGATTCCTCACTTAACTCCCTATCCTCCTCTAATATGGGTTCCTCCTCTTCTTCCTCACTTGCACCTTCAATATAGAACAATTTCTTTTCACTACATTTATGTCCTCGACTATATTTGCTATCACAATTGAAACACAACCCTTTGCTCTTTTCTCCTCAATTTTTTGTAGAGTCAACCTAGTAGGTTGAGGAAGAGAAGGTGTTGAATATCCTTTCTCTCTTATCACATTAGCCCCTTGCTTCTTAGGAATCAAATACTTCTCTACCTTGCATGCCAAGATAAAAGACTCATTTACCAAGCTAGGACTAAACATGCATACCTCATGTTGAATGTGATCCTTGAGACCACCCAAGAATAAATCATTCAAGTTCTCCTCTGTAATTGTATCCACTCTTAAGGATAGATTTTGGAATTTCTGAATATAATCCTTAACTGATCCTATTTGTTGAAGTTTAGCAAGCTAGCTGAAGAAGTTGTCTGTCACACTATTTCTATATTGTGCTTGGAGTTCCTCTATAAAAATTGACCATGAGACAGTGAGACCCTTTTTCCTCTGATCAGTACAAAGCCAACAATACCAAATGAATTAATTTGGTTCTAGATATAGGGAAGCCATCGTGACCTTTTGTCCATATGGGATTTGATGTACTTCAAAAAAATTCTCCATTTGGTTTATCCATGTTAGAGGATCCTTGCCATCGAACTTGCACATATGCACCTTTGGAAACAAATTCCTAGATCCCATAGGAGTATTAAAATTTGTGTCAGTATTAGCCGACTTGGAGGTTTCACCTTGGTTACTTGAGAACTCCTTTCTTGGTTCATTCATATAGGTGCTTAACATGCTTCGTATATCTGATATATCTCCTCTTAGGTCACACATATCCACCTTAATTGAGGAAATGTCTTCCTTGACCTTAATGATTTCCTCATTAGGATTAGTATCCTCTATTGTTACCCCATCCTTATCAGGAGTCTTCCCCGATGTGAAAACATTCTTTTTGCCTCTTGTTGCAAGCCCCGTCATGATCAGAACCAACAATTTTCAAATAAATCACACAAATGAAACCTAATTTATCTAAAATTTTTACTGTAACTTACTAGTTTCAAAATGCCTCTCACCTAGAAAAATCTCCAATAAATAAGTGGATTTGTAGCCTTGAGAGTGAATTTTGTGGAAACACTAATTTTGCAATAAATTGCTTATTTCTATCCTAATTTATCTAAATTTTGGACTGTAGTCTCCTCTAATATGTCTTCAAAAACCCAATAAAAATCAGGCTCTAATTCAACAAGATATGAGAGATATACAGATCCCAAATAAATTGTGTAGAAACCGTAATTCTGCAATAATTTGCTCAATTTTGCTCCAATTCCTCTGAAATATGGATTGTATCTTCTGTAATATGGTCTTCAAAAACCCTTTAAAAATTAGAAAAAAATTCACTAAAATCTGAAAGATATACTCTTCCCAAAATCACCTCCAATATTGAGAAAAAACCTTGCCTCTACGGTGCCAAGATCATGCTGTGATACCACTTGTAATGAAATAACTTACACAATGGAAGGAGATGATATGAAATATTCTGCAAATACTTGATAATAACTGAGAATAATAGGCCACTTCGAGGGGGCAACCTCCAAATATCTCCAATGAGAATACACTTCACAATATGATGATGAAATAAGACTCACATCCTCCTATATATACCTAATTATGCTTAGGGTGAATAGACACACCCCTATATAAGACCTAGTCTAACCTATCTAACTGAATAATAATATAATAATGATAACATGACTTAATTAGGAGTTAAGATAGCTACAAGCTAACTATTCATAACCCAATGTACACTAATATTAAGGGCGTAGAAAAATCGAAGGGTAATCATAGTACAGTGAATTTGACCTAAATTCTTGAAAATATTAGTTGTTTCTTGAGTATGCAAGAAGGTGATTTGACAGTGTTCTCAAGAAATTTTTTATGCTTAGTTAGATCTTGATATGTGAACGTGGCCTTTGTT
The DNA here is from genome assembly GCA_027924645.1 of Cunninghamia lanceolata. Taxonomy (NCBI): domain Eukaryota; kingdom Viridiplantae; phylum Streptophyta; class Pinopsida; order Cupressales; family Cupressaceae; genus Cunninghamia; species Cunninghamia lanceolata. Next base: position 8,133,893 of record BSBN01000118.1, read on the forward strand.
GTCTGTGTGGAGAGGCATTTCTGGATAGGTAGCAGTTAATTCACGCCTTCATTTCATGCCTGAAAGGATTGCAAATGAATTTGCAACAATAAATTTAAATGTGTGGATAGATGGAATGGAATAAATTAAAGATAGTTACTTGCACAATGAACCTCTATTCATTTCTATAAATGAGGGTGTTTTTCATTAATTGTTCACTATTAGATTTAGGACACACAACTGAGAGGGGGGCTGAATCAGTTGTCCAAAACTTCTCTTAATTTCACACTTAAATCCTTTAAGTAATTAGCAGTATATCAAAAATGAAGTGTAATGTAAATAAATCAAAAGCAGAAACACATCAACACATAAGACACCAAGACTTTGACGTGGAAAACCCAGTTAAGGGAAAAACCATGGGGTGATTAACCCAAGATTGTATTCTCTATTAGAAGAATAGAAAGAATAAATGGCACATGCCAATTAGGGCTCACTGCCTGAGCACACTGCTCACAAGAGGCCCACTACCTACAGGAGATAGATTGTCTACAAAGAAATAAGTATCACCTACTTGAACTGGGAAATAGCATCTTCACCATGCTTAAATCAGTTCCATTTAAGCCCAATACTTCTGCTCTGCCTTTCACTTTCTTCCTTGCTACCACACTCTTCTCTTCAAAAAAGACATCTTTGAAATGACTTCGCAACCCCTTATTTATACAAGTCATCAACTTAGGAATGATCATGTAAGTTGGTAAACATCCATAAGAACATCTGCAAGTCGTGTAACTCATCCGGTCGGCCAATCTCAGGAAGAATATCATCATCCGGAGGTTATTCTTTGATTGCGGGCTCCAAATCCAATGCGGACCACCAATACTGGCTGGACATGATCCTAAGACCTTAACAAGATATCCTAACTCACCAAGAACATCTGCACTTCATCTGTTTACTGAAAATCATCTTTCCTTCATCGAAACCTCAAAAACACAGTTTATCACTACTATCACAAAAGAATACATGCTTCCAGACCTTCAAACCATTAACCAATCTAGATAACACTCCACAAAGACTTCCTTAATACTCCATTAAATCTACAGAGTAGGATCTTTTATTTTCAGATCTTACCGGACCTGTCTGTGTCACTCTGTCACCTCTGAGCACCTGCCGGAACTGGTTCTACTTGAGCGGCCATAACTTCTTCAGATCTTTAAGCGGATCTCTGCAATCTCTACTAGACCACCTTAAGACACATATCTACAAACCCTTTAATCTATATCCTCTGATCCTCATCCTATCTTGGACTTTTACCTTACTGTCATCACTGTTCTTCACTATTCCTGATTAAGACTAATTTTCTCAATATCCTCAGCTCACAACTCATCCAATCCTTATCATTAATGCAACAGGAGTATGTTGACATCAATGACAACACCGGTTAGACCCATACTTGCAACAATCTCCCCCTTTGTCATTGATGGCAACATATGATGTGAAAAAACCATCAAGACAAGAGCTTCTCCTTACTGTCACAACTCCCCCTATCAGCAACAACCATTCACATGTCTTCTCTCCCTTTACTGCTCCCCTTTGATTAGCAACTACTTATTTTTCACAACATGTCTTCTCTCCCCCTTTGACATCAATGGCAAAGGGCACATACTTGCATTTCTACCATCTCAAAATCATACCTGCTGCTCCCCCTGAGTAGCAGCTCCCCAACATCAATCCGGATCACAAGATGTGATTGTGATACCCACTGAACTGATGCACATCAGTGCACCTTAGTTCATCACCGGAGGAGCAATAACCCCTAACTTCTCCCTAAGATACTCAAAAGAGTCCTTAGGTAGAGGTTTAGTAAAGATATCTACAATCTAATCCTTGGAAGGGACAAACTCCAATCTGACTTCATTCTTGTTCACTTGCTCTCTCAGAAAATGAAACTTGATAGATATATGCTTAGTCTTTGAATGCAATACTGGATTCTTAGATATGCTTATTGCACTTGAATTATCACAGAAGATTGTGATAGGCTCCTCATACTCCACTCTTATGTCTCTTAGCATTTGCTTCATCCACAAACCTAAGTGCAACTACCTGCTACTATAATATATTCTTCTTCTATTGTAGATAGAGATATTGCCTCTTGTTTCTTGCTTAGCCAAGAAACCAATCTCTTCCCCAAAAAGAATGCTCCACCACTGGTACTCTTCCAGTCATCCACATCTCCTGCCCAATCAGCATCTGTGTATGCATGAAGAGAGAATTCATGATCTCTAGGATACCACAACCCATACTCAACTGTCCCTTTTAGGTATCTAAAAATCCTCTTGATTGCCATGACATGAGATTCTCTAGGATCAGCCTGAAATCTAGCAACAAGACCAACGACCTGCATTATGTCTGGTCTAGTTTGGGTGAGATACAACAGTCCTCCAATCATTGACCTATACTTAGTCTGATCAACCTTAGGAGAATCATCATCTTTGCTTAATTTACATCCGGTTGCCATGGGAGTGTTCATTGGTTTTGAGTCTTCCATCCTAAATTTCTTCAACAACTCTTTCACATATTTGGTCTTAGAAATAAAGATTCCTTTCTTTGTTTGAGTGATTTGTAGACCCAAGAAGAAATTCATTTCACCAAGCATGGACATCTCAAATTCACTTTTCATCTGATTTGCAAAAATTTTACACATACTATCTCTTCCTCCGAAAATGATATCATCAACAAACACTTCAACAATCAAAATGTTTTCATGATCAATTTTGAAATACAAATTACTGTCAGCAGTACCTTTGTTGAAACCAATCTTCAAAAGATGTTTATCCAATCTTTCATACCAGGCTCTTGGGGCTTGCTTCAGTCCATACAGTGCCTTCTTCAACTTGCAAACCATATTACCATGATCAGACAATTGAAATCCATCCGGTTGCTCAATGTACACTTCTTCTTCCAAGTCACCATTTAGGAAGGCAGACTTGACATCCATCTAATATACTTTGAAATCTTTGAAGGTAGCAAATGCAAGAAATAATCTAACTGCTTCAATTCTTGCTACCGGAGCAAAGGTTTCTTCAAAATCAACTCCTTCTATTTGAGAATATCCTTTGCAGACTAATCTAGCTTTATTTCTGATTACTTCACCAACTTCATTTAGTTTGTTCCAGAAGACCCATTTGGTTCCAATCACATTCTTATTTCTAGGTCTAGGAACAAGATCCCAAGTGTGATTTTTCTCAATTTGCATCAACTCTTCCTCCATTGCTTTGGTCCAGTTTTCATCATTGCAAGCTTCATTTATTGTCTTAGGTTCAATCTTTGAAATCAGACAATACTCATCTGAGTTTTGAGCAATTCTCCTTCTAGTTTGCACACCTTTGCTTTTGTCACCTATGATCTGATCTTCAAAGTGGTTTAGTCTTACATCCCTTGGAACTTTGGGAGTTTCTTGCACTTCTGCTTCTTGATCAGGCTCATTCAAACTTAACTCTTCTTCTTGATTTACCGGATCAGTTTGAATCTGACTTTTAGAAGAGGTTTGGGCTCCTTGAATCAGAACTTCATTCTGATCATCTTCATCATATTCATAAAACCTTGAGGGTTTCTCAATTCCCTCATCAACCTTCACATTTGTACTTTCTATTATCTTTCTCAGTCTCTTGTTATAACACCGGTATGCTTTTCTTTGAGTAGAGTAACCCAAGAAAATTCCTTCATCACTTCTACCATCAAACTTCCCTAGATCTTCATCTCTTTTGATGTAGCATTTGCTACCAAAGACTCTGAAGTACCTTACAGTAGGAGTAATGCCAAACTAGAGTTCATAAGGAGTCTTACCAGTATTACTTCTAATTTGAACTTGATTGAGAGTATAAATTGCACTGCTGACAGCTTCTCTCCAATAGATCTGAGGAACATTTGCTTCCATCATCATGGTCCTAGATGCTTCCTGGATGGTCCGGTTCTTTCTTTCCACTACTCCATTCTACTGTGGAGTCCTAGGAGCAGACAACTATCTCTTTATTCCTTGCTTCTCACAGAATTCTATGAACTCTCCGGATGTGAATTCTCCACCTCTATCAGACCTTGGACATTTCAATTTTAATCTGATTTCATTCTCTACCATAGCTTTGAATATTTTGAATTTCTCAAGAGCTTCTGATTTCTCTTTCAGAAAGGTTATCCACATCATCCGGGAATAGTTATCAATTAGCAACATGAAGTACCTATCACCTTGCACACTCATGGTTCTTGCCGGACCACAAAGATCAGTATGAACTAAGTCCAATAATTTGATAGAAGACAATTCCTTACTCTTGAATGTGACTCTACTCAGCTTGCCCAACTGGCATTCTTTACACAAGCTATTTGTGGGTTTCACCAATTTTAGAAGATCTCTTACAGCTTGAGTATTGCTTATCTTGATGATATTATCAAAATTCATATGACACATTCTCCTATGCCACAACCAACTCTGATCAACTTGAGCAAATAAGCAACTTTTACCAGTACCAACCAAGTGGAAGATATTACCTTTGGTTTGGGTACTGGATGCAACCTCTATTCCAGAACTTTTAAAGATCTTGCATTTTCCATTCTTGAACCGGAGATCATAGCCTTTGTCCACCAACTGTCCAACACTGAGAAGATTGTGCTTCAAACCTTCAACATATAATACATTACCGGTTTTGTTCCTTCCATCAATAGAAATAGTTCCTCTTCCTCTGATTCTACTAGCAGAATTATCACCAAACTTTACCACTCCTCCTTCATACCTTTCCAAATCTATGAACTTATTTTTGTCACCTATCATATGGTGAGAGCAACCACTGTTAATGACCCAATCATCCTTTTCTTCAATTTGAGTAGCCAGAGCTCTTTCTACAACTTTATGATTGACAGATTCAGAGGATATTGGTTCTTCTTCCTTGATGGCTATAAACACCCAATCACTTTCAGATTTGTTTCCTGTCTTTGATTCATCATCTATTACTCCTTCATTATCATCTTCTTCATGAACATAGTAGCAATTCTTTTGGAACCTTGATCTATTAGGATTTGGCCTTGAAAATCTTTCCAAACACTTTGAGGCAAAATGACCAATCTTATTGTAGTTAAAACATTTAAAAGGCAATTTTCCTTCATACTTACCGGATCCTCTTAGCAGTTTCTACTTCTTCTTCCAGGTCTTTTCTTGCTTTTTCATACCATGGCAGTTTCCTTGATGAGTTCTCTCCCGGATCAAACCTTTGTTTACCCTTTACAGAGGCACTAGCTTTGAATGCAGATTCAGTCTTGGGGGGATCATCTCCAAACTCAGTCATTTCAAAAGCAGCTAATTTGCCAGCCAATTGATCTCTAGTGACAGTTGTATGAGCTCTGAATTCATCAATAGCAGCAACCTTGATTTTATAAGAGGTAGGAAGGGATCTGAGAATTTTGCCAACAATCTCATCTTCATCCAAGACTCCACCAGCATTTCTAATTCCACAAACAAGCTCATTTACTCTTGGCATAAAAGTGGTGATGTTTTCATCTTCTCTCATCTTCAGATTTTTGAATTTTCCTTTCAGACTTTAGAACCTTGCACATTTGACATATTTGTCTCCTTCATGCAGAAGTTCCAATTTTTGCCAAATCTCAAAAGTAGTTGGTAGGTCAATAACATTTGAGAGCTCTGAATCAGACAATGCGCTTAGAAGAGCCTCTATAGTTCACAGATTGTTTTCAGCATCTGTGATTTTATTTTGGGTTTTTGGACCACCCTATGGAGGAACATACTGTGTTGTAGCCATGGTCCAATATGCCATTCCCATACATCTCAAATGACATTTTATGCGACCTTTCCAGAGATTAAAATTGGTTCCATCAAACTTCAGACTATCCTTCTTGTAAGACGACATCCTGGATCTCCTTAAGCAGTTAAGCTCTTCTAGAGGAACTTAGCTCTGATACCAATTGTTAGATTTAGGGCACACAACTGAGAGGGGGGGTGAATCAGTTGTCCAAAACTTCTCTTAATTTCACACTTAAATCCTTTAAGTAATTAGCAATATATCAAACATGAAGTGTAATGTAAATAAATTAGAAGCAGAAACACATCAACACATAAGACACCAAGATTTTGACGTGGAAAACCTGGTTAAGGGAAAAACCATGGGGTGATTAACCCAAGATAGTATTCTCTGTTAGAAGAATAGAAAGAATAAATGGCACATGCCAATTAGGGCTCACTGCCCGAGCACACTGCTCACAAGAAGCCCACTGCCTACAAGAGACACATTGTCTACAAAGAAATAAGTATCACCTACTTGAACTAGGAAATAACATCTTCACCATGCTTGAATCAGTTCCATTTAAGCACAATACTTCTGCTCTGCCTTTCGCTTTCTTCCTTGCTACCACACTCTCCTCTTCAAAAAAGACATCTTTGAAATGACTTTGCAACCCCTTATTTATACAAGTCATCAACTTAGGAATGATCATCTAAGTTGGCAAACATCCATAAGAACATCCGCAAGTCATGTAACTCATCCGATCGGCCAGTCTCAAGAAGAACATCATCATCTGGAGGTTATTCTTTGATTGCGGGCTCCAACTCCAATGTGGACCACCAATACTGGCTAGACACGATCCTAAGACCTTAATAAGATATCCTAACTCACCAAGAACATCTGTACTTCATCTGTTTACTGAAAATCATCTCTCCTTCATTGGAACCTCAAAAACATAGTCTGTCACTACTGTCACAAAAGAATACATGCTTCCGGACCTTCAAACCATTAACCAATCTAGATAACACTCCACAGAGACTTCCTTAATACTCCCTTAAATCCTTAGAGTAGGATCTTTCATTTTCGGATCTTACTGGACCTGTCTGTGTCACTATGTCACCTCTGAGCACCTGCCGCAACCGGTTCTACTTGAGCGGCCATAGCTTCTTCAGATCTTTATGCGAATTTCTGCAATCTCTACTGGACCACCTTAAGACACATATCTACAAACCCTTTAATCCGCATCCTCTGATCCTCATCCTATCTTGGACTTTTACCTTACTGTCATCACTGTTCTTCACTGTTCCTGATTGAGACTAATTTTCTCAATATCCTTAGCTCATAGCTCATCCAATCCTTATCATTAATGTAATAGGAGTATGTTGACATCAATGACAATACCGGTTAGACCCATACTTGCAATAGTTCACATCATCAACTACCATTAGTATTATGCAAGCTTTATCTTTTGTTTCCCAAAGAGGTATGCCTCTGTTTTCTTGGCTGCAGATTTGCCCTTTCCGAATTAAGGAAAGAAGTATTTCCTAGAGAATGGGGGAACTGTAAAGAGTAGGGATTTTTGTCTACAACATTCTAGCCAATTTGCATGAACCTTAGTAGAATTACATTATTCTTGTGAGGAATTGGGCCGACCATGCGCGCCATTGTTTGTTGCTAGGGGTCACAACATAGAAGTAGGACTCTGTTCATAGAATCAAAGAATTCCTAACTCAAGCAATGATGATGTTTCCTAGTTCAACTGCTCGGGATTCCTCGATGTTTCCAAATTTTTTATCTCCAATGAATGAGTTTTGAAGAGATAAGGAGTTTTCTTGCCTTCCTAACAACCTTTCATATGAGCCTGGGCACTAGATAGAAAGTGGGTGCTTCTTTTTAACTTTCAAGGAGGATCTTTAGTCAACCAGAATTTCCTAGAATCTAGAATTGGCTGAAAGAAGGCGCCAACCAATCAAAACTATGATGTAGTTTCCCAGGTACAAATATTAAATGCATTGTAACTAAAAATTATACTAGGAAAATCTTAAACTGACATAAGATGTCTATTTATAGACTCTCAAGTGTCGTAGAAAAAGAGAGACATTTGAGAAGGGAAACACAGTGATCAGGTGGATATAGAAATTTTATTCTGGGCTATGGGTATAAGGTATCCACATCTTGGGGAGTAAGTTTCTGTAATATATTGGGTGCATTGTTGAGATTGCAGAGCAAAAGATTCGTCTGCATATGTATAAATCCTTGTATGACAATTTTCAATTATGATTGAGTTATATGAATAACACCTTATGTGTGTATTTATTGGAAGTGTCTCCTTGAATGTATGCTTTTCTTTTTTGGATGAATGAATCAAGGTTTCTGGATTTCACCTGTACACATTTGTTCTATTGAATCTTTTATTTGATGCTTCTAGTCAAGGATTGGATTAAAATGCTTTAAAGAAGACATAGGAAGTGATGTATTGCGTTAGGAATCATTGAAGAAGAGTTGCAGGAAATATTTTTTCTTGGGTATGTCATACACCCTCTGAATTTGAAGTTCAGTTGTTATAGAAGTAACATTTGTAAGGTTGAAATCTTGACTCTGTTACCCTCAATAAGGCATCAATCAAGAAATTTGCTTGCTTCAGGGTCTAGAAAGAATGCAATTACAAAGATAAATCATTCTGTGTTCACTTTTATTTGTTGTAAGTTAGGGTGTCTTAGTGCATGTTCTTAAAATCTGAACAGAGTAGGTAATCCAAGAATATTTGCTAGTCTAGGATTTATCTTGAAAATATTGGTGCATATATGAGAACATTCTGCCTGGTATTGAAAAGCTAAAATTTATTGATTATGAATAAGGGAATACCCCCCTAGGTATGACAGAACCTGAAGTGTAGAGGAGATAAGTGTGGATGGTTTCCCACCTTGTTAAACAATCTGCCACTCTATTGCCAAATCTCATCTTGAAATTTGAGCATAAGAAGTGGCAAACCTTTAGGATACAATGCATGCAAATTTGAGAACCAATAGGATGTTCCCTTTGTACTGGTAGCATTACTACAAGCTTGTGGATTGGTGGTGAGAATTGATGATGTAAAAGTAGATATTCGAGTAGTTGGTATGGGCGTTGATACTTGTGAATTTATATACTTTGGTGGTGACACATTTTTAATGACATTCATGCGACTAGCTGTTGACATAATGTTAGGATCCACTATGTGGGCTATTCAATGGACCATGTCAACACCTTTTTGTCCTTCTTGAAATAATCCTCTTATACCATCAACAATAGGTATCACTTCTTGAGCTAGATGTGACTTCTCCACAATTTGTTGAAAATCAGCTAGTTGTTTGTGTAATTTCTTGATTTGTTCTTAAGGTACATGTGAAACTATGTCAATCACATCTTCAAAATCATGAAATGTTTGTTCTTCTGTCATGTTGGTGTTTATGATATCTTGCAGAGATGTTGATTCACATTTTGTAAAGTAGTTGTGTAATGGATTTTCTGGTGTTTGCATATCATTGCTAGTGAGAGCACTAGAGCCCATTAGTCTACAACTTCTTCATACAAAGGTGTTTGTTTTAGGACAATGGGTCATACAACTCTTGCAAAGTCCTATAACACTCAATGCACTAACTAAAGATACTATTAATAAGATTATTAAGACTAAGGTAGTTATGTTTGTTGAAATACACAAAGTGTAATTGTAAAACTATGAATTTTCAAACCATTGATATGAACTAATGCAAAATATGTTATAAATCACTGTAAGATCTGAATTTAACACTCAACAATATGCAAATGATTGATTCTATGAGTTCACCAAAATGTTGTGTGAAAAAGGTGATTGATGAAGACTAGCATGCACACTAGATCAAACCCTCTTCCATAATAACATTCAAGGACAAGACCGAGCCAAATCACTACCAAATGGTGGAGGACTCAACTATAGATCTTGTACATAGGAGTGCTATGGAAAGACAAGATTCAATCAGGCCTTTTATCAAACCATAGGTCAACTAATACACTAAACCCTAGATTTGTAAAGATCTGATTATAATAGGAGATGAACAACATATATTCATAAACCAATGTCACAAGAGTAATTAGAGAGATATCAGAACATGTGTCTCTGAAGCTAGAAAGTCAAAGGACTATTTCGCAGGCACCCAAGTCCAAAAGGATGGAATCTTCAGAAACTAAAAACTAGAGAACTGTCACAGAGAATGTCTTAATACTAGACTTGATGTTTGTTTAGGCAGAAAGACTATTTCATGGGTGCCCAAGTCTTCCGCAGAGGAATATTCCTGAAATGTTGTAAGATCCTAAAACCATTTCCCTTACTCAATCTTCTTGTACCTTCACCTTTCCTGATCTCGTACATATCGCCTGCACACAAGAAGAAAAGGGGTTTTGGGGTTATGGTGTTTAGGGACTTGCCTTAGTCAAATCTCAGGATAGCATTTAAGCTTCCCAACACTGTTGTTTGATACAGAATGTGTTCCCTTGTAGGGTAGAGGCTAAACATAAATCAATGAGATGAAATCAAGTGATGATGAACAAAAATGATATCACCTATCTGATGAAACCCTTAGGAGGATGAATGTTCTTCAACTCATAAGGAGAGATAGATGATAACCTAAAAACCTGCAACAACACACAATGACAATACAAATCTGCTATAGAATAACAATGAATGCTTTGAATTCTCTTTTCTCCAATGGTTCAATTTTGCTATCACTATCTCCCTTCATAATGAATTCAAAAATACACTTATATATGCTTTCCTGCTAACATTTGTGAAATTAACCAAAAGAGCCGACAAGGAGAAACCCTTTTAAAGGTCCTATGTCGACATACATTGAAATTTTCCCTAACCAATTAGGAAGGACTTGTGCGCAGGTGCCCAAGGCCCAAGGCACTTTTTTAGTCCAAGGTAAGGCTAAGCATGGACCCCTAGTTCCCAATTTGCATTGGTTTTAAGGGATTTTCCATCAGTGTGATATTTTAGGATGTATAATGTATTCATGGGGACCTAGGAGCTAAACAAGGAGGTAAAAAGGTATGTGTCCACTTTTTACTCCATAAAAGAAATTAAAATAAAATTCACAATGCCCAATACACAACGACTAAACTGGATACAATCGATAATACCATAACCAATAAAATCTCCTCTAGACACAACAATGAGAATAATTAATGAATAAGTAATCAACTATTGAACAACTTCCTTTGCATCAAATTCTAACATAAGAAAGAAGACACATCAGATGCCAATACAAGTATAACATAGGCGGGTTATCAATACTTCATACAAAGAGATATAAATTTCAAATTCTCAACGCGACATGCATTACATAAGGAGAATAAATGGTAACACATAGAGACAATAGACCCAATATCTACCTTCTCTTACATTAATGAGCAGGGCAGTGTCAAATATTCCATTCTCCAAAACAAATGTTACACAAACTATATGAAAATATCCCCCTTTCCTCCAAAATTTTTAGAACAATTAAGTATCAAATGATCTAGTCATGAAAATAATTTCACCAAAAGATCTAGACTTCTCTTCGCTTATTCCTTATATAGGAATGATATCAAAATTGAACACTAGTTGTAACTATTTCTTGAAATAGAACATTAAAAATAAACCTTTACTTTGTTTTAAAATTCATAACGGAAGCAAAGTTTAAATAAGTCTTAACAACATGAGAGTATGAAATAAAAAGAAACAAGTGAAATTAATGACAACTCATCCTCCTCATGTTGGTCATCTTGACCAGATTTCACTGCTTAATCTTCAGGCATTTGGGGAGAGCTCATCTTAGCTTTGAAATCTCTGAGCTTGCTCACGATGGGTAGAATAGCCTTCCCATTCGATATTATTGTCATATTCAAGCGTATTCTCCACATGGTCAGGATATTGCCTAACTCTTCAAATTTTTGATGGAATTCATTGACCTCCTTCTTGAAAGCCATGAGATGTGCAGCAACATTGCCCACTTCATCTGGTTATCCAAGGAATACAATAGAATATTTGGTTAGCAAATGAATGTGCAATATGCAAAAGAATGAGACCTAACCAGTCTCTGTGCTTGTTCTAGATTCGATTGTATACGCCCCTTCCTCCTTGGCCTTATGATCACTATAAGTTATTAGAACTGTCGTGATTGCTTTCTTGTCATAAGCCTGGGCCTTATTTTGAATGAACTCCACTGAGACCACCTAGTCAGGAATGTCCTGATCCAATTTCTCATTTTGTTTCTCATCAGGAATGTAATTAATGGTGAGCTGGAGAATATACTAGCTTTGACTTGCTTTTTGAAGTTCAAAACTCAAACGGATAATTTGGATGCTTTAGGTAACAATACATTACATCTAATCAAATGTAGAACATTCAAAATCAAAATATCATGTTGAGTTAAAATGTCCAGTTAGGAAATATCAGGTTTGACCAAGATGTCATGTTTGAACCCCCAATGCCTGGTTTGACTAAATTAGGTTTGACCGGGAGTCTATATCGGGTAGACATATCGGGTTGAAATATGTCGAGTTGGATGCGTGATGTCATGATGAATCATTCGAATGCTATCAGATGTGGAACATGGGGTGAACCAAATGTCCATTGTGTAAGATCAGGTTTAGGTTAATGTATAAATTATCATGGAACAATATTCAAATGGAAATGCTTTATGGGATAACCAGATGTGGATCATTCAACTAAACCGAATATTTAGATTTTCAAATGTCATGTTTAGTTAGAACATCAGGTTCATTTGAAGATCAGGTTAGGTGTTCTTTGTTTCTCAAAATAAACTACATTTTAGAATTGGGTCGGGTCCAAAACCTCCTTCTAGTTATTTCAAATGTTTAAAGACTACTTCCAACCAGAAGTCTTTCAATGTGCTATGTTGCAGTATCTTCATCCAGATATGGAACATGGGATGTGGATCATTAAGTTCACAAATATCATGTCTGATTGGAAATCTTCAGTTAGGATATCCGGTTAGGATGTTCAGTTGGAATAACTTTCTTATTTAAAAGAAATTTTAGAAATTTCCAAAGGTGACCTTACCTAAATTTTGATGCTCTTTCTATCTATGCCTTTACTTAAGACTTTTGGGATCTAGAATTCTTGTTTTGATAACATCCATTTTTTTCTTTTACCACCTTCATCAGTGAACCATGCCATTATGAAACTTTACTTATCGGCAAAGAGATGAGTCGGGAAACAACCTCATCAGTGAACTCAAGAGTTTGTCGATTGCCATTATCAGCGATCATTACTTATCTTCAATCTTCATTGGCTGCTCCATACATCGGTGAATTCAATGGTTCGCTAACTTTTCTTCTAAGTGATGAGACTTTAAAAAAGAGTTTCCTCTGATTGGCGGGGTACCTGACCTGATGGGACTAACTCACAAGGCTATATGATCGGCTTGTCAGAGAGTTAGTGAACTTAAGAAATGAGCAATAGTGAACATAAGAAGACAAAGAAAGTTCAAAAAAGGGAAAGATGTTGACGATAAAGGAGAACTAAGTTCATGTTCTATCCTATCGCTACATCACTAAGTTTGCAAACTAGCGAACTTGGCAATGAAGTTTAAGAAAGAACAAAGACACTGATCAAGATACAAAGACCTTAGAACTTGGAGGAATTTTACAATGGGTAAGATACATTGTGAGAACAAGACCAAAACAAGTTTGAATTGAACAAGGACATTCTTGCTATTTGAAGACAATGACAAAAACTTGGGTAAGAGTATCCAAATTAACTTTTTTTTTTGTTGAAGTAAGGGCATCAATACTTAGTGCACAAATATTTTTCTCTATTTTTTAATTTTTTCGTGTGTGAAATAAAGACCTTGATGTTCAGTGAAAAACCTATGTTCACTAGAAAATAGAAAATAAATATAATAGTCGAATGAAATATATTTAAAATCATACTTTTTGGAAAGCTTATACTAAGGGCTACATATTTACAAAATAGAATTTCTAAATGACTTCATTTGATCCCCCAAAAGGTGAAGCAAAATTGGGTTTTTGTCAGCATTTTGATAGGTGTGGAGGAGACTCCATCGAGGACTTGATTTAAAACTGGGGGGTTCTTTCCAATGGGGTTTTATCTAACCCCCTTCAATTAAACCCCTTTAGATGGAACTCCTCAAGGCTTAAATCATTAATTTTTCTAAAAAATGTGATTTCAGACAAAAATCAGAATGTCTCATAAGTGGGACACACTCCATTGAGAATCTATATGAGAACCTAAAGGTGAGATAGCATGTAAGACAAGATCAATGGCCAATGGGGAAGCTTGGTTGTCATCTTCCTTTGGTGTCTCAACATTTAAGGAGCCCCAATAATCTTTACAATCCACATAAGATATAGGATGAGAAGGGATAGAAGACACTATAGGGACGATGAGTTGCATTGGAGAGATCAATATGTTATCAATGTGTTTGGTCACAATAAGTAGCATCTGTTAAAGGTGTTCAAATTAACCTTTTCATAACTCGCCACAATAAGTAGCATTTGTTAAAATGAAATGTAGAGCCTACATGCCACAATAGAGAATCAACCATTAGAGTGTGCTTATAAGAAATGTCCATTTCCATTTGAACTTCTTTCTCTTTACATTCTTCATGGTAATAGTTATAAAACAAATAATAATTTGAATAGGGACAAAACTTTGAACATTTGTATTTGAACTAGAATGTACGATTACTATCCACAGATGGTCGATGGTCACGACATGTTGTCATGGTAAGACCAGAATTGTTCTATTTATGGAAACTTTCTGTCGCTCGCACGATTGCGAGTAATGACGTATTTTGTAATTGCTTTGGCCATGAGTTGACATTTGATAGTTTGAAGCCCACGCTCTCTTCCACCTTGTCAAATATGTCGTATGGCGTGATGTTTCACAATCACAGGAAGTATTGGAAATAATAACTATGCTGTTACCCATTCCTTTTACCAAGCCCCACTGTTATGTTCAGACTGGAGATTTTTCATTACGAAAATAGATAATTGGGGAAAATTGATTTTCCTGAGTTTCTTTTGACTACAGAATCGTCAATCAATCAATCTCCTCCTACACAATCTTTACAAATTTCCCATATAACTCATTGTTCATGTGACAAGCTTGTTTATGTCCTTTCACTCACTTCCACGTTATCAGTCTCCTTCCTGCCAAATATTAAACACGGAAATTAAAATTAACTAAATTTCACAATCTGAAATTCTTTTTCAGACATGAAACACATTGTTCATGTGATTGGCTTGTTCATGTTCAACTTTGCCTCCGGCCAATAACCCTTGTGTAGAAAGAGAACTCGTCTTCCTTGTCCCTATTTATTCTGCAGAAGAAAGGAGATTAATGAGGCAAACGAACAGCGTTCCTGCTCTGCTATACAATTCAATTATTTTGGAAAAAAGGATTCTCTCTGCTAACACACGATGTCGCTGGAGGCGTTGGCCATGGCGGGAGTTGATTACACAAAGGTTGATGTCAAATCATTTCATAGTCCACGCTACCACTGCAAAGAGGATGGGCCAAATACATATATTCGCGGTGAAGACTCGTTAATTTCCAAAGTTTCTGATGCTGATGAAAAAGTACGCCCCATCACTTTTGAGAACCCAAGAAAACAGAGATTCGCAAGGCCAAAGGAAACCAAAAGAGTTGTTACGCAAGAGAATGACAGCATGGTTTGCGTTCATGATCCAGTGAATATGAAGAATTGTCTGAGAGAATGGGCTAAAAGAGTTGCAGAACTCGCTGTTGGAGAGAAGTTGAGCAGATGAATGAATATATCAGATTCATTAGCTTAAAGAAGAAACTTTCACAAGCCAGGGCAAGAACTGCATACCCAGAAAATGTGAGAGTAAATGACAATGTATACTTTGTATGCTGGATCTACGGTACTTAACAGCGAAGAGGGGAGAGATTTGTAGCGTCTTATGTCTTATCAAATCATATTCAAAAGTCTGATACGTCGATAGCAATTATAGGTACAGTCACTTGTCCTAGAGAAATCATTTTATCACTCTCTAATCGTCGTAGTTTGTTTCTTTGTCTTGACGTAAAGGATTGCCAATCCCGGCGGAATTATTGTAGAATAATGAGGATGAGGATCACCATTTTGGGAGCAGACTACTTTAGGTTTCAACTCATGCATTGGAACAGCCTATTTGGTTTAATATC
This sequence comes from Cunninghamia lanceolata, assembly GCA_027924645.1. Classification (NCBI taxonomy): domain Eukaryota; kingdom Viridiplantae; phylum Streptophyta; class Pinopsida; order Cupressales; family Cupressaceae; genus Cunninghamia; species Cunninghamia lanceolata. Next base: position 8,149,865 of record BSBN01000118.1, read on the forward strand.
ATATTGTATGCTTTATTTCCCTTGGGAAGGACATGGTAGTTTGGGCTGTACTTCTTCGTGGGTTGAGTTACCCCCAACAACTCATCTAGTTATAATATGTGCAAAGCGTTTCTTAAATATTTTGGAGATGTTAAAGTAAAATTTAAAAAATTGTGATAAAAGCGGATATCTTGTTCCTTTCCTATCTATTCAACATTTATTTTGAGTTTGTTGTAAATGTTATGTTTTATGTTTAAATTAACATATTTAATTTAGAATATTTAATATATGTTAATTAAATTTTAAAATTAATCAATCTTTAATCTATTTAGGGTTTAAGTGGTTAGGTCTTTTTTTTCAATCCTTTACCCTAGACTAGATTATGAGAATGACCTTGTTTCTTAGATAGAGATGCATTAGCAAGATTGTTATCCTAATTCAAAAAAAAAAAATCTACTTTTCTTAAACCAATCCTTTTGCTTGATTTGACCATTACCCCTTGGCTAGGAAGCCAAATAAATAAAACAAAGTGCCTAGGTTGTGCATTGAATCAACATCCTGCATCACATATACTACACTTGGTATCATCTAGGCAATGTAAATATTTTATCTTTCATGTCTTCAAACCTTTACAATCAATGATAGGGAATTGATTAAAATAAAGGAAGTCAACACAATTTCCATTAGCTAATGCCAAGTTCCTCAAGTTGCTTTTTAGCACCATGGGGTCCTGAAATCATATATGTTATAAACGTCGAAAGGGAACCACTTAAGATTAAAATACATCTGTGGCCCCATCTAAACACCAAATAGAATTAAGAGGCCCGCATGTGATAGTACTTACAACAATGATCTAATACCAGAAAACAAAATCCAATTGTTGATCATCAACTATCAAAGAATATATATTTTTCAACTACTAGAATTGGTAAATGACTTACTAAGCACCCTTAACCTCCTTAATTACTTTATTATTATAAGTCTCAAATCAATTATCTTAGTTTTGATTGTGTTATTTGGTTTTTCTTTAATTAAACACTTAGATAGTGTAAGGTTTTATTTTTATGTTAGAAATATATTAATTTAAGATCTTTAGCATCCATATGCTATCTCATAATTTCTTTTATTTTTTCATCTCTAAAGTGTTTTATTTAAATGTTAGCTTTGAAATTCACATTTAATATGTTTCTCAAATAAACATTATTTGAATTTCCAAGTACCTTGACAAGTAACCTTATTCAATTTTTAGGTCCCATCTCTCAATAGCCTTTTTAAAGAAATTTCATTCAATTTACACATCTACTCTCTCAATTATTAGAACCCCTCAACTATTGGGTTCTCTCCAGGTTACACATGTTAGAAACTTTCCATTTATTGTATTCCTTCACTATTTATTCATTGTTCTCTCAAGTACTAGACCCCGCTCAACTATTGGTACTCTCTCTTATATATGTGGACAAGTGGAACATTGTATTTGTTCTTAATTTTTTCCCATCTCGATGATGAAGGTGAATTGTAATTGTTTTATAATGTAAAAGTAATATATAATATTTCAAATTATTAAAATTATAAAAATGGCTTTTAGCTAAGGCGATTTTTGTTTTGAAATTTTTTTTTAATCAAATTTTCTTGGTGTTTCTTTCATTTTTTATGGGTTATAGTTAAGATAAATCTTGTTTAGAGGATCGTTTCCATATAGATATTATCTTTAACTTTTTTGGATGATTTTATATAAAATTTCAATAATATGTTTTTTAGATAACTTACTTGGGGGTTCTATTGGCCATCCACCCTTAAAGAGACAACCAGTTATATAAATAGAATGCATAGAACAACCATAATGGTTGATAAACTACAAAAGCATAAAATTTAAAAAAATGAGACAACCCTATTCCATTAAGAAAACTAGACATGACACCTAATATAGCATATCTAAACACCTTGCAAACAACTAGATGAGGGAACCCAAAATAGCTTCAAAATATAAAACACCAATGGAAGCAACATAAGAAACTAATGGATTACAACTAAACTTATGATCAATTTCAACAAACATGCTAGTGCTCCAAACTAGCATCACCATCATCTTCAAGATTGACCATTTCTTCCACCCAACCTATCATCCCAAGAGCACCATCCATAGCTTGCCATACCTAAAAATTTATATCCAAAGTGGGGAAGTGAACAACTATGCACAACTCCCTTCTATAATGTGAATAGTGAATAAACCTACTACAAAAGACATAGATTATATAGTCACTAGAAAATTTCAGATTACCTTGATTGTGAAACACAAGTAGGCTAGCCATTACTTTCCACATATCATTGCAATACACCTTAAGCATGTTTATCTCCTCCCACACTTCATCTAGGACTATTTTTTCTTATCCCTTAGAGGTAGGTAGATTCACTAACTCCATTACATCCTACTACGTACATTTTAGCTTTGAGAAACCTCCACTAGCCACATATTTCTCTAGCACCATATCACCAAAATTGTCCAAAAGGACAAAAATAGAGTAACTAGAGACATCGGTCTACATTGAGAATGATACAACCATTTTGGTGATAAAATAACATCAAATGGTGTCCTTAGAGTCAGGTTCATTTGTTAAATCTAGTTCTAACTCACTAAAAATTCCATTCATAAACCCTAACATTGTGACATTATCACAAGAAAAATCATCTTGAGATGATAATCTATAACAAAATGTTTGTGCTTGGTCTCTTGACCCTTACTAAAGCCTCAACTCAATTCAGATTATCTCTAGAGGTCCCATAAAAGTTTAATCATAAAAATTCTAGGGGCATACCACATCATTCTTTACTATACATTAGTTTAGAAACCCTTTGAATATCTCTATTCATTCCAAGTTTAAGATTTTTTAACCCTTGAATGGGGGAAAAGTTATATAATATTCAAGTTCTATAATGATACTATTATATAACAAACAAAGTCACAAATAAATATGTTTTAAAATATTATGTTGTGTTTAACATGTAGTATAAGATGGGGATTGTTTATGAGGCATATTTGGATAATTTTATCTCACACTTTTGATGTTTATTTATTAGTGTGGTGTGTTAGTAAATGTTCTATTTAAAATGTATAGTTATATTAATATGCCCTAATGTAGGTTAGACAAGATTTTAATTTAAAAAAATATATTTAACAACTTCCAAAAAGGTAAAGGAGTATGAAGTTATTTCATTTTTTCCTTTGAATGACATAGAAAAGGACTTGAAATGAATCGAAAAACAAAGAGAAAGAATAGATATATGGATTTGAAAAGTCTCCACCCCTTTGGATGCCTAAATTCTCTAATTGGTATGTAATCCCTTCACTATGCAAGCCAAAAATAGGCTCTAGTTTTACAAATTTCATCAAACTATTTGATTCAACTTTAAGCATTGAACTTTCTTAAATAGATGGGATTTTCTACTAGAAACTCATCAATTTTCTTACAAAATAAAAATATAGAAATGGAATATACTCCCTATTTCACTTGGAACCTTATCTATCTCCAGATCCTTCAAAGTGTGAAAACTATCCAAAGACACCCTAAAGAAGGAAATGTGTAGAATTTTATTTATTCCTCAATTGTGAACCAATAATTTTTGTTTTAGAAATCATGCATGGTATCCTCCTTATACTTCTTAACTATATACCTTGTTGTAACAACTGTCTATCTCTTTTTAAATGATCCAAAAATATTCTTTTGGATAATTGTTTCCCACAAACCACCAAAAAATGTTGCCTAAAATTTTTTCACTATGTTCCTTATTTTTGTTGGTCTATATTGGATTTATTTTAAGAAAAAGTCCTACATTGATTCCATTCTAAGTTTGCCACTAGAGCGTGATGAAGTGACTAAACCCTTTCCAAGTACATGACCAATATAGAGCTAAATCCTTATGGAATGGCTGACATTCCTATATTTAATTAATTCTAGAAACTACTTTAAGAAGTGTTACAAGTAGCTAGTGTGCATAAAACGAAAAGAGATTTTCACCTATTCCTATATCCTCTCAAATTTTACGAAAGATTATTATATTTACACTCATGAAGATCAAATCTAGTTGGTTGTTGTTTGACTAAAGATGTTAATGCCTGATAATGGTTGTTACAATCTTCTACCATTAGATTTATAAGTGGCATCAATGTAAAAGATCTTGGCAATTGTAAAAAATTATAAATATATTCTTCTTCTTTGAGAAAAGGTCTTTTACCAAATTTAGGACTTGTATGTTGTATTTTAGCCTTAGGACAGATCTCTATAGATATTTTTTTGGTTCAACATATTCTTAGTTGTCATCTTGACTTGGTTTTCTATCTTTCATTATTTATAAATTTGTAAAAGGTGCAGTCTAGTAGGATCCTCTACATAGTTAGGCATCTCTTCAATTGATTGAGATGTTTCATGAGATTGTGTAGGTATCTATGATCACACTTTTTGATCTATTGTCCTTGTGATTAGCATGTTATTAAAGCAACTGAAAATTTTCTCAATTCTTGGAAAAATATTTTCACAATAACATAGGAACATCTTTGAGCTTTTTCGGATTATTGAACTACACCTAACTATGTGAGAATTCTTGATTTCATGCACTATATTTTGATGATAGTGTGTATTGCTAGTTCTTATTTTTATATTTATATTAATGTTTGAATTCTTCTCAAGCTTGTAATTTATCACCTAATGAACTAAGGCATTGGTGCTTTTGGTAATATTATCAAACTTTATATTAAATCAACAATCCTTTATCTTCCTTGTAGTTTAGTGTAGTTTTTGTAATGGTAGAAATTGCATACATTGTAATTTTTGCACTATGTTTTGCACTTGATTTAGCATCCATCTCCACTAGCATGCTTTTAGGTTTATTTGGCCCTATTCTAGCCTCTTTCATGCTCTCAGTGCCGACATGGGATTTGTGTTTCTTTATGTTTGTCTTTTTTCTATAAGTGAATATGTTGCTTGCTACCTAGTAAACAAGCCTCCTACATTATCAATTATTGACAAAGCACCTGTAGAGGTGTGGATAGGTAGAAATCCTTCATTAAGGCTTCTTCATATTTTTTATTGTGAGGCATATCCATATGTGCCAATGGAGAAGCATACAAGATTGGAGAACAAGGTGATAAAATGTATCTTCATCAATTATAGTCATGGTGTGAAGGGATGCAATCTTTGGGATCTATTGGTAGAAAGAGTTTTGTATAACAAAAGTGTCACCTTTAGAGAATTTAAGCCTTCTTCCATTGTATTGTAGCCAGAAAAAGGTAGAAAATAATGATGTGTTTCATCTTCCCTCAACACCTAAGAAAGTTGAATTGAATGCCCAAAATAGACCTGAAGTTGGCGAGAACTTTTAATCTTATAATCTTTAGAAGAGGAGGTAAAACCTATACCTTAGCTTGTATGAAGGTTAACTCAGCAAAGACAACCATGAGAAAGGTATTCCCCTAGTGAGTGCAATTGCATTTTTTCTTTAATTACTAACATTGATGAACCAAGAACTATGCAAGAGGCTTTAGGTATGGATAATGTAGAGTCCTAAGAAATAGCCATGGATGAAGAGATATAAACACTTAAAAAGAATGACACTTGGGACTTGGTACCTTTTCCTGAAGGATGGGAACCCATTGATTGCAAATGGGTGTTTTAAGAGAAAACTAGTTTTGATGGTAATGTTGAAAAGTACAAAGCACAATTGGTTGCAAAATGTTACTCCCAGGTTGAGGGAGTGGAATACGGTGAGATCTTTTCTCTTGTTACTAGAATGTCATCCATTAGTTTTTTATTTTAATTATAGTAGCTTATGATTTGTAAATCAAGCAAATGGATGTGAAAATTACATTCCTTCATGGTGTTTTGGAGGAAGAAATTTATATGTCATAGTTCAAGCACTTTTTGGTGAAAGGTAAAGAACATTCAGTTTATAAGTCAAATAAATCATTATATGGCCTTGAACAATATCTTAGGATGTGTTACCAGAAATTTGATACATTTGTGTTGGGCATGGGATTTGAATGGTCCAAATCTGATCATTGTGTTTAATACAAAAAAATTGAAGGTGATCATTTCCTAATTATTGCACTTTATGTTAATGATATCTTATTGGAAAGGGTAAAGAATTGATTTGTGAATTAGAATCTTAGTTCATAGAAATATTTGAAATGAAATACTGGAGTGTACAAAAACATATTCTTGAAATGAAGATAAAGAGAGATAGAGAAAATAGAAATCTTTGGCTTGACTATAGTATGTGAATTCAATCTTACAAAGGTTTAGTATGTAGAATTCTAGACCAATATTTATTCTTGTTTCATTGGGAACAAAATTATCTATTGAATAGTGTCCTAGTTCTCCTTCAAAGATGGAAGACATAAGAAGGATACCTTATCAGGGTTTGTTTGTGTTAGCCCAAGTTTTATTTTTGTGTTCCCTAAGCCTTATTTTTCATCCTATAACCAACTTGGGTCATCTTGTACCTTTTGAGTTTCCAATTATCTTTGTGAAAGACTTCTAAGTTAAAACATCTTTGTGCCTTTATCAGTGATTTTGTGTGTTCATGAACCTCATCATTGTGTTCATTTGTTCGCGAACCCACCGATATAGCGATGAGAGTCCAAGGCTTTATAAACGTAATCTTTATCGACGTATGTCATACTCTACAAAATTGATTTTATTTTCCTCTCCTTATCGCGCAGTTCTTAAGTTTGTGAATTCTCTGGCTGGGCAATGGCTCCTTCCTTGTAAGTCTAGTTTGTAAAGTCATGTTCTGGCCAATAAAGATATTTAGTGTTTGACTCACATTGCTCATTTTGAATGTTTGTGAACCTTAAGTTTGCCGATGAACCAAGTGACCGATAAACATGTGCAACATGAAGATCGCTCAAAAGTAAATCAAAGTATCATCTAATCCAAGAACCAATTGGTTCACTGGTGAAAAAATTAGCTGATAGCTATGTTGCCGATAAAAAGAGTCCATCAATCAAGGCATTTCTTAATTTCATGGTTTACGAAGAGTAATGTTTGCTAATAAGAAAGTTCGGCGATGGCACATTCTGTCGAAAATGTCAAATCTCATCAAAAAGGGTTAATCAAACTAATAGAAATTAAGTTCACAGACCTAATATTTGCCCAATAACAAGGAATCGTTTAGTCTTATGGTTTGTTGATTAATAAAGTAACCAATAGAATGGTTTGGGGATTATTAGCCTAGCAGATGCCCCAATGATGATGACATTTATTACAAAAACACATTAATTAGGGTCATCTCGTGCCCTAATTCTTCAATATAAACATGTTGTTGAGGTTTATTATGCATTACCTTTTGGAGCCCATATGTTTTGCGAGGACTAGATATACTCTTCCACAGTCAGTTTGTTTCTGCTTGCAACTATTACAGTGATTTGAGGTAAGTACAAATTATTTTGTCACTCTTTCCATTTAAGTTCTATGTTGCTTGAAGCTGCTTGGGAGAGGTGTTAGTGTCACTATTATGGGTTCATGTCTACTGAACATGTTACAGACAAGCCTCCTTCACAATTTTCTGTACTTCCCATGATAAATCAATTCCTCTTAAGAGTCATTAATTGTGTGGTTTGGTGGTTAATCAAGTTCATGAAGATGAAGTGTAAATACCAAGGATTTGATGTATCTACCATAATTGAGAACAAGCTCTCCAAAATTAAGGACACTAACCTAGGGCACATGGATTTGAAATATTTTTGGACCCAAATGAGGGCCAATCCTAGAGAGCCCATAGATGAGTTGATGTTTTCGAGTGGACTTGCTCACGTTGGGGGTTTTCCTCCCACTGTGTAGTGCCCAGACCTAGTATTGGCTTGTATTAGGAATTATCATATAGAATCTTGACAAGTTAGTACAATGAACGATGATGTGATCGTAAAATTAGATGCCGAATCCATTGAGCAATACCCTCAAATTACTGGTATGGGAGGAATATGCTAACATATATATGGAAACTAGATGGACATATTATATAGATGGAAAGAATTCGGGTAAGATTGCAATTTCCACAACTTGGCTTAAGAAAGAAATGAGAGGGAAGTCACAACTTCCAAAGAATCCAATTAGGGCTCTTTTCAAAGAGCATATTTTTGATATAATCGCCATTCTACATAAAGTGGGGGAAGTGCAGATTCTAATGAGTTTGTAGAGTGGATGTACCAATTCATACTGGTTATTTATACTAGGAAACAACATATTGACTGGACTAAGATTACTAGTGATCATCTACATGATTAATTAGTTAATTTTTGAAGGAAGTATCAATTCCATACCTGCTCTTAGCTTTTCTATGTTTTGGCCAATACACAAAGGTTATGGCCCAGTTTAAAGACTTCAGTTACCTACACTAATGATACATAAGTGTATGATTACTATCCCCATCTACAAGAGGAAATTGGTAAAAAAGATTATAGAAGAGTTAACGATGCCTTCCTGATGTTTAATTTGCAGAAAATTTATGGAAACCCTGAAGTTAGAATTTCAATAGAAGTGACAAATCTAATCGTTCAATCTGGGAGCTACTTCATCCAATTTGACATGTTAACTTATATAAGAATTGGTGGCTTTGAATAGTCTCCCTATAAACTTCCTAGATATGTCACAAATTATATTATATTCTTGGAAATTTGTAGACAGATGTCTCATGCTAGCAAAAAGTACCAGGATTACAAGAAGAAGGGGTATTCTTTTCCTTTTAAATTGACTCATTACACTTCAAAAAAACATGAAGATGTTTTGTTAAAGGGATCTGGACCCTGGTTTCCAGCTGAACTTATCAAAAACATGAAGATGTAAGGCATGTTAACAGGATACTTTCTAAGTTTAATTTTCATCCATATGTCTCAAGATCATACTTTCACAGTAAAAGTTTTGTGAAGGATAACTTGTATTCTCCTTTATTGCATGAACATTGCCCTCACCTTGAGGATTATTGGGAGGACTACATGGATGAACATGAAGTTAGGAGGAGAGATTGGATGAGATTGACATTCGATCAAATGAGGGCCTTTAATCTCAGATGGGATCTCCCAAATAATGTTGATGATTATTCTAATACGATGGATCAAGGCTCGGTTAAGATGTTTTGAGAAAGAGATTATCAATATATTTGTTAGATGTTCATTTGTGTTGGACAAAAGCAAAAGGTGCCTAAAATCTAAAATGGTTGATCACACTGCGGATTCTTCTTCACCAAAGGAGCAACTAATGATAGGGAAAAAGACTGTTGTTGGATCCGCTTCCCAAGAAACACCTACTAAGGATCATTTCATTGGATCTAAAACTATTTCAAAGGATGGAAATGATAGGGATGATAATTCGGTTAGAGATGGAAAGATGAAAGGGCAGTGTGAACGTGATAGCAAGAAACCAATGAAGAAATTAGAAATCAAAAGGCCTCTTAAACTTTATTCTGAAGGAGTATTGAACCAAGAACATGGATAGCAAGATCATGGCCATAGATTGGTCTCTTCTCCAACAACTTAGAATAATGTGTCTCCACCTTTAACACAGACTCCTCCATCAAGTTTGCATGATGTAAGTGTTGATGGTAAAATTTGCATTTCACTAACAACAATGGGAAATCTCCAAATGTGGGACTTTACGATCGAGATAACCTTTGGGATTTTAAAAGCCAGCTCTTTGTAGGATCTTCAATAAGCTCATTTTTAGATTTTGAGAGAAGAGAGAAGAAGGAAACTTGAAATGAAACCTATCTAACATGGTGATTCACCAACCATAAATTTTGCCTTGTAGAGGATTAAATGTGCACAGGATTTGAAACCAAAAACAAGATAAACATAGATACAATGAACACAAAAGTGACAATCACATAGTCATTCAGTTTGCACAAGGTTTGCCTATCTTAGATTTATAAATAAAGGCCTCAAATTTGAGATGAGAAAAGAAGAAACACTTCAAACAGAAAAAATAATGGCACATAATACCTATTTTCCCTTCATGGGTGAATTTCAATAAAGACGCAAAATACCTTGAGGGCACAGTGCATTATATTCATTAAATTTGAAGAAAACGTGACATGGAGGGCTGCAAGGAATCTTCTATTGTGACTGAATCTGCTTCTTTGCTCATCTCTATGATAATTCTTTGTTGTGGTAATTCCACTCTTGCTGTTATAAAACTTTGTATATAAAGAAAAAGAAGCCCCAAAAATCTACCTTTCTATTGTTGTTACATGCCTAATTTTCTGCTTCTTATCCAGGCATTGTCTATCCAGCCATCAAAATGCATGGAGGCATGGATGGCTCCCATCCTCCATCCATGCTATGGAGGACGTGTGTGATCGCATTTGTAAGTCCGACAAAAATGAAAAGGATAGACACACGGTTATTCTGATAGACACACACAGTTGCAGGGTTGTATAGAAAATAAGTTTTGTGACAGATTCTCTAGTAGAGGACTCGCTTGCCGCTGGTAGTTTTTTAAAATTTTAGGGAATTAAAATTAGATACTTAACTTTTCATTTACCCTCAATTAATGATGTAAAAGTAGATATAAAATTATTTTATCTTATATTATATTATAATAATATTATATTTATATTATTATATTATTATAATATTATATATTATTATATTATTATATTATTATATTATTATATTTTAATTATAATTATAATATTATATTATATTTATATTATTACATTATTATAATATTATATATTATTATATTATATTTATGTTTATTATTATATTATTATATATAATAATAAATATAATATAATATAATTATACTTATATTATATTATATTATAGATAGGGTTTATTATTATATTTTTAATTATTAGAAACCCTATCTATTATCACGAGCTCATCGTCTAGCTCCATTCCAGAGCCTCGTGAAAAAATTGATTAAGTTCTTGTTTGCGTTTATTTTTTTTCCTTGAAGAAGTTTGTCTTTCCTATAATAGAGAGGTTAGGGTAAGAAGATGTGCACAAGATAACCCTAATTCTAATCCTTACCCTAATTCTAATTATAACCCTAAACCTAATTCTAACATTTCAACCCTATTTTTATCTATAACCCTAATTCTAACCCTAAACATATTTATGTTTATTATTATATTATTATATAATATTATTATAATACTATAATATCAATTAATATAATATATCAAGTGTTATAATAAATATTAATATTATTATTAATATTATAACTATAAATAATAACGATTTTGTTGGTTTGACAAAAAATAAATTTGAAACTTACCTAATGAATTAAAAAATTAAAAATAAAACACAACTATAAGTACAACTAAAACACATACTTAATTACAACACTACAAGGCAGGTACTCGCCACTACGTGGCACTTGTTATTAAATATTAATACTTTGATGTGTAATAGTTAAGAAATTCAAGATAAAAGGTAAGATTTTTTATATATTGTCCCTTACTACCACTATAAATTATCTCTGAACTTTAATTACAAATTTGTATAATTAATATTAGATCTATCAAAACATTTAAATAAAAAAATATGCAATTGTACTTTACTTAATCTATTAATTACTTTTTTTTCGAAAGAAAAAAGCTCCTAATTGCATTAGATAAAAGAAATTACATATGAAAGAAACATCAAAGTGTTTTTCAAGGAAAATAGCAAATAAATAAAGATAAAATCAAATAAAATTCAATGTAGTTGGTAGTGGATTATAATGAAACGTGACAATAAATACACCACTAAACCTTACACCATTGTCAAAAATATTTTTGCTATTTTAAACCAAAATGCAATAATGGAAATAGTATAATAATATCACTAATATTATAATAACATCACTAATATTATTGTGACATTATTTATAATATTAGTGATGTCAAAGATGTTTTTGCTATATTAGGCAGGTACTAATAAACATAATATTAGTGATGTTATTTAAAACTATTAAAAAGTAACATACAAACATGTAATATTTGCTACACTTTTCAAAATAAAAACAAAATAAAATAATTACAATAATGAATAGTGGCATTTTTTAAAGATAGATGTATTTTAATATTTATATTAATTTTATTAAACTTAAAGATAAATGAGCTATCTAATCATTGGTTCATTGGTTCATATTTTTTCTATTTTAAATTTTTTATTTCCATGTCTGTCTATTAAAATGATGAAATGTGAGCTTCTTCTATATTTAAATTTTGTTATATTTAAATCTCCACTTAAATTTTGTTATATATAATTTTTTTTAAAATTTATTGCATATTCATATTATATAATTATATTATATTTTTTTATTTATATAAGATTTTTCACTTTTATATATAATTTTTATTTTAAATTTTATTAAAAATAGATGATTTTGGGTTGATTGAGTGTTTATATAATATAATTTTGTTATCATATATTTTGATTTAATTATATCCCATATAAAAGTTATTTTGATTTAGTTATAGCACCATATATAAAAGATTTTTAGATTGATTTATATTATTTGATTTTCTTATCATAATGTATATAATATTTTTTAATTAATTTTTAAAATATTGATAATTTTTCATATTTCTTATATTGTTTCTTAAATTGTTAGTGATTTTTCATATTAAATTTATATGTTTCATTCATAATTTATATCTTTTGTATCCATATGCACTTTATTTTTATTAAAAAAATGTCACATATAATAGTCAAATTCTTTAATCCTTTAATGGAATTCTATTAATATAGACTCTATTATCTAAGAAATATTCTTTATAATTTGTAAAACTATTTTTTACATTTACAATAGAACAGTTTATCTCTTAGTTTTTTAATAATAGTTGGTGGATTTAAATTTATAAATATTTGGTTGTGTTATAAGCTTATGGTTTGGTGTCTATACTGATCTAGAATTATTTGGTTGAGTTATAAGCTTATGGTTTTCTATCTATATATATCTATATATCTTAATGTTTAAGAAAAAATCTTCATAATTTGTAAAAGTTTTTTTTACATTTAAAATGGGATTATTGATATCTCTTAATTTTTTAATAATAATTGTTAGATTCAAATTTAATAATTTGGTGTTTATATACATGTTTATTTTTAATTTATACCATACAAAATCTTTAAAAAATGATTTCCTTTCCTAAAATATCAATTTAATCTTTTTAATATAAACATAAATTAAAAATATTTAATTCTAGATTGTAAAATATATTTTTTAATTCAAAAGAAAATTCCTCTTTGTATACCATCTTTATGTTATGCCAAAAAGCACATTATCTCCATACATTTATAGTAGCCAAGCATAACATATTATGTCTCTCTTAAATTTAGTTATAATTATATCATATAACATGTAACACATTAATAAACATCACACAGTCCATGATATTAGTCTTGAGTGCTTCAAGATTTATCTGTGTATAAGTTTTTTACTCAAAGTTTAGGATCACACTCTGTGATCCATCATCAGAAGAGTGGAGAGGGGAATTAGAAAAAAAAATTAAATCAATATTTAATAATATAGTTAAACATTATTAAATATATATTATTATACTATTATAATATTATTAAATAATTATAAAGAATGTGTATAATAATAAATATAGTAATAAATACAATAAATAAAATTATTTAATTATAAGGACAATATTATTATTTTGATATAATAAGGCAGCAAAAACAAGGGGCTGAACCCTTACAAGACAACCCAAAAAAGGAAACAAAGGCTCACGAACAAAAGGAGCCACAAACAACAACTACAACATTGACAGCCGATTAACAGTAAATAGTAAATAGGAGCAGTCTGACATCAGAGAGAAACAGAAAGCAAAGAAACAAAGCTAGGAAAAAACATCCTCCTAGCCTTTGGACAGGAAGTCATAAATTTTATCAAACTCTTTAGTCTTCTCTTCATCTACGCCATGTGCAAGGGTGTCCTGTTCCTGCAAAAAAGTTAGATTAACCATGGCCGAGCGGCAAAGCATTCTGTTTATGAGGTGTCCAAGGGAGAGAAGCTTCTGCTGAAGGGAAATCACTTGATTTCTTAGAGCGGACATTTCATCCTCCTCATTGGCACCTTCCTGTTTAGCACCTTCCTCAACCTTCTCAACAGTCATCCCCTCCCCATCTTGAGTATGATCTCCAGGCACAGAATCACCACCATCAGTGTCCTCAGCTTGCATATCCTTTTCCTCCACCCCTTCAATCTCCTCTGAGTCTATTTCCTGCACTTTGATGTCTTCACCTTTAGACAGCTCTCCCTCCTGAGTAGACATATCTGAGTCACTTTTAGAGAATTCAATCAATCTTGCCTAAGGGGTTGGTTTGCCAGCAATTCTGCCAAATCTTCTAACACCTGAAGTGTTACCCTCAGTCTTAGCTTTAGCCATTTTAGTTTTGGCCTTTTTTAATGGTCCCTCACTGTCACTTTTATGATTCTTATGGGGCCCCATATCCCCCCTTGAGTCAGTGATCTCCACAGTAGCCTCCACTTCCTTAAGTTGTTGTTTCTTCGATTTTAGACTATCTTTGGACGGAGGAGTATGAAGGTCCTTCACAGTAGTTTCTTCCAGGGATTCAAAAAAGGAAACCCCTTTCAAATTCTGAGTGGTAGGGGTAGAATCAATGGGTTTCATGGAAGTGGTAATGACAATGGAGAGGTTATCCACAGGGATTTCAACAATGTTGGGATGAATGGGTTTCCGCATTCTCAAGGCGAGATCAAATTTATAAAGGCAGTAAATGAGGCCTTGGTGAAGGGGATAGGCCACTTTATGGGCTTCTTAGCATGCATAGCTTTCACATGGTGAATAGAGTGTTCCAAAGAAGACAATAGATAGAAAGGAAAGCTAATAAGAGCATTTCTCCTAAAGTGGTTAAGAGGTGGAAGGTGGTAGTTGTAAAACCTAGTATAGTGACCGTCCAAGGTGAAATACTTCATCAATAGGTAGCACATAACATCCCATGGCTCTAGTAACTTGGCACGGTCAAACCCTCCTTGATAAGGAACCAGCCCCTCCCCATCACCTAGAAACAAATTCTAATTTTGGGGGTCTGCAACCCTACCCTTTCTCTTCAATTTCGTGCTTTAGTAGAAAGGCCTATAGCCATTGCAATGACCTCCTCCGAAATTGCGAACGCAACTCTGCCAATTTGGACTCTGCAATTGTCCCATGAAAGGGCACACTGCACAGAAAGATTTTCATCATGGCCATTAAGGCATTCCAGAAAAGGGGTAATGCCTCCTTCCTTACAGTAATGCCACACTAAGGCATTATCCCTGAATTCACTGCAAGTGATGGGTTCAGTTTGGATTCTATCCCCCCCATGATCAAATTTCCTTCAAAGCCACGTAGCAGAAGAGAACTGAACTTCCCAATTTGACAGTCAGAACGACTTTCTCCAATGTGCTGCTTTCAAGAATTATCTTCGCTAGCCTTAGGAATAATAATAGTGAAATAAATGATGAAATTGATCGGCGTCCTTAAGTTATCATTACTCGGATACGCCGACACATTTCTCACTCTCTATGTGTCCTTCCCATGCTTCAAAATCTTCCATTTTAAGCTCCTATCAACATCAATCAGCCACCTTAACTTGCCACAGGAGATCAGCAGTGCCAAAATGGCATCTGTAAGAAGGGTACATTATATCATCATTAAGATGTCCTTAATCGGCCACCTCAAACTATCACGGGAGATAAGCAGTGCCAAGCTGACATCCACAATAAGAGTGTATTGTATCATCATTAAGAGGTCCTATCTTTTTGAATTTACTCCTCGATAGCCAGGGGGATATTATGGCATTGGCGCCAACACCACCAATTTTCAAACTGCTGACCATGATTGGCAAGGGCATCAGCAACTCCATTCCCCTCCCTATAAATGTGGGAGAAATCAACCATAGGAATACCCTGAATAAGGGTTTTGATATCAGTGATAATATCCTTAACACACCATCCACACATAGAAACCTTGGTAATAGCATCAATTATCAGTTTCAAATCTCCCTCTATATGCAAATTCTGAATACCCAAGGTGATCACCAGTTTAACACCCCATAAAAGAACTGAGGCCTCATTAAAATTATTAGTTTGGAGTCCTAATCCATAATTATAATTATTATATTATTATAATTTTATATTTTAATTATATAATATTATAATGTAATAATATAATAATAATACTATAATATAAAATAACAACAATTATATAATTATATAATAATAATAATATAATATAAAATAGACAAGTTTAGAAAATTTTTGGTGTGAATTTATTTATGAGACAACATTTACCTATTTAGTTAGTCAATATGAGAAAGGTAGTGAAAGTGCAATGTTTTTATTAACTTGAAAAGAACATTCCTCATATTTTTCCATGTTCACGGGATTTGTTAATGACATTGCAATGTCCGTACTCCACTCATTTGATCTAGTTTACTGTTTACGGCTTCGAATACAGAATAAAATCAATTTAGTGAAAGGAAGATAGGTGTGCGGAAAACCCTTCCTATGCTAATCTACTGAGGAGAGATGTATGCAAATTTAAATTAACCTTTACAGTTACAGTGTTATTAACCCACCAACAAAGATATTGCAGCAATACACATACACACAAAATGTAGACAGAAGAAAGAGAGACAAGATATATGTGGGGAAAACCCTTACAGGTGAAAACCCCCACTCCAAAACCTGCACAATGTATTATCAAACAGAGAAATGTTTACAACACACTTGCAATGCAAGTCTTTATAAGAGTCTTCGACGCTCGTATCTGGAGATATTTCGGCAGCATAATAGTACCTGTCAAATCAAATATGCATCTCTCATCCAAGCACCTATTTATAAAGAAGTTTCAAGGCAAAAATGGAACCTTCTTGAGATGGGCGTCCATCTTGGCCTCGTGGCCCAAAACCCACACCTATGGACACTTGTCCAACACTACAGCATGGTCCTGACACTTGTCATATCACCCCATCCCAAAGTGGGTACCTATTCCCAAGATAGGCTATGACAGATGGGTAAGTGCAGGAAGATGGGGGGCCAAAAAGGGGTCTTAAGTGGCCACTTTTTTTCTGAAATTAGGAAATATTGGCCTTGGATGAGAAATTGAGCATAGTTACACTCAAAATTTGGAGATGCAACCAAAACAATGTTCATAGTGCTCAGAGTCTACTTTCTAAACTACTATTTTGTTTTGAAAATGGCATAGATTAAGAGGTTCAAAAGAGGGAGCCACAAAAATTGGTGTTGTTTCTGTAAAAAAAACATAACATAGCATGTTTTGTGGCTCCCTCAAACGGTCAACTTTTTTTTGGTATTTTTAAAATCGCTTCAGTGAGAAATTAGCTAATAGCACATAGTTTATGCCTGATTTTTCTGATAATTTTTTGATGAATATTTGATTTTTTACTAATTTTCAAAGTGGACACATCCTAAAAAATAGAATTTTGGCCGTGCTACCCCTATAAATTTTGAAAACTAATTGAAAATCATTTTTTTATTTTTTTAATATTTGTATAATGGAGTCTAGTTTCTAAATATGTAATTTTTTTTGAAATTTGAATGAATAGTTATTTTACAATGAAAAAAAGACCAAACAGTGGTTTTTGCCTAAAAATGGACACACAAACAAAAGAAAATTAAAGATGAAAGGCTTAACATTGTTAAAATGTGAAAAAAATCACATTGTCAAATAGCTAAGAGAAAGCCTAACATTACCCATGTGTTTGATTTGTTCGACCTTGAAACACGTACAAATCTGAGGGTTAGCACGAACGAAATTATGTGAAATTTTGAAGAATATAGAAAAACACGTCTATGACTGTTCATAAGGCACTCCAAGCCTTTGGGTTGGAAATCCAAAGCAAATCCCCAGCCCAAGGCTTGGGATTCCCAAAGCAAGACATAATGTGAGCGCGTTATAACGCGCTCGTGTTATGTTTTGCTTTGCATTTTTCCTTTCCCGCAAGTCTGTTGTTTGTCATGTTTGACATAACGCGAGCATGTTATAACGCGCTCGTGTTATGTTCCCCTCAAATTTTTTTACGTTCAAGGCTATTAATCATGAGGGTTAAGGGATAAGGGATAGAGTTGGAGGGTTTAGGGATAAGGGATTAGCGTTTAAGGTATAGTATCGAGCCCGTTGAGGGTCTAGGAATAGGGATAGCGTTTAGGGTTTAGGGATGAGGGATGACAGATTAGGGTTGAGGGTTTAGGGTTTAGGGATACGGTTGAGGGTCGAGGGATCAGAGTTAAGGGTTGAGGGATTAGGGTTTGACGTTGAGGGTTGAGGGTTGAGGTTCGAGGGTCAAGGGTTTAGGGATAGGGTTGAGGGTCGAGGAATTAGGGTTAAAGTAGAGTGTGGAGGGTATAAGGATTAGGGATAGGGTTGGAGGGTTTAAGGATAAGGGATTAGGGTTCAAGGTATAGTATCGAGTCTGTTGAGGGTTTAGGAATAGGGATAGCATTTAGGGTTTAGGGATGAGGGATTAGAGTTGAGGGATGATGGATTAGGGTTGAGGGTTGAGGGATTAGGGTTTAGGGATAAGGTTTAGGGTTGAGGGTTGAGGGATTAGGGTTTAAGGTATAATGTTGAGGGTTGAGGGTTTAGGATTAGGGTTTAGGGTTGGCGGATTAGTATTTAATGTCGAGGTTAGGGTTAGAGTGTCGAGGGTAGAGGGATTAGGGATAGGGTTTAGGGTTGAAGGTTTAAGGATTTAGGGTTGAGGCTTTAGGGATGAGGGTTTAAGGCTTAAGATAGAGTGTCAAGTGTTGAGGGTGTAGGGATAGGGTTTAAGTTTTAAGGGTTAAGGGTTGAGGGATAGGGATTAGGGTTTAAGGTATAGTGTTGAGGGTAAAGGGATCAGAGTTAAGGGTTGAGGGTTGAGGTTCGAGGGTCAAGGGTTTAGGGATAGGGTTGAGGGTCGAGGAATTAGGGTTAAAGTAGAGTGTGGAGGGTATAAGATTAGGGATAGGGTTGGAGGGTTTAGGGACAAGGGATTAGGGTTTAAGGTATAGTATCAAGTCTGTTGAGGGTTTAGGAATAGGGATAGCATTTAGGGTTTACGGATGAGGGATTAGAGTTGAGGGATGACGGATTAGGGTTGACGGTTGAGGGATTAGGGTTTAGGGATAAGGTTTAGGGTTGAGGGATTAGGGATTAGGGTTTAAGGTATAGTGTTGAGGGTTTAGGGATAGGGTTTAGGGTTGAGGGATTAGAGTGAAGGGTTGAGGGATTAGGATTTGACGTTGAGGGTTGAGGGTTTAGGGTTAGGGTTGAGAGATGAGGGATCAGAGTTAAGGGTTGAGGGATTAGGGTTTGATGTTGAGGGTTGAGGGTTGAGGTTCGAGGGTCAAGGGTTTAGGGATAGGGTTGAGGTTGAAGGGATTAGGGTTAAAGTAGAGTGTGGAGGGTGTAAGGATTAGGAATAGGGTTGGAGGGTTTAGGGATAAGGGATTAGAGTTTAAGGTATAGTATCGAGTCTGTTGAGGGTTTAGGAATAGGGATAGCATTTAGGGTTTAGGGATGAGGGATTAGGGTTGAGGGTTGCGGGATTAGGGTTTAGGGATGAGGTTTAGGGTTGAGGGTTGAGGGATTAGGGTTTAAGGTATAGTGTTGAGGGTTGATGGTTTAGGGATAGGGTTTAGGTTTGAGGGATTAGGGTTTAGGGTTGATGAATTAGGGTTTAATGTTGAGAGTTGAGGGTTGAGGGTTGAGGGTTGAGGTTGAGGGATAGGGTTCATGGTCAAGGGATTAGGGTTAAATAAGAGTGTCGAGGGTAGAGGGATTAGGGTTTAAGGTATAGTATCGAGCCTGTTGAGGGTCTAGGAATAGGGATAGCGTTTAGGGTTTAGGAATGAGGGATTAGAGTTGAGGGATGACGGATGACAGATTAGGGTTGAGGGTTGAGGGATTAGGGTTTAGGGACAAGGTTTAGGGTTAGGGTTGAGGGATTAGGGTTTAAGGTATAGTGTTGAGGGTTCAGGGATAGGGTTTAGGGTTGAGGGGTTAGAGTGAAGGGTTGACGGATTAGAATTTGACGTTGAGGGTTGAGGGTTTAGGGTTGAGGGTTTAGGGATAGGGTTGAGGGTTGAGGGATCAAAGTTAAGGGTTGAGGGATTAGGGTTTGACGTTGAGGGTTGAGGGTTGAGGTTTGAGGGTCAAGGGTTTAGGGATAGGGTTGAGGGTCGAGGAATTAGGGTTAAAGTAGAGTGTGGAGGGTATAAGGATTAGGGATAGGGTTGGAGGGTTTAGGGATAAGGGATTAGGGTTTAAGGTATAGTATCAAGTTTGTTGAGGGTTTAGGAACAGGGATAGCATTTAGGGTTTAGGGATGAGGGATTAGAGTTGAGGGATGACATATTAGGGTTGAGGGTTGAGGGATTAGGGTTTAGGGATAAGGTTTAGGGTTGAGGGCTGAGGGATTAGGGTTTAAGGTATAGTGTTGAGGGTTTAGTTATAGGGTTTAGGGTTGAGGGATTAGAGTGAAGGGTTGAGGGATTAGGATTTGATGTTGAGGGTTGAGGGTTTAGGGTTAGGGTTGAGGGTTTAGGGTTAGGGTTGAGAGATGAGGGATCAGAGTTAAGGGTTGAGGGATTAGGGTTTGACGTTGAGGGTTGAAGGTTGAGGTTCGAGGGTCAAGGGTTTAGGGATAGGGTTGAGGTTGAAGGGATTAGGGTTAAAGTAGAGTGTGGAGGGTGTAAGGATTAGGGATAGGGTTGGAGGGTTTAGGGATAAGGGATTAGAGTTTAAGGTATAGTATCGAGTCCGTTGAGGGATTAGGAATAGGGATAGCATTTAGGGTTTAGGGATGAGGGATTAGAGTTGAGGGATGAGGGATTAGGGTTGAGGGTTGAGGGATTAGGGTTTAGGGATAAGGTTTAGGGTTGAGGGTTGAGGGATTAGGGTTTAAGGTATAGTGTTGAGGGTTGATGGTTTAGGGATAGGGTTTAGGTTTGAGGGATTAGGGTTTAGGGTTGATGAATTAGGGTTTAATGTTGAGAGTTGAGGGTTGAGGTTGAGCGATAGGGTTAATGGTCAAGGGATTAGGATTAAATAAGAGTGTCGAGGGTAGAGGGATTAGGGTTTAAGGTATAGTATTGAGCCTGTTGAGGGTCTAGGAATAGGGATAGCATTTAGGGTTTAGGAATCAGGGATTAAAGTTGAGGGATGACGGATGACAGATTAGGGTTGAGGGTTGAGGGATTAGGGTTTAGGGACAAGGTTTAGGGTTAGGGTTGAGGGATTAGGGTTTAAGGTATAGTGTTGAGGGTTTAGGGATAGGGTTTAGGGTTGAGGGATTAGAGTGAAGGGTTGAGGGATTAGAATTTGACATTGAGGGTTGAGGGTTTAGGGTTGAGGGTTTAGGGATAGGGTTGAGGGTCGAGGGATCAGAGTTAAGGGTTGAGGGATTAGGGTTTGACATTGAGGGTTGAGGGTTGAGGTTCGAGGGTCAAGGGTTTAGGGATAGGATTGAGGGTCGAGGAATTAGGGTTAAAGTAGAGTGTGGACGGTATAAGGATTAGGGATAGGGTTGGAGGGTTTAGGGATAAGGGATTAGGGTTTAAGGTATAGTATTGAGTCTGTTGAGGGTTTAGGAATAGGGATAGCATTTAGGGTTTAGGGATGAGGGATTAGAGTTGAGGGATGACAGATTAGGGTTGAGGGTTGAGGGATTAGGGTTTAGGGATAAGGTTTAGGGTTGAGGGCTAAGGGATTAGGGTTTAAGGTATAGTGTCGAGGGTTAAGGGTTTAAGATTAGGGTTTAGGGTTGATGGATTAGCATTTAATGTCAAGGTTAGGGTTAGAGTGTCGAGGGTAGAGCGATTAGGGATAGGGTTTAGGGTTGAAGGTTTAAGGAATGAGGGTTGAGGCTTTAGGGATGAGGGTTTAAGGCTTAAGATATAGTGTCAAGTGTTGAGGGTGTAGGGATAGGGTTTAAATTTTAAGGGTTAAGGGTTGACGGATAGGGATTAGGGTTTAAGGTATAGTGTTGAGGGTTAATGGTTTAGGGATAGGGTTTAGGTTTGAGGGATTAGGGTTTAGGGTTGATGAATTAGGGTTTAATGTTGAGAGTTGAGGGTTGAGGGTCTAGTATAGCATTTAGGGTTTAGTATCGAGTCTGTTGAGGGTTTAGGAATAGGGATAGGGGTTAGGGTTTAAGGTATAGGATTGAGGGTTGAGGCTTTAGGGATGAGGGTTTAAGGCTTAAGATATAGTGTCAAGTGTTGAGGGTGTAGGGATAGGGTTTAAATTTTAAGGGTTAAGGGTTGAGGGATAGGGTTGAGGTTCAAGGGATTAGGGTTAAGTAGAGTGTGGAGGGTCTAAGGATTAGGGATAGGGTTGGAGGGTTTAGGGATAAGGGATTATAGTTTAAGGTATAGTATCGAGTCTGTTGAGGGTGTAGGATTAGGGATAGCATTTAGGGTTTAGGGATGAGGGATTAGAGTTGAGGGATGATGGATTAGGGTTGAGGGATTAGGATTTGACATTGAGGGTTGAGGGTTTAGGGATAGGGTTGAGGGTTGAGGGATTAGAGTGAAGGGTTGAGGGATTACGGATCAATGCAAAGGATGTGATGAATCTATAGCAGGACAAAATGTGAGCGCGTTATAGCGCGAGCGCGTTATAAAGTGTTCGCGTTTTGTATTTCTATTGAAACGGTAAAAAAGTGGTTACCCTCGTGATCCAGGCCCACATGCTCTATTTTCTTACTGATTCTGCGCGTGCTCTGACAAAAAAGAAGTGCTTTCATGCTATTCAGAAGTTCACATACACATTTGACACATTGTACCACCTTTTCTGCTTTGGCAACTTGAGAAGGA
Source organism: Cunninghamia lanceolata (assembly GCA_027924645.1). Classification (NCBI taxonomy): domain Eukaryota; kingdom Viridiplantae; phylum Streptophyta; class Pinopsida; order Cupressales; family Cupressaceae; genus Cunninghamia; species Cunninghamia lanceolata. Next base: position 8,172,658 of record BSBN01000118.1, read on the forward strand.
GGAAATAACATAGTTTTCACACCAAGTTTGATATATATCTATTCAAGTTTCAATTTTTGTAGTGTTGCAATGTTAATTGTGATTCAATTTTAGGAATTTAACATTATAGATTGGTTAATAGTATTGTTGTTAGTAATGATATTTGAGTGTTATTCAATTTAACATTGAAAAGGAAGCAAGTGGTGAAAAACTCAAATTGTTGAGGAGTTTGATGCAAAAAGATAAGAACACTACATAATTGGGTACTCTCTCCATTCAAATCTTCATTTTTTAGGTATGTCAAGTCTTTACATGCATGTTCTTTACATTTTCCTTATTTCAGATTGAATTACTTTATCATGCTTTATCATACATGTTTAAAATAGACACATTCCCAATCAAGAAAGCAGCCTACAATCTCACATGATGCCATGTATATTTTCTACACTTGGGCTCTTTAATAATTATGTGTAATAAACAAACCTTAACATACCATGATGTCAAACTATACAAGAATAAATCCTTACAACATAAAAAAATACAATCCCACTATTATCTTGTATTCATTTCTTAGGAACTAATATTGGTCTCTTTATCATGCTACAAACAAATTCTCCGTCATGCCGAGGAAATGATCAAGAATTAAACCAACACAGGAAGAGATAGAAGCTAAGAATGCAAAGAAAGCAGTGGTTATGAGGGAACTTCGTGAGAAGAGGAAATTGGACATGATAAATGAAGACATACCAATTGAAGAGGAACCACAACAACCATCACAAAGAGATATGGTATTGGTGGCACAAAGAGAACGAATGCAAAAACTTTGTGGTACGAGAGATTTGAATACCATAGTTGGAGACACGTCCTTTACTGCAAGTCAACATGTAGGGACACCATCTACCACATCTCAAGTTGAGAGTACATCATCACTCACATGTGATGAAGGAGGTACGCCATCATTCTCACCTCAACCTCAAGGTATGTCATCTATTCCATCTTCGATTGAAGGTATGCCATCTAACCCATCTCATTTAAATATTGATAAAATTCCTAATGTTGAGATGAATTTACCTAACTTGACACCACCTAGAATTTTGCATAGAAAGCCAAAGTATTTGATTGATATTGATGAGAATATTTTGCAGCCAATGGAAGGTAAGATTCCAAAACGCACTTGTAGAAGATATGCTAATAAGATTTGGAGATTGTTCTTTGAAAAGTTAAATGAGACTGCAAGATGTCAACTATTTGTTGAAATGATGCGAAGTATAAAGTATAGTTCTATCATGAAGATTCTTGGGTTGAGAACATCAGAGGCTTCAAGTGAAAAATCTATTGTCAAGAATCTAATGAGTGCGTATGAGAGTGTGGGTAACACCTCACGCACAAAAGATAGTAATGCAACACGGCATGTGATTACATCGACTATAGTAAGTAGTCAAACGAGGAAAGCTCGTCTCATTAGAAAGACAAGTCAAGAATTGAGAATTAATAGGAAAACTTTATCAAGAGCCGTTGGAAGATGCCAAAGAATTGAGGACACTAATGCCAATGAATTATGGGTGTTCTCGGGGAGACTACCACGAAACGATAAACCAATTGTTGAAGCATTGAGATCACTAATTGAAGACTTTTGGAAGAATTACAGAAGGGTATCTCTGAATCAAAGGGATGTGGTAAGAAGGAGAATCGGTAGTTAGAACTGTGAGCCACATCCAAAGCATTTTTTGGATGAGACTCAAACATAGTTTTATGGTAAATTTCTAGAGAAGTATCCTCAAATTAAAATTTGTCAAAGATATTTTGAATTGCTAAAACCTTTCTATGTTAAGATAAATCACACACGCACTACTTGTTGTTGTAGATTACATATTGAATTTTCTAACCATTTTGATGCTTATAGGTCTATATGTTTAGATATGCATACTAACAATGATTTGCAGGGTTGTGCCATATGTGCCCCACCAATATCTTCAAGAGACTTCATATCAAGAATTTTATGTGAAAGAGAGGAAGGTCAAATATTCTACAAGAAATTATGCTTGGATGGCACATGTCATTGTTGCGATGGCTTGCAACATTTGCCAATATGTGAACATATGAAAATAACACATGCGGTTGGAAACGAACTAGTAGAGTTTGGCAAGTATAAAATAGTGGCATACAATACAAAAGATGGTAAAGAAGCAAAGAGGTGTGAATTAGTTATTGAAAAGATTCTAGTGTATCAGTTTATGCCTATATTTCGTGACAGCATAGTGTATGAGTATGCAAGACATGCCCATAGAGCTCGATGGTTGGACTTGCAATTCAAGTTATGCAAGGACACATTTCTGGTTGGTAGCATTGTTTCAGTCATTGACTTTGCAGAGAACTACAGTCTACAACCACAACGTGAGGTGCAATCACAATATTACAACTCCACACAGGTTTCTATATTTGTGCACATCGCATTCATTCATGCAAATGATAGTACAGAGGATGATAGAAAGATCATAAGGGAGTATAATTTCTATATTAGTGATGATCGCATGCATTCTACGAAGTTCGTGCAAGGTTGCTTTCAGGTGTTCTACAATGATTTGGCTAGAAGGGGCATATCGTTCAGTCAACATATCATATGGTCAGATAACTATGCGTCACAATTCAAGAACTCACAGAATTTCTATTGGCTGAGTAGGAGGCATAATTTTACAGGTATTCAACATATGTGGAACTTTTGTGAGGCCGGGCATGGAAAGGGGGAGCATGATGGTGCAGGAGCATGTATCAAAAGAGCCATAGCACGAGAAGAGTTAAAGTATAAAGACAATGCAAAGTTGACAGATGCAAAATTGATTGTCGAGTGGTGTTATACTTCCATGGGTCCAGGTAATGAAGGTAAGTCTTTAGTTCGTAGATTTTTTTGGTTGATAGATGATACTAACATTGCACCATATGAGGATTGTTGTACACTGATAGGATCAAATGAGATGCACTCTTTCAGAAGCTCAATTGCAGGTTCATGGAGTATCCATACACGAAAGATGTCATGCTTTTGTTCTTCCTATACAATTCAAGTCTGGGATGAGTGCGAGTCAAAGGAGTGGGTTGACGAATGGCAGTTAAGTTATCTTAGCCCACTTGACACGTATCAACCCCCGATGGCACTAGAACTAACACAGATGGAATCGTCAATTGACTTTGACCACATATCAGATTTAGTTCAACCAAGTAATATAGGGTATGTATATGCATCTAATTTCATCTAGTTCAACCAAGTAATGTCATCTTACTTTGTAGTGTTTTTGTAATGTTGACTAATTTCATCTAATTTGCTACACATATCAATGTAAGGCACGTATATGCAGTTATTGCAGATGAAGATAATGAAGAGGGAACAGATTATTACTTATATCGTTGTGTTGAGGCCAAAAAGAAATTGGAGGCCCCTGTTACAGATGGAGAAAACATCGAATACCCTACAGGATTAGTGGTTATTATTGGAACATGGCTTAGAAGGTACCCACATAAGAGTGTTAATATTTGGCTATTTTAGGACTTTGACACCAATCGGAAGATTCTTCATTACTCGAACCTTGTCGTGGCATCCAATATTCATTTGATGAAGTATCGGGGTAGACCTTTGAACAAAATATTGTAGAAGGTGCGTGAGTCTGACCATGAAGCAATACTTGACACAATAAAGAGTAGAGCAGACCCGGATGGTTCATTGGATTAATTTGTAAGTATTCACATTGATTTTGTAAAGTTATGTTACATTGAGTTGTAAGTATGCACATTAAAATTTTGTAAGGTTTGTCTTTTTTTTATTTCCTCCTGCATTTTTACACATATGTACACATTTTTACATCATCATGTTATGCATTTTTGGTGTCCTGCTCCTGATACGACCAAACTCATAACTCACCCTACTTCCTCTAGACACCATTTGATGATCTCTCCAACACTCTGGATCTAGGGTGCCCAATCATGATGATGACCTATATACCATTCTCCCAAGGTGCTCATAATGAATGAAAAGAAGACCAAGGGTGCCCAAGCTTAATAGACTTATTTCTTTCAATTTTGATGATCCAAACTCTTGCAATATGACATCCACTTTCATGCCTTTAGATCTTCCTTCACATATAGGGCACCAAATCAAGTTGAAAAATCTACATAAGGGCGCCAAACTGGATGAAAGGAGACATGAAATGCACCTTAGGACTCCATGCTAAGGTTTGAGCCATTAAAGTCTCTTGATATTAGGCGCTCATGATGATGAAACTTAGAGCTTTTTCCTTTCCTATGTGCTCATCTAAGATGTTTGAATGATAAGGAGTGCCTCAACCTCTATAATGTACATTGGGCACCAAAATCAAGGTGATTTTAAGTCACTTTGAGTCATTTGGGGTCAGTTTGAGTCTTTGAGTCATGTTGCAAAAAAGTGTCAATGTTGACAAGTTGCACAAAACAACTTTTGCATTTTTGGTATCCTGCTAGTGATGTGACCAAACTAACTATTCCAACTTGTCTGAATGGGTACATTTATGCTAGGCATGGTCCTATTTTTCACCCAAACATGTCGAAATAGTATGAGCTACATTGTACCGACGATATCCCTGAAGAGTCTAAAGTGCAAAAAGGTAGCAATCTTTGACGAGATGTTACTCAAAAACCGTGTCACTTAGAAACATTTCATCTGAGGCAACGCGATCATGTAAAGTGCCTCTACAATAACCTCTCTCAGTTTTTTATATCTCTGAGGCATTTACCCGTGGTGAAAGGTTTTCTGCTGCCCCAAAAATCATTAGAAGGAGGCAGTGTAAAGTTGCAAAGGGGTGTAACTTTCATCCTGCTCCTGATGCAACCAAACTGACTATTCTAACGTGTCTGAATGGGTACATTTACGCTAGGCATGGTCCTATTTTTCACCCAAACATGTCGAAACAGTCTGAGCTACATTGTACCGACGATATCCCTGAAGAGTCCAAAGTGCAAAAAGGTAGCAATCTTTGATGAGATGTTACTCGAAAATCGTGTCACTTAGAAACATTCCATCTAAGGAAACGTGATCATATAAAGTGTCTCTACAATAACTTCTCTCAGTTTTTTATATCTCTGAGGCATTTGCCCGTGGTGAAAGGTTTTCTGCTACCCCAAAAATCATCAAGAGGCAGTGTAAAGTTACAAAGGGGTGTAACTTTCATCCTGCTCCTGATGCAACCAAACTGACTATTCTAATGCGTCTGAATGGGTACATTTACGCTAGGCATGGTCCTGTTTTTCACCCAAACATGTCGAAACAGTCTGAGCTACATTGTACCGACGATATCCCTGAAGAGTCCAAAGTGCAAAAAGGTAGCAATCTTTGATGAGATGTTACTCGAAAATCGTGTCACTTAGAAACATTCCGTCTAAGGAAACGTGATCATATAAAGTGTCTCTACAATAATTTCTCTCAGTTTTTTATATCTCTGAGGCATTTGCCCGTGGTGAAAGGTTTTCTGCTACCCCAAAAAATCATCAAGAGGCAGTGTAAAGTTACAAAGGGGTGTAACTTTCATCCTGCTCCTGATGCAACCAAACTGACTATTCTAATGCGTCTGAATGGGTACATTTACGCTAGGCATGGTCCTGTTTTTCACCCAAACATGTCGAAACAGTCTGAGCTACATTGTACCGATGATATCCCTGAAGAGTCCAAAGTGCAAAAAGGCAACAATCTTTGACGAGATGTTACTCAAAAACTGTGTCACTTAGAAATATTTCATCTAAGGCAACGTGATCACATAAAGTGCCTCTACAATAACCTCTCTCAGTTTTTTATATCTCTGAGGCATTTGCTCGTGGTGAAAGGTTTTCTGCTGCCCCAAAAATCGTTAGAAGGAGGCAGTGTAAAGTTGCAAAGGGGTGTAACTTTTGTCCTGCTCCTGATGCAACCAAACTGACTATTCCAATGTGTCCCAATGGGTACATTTACACTAGGCATGGTCCTATTTTTCACCCAAACATGTCGAAACAGTCTGAGCTACATTGTACCGACAATATCCCTGAAGAGTCCAAAGTGCAAAAAGGCAGCAATCTTTGATGAGATGTTACTCGAAAACCATGTCACTTAAAAATATTTTGTCTGAGGCAACACAATCAGGTAGAGTGCCTCTATAATAACCTCTCTTGGTTTTTTATATCTCTGAGGCATTTGCCCATGGTGAAAGGTTTACTGCTGCCCCAAAAATCGTCAAAAGGAGGCAGTGTAAAGTTGCAAAGGGATGTAACTTTCGTCCTGCTCCTGATGTGACCAAACTGACTGTTCCAACGCATCTGAATGGGTACATTTATGCTAGGCATGGTCCTATTTTTCACCCAAACATGTCGAAACAGTCTGAACTACATTGTACCGACGATATCCCTAAAGAGTCTAAAGTGCAAAAAGGCAGCAATCTTTGACGAGATGTTACTCAAAAACTGTGTCACTTACAAACATTCTGTCTAAGGCAACGCGATCACGTAGAGTGCCTCTACAATAACCTCTCTCAATTTTTTATATCTCTGAGACATTTGCCCATGGTGAAAGGTTTTCTGCTGCCCCAAAAATTGTCAGAAGGAGGCAGTGTATTAAGTCAGGATGAAAGTCTATTCACTCTAGGCACCTATTGTGACAAAATCACACATCACACCAGAGAATCCCAAACATGCACCTTGAACAAGTGATGCTACAAGTGGTGAACAAAATGGGCGCCTTGAAGAATTGAGCCCTCCAAGACATCTTGCAATTGCCTAAAAGTCCAAAATTTACATAAGTGAGTTAAGGAGCCATTTTCCATCTCCAGAGCCTCCTTTGGGCGCCTTAACATGGAGTGAATGTTTTAGTCTATGAAAGATTGCGCCTAAATAATATAACAACCCCTTGAGTCACTAGGATGAATTAAGTTAACAAAATGAACTTCATTGAGGGAGGCGCACTTGTGCATCTAGACAACTCTAGTTTAGCGCCTGAGAAAAAGCATGTTTAGAGACACCCCTCGAATGACCCCTCTAGAACCAATAACCATAGCTCAAGATCCTTAACCATGAGAAGATAAAGCATTAAAAAAATTCATCTAAAGGATGGGAAATACCTCTTAGATGATAGTCTACCGAGTAGACCAAGAGTGGGGAATGAGAATGCTCCTCGAAGATACACCAAGCCACAATGACTCTCTCCAATAAGAATCTTCTCTAGGTCCATAATTAACTCACACCCATATCCAAGTGAAAGTCTCCTTGGTCTTCCTAGTAAAACCTCTAAAGGGTAACCATCTCAACAAGTGTCTCCAATCCCAAGAGAACTCTAGCCTCACCCAAGTCTCGAAGTATGTATGAGAACCTACAACCAATCAATCCATGTTAAGCTCCAAATGCAACACTACATTATCATGAAGCTCCCAAGAACATGACCAATGTACTCAATACCAAGAGAACCAACAAGACCACTGTCAAAACTCCAACTACAAAATTAGGTATCCAAACATGACATCATGATCTAACATCTCCTGCTAGAAGATCACATGCACCAATATAGACATCCTAGTCTCAAGAGAACTTGTATCATGCTAATACTCTAATCTAGAATCAAGAGTCCACCAAGACACACTACCCAACACCTCTAAACTAAGGATCAACATCTACAACCACATGAAGATAACCATCTCCTAAAAATAGTAGCCAAGATGTCAAAGCACTCTCACTACAAATAATAATCATAATCCAAGAGTTTGTCCATTACACCCAACCACTATATAAGATCATCCATCACTAGGTGATGAATACACATCACTATCAAAGCTCCCACTGAACCATGATATGAACTACACATGGCATTGTGATAACCATCTCCTAAATAAAGATCACCATGGTCCACACACACTCAACTATAATACTAATAACTCCAAAGTAGAACCAAGATCTCCAATCTAAGAAGATAAACCATCATTACTGTCAAAAGCTCACACTAAACTATGCAACTAAGATATCCATGACATCATGATAAACATGCTACAAGTCCCAATAACCAACTATCCAATCATTCTCATCATCCATCATCTCATCCCAATGCAACATACTAATGCACAAATGAGCATAGACAAGGAAAAATAACAAAGTCTACATCAACACTGTATCAATCCCGTGGATATAGGCAATATGCATTCAAGTCATCCCACTACAATCAATGAGGTGTGCATCCCAAAAAAATGGATAACTTGTAGATCCCAACCATTGAAAACATGCAAAATCATCATCACATTAGTAACTTCCAAACTGAGATATCAAATAATATAACTTATAGACTTAACCAAATCAATCATAGATTCAACTTTCCAAACAAGTTTACAAATGAGTAGCCATAGTCAAGGAACTAATCAAGCATCTAAGAGATAAGAACAATGTGCTAAAAGTAAAGCACAACACCACCTGTAATCATGAATCAAACATCATAACCCATACCTATCAACTACAAACATGGTCAAGTCTTGCCAATGCTCAAATGTACCTACATATCCATGACACCATAATTATCATCATTGCTATACCTATGCTCAAATCCCACTGAAACAAAACTCCTAGTCTCACCATGTATCAAACATGTCCTCAAACCAAAATATTGCTGAGCCCATGGAGATTGATACACCCACTTCAATAGAATAGGCAATTAATGTACCTGATGTGTCTTCATTTAATAAACTAGTAAACATCATTTGCATCCATACTTAAACCAATCTTATTGTTGTGTTTGATGTGTCCTCTTTCAAACGACCATTTAACAAAATTTGAGTCCAAACAATAAACATTTACAACCATAAACATCTCAAAGTCCAAAATCCAAACATTCTATCATCCTTAATCATTTCCATCATAGACCCTTGGTTTGAAAAAATTATTATGCAAGATAAAAACCCTATGCCTATTACCTTGTGTGAGGCTCATGCAAAACCCAAAATCACAATCAAAATAGGTCCTCAAACCATGCATCCTTTAAATGAGATCTTTTATCCAAATCAATCAAAAAATCCCTTTGACAATGATGATGATGATAGTCTTGTAGATCAAGATGATATCAAGATGACAATAGCATTAACTATGAGATCATTACATGCAAACTTTCCATAAACCTTCATCTCCCACTCATGAACATGCAAGAATATTTCAAACAAGAAATGACTAGCACTAGCTATCATGCCAATCCTAAATACACATCTAATGGTCATCCTTATGGTACCTTTGGTAAGGGAAGAACCACTTTAGACCAAGGTCCTTATATTCAATTCATATCTCCAATCCCAACCGCATGTGAGAACTGTTTATCCTATGTATCCTATTCAAATCCTCCATCTCATAATCCTTACATTCCAACTTATCCATCAATCCAAACCCACTACATCCAAATCATCCTTTTCAGATTTCCTCCAAGGACTTCTAGTAGAGGAAAAATCTCAAACTAGAAATCACAAATTCAATTAGTGTACCTCTCCCAAGCCTATCCAAAAGTCACATAGTACCATGTCTATCCATCAAACACCACAATGCAATCAAAATCCTAACAACATGCCCATGATCCAAGATCAAGTGCAATCATGCAAAGATATTATCAATCACAAGCCTATTAAGAATGAACTAGAGTCTTCTAGTACCATACTTTTCCATCAAACACCATCATTTAATCCATGGCCTATCAAGCCTATCAAAGAAAATGCAAACATCCTATGTAATACAATCAGACTTTAAATATTTGAAGTAGCCATCTACAAATATCCATTCAAACGTGGATTTATAATGCAAGTATGGATGCCATCAATAAAAAAGATTTGTATTAACCAAATATCCATATAGGCATACATCAATATCTGTCAATATAAGTATAACATATATACAAAATAGCCATATAGGCATACAATGTCAACTATGTACAATACAAAATATATGTCCACAAATGCCATATAGGCATACAACAAAGGAACACAATAAAAAGTCATTCCCCTCTGGCTGGTGAAGAGAATAAATCACGAGCAGCCTTTGATCTTCTAGGGGATGGAGACATGCATGTGGGTGGTCTACTACGAACCCAAGGGCTACTCCTCCTATTTAGGTCTTCCTGCATCTTTACCTGTTACAATAAAAAGTATAGACATTAATATATAGAAATTACATGTTATAAAAAATAAAACATTTAACAAAATAATCACTTACCGCTAACATATAATCTGTCTCCTCGCTTGCCTCAGTAGCAGGAATAGGCCCTGGTGATGTTATGTCTTATAGAAACCATCCAGATAGAAATTAAACTTCAAATCAATAATCTTTTGATTTTTCAAAAATAGACAACTATAACAATGAATGTAAATTGAAATTTACTAATATGCCTCATACCCCTGTCAATGCCATGGAGCTATGAATCGCAGAGCCCACACCCTGCTCCATTGCCCTATGAACATGGGGAGGTGTCTCTGTAGCCTGCATCATCTGGAAATAAAACAACATTATTCAATTACGAAAACTATAATAGTGATGCAAATGGCTCCTAACATACACACACGTTCATCTAAACATGGAAGTACACACAATAAAGCACACAAATCACATACAAAAATTTAGTAAGTACAATTCATTCATTAAACTATTTATTTTATTACCTCCGTAAAGCTTTGAAGTCCACCACCGCTGGCAAGTGTTGCCATGAAATCTACAGTATTAACCTATTCAACATCCAAAATCAGAAATTAGAATACCATTCACATAATGATGCTATTCACATGTAATATTTATAATTGTTTACTAGTTGTTAGGACAGTAAAAATTTAAAAATTTTGCTATCTTTTCACTCCATCATATTTAAACAAATCCTGAAAAAACATCCCAAAAGACCATAATAAAAATTTGATATATCTCACAAGATGTCAATAGATGAGCAGTGCCAAATTTCTTCAAAATCAATCCATCGGCAAGATGTTGTTTTGCTTATACCGATACGTTAGAAATCAATGGAGATAACTATCGGCATGAGAATATAGATCGGAGAGAGATTTGTAAGAGCTGCTGATAGAAGTAATACCGATGGCCTGTTATCGGTAAAAGAACCAAGAAGTCACACTGATCGGCATGACTAGTAATCATTGGGTGGTCCTTTAAAAGCTACCCTGACGGTTCATATCATACCGATGAAAAATATCGGCAAAAGTCTCACCAAATATCCTACAGGGACAAAAGGCAACCATAATCATCGGCAAGAAATAAAGCGTCGGGATGAAAAATAAATAGATCTCTGATACTGCATTCTCTTGGCGAAACAATAAAAAGGCACTTTCGGTGTGAGTCACACCGATAATCATATTCATCAGTATAACTTAATATATCGGAATGAAGCAGAAATATCTTGCTGAATCGCAAGTCACGGTGATCAAAAGGTGTCGGTGACACTTTAATCTACTTTGCCCAATAAAGAATACAAAAGGGCCATCGGGGAGACGGTTTGGATCGGGTTATCTCTAAAAAGCTATCCCGATAGTATATGTCATTCCGATAAGAGTAAAGTTTATACCTGTTGATACTCTAGCGGCGAGATAATAACAAAGTCATCCCGATCCAAAGTCAAGATGACTATCGGTGAGACAACAAAGATTGGGGGAACATAATTATATTGTCCCGATAGTATTAATCACCCCGATAAACAAATCATATCGGTGGGACTCATTATATCGCAGAGAAATCCAAAACACTTGGCGATGAAGGAAGTCATGCCGATGGTCGCGCCCACTTAAGATATGACATTACATAGCGTCGGGAATACAATTGAGGGGTTACGCCGATTGACTGTTCATGCCATAAAAGCATTGAGGTCACCCAGACATTTTAAAATTCACGCCGATAAGAAGAGTTATGGCGATGTGACACTTCACAGCGATGAACATTGAATTGATCAGATAATTAAATACAAACGGCTACGAAATTTCTACGATCATTATAATTGCAAAAAAACTATCCGAGAAAAGAATACAGAGGAATTCTTGAGGCGCAAAATAGAGGATTCCAATTCCAGCCACCGAACGACAGGTACATATATACAAACCACTGTATAGCCTGTATTTAAATTTTTTGCCAAAATTTTAAAATGAAACTCCGGGAAAGGGAAAAGGAAGAAAGTCACAAGGGGAAACCAGTAAGCCTAAGAAACAAAATATTGAACAAACCCCTGAGGAGAAAGTGAGAGAAAGAAAACTCAATTAGGACCTAATTGACCAATTTCCTAGGTCAACTCCCAAAGCCAGGAGGTCTGCCCAACTTAGGGCAGAAGTGGAAAAATTGGAAGATAAACATAAACGCCTAGGAGATATCTGGACCCCAATTCGGGGATATGAGCTTTTTAGATTCCACTATAATAGAAGGTTTAGGAATGCTCCTGTGTCAAACCCATGGCACATAAATTTAGGCAAACTAGTTGTACCTAATGTATTCTTGAATGTGGAACTCCTTCAATTGCTTGCCAGACATTACAATTCAGGCCCGAAAGCCATCTGCAACCCACAGGGAGAACCACTCATGCATTTATCAAAAAATGCTATTTGCGAAGTGTATGATCTAGATGATTTATGCAATGTCCCTATTGTTTATGAAGATCTGGATAAAGAGTATTGGAGAATGGATACAACCTACAATGGATGGAGGTTGCCCATTCATAAGCCCAGGGTTGAAGGAGAAGTGATGCCATTAACTTAAAATGATGGTCCTCCCTTTCATGTAGCCATATTTGAACCATATATACAATATACCTATTTCTTTGTAGGTCAAGTCCTGGGTTCAGAGGTCCCTGAGTTCATGACTATTCCTCTAATGGTCATAGCTTCTGACATTCAGTGTCATAATGCAAGGCAATTTTATTATGCTTCTTATATTGCTAATAGAATGGACTCTGGTCTGTCTGCAATAAAGAACAATGCTCCAGCATGCTCTTTTGAGCATTACTCAATGCTTATGCACATGGTGTTATATTACGGCCAGGAAGTAGGGTTATGGCCAAGTGAGTTTCGAGTTGTTGCTGCAGATAAGAAAGGGGAAAGGATACCCATACAAATGTGGACTAGAATCTGGGATAGTAGATATGCCCACTCCAGCTATGCTTAATTTGAAGAGCATTGTGTAAAAGTGTTGTATAGGTATTTTAACCACCCTTGTGAATATTCAATTTCAACTAAAATCAAAAGGTTCCTCAGACCAAAAGATTTTGGTGGCCCCCCTACTGTCACTCATAATTGGGGAGACTGGTATTGCTTTGAGGATGCTACTATGATCAGAGTTTATGGTTTTGAGGATGCTCCATTCATATTGCCTAAGACTACCCCTGACAGGCTTGCATATTTAGAGATAATCAGGCAAATGCATTGTTCAAATGTGATGCATTTGAGTTCACATGACAAACAATCGTTTATGCCCAGCACCTTATGTTTTGGAGATTTTACTATGGTTTCAAAAGAAGGTTACAATCTCATTCTGGATAAATTAATGCATTATAACATGATGACTGCTGAGGCGAGAAAAGGATTTGACCCTGAAGGTTTTATTGACTCTGCAAGAAGAAAACAAAATCTCAGTGGATATATGCACATACATTATCCACATGATGATGTCATTAGAAATTTAGAAGAAGCAGAAGTTGAATTGGTGGTAGAAAAATATAACAGGGATTTAAATGAAAAGAAAAAATAGTTAGCAGAGATTGAAGTGGTTTCCTCTAAAGATGAAGAATTGACAGAACAAGAGCAGCCACAAGATAAAACAATAGAAATGTCCAAAAGGAAAATGCAACAGTATCAACCTCCAGTTGTGCTACATGATGAGAAGGGGTCTGCTGATGAAGATCCATGCCAAACAGCCTATGATTCTTTCATTTTAGATGATAAATTTATTCAGTCAAAAGAATTTAAATCATTCTTGTATAAATACAAAGGGAAAGAGATCAGAGCGTCAGTAGATGATGTTTCTGCTGATAATGAAAAACAATTATTAGATATGTTGAAGGAAACAGTAGATAAAGAAATGCAAGACATGACACCTAGCAAGGGCAGATAGTTGCTCAAGGATGCAGGGGTTATGATTTTTCCTGGTTTGGATTTAAATTCTGCTTTGGTTTTTGATAGTTTTCTGAATAATGCTAATGACAAGTATAAGCTTACTCCAGAAGGAGTTAACGAAGTATATATGGGAACAAGATACAATAATGATGAAAATTCCTTGATGATATGGGCGTTATACCCTCCCCATAAGAAGACGGCCATCATAGATACTAAAAATTTTTTTGGCCATGTTATGACTTTCAGAGCAGGAGAAACTGGCCCTATAATTACTGTAGACATTGGTATCAATGTTGCAAAGTTGAATAAAGCACAAGCTCAAATGTTGATCAAAGAAAGAGATGCTTACAAATTGAATTGTGAGAGATTGACAAAAGAAAATGATTACTTGAAGGATGCTGTTAAGAGCACTTTTGGCCAATCCATAAAAAGAATAACTCAAGGTGAGAGCTCACAAGGCATTCAAGTATTATCCCCTGACCAGGCCACACAAATTCAGATAGATGCATTTGTTACAATACTACAGAGCAGGTATACAAACATGGTGCAATGGTTAAACCAGTTTTGGGATAATTACTCAGAGAATCATAAAGCAGTTAAAGAACATGAAAGACTTGAAAAGAGAATACAAGAAAAATTGATTGAGTTACAAAATAGAAGTGCTACTGATAGTACCACTATCTCTGATGCAAGAGCATTACTCAAACAGCATCAAAATTACTATGACAAACTTAAAGCTGATGCTAAGGAAGGAACTGATGCCTCAAATGCAGGAGTGCCCAGATTATTTAAAGACAATGGAGAGGTAAAAAGCAAAGAAGAATGGATTATTGATTGTCAAGTTATATTGCACGAGGCCACAGGAGTGCTCAAAGACAAGACTTCTGCATCCAGAGAAGCCTACAAACACCTGGAAAAGATGGTCACACTTGAGGTGATTACCAGAGATGCTATTGATCTTACTGATTCTCATCGTGAGCAGGAATACTTGGATCACTTGGCTAAAGTTTACTTATGGCTAAATAGAGCCTAATTACGCTATGTAATTATTGTTAATGCTTGTTAAGTTCCCAAAAGACTTATTGAAGAGTTATGTCTCTTCATAGAAACATCTATATAAGTTCAAACAATCGATGCTAAAATAAAAAAATGAGTAGTAGAAGATATTCATATATACAATATACAATGTTTCAAAATGACTATGTTGCATATTTTATTTGAAGAAGAAGTTTGAAGTTCTCTGATTCAGTGGTTCTGCTTTGGTATCAGTTGTTTGTTGAAATTATTCAATAGTGTGGCTGTCTCCATTTCTGCATTTCCTTGTTATTCAGATTGATGTATCAAGTATATATTTAATCTGTCAATACACATTTGCTGTATCTGTGTGATTAAATAGGTTGGTGTCCAATTGAGGAATTAAACCCTTCTGATTTAGTCATAGTAGCCTGGAAGTATTAAGTTTGGATTACTAAGTAGAGCCATATAATTAGGATTGTCATTCTGTCTCCAAGACAATACTATCTGTTAATCTTGTTTGTTCATTTCATTTGGTTCCTTCAATAAAGGATTAAAATACCTTCTGGAGAATTACAAGATATCTGATTATATTGGTTGGATTGTTAAGAAGAGTCTGTCAGTCATTTCCTTGCACATTTATACAAGTTATAAACTAAAATTGTGCCAAACAATTAGAATTATTGCCATTAACAAACCACTAGTCTTGGTCCTTCAAGTGACTCTATTACCCAACAAGGCACTAGTCTTATTTCCTTTTACCTTGATATTGCTTATACAATTTCTACAAATCACTTATTAAACATTATACATTAATTAGCCATCTTTTTCATCTATCCTACATCTTATGCCATTGTAGATAGATCTAATTAGTCCACTCATTCACACTCAGACTGTTTTAATATTTCAAGGTTCACCCACCTAGGTGTAGCAGGACCTAAAGTGTAGGAAATCATCAAACCTTGAAGGTTGATTTCGTCAAGTTAGTTCAAAAACGTTGCAAATCCAAACATAGAGCTTGGCATCCTCTTAGGATTAGCAACCTGCATTTTTGAGACCTAACAAATTGGCGACTCTATTGGGGACTAGTAAAAGACCTTAGAAATTAATCCTTTCTTCCATAGAGTCATTTCAGAAAATTTAATTTGGTAACTCTGCTGGTGACAAGAACCCTACATACATAATATAAACTTTTCCTATTTAATAAATAGGTGGCGACTCTAGTTATTATAACAAAGAATTCAATATCGAATGGATGGTAGGAGATCAAAGATGGAAGGTAAAAAATTGCAGTCATCTCCACCACTTAGAAACATTTCCAAGAGAAATGGAAATTCAAATTATTCTCACCAAGATAATAATCTGGATATCCAAGAGAATGATTCAGAGCAAAATATCTCAATTCACAACAAATTCACACCTCTGCATGATTCAAACGAGAACCTCAGTGGAGCAACTGATGATATTTTGGCAAGGTACAGACCCACTCCTCAAGAACAGCGTGATCATGATGCAAAAGTCATGAGGGATATTGATAGGAACCAAGCTGAACATGATTTCAAGATGTCATTACATCAAGGAGAAGAGATAGGATATGGATTTTCAAATCAAGGAATGAATGATAATCCAGAACATCAGGAAATAAATAATTAGGACATGAGTGAAGAGCAACAGGAAATAGTCATGCTCTGGAAGGAACTTGAAAGGTACAAGATACAGGAAGAGAGGGAGTTGTTGCAGCAAGAAATTCAACAGAGGAAAAGTAAAGCCAAAATAGTCCCCCCAAAATATGTACCTCCGCATAGAGGGAATATTTCAAGAAATACACAGCAAAATACAGGTGGTGTTCAAAACTCACATGCATCCGGGAGTCATCAGAATACTATTCCCCAAAACCCTAGACCACCTCCTATACATAATGCATCTCAACATATGGCAAATAATTACCCACCCCCTGGTCAACAATATTATAGACCACAAAACAATTACACAAATCCCCACATGAACCAACATCAACAATATGCATACCATTAGCCACCAGGTGGATATAATTATTATCCCAATCCACCACCTTTGAACTTCCTGCCTCAAAACCTTGCAAATATATGTAGTCAATTTGATTTAATCGGATATCAGTTGTATCCATATCCTATGGATAGTACTTGGAGAAATATGGTACCTAAGTTTACTGGAAACAATGCAGTATCTGCGGAAGATCATATTAGAAGTTTTAATGCTTTTGTACAAGATATTGGTATGGATTGGGAAGACATTAGAATGAGGTTATTCATGATGTCCCTCACTGAAGATGTCAGAGATTGGTTTAACAGCTTGCCTGATGCATCAATCAATTCAATAACTAATTTCCATAACCAGTTTAAGGATCAGTATGGTAACCAATATGCTCCTGAGTTTGCATTACATGAATTAATAAGTATACAGAAGTATCACAATGAGTCAGTGTTTGATTTCAACCTAAAGTTTTCCAAGTTACATAATAAGGTACCACATGGAGCCAAGTTATCTGATCAGGCAACACTGAGTATTTATATGAAAGTATTTAACCCCAAAACAGGGTACGAGCTCAGAAATAGGTGTCCTGCAACCTTGGCCGAAGCACAGAAAGTGGCCATAACTATTGAAAATAATAGGAAGGCTACAAGAATGGTCAGTAAAAGGGATAATCATAGAAATCCTCAGAATCCAAATGTTCAACAAGCTAAACCAGAGGGTCAGCATAGGCATGATAGACCTAGGTTACATGATATGCCCTACAATACAAATTGGAAGGATGGAAGACCTATCGATAACAGCAGAAAGCAACCATATGGAAAATATACTCCCGATCCCCTGAAAAGAAACATGGCACATATGGCAGAAAATAAGCCTTGGTGTTTTGTATGTAATTTACCACATTTACCTGAATACTGTGAGGTAGCTAAATCCATACAGCAAGAGGAAATGCTATACAACTATAATAGAGATAATCACACCACCAATATGATGCAGGATACACCATGTGTGGTGACAGAAGATTATTCTTCTTTAGAAGAAGAAGGATATGAGTATGATGTAGGGAACCAGAAGTATCATATCAACATGGGAGAACAAGAGGTATTCTCAGACCAAGAAGATAGTTATAACAACAAGTCATATGGTCAATGGAGAAAACCTACTGAGGATGAAAGAGAAGCTCTCACAGTGGCTGCAGTGGCTCAAGCTCGAAATACTTACAACTTAAGGAATAGAACAACAAATGTTGGGCAGGGAACTCCTGGGAGTGTATTCATAAAAGACCAGAATAACAAAGGGAATAATACAAAATCATCATCTAAAGAACCAGAAAAGGGGGATAAAAGTAAAATGAAAGAAAATCAAGAAAAAGAGAACACAAAAATAAAAAAGAATGATCAGATCATAGCCCACTCTTTTGACATTGCACATGCGGTGTCTCAGGTGAAGATATCAATTCCACTTCTAGAGATGATGAAAATAGATAAATATAGGAGTACAGTTGTCAAGATGATTTCTGATACACCAAATCCAAAACATAAAGGGTTTGAAAAAACAACAAATAATGTGCATCAGGAAAATTTCAAGATGCCTGAGGTATACCTTGGTGACACACTTACAAAAAATCCCTCACAGGTAGACCCATTCTATACTACACTAGTAATCAAGAACAGGATAGTCAGAAATTGCATGATTGATTCAGGTGCTGCTATGAATATCATGCCTATAGCAGTTATAAAAGAATTGGGAATGTGGGTTGATACTACGTATGGCCAGTGTTATGCAATGGATAACAGATCTATTCCAGTAGTTGGTATCATGAAGGATGTAGAGATAAAACTTGCCTCACACCCTGAAGCAACTTATAACATTGACATTACTGTGGTTGACATCCCACCGTATTATGGAATGCTTCTATCAAGGTAATGGGCTACAATGGCAGGAGGCAATGTTCAGTTAGACTTATCATATGCCACCATACCAGTGGGTGGCAAGGAAATCAAATTGTGCAGAGAGCCAAGGTATGACAATATTATAGAAAGAATGGATCGGCATCAGATAAATTTCTTTTGTGACACAGATTTAGAAGTTTTCAAAGTTGGAGAAACTACACCAGAATTGCATAACACTGACCCAATACACACTGAATCTATGAAAGGAGAAAATGATTTGTGGAAAATGTATTTCGATGGCGCATGCAGCAAAATAGGAAATGGGGCTGGAGTAGTTTTCATTTCACCAGGAGGTAAAACTTTCAAATACTCTTTCCTATTGACATTTGAATGCACAAATAATGTAGCTGAGTATGAAGCCCTGCTCATTGGCCTAAACATAGCCACCAAACACAAAATAAAAAAGTTGGCTGTCTATGGTGATTCTGAACTGGTCATCTCCCAAGTAAGAGAAAAATACTTATCTAAAAATAAAAGATTAAGATAGTACAAAAATGCAGTTTGGGATAGTGTTGAATTATTTGATGCATTTTCAATCAGCTGGGTTGATAGGTCTAAAAACATTATGGCAGATTTTTTAGCAAACATTGCATTAAAGAGAGATGATGTCACATTAGGAGGGATCACAGAAGTTGAATTCAAAACTAGACCTACCATCCCTGATAATATACAGAACTGGCAAGTGTTTGATAGCGATGCTGATATAATCAATTTCTTACATTGTGCTGACTATTATGAAAATCAAGAAATTGATTTCAATGCATTTGTAGAGGAACATGATGGGAAGGAAACCCTTTTTGGCCAAGAGGTGGTTCAATTGAAAACAAATAAGATACCCAAGGGACTTATTACATTAGAAAAGGTATTTGATGGCCATGATAGATGTAAAAAGAAAGACACACCAGTGATACCTAGTAACATTGAAGAAATCAATTTAGGAACACAAACCACCCCAAAGAATGTGTATATTGGAAGAAATCTTGACCCAAAAATTAGAAGCAAACTTATCAACCTGCTCAGGAAGTACAGGCATGTGTTTGCTTGGTCATATGATGATTTAAAGGCATATAGAGAGGATCTATTTCAACATGAGATACCACTGAAGCCAGATGCTAAACCATTCAGACAGAAACAGAGGCCGATTAATCCTACATTAGCCCCTAAAATGCTAGAGGAACTTACAAAGTTAAGGGATGGAGCTATAATCAAACCTATTAGACATTCTTCCTGGGTTTCAAATTTAGTACCTGTCAGGAAAAAGAATGGTGACATTAGACTGTGTGTGGATTTCAGAAACTTGAATAAATCTTCCCTCAAAGATAATTATCCTCTGCCCAATATGGAGGCAATATTGCAGAAAGTCACTGGGTGTGAATTGCTATCAATGATGGATGGTTTCTCTGGCTACGATCAGGTAAAAGTTAAGGAGTCTGAACAATTTAAGACTGCATTCACCACTCCGTGGGGAACATATGTATATTTGAGAATGCCATTCGGATTAACTAATGCTGGAGCAACATTTCAAAGAGCAATGGATGTAGCTTTTGTTGAATTGATCAATAAGATTATGATAGTATATCAAGACGACTTGACAGCATATTCAAAAAGGGCCAAAGATCATTGCACACATTTAGAACAAATATTTATCAAAGCCCTAGAATATGGGATATCATTGAACCCTAAAAAATGCCATTTTGCAGTGACAGAAGGAAAATTGCTTGGCCATATAGTCTCGAAGGAAGGAGTTAAAATAGATCCTAAAAGGGTAAAAGCAATTGATCAAGTCCCTATTCCAAAAAATGTAAAAGTTATACAATCATTTTTTGGTCAAATAAATTTTGTCAGAAGATTTATACCAAATTTTGCAGAGATTGTTTGTCCTATATCAAGAATGCTGAAGAAGAACTCAGAAATAAAGTGGACAATAGAAGCATTGGAAGCATTTGGCAATATTAAGGAGGCAATCAAGTAAGCTCCAGTCTTAGTATCCCCTGACTTCGGTAAACCTTTCCAACTTTTCTCATTTGCTTCCTATCATACAGTAGCAGTAGTGTTATTACAGAAAAACAATGATGGATATGAACAGCCTATCTCTTTCTTCAGCAAGTCCCTTCAGAATGCAGAGTTGAAGTATGACATTATTGAAAAATAGGCATATGCATTGGTAAAAGCAGTTAAAAATTTTAGACCATATATGGTAGGAGCTAAAATCACAGCATATGTTCCTAATGCTGCAGTGAAGGATGTATTGGTCCAAACTGAAGTCACCGGTAGGAGATGTAGGTGGATCAATAGGATTCAGGAATTCAACATTGAAATCCAAATCACTAATTTGGTAAGGGGACAGCATCTTGCCAAATTGATGACTGAAAGTAATCTTGAAGCCTCTCAGATATGTAATGTTGATGTAAGTACCAGTATTGAACACACTCCATGGTATACTGATATAATATATTATCTAAAACATATGAAGTGTCCTGAAGGATATGATGATAACAAAAGGAGGACACTCAAACTACAAGCTTCAAAATATGTACTCATCAGTGGGGATCTCTATTGGAAAAATAGAGATGGGGTTCTACTATTATGCTTGGATGAATATCGGTCAAAACATATTATGAAGGAGTTGCATGAAGGCATGTGCGGAGGTCATTTCTCAGCAAAGACCACAGCCCACAAGATCCTGAGGGTAGGATACTATTGGCCTAAAGTTTTTAATGATTCATACCAGTATACTAGAAAGTGTGAAGCATGCCAAAAGTTCTAAGGGAAGTTAAAATATCAGGGAGCACTACCCTTAAAACCAATGCAGGTTGAGGCTCCATTTTATCAATGGGGTATTGATTTTATAGGTGAAATCTCAGAGAAATCAAGTGGGGGGCACAGATGGATTTTAGTGGCTACTGATTACTTTACAAAATGGGTGGAAGCAATCCCAACCAAACAGGCTACAAGTAAAGTTGTGATTAACTTTCTAATGGAGAATATTATATGCAGGTTTGGTACCCCAGTAAGATTGATTATAGATAATGGGATGTGTTTTAGATCTGATGAATTCAAAGGTTTTTGCAGTACACATCGTATCACTGTTTCTTATGCTGCTCCCTACCATCCACAGGCCAATGGGCAAGCTGAATCAAGTAATAAGAGCCTCTTGAAAATCATAAAAAGAATGTTGGATAGAAACAAGAAGGCTTGGGATTCAAATTAAGAATGGCAGTATGGGCTGATAGATTTACTATAAAAAGAGCAATTGGGAGATCTCCTTATGAGTTGGTATATGGAACACAAGCAAGATTACTATTGGAAAATCTTATACCAGTATACAAATTCATTCTCCAGGAAGACTTGAATATTCCTGAACCAATGGAAGAAAGGTTGGAACAATTGGCAGAGCTTGATGAAACAAGAAGAATAGCTCAGAGGCAGAATGTTAAATTACAATCACAGGTAAAATATCTCTTTGACAAGAAGGCCAAAGACAGAAAGTTCAAAGTAAATGATCTGGTATTAATGCGGAATGCAAGATGTCAGGACAAAGGAAAACATGGAAAATTTGAAGCCCTGTGGTTGGGTCCTTTCGTTATCACTGGCAAGGGAGGTGATGATTCTTACTATGTACAGAATATGTCAGGAGAGGAGCAGGAATTGCCTGTACATGGGCAATACTTGAAGCAGTTCTTTTCATAAACATGTACAAAGAGAATTGAGTGTTACTAGTGCATGGACAACCTTCAAATCATTCTCAAAATATCTTATTCCATGCACAGTAGTTTAGGAATCATTCCTGCTCCCCATCATTTGTTACCTTCCTTTTCCCATTTTCATAAAAACCTCACCCCAAATAAATAAAATATGTGGTCTACTTCCCCAGGAGATCTGGATCCTTGTTATACTCACAGGGAGTATACATCCCAGACAGAGCCACTGTTAGGACAGTAAAAATTTGAAAATTTTGCTATCTTTTCACTCCATCATATTTGAACAAATCCTGAAAAAACATCTCAAAAGACCATAATAAAAATTTGATATATCTCACAAGATGTCAATAGATGAGCAGTGCCAAATTTCTTCAAAATCAATCCATTGGCAAGATGTTGTTTTGCTTATACTGATACGTGAGAAATCAATGGAGATAACTATCAGCATGAGAATATAGATCGGAGAGAGATTTGTAAGAGCTGCCGATAGAAGAAGTAATACCGATGGCCTATTATCGGTAAAAGAACCAAGAAGTCACACCGATCGGCATGACTAGTAATCATCGGGTGGTCCTTTAAAAGCTACCCCGATGGTTCATATCATATCGATGAAAAATATCGATAAAAGTCTCACCAAATATCCTACAGGGACAAAAGGCAACCATAATCATCGGCAAGAAATAAAGCGTCCGGATGAAAAATAAATAGATCTCCGATACTACATTCTCTTGGCGAAACAATAAAAAGGCACTTTCGGTGTGAGTCACACCGATAATCATATTCATCAGTATAACTTAATATATCGGAATGAAGTAGAAATATCTTGCCGAATCACAAGTCACGGCGATCAAAAGGTGTCGGTGACACTTTAATCTACTTTGGCTGATAAAGAATACAAAAGGGCCATCGGGGAGACAGTTTGGATCAGGTTATCTCTAAAAAGCTATCCCGATAGTATATATCATTCCGATAAGAGTAAAGTTTATACCTGTTGATACTCTAGCGGCGAGACAATAACAAAGTCATCCCGATCCAAAGTAAAGATGACTATCAGTGAGACAATAAAGATCGGGGGAACATAATTATATTGTCCTGATAGTATTAATCACCCCGATAAACAAATCATATCGGTGGGACTCATTATATCGCAGAGAAATCCAAAACACTTGGCGATGAAGGAAGTCATGCCGATGGTCGCATCCACTTAAGATATGACATTACATAGCGTCGGGAATACAATTGATGGGTTACGCCGACTGACTGTTCGCACCATAAAAGCATTGAGGTCGCCCAGACATTTTAAAATTCACGCCAATAAGAAGAGTTATGGCGATGTGACACTTCACAGCAATGAACATTGAATTGATCAGATAATTAAATACAAACGGCTACGAAATTTCTACGATCATTATAATTGCAAAAAAACCATCTGAGAAAAGAATACAGAGGAATTCTTGAGGCGCAAAATAGAAGATTCCAATTCCAGCCACCGAACGACAAGTACATATATACAAACCACTGTATAGCCTGTATTTAAATTTTCTGCCAAAATTTTAAAATGGAAACTCCGGGAAAGGGAAAAGGAAGAAAGTCACAAGGGGAAACCAGTAAGCCTAAGAAACAAAAAACTGAACAAACCCCTGAGGAGAAAGTGAGAGAAAGAAAACTCAATCAGGACCTAATTGACCAATTGCCTAGGTCAACTCCCAAGGCCAGGAGGTCTGCCCAACTCAGGGCAGAAGTGGAAAAATTGGAAGATAAACATAAACGCCTGGGAGATATCTGGACCCCAATTCGGGGATATGAGCTTTTCAGATTCCACTATAATAGAAGGTTTAGGAATGCTCCTGTGTCAAACCCATGGCACATGAATTTAGGCAAACTGGTTGTACCTAATGTATTCTTGAATGTGGAACTCCTTCAATTGCTTACCAGACATTACAATTCAGGCCTGAAAGCCATCTGCAACCAACAGGGAGAACCACTTGTGCATCTATCAAAAAATGCTATTTGCGAAGTGTATGATCTAGATGATTTATGCAATGTCCCTATTGTTTATGAAGATCTGGATAAAGAGTATTGGAGAATGGATACAACCTACAATGGATGGAGGTTGCCCATTCATAAGCCTAGGGTTGAAGGAGAAGTGATGCCATTAACTGAAAATGATGGTCCTCCCTTTCATGTAGCCATATTTGAACCATATATACAATATACCTATTTCTCTGTAGGTCAAGTCCTGGGTTCAGAGGTTCCTGATTTCATGACTATTCCTCTAATGGTCATAGCTTCTGACATTCAGTGTCATAATGCAAGACAATTTGATTATGCTTCTTATATTGCTAATAGAATGGACTCTGGTCTATCTGCAATAAAGAACAATGCTCCAGCATGCTCTTTTGAGCATTACTCAATGCTTATGCACATGGTGTTATATTACGGCCAAGAAGTAGGGTTATGGCCAAGTGAGTTTTGAGTTGTTGCTACAGATAAGAAAGGGGAAAGGATACCCATACAAATGTGGACTAGAATTTGGGATAGTAGATATGCCCACTCCAGCTATGCTCAATTTGAAGAGCATTGTGTAAAAGTGATGTATAGGTATTTTAACCACACCTGTGAATATTCAATCTCAACTGAAATCAAAAGGTTCCTCAGACCAAAAGATTTTGGTGGCCCCCCTACTGTCACTCATAATTGGGGAGACTGGTATTGCTTTGAGGATGCTACTATGATCAAAGTTTATGGTTTTGAGGATGCTCCATTCATATTGCCCAAGACTGTCCCTGACAGGCTTGCATATTTAGAGATAATCAGGCAAATGCATTGTTCAAATGTGATGCATTTGAGTTCACATGACAAACAATCGTTTATGCCTAGCACCTTATGTTTTGGAGATTTTACTGTGGTTTCAAAAGAAGGTTACAATCTCATTCTGGATAAATTAATGCATTATAACATGATGACTGCTGAGGCGAGAAAAGGATTTGACCCTGAAGGTTTTATTGACTCTGCAAGAAGAAAACAAAATCTCAGTGGATACATGCACATACATTATCCACATGATGATGTCATTAGAAATTTAGAAGAAGTAGAAGTCGAATTGGTGGTAGAAAAATATAACATGGATTTAAATGAAAAGAAAAAATAGTTAGCAGAGATTGAAGTGGTTTCCTCTGAAGATGAAGAACTGACAGAACAAGAGCAGCCACAAGATAAAACAATAGAAATGTCCAAAAGGAAAATGCAACAGTATCAGCCTCCAGTTGTGCTACATGATGAGGAGGGGTCTGTTGATGAGGATCCACGCCAAACAGCCTATGATTCTTTCATTTCAGATGATAAATTTATTCAGTCAAAAGAATTTAAATCATTCTTGTATAAATACAAAGGGAAAGAGATCAGAGCGTCCGTAGATGATGTTTCTGCTGATAATGAAAAACAATTATTAGATATGTTGAAGGAAACAGTAGATAAAGAAATGCAAGACATGACACCTAGCAAGGGCAGACAGTTGCTCAAGGATGTAGGGGTTATGATTTTTCCTGGTTTGGATTTAAATTCTGCTTTGGTTTTTGATAGTTTTCTGAATAATGCTAATGACAAGTATAAGCTTACTCCAGAAGGAGTTAATGAAGTATATATGGGAACAAGATACAATAATGATGAAAATTCCTTGATGATATGGGTGTTATACCCTCCCCATAAGAAGACGGCCATCATAGATACTGAAAAAACTTTTGGCCATGTTATGACTTTCAGAGCAGGAGAAACTGACCCTATAATTACTGCAGACATTGGTATCAATGTTGCAAAGTTGAATAAAGCACAAGCTCAAATGTTGATCAAAGAAAGAGATGCTTACAAATTGAATTGTGAGAGATTGACAAAAGAAAATGATTACTTGAAGGATGCTGTTAAGAGCACTTTTGGCCAATCCACAAAAAGAATAACTCAAGGTGAGAGCTCACAAGGCATTCAAGTATTATCCCCTGACCAGGCCACACAAATTTAGATAGATGCATTTGTTACAATACTGCAGAGCAGGTATACAAACATGGTGCGATGGTTAAACCAGTTTTGGGATAATTACTCAGAGAATCATAAAGTAGTTAAAGAACATGAAAGACTTGAAAAGAGAATACAAGAAAAATTGATTGAGTTACAAAATAGAAGTGCTACTGATAGTACAGATATCTCTGATGCAAGAGCATTACTCAAACAGCATCAAAATTACTATGACAAACTTAAAGCTGATGCTAAGGAAGGAACTGATGCCTCAAACGTAGGAGTGCCCAGATTATTTAAAGACAATGGAGAGGTAAAAAGCAAAGAAGAATGGATTGTTGATTGTCAAGTCATATTGCACGAGGCCACAGGAGTGCTCAAAGACAAGACTTCTGCATCCAGAGAAGCCTGCAAACACCTGGAAAAGATGGTCACACTTTATGTGATTACCAGAGATGCTATTGATCTTACTGATTCTCATTGCGAGCAGGAATACTTGGATCACTTGGCTAAAGTTTACTTATGGCTAAATAGAGCCTAATTACGCTGTGTAATTATTGTTAATGCTTGTTAAGTTCCCAAAAGACTTATTGAAGAGTTATGTCTCTTCATAGAAACATCTATATAAGTTCAAACAATCGATGCTGAAATAAAAAAATGAGCAGTAGAAGATATTCATATATACAATATACAATGTTTCAAAATGACTATGTTGCATATTTTATTTGAAGAAGAAGTTTGAAGTTCTCTGATTCAGTGGTTCTGCTTTGGTATTAGTTGTTTGTTGAAATTATTCAATAGTGTGGCTGTCTCCATTTCTGCATTTCCTTGTTATTTAGATTGATGTATCAAGTATATATTTAATCTGTCAATACACATTTGTTGTATCTGTGTGATTAAATAAGTTGGTGTCCAATTGAGGAATTAAACCCTTCTAATTTAGTCACAGTAGCCTGGAAGTATTAAGTTTGGATTACTAAGTAGAGCCATATAATTAGGATTGTCATTCTGTCTCCAAGACAATACTAATTGTTAATCTTGTTTGTTCATTTCATTTGGTTCCTTCAGGAAAGGATTAAAATACCTTCTGGAGAATTACAAGATATCTAATTATATTGGTTGGATTGTTAAGAAGAGTCTGTCAGTCATTTCCTTGCATGTTTATACAAGTTATAAACTAAAACTGTGCCAAACAATTAGAATTATTGCCATTAACAAACCACTAGTCTTGGTCCTTCAAGTGACTCTGTTACCCAACAAGGCACTAGTCTTATTTCCTTTTACCTTGATATTGCTTATACAATTTCTGCAAATCACTTATTAAACATTATACATTAATTAGCTAGCTTTTTCATCTATCCTACATCTTATGCCATTATAAATAGATCTAATTAGTCCACTCATTCACACTCAGACTGTTTTAATATTTCAAGGTTCATCCACCTAGGTGTAGCAGGACCTAAAGTGTAGGAAATCATCAAACCTTGAAGGTTGATTTCGTCAAGTTAGTTCAAAAACGTTGCGAATCCAAACATAGAGCTTGGCATCCTCTTAGGATTAGCAACCTGCATTTTTGAGACCTAACACTAGTTACATACCTCGACAATAGATGATCTAGTGAAAAATACAGGTGGAGAACCACTGAAAATTGCATCGACGCTATGACCCTGAAATTTCATTAAAATTATCAATTTAAATTAGTTAATCTTGCATTTCAAAAATAAAATTTAAGAAATTAAATTCAATAAACTTGCTAATATTTACCTGAGTATCAAGGCCGAATGTCTCAATCAGGAGGGTATCTGTCATCACCATCTGCTCAACTGCAGATGTAGCCTATGCACCTGCGTCCTGACTGTCCATGGGGTCATAACCACAGGCTGACCCGCAAGCCTGGCAAGTATGCGGTGGGACCCTACTCCTCGCACTATCTCCCAACCCACTCTGTGTTGTAGGACCGGCATGCTCTATGATGCTCTGGGTCAAGGCACTAATCGACTAAAGTGTATCGGCCTCAACACTCTCCTTCACAATGGAAGGGATAGAAACATGCTCGTGGGCTAGTCTGCTGATTACTCATCTCACTACCCGCTGTGGGTCAAGACGTGCCCCTGGTCTATCTTGTGCTGACCCCCCACCTCTACCCTGGAAGTCCCACATATCAAAATAGTTTGGCACTTTATTAAGGACAAACTCGTAGTAGAGTTTCCTCAAAAAGTATTGCGGGATCTCATTATTATGGCATGGAGGATGGTCAAAAACCATCCACCACCTCTGCCCAAAATTATCCCTTATCGCTTGGTTGTTGCACCAATGCATAGAGAACCTCTTGCATGTAATGGGTGGAGGTTGATTTGTTTGTGGGTTTGTGAAAATTGAACACAAGTCTAATTTTGTAATTTGTAATTTTTTGACATCTTGGTATGACAACTTGTCTGCATAGTAATCTCTAAACTCTCTCTTTTTATCTGTCCAACTAGTTATTTTCTTACTAATTGAATCTACATTTGATAACATAGACTCAAGAGATTCGGCAAACATGGACCTATGCAAGGTTGAAGTGGAAGGATCTTTCAACCTTGCAATTATATCTTCAATTTCCTTTTTGTTGTTTTCAATTTGCCCCATTATATTATCTTGTGTTCCAGGGGCATGTCGAGGAATAAATGGAGGAGGTTGTTGTTCTGCAGGTATTTCCCCGTCAGGATTTTGTGGATTTTGAGGAGGAGGAGGAGGAGGAGATGCATTAACATTTCCTGACAAATAACGAAATGTATATCAAAAATCAACAAAAACCTGCCTATTTAGAAACAAATTCAAACAAAAAAATAAAGATAACTCACCCCTTTGGCATGCTCGACATCCTGGCGGCATTTTGGCAACAAATTGATAACCTTTTTGTGTTGATTGGTGTTTTGCAAAATGTGAGCGCATTTTTGAGGGTTTGGAAGTTGCGGGCAGAGGAGAAAACAACAAGAAATGAAATTGGATTGCTTCTTTTTTATTTGTAGTAAGTCATAACGCGAGCACGTTATAACACGAGTGCATTATAATGCGCTCGCATGACTTAATTTTTTTTGAAATTAATTTGGCCACTTTTTGGCCCCCCATCTTCTTGCACTTACCTAGATGCTCTTACGCACCTTACGACTGTCATAGAATCTGTCATAACTGACAACACTTATAGCTGTAAGAGAATCTGTCATACACTGTCTAAAAATAATATATTCCCCTTACAACATGTCATAACCTCCCTTGGGTGCCCAAAGATGCCTTCCTCAAAGATGCTCTTCGACACATGTCCTCGCCTATCATAGGATCTTCTTTTTACGACTCTTACACGTCATAGAAATTGTTGTAAGAATCTATCATGAACGTTACGCATCATAATTCCTTACACACTACTCAAGATGTGGACACATGGCAGGAAACCTCTACCACAATATGGGACACATATATCCACTTGGAGTGGGTTGACCATCCTAGGCACATTACAAGTGGAGTGACAACTCATCGTGCCACTTAACACTAAATGACAAAACATGATGTGCAACTTAATTACATCATAGGCTAATATAATAAATACATTACAATTAATAAATACAAGGAATTACCAAGGTTGAGACACCTTAATTCCCAACATTCTCCCACTTGTCGAACACCTTGTAAGAGCCAATAGAAATAAAAAGATTTAACTTCTATAGGCTGAGAGGCCCATAGACTCCGAATACCATCTAAACTTCTCTGTGCCCATGGTTTCATCAATGCATCCACAACATTCTTCAAAGTGTCTACCTTCTCTAATGACACCTTCCCATCCTCTACCATGTCTCGCACAAAATGAAACTGTACATCAATATGCTTTGTTCTAGCATGGAAAGTTGGATTCTTTGTTAGGTAAATCACACTCTGATTGTCACAACAGATAGTAATCTGTCCTGCATCAACACCAATATCTGGACACAATCTCTTAGGCCAAATGGCTTCTTTGCAAGCATGAGTAGATGCCATATACTCTGCTTCTATCATGGACAAAGAGACCATAGGTTGCCACTTACTCATCCCACTAATTGCACCACCGAACATAGTAAACACATAAGCACTAGTGGATCTCCTACTGTCAATGTCACCTACCCAATCAGAATCCACAAATCCACGATTACTAACAAAATGCAGAGGTCCTGTAGGATGACCATGATAACATAGGGAATACTCGAAAGTACCCTGCAAATATCTAAACACTCACTTTACTACATCCTAATGTACTTGTCCAGGATTAGCCATAAATCGACTAAGGACTCCCACTGCTTGGGCAATGTCTGGTCTTGTACAGACCATAGCATACATCAAGCTGCCAACATCACTAGTATAAGGTACTCTGCTCATGTCGTCTACCTCAGAAGGAGATTTTGGACAATCATTAACAGATAACTTAGTCCCCATATAAACAGGAACACACAATGGTCTACAATCTGCCATGCTAAACCTATCCAACATGGTCTTCACATACTTACTCTAGCTTAACCAAAGTTTTTTGTTAGCTCTATCTTTTCTGATTTCCATTCCTAGAATGTACCTAGCTGCCCGTAAGTTTTTCATCTCAAATTGTGCTGACAACTGAGACTTCAAATCAGAAATCATATTCTTACCATTCCCAATTAACAACATATCATCAACATATAATGCGATAATGAGAATGTGATCATTGTTAAACTTGTAATATACACAATGATCTGATTTCGGTCTCAGAAATCCAATGGACAACACAAAGGCATCAAATTTCATATACCACATCCTAGGAGATTGCTTCAAATCATACAAAGACTTTTTTAGCTTGCAAACCAAATTTTCTTTACCTTTCTCTATGTAATGCTCTGGCTGTGACATGTAAATCTCTTCCTCCAAATCACCATGAATGAATGATGTATTCACATCCATTCATTGCACCTCTAAGTCATAAGCTGCTACAAGAGATAACAGGAACCAAATAGATGTCATCTTTGCAACGGGAGAGAAAATTTCACCATAATCAATTCCCTCCACTTGTGACTACCCCTTCGCAACCAATCTGGCCTTGTACTTTTCAACACTACCATCTGCACCAAATTTCTTCTTGAACATCCATTTACAACTAACGAGTTTCTATCCTTCAAGCAAAGGCACCAAGTCTAAAGTTTTATTCTTCTCCAAAGAAGCCATCTCATCTTCCATGGCCTCCTTCCAAGATCCTGCATCTTTCATGCCCATAGCCTCTGTCACAGTTCTATGCTCATCAGCGTTAGTAAACAAAGAGAAAGCACAACTAGAATTAAGAAATGTATAACCAAACCTATCAGGTTGCTTCTTTGTTCATGTAGACCTCCTCAAAGGCTAGGTATGAGGTTTTGCTTCTTCTTTTGAGCTTTCAGAGCTGCTAGAGCTCTCCTCATCATCAGGTCTCACAGGGTATGTCAGTTTAGTCTTCTCAGGGGTAGAAGGAAATGGAACCACATCATCTTTCTTTTCTTTCTCTTATGGCTGTAGAACAACGGAAGAAGGTGTTATCTCTCTAAAAATAACACTTCTACTATATAGTACTTTTTCATCCACAAGATCCCAAAGCTTGTATCCTTTCACACCAACACCATAGCCAATGAAGATACACTTAACAGCCTTGTTCTCCATTTTTGACCTCTTCTCCCTAGGCACATGAGTATATGCCTCAAAACCAAAAAAATGAAAATGTCTTACTGAAGGCTTCTTACTAGACCAAACCTCCATGGGTGTCTTACCAACAAGAGCTAATGTAGGAGACCTATTTACCAGGTAGCAAGCAGTGGCAATAGCTTCAGCCCAAAACTTTTGCTCGAGGCTAGCTCCATTAAGCATACTCCTAGCCTTCTCCATCAGTGTCCTGTTCATCCTCCTTACAACTCCATTTTGCTGTGGGGTGTATGGAGTTGTCTTATGTCTTTCAATCCCATGTTCTTTACATAACTTATCAAATTTTGTAGAACAGAACTCACCACCATTGTCAGTTCTCAAACACTTAATCTTTTTACTAGTCTAATTCTCAACAAAATCTTTAAACTCTTTGAACCAACTAAAGACTTCATATTTGCTTATGAGAAAATAAATCCATGTCCTTCTACTGTAAACATCTATGAAAGATACAAAATATATAGATTTGGAAATTGAAGGAACATTAACTAGACCAAACATATCAGAATGAATAAGATCCAAAACACTAGAAGACTTATGAGAACTCAAGTAAAACTAAACACAGTTTTGCTTTCCATATATACGTAATGTTCACAAAAGTTGAACTTGACATTACAATCATTTAACCCCTCAATGAGGTTTTTATCTTTTAAGGTTCTAAGACCCTTCTCACCAATGTGGCCAAGTATCTTATGCCATAACATTGTCTTCTCATCAAGAAGCTTGACTTCCAAAGCATGAGCACTCTTAGGTACCCAAAATGCACTACCATCAGAATTTGATACAACAAATCTTTTCACTACTGGTTCCAATGGTGGGGATGAATGACTGCAGCTCTTTTCTTTGAGTCAGAAGAACTATTGCATTGTGAATGCATGCCTCCAGCTGAAACAGAGTACCTCTCTGAGTGCCCTTCGTAAGCACCATAGCTCCTCTAGTCATCTTGCATCCTTCTTTCGAAAAGACAACCTGCACACCTGCATCATTCAATTTACTTACATAGAGCAGGTTTTGTGCCAAGCCTAGGATGTGCATGACCCCAGAGATCTCCTTCACTCATCTATCAGGGAATCAGATTGAGACTCTTCCATGACCAACAATCTTCAGATGAGAATCATCACCCAGGTACACTCTTCCACCATCAAACTCTTCATACTTTGTAAACTAGTCTCGATGCGAGGTCATGTGGAAAGATGCCCCAGAATTAATAAGCCACACATCATCAGATGCATGGGTTGCCAAGGCTGAGATGAAAGCATCACCATCATCTTGTGACTTGTGAGAATTTGAATTTGCGACATTCTTTTTCTTCTTCTTTTTCTCCTCTTTGCATTCCTTTCAAAAATGCCTAGATTTACCACAGTTCCAACAGAGAGCCTTGGACTTTCTAGGAGATTTGGATCTCCCACGGGATTTGGATCTACCCTTCTTAGCTTTCTTGTCCTTTTTTTTGCCTTTCTCCTTGGGTCTTCCATGAACTGCAAGAGCCTCTTTGGCCGACTCGGTTGCCTTTCTCCGCATCTCTTCAGATAACATCGAAGACACTACCTCATCCATCTTGAAGGTGGTTGTAGTGCTTCCGATGGCCATTACACTTGATGATCCCACGAATCTGGAAAAGAACAAAGTAAAGTCATACATCGATCCTCCTCCTCCATTTTCACACCCACATATGTCAACTATGCAACTATCATGTTGAAAGCATTCATATGATCTGGAACAAATCCTCTGTCTTCCATCTTCAGAGAAAACAACTTCTTTTTCAGGAAAATCTTGTTCACCAAAGACTTGGCCTGATGAACATCTCCCAGCTTCTTCCAAAGTTCTTTTGTGGTCTTCTCCTCATGGACATTCAATAGGATAGAGTTAGCTAAACTGAGTCCTATGAGACCCTTAGCCTTCCGATCTTTGAGATCCCAATCAGCTTGTGGAGTTGCCGTAGGTTTTGTGCCATTACTAGTTTCCCATAGGTCTCGATCAACAAGCATATCTTCCATCTTAAGTTTCCACAACTCAAAATTTGTGTCGTTAAACTTCTCCACCTCTAATCTTCTGAATGTGCCTACCATCTCCTTCATGCAACAAGATTTCAGAATACTCTGCACAAACTCCCACTCAATCTAAGATCAGCTTAAAAAACCCCTACCCAACAGCTAAGACCAAAACTAGCCAGGCTTTGATACCAACTAAAAGGAAGCTAGATGTGTGGAAAATGCTTCCTATGCTAATCTAGTGAGGAGAGATGTATGCAAATTCAAATTAACCTTTACAGTTATAGTGTTATTAACCTAACAACAGAGATATTATAGCAATACACATACACAGAAAATGTAGACAGAAGAAAGAGAGACAAGATATATGTGGGGAAAACCCTTACGGGTGAAAAACCCCACAATCCAAAACCTACACAATGTATTATTGAACAGAGAAATGTTTACAACACACTTGCAATGCAAGTCTTTACAAGAGTCTTCGACACTTGTATCTGGAGATATTTTGGCAGCATAATAGTACTTGTCAAATCAACTATGCATCTCCCATCCAAGCACTTGTTTATAAAGAAGTTTCAAGGCAAAAATGGAACCTTCTTGAGATGGGCGTCCATCTTGGCCTCATGGCCCAAAACCCATGCCTATGGACACTTGTCCAATACTGTAGCATGGTCCTGACACAAGTTTTTCTTATCACCCCATCCCAAAGTGGGATCCTATTCCCAAGATAGGCTATGATAGATGCTCTTACGCACCTTACAACTGTCATAGAATCTGTCATAACTGACAGCACTTACAGTTGTAACATAATCTATCATACATTGTCTAAAAATAGCATATTCCTCTTACAACATGTCATAACCTCCCTTGGGTACCCAAAGATGTCTTCCTCAAATATGCTCTTCGACACATGTCCTCACCTATCATAGGATCTTCTATTTATGACTCTTACACTTCATAGAAACTGTCATAGGAATCTGTCATGATCGTTACGCATCATAATTCCTTACACACTGCTCAAGATGCCGACACATGGCAGAAAACCTGTACCACAATATGGGATGCCTATATCCACTTGGAGTGGGTTGACCATCCTAGTCACATTACAAGTGGAGTGACAACTCATCGTGCCACTTCACACTAAATGAAAAAATAGGATGTGCAACTTAATTACATCAGAGGCTAATAAAATAAATACATTACAATTAATAAATACAAGGAATTACCAAGGTTGAGACACCTTAATTCCCAACATTCAGTTGTGCTTATCAAAGTGTATGCATGGATGACATTCCTGTTACTCACATACATATGAGGCACCATGGCCATTTTGATGGATGGATAGATAGTGCCATGTAAAATCAAATCCAACGATGCACATTCCCGAGAGAGAGAAACATAAGTGGTCAGTCTTTAGAGGAGCGTTGAAATGCCACCTGTATTGAGAACCAATGGCGCAAGTTGGAGGATTTGTGAGAGAGAGAAGCTTCAAGAAGAAGCACCTAGGATCCACGTGATTCAAGGCACTATGCTTTGATGGATGATTCCTGCATATGGAAATGTTCTTTGATGGAGGCCACATTTAATACATGAATCAACGCCTTGTTTAGAATGGGGTGCCCTGATTAATTACTCTCCTTTTCCATATTGAGCCTTCCTCTCAAATGGTTGCATGAACTTTGTACGGCAGCGTTGAATCTTAGGTTGTGCCACTTCACAAGGGCATGCACATCATTTATATGCTATAGGTAGCATCTATTGAATCTTACTTTTGCCATTGTTTCAAAGGTTTATGCTTTGATCTTGAATTGGATGGTTTCTCTTTTTAGAGGCCACTCTACTTCATATAAGCTATGCCTTCATCTGACAGAGGATGCACCAATCATGAATTGGTTATCCCTATCTTTAAATGGCTACAACTTTGTTTGTGTCTCACTTTCTTAACAATGCCTATCTTTATGCTTGAGCCCTATTTTTAATTGCTTGTATGCATTGATTTTGATTGTTGATGTATTGTATATAAGTTGGAGACTCTATTCGGACCGCACACTTATTAGCAATATTGGTTAAGCCTCTCTTGATGTTGTTGTGTGTCATTCAGTAGACTACACCTTTGTTTGAAGGATTGTGATGGATTTCAATAGACCTGCACTTTCTACTAGCGCCTTGCTCTATGGCTGGGCATTGATTTTTTAGTGCTGCATTTTGTATCAAAAAATAGTGCCAAGGTTTGGAAAAGAATAAGACTCTAAGGAAGTTAAAGTAGTAGAAACAACTTCCTACGTCAATCTTGAGGAGAAAAAAATATGCAAACCTTTTAAAAATCTGATGTAACAGCTACAGAAATTCCAGAAACACATTCAAAGCATGAAATAAACAATAAAACACAAAACACTAGATATACATGGGGAAAACCCTTTCAGGTGAAAAAAAACACACTCCAAAAGCCTGCTCAATGTATTCCAAATCCAATACCAAGATTACATACATTTGCAGAGCAAGTTTATTACAGGAGTATCACCAGTAAACAACTCTAGAAGAATTTTGGTAACATTTTGGCAGCATAACAATACCTACAAACTCACCCACATAAACTATTCCTCAAGCCTCCAATTTATAGACTTCTGGCTATACAAGAAACCATAAGTGGGTTACAAAACCATGTGCAAAACTTCTCAGCCAAGATTCCAGTCTAAAAATAAGCTCTCATGTCCAAAATGAAATCCCCTATTTTTGGCCCTTACAAATGTCATAGAATCTATCATAATATGCCTAAAAATAGGCCTTCCATAATATACCACTATGTGGGCATCTTTTGACACCTAATAAACCAATTTTCAAAGCATCGACAATGTGTAACAGCTGTAGGAAAATATTAAATAAAAAATAACTATTACAGGAAATATGTAAGGTTGAGACACCTCATTTTCCAACATTTTGCCACTTGTCGAATACCTTGCAAGAGCCAGGGGAATAACACCATAATGGATCAACTGCTAGGGGCCAAAAGTCCCATAGACTCGGAACACCACCTGAATTTTGTTGTGCTCATGGGCTTAGTTAATGCATTTGCAACATTTGCCACAGTCTCTACCTTTTCCAGCTTCACCCTGCCATCCTTGACCATATCTCTCATGAAGTGATATTGAACATCAATGTGTTTGGTCCTGGCATGAAAAGTCAGGTTCTTCGCAAGGCAAATTGCACTCTAACTATCACAATAAACTATAATTGTACCATGTTTCAATCCAATATCTGAATACAAACACTTTAGCTAAATGGCTTCTTTACATGCATGAGTAGATGCCATGTACTTTGCCTCAGTAGTGGACAAAGTGACCATAGCCTGTCGCTTGCTCATCCAACTAATTGCACCACCATTAAGAGTAAAAATATATGCATTGGTGGACCTTCTTCTATCAACATCACCAGCCCATTCTGAATCCACAAAACTTTGAATATTCAAGGAATTCTGATTTCCTGTACCATGAAAACAAATAGAGTACTTTGTTGTACCCCACAAATATCTGAAGACCCTCTTAACTTCATCCCAATGCACTCTTCTAGGATTAGACATAAAATGAGAAAGAACTCCCACTGCTTGGGTAATGTCTGGTCTTGTATAGACCATAGCATACATTAAGCTTCCAACAGGCACTTTGCTCATGTCTTCCATCTCCGATGGGGATGTAGGACATTGTGAAATAGAGAGCTTCATTCCCAATGTAACAGGAACACAAAGTGGTTTCCAATCCTGCATGTTAAACCTTTGCAAAAATGAACAAACACACTTACTCTGGCCAAGCCATAGCTTTCTATTCTCACGATCTCTTCTGATCTCCATCCCAAGTATTTGTTTTGCTGCACCAAGATCTTTCATTTCAGATTTCACAGAGAGCTGAGATTTCAATTCTGCAATCAAACCTTTACCTTTCCCAATAAACAACATGTCATCAACATATAAAGAAATTACCAAGAAACATTCACCATCAGATTTAAAATATACACAGTGATCATATTTAGACCGCACAAATCCCAAACTCAACACATAAGTATTGAACTTCTGGTACCACATCCTAGGACTTTGTTTAAGGCCATACAGTGATTTCTTTAACTTACAAACCAACTTGCTTTTACCTTGTTGGAACATTCAAATTTTGCCAAAATTTGAAGGTCCCATGATGGAAAAATTAATTTCAGCACTCAGAAATATAGTTGTAAGATTTGTCCCAAGAGCCTACTTTGGAGGACTATAACTTCAAGCATGTTCACTCTAATGCCAAAACACTTTGCAAATATGTTCATCTACCATATGTAAGTGTGTCCACCTGATTTCAGCTTCCTATGATCTGATTTGACAAAGTTTTGAAGCGCCAAGTTGAAGAGTTCTGGAAGAGTCTATTGTCTGTACACTGTTAAATCTGATAGGTAGGCCAACTTTGGAGGATAATATTTATGAGATGGATGATTTTCATGACAAATCAATTGGTGTTCCAGATTTGCCCCATGTTAATGTACTTTCATGCCAATTTCTAAAACCCCAGCATCTCATTTGCTATTTTTTCAAAATCAAAAGCAAATGGAATTTTCACTGTTTTGATGACTGCATTTCCAGAAAAGTTTCAGGGGGTCAACTTTGGGTTTTTTATATTTCATGAAAAAAGTGTATTGGAAAGGAACCCCCTTGCATAAATGCTCAATGGACCTAAATGATCTAGTGTTTCCAGTGGTAACTTCCCAGGAGGAGATTTGGTATTTTTTCGAGATGGTGACTTGGTGAGCCCTAATTGGTTTTTGACAGATGCAGTTCTAGAAAAGGACAAGTGGGCCATTTTGAATGTTGATATATTGCACATCAGGATACATTTTTCCAAGCCATTTCCTACACTAAATTCTTGGTTCAAATGTCTACATGCCTATGCATTTTCATGACTCCAGAAGATGGTTTGACCAGTTTTCCAAGGCAATTTTGGAGGCCACATGACTTGTTTTGGGTCATTGTGCAAGATGCCAGAAAGAGGATTCTAATGACTACCCATTGCAATTTTTTTTACCTCAGAAGCATATTGAAATATTCTTAGATCAATTGAGGATAAAATTTTGTTTCAAAACAATTTTTTTTAGCCGGGCCCACTTGGGGACCCAACTTGTGTCATACAAGTGTTGTTGGTGAGGCCTATAAATAGAGTTCAGAAATTTTTTTCTTAGTCTAATTTTCTTTTCACAACAAATAGACTAGATCAACAAATGAGGTTTTTAGGTTTTTAAATATTTAAAGATTTTGTTTGAGAGTTTGTCTAGATTTGAGTTGGGATCCTCCATTAATGCTGAAAGGGATGAGTATGGTCAGCAGATTGAATGGTGCAAAGAGAAGTTTTTTTGCATTCAAGGTGTATTTCTTGAAGCATATTATTATGAAGGCCACAAAAATCCATTGGAAACATTCCATTGGGCCCTGTAAAATATCTTGTCTGCTTCCATGCCTTATTGCTATGTCAACTTCATGTTATCTCACTGAAAATCTTCAGTTGAATGATCTGGGCATGGAGTTTAAACCAATCAATAAGGGAACAATATAACATCAACACCAAATGATGTCCCAGTTTCAATATCAAGGATTGACATCCAAGTGGGCCATATCAGCAAATCTCAGAGATATCCAGATGCAGATTCATTTTATCGATGTTGGAGAGAAAAGAACTACCGAACATTTTGGAATTGAAACCAAGAAATTTAGTTGCATAAACAGAATTGTCCTAGCTGATACAGACTAAAAGTACATTCGATAAGGTATTGAGTCTTTCTGACTCAGGTGAAGATACATTGATTGCTTAGAGATAGTTGAGAAAATGAATCTCTCATTCTCTTTTAACACATCCAAATGTACAAGGACAACTTGCAAAAAATTATGTTATAGTTAATAGGGATGCTGATTCAAATGAGGCACCACAACACATATTGGAAACAATATTCATGAAGCTTTCACATGAGCATAGCTCGACAGAGCCTTGCTTATCTTCTATGGGATATTTATCCAATAATTGTCCTTGGTTGGTTCCTTATAAACGACATGGAAACCCTATGGCATACTCCTTTCTCAAAGGAACATGAAAGAATTTCTCTTTTTTGTTTCTCCATGAGACTGATGTAGATAAAGGTATTTGAAGGTATTACTATGAATCAGGAACAGGGCCATGCCTGATAAGAAAAGGGGGTTAGCTGTGGAAGAAGACGTAGCTCAAAGGGACAATTATAGATCAAGGTGAAAGTCCACAATTCTATTTTGAGAAGTATCCTGAGGACAATCCTATTTATGGATTTCTCACATGGTGATGGGTATTGGGGCTTTTCTTAGATCATGTCTACACAGCTCCATGTTTTCGTGGTCTAGCTGTCTTATTAGTGGCATCGTTAATGGCTCGTACTACAAGAACATGATTACCAATGAGGAAACTTTAAGTTCTACTAGAGGCTACTATGATTTAGTTACAATTCCCCAAGTCTTGAACTTAATGATGAAAGATATGCTTGCTCCAAATGGGATTATGTCCAGCCTAATACTTGGTTTTCAAACTGAAGTTCATTGAATAATGGAGAGATGAAAAACA
Source organism: Cunninghamia lanceolata (assembly GCA_027924645.1). NCBI lineage: Eukaryota > Viridiplantae > Streptophyta > Pinopsida > Cupressales > Cupressaceae > Cunninghamia > Cunninghamia lanceolata. The sequence goes on from BSBN01000118.1 coordinate 8,213,708, forward strand.
CATATGAAACCATATATCGAGAGGACTCTTGCATATCAGAAGGAGTCATTCCAAACTCCCTTAGATACCTTGATAACACTTAAGCATATTGAAGGGAGAGGTGAAATTTGGCAAGAGTTAAGTTGTGATCTCCTCGATATGGCGGTGGTACTTCCCCACTAAAGGATGCAATTAATGGTTAAATGAAATTAGGAGGATAGAAGAATTGCTTGACATTGAGGAGACTTTATGATATCGGAAAGACCAGTTGACAAGTCCCTTCGATCGACCGATTATAAGAGCGTATAATACATCATTAAAGATCATATAAGGGAGAAATATAAATATCGGGAGGAATGATGTATATTGGGAAGAACCAAAAACTAGTCCCCCTGATAAAATGATTTTCCACAAAACAAATCGAAGAGATTGTGGAAGTTCGGAGTAAGTAAGTTTAAATCCCTCCGATGGAATGAAAATGGAAAGTGCGTGAATTGCATAAAGTGGAAAGTAAAGTTTTATAAAAATAATCACCATAAATTTGATGTTACTTTGGGGCATATTATTTTGTCAATAATGTAAAACGCAATTGCAAAATGTTTCTTGTCAGAAATAAAACATTTTTACCCTAGGAATTAAGAGAACATAAAATCTTAGAGTGGGTAGTTATTTTTACCCAAAGAACATTTTACAGGTAAAAATACATATAAGTAAATACTAAGTGAAATCTCTAGCAAAGGAAGGATTATATTAATCATTAAAATAATTTTCCCGGGAGTGCAAAGATCAAGGAGATTAAAATTAAAATATTTTGATCTAGATAATTAATTAAGTGAAGAGTTGCACCGGACAGATATGTGAAGGGTCATAACCATTGAAAATCTAATATATTTATGAACATAAAAATCAAAGATAAAAGATAATCATCAGTAGAATCATCATTAGTAGGAGAGTAATTAGTAGGAGAGCAATCAATAGGATTAGGTCGAAAATAAAATGCCAAAATGAAGTCTTTCGATACATATTGAAATAAATTTTGAAGTAATCTAATGGAGGAGAAAGTTTAAATTGGTGGCCCAATTTCTCATGTTCAACTGTTCTGTTGATAATAATTCTTATATGTTATCTCGATGTCTCTAGAGTGGTCTTTCTCTATTATTCAAATTAAGTGTATCAAAAATATATTTAATTTGTCAAGACACACTTGCTGCCTCTGTGTGATTTTCTTGATTGGTTTCTGTGAGAAGTGAATTAAAATCCTCTTAAGAGATTCATTTTAATTGGTTTTTTTCCATTATTAAAATCCTTTTAAATTAATCATCTTAATTGGTTTCCTTTAAACAAGAATTAAAAGTCCTTTCAAAAATTACAGTAGCTTAGGAAGATATCATTGGGATTTGTAAGAAGAGCCTTAGAACTGACACACTTGCACGTTTATACAAAATATAGACATCCAAAAAGTGCCAAACAGTCATAGTTAAGCTAAGAGAGATGAACCACATATTATACACATCTTGACTCCATTTACCCAATAGGAATAGGCACTGATCTCACTCACTTTAAAGCAATACTCTACTTATTCATGTTAGCAGTAGGATTAATTGTTAGCTTTGCATCTATTTCACATTTGCATGCCATTAAGAAATAGATTGCCATAGTCAAAAGTACACACAACTTTTAAAGTTCATAATCTGCATAATTATCAAGGTACACCTACCTAGGTTTAGCAGAACCTAAAGTACAAGGAGTAATAAACCATATAGGGTCACTTCGTTTCGTTGGCCAAAACCTTGTTAGTCTGACCATAGGATCTGGCATACCCTTAGGATTAGCATGCTACAATTTTGGGAACCAACAGAAATGGCGACTCTGCTGGGGACAATTCCAAAAAATTTGGTTTCAGCTTATCCAGTCAAAGAGTCAAAAATTTAATAAATATAACTCTGCTGGTGGACAAAAACCTAGAAGATAAAATCATTCCTCTTTTGACAAGAGGTGGCGACTCTGAAAAGAATGTGATGAAAAATACAAAGACATCTTGTAACAACATCATTTTCATTCAAAATAATTATGTTAGAACAAGAGAGAATGCTTGAGTTGCAAAGGGAAGAGAAAAAATTGATTCAAGAACTACAACAATTGAGAGCCAAACTTGCTTCAAATACATCACAATATATACCAGTCCTAATGAGGATGGGTATGTGAATTCAAGTGATCCCTTGACCTCACAAGTGTGTCATGATACAATAAAAAATCTTGGCAATGGATGTAGTGCATATCATACACAACAGGACATTTTTTCACCACAAGCCTCAAATCAGATAAATGCTTACCCTACCCCTACTGTTCAAAGACTAGTAAGCTACCAAGATTATGAATACGATCACTATCCCGAGCATTATCAATTTCAATACCAAACTCCATGTCAAAATGTGTGAAACAATGTTAGCCCTTTTGGAAGTGTCAATCAAAACCTGCAGCAAGACATATATCAGTAGCAACCATACAGGTTATTTAATGGTCTTGAAATATACAATCCATTTGATTTTAGAAACATCCATGGTTTCCCACATCCCATCCCTTTACATGTAAATAAGTGCTTGCCAAAATTTGATGGACATGAATCATAATCAACAGGCTTACACTTACAGCAATTCATTGATTTAAAGGTGAATTGTCAAATCAGTGAAGAGGATGTTATCATGAAACTCTTTGTGAGAATATTAGAAAATGTTGCTAAAATTTGGTTTTCTAGCTTACCTAATCATTGCATAGCTTCATGGAATCAACTTGTAAGTAAGTTCATGCATGAATTTGAGGGGAAAAATGGTGAGTATTTACACATTCAAGAGAGAGGTCAAAGTTCTAGCATGAGATCAGAATATCACATATCCCCTTTAGATGCTTTCTTTAACCTAAGGAGACATGAAGGAGAATCTGGATGTGCTTTTCTCAACAGAATGGTAGATATCTATATGCAGATACCTTTTAATCTTAGGCCTGATGAATTTGTATGTGCTAGGTTGTTCATGATAGCATATGAGCCTAAGTCAATTTATTGGCCTGAATCATTTAAGCCAATTACTCTAGATCAGGTGGGTAAATTAATTGGTATCATAGATAAGAAAAGGTATGAGGGTGCTATCAATGTTAAATCTAATGATGACATCATTGATGAATATGGATAAACTGATCAAACAACACAACCAATAGCAAAAACATGTGCAAGTAAAGTTTTTTCAGATTTGAATGAGGATGAAGTTGTAGAAGACCAATTCTCCACCTTGGATCAAGATTGTAATATTGAATATGTTCTTGAAGACACAATGCCTAAGGAATGCATTAGCAATGAAATAAGCAAAGAAGCAAGTCCACTTAACAGTGAATAAATGACATATCCATTCACATTTGAATACTATGATGACACGATTGGTGAAGAAATAGTATGTACATCTGAAAATGACTTTCAATTTTTTCAAATCCAGTGTATGATGAAACATTAGAAGTAAATCGGACAGAAGCTTGCTTTGGTATGTATGAAGGTGATTTTCATATATTTTTAAATCCTTTGTACGATGAGGAAAGATCATTTTCAGATGAAAAGGACAATGCATCAATTTGTAATGAAAGTAGCTATGTAGATGAAACTGATGTATCAAACTTGTTCTTAGTTAATGATGTTGAATTTGATGAAGACACTTCAAAAGATAATTTTTTTATGAAGCCTGACATTGAGTTCAACCTTGGAGGGTGTTGCATTCAGTATGGTTATGTTTTAAATATGATGATTATGTGTCATGTCTCTGAAATACTTACGCTAATACTTGATAGTAGAATGCAGACTGATAAGAAATGTGATGATTGTGATAGCACAGTGAATGGTATGATTGATAATGGGTATTCCTTGGCAAATGATAATAGTGTTTTCAGATGTGTGATATTATTGCATGATGAGAATCAGATTTTTGACAGAGGGAAGTATTGGTATTTCCTTTGGGTGGCCTGGGGCCACCAATTGAAGTTTGGATTTAATCTTCAAGATGATGTACATAGTATTTGAGGAACCCAATGGACAAGACACTCGGTCTGCTCCCTAGAGATGTGAATTATTACTATGCCCGCAAGGGGCATACGTCCCCAGATGGAGCCACTATTGGAACCTCCAAAATTTGAAGGTCCCATGATGTAAAAATTAATTTTAGCACTAAAAAATACAATTGTAAGATTTGTCCCAGGGGCCTACTTTGGAGGACTATAACTAGAAGCATGTTCACTTTAATGCCAAACCACTTTGTAAATATGTTCATCTACCATATGTAAGTGTGTCCACCTGATTTTAGCTCCCTATGATCTGATTTGACAAAGTTTTGAAGTGCCAAGTTGAAGTGTTCTAGAAGAGTCTGTTGTCTGTACACTGTTAAATCTGCCAGGGAGACCAACTTTGGAGGATAATATTTATGACCTGGTTGGTTTTCATGCCAAAACAATTGGTGTTCCAGATTTTCCCCATGTTAATGTACTTTCATACCAATTTTTAAAACCCCAACATCTCATTTGCTATTTTTTCAAAATCAAAAGCAAATGGAATTTTCACTATTTTGATGACTGCATTTCCAGAACAGTTTGAGGGGGTCATCTTTGGATTTTTATATTTCATGAAAAAGTTGGATTGGAAAGGAACACCTTTGTACACATGCTCAATGGATCTAAATGATCTAGTGTTTCCAGTGGCAGCTTCCCAGGAGGCGATTTGGTATTTTTTCGGGATGGTGACTTGGTGAGCCCTAATTGGTTTTTGACAGATGCAGTTCCAGAAAAGGCCAAGTGGGCCATTTTGAATGTTGATATCTTGTACCTGGGGATGATTTTTTCTAAGCCATTTACTGCACTAAATTCTTAGTTCAAATTTCTACATGCCTCTACATTTTCATGACTTCAGGAGATGGTTTGACCAATTTTCTAGGGCAAATTTGGAGGCCACATGACTTGTTTTGGGTCATTGTGCAAGATGCAAGAAAGATGATTCTAATGGCTCCCTATTGCAATTTTTCACCTCAGAATCATATTGAAATAGTCTCGGATCAATTGAGAAAAAAAAATTGTTTCAAAACAATTTTTTTTTTACTCAGGCCCACATGGGGACCCGACTTGTGTCATACAAGTGTTGTTGGTTAGGCCTATAAACAGAGTTCAGAATTTTTTTTCTTAGTCTAATTTTCTTCTTGCAACAAATATACTGGATCAACAAATGAATTTTTTAGGTTTTTAAATATTTAAAGATTCTGTCTGAGAGTTTGCCTAGATTTGAGTTGGGATCCTCCATTAATGCTGAAAGGGATGAGTATGCTCAACAGATTGAATGGTGCAAAGAGAATTTTTTTTACATTCAAGGTGTTTTTCATGAAGCATATTATTATGAAGGTCACAAAAATCCATTGGAAGCACTCCATTGGGCCCTGTAAAATATCACGTCTACTTCCATGCCTTATTGCTCTGTCAACTTCATTTTATCTTCACTAAAAATCTTCAGTTGAATGATCTGGGCCTTGAGTTTAAACCAATCAATAAGGGAACAATATAACATCAACACCAAATGATGTCCTAGTTTCAATAGTAAGGGTTGACATCCAAGTGGGCCATATCAACAGAGCTCAGAGATATCCAGATGCAAATTCATTGTATCGATGTTGGAGACAAAGGGACTACAGAACATTTTGGAGTTGAAACAAAGAAATTTAGTTGCATAAAAGGAATTATCCCAGTTGATACAGACTAAAAGTACATTCAATAAGGTATTGAGTCTTTCTGACTCAGGTGAAGATACATTGATTGCTCAGAGATAATTGAGAAAATGTATCTCTCATTCTCTTTTAACACATCGAAATGTACAAGGAAAATGGGAAAAAAATCATGTTATAGTTAATAGGGATGCTGATTCAAATGAGGCACCACAACACATATTGGAAACAATATTTATGAAGCTTTCATAGGAGCATAGTTCGATAGAGCTTCGCTTATCTTCTATGGGATATTTATCCAATAATTGTCCTTCACTAGTTCCTTATAAAAGACATGGAAGCCCTATGGCATACTCCTTCCTGAAACGAACATGAGAGAATTTCTCTTTCTCATTTCTCCATGAGGATGATGCATATAAAGGTATTTGGAAGTATTACTATGAATTAGGAATAGGGCCACCCCTGATGAGAAAAGTGGGCTAGTTGTGGAAGAAGATGTAGCTCAAAGGGACAATTATAGAGCAAGGCAAAAGTCCACAATTCTATTTTGAGAAGTATCCTGAGGACAATCCTATTTATGGATTTATCACATGGTGATGGGTATTGGGGCTTTGCTTAGATCATGTCTACACAGCTCCATGTTTTCATGGTTTGGTTGTCTTATTGTTGGCATCGTTAATGGCTTGTACTACCACAACACAATTACCAATGGGGTAACTTTAAGTTCTACTGGGGGGTACTGTGGTTCAGTTACAATTCCTCAAGGCTTGAACTTAACGATGGAAGATATGCTTGCTCCAAATAGGATTATGTCCAGACCAATACCTAGTTTTCAAACTGAAGTTCATTGATAATGGAGAGATGAAAAACACATATGAAACCTTATATTGAGAGAAGTCTTGCATATCAGAATGAGTCATTCCAAACTCCCCTCAATACCCTGATAACACTTAAGCATATCAAAGGGAGAGGTAAAATTTGGCAAGAGTTAAGTTGTGATCTCCTCGATATGGCGATGGCACTTCCCCGCTAAAGAATGCAATTAATGGTTAAATGAAATCAGGAGGACAAAAGAATTACTTGACATCAAAGAGACTTTACGATATCAGAAAGACTAGTTGACAAGTCCCTTCGATGGACTGATTATAAGAGCGTATAATACATCATTAAAGATCATCAAAGGGAGAAATATAAATATCAGGAGCAATGATGACTATCAGGAAGAACCAAAAACTAGTCCCCCGATAAAATGGTTTTGCACAAAACAAATCGAAGAGATTGTGGAAGTTCAGAGTAAGTAAGTTTAAATCCCTCTGATGGAGTGAAAATAGAAAGTGCATGAATTGCATAAAGTCCAAAGTAAATTTTTATTAAAATAATCATCGTGAATTTGATGTTACGTTGGGGCATATTATTTTGTCAATAATGTAAAATGCAATTGCAAAATGTTTCCCCTCAGAAGTAAAACATTTTTACCCTAGGATTTAAGAGAACATAAAATCTTGGAGTGGGTAGTTACTTTTACCCAAAGAACATTTTATGGGTAAAAATACATATAAGAAAATACAAAGTAAAATCGCCAGCAAAGGAAGGATTATAATAATCATTAAAATTATTTTCACGGGAGTGCAAAGATCAAGGAGATTAAAATTAAAATATTTTGATCTAGATAATTAATTAAGTGAATAGTTACATTGGACAAATATGTGAAGGCTCATAACCCTTGAAAATCTAATATATTTATGAGAGATAAAAATTGAAGATAAAAGATAATCATCAGTAGAATCATCATCAGTAGGAGAGCAATTAGTAGGTTTAGGTAGAAAATAAAATGCCAAAATGAAGTCTTCTGATACATATTGAAATAACTTTTGAAGCAATCTAATGGAGGAGAAAGTTTAAATTGGTGGCCCAATTTCTGGTGTTCAACTGTTCTATTGATAATAATTCTTATATGTTATCTTGCTATCTCCAGAGTGGTCTTTCTCTGTTATTCAAATTAATTGTATCAAAAATATATTTAATTTGTCAAGACACACTTGCTGCCTCTGTGTGATTTTCTTGATTGGTTTCTGTGAGAAGTGAATTAAAATCCTCTTGAGAGACTCATTTTAATTGGTTTCTGTCCAAAATTAAAATCCTTTTAAATTAATCATTTAAATTGGTTTCCTTCAAACAAGAATTAAAAGTCCTTTCAAAAATCACAGTAGCTTAGGAAGATATCATTGGGATTTGTAAGAAGAGCTTGATAACTGACAAACTTACATGTTTATACAAAGTATAGACATCCAAAAAGTGTCAAACAGTTAGAGTTAAGCTAAGAGAGAGGATCCACATATTATACACATCTTTACTCCATTTACCCAATAGGAATAGGCACTGATATCACTCACTTTAAAACAATACTCTACTTATTCACATTAGCAGTAGGAATAATTGTTAGCTTTGCATCTATTTCACATTTGCATGCCATTAAGAAATGGATTACCATAGTCAAAAGTACACACAACGTTTAATGCTCATAATCTACTTAATTATTAAGGTACACCTACCTAGATCTAGCAGAACCTAAAGTACAGGGAGTAATAAACCATATAGGGTTACTCCGTTTCATTGGCCAAAACCTTGTTAGTTTGACCATAGGATCTGGCATACCCTTAGGATTAGCAAGCTGCAATTTTGGGAACCAATATACCTTTCACCATGTAGTGCTCTGGCTGTGTCATATAGATTTCTTCCTCCAAATCACCATGAAGGAAAGCCGTTTTCACATCCATTTGTTCGACCTCTAGGTCATAAGCAACTGCAATAGATAATAAAAACTGAATGGATGACATTTTAGCAACAGGAGAAAATATCTCACCGTAATCAGTACCCTCAACTTGAGAGTATCCCTTCGCAACCAACTATGCTTTATACTTTTCAACATTTCCATTTGAATCAATCTTTTTCTTAAAGACCCATTTACATCCAACAGGTTTACGTCTTCACGCAAAGGTACAAGGTCCCATGCATCATTTCTTTCAAGGGCTGCCATCTCTTCATCCATGGCTATTTCCCAGGACTCTGCATCATTCATACCTAAAGCCTCTTGCACAGATCTCTGTTCATCAATGTTAGTACTCAAAGCAAACATACACTTCCAATCACCAGGTGAATACCCATACCTTTTAGGTGGTTGCCTATGCCTTGTAGACCTTTGAACAAGTTGAGGTGGAGGTTCTTCCACTTCTTCCTCCTCTTCTCCCTCTTCTAAAGATTCAGAGCTTGATGAGCTCTCCTCAACTTCTTGTCTATCTTGGGGCCTCAATTCAACTTTCTCAGGTGTACATGGAAGTTGAATCACATATTTTTCCTGTTCACTTTCTTTATGCTATTCTAGCTGAAAAGTAATAGGAGAAGATTTAGTCTCTCTAAAAATAACACTTCTGGAATGAATTACCTTATGTGAAACAGGGTCCCAAAGCTTGTATCCTTTCACACCATAGCTGTAGCTGATGAAGATACATTTGATAGCCTTAGAATCCAACTTTGTTCTCTTCTCCTTAGGCACATATGCATATGCCTCACAACCAAAAACTCTCAGATGTCTAAGTGAAGGCTTTTTCCCCGACCACACCTCCATTAGCGTTTTATCAACAAGCGCTGATGTAGGAGATCTATTGATCAAATAACAAGTAGTGGCAACAACTTTAGCCCAAAACTTTTGTTCTAGACCAGCACTAGGGTAAAAGCACAAAGTTGTGTCACACTTTCATCCGACTTATCAGCACAATTGAATTTAAGTTTTTCTAACTAAAAATCAATTTTGGTCAAACATATGATCTTGTAAGATTCATTCTGGCTAAGTTAGATATGTCCACAACTTTTCCAACTAAAATTGTTGGCTAAATGCATATGTAGCACCACTATGAGGCCAATTTACCAAAAAAATAAAATTATTTAAAAAACTTGATATTTCAATAACTTCTACTCGTGTAAATAACATTTTTTAAAAAATATAAAAATACCCTTTTGTAGATCTATAAGTTTAGTTTTCAAAAATATATATATTTTAATAGTTTAATTATTATTTATATTTTCCTTTCTATTTTGACTAAAAGTAGGTTATCAACACAAAACATTAGGTCGATTACCATGTTAAGGAAAAATAGTAAAACTTATTAAAAAAATTGAAAAAAATATGATGCACTAGATAAAAGAATTTATATCAAGATGGTATAATTTTTTTTCTATTTTAGATAACTAGTTAATATGAAAGTTGACGTCGAATGGAAACAACTACGTACACGCACATTTTATTATTTATTTAAAAATATATATTTATCAAAATTAGAAAAAAATATATATCCATGCACTAAAGTTTCAAGTTATAAATACACACACAAAAATTGAAGAAAAAAAAATTACTATATAAAGATTGACGTCTCATGTAACTTTATTTTTCAGCATTTTATCAGCAACTAAATTATAGTGTCAATTTATTAAAAACTATATTCAAATAATTTTTAAAATTTTTTCAAAAAATACAAACATAAAATATACTAAAAAATAAATATTTTATTAGTTTACATCATTTCAAAATTCAAAACATATATGTCACTTTTTAGTGATTCAAGTTTAAAAGTTGGATCAGCGTTGGTCGTTTCCTTTATAAAAATGTGACACAACTTTGTGCTTTTACCCTCCACTCAACTTGCTCTTAGCCTTCTCCATCAATGTTCTATTCATTTTTTCTGCAACTCCATTCTGCTGCAGAGAATACAGAGTTGTCTTTTATCTTTTAATCCTGCAATCTATACAGAATTTGTCAAAATCTATAGAACAATACTCACTGCCATTGTCAGTCCTCAAACATTTAATTTTCTTTCCAGTCTAAGTTTCTACCATAGCCTTGAACTCCTTAAAATACTAAAAACTTTAGATTTACTCTTTTAAAAAAATACCCATGTTCTCCTACTGAAATCATCAATGAAAGTAACATAATAAACTAATTTACCAATAGAAGCAACATCAATAGGACCAAATACATCTAAATGGATTAGATCCAAGATACATGAAGACTTATGAGAAGTTGAGCAAAATTGAACGCGATTCTATTTGCCATAAATACAATATTCACATAAATCAAACTCTAGATTACAATTATTCAACCCCTCAACAAGGTTGTTATTTTTCAGGTCTTTTAAACCGTTCTCTCTAATGTGGCCAAGTCTTTGGTGCCATAACATGGTCTTCTTTGCATGCAACTTTGATTTGGCAGACAGAGTACCCTTGGGTACCCAGAAGCCACGACCATCTGCAGAAGAAGAAACCATCTCTTTTTTCAAGGAAGTAGTTTCTGGCTTAATTTTATTAGAATTGTTATTGCACTCAACCACGTACATGCATCAAGCTGGTACAATGTACCCAATCTTCTTCCTCTTGCTATCACCATAGCACCTCTCACCATTTTCACACCTGCTTCAGAAAATTGTACATGCACACCTGCATCTATTAGCTTGCTAACAGATAATATTTTTTTGCTAGTCCTGGGATATGCAAGACACCATCAAATCATCCAACTCTGCCATCAGAAAATTTCACATGAATACTACCACGGCCAACAATGTCAAGAAAGGAATTATCACCCAAGTACACCTTACCACCATCATAGTTTTCATACTTACTAAACTAGTTTCTGTTAGGAGTCATGTGGAAATATGCACCTGAGTCTATCAACCATGTATTATCACCTACACGAGTGGCCAAGGCTGCAATAAAGGCGTCTCCATCTTCCTTTTCAGACTCAGAATCAAAATCTTGCTTCTGCTTCTTCTTCTTTTTCTTCTCTTCTTTACATTCCTTTCGGAAGTGTCTGAATTTGCCACAGTTCCAGCATATTGCCTTGGACTTACCAAGAGATTTTGATCTCCCCTTATTCTTAGACTTGGAACAGCCACGCTGCTTCTCATCTTTGCCTTGTTCTTTTGGTCTTCCTCAAGCACTCAAAGCCTCTTTGGCATTCAAAGAGGCCTTCCTTCTCATCTCTTTGGAGAGTAGAGAACCAACAACATCCTTCATCTTCAAAATGACCAAAGTACTCCCAATAGCCATGACTAGGCTATCCCATGAGTCTGGCAGCGAACATAGCAAAGTTTGGAACCTTTCTTCCTCATCCATATTAATCCCAACCAAGGCCAACTGAGTCACCAACATATTGAATGTTTCTAGATGCTCAGAAATTCATCCATCTTCTTCCATTCTCAAGGAATACAACTTCTTCCGCTAGAAAATCTTATTTACTAAAGATTTAGCTTGGTATATCTCACCCAACTTCTTCCAAAGCTTCTTCGAAGTGGATTCTTCATGGACATTTATCAGAATTGAGTTTGCAAGACATAGTCTAATGAGACCTTTATCTTTTCTATCCATTATATCATATTTTGCAGCCAAAGCTGGATCCGTAGGCTTTTGGATATTTTCATCCACTACATCCCAAAGATCCTGATCAATCAACAGATCTTTCATCTTTAGTTTCCACATTTCAAAGTTCGTGCCAGAAAACTTCTCTACCTCAATCCTCCTAGATTGTGCTCACCATCTGAAAAAAAATATTTGCAACAAGATCACAAGGTATCCTATGCACAAGCTCCCACTCAAATCTTGATTAGCACAAAAAACCCAACAACCCACAACTGAAACCAAAGTTGATCAGGCTCTGATACCACTTGTAAGGAAGTTAAAGTAGTGGAAACAACTTTCTATGCCAATCTTGAGGAGAAAACATTATGCAAAACTTTTAAAAATCTGATCTAACAGCTACAGAAATTCCAGAAACACATTCAAAGCATGAAATAAACAATAAAACACAAAACACTAGATATACGTGGGGAAAACCCTTTTGGGTGAAAAACTCCACACTCCAAAAGCCTGCTCAATGTATTCCAAATCCAATAACAAGATTACATACACTTGCAGAGCAAGTTTATTACATGAGTATCATCAGTAAACAACTTTGGAAGAATTCTAGTAGCATTCCAATAGCATAACAATACCTATAAACTCACACATAAACTACTCCTCAAGCCTCCAATTTATAGACTTATGGCTATAAAAGAAACCATAAGTGGTTTACAAAAACATGTATGAAACTTCTCAGCCAAGATTCCAGTCTAAAAATAAGCTCTCACGTCCAAAATGAAATCCCCTATTTCTGACCCTTACAGATGTCATAGAATTTGTCATAATATGCCTAAAAATAGGCCTTCCATAATATACCACTATGTGGGCATCTTTTGACACCTAATAAACCAATTTTCAAAGCACTGATAATGTGTAGCAGTTGTAGGAAAATATTAAATGAAAAATAACTATTACGGGAAATATGAAAGTTTGAGACACCTCATTTCCCAACAAAGACCTCCCACTAAAAGGTGAAAAACATCTAAGTGAAGGCTACAACTTCCAAAGAGGACAAAACAATTAAAAATAAGAAAGGGGACTTAGACTTAACACACACAAATGATAAAACAAATATGAATATTAGGTAACAATATGTACCACCAACTATGATTGTGTTACAATATTCAATAAAAGGTTGAGTAGTTAATGTGACAAGAGGATTTCTAGATAAATCAAGAGAATCTTCCCCAAAGTAAGAACAATCCTCAAATACATGGGGGAAGACTCTAAAATGATGATAAGTGGGCAAATCCTAATATACTTTTGAGTATTCAACTAACGCTTTATCATTTGTAGAAGTATTGAATGGAGGATATGTATCTATAGAACAATCAAATACTATATCAAGATATACTAAAGGTAAATCAATATCATCACTAATAGCACATGAACAATCAATTTCCTTAGTATTATTCTTTTCAACAATTTTTAAAGGTATATGCATGCCTTGTTGGTTCAAAACTAGATTTTTTTCATTGTAGCCAACCTTTGACAACATGTTTTCACCTTTTCCATAATGACTAGCCAACTTAGAGAGGGGTAATTGTTTTTCTTAATATTGGCTAATTTTAAACCCATGAGATTTATCACCTTCACTAAGGATCTATATGGGAACCTAAAGGTGACATAGCATGTAAGACAAGATCAATGCGCAATGGGGAAGCTTAGTTGTCATCTTCCTTTGGTGTCTTGAGCAACATCTAAGGAACCCCAACTATATTTACAATACACATGAGATATAGGATGAGAAGGCATAGAAGACACTATAGGGATGATGACTTACATTGGTGACATCAATATGTTATCATATTCCACTATTTGACAAAATTTAAATGGGTCACCATTAGATCAAGTATCACACATTGTGTATTTTGATGAATAAACTTTAGTGTGCTATGCAATGTGGATGGTACAATGCCCATTGTATGAATCTGGGGATGCCACAAAGAAAATTGTATAATATTGTTTTAGGCATGACATGGATAGTAGTTATAAGAGTAATAGGTCCTAATATTATGTGATAGGAAAAGTAACATAACTAAGGGACTCTTGTATAACATTGACAAAATGTTTTCTATTTACCTTAGTTTTTTGAAGAAATAGGCTTGTACTTTAATGTGCAAGTTGTACTTGATGACTAAATCTCTACAATTGGACTTGCCTTGCAATGGGCATGCAAAGTCTGGATATGGTGCATGCCAAATAACCTAACTATGGCTATCAATTCATGGCATATGTATGACACTAATGTAAATGGTTACATCAAAATGCTCTGTAGTCAAGGTTACAATGACACTACTTTAGGTCTCCTAACAACATATTTCAACGACTATTTCTTACTAGTTATAGATTTTAATAAAAGCTTCAGTTATAAACTATATCTAAGCATATTCTGAACATATATTATTTATTATTCTTGCCAGGTTATTGAGTTTTTCGGATGCTACCAAAATAGATAGAGTGAGTCCCCTATTTATTCCCTCTAGCTTTTTAAACTATTTTACTGTACCATTAATAATTCCCTTATTTTTTCCCTTGTTTCTAAACGTCTATCTTGTATGCATACATGTCTAAAGGATAGTTTCAAAATTCTAGATTTTGCATGTGTACCTACTGGGTGTGGGAGACTGCCAAGGCTTTATTGGTTCAAAGGGATTTGCATATAATTTAAGGGAAGGGTTTAAGAAATGCTTTCCAGAGCTATGTGGAAGTATAAAGTTTTCCATACTATTGCCATTTGAAATCAAACTCGTTTCTTCATCACTTATGCAAACTCTTTGTAAAAGCTTCAAAAATCCACAATTGACATACATGTCTACAATGGTAGTTTCCACCACAACATTTCACTTCATTTTAGTTTCAATAGCTTACATAGATAATAAGAAATTAGTGTAATTTTGAATTCTACACAATAATTTCAAGCTTACCTAATTATCTGCAACAGTGCACTCTACTAGGGATCGATAGGAGCAAGTAGATTTTGTAGGAAGAATTAGGCAAGTGGCAAGGAGAGGAAAAACAATTGGTTTTTCTAAAAGTGCATTTAAAAATGCGCAATAAATGCATTATGGTTATGGGATGGGACCTAGGTTGTAAGTGGGAAATTTTCTCTAGCTATTAGTGTGTTTAATCACAATAACTAGCATCTGTTAAAGGTGTTCAATTTAACCTTTTCATAACTCGCCACAATCTAAATTTAAACAAAATGAAATGTAGAGACTACATACCACAATAGATAATCAACCATTAGAGTCTGCTTGATAAGAAAGGCCCATTTGAACTCCTTTCCCCTTACATTCTTCATGGTAATAGTTATAAAACAAATAATAATTTGAATAGGGACAAAACTTTAAAAATTTGTATTTGAACTAGAGTCTACGATTGTAATTCATGAGTTCATACCTGTTGCAGTGATTATAATTCACAAATGGTCAATGGTTAGGACATGTTGTCATGGTAAGATCATAAAAGTTCTATTTATGGAAACTTTTTGTTGTCAACACGATTACGAGGGCTATTCTTAAACATCATCCACTTCAACAGTCAAAGGTCAATTTTGGCCAATAAAAATAGGACAAATAACTACCACTTTTTGATATGGATGAAGTGTAAATTCACTATTGATTGTTTGACCATTGAAATGGATGATGTTTAAATAGAGTAAATTACAAATAATGTATTTTATAATTGCTTTGCCCATAGGTTCGCATTTGATGGTTTGAAGGCCACGCTTTGTTCCACCTTCTCAAATATGTCGTATGACGTGATCTTTCATAATCACACGAAGTATTGGAAACAGTAACTGTTAAGTTCATACGATCTGGAGATTTTTAATTTTCCTAAAGTTTCTTTTGACTAAAGAATCGTCCATCAATCAATCTCCTCCTAGTCTTTACAAATTTCCCATATAACTCATTGTTCATGTGACAAGCTTGTTTATGTCCTTTCACTCACTTCCACGTTATCAGTCTCCCTCCTGCCAAATATTAAACACGGAAATTAGAATCGCCTGAAATCCACAATCGGACGTTCGTTTCCAGACATGAAACAAATTGTTCATGTGATTGGCTTGTTCATCTTCAACTTGTGTAGAAAGAGAACTTGTCCTCCTTGTCCCTATTTATTCTGCAGAAGAAAGGAGATTAATGAGGCAAACGAACAGCGTTCCTGCTCTGCTATACAATTCAATTATTTTGGTAAAAAGGATTCTCTCTGCTAACACACGATGTCGCTGGAGGCGTTGGCCATGGCGGGAGTTGATTACACAAAGGTTGATGTCAAATCATTTCATAGTCCACGCTACCACTGCAAAGAGGATGGGCCAAATACATGTATTCGCGGTGAAGACTCGTTAATTTCCAAAGTTTCTGATGCTGATGAAAAAGTACGCCCCATCACTTTTGAGAAGCCAAGAAAACAGAGATTCGCAAGGCCAAAGGAAACCAAAAGAGTTGTTACGCAAGAGAATGACAGCATGGTTTGCGTTCATGATCCAATGAATATGAAGAATTGTCTGAGAGAATGGGCTAAAAGAGTTGCAGAACTCGCTGTTGGAGAGAAGTTGAGCAGATGAATGAATATATCAGATTCATTAGCTTAAAGAAGAAACTTTCACAAGCCAGGGCAAGAACTGCATACCCAGAAAATGTGAGAGTAAATGACAATGTATACTTTGTATGCTGGATCTACGGTACTTAACAGCGAAGAGGGGAGAGATTTGTAGCGTCTTATGTCTTATCAAATCATATTCAAAAGTCTCATACGTAGATAGTAATTATAGGTACAGTCACTTGTCCTAGAGAAATCAGTTTATCACTCTCTAATCGTCGTAGTTTGTTTCTTTGTCTTGACGTAAAGGGTTGCCAATCCCGGCAGAATTATTGTAGAATAATGAGGATGAGGATCACCATTCTGGGAGCAGATTACTTTAGGTTTCAACTCATGCATTGGAACTAGTGAAATGTAACAGCCTATTTGGTTTAATATCATATTGTATGCGTTCTTTCCCTTGCGAAGGACATGGTAGTTTGGGCTCTACTTCTTCCTGGGTTGAGTTACCCCCAACAATTCATCTACTTATAATATGTCCAAAGCGTTTCTTAAATATTTTGGAGATGCTAAATACAAATTAAAAAAAATGTCTATAGGATAAAAGTGGATATCTTGTTCCTGTCTTTACCTATTTGACATTTATTTTGAGTGAGTTGTAAATGTGATATTTTATGTTTAAATTAACATATTTAGTTTATAATATTTAATATATAAATTAATTAAATTTTAAAATTAATCAATCTTTAACCTATTTATGGTTTAAGTGGTTTGGTCAGTTTTTCAATTATTTACCTTAGATTAGATTATGAGAATGATCTTGTTTCTGAGATAGAAATGCATCGACAATATTGTTATCCAAATTCAAATCTCTTTTCTACTTTTCTTAAATAAATCCTTTTGCTTGATTTGACCATTACCCCTTGGCTTGGAAGCCAAATAAACTAAATATAGTACGTAGGTTGTCATATTTAATGATAACTCTAGGACATTAACCATCATCAAAAGATTATATTAATTTGTTATTATATTTTTGGATCATTACAAAACATTGCATCACATATACTACACTTGGCATCGTCTAGGCAATGTAAATATTTTATCTTTCATGTCTTCAAACCTTTACAATCAGTGATAGGGGATTGATTAAAATAAAAGAAGTGAACACAATTTCCATTAGAGTAAAAGTTTGTATTTGTGTCACACTTTTGGGCAACAAAAAGGTACCCAACAAAAGATTTTTAGATGAGAATTTTTTGGCCGAGAAGGTTTAGGCCAACCCCACATGGCATATACATGGACAAAGGGTTTTCGAGTGGAAGGTTATCAGGCAATACAACTTCGCCTAAAACTCTTAAAATAAAAGAAAAAATCATTTTGTCCAAATCAAAGCCAAGAGAAAGACTTTCGCCCTACATCCACATGACCCCACACATCTACTAGCCAACTGCCCTTGCTCCCAATGCCTAGGTAAGCCTTTTTCTTCATTTTTCCTTATTTATGTTTTTCAATTTTATTTCTTAATAAAAATTTAAAATTTAATTTATTCTTTTTGGTAAAAATTGTTATTTTTTAACTATTTAAAATTTGTAGATGTGTTCAAATTTTTTTTTTAAAGAGGGGGAATAGACCCTCAGACCATCATACTAATACAGATTATAAACAAAAATACAGAAATTGGAGTCTAAGCCCAACAGACGGAGTCTAAGCCATCGCTGGATCCGACGCGTCCTTGATCCTCCTCCAGGTCCAGATCCTCCTCTGCTTGAGAAGGCTCTCTTAGAAGATGAGGAGCACAATCAGTTGCATGCATCCTTTCCTGGTCCCTTGCACCATTTAGACATTACTGACCACAGATGTTTCAAACCGCGAACTGGGCGAGAGTGCAATCCATTTCAAAAATCTGCAACAAAGTCCAGGATGTTCACACGGCCTCTAATTGTCAGTTCCCACGAGAGAGGAGGAAACTAGAGTCGAGTATTAGGGGACATCTCATTCGCCATGTTTCTATCAAAACAACACCTCTCGCAACCAATATTGTCAAACAAACAAAAGAGGAAAATGTTGCTGTTCTTGTAGCGACGGGAGATATGAAGAGACACCATATGAAGAGACGTCGTATGAAGAGATACCATATGAAGAGTCCCTGATGCATATGAAGAATCACATTGATTTGTATATACAAAAGACAATGTTCATTCATTTTGTGCATCAGTTTTTTTATGCATCAAATTAGTCTTGTAATTCAGTCAAGCTGTAAGCAGATTTCTGTTCTTTTTATTCAATATATAAGAGATATATTTGTCTGGATTTTTCTCCCTCAAGAAGGAGGGTTTTCCCAGGGTACCTCTATGTTAAAGTGTTATCTTTTCTGTTTTTCTATTTATTTCAATTCTGATCATAAAACTAACATGGTATCAGAGCAGGTCTAAGAAAAGATCAGATCAGATTTGTTTAAGCAGCGAAGTCTTCTTCTCATCTTAGAGCGTCTATTCAAGCATTGAAAATGGTGAACGGACTCAAGGTTGAAGATAGACTTGATGGTGCATCTAACTTCACCTCTTGGAAGTTTAGAGTTCTTATTACATTGGAAGAGAATGATATTCTCGAGTTTGTAGAGAGCGAAGTACCTAAACCTTCCGATGAGTATGAGAAAATTCAATGGAGGAAGAATGGCATGAAGGCCAAGAAGATCTTGATTGATTCCGTGAAGGATCACCTTGTGCCTATCATCTCCAAGTTGAAGATGGCTAGAGATATGTTCAAGACTTTGAAGGGATTATATGAAATCAATAACACCAGTAGAGCTCTTGCCTTGAGGCAACAGCTACAGCACATCAAGATGGCTAAAGGAGATTCAATCATCTCTTTCTTCATGAAGATTACTAAATTAAAGGATCAACTATATGCCATTGGAGATATAGTTGAAGATAGAGACTTAGTCATGTTGGCACTCAACGGTCTTCCTTAATCTTGGGAGCCTTTCATCCAAGGTATCAGTGGAAGATCTAAGTTACCAAAGTTTGATCGTCTTAGAGCTGATTGCATTCAAGAAGAATCAAGATTGGCCGTAAGAGGTAATGATCGAAGCTCTCTCAATGAAGACAATCAAGTTCTTGCTGCTCAAACTTCCAGAAGGAAAGGAAAAGAATGGAGAAGAGGAAACTTCAAGAGAAATAGAGACAGAAAATCAAATGCTGCCCCTGAATCAAAGAAGAAGAAGGTTCTCTCCCATATTTAGTGCTTCAGATGTGACAAGTATGGTCACTATGCTAGTGATTGTCCAACAAGACCAAAACCACATGCCTCTACTGTAGATGTGTATGATGTCTATCCTCAGAAGGAATCAAGAGATAACTCAAATGGATTCCTATTCATCTCTGCCCTATCAAGCAATGTTCCAACCGATAGTAGCACATGGTTGATTGATAGTGGCGCCTCTCGTCACATTACGGGTTATGGAAAACATCTTTCAGACTTAATAGAAAGAGAAAACCACCTTCAAGTTATAATCAAAGATGATGCATGCTATTCAGTAAAGGGTGCTGGAGCCATCTCTCTTCACTTAGATTCTGGCATCTCTCTCCATTTGAGCGATGTCTTGTTTGTACCAGGTATCAAGAGGAACCTTGTATCAATTTCAGCATTGGAAGACAAAGGATATCAAGTTGCATTTTCTAATGGAAAAGTTCTTGCTTGGCCAAAGAACTCTAGCATCAATTCAGCCCAAGTAATTGGTGTTCGTCAAGAGAGTCTATATAGACTTTCCACTCATTCAATTCAAGCATTGATGCATGACTCCACCAGTTCAAGTGAGTTATGGCATATGAGACTTGCTCATCTTCACTTCAGAGCTCTTCCATTTATGGAGAAGATGGTTACTGGACTTCCGAAACTTAGTCAAGAGCATGATGGTACTTGTAGAGGATGTGCAATGGGTAAGAATACTAAGGGTCTTTTTCATAATAGTGAAAGTAGATCAAAATACATTCTAGATCTTATTCATTCTGATTTGTGTGGTCCAATGTCTATGGCATCCTTGAGTGGTTTTTTGTATTATGTAATTTTCATTGATGACTACTCCAGAAAGACTTGGATCTATTTTTTGAAGTCTAAAGAATCTGAAGAAGTGCTTGAGAAATTCAAAGAATTTAAGGCTCAAGTAGAAAATTTGTCTGGGAAAAGGATCAAAGTTCTGAGATCTGATAATGGAGGATAATACACCTCTGGAGGCTTCCGCAACTTTTGTATTGAGGCAGGAATTAAGAGGGAGTTTTGTGTTCCTTACAATCCTCAGCAAAACGGAGTTGCAGAAAGGAAGAATAGATCCATAGTTGAGGCAGCCAAAGCTATGATCCATGACCAAGGCTTACAAACCTTTCTTTGGGCAGAAGCATCCAGAACTGCAGTGTATGTTTAGAATCGGAGCCCTCATCGAATATTAGAAAATATGACTCCTGAAGAAGCATTTACAGGTATGAAACCCGAAGTTAGTCATTTGAGAATCTTTGGTTGTCCAGTTTATATTCATGTGCCTAAAGATAAAAGATCTAAGTTAGAACCATCAGGCAAGAAAGGAATGTTTGTGGGATACAGTGAGACTTCCAAGGCCTACAAGATCTACATTCCAGGGCAGAAACAGATTGAGATCAGCAGGGATGTCACTTTCGAAGAAGAAGTTGCATTTAAAAGATCTAAAGGGCCATACATGAAGATAGACAGTGAAGAACAAGAGACACCTCAGGATATGGACATTTCTCCTGATTTGACTTCTGAGATTCAGAGGGAGTCTACTAAATCAGAAGAGGCTAGTGATCTAGTTGATTCTATAGAACCAACTGATGGACCTAGAGATATTGCAGTAGTACAGAAAAGGCCTCGACAAACCATGCAAGAGGAGGAAAAATATGCAGCTCCTCGAAGATCTTTTAGAGAAAGCAAGAGACCTCAGAAGTTCTCAAATTATGTGTTATTGATGAATCACATCATTGATTCTGAACCTTCCAATTTTGAGGAAGCATCCAATCAGCAGGTATGGAAAGATGCAATGACAGAAGAATTTCAGTCTATCATCAAGAATGATGTTTGGGATATTGTACCTAGACCTGAAGGAAAATTAGTTGTATCTTCCAAGTGGATTTTCAAGATCAAGCATGTAGCTGATGGAAGCATTGAGAAATACAAAGCAAGATTTGTGGCTAGAGGATTCTCTCAGAAAGAGGGAATAGATTATGAGGAGACATTTGCTTCAGTTGCTCGTTATACATCCATCAGGACTATTATTGCTATTGCAGCAGCTAAGGGATGGAAACTACATCAAATGGACGTGAAGACAACATTTCTTAAAGGTATAATTGAAGAAGAAGTATACAATGGGCAACCTGATGGATTTGTGATTCATGGGAAGGAATCTCATGTTTGTAGACTAAAGAAGGCTTTGTATGGCCTTAAGCAGGCTCCTCGTGCTTGGTATGAGAGGATTGATCAATACTTGGTGAGCCTAGGCTTCTTCAAAAATGATGCAGATTCAAATCTTTACTTCAAGGTAATCGATGGTGAGGCTCTAATTTTAGTTCTTTATGTTGATGACTTATTCCTTACTGGTGAAGAACATCTCATTGTCAAATGCAAGAAAGAGTTAACTTCTGAATTTGAAATGAAGGATTTAGGTCTTATGCATTACTTTCTAGGGTTGGAAGTATGGAAAAGACCCAATGAGATTATTCTAAGTCAAGGGAAATACACCATAGATATCTTGAAGAGATTTGGGATGATGGATTGCAAATCTATGTCTACACCGATGGAAACAAATTTGAAGAAATTGAGTGAGTCTGCAGCTAGTTCAGATTTGGTAGATCCCACCATGTTTAGGGAGTTGATTGGATCATTGATGTATCTAGTCAATACTAGACTAGATATTTGCTATGCAGTGAGTGCCCTTAGTCAGTTCATGTGTGAACCAAGGTAAATTCACCTAGTTGCAGCCAAGCATATCTTGAGATACTTGCGTGGTACAATTGGATATGGCTTGAGATATACTTGTAGTGTAGATCTAAAACTACAAGGGTACTTTGACTCTGATTGGGCTGGGAGTGTAGCTGATAGAAAGAGCACCTCTGGATGTTGCTTTAGCTTGGGGTCTGCAATGATTTCTTGGTGTAGCAGGAAGCAGTCTTCAGTGGCACTAAGCACTGCAGAGGCTGAATATATTGCAGCATGTGTAGCAACTTGAGAAGCAGTGTGGCTTTGAAAGCTCCTTGTAGATTTGTTTGCAAAATCATTGGAGCCTACTGTTATTCATTGTGACAATCAAAGCTGTGTGAAGCTATCTATCAATCCAGTGTTCCATGACAGAACAAAACATGTGGAAATCAAATATCATTACATTAGAGATATGGTATTAAGGAAAGCTATTCAGCTGAGATACATTTGCACTGAAGATCAAATGGCTGATATTCTCACCAAGCCTCTCTCCAAAATGAAGTTTGTACAGTTTCGAGACAAGCTTGGAGTTGTGGAGAATGAAGCCCTTACTGAGAGGGAGTCTCAGCATCAGTGATTTGTGTTATCTAATATAATGCATTCCATCTCTGAGATAGGAGATGTGGTTCTTTCCACCCTCTGAGAGTAGCCATGGTGGACGTCATGTTGAGTGACTCCATGATGATGTTTCTTTTTCACTAATGGGAGTAGCCATTGTGAACATCACGTTGAGAGACTCCGTGATGATTCTCTTGTACTTGTGTTTATCCACCCTCTGGGAGTAGCCATGGTGGACGTCATGTTGAGTGACTCCATGACGACATCATGTTGAGTGACTCCGTGATGGGCACTTGTACACTAGTTTTTTCTTTCACTCATGGGAGTAGCCATGGTGAACATCATGTTGAGTGACTCCATGATGATATCACGTTGAGAGACTCCGAGATAAATTCTTCTCACTAATGGATGTAGCCATTGTGGGTGTCATGTTGACATGTCTAGAAAGATATCTCCCTAGCTAAGAGGGAGTGTTGCTGTTCTTGTAGCGACGGGAGATATGAAGAGACACCATATGAAGAGTCACCATATGAAGAGATGTCGTATGAAGAGATACCATATGAAGAGTCCCCGATGCATATGAAGAATCACATTGATTTGTATATACAAAAGATAATGTTCATTCATTTTGTGCATCAGTTTTTTTATGCATCAAATTAGTCTTGTAATTCAGTCAAGCTGTAAGCAAATTTCTGTTCTTTTTATTCAATATATAAGAGATATATTTGTCTGCGTTTTTCTCCCTCAAGAAGGAGGGTTTTCCCAGGGTACCTCTATGTTAAAGTGTTATCATTTTTGTTTTTTTGTTTATTTCAATTCTGATCATAAAACTAACAGAAAAAACCAGAGACTTAGCTAGAGAATAATAAAAAATGACAGAACCCGGAGGGATAAATAAGAAGATGGCAAATTGTCAAATCATGGCGTATCTATGTGTCACAATTGGGAGCCCTTGAATGGGCTCGTACATAATACAACTGTGAGGGAGGGTGGGGGGGATTTCGTATCTACCTCCATCCACTTTGACATTGAATAACCCTGAGATTTAGTCATATCCACCTTAAAAACTCCTCGAGCACCTCACTTTATAATGGCCTCGGCAATAAATATTTGGTAGGAGATAGCACCTGAAGACAGGGAGATAAGACATTCATTTACCAATGATTAATACCTTGTCCAAATCTCTCATACACATTTCTCCTGATGTCATACGCCTTGTTGATCTCCTGTAGACAAAGCTAGATGTGACATGGAGATTGGCCAGTGTAATCTACAATCCCAAAAAGGAACTAGGGATGAGTGTCCCTTTAATGAGAGTGTACACCTGAAAAATCTATCTATCAAAAAGAAACCATTGGTCCTTCTGAAACACCGTGGCATCCACGCTACCCATTCCTCCACTTTTCAAATGTTCAAAGCAAGGGAACAACTGACTCATCATCCACCCTAAGCCTCAAAAATCAACCCTTGCATATCTCGTTCTAGCCAGAAGGATAGTCGTTGGGGAAGGACCCCTTCCGTATGCCTAACTACCCATTCATCTGGTGTTTGCTCAGTGGCCTTGTTTGCTAACCAATCAGCCACTTGGTTGGCTTCACTGTAGCAATGAGAAATATGATAGCTACGAAAAAACTTGATCTACTCTCTGGCTTGAAATAGAATGTACTCCACCTTCCATGAGACCGAATGCCCCAGTTTGAGAGAGTTAATTATGATAAGGGAATCGCCTTCTATCTAGAGATCTATCACACCTTCATTAATAGCCAACTGAAGACCATGCACCAAAGCCCAAGCTTCTGCCATGTTATTCGAACCAGGTGGGATCTTGCTTGCCTTGGCTGCCAAAAGTTTTCCATCATGAGTTTTAAGAATGCATCCTGTCCCTGATGTACCAGGATTTCCTTTGCTCGACCCATCAAAATTTAACTTAACAAAAAGACTTCTTGGAGGCTGCCATTGGACCTGTGTTCTATCTACCCTACCAGTAGAAGTAGTTAACGAACTTCCTATGCATATGGACTCCAAATATTTCCAAGCCTTACTCATCAGGCTATCCCATGACGTCCACACAGAATTATGATTTATGGATCTTTTCACTTTCGCCATTGCCACCTCTGAAATATCCTTTTCAATGTTTTCACATACTCTTCCTAAGGGTAAAGAAGTTTTCCTAAAAATTCTAAAATTCCTTTCTTTCCATATATGCCAAATGATCATCATTGGGGAGATATCCCAAAGACAAGCAAAAGTGGCCTCTGAATTTAGGCTCGACCAGCTCTTAAATAGGGAGAGAAGAGTATTAGGTTGATGGTAACTGATTGTCATTGATGTCAAAAAGGGCTTGCACTATTGTACATAGGTTTTGCAGGATCATGTCTTTCACAATTGATCACTCTATCAGGAATATGAATCAGGAGTTGTTTATTTGGATAGGATAAGTGTTTGTCAGTATATCTCTTTCATGTGGTGTACTGATTATCTCTTTCAGGTATTCATCATGAACTTCATATGGTTAAGGTAAATCAGGTTGTTTATCATTGGTGTTACAATGTATGTTTCAATGGATCTTGGTTTGACAAAGTTCACATGCTTCAGTAATACAAGAGCAATGCAGATCAGGTATTTATGAGAGGGCTTGTTTGATTAGTTTGATCATATCAATTGTTGATGCTCTTATAAGAAGGTTTGATACTATATGGTATGATGATACAAGGTGACTTCAGATGATGTCTTCAGTCAGAATTCATGTCTTGACATTGATGCTAATGTGGCTTGAGGTTGATTGGTTTGATATTGAAAGACTCATATTTGTGAGGTCATTTGGTGAAGTCTACTTCTCTGCAACAGTATCTTTTTAACTAAGTGAAATCACAATGAGGGTATTGTCAAAGTGTTTGTTGAAGTACTGAAGTGCTTCAAAGAATATTAAAAATCCTAAATTAGTGCATTTCTTGCTTTGTAACATTTTTATGTTATATTTGCTCATTGACTTGTTGAGCAGGTAAAATCCATTTAAATGGCAATGTTAAGGGTATAAGTGGCATTGGGCAACCGGCCCTTTCCTCTTGTAAAACCTTTTGCATCAGTCTTCAATGCATGCGACATGAGGTAAGATCGGTGGTAATGTTTAAATTGCATGAAGTGTTCACATTAAGAAAACCAGCTCCAAAATTTCAAGTTACCATCAGTGGTCAAGGAAATTGCTATAAAAGGGCATCGAATTATTTTTAGAAAGCATAGTATATAGTTTATAAAGCTTCTAAGGTGGAGCCCGATTTCTTAGGAGGAGATTTATCCTTTAAAAAGCATCAATTTTTTTTAGTTTAAAAAGCATTAAAATGCTTTATGAAATGTGGAGAGCACGGTTTTTAAAAAAAGACTTTCAAAAGGAGCTCGTCATAAGTGTTAATCTTCAAATTTATTTTGAAGGAAAAAGGCATCCTTTCTAATTCATACGAGTGGGCATAATTTTGTATAAGATCTATAAACTTTCGAAAGTTCCTTTTAAGTATGTGGATTAGCCATAAAAGGCTATGTAATTAAAGTTTAGAAATTATTTTTAATTTCTATTTTATTTTTGCTTTTTTAAAAAAAGCATGAGTTCAAATTAGGAAGTATATGAGTTTTTAAAGGAGCTTTTAAAGGAGATGGTCATTGCTTTTTAAAAGCAATTTTTTTTTGGAAAATTATTTCTAAATTCTCTCCCATACCATTGAAGAATTTAGTAAAGATTTTTGTGAAAAATTGCAGAGAGAAGAATTTCAAAAAGAACAGGATAACAATGATGTAGAGGAGAAAATATATTTGCATGTCTTTTATTATTGCAGGTTGAAGAATAATTTATGGTGAGAATTGAAATGAAGTTTCTTCAAAGGAATATGAAGAAATTGGAATAGATTGAAGGAATTTGAAAAGAAAGAATATGAAGCATCATTTTGCAGATTGAAGGGAATTCCAAAATGAAATGATTTTTTTTCAAGACAATTTGATATTATTTTGCAGATAGAGGAAGATGATTAGTCATATGTTTTTAGAATGGAAATTGATGGATGTTGTTTTGCGGAAAAGAGGAACATCAAGAGTTCTTTTATTTACAATAATTTTTTAGGTGCATTGATGCAACTTCATAATTTGATAGAGATGAAACATACAAAAGATGAAAGGTGAAAAGACATTCAATTTACATATAATGGTTTTTCAGGTGCATTGAAATTAAGAGTTTTGGGTAAGGTCCGATGAGGTAGTGTTGAAAGCATTTTTATACAGGTGATTGTGTGGTTCATTATGCAGGGTTGTAGATCAATGATGAAGACAATTTTATGAAAATTCTGTATAAAATGTGAAAAACCAATTTGTAATGAATTAGATATATTTCCTGATCAGGTGAATTAGATGATTCAAGGATAAAATATCATAGGATTGGAATGATGGAATGTATGTTGGAGGTGAGTTGATTTGAATGGTGCAAATCAGATTAAGTAGCAATCACTTCTTGCACATGAGATTTTTGTTTCTGATTGATTGAGAAATGCTAGTGAGGCACAATAGTATGCTAGTGAGGCACAACAGTATGCCAGTGAGGCTTATAGGTTAGTAAGATCATTTGTCAGTGAGACACTTACATCAGCCAGTGAGGCTTGTAAAGATATTTTCAAGGTTAAGCTAGTGAGGCAGTTTTGGAGTGATTTTTCTACCCCAGGAGGGTTTTCCACTCGTGCAAATTTGTGTTATGTCTCATATTGCTTTTATCTATATATGTGTATGTTAATACTTTGCTCAAGAGGTTTTGTTCTCTTTCTTGATTCTCAGTCATGTGCTTATGTGTTTGACAAATCAATGATATCTTTCTCTTTGTGTGTTTTGAAAGTTAAAGTTTGCAAAAAGGTTTGAAAATTTACACAACACTGATTCACCCCCCTCTCAGTGTTGTCCTGGACTCCTACATAGGTAATGGCGAAGACCAATTGAATTTTCTCAAGATCCACAACTAGCATTCTTTACTAAATGGACATTGTAGGAGAAGATGGTCAATACTCTCTATCTACGTCCCCACACAACACACATTTGAAGTTTTCACCAAATGCTAATTTTTGTATACGGTCTCCAGTCAATATTCGCCCATGTAAAGCTAGCCAAGAAAAAGCTCTAGCCTTGGAGAGGACAACATCATTCTAACATAACTGTGATGGCTAATCTAATGATGGACCTACCATTAGACTTCTATATCCCTGTTGTGCTTGATACTGGCCCGAAGGGCATTTTACCCATATAAGCTCATCCTCTTTTGACGAGAGACAAACTACCCTTCCTCTCAAGATATTATGAAGAATTGTTTTTTGGTGGCTAGGACAATTACAGTCCTTAAAGCTTCAACAGATGACTTTCGATGACAAAGAGTTAGCCTGGATAGTATAGTAGTGTTCAAAATTTTAACTCTAAACTTTGAAACACAAATTAAAATTGTAAATGAAAAACATAAACAAAACATAAACTTTCAATTTCAAACAAAAACAAAAATAGTAGAAATGACTAAAAAATTTTGAAAAACCCAATAGAAACCAAAAACTCTAAACTTCAAACAAGATAGAAAACCATCAATTTGAAACTTTAAATTTAATGTGAACATAAATCCTTAATTGAGATATCAAATTATATATATCAAAGTTTAAATTTGTGTCAAATAAATAATATCAATATTAAAATCAAAATGTAATTTATCTTGAAAATTAATATATACAAAAAATTAAAATTTAAATATAGATCAAAATTGATATTTTGAATTTATATATATAGAAAAAATTGAAAAAATTAATAAATTTAAAATAATATATGGAAAATAAAATTGATATTGAAAATATATGATATTAGTGGGTGGGGGCCCTGGCTTGATTGGCTAAGTAATTCTGTTGCAGTAAATATGGTCACAAGGTCCAATCTCCCCCGTCCGTGTCCATGATAAATTGTTATATTAGATTATTCTTTGATTTTACTAATTCACCGAGTAGTACAAATTAATTTGAGAGGATTGAAATATGAATAGATAATTAGCATTATTAGAATCTATGTATTTATTTGGAAAAATAAATTATTTGAATAATTATACTCACAATGCTAAAATTATGTTTTAATTTCATAAATGTAATTTAAATTAATTTTTTACAAAATTGAAAGCCTATTTATGAATATAAATGTATTTATGAATATAAATGTATTTGAATAAAGTGAATTTATTTATTATTTGTTAATTTAGAATTGCCTATTTATGAATATAAATATATTTGAATAAAGTGGATTTATTTATTATTTGTTAATTTAGAATTATTCTACTCTCTTACATTAAAAATTATAGAGAATTTAAAATATAGAATTAAACCTAGATGAGATTTTGGAAATTATTAAATTAATTAATTATTTAAAATTAATTACAGAATTTTAATATTGGATTGCTTGGAGAAAAAGTAATTGTGAATTCAAGAATATCTGAGAGCATGGGAAGCATTAATTTGTATAATATTGATATTGAAATTGAATCTCTATATTGAGCTCTATAAATTTATTTCAATATTATTAGTACCTACCTTCGGAGTACTATTGTAATTAAAATCACTTAACTATTATAAATTTTTTTTACACGTATAGTTTATGGCTATTATTTATAAACTATATATCTGATTTATTTAGTTACAAATGTTCAAAAAATATTTATTAATCATGTAATTGGCTTCTATATGTTTGGAATAATTTTGATTGGCCAAAAAATTTGAGGTCTGAAGAATGAAAAAAGAGGAAATACTATAAGTAGTAGCACACACCAAATAAATAAATAACATTTTTACAAAGTTTCTCTTTTATTTCATCCTCCTGCCCACTTCACACTTGCAACTTTCTCCTAAGATTTCCTTATATTCATTATTTCCTCATAATAAGTAATAATGGTTAATCACACTTGTTAATATTTTTCGGTTTCATCATGAAAATTGGGAATGGTTAGTGAACATTTCTAAGCTATCCAACTTTGGGTGAAATCAAATATGCCATTAACCTTGTAAATCCTAATATTGTTGGGAATCCACATGCCACCTCATAATGTATCCACCTATAAAATTTCAGCCCAAACAGACATCTGAGTCAAAAGTTATGACCTCCGGAAGTCCCTGCATCATTCTCCTCTGGTTGAAAAAAATGTAGCTCCTGCAAGTGAGTGTCTTCAAACTGCTACCACTTGACTAGATCCAACCTCTGTACTTCCCACTCTGTAATCCACGTGCTATCTGTAGGTGGCAATCCTTCCCACTGTACTAAATACCTGTTGTAATGCCCTTGCCAAGTGTAGATAGTTTTCTTATCAAGAACTTGTGAAATCTTTTCCTTCTTCTTATGGGGAATGTGGCAGTGCCATGCCACTTCTGGTTGACTATCTTCAGCATCATCCTCACCATGGAATGCATATAAATCAAAAATATTAAACATAGGAGAAATATCTAGATCATATGGTAAATTGATCTCATATGCCTTATCATTGATCTTCTTTGTAATTTTGCAAGGACCAATTTTCCTGTACTTCAACTTGTGGTATGTTCCAGTAGGAAACCTCTCTTTTCTCAAATATACCATCACTAAGTCACATTCATTGAATGTCTGATGTCGCCTACTAGCATCCACTGTATTCTTATACCTCTCATTACTATCCTACAACTTCTGTCTCACATCTTGTTGCAACTGTTGAAGGCATTCTGTAAATACTTCCCCATCATCACTGACTCTATCTTTCATCGGTAGCTATACCAAATCTAGAACACCCTTAGGATTCCTGCCATACACAATCTAGAAAGGGGACTTTCCTATTGATCTTTTAACAGAACTATTATAGGCAAATTCAGCCTGGGGTAATGCCATGTCCCATTATTTTGGCTTTTCTCCAACAATACACCTCAACAAATTTCCCAGACTCCGATTGACTACCTCTGTTTGCCCTTCCATTTGAGGATGATAGGCACTACTAAATTGTAACTTGGTCCCCATCTTCTTCCATAAAGTCCTCCAAAAATGAGTGAGGATTTTGGTATCCCTATCAAAGGTAATAGTCTTTGGAACACCATGTAGTTGAACAACTTCTGAAAAAAATAACTCTGCTACCCTCGTTACATCATTAGTTTTCTTATAGGCAATAAAGTGAACCATCTTAGAGAACCTATTAACAACTACAAAAATGGAGTCATTACCTTGTTGGGTGTGTGGAAGTCCCAACACAAAGTCCATGCTCAAATCTGTCCATGGTGAAGTTGGTATTGGTAATGGCATATACAACCCTGTATTTTGTGAATGTCCCTTAGCCACTTGGCAGATCCTGCACCTTGTTACATACCTAGTTATATCCTTTTTCATCTTTGGCCAGTAATATTTATCTTCTATCAAGGGTATTGTCTTGTCCTTTCCAAAATGTCTAACTAACTCACTACTATGAAATTCTCTGATAATGTTTTCCCTCATAGAGCCAGCTGGTATGCATAGTTGTTTTCCTTTAAATAGATACCCATCTTGCATAAAATATTCACTCCTAAAGTGATTCAAGTTACCAGATACTGGTGCCATCAATTGTTCCACAATCTCCCAAAAATCATCATCAGACTCATACAAATTTTTTATGGCATCAAAACCAATCACCTCAGTTTCCATTGTGGTCAAAAGTGCAACATGCCTAATTAACGCATCTTAAACCTGATTTTGTTTTCCATACTTATCGTTCAACACAAAATTGTAACCCTGTAAGAAAGAGACCCCCTTGGCATGCCTACTATTCAACTTTTTCTGTGTGTTCAAGTATCTCAATGCAATATGATCTATAAATAATACAAACTCCTGGGGAACTAGATAATGTCTCCAATACCTCAATGCTTGAATAATTTCATAAAATTCTAAATCATAAGTAGAATAATTCTTTCTCACTTCATTCAGCTTTTCACTAAAGAAAGCTATAGGTTTTTCTGTTTGGCTAAGTACAACACCTATTCCCACATGGGAGGCATCACATTCTACTTCAAATACCTTATCAAAATTTGGCAATGCAAGTATAGGTGCTTCTGTTACCTTTTGCTTCAAGTACTTAAAACTCTCCTCAGCATCCTTGGTCCATACAAACTCCCTTCCTTTGGTGCAATATGATATAGGAGCTACAATACTATTGAAATTTTGAATGAACTTTCGATAGAAAGTGGCCAAGCCATGAAAAATTCTTACCTCTATGATGTTGCTTGGGCTAGGCCATTCTAGAATTGCCCTGACCTTTTCTAGATCCATTCTAATAGCATCTTTAGAAATGACAAAGCCTAAAAAGACCAAATTGTCCTGCATGAACCTATACTTCTTCAAATTGGCATATAGCTACTCCTTCCTTAACACACCAAAGATGATCCTCAAGTGTTTTAGGTGCTCTTCTTTGCTGTTACTAAATACCAAAATATCATCAAAATAAACTACCACAAACTTACCAATGTAAGGTCGTAGAATAGTGTTCATCAATCTCATAAATGTGCTAGGTGTATTTGATAACCCGCATGGCATAACCATCCACTCATATAATCCATCTCTAGTCTTAAAGGTTGTCTTCCACTCATCCCCTTCTCAGATCCGGATTTGGTGGTAGTCACTTTGTAGGTCAATCTTGCTAAAATATTTGGCCCCTGCAAAGACATCCATCATGTCCTCCATACGAGGTATAGGAAACTGATACTTGATAGTAATCTTATTAATTGCTCTGCTATCAGTGCACATCCTCCACGTTCCATCTTTTTTTGGGGTCAATAATGTAGGTACAACACATGGGCTCATGCTCTCTCTCACCACACCTTTACTTATGAGTTCTGTTACTTGCTTATACAACTCTGCATGTTGTGTTGGATTCATCCTATAAGTTTCTTAGTTGCGTAGAGTTGCTCCTGGAATCAAATCAATATGATGTTGAATATCTCTCTTTGGTGGTAGACCATTAGGTAAGTCATCAGGCACAACATCAACAAATTCTTCTAATATCTCTGCTACTTTTGGGGGTACTAAAATGTCTTCCTCTTCACCTTTTTTCACTACTAATGCATAACAACACCCTGTCACCTTCATTTCTTTAACAAGATCTCTTTCGAACAACATGGTCTCACCTTTTCCATCATCCTTGAGAGGCAACAAAATCACCTTAGAGCCATCTTTCCAAAAGGTGTATGTGTTTTTCTCTCCATCATGCATAACTTTTCTATCATATTGCCATGGCCTTCCCAATAACACATGACAGACATCCATTGGGACAACATCACACCATATCTCATCCTGATAGATCTTCCCTATGCTAAACTTAATTAGGCATCTTTTATCAATAGTGACTTCATTTCCATTTTTAAACCGTGCAATGTGGTATGGATGAGGATGTTTTCACAGTGTAAATTCAATTTTTCTACCATTTCTTTAGAAACCATATTTTTACAACTACCTCCATCAACAATAACTTGACATACCTTGCCACCCAAAGTGCATTTGGTTCTAAAGATATTGATTCGAAGCCATGAACCATCAGAGCTTTTGGCTTGTGTTTTCTCCTTCTCTGGAATCACCATTGCTCTTCTCATCATGAGACTTTCTCCCACATCTGGTGGAACCTCTAGTTCCGTCCCTTCCACTTCATGTTGCGTTTGAATCAGGTTCACCCTAGGTTGTCCTCCTTGATTTCTTTCTTGCATGTTATAATTTGAGCATTCAAATGCTCTATGACCTTCTTCTCCATATTTGAAACAAGTGAAAGGCCTTCTCTAGTTTTCCCATCCTCTACTACTGCCATAAGCTCTACCTCTTTCAAATCCCCTTCCTCATTCTTGATTTGGAGGATGTTGTCGAGTGTCTACTCATTTTTCCAATCCATGGGATGACTCTCCTCTTCCATAATTCGAACCTCCTCGAAATGGGATTGATGTACCCCTTCTTCCTCCTCTATTCCTCTGATGGTATTGTCTGTTTTGTTTTTCTTCAGCCTTTAGAGCCAATTGGTAAGCCTCTTCCATACCATTGAGTTGATGCATGCTCAATTCATCTTGAATAGACAATTTTAGGCTATTCACATATCTAGCAGCCATCTGTTCATTAGTTTCTTGATGCTCTACATGTATATACAATGTATAAAACTCATTTGTATAATCTTGCACAGAAAAGAGGTTCTACTTTAAATTTTGAAACCTATGAAAAAGGGTTTGTGCATAATCTATGGGCAAATTTTTTTCTCTCAACTTCTTCTCCATTTTATTCCATGTCATAATCTTATCCTTGTCTTTCCTTGTTTGTTCCTTTTGAAGAAGATCCCACCAAATCATTGCATGACCCTTTAATTTGGTGCATGCGAATTTCACCTTCTTTTCCTTTGTCATGGATTTCCATTCAAAAAAATTTCTCATGTCATTCAACCAGTCTATCAACTCCTCTGGTTTAAGACTACCAGCATAATCTAAAACATCAACCTTGACCCCTTCATTTTTCTCTTCTAAGGCCCTAAGCATTCTCTCTTCAAAACTCATGCCTTTTAATTCTTCTTCTTCATTGAATGTTCTGTATTTTGATCTACACCTCCTCGACCTATCTCTTCATTAGATTCATCTCCTCCTCTACCCAGTCTTTGGTTTTCCATTCGTGTTGTAAGTTCTACTACTTGCCTTTGTAGATTTTGTATTTCTCTATGCATCTGGGCAAGACCGCCTCTTCCTCTTCCTCTCCTAGCCATCTTCCTGCTCTGATACCAGATGATGTAGCCAACAACATACACTCAATAGAATTGTGGCATTAATCATGTGTGAGAGCCAAAGATTCAAAATAACTGGAAAAAATAAAAATCTTCTAGTCACCAACTCTACTACTACAATGAGAGAAAACTCTCTTATATCCAAGAAAAATAAAAAAAATTACCTTTTCTGGCAGAATTCGACAATTGTCAGATTTTGCCATTTTAGGTAATTTCACATGCATATCTTTGAGAGTCCAGTTTTTTCCCAAAAACTTCCTAAAACAAAGGTAGGATGAATTTTCAACTAACATCCTAAATTCGAAACATGAGTTTTGAGTTATTAACAAAAACAACTTTTAAAAAACTAGGAAAAAACACTAAATTGCCATTTTGAGAGCCAAGATGAAAGTTTCAAGGACCGAAAAAGTGCCAAAATGGGGACCAACCCACTAGGGTCAATTGGGAATCCACATGCCACCTCATAACGTATCCACCTATAAAGTTTTAGCCCAAATGGACATCCGAGTCAGAAGTTATGACCTCTGGAAGTCCCTACATCACATATGTAGTCAGGTCTCTGATAGGATATTCATAATGTGAAACATGGACTAGATCAGGCTTCCTTAATGAAACATCACTATATTCTTGTGTCTTGTACTATCATTATCACTGCTTATGGGACATGTTTTTATTAAGTTTGAAGATATCATGTCCTCTCAGGGCATGGAATTAGATTCTTCCTTCCTTAATGCATCTTCAAAAGCCTCTTTTTGAGTCTAAACCATTCACTTACCCTGCCTCTATTACATTGGACACTTGGTATATAGTCATATTTAGTGTCCTTGGTCTTCACTCATTGTGGTGACTGAACTATGCATACTTGCTTTCTAGATGATTGCCTTGCAACTCTCATATATTTGCCTTTTAATGCTAACACTGTAGTCCTCTATTCTTTTGCTCATGCCACTGAAACCATGCTTACTATGCCTATATCTCTGGGAACCATTCACCATTTCCACTCACCATGAACATCTTACCTTTATGCACTCATTATCTCTCTGTTATAGAACAGTCACCCATTAGTATATAGAATTTAGGCTTTCATTTGTAGACTGTCATAGGTTTATGATACTGTCATATTCCTGCAACTATATGTTGGGATAAGGTGCCATTAACCTTGTAAATCCTAATATTGTATTTATTCCATTTTATTATTTGTAATTTGTAATTACCCATAAAAGAATGAGGTAGTTTCACCAGCAGTGGTAATTTCAGATTCACCAGAGGTAATTAAGGAGTGGCATTTACGGTTGGCAATTGTAAAACTCAATATTAAATAAGTGTAGGTGCCACCTTGGAAGAATCTACTATTTTTAGCATATATGACGCATGTCATAATGTTTGGTGGGTGCATGTAAAGAATCTATGATAGTTGCAAGTTGTCATAAGATTCTATGACACTATGACGCATAGGACGGATATTAATAAGTTGTAAGTTTCTATGTTTAGCCCAATGTTCCTATCTTGGAAAGATACTCTTTTGTGGAATCTATGATGGTTATGACACATCATAAGATGTTGTAAGAGGCCAGATTTAGTCTTGGGTGCCCAACATTTGCGTGATTGTTTTTAGACAAGTGGAAGGTGCTTGTAAGATGGCATTTAATGTTTGCATGTTGGGGAATCTCATGAGAGAGAAGGTAAACACCTAGGATGAGTTTGAAAACATTTCTATAAGTATTTGCCATGTATTTGTTGCTACAATACAAATTTTAGGTACTCATGTGCTGTAGGAATGGTGTCAGATTGAAGACTGAAGGAGAGATTGGTGGTTTTGTTGTATTGTACAATCTTTTGCAGATTAATACAAACATTGGGCCTCTTTCCTATGTGGACTTTTTTACCTGCAAGGGTTTTCTCAACGTTAAACACTCTGCAATTATGTCTTGTGTTGAGTTCTTCATGTTTGGCATTTTCTCTGTAGTAGGTTTTATGTTTTG
The DNA here is from genome assembly GCA_027924645.1 of Cunninghamia lanceolata. Classification (NCBI taxonomy): domain Eukaryota; kingdom Viridiplantae; phylum Streptophyta; class Pinopsida; order Cupressales; family Cupressaceae; genus Cunninghamia; species Cunninghamia lanceolata. The sequence goes on from BSBN01000118.1 coordinate 8,250,709, forward strand.
TTACAATATCCATTGTTAATGCACACTTAAAGATTGCTAAAATTTATCTTGAATCAAATTTCCATTGAAGTAGTGTTGCTTTCATTTCTAACACTATACTATCATGTAGAATATATGCCTTGTAATAATAGCATTATTAGTGGCTATCCTTTTGCTATTTAAGACTTCTATAAATTTGTCTACTAGTTGCTTCCAGAGTCTTGATGAAATGCTAACATCATCACCTTATGACTGTAATCTTCCTCATTGATCTTTGTGAATTGCCAATTGCCCTTCCTTTCTCAAAAACTAACACACCACCCTTGATCATAGTAGCTTAAGACTCATCTCACTTTGTCTATGGCATGAATTGTGTACTTTATCTCTTGCTCACTGTCATTTATGCTCCTTGAGTCTTCATGACATCTCACATATGAATCTCTCTCATTTATGCTCCTTGAGTCTTCATGACTGTGTATTGATCGTGTCCCATATATGAAGCTCTCTCCTTCAATGCAGCCAACAATAACCCTATAACATTTTCATAAAGGCATATAAGGCAGTGATGATAAATGTTTAGGGTGGAAAAGCAACATAAAATGAAGTCCAAAAAAAACCATAAGATTTAAATATGTGTCTTTGCTTTGAAAAATGTGTTACAAAGTGTGTTTCTCAGTTCTGTGTTTGAGAAATCTTAGGTACAATGCCTTTTTTGGCTTATGCAGCTCCAAAACAAACAAAAAACACTAAGATCCCTGAACAACACATTCAAACTATTGCATAAAGCAGTGGGCCAAGTTGTCTAACAACTAATATATGATAAACATCAACTATGTCATTTTTTTCAAATATTTTAGTGGCCACCATGTGAAGGTCCCCTCTTTCTCTTTTAGATGGACATCTCCATCTATTTTGTCTTCATAAGCAAGGGGTATGTTACTTGTGACCTTTAAAATATTTACATTTCCATCTCGTGTTCCTTTCAATTTGACTCCATGTACAATAGATAGTGAGTGAATCCACCTAATGGCCACAATAGCACCATCAAACAGATCCAACACCCCAACTTTATCCCCTTCTTGGATTTTATCAATTAATGTTTGCAAAAATAAAAAAATACACATTATATTGATATTTGTATGTAATGTCTTATGTCTTGGAACAAATCAATTTTTGTATGTGCTTTTTTTGATTATGTTGAATAACAACGAAGCAACTTTTTACCTTGAGAAAAAAAAACTAACCCATTGCGAGGTACAAACAAATGGAGGGCAAGACTACAATAGTGCTAGACTGTACAAGTACTCCACAAAGAGACATGGATTAGCAATGAAGTCCCCCAACTGAGGACCATGACATCCTCGAACACAACGCACTAATGCATTGTCAAAATCTATGTATGCTTTGCTCTGGATAGGTTAATGTCCCGCATCAAGATTTCTGCTTAAAAAGAGTGGGTTTTGCTTGCACTTGCTTGCCTGGTGAGAAGATTCCACAATCTTTATTGGTGAGATGGACCCTAAGGGACTAACCTAGTGCCTCGGGGGCTTATTACTAAATGGCCTTGCCTACGTGACGACGTAGAGGTAACGTAGTTCGGGGGTAAACCCTAATGAACCTAAGACCTAGGCGGTTGAAAGTGGTGCGAACTCAGATAGATAGAAGGACTAGACACGGGACAGATGGGACAGTGGGGCCTCGGGGGCACATTTGAGAAATGGCCTTGCCTACGTGACAACGCACAGGCAACGTAGTTCATGGGCTTGGACCATGGATGGACTAGAGGATAGATGATAAGATATGGGATGGACAGGGAAGCCTCGGGGGCACATTGAAAATGGCCTTGCCTACGCGATGACATAGAGGCAACGTAGTTCATGGACTTGGCCCATGTGGATACTGATGAGAGACACTATGCTAGGCTAACACTATGGATAGGATTTGGGATAAAACCTTGGTTGACAAGGCAACAAAGAGATAGAGTATCCAGCCATGATACGTTATCATTAGGATTTTATTATGGAACAGATATGGGTCGAATGGGACATGAGTGAAGGAAGAATGGACACAAGGTGATTGGTTTCCCAAAGATGGAGGAAGCGGTTTATCACAAATAACGCCTGTTTACCAGGTTTTCACCACTTGCTTTTATTTGCATGAAAGATAGAAAGTATACATAATGCTTGTTTGCCAGGTTTTCATCATGATACCTATCCAAGGCGCCTGTGTGCCAGGTTTTCACCAAAGGATGATTTTTTTGTATTTTTCTAACTTTTTTTATATTTTTGATTTTTTTATATTTTATGCCACCCTTACATTGGGGTTCTCCTAGGTATAGAACCGGCGAAGATGCATGCTGTTGATTGGGTCATCGAACATCTCACCCTCTGATGTTGCTAACTGATATGCCCCCGATCCATAAGCAGCTATGATCACATAAGGCCCAAGCCAGTTGGGCTCAAATTTGTCTTTCTTTTCCCAATCCTGTTGATTGCGGGAGTTCTCCTTAAGTACTAGATCTCCAACTTTAAAGACTCTTGGGCAGACTCTGTGGTTATAGCTTCGTGACATTATTTGTTGATATTCTTTGAGATGGTCAAAGGCTCTCTGTCTCCTTTCCTCTAGCAACTCTAGTTCTTGCAATTTGGAAACTCTGTATTCTTCATCTGTTATGAAACCTTTTAACGACACCCTAACAGATGGTAACTTGACCTCAATGGGGACGATAGCTTCTGAGCCATAGACAAGGGCGTAAGGGGTAGCACCTGTGGGAGTGCGTATATTGGTTTTGTAGGCCCACAGAGCGGGATTGAGTTGGATGTGCCAATCACGGCTAGCCTCATTGTCTGTCTTCTTGAGGATTTTCAAGATGGTCTTGTTGGATGCTTCTGCTTGGCCGTTGCCTTGGGGGTAATAGGGTGTGGAGAAATGGTGTTGGATTTTGAATCGGTCACAGAGTTCTTGGACATCCTAGTTTTTGAAGGGTCTTCCATTATCCATGATAATGGATGAGGGAATTCTGTATCTGCAGATGAGGTAATTGAGGATGAATGAGGAGATTTGTTTACTTGTGATGGTGGTGAGGGGGACGGCTTCAATCCACTTGGTAAAGTACTCAGTGGCGGTTATGATGAATTTGTGACTATTGGATGAGGGTGGATGTATTTTACCCACAAGGTCAAGTCCCCATTGGCAAAAGGGCCAAGGTGTCGTTAAAGGCCTCAACTCTTGAGCTGGTGCATGTATCAGGTTCCCATGTATTTGGCACTGCTTGCACTTCTTCACAAATTGGTATGAATCTATTTCCATGTTCGGCCAGTAATAACCCAAACGCATGAGTTTCTTAGCTAAGGAAGGACCGCTAGAGTGTGTTTCGTAGATCCCTTCATGTACGTCTTGTAAGGCAATTTGGGATTCTTCTCATTCTAAACAACAGAGTAAAGTACCATCTAGACAACGTCGATATAGGGTGTCAGCAATAATGGTATAGCGAGAGGTTTGGCGTATAAAGGTTCGTCATTGGTTTGAAGATAAGTCAAGTGGGAGGGTATTATCCTTGAGGTAAGTGTAAACCTTACCATACCAAGGTGAATCAGATCCAACTAATAGGCATATGAAATGGGTTTCGGGAAGATCATAAGCTAGTTGCTGAATTAATTTCACTAAGAACTCATACCGTGACTCATTCTCTGGAATTTCGAGAAGAGAGGCAATGGTTGCCATGGCATCTGCTACTTTGTTCTCAATCTAAGGTATCTTCTCAAAAGAGATGATCACAAAGTATTCCTTAAAGTCCTCGACCATCCATTTGTATGGGACAAGTTTCTCATCTTTGGTTTGGTAATCGTCATTGACCTGATTGATTACTAGTTGAGAATCACCATAGACATGTAGCTCTTTGATTTTCCACTCTGTTGCCATTTTGAGACCAATGACTAAGGTTTCATATTCTGCTATGTTGTTGGTGCATGGGAATAACAAGCGGTAAGACTTCGGTATGGTGTCGCTGTGAGGAGTTACAAACAATATTCCTGCTCTCGATCCATGGTTTGTGTAGGACCCATCAAAGTAAATTTTCCAGGAATGTGTTGATATATTGAATAAGGATTCATCTAAAAATTCAAATTGCATTGGTGTGGTGTCCTGTAGTGGTGCATCTACAAACTGATCAACAATGACTTGCCCCTTGATAGCCTTTCTGTTCACATACTCAATGTTGTATTCACTTAGGAGCATTACCCATTTGGCTAGGTGACCTGTAAGAGCTATTTTTCTTAGTAGGTACTTCAGTGGATCTATTTTTGCAATAAGTTTGACTGGATGTGCTAGCATATAATGTCAGAGTTTTTGGGAAGCAAAAACTACCGCAAGACATGATCTTTCGATCTGAGAGTATTGCAACTCATAGCCCACCAATGTGCGACTGATGTAGTAGATGGCTCTTTCTTTACTTTCATAATCTTGTTGTGCTAGAAGGACCCCAAGAGCTATTGGTGTAGCAGATATGTATAATAAAAATGGTTTTCCTTGGATGGGAGGCATGAGAATAGGTGGATTCATAAGATACTCTTTCAGTTTGTCAAATGCCTCTTCACATTTCTCATCCCACCTAAATGGAATGTTCTTATGTAGGAGATGACTTAAGGGTTGACACTTGTCTACCAGTTGCATGATATGAATCTACAGATTGCTTGTAGCTTGCCTTGTAGAGATCTTAGTTGAGTAAGATTCTTGGGTGGTGGCATGTCCATAATAGCCTTGACTTTAGCAGGTCCACCTCTATTCCATTTGCCGATACAATAAAACCTAGGAGCTTGCCTGAGGTGACTCCAAACACATATTTCTTTGGGTTCAACCTGACCTTGAATTGTTCTAATCTCTTAAAGACTTTCTCTAACACATCCAGGTGTGATTCTCTTGTGAGTGACTTTGTGAAGATATCATCTACATAATCTTCCATTGTTATGTGCATCATATCACGGAATATAGTAGTCATAACACGTTGATATGTGGCTCCTACATTCTTTAGCCCAAATGGCATGGCATTCCAGTAGAAAGTGCCCCATGGACAAGTAAAAGCTATCTTATGTTGGTCTTTTGGTGCTATCTTGATCTAATTATATCCTGAGAAGTCGTCCATGAGAGATAACATGGTATGCCCTGCTGTTAAGTCAACTATGATATCTATATTTGGCAACGGAAAATCATCCTTGCGGTAAGCTTTGCTTAGATCTCTAAAATCATTACATAGTCTAACTCGGCCATCAGGTTTGGACACTAGTACTATGTTGGAAACCCATTCCGGATAGTCTATAGCTCTGATGAATCCTACATCCAGTAGTTTCTTGAGTTCTTCTTTTACAAGCAGTTCTATGTGTGGATGCTAAGCTTCTATTTTACTAGTTTCACTCCTGGATCTAATGGAAGATGATGTAGAATCAAATCTGGATCTAACCCCGACATATCTGCATATGACCAAGCAAAATTGATTTTCTTTCTTATGAAGAATGGTACAAACTTAGTCTTCTCTAGAGGGGTTAGAGACTTAGCAAAGTGAATGATCTTAGACTATTCCTTTGTTCCAATGTTAACAAGCTCTGTGGGTCCCACAACAATCTAAGACTTCTCCTGGTGCATGTCATCGGGGAGAGTGTCAATCCTTCCATCGTCAGGTGCCACAGTTGGGTTTTCACCTTCAGATGCATCCTTTCTTTTTACTATTTTGGGTTCTGACACTACCGCGAAGCGATTTTCACCATCAGATCCAGTTTTTATTTTGATATTTTTGCAACTGGAAGGCTTGGCATGCTCTTCGAAGTAAGCCACGGTATTAAGTTCAATAGTGAAACTAGCTTTATGATCTCCTCTTGGTAGGTGGTCCCTAAGTTCCATGTAGTCAATATAGGCATCATCATTTTGGAACATATCTAGTTGTGGGGTTCCTCGTAGATCCCAGTCAATAAGCTCAGGATGCACAAGGGGGAGGGAGTTAGAGGATAGATCTAATTCATTGATAGTTTGAATGGATATGCTAGGAGTATTGGTAGGGGGAGTGTTCGGGATGGTACTTTCCTCCAAATTTTTTATCGTGATAGAACCCGAACCTTCCTTGAAAGTTGTATTCTCAAGGATAGGCAAATCACACTCTAACGGCCTATGTGGTAGCATTTGTCCCTCACGGTAGGGGCTATAAGTTTGAATGGTATCAACCCCTTTGTCGTCATAGGAATGCTCTGTTAGCTCATCCCACTCATATTCATTGGAATATGTGTCACTGTTCTCTTGAAGAGTATGGATCATTTCCACAAGGCAAGCATTTGCTTTAGCTTTGCCCTTATCTTTATATCCTAGACCTTTTGTAGTTCTAGCCAACAAGGATGAAGAAGGTTGAATGGGTTCTATGATTCCTTCTTTCTTAGGCCGATGGGGCCTTGTCCTTCGTAACCCATTCTATGTAAGATGGACTCACCTCACCCATAGATTTCTGTTGGGAGCTAGGCAGTTCTTGTTGTATATTATCTTCTTCTTCAATGTAAAGCCATTGTAGGATATCTTTTCCTCTGTTTCATCTGATAGGGTCCCCCATTTTAGAAAGGGAGCTGTGGGAGGTGCAGGAGCAGCGGATGGCTTTGGAAAATGCCTGGGTTGCCCAAAGAATCTAGGAGATAGAGGAATTTTGGCTAGATTGAGACTGTGCTTGATGGAGTATTCCCCTACTCCTATTTCTTTGATGGTAATTTTCTACTCTTTGGGCTTTGATGAGGAAGCTTTAGAGGTAAAATCATGCTGTGGGGTAGGGGACGTAGATGCTCTATTATTTGGTATGATGCAATTAGGTTTTGAAAGGACAAAGTTGCAATGCTGAAAGGGGTTAGGGTTGCCTTGGATGGTGACTTGTTTGCCATTATGTAGGAATTTTATGCATTGGTGAAAGGTAGAAGGGATAGCTTTCATGGCATGAATCCATGGTCTACCTAGAAGAATATTATAGGTGAGCTCCCTATCTAGGACTTGGCACATGACATCTTTTATCACTGGTCCCACTTGTATGGGTAATACCACAATTCCCTTGGTAGTTCTCTCCTCTTCATCATAGGCTTTGATAGTAATCTTCCTCCTTGGGTCAACTGCATTTTCAGAGAACCCCAATGTAAGGACTAGCTTCAATGTGCAAATATTTAGACCAGCTCCCCCATCAGTGAGAACCCTCTTGATGCGGTGCTTGTGGATGAAGGAGACAATATGTAGAGGGATGTTATGAGGTTGAGACACTGAGAGGTCATCTTGTTCGGTAAATGATATGGTACTCGAGGAGGTCAGATTACCTACCATGGCCTGAAACTTCTCTTGGGCCAAGTTAGTGGGGACGGTGGTTTCCACTAAGGCTTTATTGAGAATCTCCTTATGGGAGGGAGATAGACACAACAACTCTAAGATAGAAATATGGGTAGGAGTCTTCCGTAGTTGGTCTATGACGCTATACTGATGGAAGTTGGATTGAGAAGGTGACGACCTTGGAGGAATGGTATTCAAGGTGACTTTACCACTACGGGTAATGATACTGCAATCAGTTCTTTTGGACTCTAATTGTTGGTTGGGCGTGACCACATTGATTTATGGGACATACTCTAATATGCAATTGATGGTATAGTTGAATGGCACACTTGCGTAGTTGGCATTACTATTCCCATTATGCTGATTTTGCCTGTTGCGGTTGTTGTTGTTGTTGCCATTACTATTGTATGACCTGTCATGATTTAGAAGTGGATCTTTGTAAGCCACATGTGTCTCATTAGAGGTATGTTGATGAGCACCTCCTTGATTTTGATCAAGTACATCTTGAAAAACATGTTTGAGACAGATACAATTGTTGGTTGTATGTCCTCTTCCTCTATGATACTCACAATAGTCGGTGTCTTTCCAATAGTGAGGTTTAATTTGAGGTTCGTAATCACTTGTTGGTGGTAGAGAGATTTCATTGTTGGACAATAGCTTCCTTAAAGTGGACTCTTGGGACTCACCCAGCGGTGTGAATTTTTTCTTTAGATTTGAGGTGAACCATGGTCTTGGCTCCTGAGAGAATGTTTTGTTGGGTGCAACATTGCTTGCCTGTCCTTTGAGAGTGAGTATTGATTGTTGCTTGGGAGTCGCCACTTTGGCATCAACTACTCCATCATTGACAACATTCTTATTCTTGGTCCAAAACTTTGATTTGTCCGTTGTGTAGTTGGAGGTAGGTGTGTCCTTATATAACTTGATTTTCCCCTTGGCGATCATAGCTTTTTCGATAAACAATCCCATTTCAATGACCTTTGAAAATGAAGTAGGGCATTGAATTTGTATTTGATAGCTAAGATCAGAGTTGAGGTTATGGACAAACATCTCCATTAATTGTTTCACTGGCACATCATATGAGCACTTGCTTGCTATTTGTCTCCACCTTTGTAGGAAGAAGGTGAATGATTCACCACTCTTTTGCTTGGTATTGCATAGGTCAAGCATAGAGACTTCATGTTCAATATTGTACGAGAAGTGCATGATGAATTTGTTGACTAATTCATCAAAAGTTTTGATGCCCGGTTGAAGCCTTGAGAACCAATCCATGGCTTGACTACCTAGAGATCTAGGGAATAGTCTCATTAAAAAAGTCTCGTTGTGAGATACTTCCATGCATGCAGCATTGAATTCCCTAATGTGATCTCTAGAGTCCCCTTTCCCTTTGTACTTGTCAAATTTAGGAACTTCGAATCGAGAGGGGAATGACCTATCATGTTCAAACTTTTATCAAAAGGGTACGGTGCAATATCTTCTAAGGAGTAGGTTTTAGTGTTTGTACCCATCTTGAGATCCATGATTTGTTTCTTTAGACCCTCGATCTGTTTCCTCATTTCTTCCATAGGAGTGTTTGGGTCTATGGCTTTCTTTCCTTTGTCTTCACCGTTGTGGTGTTCATGATCATCCTCTACGATTTCCTGGATTTTGCTTAAATCAAAATCGGTGGCGAGTTTAATTCCAAGATTCGCCAGATGATAAAAATACTTGTGAGGGTCCTCATGGAGCACTTTCTCTAGAAAGCATTGAAATTTTTGATCTTGGATGGTTCCTTGATACTCTTCATGAGAGATTTCCTCATCACTATCATGAGGGGTGATAATGTGGTCAGATGATCCGACCATTTCAAGTTGCTTTTGGTATCGAGATCTAGTAAGAACCATGCAAGGTGATGTGGGATGCGGTGGGGTGAAACTAAAGATTTTGGCAAGGTGCTGGTGGAGACTGCTGAGAATAGGATACTTACGACAAGATTTGGACAAGGGACTTTCTCGATCAATGATTCCAAATAAGATGGCCGATACAAGATGATAGCCACTAGTAAGGGTACTCGATACATGTCTTAATATGTAGGGACTAGTCGTCCACCAAGACCACTAGCGAAGTTCTGTGACTTACTAGGGTTACTTGAATCCAATATGATACAAAAAAGGGGCCTATGCTAATCTGATATGGGATACTTTGACTTTGGACTAGGAAGACCCGACAGAAGGTGAATGGGATGACCAATGAAAGAGAGATTTTGACGCGAAAAGGATGAAAAAAAGACTGCAAGGTAAGACCTGATCTCGGATTTTGGAACTAGATTGAAATGGGTACCCAAAAATGACAAATTTTTTTTCTCAAAGATTGTACAAGTGCTCACTATCATGCATGTGCCAGAATAGATGCGCTATAGAAACTGGTAAATGCGCAGGAAGTTGGCACAGAAGTGCCACACTGGTAAAAATCAAATGCGTTGTAACAGGTATCAAAAGCGCTGCAAGTCAGTACAGATGCGCCGCAGGTCGGCACAAATGCGCAACAAAAGAGGGCAAATGCGCCACTCTGGTTTTCTCAGTATTTTTGCAATTTTTTAGAAATTTTATGATGTTTTTGGTACTTTGGTTGCAAGAAGGTCTTTTTGATCTGATTTTCTAAAATTATGGCAAGAAGACACAGCAAACACATAATATTTTTATGTTTTTTTTATTTTTTTGTAATTTTTTTGACTCTATTTGGACTATAAAAAAGCAAGTACACCCTATGCTTCAAAGGACAGTATAAAATTGAATTCTCACTATCTCTAGTGCAACATCTTCAGGAGGTGATAATTGCCCTTCCCTGCACTAGATTATAGGGGTTTTTGATCTACTAAAACAAAGGATGAGTAATAAAGGCAACCATTCGAGTGGTTATACATGTGGCAGCACTACTCTCCATTATGGAGTCTCCTAGCCTACAAGGGTTGTGCCTTGGAGGGTTTTGGGGGAGGTTGGAAATCGATATAACACAATTGTACTCATTGTTTGAATCTTTCACTCCAAACACAATTTATTTATAGTGGCTTGGAAGGGTTTGGCGTTTAGCTTGTTACCACTTAGGGTCATTCCTACTTGGATGAACGGTATCCAAGACCAGGCCCCTCTAAAGGAAAAACACGTGCGAAAATGATACGTCTAGCATTTTGGTCACCCAAGATAGGGGAGAGCATAGGCCTAGTATCATTCCCAAAACACAGAATACAATGGTTCTTTTCCCCTAGTTAAAATGAGGAAAACTAGATGAGCTATCTACTTTAGCAAACATAGAAATTTGTTAACTTTGAAGTGATAACAAGATAGCAATAGTCCAATTTGATGCAGAGGCATCCACACTAAAACCTTGACATATAGCATGGATGTCCGCAACCCTTCATCATCATCATATTTACCTTAACACTATCAGCATCATCATATTTCCTCTGCCGACCGATATCCTCCTGCAGACAAGCCTTCACCCTTTCGCATGTCAGCAGCATCATCATATTCGACAAGCGCAAACATCCTCCTGACGTTCACTGTTCACCTTACTGCCAACCTCTACCTTCAGCATCATGATGTTCAACATCATGTTCATCAGCAGGATATAGAACATCCGGTTCCTCCCATATATGCTGATGATGATACTCAACTTCACGCACCTTTCCTTCGATGCTTACGTCACCCCAATATCCTGATGACGATTATCCTGATGACGATGATGTCACATGCAGCTCCTCAATATCCTGCTGCTCTGATATCCTGATGACGTATATCCTGATGACGATGACGTCATATGCAACTCCTTCAAATATCCTGCTGTCGGCCAAACTTAACCTTATCGGCCCGCGATGACTTTATCAACCTGATCTTCTACCTCATGCCGATACGCTCCTCCTCGGCAACACCTGATGATGATCACCCCAAAACACATTCACTTTATGCAACCGATTGCATCATGCTCATCTCCATCTACTCGGATGACGCCCGAAGTAACTGCAGGATATAAACAGAAATATCCTGATGATGCCGTTGTAACGAACTTTCCAACCTTAGTGAATTTTGATCCGCCGAACCTCCTTGGATAACCCGATCTACTTCCAGGGTGATCTTCCAAACTCTAACTATCAGCTCGACCTAGCACATACCCATGCTAGGGTTCTCAACATCTCTTGACGGTGATCCTGCACACCTGCATGCAAACAGAAAGCAAACTAAAGCCTAACCTACTGTACATAACCATTCCACCGATTCGACGAATCAACCGGTGGAATGGATCAGCGAATCCATGTACCCACCAAAACAGCAAATCAATTTCACAATGGAGATCAAACAGAAGATGAACACAAACAGGATCTTTATTGATTCAAAAGATGCAACACAATATTCAGTCTCTCTCTGCGATCTAGCTTCTCAACATCTATATCTAAACCCAACCGATCCTCATGTATAAATAGGATCTCTTGCGAGTACTACTGACCTGACTCCAAGCGGCTGGGAAATCTCTCCAAGCGGCTGGGAGATCCAACCGAACATACATCATGACAACTGTCCTAACAACCTATCTAAAAATAGCAAAGCATGGTCAACATGACCTTATTACATGCATTGGTCTAATACGACCTTCTTGAAAACATTAACAAGACTCATAACAAACTAACTGCCTCATGGAGGCCAGCTGTCAGGTAGGTGCTCCTGCACCATACTCTCCAACAGAAAAGAACTCATGTCCCATGAGTTTAGGATGTGGAAGTCTTCCACCTTTACACTTTGCCTTTGCAATATTCTGCCCTATTCCAGCTTTATCCTCTGCTGGCTCTTGGCTGCTCCAAGACTTCTGAACTGTAACTTGCTTTCTGGCAAGTAAATCCTCATGCCTGTCAATGTAGGCCCTTCTCTCACATACCTTGTGTTTGTCAGGTTGTCTGACCAGAACCTCTGTCTGAACTGCCTCTTGAACTACTGTAATGTTCAACTCTGTCTTTCTTTCAATCTTTATAGGACAAACAATAGTCCCAACTATGACAACATCCTTGTCATTCCTCTCAACTGGTTGCTGTTTGCAAACCTATTTCTGAACCTGTTGCTGACCTCTGTTAGTCACAACTGAAACATTCTTCAACCTGTTGTCTTTAACAACTCCTTTCCCTGCAGTGTCCTCAACTGCCTTTATGCCTGCTCCTATAGGCTTCTGCCCAAATTCCTTCTTTCCCACTAAAATGATTTTGGCTGCCCCCTGTGCTGCAGCATCTTCCTGCAATGGCATCAACTTAATAGTTTTCCCATCTTTCTTGATGGTGTAGGTATTAGCATACCCATCATACAGTACCCTCCTATCAAATTGCCATGGTCTACCCAACAGTAGGTGACAACATTCCATGGGCAAAATGTCACACAAAACTCTATCATGATATGCTCCAATCTGAAAATCAACATATGCCTGTTCATAGACAAAAAGTGATTGACTATCACTCACCCAAGATGCCTTGTAAGGGTGTTGGTGTGGAATCCTTTCCAAATTTAGTTTATCCACCATTTCCTGAGATACCATGTTGTCTGTTGAACCAGTATCAATGACAACCTTACATACTTTACCTTTGCTCTTGCATGTGGTCTTGAAAAGAGCTCTTCTTTGCATCATATCCTTTGATGCCTGCAAACTAATTCTCCTTAGCATCAATGCTTCTCCCTCCTCAGGATATGCATAATTGTCAGGATCTCTATCTCCTTGATAAGTGTTTGAACTTTGCACACTTTGCTCTACTTTCTCTTCTTGCACAAGTTGTACTCTCTTGTCATTCGTTCTATCATCTCTGGATGATGAACCTTTGCTTTCTGGACATTTGAAAAATGGATGACCAAACTCACCACAGGTATAACACTTTCCTGCAAATGTAGTAGAACCTCTACCACTTCCAAATCTGCCTCTATTACCTTTCCATCCACCTCTGAAATCAGACTGTCCCTGTCCTTTACCAGTGTCTTCTTGACCCTCATTGGTTTGCCTTGTTGTAGGGGCTAATCCTCTTCCCCTCATATTGTTTCCTCTTCCTCTCATGGACTTATCTTGTCTCCTATTCATCTTTTCTTCAATCCTGATTGCCATTTGGTAACAATCCTCCACATTCTTAGGGTTAGCTAAAACTAACTCATCCTGTATGTTCAATCTCAAACTAGCCAAATACCTAGCCACCTTTTCTACCTCATTCTCATGATGACCAGATCTCATACTCAACTTATAAAACTCCTCAGTATATGCCTTCACATCCATTTCCTTCTGCCTTAAAAATTGCAGCTTCTTAAACATCTGAATCTCATAGTCCCTAGGCAAGAATTTACCTTTCATCCTTGCTACCATCTTATCCCATGAAGTGATCTTTGACTTCCCTTGTTTCCTTCTCTCGGATTGTACATAATCCCACCATACCAAAGCATGACCTCCTAACTTGGTCTTTGCAATCTTTACCTTCTGATCCTCAGCAACATCTTCACATTCAAAGTGATTATCAAGTGCAGCAATCCAATCCAGTAACTCATCTTCATTCAAACTTCCATTATACTTGGAAACATCAACCTTTACCTTAGGTTTATCACTCTGCACTGCCTTTAACAGTTTTGCAAATCTCTGGTCTTCAGCATCCAGATCTTCAGCTACCTCTTCATACTCTTCAACAGCATCTTCTTCTTCTTCTGATTCACTATCTTCCACTTCCCTCTTTTTGTTCTTCTCCAAGGCTACAAGCCTGGCTTGAAGTGCTTCAGCAAGCTCCTTCATCTTCCTCATCTCTCTGGCATGTTTTTCCTTCATCTCCTGCAATTCCCTTGTAGTACCATTACCTTTCGGATAAATTTTGTCAACCTCTCACTCCTCTACCTCTGTCCTTTCGGTGACAGAATCAACTCTACCTCTGCCCTTTCGGTGACAGAATCAACACACAACAGCCCAGACCTTTTGTTGAGCTCTGATACCACTATGATGCAGAGGCATCCACACTAAAACCTTGACATATAGCATGGATGTCCGCAACCCTTCATCATCATCATATTTACCTTAACACTATCAGCATCATCATATTTCCCCTGCCGACCGATATCCTCCTGCAGACAAGCCTTCACCCTTTCGCATGTCAGCAGCATCATCATATCTGACTATCGGCAGCATCATCATATTCGGCAAGCGCAAACATCCTCCTGACGTTCACTGTTCACCTTACCGCCAACCTCTACCTTCAGCATCATGATGTTCAACATCATGTTCATCAGCAGGATATAGAACATCCGGTTCCTCCCATATATCCTGATGATGATACTCAACTTCACGCACCTTTGCTTCGATGCTTACGTCACCCCAATATCCTGATGATGATTATCCTGATGACGATGACGTCACATGCAGCTCCTCAATATCCTGCTGCTCCGATATCCTGATGACGTATATCCTGATGACGATGCCGTCATATGCAACTCCTTCAAATATCCTGCTGTCAGCCAAACTTAACCTTATCGGCCCGCGATGACTTTATCAACCCGATCTTCTACCTCATGCCGATACGCTCCTCCTCGGCAACACCTGATGATGATCACCCCAAAACACATTCACTTTATGCAACCGATTGCATCATGCTCATCTCCATCTACTCGGATGACGCCCGAAGTAACTGCAGGATATAAACAGAAATATCCTGATGATGCCGTTGTAACGAACTTTCCAACCTTAGCGAATTTCGATCCGCCGAACCTCCTTGGATAACCTGATCTACTTCCAGGGTGATCTTCCAAACTCTAACTATCAGCTCGACCTAGCACATACCCATGCTAGGGTTCTCAACATCTCTCGACGGTGATCCTGCACACCTGCATGCAAACAGAAAGCAAACTAAAGCCTAACCTACTGTACATAACCATTCCACCGATTCGACGAATCAACCGGTGGAATGGATCAGCGAATCCATGTACCCACCAAAATAGCAAATCGATTTCACAATGGAGATCAAACAGAAGATGAACACAAACAGGATCTTTATTGATTCAAAAGATGCAACACAATATTCAGTCTCTCTCTGCGATCTAGCTTCTCAACATCTATATCTAAACCCAACCGATCCTCATGTATAAATAGGATCTCTTGCAAGTACTACTGACCCGACTCCAAGTGGCTGGGAAATCTCTCCAGGTGGCTGGGATATCCAACCGAACATACATCATGACAACTGTCCTAACAACCTATCTAAAAATAGCAAAGCATGGTCAACATGACCTTATTACATGCATTGGTCTAATACGACCTTCTTGAAAACATTAACAAAACTCATAACAAACTAACTGCCTCATGGAGGCCAGCTGTCAGGTAGGTGCTCCTGCACCACAATTTTACCAAGATAGCAATGATGTGTTCAATTTTATCACAGTAGCACGAATCGTTAACTTTGAAGTGATGATCGAGATAGAAATGGTTCAGTTTTACCTTGATAGCAATGATGAGTTCAATTTTTATCCAAGTAGCACGAATTTGTTAACTTTGAAATGATAATCGAGATAGCAATGGTTTAGTTTTACCCTGATAGTAATGATGAGTTTAATTTTATCCAGATAGCAATGAGTTGTTAACTTTGAAAGATAGAAATATAGCAATGATTCAATTATATACAAGATAGTAATGATTCAATTACCGCCTTCCTAGTTAAAACTATGTGAGATTTGCATGAGCATCCATTTTACTTTCCCGTTAGAAATCGAAGTGTGAGTTAACAAATGCAACTATATGATTCTAAACCAGTACCTAGCCTGTAAAGAGACGTCAACGTTAGCAAAAACTTTAAGAAAACCCTAAAAATCACTACTTAGATCAGATGCGCTGCTTCAGAGACTGAATGCACAGAAACAAAGATCAGAAGTGCCATAGTATACATGCACTAAGACAGAAGCCAAAAGCACAGGGAAATAGTGTATATGTGCCAAACTGACAGATGCATTGTATCAGAGGGTAAATGTGCTGGAACAGAGTTTGTATGCATTGAAAAGGGTGTATGTACCGGAACAGATAGTGTATGCATTAGATCAGAGACTGTATGTGCTGAAGGAATGTATGCACCGTAACAGATATCATATGCATGTTAGGATATGTCAGATGCGCTGTTTCCTCTTGCGTACGGCTTTCTAAAACACAAAAACTCAATTTTTGGGTTAAATTTGGGGCTAGGCCCCACGGTGGGCGCCAAAAATATTAAGGGAAAATTAGATTCAAATAAATAATCAATATAATCAATATCAAAAATACCCAAAACTCAACAAAATACAAAAAAAGAGATCAATCAAACAAAAGAACTTCAAAAACCTTTGCAAACCTCAAAGCTTCATAGCTTCTGTTGGTTGCCTATCTCAATCGATCTTGCATGTATGAATAAGGCCCTCAGAAGGTGCACTCCCTTGCTATTCCAAGATTGTCAATGGAGAACGGCTATGATAGTTGATTGCAATGAAGATGAGCTTCACAACAATGATAGTAGTATGGTAACAAGTGTGATCACAAGCAATGAAGGAATGGATGCCAAAGGCGCGCTGTAATTCCTGCAGAGTAACGATACTTAAATCTTGGATGAATGAAATGAAAGAATAGGGTTGAACTTATAGACTTGTGAGAGAGAAGATCAATGGTCTAGAAGAAATAAGAAGATCAACGGTATAGAACGGTTGAGGAATGTGCGCAAATAAGAAGAAGACAAGTGTCTTGCTATATTTTGCATGAGAGGAATTAATAAAATAGAAGAATGAGTTAACTGAAGAGATTACTCAATTAAAAGAATAAATTAATCAGTTAAGAGAATAGAACTAGAGAATGGAAATTGCATGAGGATGAGAAGATATTTTAGCTCAATTAAATATTTAGAATATTCAATTACATGTGCACAAGGATTGAATTATATTTAGAGATAACTCAATTTAGAAGAAAAAAACAACTTAAATAAATATTTGATTTATTTAAATTTAGAGAAGATATTATTGGAAGAAACAACTAAATAATTGGTATTATTTAATTTAGAATGATTTTGGAAGAATTAGAAGATAAGAAAGTAAATTAAATAAATAAATTTATTTAATTGTTTGTGCATGATTTGGAAGAATAAATAAAATATTTGATTATATTTTATTTTTAGAGATTGAGAGGATTTAAATAAATTTGATTTAATTTATTTAAATTTAGAAGAATGATTTGATTTAATTAAAAAATTAAGAATTATTTAATTGTTTGGAATAATTTAATTAAATAAATAATTTTATTTAATTTTGACTTTAGCAGAGGTAATTAAATATTTTGATATTTAATTAATTTAGAGGAATATGAATCGAATAAATAAATTTGTTTATTTATTTATTGATAGAGGAATTAGAAGGGAATAAATATTAAGAATATTTATTTAGACCAAGTCGTGTCATTTTTAGGCGTATACATTATTAAATCAAGATGTTCATTATTGTTTCCTTCACACAAGCATATTCAATGCATGTGGAGGCTAGAAGTTGTATTACAAACTAAAGCTATCATCTAGGACATACAAAAAAAGTCTAGCATCTAGAAAATAGATAGGACATACAAGAAATTATATTCTAACTAAACAATATTAATTTCAACCAAAGTAAGAAAACTAAGAAGAATGATTGAACCTAACTTTAAATGCACTTCAAATCAATAATGAACATCTTAGGTTTTGTATACAATGTACCAGTAGAGTAATGATGATTAAATTCATAAATGTATCAGTAAAACAACAATGAATAAGCATACCTATACTCTGATCTTTATTACATTCAATAATAAATTACACCATACATATAACCAAAGTTTAGGTGAGAAGCTAACCTCTTAAGGTGACAGGCTAGTTAAGGTGACAAAACACCATCATAATCATCTGTGTTGCTAGCAAGATCAGAATCCTGATCACTCGTGTCTACATCTGCTTGATTTTCTTCCTAATCCTCATTTGTGACATGTTGCTCATTCTCTCTCTCAATCTCTTCATTGGTAATCAAAATTTCTTCTTCAAACACTCCATCATCATCTTCATCCACTTCTTTGAATGTTTCTTGTAAATTAGCATATTGCCCATCAGGCATTATATCAACAACTTCAATGAACTTTCATTTGGAACGAGACTTTGTTTGAATGACATACGACCATCCTGGGCTTCTTATATCATCAATTAGAAATACTTGGTTAATTTGAAGAGGGGAAACATATGACTCATCCGTCTCTGATAAAAATTGCCCTATATTTGCGTGTACAAATCCATACTCATCAAATTGTACTGCGGATGGTCAGATCCACTTACATTTTAATAATATAGGACTATTTTCACCAAAATCCACTTGAATAATTTCTTGGATGAATCCAACATTAAATTTCTTCTCAGTTTTGTGAACAAATTCAGCACTAACAACATAATCACAATTTGTCTTTTTCTTCCACTCTTAAATGACTACCATAGACCCACATTCCACTAAAACACATAGCCCATATATGTGGAGATTGTGAAAGCTCACTTTCCTCCATTGTTACATCTTGACCTTCTTCTTTTGCATCACTGACTGCATTATCAATCCATTCTTCAAATTTTGGAAAAGAATCACCTCCAATCAAATCATGACGTCTGCGCTTTTGAGGTCGATGTTGCATCCAGGTTTGATTCTCTTCTTCATATTTTCTACATAGAATATTAACGTACAAATAGTACGATTAATAATATAAATGTGTAAATGCAATTGAGTAACTAAATTATTGCGTAAATTTTTTTTACCTATGCCACTTATCGAACGAAGTTGTGTTTTGAAGAATATAGGCATGTATCGCACTTATTTCATGATGTGATAGCTTGAAGCGACATCCATTGCCTTTTATTACTTCACCTGCAACTCTTTCATCTTCATCATCATCCCATACATGTCTATTGATTTTTTTAAAATCCTTCATATATTCTGTGCAAAATTCCATGGCCTCTTGCATTAAATATCCCCCAGACATGTTGCCTTCCAGTTTTTCCCTAGTACGAACACATTTTTTCAAAACCTTCATATATCATTCTATAGGATACATCCATCTCATTCTTACTGGGCCACAATGCTCTAATTCACATTCTAGATGTATCAAAAGATGCCTAGAAATGTTAAATATTGTTGGTGGAAATTCCCATTCCAATAAACAAAGGACTTCAATAACCTCCTCTCTCAAACTATCAAAGTTTGAAGGATCTAATACATGTAAACTCATTCTCTTTACTATTATGCCCAACCTTATAACTACCAATCTTGGCCCCTTTGCTAAACTTGATATATTTACCACAATAGGTAAAATATTCTCGATTATGACATGACAGTCATGGGTCTTGAGGCCTCTGAAGCCATTAATGTTAGTTTGGATTCTAATACTACTACTTACATACCTAGTGGGAAAACAAGTCTGAGACAACAATTGTAAGAATTGTGCATGTTGTTCCTTTGTCCAAACATAAGGAGCACTAGGTTTTCTATATTTTTCAACCCAAAGATTTCGATGAATCTTTAGTTGTTGAAAGTCTTCACATGATGAAATAGTATCAAAAGCACCAAAAAGAGTTTGTATAATATCATAGGCTATATTTTTCTCAATATGTATAAAGTCAACAGTATACCTAAAGTCTATATCCTTAAAGTATGGCAACTTATAGAATATGCACAACTGCTTTACATAGCTTTCACTACATGGATCATATCTATTACCACCAATCCCATTATTTTCAATAAATGACATTCTTTTTTGTCCATTCTCAACATGTAATCACCTATTATTAGCAATGGTGCTTCACGATTCTCTTCTTGACCATTGAAATGTGTTTTTTGTCGACGTTATGGATGATCCATTTTAAGGTAAGCATGATGTTCACAATAAATACACTTATGCAAACTTCTTGAGTGCCTCACAAAATCCTTAAAGTTGCAAGCAGGACATCCATGGTATCCATGAACACTGAGACCAGACAATGTGCCATATGCAAGAAGATCATGATTAGTAAACAATAAGGGAGCTCTTAAAGTGAATTTGATTGAATGACCATCCCTTAAAGATTGAATCACTTCAATTCCTTTCCACAATTCCATTAGCTCATCATATAATGGCTCTAGATAAGCATCGATTGTATCTGAAGTCACACTTTTGTTTCTTGGTATAATCAATAATAGCATTAAGAAAAATAGTTTAGTTGCTAACCATGGAGGCAAGTTATAATTTATTAAAAACATTGGCCAAGTTGACCATTTAGTACTTTGATCTGAGAATGGGTTCACCCCATCTAGAGCCAAACCCAACCTTATATTACGAGGATCTTGAGAAAAATCAAGCCATCTGTTATCAAATTCCATCCATATCTTAGAATCAGGCACATGTCATTGTTTTCCATCGGTGCTCTTATTTTGGGCATGCCATTGCATAAGTTCAACAATGTCTCTGCACCTATACATTCAGAGTAATCGTGGGATTATTGGAAAGTGGCAAAGAACCTTTCTAGGAACCACAACTGATTTCAACCCTTGTCTATACCTCGCTTCATGACATTTCAGACATTCACTCTCACTTGCAAGATTATTGTGAAATAATACACAACCATTCACACATGTGTGGATATTTTCATACCCTAAGCCTAGCTTAGTGATTTGATTTTTACATTGACTTTGTTTTGTTGGCAATGTGGAGTCAGGTGGTACCAACGAACTTAATAATGCCAATAACTGATCTACACTCTTATTTGTCCAACCATGCACCAAGTTTGCAAGTTAAGAATTTGAAGGATTGTTGTAAAACGACTTAACTTGCAATTAGCATACATAGGCTTTAAAGCATCCTCCATTGACTTGGCCCAATCATCATCTAGACCCTCATTCAACATTCTATCAACTTCAAACCTTTCATCTAACATTGCTACCTCTTCATCTCTCACACTCTGCAATTCTATCATATCTTCATAATAATTGTAATCCCAAGGGCTTATACCACTATGCGCATATCTTAACATATGTCGATAAATCACATTTCTTTTTCTCACCTTTCCACCAAGACAATCCTTACATGGACATGGATATTTGTCCATGTGTCTATCATCGGCTACTCTCTCATCATATCCATGGTATTGATCCATAGTCAGCCTTCGACATTGATCCATCTGTAATGTTCTACACATAGCAACAAAAATCTTTAGGGGAAAAAATTGGCAAACCAAAAGTTCAAGATTTTTTGAAAAAATTAAATTTTTAAAAATACGTAAAAAATTGTACAATAAGAGACAAAAACTATTCTTTTTTTAATTGAAATGCATTTCCATAGAAATAGATTTATAGAGAAAATAAAATAGAGAGTTTAACTAATGAATTGTAAAAAATAGATTTTTGTAGTTTATATTCAAATTGTTGATTACATTGCATTGCACATCTTTCAAACTCAAAGCATTACTTCACATTGTATAACTAATAATTAGATGCTGATAGATGACAAAATTTCAATTACAATATAGTTTTTACAAAGTCAACCTAAGTAGTTATGCAATTACTTCACATTGCATAACTAATAACTAGGAGCAGCTGCCAATTGCATTTGCTTGTCATGGCATTCCATGAGACCACATTTCTTTGAGGCATTTTTTCAAATAGTTCATTGCCTTGTCTATGCTACCACATTTTTCATACATGTCTACCAAAGAATTTTATCAAACAGTTCACTACCTTGTTGCTATGGCTAAAATCCTAAAACAAGTGCTTTTGAACAAGCTATGGATGCTTGGAAAAAATCTATCAAAGCATAATAGTAAGAAATAACATAGACAAGGCAGTGAATTGGTTGAAAAAATGCCTCAAAGAAATGTGGTCTCATGGCACCAGGATGGAATGCCATGACAATCCATAACAATTCACTTTTCATGGCATTCCATCACCATGAGATCACATTTATTTGAGGCATTTTTTTCCAAAGTCCATTTCTTTGTCTATGCTACCACATTTTTCATATATGTCTACCAAATCATTTTATCAAACAGTTCACTGCCTTGTTGCTATGGCTAAAAGCCTAAACCAGGTGATTTCAAACAAGCTATGGATGCTTGGAAAAAAATCTATCAAAGTATAATAGTAAGCAACAAGCTATGGTCTCATGGTTTTCTTTTGGCATGAAAATCAGCGTGATTTTATTTGCATTTTATTGCAGGTTTTAAACGCATTTTTTTGGCAATTTTGCTATTTGAAATGCGGAAAAATCTCTGTGGTCAATTTTGTGCATTTTTTAATTGTAGGATTCTCACAGTTAGTGAAAAAGGTAGTGCTCATGAAGGAATGAAAAAGATACATAGAACCTTTGAATTATACCCGTACTGTGCAATGACATTTAATCATTTAGCAAACCATTTTTTCTTCACAGGGCATCATTTTCTTGTGGAACAGTTGACTGAGACAACTCTTGTTTCAACTAACCACCCTCTCATGAAATCTCATTCATATTATAATCTTGCAATATCTTATCATAGTAAAGGTGATTATGACACCACTAGCCGCTACTACATGGCATCAATCAAGGAAAGCCAGAGGACACATGATTTTGTGGACAGGTTCAATTGAAGCTCAGAGATCTTCAAAGTTCTCTCTCAAATTTTAAAAATGTTTTGGAGGTCCACCCTAAGAACTGTGAGAGCTTAAAAGTTGTAGTGATGCAGAGGAAAAAAAATACTGTTGTAACAAAACTTTACTATCCTCATACCCTTCACACAATGACTCATTTCAGCCAATGCCTAAAAGCTTCCTAATACACATGAAAACATGGGACAACAACCTAATGGCATTCCATCATTGAGGACATCATGAAATGAGGGAAACTTGGTGTATTTAGACCTATTTTCAACATACTTTAGGGTTTTCCAAACATGCATGACCCTTACACTTGTTTGACACAATGTTCCAAACAACAATGGATTGTTGTCACTAGGTGCAGCAAATCAGACCTTTTTGGTCATAACTTTTCAAAATGACCTGCCAATGGAAATGTAAAACCTATTTTGGATACCCGTTTCACCCTTATTAAACATATGTCAAAATGGGCTAGGGTTTCTTTGTACGGACTATGGCAAAAATAAGACTATTCCTATGCAAACCATAGGACTGTTACAGAATTGCTCTCACCAAAAATTACATAACTCACTCAAAACATAATGAAATCACATGAAACCAAAATCATTGTAAACTAGAAAAAAATATATTTCCATCCATCTATTATATTCCTTGATATGAGTCTGTACCAGGCTGTACCATGTGTGTTTTCAGACTGCAACTTTTAAAAAAATAAACTCGTAAACATGCCCTTAGTAAAATGATCATAACTTTCACAAATCTCAATGAAAATTGATGCAACAAAAAGAAAAATGAAGTATATTCACATGCTAATAAAATACAATAGATTTAAGATGCTCATGTGGTCTATATAGCCTATACCAAGTGAAAGAACAGGTCTGCAATGCAACCTTGAGAAAACACCAAAAAACTTCATTCCATTCACTCCAAGTTTGAAAAATCCATACAATAATGCTTGCCTTCGACCCTTTCAGAATATTCATGCTTTTTCCAACCATTTACAATGTATTCCCATGTTCTAACAATTGCATGTAACTAAAAACAACATTTTTGACAACTTTCTAAAAAAAAAGTTGCATGACAACTAACATTGACACTTGTTTGCCACATTGACATTTTTTGCAATTTTCCAACTTTTCCCACCAACGACTAAAACCATAACCAAAAATGAAATGAATACATAGAATATGGTCATAAATGACCTTATTAACCATGAAAACCTATTTTCAACCCAAAATTACAAAAATACCAAAAATGAGCAATAACGAAGCACCTAGTGCCCCTGCACCATACACCCAAGGGGAAGAAAAAAAACTCAAGTCCACTTGAGTGTAGGTCTTCTTTTCATCCTGGTCTTCCAATTCTTCTGCCACTTGTCATTCAACTGGGAATCCATTTCCAAAAGCTGATGCTCCTTACACCCTATTGTATGTTCTACATTCCTGACTTTCCTTGGGTCTTTCTTCTTCTTCTTGCATCGTCTCTTACTTAGCATCTTCTCAACTTCAAGGTTCCAAAACTCTAGTTCTTGTTCATATGCCACATTACCACTGTCCATGTCTTCATCTTCATCATTTGAATACAATTTATTAGCATATTCATCATCCATAAAATCAGAAAATACAACCAATACCTCTATTGTTTTTGCAACCTCTTCTTCACCATATTGTGCTACATTTGCATAACAATCTTCATACACTGCATTTACATCTCCTTTTTATTTATACTCTTTTCCATCTTCATCTACTGCACTTGTAAACACATACTCACAAATATTGTTAGAAACAAAATTTTGAGTTTCAATGGACTCATTTTCTTCATCTTTTTCCTCTTCCTTAAATGGATTTGACTCTTCCATTATCTTGATTACTTTTTTTATCTTCTTAATTGCTGCCTCTTTCTTCTTTCTACAATTTCCTTTATCGGCCACTTGACAAATTTGCCAATGGTGATGTTCCAACTCCACACACTCGTTACTATACTCCATATTCTTTCTTCAAATATTTTTTGTATTTGTTCCAAATCTTGTCACAGCCCTATTATCTCTTGTGAAATACTTATTTATTTTTCCTTCTCATCTTTTTTCTTCATCTCACTCCTTTCTATTCTCATTTCTTGTTGCTTGCTTGACAACTTCTTACTCTTTAGGTCTTCATGGATTATTCTCCTTAACACTTCCATTTTTTTGGTATCCCAATACCTTCACACACACAACTATCCTCTACCCAATAGGATTCTAGAAGATGCACTCTCCAAGACCTCTTCTACCCACTTCCTCTTAGTGGAAAAAATCTACACACCTTCTACCTAGTTTCATCACTATTGGAGGATATAAGTCATCGGCTCTCTTCTATACTTGCAACAAACTTTCTCTCATAACTCTCTTGTCATAGTGCATACCTTGCACTCTCAGGGTCTTCTATCTCTAATACCAAAATGATGCAGAGGAAGAAAATGACTGTTCTAACACAACTAAATACTACCCTCATACCCTTGACACAATGACTCATTTTAGCCAATACCTAAAAGCGTCCTAATACACATGAAAACATGGGACAACAACCTAATGGAATATCATCATTGAGGACATCATGAAACAAGGGAAATTTGGTGTATTTAGACCTATTTTCTACATACTTTAGAGTTTTCCAAACATGCATGACCCTTACACTTGTTTGACACAATGTTCCAAACAACAATGGATTGTTGTCACTAGGTGCAGCAAATTAGACCTTTTTGGTCATAACTTTTCAAAACAACCTGCCAATGGAAATGTAAAACCTTTTTTAGATACCCTTTTGACCCTTATTAAACATATGTCAAAATGGGCTAGGGGTTCTTTGTATGGACTAGGGAAAAAACAAGACTGTTCCTATACAAACCTTACAACTGTTACATAACTTCTCTCACCAAAAATAGCATAATTCACTCAAAACATAATGAAATCACATCCAACCAAAAATATTGTAAACTAGAAACAAATATATTTCCATCCATCTATTATATTCTTTGATATGAGTTCGTACTAGGTTGTACCATGCATGTTTTCAGATTGCAACTTTTAGAAAAATAAACTCGTAAACCTGTGAATTCATTTCCAAAAGCTGATGCTCCTTACACCCTATTGTATGTTCTGCATTCTTGACTTTCCCTGGGTCTTTCTTCTTCTTCTTGCACCGTCTCTTACTTAGCATCTTCTCAACTTCAAGGTTCCAAAACTCTAGTTCTTGTTCATATGACACATTACCACTGTCCATGTCTTCATCTTCATCATTTGAATACAATTTATCAACATATTCATCATCCATAAAATCAGAAAATACAACCAATACCTCTGTTGTTTTTGCAACCTCTTATTCACCATATTGTGCTACATTTGCATAACAATTTTCATACACTACTTGTAAACATATGCTCACAAATATTGTTAGAAACAAAATTTTGAGTCTCAATGGACTCATTTTCTTCATATTTTTCCTATTACTTAAATGGATTTGACTCTTCCATCATCTTGATTACTTTTTTTATCTTCTCAATTGCTGCCTCTTTCTTCTTTCTACAATTTCTTCTATCGGCCACTTGACAACTTTGTGAATGGTGATGTTCCAACTCCACACACTTGTTACTATACTCCATATTCTTTCTTCAAATATTTTTTGCATTTGTTCCAAATGTTGTCACAGCCCTGTTATCTCTTGCCAAATACTTATTTGTTTTGCCTTTTTATCTTTCTCCATCTTACTTCTTTCTATTCTCATTTCTTGTTGTTTGCTTGACAACTTCTTACTCTTTAGGTCTTCATGGATTATTCTCCTCAACACTTCCATTCTTTTGGTATCCCAATACCTTCACAAACACAACTATCCTCTACCCAATAGGATTGTAGAAGATGTACTCTCCAAGACCTCTTCTAACCACTTCCTCTTAGTGGAAGAAATCTGCACACCTTCTACCCAGTTTCATCACTATTGGAGGATATAAGTCACCGGCTCTCTTTCATACTTGCAACAAACTTTCTCTCACAATTCTCTTGTCCTGGTGCATACCTTGCACTCTTAGGGTCTTCTATCTCTAATACCAAAATGATGTAGAGGAAAAAAAGGACTATTCTAACACAACTAAATACTACCCTCATACCCTTGACATAATGACTCATTTCAGCCAATGCCTAAAAGCCTCCTAAGACACATGAAAACATGGGACAACAACCTAATGGCATACCATCATTGAGGACATCATGAAACAAGGAAAAAATGGTGTATTTAGACCTATTTTCTACATACTTTAGGGTTTTCGAAACATGCATGACCCTTACACTTGTTTGACACAATGTTCCAAACAACAATGGATTGTTGTTACTCAGTGCAACAAATCAGACCTTTTTGGTCATAAATTTTTAAAACAACCTGCCAATGGAAATGTAAAACCTTTTTTGGATACCCTTTTGACCCTTATTAAACATATATCAAAATGGGCTAGGGTTTTTTTGTATGGATTAGGGCAAAAATAAGACTGTTCTTGTACAAACCCTAGGACTGTTACAGAACTGCTCTCACCAAAAATAGCATAACTCACTCAAAACATAATGAAATCACATGCAACTAAAATAATTATAAACTAGAAAAAAATATATTTCCATCCATCTATTATATTATTTGATATGATTCCATACTAGGCTGTACCATGCATGTTTTCAGACTTTAACTTTTAGAAAAATAAACTCGCAAACCTGCCCTTAGTAAAATGATCATAACTTTCACAAATCTCAATGAACATTGATGCAACAAAAAGAAAAAATGAAGTAGATTCACATGCCAAAAAAAGAAAATATATTTAAGATGCTCATGTGGTTTGTATAGTCCATACCAAGTGAACGAATAGGTCTGCAACCTTCAGAAAACACCAAAAAACTTCATACCATTCAGTCCAAGTTTGAAAAATCCATACAATAATGCTTGTCTTCGACCCTTTCAGCATATTCATGCCTTTTACAACCATTTACAATTGATTCCCACATTCTAACAATTGCATGTAACTGAAAAACCACATTTTTGATAACTTTCTAAAAAAAAGTTGCATGACAACTAACATTGACACTTGTTTTGCCACATTGATAATTTTTGCAATTTTCTAACTTTTCCCACCAACGACTAAACCCACAACCAAAAATGAATTGAATACATAGGAGATGGTCATAAATGAGCTTATTAACTACTAAAACCCATTTTCAACTCAAAATTACAAAATACCAAAAATGAGCAATAATGAAGCACCTAGTGTCCCTCCACCATGTAGGCCATATATATGCTCAGCAAGGGTAGGGAAAGAAGGTTCTAGAAATTGTAAGAAAGGCAACTCTTATAGATCCACATGATGCCCATGCATTTATCAAGATGGGTGAGTTATTAATATCATTAGACCCTAGTACAGCCTTAGATTCTCTTAAAACGCCAAAGTCTCTTCTGAAGAAGAGCAAAGAAGTACCCATTGAATTGTTAAACAACATTGGGGTTCTTCATTTTGTGCATGATGAACTAGAGTTGGCTCAATAAACTTTTATGGAGGCATTAGGAAATGATGTTCTACCTCTACATAAATCTCTGTGGTTAGTTTTGCTCATTTTTAACTTGTAGGATTCTCACAGTTAGTGAAAAAGGTAGTGTTCATGAAGGAATGGAAAAGATGCATATAGCCTTTGAATTATACCCATACTACGCAATGGCATTGAATCATTTAGAAAACCATTTTTTTTTCACAGGGCAGCACTTTCTTGTGGAACAGTTGACTGAGATAACTCTTATTGAGATAGCTCTTGTTTCAACTGACCACCCTCTCATGAAATCTCATTCATATTATAATCTTACATAATGTTATCATAGTAAAGGTGATTATGACACCACTGACCGCTACTACATGGCATCAGTCAAGGAAAGCCAGATGCCACAGGATTTTGTGGACAGGTTCAATTGAAGCTGGGAGATCTTAAGAGTTCTCTCTCAAATTTTGAAAAGGTTTTGGAGGTCCATCCTAAGAACTGTGAGAGCTTAAAAGTTGTAGGCCATATATATGCTCAGCAAGGGTAGGTAGAGAAGGCTTTGGAAATTTTAAGAAAGGCAACTCGCATAGATCCACGTGATGCCCATGCATTTATCAAGATGGGTGAGTTATTAATATCATCAGACCCCAATGCAGCCTTAGATTCTCTTTAGATAACATAGTCTCTTCTAAAGAAGAGCAGAGAAGAAGTGCCCATTGAATTGTTAAACAATATTGGGGTTCTTCATTTTGAGCATGATGAACTAGAGTTGGCTCAACAAACTTTTATGGAGGCATTAGGAAATGGCATTTGGGTTGAATTCATAAATAAAAGCCCCAGTGCCAATTTTGGAGTTTTTCCTATGCTCTTTAAGGATTTGGAAATTTTCCATCGACTAGAAGAAGGTGGTTTTTCACTTGAGCTACCATGGGATAAAGTCACAACACTATTTAATCTTGGTAGGTTGTTTGAATAGCTACATGATACTGAAAAAGAAAATATTTTATACAAGCTAATATTGTTCAAGTTTCCTGATTATGTGGATGCATATCTACGTCTTGCAGCAATGGCTCAGGCTCGGAATGAGATCCAACTAAGCCTAGAATTGATTGGGGATGCACTTAAGGTGGATAAAAACTCATCAAATGCTTTATCTATGCTTGGCAAAATGGAGATGAAAATAGATGACTGGCTTAAAGAAAAAGAAACAATTAAAGCTACACAAAGTGAATCAGATGCAAAGAATTCTTATGTTGACATTACACTTGGAACTTGGAATTATTTTCCATCTTTTTGCAATGAGAGGAGGGATCCAAAGCTAGAGGCACAACATCTTGAGAAGGCTAGAGAACTGTATTGTAAAGTGTTGGCACAGAGACCAGGAAATATTTATGCTGCAAATGGGGCAGCCATTATGCTAGCTGAAAAGGGTCAATTTGATATTGAAAAGGAAATTTTTACACAGGTACAAGAAGCTATACCAGGAAACATCTTTGTTTAGATGCCTAATGTGTGGGTAAATCTAGCACATGTTTATTTTGCACAAGGATAATTTGCACTTGCAGTGAAAATGTATCAAAATTGTTTGAGGAAATTCTATTTTGGCACTGAAACCCAAATTTTATTATATTTAGCTTGAACACATTATGAAGTAGAATAGTGGCAAGATTGTAAAAGAACATTATTAAGAGCAGTAGATTATAACTACTGTAAGTTGCCAATCAGAAAGCTATAGATGTTGTGTTTATAAATGTAATGAGGGTTTTGAATTACCTCTGAATTCATTGTAGAGGGCGTCCCCAAATCTGACTTGGTTGTAGAAGGCCTCACCGACTTCAAATTCATTGCAGAAAACTCTGAATTCCTTGCTCACCTTTTCAGAAGTCTCCAAGTCCTTTCCAAACAATCTTTATTGCCCATGCAAGTAGCTAATATAACTCAAAGCACCTCAGTGCGAAGTAGCTTCAAGTAACCAACTAACAAAGCGAGGAATTCAATGAATGCAAATAATGAATCATGCCAATACATCCCACCAATAATTTCCCCAAAAGTTTTTTTTTAAATTTTGTCTAATTTGTATTTGTGTGACTAACTATTTAGTCATTTTTATTTTTGTGACTAAATAATTTTTTAGTCAACGACCAAATTAGTCATTGATTTACTCATTTATAGCCAAGTTACAAAAAATTAGTAGAATTTAGTCATTTTTAGTTGTTGTGACTAACAGTTTTAGTCACTTAGTCATTTATTTGCCAAATTCTACTAGTGACAGCCCCAGGATTAGTTCCCAGGCCTCTACAACCTACCTTTCCATGCAGAGAGAAGACCCCTATTATTTAGGCACATGAGGTACATATATCCATGGTAAAGGAGATCAATTTACATCATGTAGAGTACATGACTATCCCACCTGAAATTAGGGAGATGTTGTCTTTAGAGTAGTTTATGAATCAGAAGAGGTAGAGAGTAGGTATGGGTGGTAGGGCAGATCATAGGGCACCGTGTACTCAAAGAGATTATTAGCATGTCTTGTATAAGGTTTCTCTAGAGCATTTTGATGGGAGTGGCAAGATGTCAGTTAGAGCATGGGTGCAAAAGCTTGATAACTATTTGACCCTTAAACCTATGTCAGGGGGTGAAGTGCTTAACTTTGCCACTATACATTTAGATGGAGCAGCCCATGAGTGGCGGTATCATGGTTTGGTCACCTTGGGTCATAACTTGATCATGCCACATATGATGAATTCACAAATAGGCTCATAGAAAGATTTGATAAAAAGGATCTAGAGCTAAAATTTAGAGAGCTTGCACAGTTGAAGAAGTATGGGTCACTAGAGTCTTACATTTTAGATTTCCAAAGACTCTCGGTTATGGTTCCTAGCATTTTAGATAGGAGACTTGTGGTCCTTTTCAGTGAAGGACTAATGGAGCCACTCATAGGGTTGGTTAAGGATTTCGATCCACCTACACTACAGGAAACCATAAAGAAAGCATGAAGTACGGAGCTTGTTGTCCCAAACAGTAAGTTCCATTCTAAACCATTTCCCCCAACAAAGATAATAAATACCATCATCGAGATTCAGACCATCAGAAGAAACTGGCTACTAGACTTGATGATGACACCATAAATGAATCTATAGGAGGAAGAAATTGTGCTTCAAATGCAAGGGCCCATGGGTGTTGGGAATTAAGGTGTCTCAACCTTGGTAATTCCTTGTATTTTTACATTGTATTTATTTATTATTTGCCTATTGTATTAATTGGATGCAAATCCTATGTTGTCATATTGTGGGAGTTGGCACGGTGATGTGTCATCCTACATGGTATATGGCCACATGTATTTTTGTCCTCACATAAAGAGATAGGCATCCCACTTAGTGGTACGAATATTTTGCCATATGTCGACATCTTGGATGTTGTGTAAGGGTATATTGACCATAACGGTCATGATAGATTCTTATGACGAAGTTATGACATGTAAGAGTCAGAAATAGGAGATTCTATGATAGGTGAAGACCCGTGTCGAAGAGCATCTTTGAAAAAGGCATCTTTGGGTGCCCCAAGGTGGAATATGACATGTTGTAAGAGAATATGTTATTTATAGCCTGTGTATGATAGATTCTCTTATAGCTTTAAGTTGTAACTGCTATGACAAATTCTATGATGGTCGTAAGAGTCGTAAGAGCATCTGTCATAGCCCATTTTGGAAATAGGCGACCTCTTTGGGATGGGGTGTGTGGACAAGTGTCAGAAGCATCTTACAATGTTGACTGAGTGTCTATAGGTGTGGGTTTTGGGCCATGAGGCCAAGTTGGACGCCCATTCCAAGATAGAGGCAATTTTGCCTTGTATTTTCTATATAAACAGGTGCTTTGAGGAGGAGATGTATTACAGGTTTGACAGGTACTGTTATGCTACCAGTTTGTCTCCAGATACGAGTGTCAAAGACTCCTGAGAGCTTGCATTGCAAGTGTATTGTAAACCATTTTAGTTTTGTTAATACATTGTGCAGGTTTTAGAGTGGGGTTTTTCACCTGATAAGGGTTTTCCCCACGTGTATCTTGTGTCTCTCTTCTTCTATCTCACTTTCTTGTTTATGTCTTTGCTACAATATCTCTGTTATCTCTATTAGTGGGTTTAACATTGCTGTAATAGTAAGGATAAAATTGAATTTGCACTCTCCTCCCCTCATTATATTAGTGTAGGAAGCGATTTCCGCACACCTGGCTTCCTTTTAGTTGGTATCAGAGCCTGGCCAGTTTTGGTCTTAGCTGTTGGGTAGGGGTTTTTTGAGCTAATCTTAGGTTGAGTGAGAGTGTTATGCAGAGTATTATGTATCTTGTTGTAGCAAGGAGATGGCAACCACATCCAGAAGGTTAGAGGTTGAGAAATTCAATGGCACTAATTTTGAGTTGTGGAAACTCAAGATAGAGGACCTACTTGTTGATCGTGACCTATGTGAGATAGTATCTAGTGTGAAACCTACAGCAATGTCACAAGCTAATCGGGACCTCAAAGATCGGAAGGCTAAGGGTCTCATAAGACTGTTTAGTTGACTCTATCCTGTTGAATGTCCATGAGGAGAAGAGCACGAAAGATCTTTGGAAGAAGTTGGGTGATGTTTATTAGGCCCAAGTCCTTAGTAAACAAACGTTTTTTGAAAAATAAGTTGTTTGCTCTGAAGATGGAAGATGAAGGATCTGTTGCGGACCACATAAATTCTTTCAACATGATTGTTGCACAGTTGACATCTGTGGGTGTAAAAATGGAGTAGGATCATTGCATGACCCTACTTTGTTCTTTTCCAGATTTGTGGGATCATCTTGTCATGGCTATCAGAAGCACCACTACCACCTTCAAGATGGAAGATGTGGTGTCCTCGCTGTTATCTGAAGAAATGTGGAGGAACTCTTTTGAGGCAGCCAAAGAGGCTCTTGTAGTTCATGGAAGACCCAAAGAGAAAGGGAAGAATAAGGACAAGAAAGGTGATAAGGGAAAATCTAAATCTCGTGGGAGATCCAAGTCTCCTGGAAAGTCCAAGGCTCTTTGTTGGAACTGTGGTAAAACTGGGCATTTTCGAAAGGAATGCAAAGAGGAGAAGAAAAAGAAGAGGAAACCTCCTGATTTAGATTCGAACAAGTTACAAGATGATGGTGATGCCTTCATCCTAGCCTTGGCCACCCATGCATCTGATGATGTGTGGTTGATTGATTCTGGTGCATCATTCTACATGACCTCGCATCGAGACTGGTTCACAAAATATCAAGAGTTTGATGGTGGAAGAGTGTACCTAGGTGACAACTCTCATCTAAAGATTGTTGGTTGTGGAAGAGTCTCAATCTGATTCCCTGATGGACGAGTGAAGGGGTTCACTTGAGTTATGCACATTCCAGGCCTTGCATGAAACCTGCTTTCTGTAAGTATGTTGAAAGATGTAGGTGTGCAGGTGGTCTTCTCGAAGGATGGATGCAAGACGAATAGAGGATCTATGGTGCTTGCAAAGGGTACTCGGAGGGGCACTCCATTTCAACTGGAGGCATGTACTTCACTGTGCAATAGTTCTTCTAACTCAAAGAAACGAGCTATAGTCACTTCATCCCCACCATCTGAACTAGCAGTGAAGAAATCTATTGTAACTAGTTTTGATGGTAGTGCACATGCTATGGAAGCTAAGCTTCCTGCTGAAAAGACTATGTTATGGCATTTGAGATATGGCCACATTGGTAAGAAGGGCCTGTGTACCCTGAAAAATAAAAACCTCATTGAGGGGTTAAATGATTGTAATCTCAAGTTTGACTTTTGTGAACATTGCATTTATGGAAAGCAAAATTGTGTTCGGTTTTACTCTAGTTCTCACAAGTCTTCTGGTGTATTGGATCTTATTCATTCTGATGTGTTTGGTCCTATTAATGTTCCTTCAATTTCAAAATTTGTATATTTGGTATCTTTCATAGATGATTACAGTAGAAGGACATGGGTTTATTTAATCAGAAGCAAGACTGAAGTCTTTAGTCGATTTAAGGAGTTTAAAGCCTTTGCTGGAAATCAGACTAGTAAAAAGATTAAGTGTTTGAGAACTGACAACAGTGGTGAGTTTTGTTCAGCAGATTTCAATAAGTTCTGCAAAGAGCAAGAGATTGAAAGACATAAAACAACTCCATATACCTCGCAGCAAAATGGAGTTGCAGAGAGGATGAACAAGACACTGATGGAGAAGGCTAGGAGTATGCTTAGTGGAGCAACCCTCAAACAAAAGTTTTGGGCTGAAACTATTGCCACTGCTTACTATCTGGTAAACAGATCTCCTACATCATCTCTTGTTGGTAAGACACCTATGGAGGTGTGGTCTGGTAAGAAGCCTTCAGTTAGACATCTTCGTGTTTTTGGTTGTGAGGCATATGCTCATGTGCCTAGCGAGAAACGGTCTAAATTGGAGAACAAGGCTGTTAAATGTATTTTCATTGGCTATGGTGTCGGTGTGAAAGGATACAAGCTTTGGGATCTGGTGGCTGAAAAAGTGTTGTATAGCAGAAGTGTTATATTCAGAGAGCTAACACCTTCCATTGTTCTACAGCCAGAACAGACAGAAAAGAAAGAGGATGCGGTTCAGTTTCCTTCAACCCCTGAGAAGACTGAACAAACAGACCCTATGAGACCTGATGATGAGGAGAGCTCTAGCAGCTTTGAAAGCTTAGAAGAAGAAGCAGAACCTCAACCTCGGCCATTGAGGAGGTCTACACGAACAAGAAAGTAACCTGATAGGTTTGAATATTCATTGCTTGATTCTAGTTGTGTTTTTTCTTTACTTACTAACACTGATGAGCCTAGAACTGTGAAAGAGGCTATGGGCATGAAAGATGCAGGTTCCTAGAAGAAGGCCATGGAGGATGAGATGGATTCTTTAGAAAAGAACAAAACATGGGACTTGGTGCCTTTGCCTGATGGACAGAAACCCATTGGATGCAAATGGGTGTTCAAGAAGAAATTTGGTGCAGATGGCAGTGTTGAAAAGTACAAGGCTAGATTGGTTGCAAAGGGGTACTCACAAGTGGAGGGAATTGATTATGCTGAAATTTTCTCTCCCGTTTCAAAGATGACATCCATTAGATTTATGTTAACTCTTGCAGGTACTTATGATTTAAAGGTAGAACAAATGGATGTGAAGACAACTTTCCTTCATGGTGATTTGGAGGAAGAAATCTACATATCACAACCAGAGCATTACATAGTGAAAGGTAAAGAAAATTTGGTTTGCAAATTGAAAAAGTCTTTGTATGGTTTGAAGTAGTCTCCTAGGATTTGGTACTTGAAGTTTGATGCCTTTGTGTTGTCAATTGGATTTGTGAGATCAAAATCGGATCACTGTGTGTATTATAATTTTGATGGTGATCGTATTTTCATTGTTGCATTATATGTTGATGATATGTTGCTGATTGCGAAGGGTAAGAATATGATTTTTGATTTTAAGTCTCAGTTGGTAGCACAGTTTGAAATGAAAGATTTAAGGGCAGCTAGGTACATTCTAGGAATGGAAATCAGAAGAGACAAAACTAACAGAAAACTTTGGTTAAGCTAGAGTAAGTATGTGAAGACCGTGTTGGATAGGTTCAGCATGGCAGATTGTAGACCATTGTGTGTTCCTATTTCATTGGGGACAAAGTTGTCTATTAGTGATTGTCCAAAATCTCCTAGTGAGGTGGAGGATATGAGTAGAGTACCTTATGCTAGTGTTGTTGGCAGTTTGATGTATGCCATGGTCTACACAAGACGAGACATTGCCCAAGAAGTGGGAGTCCTTAATCAATTTATGGCTAATCCTAGACGGGTACATTGGGATATAGTTAAGCGAGTGTTTAGATATTTGAGAGGTACTTCCAAGTATTCCATTTGCTATCATGGCAATGCTATAGGACCTTCGCATTCAGTTTGTATTCATGGATTTGTGGATTCTATTTAGACAGGTGACATTGATAGCAGGAGATTCACCAGTGCATATGTGTTTACAATGTTTGGTGGTGCAATTTGTTGGATGAGTAAGTGACAACCTGTGGTTGCTTTGTCCACGACATAAGCTGAGTACATGGCAGCAACTCATGCTTCTAAGGAAGCCATTTGGCTTAAGAGATTGTGTTCAGATATTGGTGTTGATGCAGGACATATTACGATTTGTTGTGACAGTCAGAGTGTGATTTGCCTTTCGAAGAATCCAACTTTCCATGCCAGAACAAAACATATTGATGTACAGTTTCACTTCATTTGAGACATGGTAGAGGATGGGAAGGTAAATTTGGAGAAGGTAGATACTTTGAAGAATGTTGTAGATGCATTGACGAAGTGAGTGAGCACAGAGAAGTTTAGATGGTGTTTAGAGTCTACGGGTCTCTCGGCCTATAGCAGTTAAATCCTGTTAATTCTATTGGCTCTTACAAGGTGTTCAACAAGTGGGAGAATGTTGGGAATTAAGGTGTCAACCTTCGTAATTCCTTGTATTTTTAAATTGTATTTATTTATTATTTGCCTATTGTATTAATTGGATGCAAATCCTATGTTGTCATATTGTGGGAGTTGGTACGGTGATGTGTCATCCTACATGGCATATGGCCACATGTACTTTTGTCCTCACATGAGGAGATAGGTATCCCACTTAGTGGTAGGAATATTTTGCCATGTGTCGGTATCTTGGATGTTGTGTAAGGGAATATTGACCATAACAGTCATGACAGATTCCTATGACGAAGTTATGACATGTAAGAGTCAGAAATAGGAGATTCTATGATAGGTGAAGACATGTGTCGAAAAGCATCTTTGAAAAAGACATATTTGGGCAGCCCAAGGTGGACTATGACATGTTGTAAGAGAATATGTTATTTATAGCCTATGTATGAAAGATTCTCTTACAGTTGTAAGTTGTAACTGCTATGACAGATTCTATGATGGTCCTAAGAGTTGTAAGAGCATCTGTCATTGCCCGTTTTGGAAATAGGTGATCTCTTTGGGATGGGGTGTGTGGACAAGTGTCAGAAGTATCTTACAATGTTGACCGAGTGTCCATAGGTGTGGGTTTTGGTCTATGAGACCAAGTTGGATGCCCATTCCAAGATAGAGGCAATTTTGCCTTGTATTTTCTATATAAACATGTGCTTTAAGGAGGAGATGTATTACAAGTTTTACAGGTACTATTATGCTGTCAGTTTGTCTCCACATACGAGTGTTGAAGACTCCTGAGAGCATGCATTGCAAGTGTATTGTAAACCATTTCAGTTTTTTTAATACATTGTGCAGGTTTTGGAGTGTGGGGTTTTTCACCCGATAGGGTTTTCCCCACGTATATCTTGTGTCTCTCTTCTTGTGTCTCACTTTCTTGTTTATGTGTTTGCTGCAATATCTTTGTTATCTCTATTAGTGGGTTTAACATTGATTTAATAGTAAGGATAAAATTGAATTTGCACTCTCCTCCCCTCGTTAGATTAGTGTAGGAAGTGATTTCCACACACCTAGCTTCCTTTCAATGGGAACCTAACCATAAGTGCCTTGTGAAAGGAAAAGCAAATCAGATTGAGTACTTTTCAATAGAAGAAACAACTTCAAAAAAATTAGATCATCACATTGATCTGGAGGATAATGAAGCAGATAGCTCGTCAGATGAGTCCCAAGGGGAGCAGGATGATGAGAGACCCACAACCCACCTTTCTACCAATCAGAAAGAGGGTTCTTTTAGGATTCAGGGAGTCTTGGAAGGGCAGAGAGTGACTAAACTTCTTGACACAGGGGCTACACATAATTTCATTGATGAGGGTCTAGTGACAAGGAGAGGACTGGAGACAAAGGAGTTTGAGGGATTCAAGGTCAGGGTAGAAGATGGTTTTGTTATAACTTACAAAAGGTGATTCCCCTACTTAACCATTAAGTTAAGTGATTATGAGTTTTAGGCTGAGTACTATGTGGTGAGCATGGGATACATGGATGTGGTCCTTGGCATGAAGTGGCTCCATGCAATTGGAGAGTTCTACCTCAAATTACGTACTATGGAGATGAAGTTCAAAGTATATGGAAAGAAACATGTACTTAGGGGGATGTCAGATTGTGGACTTCAACTGGTATCTCTTGGAGAATGGAGAGGTTACTTAGACATGATTAGGTTGAGTGGGAAATCGAGTGTGTCATTATGCCTACAACTACTGAGCAGTCAAAATAGAGCTACCAACCAGATATTCAAAAACTGATAACTAAGCATAGTAAGGTTTTTAGTAGCATACCGCCAAGGAGGCCTCCTGATAGAGGTATTTATCATGTGATTTAGTTGGAAGAGGGAGCCAAGCTAGTCAT
Source organism: Cunninghamia lanceolata (assembly GCA_027924645.1). NCBI lineage: Eukaryota > Viridiplantae > Streptophyta > Pinopsida > Cupressales > Cupressaceae > Cunninghamia > Cunninghamia lanceolata. Next base: position 8,289,514 of record BSBN01000118.1, read on the forward strand.
CATCACTCCCTATATACATCTGAAGAGGTTGAAAGATGAAATAGAGAAGATGATCAAGGAACTTCTCGAGATGGGATACATCAAACCCAGTAAGAGCCTCTTTGTCTCTGTAGTTGTGTTAGTCAAGAAGAAGGATGGGACACTAAGAATGTCTATCGACTATAGGGATCTAAATAAGAAAACCATCAAGAATAGGTACCCTATCCCATGCATTGATGTGCTCATCGATGAGTTTGATGGACCATGCTACTTCTCCAAAATTGATTTGAGATTTGGGTATCATCAAATTTGGGTTAGAGAGGAGGATGTGGAGAAGACTTCTTTCTATTTCCATTACAAGCATTTTGAGTTCTTGGTTATGCCTTTCATCTTATTCAATGCCCCTGCAACATTTCAGTCCTGTATGAACAGGGTTTTTCGAGACCAGTTGAAGAAGTTTGTCCTCATATTTTTTGATGATATTCTGATATTTAGTAAGACTTAGGAGGAACACCTCAAACACATTAAGGAGGTATTGAGTATTCTGGAGAGGGAGTCACTGTATTCCAAAGAGTTGAAATGTGAATTTTGCATGACAAAATTGCTTTATTTGGGCCATATTATCAGTGCAGAGGGAGTCAAAGTTGACCCAGATAAGATTCAGGCTATTGTTGAGTGGCCCCCACCCACGAATCTCTCACATATTAAGGGATTCTTTGACCTTTGTGGTTTCTACCACCACTTCATCAATGGTTTCTCACAGAGTGCAGCTCCATTGACAAATTTGACAAAGAAGGGAGTGTTTGGACTGATGAGGCACAACAGTGTTTTGACAAGTTCAAACAGGTGATGAGTTCTTATCTAGTGTTGGCTATACCAGATTTCACCAAGCATTTTGAGCTTGAGTGTGATGCCTCAGGGAAGGCATAGGTGCAATGTTAATTCATGACAAGCACCTAATTGCTGTTGAGAGTAGAAAACTGAGGGGTGTAGAGAGAGGTTACAACATTTACGACAAGGAGATGCTAGCTATAATGCATGCCTTAGCAAAATTCATATAGTACTTGGTGGGAGGAAACTTTTTGGTGAAGACAGATCATAACAACCTCAAGCATTTCCTTAACTAGCATGACCTTAATGATAGGCAATAGAAGTGGGTTAGTAAGATGCAAGCCTACGACTTTAACATAGTTTATGTCAAAGGAAAGAAAAATATTGTTACTGATGCACTTTCATGGAGGCCTCACTTATCTTCTTTGGGTGAGATTACAGTTGATTGGAGACAGTGGATTTTAGGAGAGTATGCAAAGGACAAGTGGGTTACGAGTATCATCGATGGTACTACTCAGGACAATAGGTACACATTTGTGAATGATCTTATCATTTACAAGGGGAGGATATTTTTGGTACTAGGATCAGTGATGAATATAAAGGTTTTGAGAGATTTCCATGATGTTCCTACTCCTAGCCACCTGGGATTTTTCAAAACATACAAGCAGATTTGGGAATAGTTTACATGGAAAGGCCTCAAAACAAAGCTTTTGAAATATGTTAGAGAGTATCCCATTTGCATAGTTTTGCATGATTTTGATGCCAAAATTAGGTCTTAATACATGAAAGAAAAAATATTACCCCCTTATGCCTCCCATGCAAAATTAGGTCACTTGCATGCAAAATACTATGATGAATTATTAAGAGGAATAATAATTGCATCTTAATCACCTTATAACTCCATGCAATAAAAAAGCTCCATAATTGCATCTTACATGCATCATAAGACATAAGAATATTCCCTTATCACTCCATTACATTTGTACAAGAATACAATATCTAGTTGCATTACATATGCATATCCATCTGCCCTCATATTATATTCATTCATAATGCATTTTGCCACTTTGCATTTGACCTTACCCATATCTACATGCATTCATTTGATTATCACCCTGCATCATATATCATTGCATGCATTATTAACATCATCCATATCTCATACTATTTCATGACTTTGTCTTCATGGGATTTACCACCCTTTTCATAACCTTGTCTTCATATGATCTTGTTTTGATTTTTGATGCATTAAAAATGCATAAGGCATAAAAGGAATGCGACCACACTTGGTCTCCATGCATGATGAGGAATCTTGAATTATTGACTTGGTTTTGTATTATGGCAAAAAGGCATCTTCAACCATGTTTTGTCGACCTCCATAAGATAATAAAAAGCACTATAACCTCACTTTCTAATGATTTCATCTTTTAACTTAACAGAAATTTGAATGCAAAACAAAATGATTTCCTTTTTGGCCCACGACCCCTCTTTGGCATCATCATTAGGTTTATCAAGACTAAGGTCTTGACCCCGATCTGGATTAGATGAATGATTTTATTTTATTCAACAAAGTCAAAACAAATGAGAAAAGACACGAGACCATCGAACAAAACAAAGGGTAGACCCTAAAAGTTACTTCATTTCTCATTTTGCTTTCACTTGTAAGCTCTGCAACTTTTCTTGGCTGCCACTAGGGTTTCATGGAAATGCTTTCTTCTCTAGTTTTTTACTTTCCATCTAGTTGATTCTCAAGCATTTGCAGCTGAAATGAAGGCAGAGAGGAAAGGTGAGTATGTATTTTGAGCTTTGACTGGCAATTTCTTTGTTAATTCTGTGGCTTTCTTCACACTCTGGCTGCGGCTGTGTGGTTGTGTTTCTGAGTTTTCTTTAATAGCTTCTTAATAAGATCTTCATCTTTCTTTGTGTTTTTTCATTTCACTATGACTTCATTTCTCTGAGAAGCTTTCAAAAAGAGGTCGTGGCCTAGCTTTCTTCAAACAAAAATAAAATGAGGTGAAAGCTTCTTTATGGCTCGTGCAGTCACAGTAGGAGGGTTCATAAAATGAACTATCTAGACCGTGCAGCAAGAGTAAACACAATGGAAACAACTCAAAGGAATGGAACAAATGCAGATTTAGTCATTCAATATATCAAAGAATTCAAATACAATCTAACCGACATCAGGCAGGCTTACAACTAGGCTCAAAGGCCTGAGTACATACATGCGCAAGATAAAGCTTTGAAGCTCCTTCGCACAAATCAAAACTATCAAATCTTTCTTATGTGAATATCTTCTTTCATAAGGATCTATTACATCTTTATATATCATTTCCAGACCAATAAATTCCACCGCGTCAGCCAAGGAAGGTCAAACTCCAATGAAGAGTTATAACGTGTTCACAGATAGGTCGGGCCTAAATGCATAGAACACTTCCTCAAATGAATGGAACAATGTGCAGACCCTTGGGGAAGGTCAGCCATGAACCACAAGACATTGAATGATGTGTCATTGAGATCTGCAAGTTAAGGAATGATCTGCAAGCCTTCTCCTTCAGCTGGTTATCAAGAACTGTTAAAATGCTCTGCTCTGAGAAAACAATCAACTTCTGATAGTGATATATTTCTGGTGACTGATCCAAATGCTTTGAATTCTTGATATGATGTAGATGAATGAATGTAGATGCTAAGTCCAGATCTACAAGATGTGAAATGCCAAAACTGGACCACAAGATGAAAACTGCTACTGACTAAACTGCCTGAACTGAACTGGAAAATGAAAGAACTAAAATGCAAACAAAATGAAATGCAAATGTTTTTGGTTGATGCAAGATTACTCTTGAACCAGGGATGCTCCTACATTAGACATCTGGAGTTATTGAAAGAGTGAGTCCCTCACTTTCCTGGGGCTAGGGGAGAACCAAGATGGTCCACCTCAACCTGGGAAGTCCAAGATGAATCTTCTTCCAGTCTGCCTTTCCACTTCACAAGATATTATTCGTATTGTCTTCCTCTAGTGATGCATTCAACTCTGCTATCGTCTTCAATCTGTTCCAGTGCTTTGTGTGGTAACTGCTTCTTTAAGTCTTCTACCATGCTGTCACTAAACTCTACTTCATTATACTGATAAAGATCTGCAATGTTGAAAATTGGTGATATACTCAATGTCTCCAGTAACTCTACTTCATATGCATTTCCTCAATCAAATTTTCTGAGTGTCTTACAAGGTCCAAACTTCTTCATCTTCAACTTGTTATATGTTCCAACTGGAAATCTTTCTTTTCTCAAGTACACCATCACTCCATCTCCAACTTCAAATTCCTTATGTCTTCTCTTCTAATCTGCCTTCTCTTTGTACTTAATATTGATGTCCTCCAAATGCTTCTTCACCTGATTATGCACTATCTTCATATGATCTACAAATTCTCCTACTTTTGCACTCCTCTTTTCTTCTGTACTGATATCTCTCAATTCTGCAACTCCTCTAGGATTCACTTCGGTAACAATCTCAAAAGGTGTTCTTTCAGTACTCTTGTTTACTGAATTATTGTATACAAACTCTGCTTGTGAAAGAATCAAATCCCAACTTCCGTCTTTGTCTCCAATCAAACATCTCAACAAGTTTCCCAAACTCCTGTTCACTACCTCTGTCTATCCATCCATCTGTGGATGAAAAGTTGAACTAAACTTCAAATCTATCTTCATCTTCTTCCAAAGTGTCTTCCAAAAGTATCCAACAAACTTTGTGTCTCTATCTGAAACTATACTCTTAGGTAATCCATGTAATCTCACAATCTCCTTGAAAAATAGGTCAGCTACATGCACTGCATCAGTTGTCTTCTTACAAGGTATGAAATGAGCCATCTTTAAAAATCTGTCAACCACTACAAATATTGAATCATGTCATCTATGTGTCTTAGGCAATCCCATTACAAAATCCATGCTTATATCATCCCTAGGTTTCTCTGATACTGTCAAAGGTTTATACAATCCAATGTTCTGACTACTCTCTTTTGTAACTTGACAAACTCTACAACTCTACACAAATCTCTGAACATCCTTATGTATCTAAGGCCAAAAGTAATATTCACTTACCAAAGCCACTGTCTTGTCAATGCCAAAGTATCTTGCCAATCCACCACTATGCTTCTCCTTGATTAAATTATCCCTCATTGAACTCCTAGGTATGCACAACTGATTTCCTTTGAACAACATATCTTCTTGAATGAAATAGTCCAACCACTAACTTCTATCTGTCACAACAAGTTCCTTACATGCTCTCTAATGTTCTGCAAAATCAGTGTCTCCCTCATATATGTTCTTCAATATATCAAAACCCAACACTTCAACTCTCATTTCTGTCAACAAGTTTCTTCTTCCACTTAAGGCATTAGCAACTTTGTATGATTTACCACTCCTATGCTTCAACACAAAAGTATAACTCTGCATGAACTCTACCCATCTCATATGTCTCTGATTTAACTTACCTTGACTATTCAAATATTGCAAAGCTTGATGATCTGTATACAACACAAACTCCTTAGGCAACAAGTAATGTCTCCACTTCTTCAAGGCTTGAATTATGGCATAGAACTCTTGATCATAAACTAAATATCTTCTCCTTGCATCATTCAACTTCTCACTAAAGTAAGCTACAGGTCTACGTTCTTGACTTAACACTGCTCCTATTGCATTTCCACTTGTATCACAATCAACTTGAAATACCTTATTAAAATCCGGTAATGCCCAAACAGGTTTCTCTGTCACTTTCTAGTTCAACAAGTCCAAACTTTTGTCTTCTCCTAATGTCCACTTGAAATACTTTATGTCACCTCTCATTGTCTCTGTCATAGGGTTACAAACTAAGCTAAAATTTATGTTGAACTTCTGGTAGAATCTAGCCAATCCATGAAATGATCTAACTTCTCCAATGCTCTTCGGTGTAGGCCATTCAACAATTGGTCTCACTTTCTCAGGGTCCATCTTCAATCCTTCTGCAAAAATCACAAATCCCAAATATACCAACTCTTTCTTCATGAAACTACACTTCTTGATGCTTATCAGCAATTCTCTTCTCTCAACCTCTGCAAAACTTGTCTAATATGCCACAAATGTTCTTCCTTTGTCTTACTGAAAATTAGAATATCATCCAAGTATACAATAACAAACTTACCCAAGAATTTCTTCAAGACTTCATTCATCAATCTCATGAAAGTAATCGGTGCATTTGTCAATCCAAAGGGCATCACTAACCACTCATACAATCCTTCATTCGTCTTAAAAACAATCTTCCATTCATCACCTTCTCTGATTCTGATTTGATGGTATCCACTCTTCAAGTCTATCTTTGTGAAATATTTTTCTCCACTTAAATAATCCATGATATCATCCATCCTAGGTAAAGAAAATCTATACTTAACTGTGATCTTGTTTATTGCTCTAGAATCAGTACACATTCTCCATTCTCCATCCTTCTTCAATGCAAGCACTATTGGTACTGCACAAGGAATCAAGATTTCTTTGATCAAACCTTTCCTCAACAACTCTTGTATCTATCTATTCAAATCTTCATTCTTTGTCGGTGTCATCCGGTGTGCTGCTTTGTTAGGCAAACTTGCTCCTAGTATAAGATCAATGTGATGACGGATACTCCTTATAGGTGGTAATCCTTCAGGTACATTATCTGATATGATGTCTTTATACTTTGTTAGCAACTCTCTTATCTCATTCGGTTTAGTTTCTCTCTTCACTACTTTAGGCGTTTATGAATCAAGGCATACCACATACTTTCCTGTTTCAAACCATCCAAAAATTTCCTTCCATCTACCAAACAGATTCTAGCATTTCCACATACCACATCTTTAGGATCATCCTCTAAAGGAATCAAAGTAATTCTTTTCCCATTTGCTATTATAGTATATGTATTCTTTCTCCCATCATGTATAGCTTTTCTATCATACTGCCAAGGTCTACCCAACAAGATATGACAAACATCCATAGGCATAATATCACACAAGACTTCATCATGATAAGATCCAATATGAAATTTCACCAAACATCGTTCACTCACCAATACCTTATGATCATCCTGAATCCATGCTATCTGATAGGGCTTAGGGTGTTTCAATCTTTCCAACTTCAGCTTAGTCACCATCTCCTCTAAAACTAGGTTATCTGAACTACCACTATCAATTACAACTTTACAACACTTACCTCCGGATTTGCATCTAGTTCTGAACAGAATTTTCCTCTGTGATGGTTCCTCATTTGTCTCCACTTGAAATAGTGCTCTCATCATCACCAATGATTCTCCTTTCTCTGGATTGCCAACTGAACAAGGTGATTCAACAGGTTCTTCTTCAACATAGGTTGCTCTTCCACTATTTTCTGTCCTCTTACTTGTACTACCCTAATTACATTCAAATGCTCTATGTCCTTCACCTCCACACTTGAAACAAGTACCTCTGAATGTCCTCTTGTCAAATCCTCTTCCTTCTCTTTTGTATCCCTCATTCCGGTATGCACTAGGTTTTCCTCTCCGGTAAAAATTTCTGTCATCTCTCTGGTAAACATTGTTATCTCTGTCATCCTTCTTAAATGGGTTGTCAAACTTGTTCTGCTCTGTAAATGGTCTATCACATCTGGAAAACATTCTTCCTTTCTAAAATTTACCTCCTCTACCTCTCTGTCTCTGATCATGTCTCTTATTCAGCTTCTCTTCAACTTTTAGGGCAAACTGATATGCTTCTTCCAAAGATGTCATCCTTACCAAACTTAGTTCTTCTTGAATGTTCAATCTCAACCCATTGATGTATCTAGCCACTTTCTCCTTGCTTGCTTCACTATGTCCTATCCTTATGATCATTTTATGAAATTTTTTAGTGTACTCCTTCATAGATTTCTCCTTTTGTCTCAGATTTTGCAATCCTTTCAACAACTCCAACTCATAGTCAGTAGGTATGAACTGATTCTTCAACTTTGTCACCATTCAGTCCCACTTTGTAATATTTTCTTTTCCTCTTCTATTTCTTTCCAACTAAACTTATTTCCACCATATAGAAGCATGTCCTTTCAACTTTGTCTTTGCACATTTCACCTTCTCCGGATCTTCAATTTCTTCATATTTAAAATATTCTTCCATATCATTTATCCAGTCAATCAATTCTTTAGGATTCAAATTACCAGTATAGTTTGGTACATCAACTCTAGGTCTCTTTCCAATCTTCAAGATAGATCACAACATCTTTATCTGATCTGATTCTTCTTCTTAATTACCTTCTAGGGTTTCACCAATTTGTTCAGCAGATTAAAATTCTTCCTCATCATCACTTTCAACATTAGGTCTAGGTGTCAATCGTCTTCGCCTATCTTCCTCAACAAAATCCAAAGGAATTTGCATTGTTCTCATCAATTCCATCATCTCATCCATTCTATTAGACATTGTACCAACAGGAGGAACTCTCCGCGGCGACATCTTCCTAGGATCAAGTGCAAACTGCCTCAAATTTGGCGATTGGGCTACAAGAGACAACTGCCTCTCAATTGGTGATTGGTTGCACACAAGTAACCTGCCTCAGATAAGAGATCTGTCCACAACAAGATCTTATGGAATCTCCTTCGCCAATTCACTCCAGAGAATTGAAACTTTCGCTCTGATACCACTTGGTGCAGTCACGATAGGAGGGTTCACAGAATGAACTGTCCAGACCATGCAATAAGAGTAAACACAATGGAAACAACTCAAAGGAACAAAACAAATGTAGATTCAGTCATTTAATATATCAAAGAATTCAAATGCAATCTAATCGGCATCATGTGGGATTACAAATGGGCTCAAAGGCCTGAGTACATACATGCACAAGATAAAGCTTTGTAGCTCCTTTGCACAAATCGAAACTATCAGATCTTTCTTATGTGAATAGCTTCTTTCCTAAGGATCTATTACATATTTATATATCATTTATGGACCAATAGATTCCTCCGTGTCGGCCAAGGAAGGTCACAAACTCCAATGAAGAGTTGTAACGTGTTCATAGATAGGTCAGGCCTAAATGCATAGAACACTTCCTCAAATGAATGGAACAATGTGCGGACCCTTGGGGAAGGTTGGCCATGAACCACAGGACATTGAATGATGTGTCATTGATCCTCAAGTCAAGGAATGATCCGCAAGCCTTCTCCTTCAACTGGTTATCAGGAACTGTTAGAATACTCTGCTATGAGAAAATGGTCAACTTCTGATAGTGATATCTTTCTGGTGACTGATCCAAATGCTTTGAATTCTTGATATGATGTAGATGAATGAATGTAGATGCTAAGTCCAAATCCATAAGATGTGAAATGCCAAAACAGAACCACAAGCTGAAAACTGCTACTGACTGAACTGCCTGAACTGAACTAGAAAATGAAAGAACTGAAATGCAAACAAACTGAAATGCAAATGCTTTTGGTTGATGCAAGATTACTCTTGAACCAGAGATGCTCTTGCATCAACGGCCCTTTCTATATCTTCTCTTCTTGAACTGTTCATGCATTTTCATGATGAGGGTTCAAAAATTGAACTGGGTATTTGTTTTCCTTTAAAAAAAATGGCTTCTCTGTAGCAGCTGTGGTTCTATAATGCTTTTTCTCACACTTTTGACTGAAACTTGACAAAATACATTAGGTTTTCAAAGAAAACATATGGGTTTTGTGATTTTTTCAAAAATATAGGCCTTTCTGGCATGGCCATTTCATTATCTCTTGTTCCTCTAAATCATTTCTTTTCACTGTGTTTCCCTTCCTTGTCTTTTAATAATTTTCTGAATGATAAAAACCTATAGCCCACGGTTTGGTATTTTTTATACTATATATTGTTTCTTTCTTTTGCAAAAATACATCAAAGTTTTCAAAAATTTAGATTGTTTTTTCATTTCTAAAAATAAAACTAGGCCTTCCAGTCATGGCCTGTTACTGAATCTTACTCCATTCTTGTTTACTCTCTTTTGTATAACTGAACATGTTTAGGATTTATGAGAAAAGAATGAGGCTCTGTGTGAAAAAAATACCCTCTAGGCTCAACCGGTAATAATGCAATCTTCTTTATCTGTATCTTGTCAAAAACCCATATGTGTTACCTGTATTTGCTTTCTTAAAACAATTTGTTCTTGATAGTGGTTTCAAAACACAAAATGATAATATGAGTACTCTAGAATAAAATGACTCTGTTCATATCAGTATGTAAAAAGAAGAACATTTAGAACAACACACTCTTTTATCTGGTAAACTGGTATAACATTCTCCTTGTCATTCTTTCAACTGTACCTTATTATATGACATGAACTTCACATGATATGTCTGTTGGAAAGAGACACTAGTTTGCATTGATAGGTGTTGTCAGTGATGGCAACTAGGGTCATCCCAATCATCTGCATAACCCAATTTGTTCATACTGGAAGTCAGATTTAGAATTTGTCTAAGTCTAGGCAGTTAGGAACAAAGCAATAACAGAGTCTGATATTTTGGTCTGGATCTCTCCGGTGGTGAGTCATGATTAGCTACAGATCTACGAGAGTCATATGCATTGTAAAGATAGTCCAAATCTAGATTTTTGTCCTCTGGTGATGAAGGATTCAAAAGATATTAGCCTCTGAGTACCGGGTTCCAGTTTGTCAGAGCAGACAGAAGGAGAACAGGCTGACCTTACAGAAGGTCTTGATTCTGGATGTATGGAAGTTGTTTGTTGGACAAATAGTGATGATCAGTGAGTGTGGCCAACATGAGTAATGATTTTCAAGAGCAAGTTTTGGTCTACACCTTAAGTTATGCATATATCTAGCCGATAGAGCAGAGCATTCATTAAAGTTCTAAGTGTTGTTAAAGTTGACTGATAGAATGATTGTAGATTGTGTTGCAGATATATATAGCCAATGCAATTGAATGATTCAGTGTGTGTGGCATAATTGAATGAGGCATATGTGAGAAGAGCAAAAATCTAAAGTGCAAATGAAGGCAAAATAGTAAGAAGAGCAGAGCAAAGATGAAATGTGTAAGATTAGTTTTTATACTTAATCAGAACTGAATTCCTTGCATAGGTAAATGTTATTAATCAGTTCAAATCTCTATCATTCTCTTGTAATATTTCCATAGGCAGTGAGCCTCCATTTGAGTAGTGAGCTCTGGGCAGTGAGCCCGAATGCATGTGCATTCCCATTTGTAAAAATACTTTTAACAAGGTATTATTTTTTGTGGGTTAACCGCCACCATGGTTTGTCCCTTAACCAGGTTTCAATGTCAAAAATCTTGGTGTCAAGTGTACTATTTTTATTTCTGCTCATGTGATATTGATTAATGCTAAAATGTTTTGATTATAAGTTATGAAAAGATTAAGCGAAATAAATAGTTAAAATTGTGTGACAACTGATTCACCCCCCTCCTCTCAGTTGTCTGGACATAATTCAACAATTGGTATCAGAGCAAGGTTCCTTAAAAGAAGCTTAACAGCTTGAGGAAAGATCTTGGAAGAAGTTTTTTCAATGGGTTCACTTAAGGAACAACTTTAGTTGGCTCTAAAAGATCTTGATCAGTCCAAAGCAGAAATATATAATTTGAAAGATGAAATCAAGGATGTTGATGATACCATTGAGATATTAAAAGATAAATTGAAGAAATCTTTGGGAAGGAAAAAGGAGCTGCTTCTGCAATTATCCAATTTATCTAAAGAAAATAGCATGAATGAAGCCTTGGAAGAAAAAAAAAAGGAGTGTGATAAGCTGTCAAAAGAAGTTGATGTTCTAAGAGTTGAGATGGAATTTAGGGTAATGAGGTTTACCAAAGAAATTGAGCAAAGGAAGAAGACTGAAGAAGATTTAAATCAAACTCTAAGAGAGAGAACTGATGAATGCTACAGATTGGACAACATTGCTGGTCATCTAAAATCTGATCTACAAGAAAGCAAAGATAATGAAAGAGATCTTGAAAGACAAATTGTCATTCTTAGACATGATCTAGAAGTTGCAAATGAATACAAGGAAAAGTTCAAGATAAGCTTAGCTAAACTTGAAGCAATACTTGAGGGTCAGAAAAGGGCTGACGACAAGCACGGTCTTGGATATGAAAAAGGTGAAATCTCTAGATTTGGTCAAAGAAACTTTCAACCAAGGAATGAGAGAAACAGACCTAGAAGACCTCCGATAAGATAGCCTAATGCTCAAAGGTTTCTGTCTTTCAATGGAAATTATTTCAAGTGCAATAAATTTGGTCATAAAGACACTCAATGCAGAAGTAGAGTAAATCAAAATAATCCATCCTTCTCTAGACAATGGTTCAATTGTAAGAGGTATGGTCATAAATCCAATGAATGTAGAAGTATGATAATGAATGACTCTTCAAATAGAGGAAATAGGAAATCTTTCAATGGCAAATGTTTTGCATGCAATAGATTTGGACATATGGCAAATCCGTGCAGATCAAGAGGAAATCAATCAAATGGGTAAAGAAATGTTGTGTGCTTCCATTGTAACCAATCTGGTCATTTTGCAAGATTTTGTAGAAGTAGGACCAATGAAGGAAGAGGTGCGGTAAACAGAAAACCAGATGAGCAGAGATAAGACAAATGAAAAAGAAAAATTGAAGAGAATGAGATCCTAAATGAAACAAGTGAGACATGGGTGAAGAAAGCAACTGTGAACCATAGTGATGAGTCCACACCAAAATCTGGTGCAGATAATTCCTCAGGGAATTAAATTAGGAGCTTTGGCTCAGGGGGAGCAGCATTGTAAATCAAATTCTGCCAGCTAGTAGTTAAGTGCCTGGTTCTGGCACAATGAGAAAAGGTATCTTGAATTGTTTCAGATCATTTGGAAGGATTTTTGGAAGAAAAAAGGTGGATATGATAAATTGCGGAGTAATTTATGTGAAACTGTTCAACAAACAAAGCAACCGGATGTATTAGGGTAGAACATTTATTACAAAGTCAAATTAGGTGTTGCAGAACATAAAAGATCATTCATTACCTCACTTAGATCACTTTGCATAAAAAGAAAGCAAGAAGAGGATAAGTGAATGAGTTTAGAGCTAAGAATTCCCAAAAATTGAAGCATGAAGAGGATCTCCAAGAAAAGCCCTAATCTGTGAAACAAGGTATTTCTATTTTCTACGAAACTTCTTGAATTCTCAATCTCTGTAAATGGCTACACCTTTACTTGTTGATATCACTAAGAGGCCCCATCCTAAATTCAAGAAGCATCCCTATAAATCTGTTGAAGTTGAGCCACTTAGTGCCTTCTCGAGTGTTCCATATGGGGTTTTGCATGTTGAAGACATTAGGGCATACATTCATTGCAATATAGAAGAATTTGGAAATCTGAAACTGATGGAGTTGTTTAAGAACCATCTGAAAGATGACAATTATCAACCTAGACCTGAATTTGAAGCCCTTGAAAGAAAACATTTTCTGCAAATGATTGAAATTTCATCTTTTGATGAAAATGAATGGGTTCGATACATCTTAAGCTAAATACATGATGAATTCATATGGCTAATGAAACCATTTAAGATTAAAAAAGATGTTATCAAAATTGTAACTAGGTTAAACTCTTCCGGCGGATTACCCATGTTGAAAGCCATGAAAAACCAGACAATAACTGATGCTACCGGTGCGAAGTTTGACAAAAGGGCAATGACCATCAATGATATCATAGAACTAGATGTTAAGTTTGCCTCTATGGTGATTGAGTACAAGATTTATCACTCTAGCAGGGGAAATTTAGTTTCTAGAATTGCAATATATGCAGCTTATAAAATGTTAAAGGAGAATGCAGACTATGATCTATGTGAACTGCTACATAATCAATTGATAGAGAATCTGAAAAAAATAAAAAGAGACAAGAAAAACTCTTTCAAATATGGTTCCTTGATCATATGCATATTTTTCTATTTCATGAATGAAGTGCCTGGAGTGCAAGGTGTGCACTGGACAAATGACAAGCCAGTGGCAATCCAGATACGAGACCACTTATATAGTCTTGGAGATTCAAGTGCATAAAAGACTGCAATCTGGGGCTATTTCAAAAACTTTCAGAGTCTAATGCATGTAAGGGAAAGAATCCCTAATTCAGTTGTAGAAAAGTATGAAAATAAAATATGTTTTATGGGCGACATAGATCAATGTTTGATGGAAGCTGTAGAACCAAGAACTATATGGATAATGCCAATGGGTTATGAGGTGGATGAGGAAATTCTAGACATGTATGCTCAACATCTTCTAAGCAAACCTAAAGACACCTTTGTTGAAAGGTTTGGAACCTACAAGGAACTAATCTTAAAGTTGCATGTGGAACTAAGACAGCCGGAAACAAAAAGAAAAGTGCACAAGCAAGTGGAGATGTATACAGAAAGCATTGGGATTACAAAATAAGCAGTGAGAGAGAATAGAGAAAGGATTGAAAATTTGAAGAAGAGCACTGAGCAGACTTTAGAAGAAAAAGTAGAAAGTGAGCTAGGAGTCACTCTGGAAGTCCCTCCAAGCTCCTCAAGGAAGACAAGGAGTTCTACAAATCTCACTGAGCAACCTAAGTCCAGTTCCACCAAGAAACTGGAAGCCACTCCATCTGGTGAAGGGGAAAAAGAAAGAAAACCAAGGCCACAAGAGTCCACAAAAGCTCAAACGATGATGAGGAGATAGAAATAGATGAAGAAATAAAAGAAATAAGATTCAAGAAAGCCAGAGCTTCAAAGACTTCTGAAGAACAACATTCTACAAGCAATAAAGCCAATAAAAAGCAAGAAACTGGTAAGGTCGCTATGTCTATTGATGAAATTGTAAAAACAATCACTGTTCATGGAAATTTAAAGCCTATCAGAGTTTACTATGATAATCTTGATCAAGCAAATAAGAAAATTTTGGAAGATGCCATTATCATAGATTTAAACAAATTCAATAGAGCTCTGTTGGAAATTTTACAAGAACTTCCTAAAAGCTTAAGGAAAGTATTGGAAATGAGGAAAGAAGCAGCCAAGGATAAAGACATGGAACTCAGAGAGTATGTTCTCTCTACTTTGTGCCCTGTGATGACTAGAAGAGAAGTAGACAAAATCTTCAGAGAAGTCAAAGATAAATTCATAAGCAAAGTTCGGATGAACAAACTTATGCTTGGTGAAACTAAGGAAATTACAAAAGAGACAGAGGAAATTTTGAGAAAGGCCATAGACAAGAATAAGTATTTTATTATTTGAGAGAAACAAGTTGAAGAAGACAATTCTCAAGTTCTGAAACTGGAAGCTTCAGATGAAGAGATGAAGAAGAGAATTGATGACCAAGGTGTTAATTTAGATCCTTTGGAGTTAATCTATGAAGAGACTAATGTTGGATTTGACTCATCAAATCCAAATATTGGAGAAGCTCAGGAAGAGGAACAAGTCGATCAGGAGGACATAAAAATGGTAGATAGAATAGTTGATGCAGGGGTAACCCCTCCACCTGATCACTCTGGAAAAGAAGAGGATATTGCTACCACACAAAGCCCTCCAGATCAGGTAGCAAGTGGTAATCAAATAGGAAAGAGTTCCTCTGAAGAAAACATAGACAAGAGTAAAACAGAGAAAGAGGAAGAAAAAGGAAAGACAGACAAGGTAGAAGAAGATGGTGCAAATGTTGAGGCACCTAAAGTAGATACTGAGAAATCAAGAGAACAAAAGGATGGTTCTGAATTGGTTGCAAGAGACACTGTAGATGCAGTAAAAGGTCTTCTTGAAAAAGAAATGATTAAACTTGATGAGCCTAAACTACTCCAAGGCCTAGCCAATCTAGATGCTCTCTCTCCAATTCAATTGATGAAAATATCATCATTCACCCAAGTAAAGGCTAGAGAAAAGATGTTAAAGTCCCACATGGAGGACAATGAGCTACTGGGGCTTGCAATCACAATTTTGGAGAAATTAATGCCAACTTATCAAAAGAATCAAAATGATTCCCCCTCCGTACATCTAAAAAATCTTGTAAGTTCAGTAAACTCACACGTTGAGTCTTTTGAAAAGTCTAAAGAGGAAAAAGTTCAGAAAGAGTTCTTGAATAAGAAATTCAGTCAAGTTAAGAATTTGATAAGGAGTGATAGGCTAATTCTAGGCATTAGCATAAAGAGCATTCAGAATGCCCTAAATGATGGAGGAGATATATATAAGTTTTGCCTATCATGGTCTAAAGTCAATGAAGATATTGAAAAGAAGATAAAGGAACAAGAACAGAAAATATCAGTTCTATCTCAAAATTTTGATTCTCTAACCACCTCTCCTATAAGCCAGGAATGTCAGGTTATTACCTTGATAGATGAAATAAAGGGACTTGAAAAAGAGAAAGCCAATACTATGAAGAGGATGTGTGAACTCCAGGGATTGATTGCCCCCAAGTTGGAATCCATGCATAATGCCTTATCCGAAGCCCAAAATGCACTTCAGACAAGTGATCCTTCGGATCTGGCAAAGGTAGAAGCATATGCATTTTTGTTAAGTGGGCACATCTCCATTTTGGATGGAATGAAGAGCACTTGGGCCTTTGAACTTGTACAAATAAAAACTAGCTTTGCAGACATTCTCAAGTTCATGTAAATAAGACTCAATGATTTTTTGTACTTATACGACAGTATATACAGAATTTTAGCAAATTTTGGCTTGCGGACCCCACCCTTTGCCATTGATGTCAAAGGGGGAGTGAAGGGCAGTGAAAAATGAGGTATTCAGAAAAGGGGGAGCATCAGAATAAGTGAAGTACATGAGTGTACAGTCAAAGGGGGAGTTGCACTAGACACTTAGTCATTTTTCACTAAGTGTTGCCATCAATGCCAAAGGGGGATATTGTTGCCAAGAGACACTGCTTTGCTTTAATAGGTGTTGTCATTAATGGCAACTAAGATCATCCCAATCATCCATAGAACCCAATTTGTTCATACCGGAAGTCAGATTCAGAATTTGTTAAGTCTGGGCAGTTAGGAACAAAGTAGTAACAGAGTCTGGTATTTTGGTCTGGATCTCTCCGGTGGTAAGTCATGATTAGCTATGGATCTAGGGGATTCATTTGCATTGTAAAGATAGTCCAAATCCAAATTTTTGTCCTCTGGTGATGAAGGATTCAAAAGATTATAGCCTCTGAGTACCGAGTTCCAGTTTGTCAGAGCAGACAAAAGGAGAATAGGCCAACCTTGTAGAAGGTCTTGATTCCGGATGTATGGAAGTTGTTTGTTGGACAAATAGTGATGATCAGTGAGTGTGGCCAACATGAGTAATGATTTTCAAGAGCAAGTTTTGGTCTGCACCTTAAGTTATGCATAGATCTAGCTAACATAGCAGAGCATTCATTAAAGTTCTAAGTGTTGTTAAAGCTGACTGATAGAATGATTGTAGATCATGTTACATATATATATATAGCCAATGAAATTGAATGATTCAGTGTGTGTGGCATATGAAAATGAGGCGTATGTGAGAAGAGCAGAAATTCAAAGTGCGGATGAAGGAAGAATAGTAAGAAGAGCAGAGCAAAGATGAAATGTGTAAGATCAGTTTTTATACTTAACTGGAACTGAATTTCTTGCATAGGTAGATGCTATTAATCAGTTCAAATCTCTGTCATTCTCTTGTAATATTTCCATAGGTAGTGAGCTCTGGGAAGTGAGCCTGAATGCATGTGCATTCCCATTTGTAAAAATACTTTTAACATGGTATTAATTTTTGTGGGTTAACCCCCACCATGGTTTTTCCCTTAATCGAGTTTCCATGTCAAAAATCTTGGTGTCAAGTGTACTATTTTTATTTCTGCTCATGTGATATTGATTAATGCTAAAATATTTTGATTATAAGTTATAAAAAGATTAAGAGAAAGAAATAGTTAAAATTGTGTGACAATTGATTCACCCCCCCTCTCAGTAGAAATTCAACAATGTCCTTTACCTGAACTATCTCCTGTAGTTTCATACACATTTAGAAATTGATCAATATAGCATAAGTATGCAATGGTGGCATAATGCTCCAGTCTGTGGCATGGTTGTACTTCATTTCATGATGTGAACATGATAACTTGTTTTCTTAAACTACCACCTATAGCTTATTGCTCTCATCTCCTGTAGCTGTTATAAACATAACTTACACATAGAGCAATGATGAACTGTGATATGATTGTAACATGATATGCTTTGTCATTTATGCTCTTTAGTAACAAAGACACTATACCTTTTGCATACTGAATATACACATGACAGTTTGTCATTTTATAATGGCTCTTGTAGCCTTCACTTCATGTGGATCAGCATTCTGTGAGGCTGCTATTTGATCACCTCATGATAGTTTTGGCAAACATCATTCATCTGATTCTTCATTTATTACAAGGCTGTCCTTCATTGCACTTGTGTACTTTTATGACATCTTAAGGTCTGGTTTTTCATGATGTTTGACCTACCTAGATGACTTCTCATATCTATGGAATAAATATGAACAATGGAAAGATATTCCAATGATAGAAATAAAGAAGAATACCTTCTGATGATTGTACTTCTATATTCTGTATATTGACAATTTGATTCAGAATCACTGCTTCTCTTAAGTGGCATAGTTTATACGAGCAACTACTCCTTTTCACTTTTATCATGATGACTTCACTCTTTTTGCAAGTTGAATGTTTATGATGCATAACATCTTCTTGAAAAATGCATTCTGTCTTTTTGCAATCTGGGTATCCTTTTCAAATGAATAAAAAAGAAAACATGCTGGGCTCAACCCTTGTGGGAGCCACATTTTCTCCACATGTTTTAATGTCTTCAAATCAGCAACATTACTTTACCTATACCTACACAGTGAACAAACAAGTTAGCATAAAAACATACCTCTTGAAGTTGATTGACCTTTCTCATGATGATCTTGATTTATTACACATGTCTAATTTGATCCATTCACATAAAATGCATAATGTCTGCAAGTTGATATGTCTGTTGATAAAAGCATGTGATAATTTTAAATATCCAGAGCTTCTAACATGGCTTTTCCCCTAATTTTGCAGATACACTGGTATGATCTAGAGCTGAAAATAAAGACATGAAGACCAGCTCTCAACTAAAGACATCAATCTTTTGATAAAAGGTAATGATGGATATTTAATATTCTCATATGTTCTTTCTCTTTCCTTTTATCCTCAGATGCATAGCTTGCATATGTCTACATTGCTTAGTTTAGTCACTCCCACAGCTTGTGTGGAACACATTTAAACATTTCTTTAAATATGATTAGTTATTTTACCTTATGCAAATGATTTATGTATGTTTCTTTTTGAATCAAATGCATAGGACAGAATAACTGAAACTGCTATGAAACATATGTTCAAAACATGATATGAAATGACAGTTTTATAAATACCTCTCTTTCACACTGAAATATGATCACTTAAATAATTCAGTCATCTTATAACTGAAAGATAAAACCAGTTAGATTATCTATCTTCCATTTACTATCTGATATCTTGCCATTAGATATTCACTTGTCATGATGGTTTGATAGTCCTGATTGGACTGTCAAATTATCCTGTCAACTGATCCTTGTTTTCTCTTGTCAAGACATCATGCATTCACTGATTACATAACTTAAAAGTTTTCTTTTACTCCTTTTGAAACAATCTGCAAATTAGGTCTAACTAAATTAGGTGTGAACATAATTTAGTAACAATACTAATTTAGGTTCATCTTCTGAACTTGCCACTTCATTTATGGGTTGACTCGTGTTTCCAAGAAATTGGTGATTCTCTTGGAAACTTTCTAACAATAGATAATGGTTCATTTGACTTCATATATACAACCTTCACTTGCATTTTGGTGGATTTGGATATTTCAAAAGTACTATTGGTATAAATTATTTTAAATGTTCATGGTCATAGCTAGACCCAACCTTTGAACTATGAAGGCTTGCCATTTCATTGTAGAAGATGCTACAAAACTAGTCACATAGCCACAGATTTCCCCAGCTCCAAAGTGAAGACAAATCACCTAGCCACTTGGAGGAAAGATGCTATTCCCCATCACTACACAGTTGAGTGTGCAACAGGAGCACATGAGACACCTCTTGAGCATCAGAATCAATAGGTTTCTTCTCAGGGTAAGGGGAAATCCGAAGAACAACCACCATCCACACCTGAGAATGATCAATTGCTCCCCATAGATAGGTGTAGGAGTCCCACTTCAATCACTGAAAAATCTCAGCCTCCCCAGCCTGAGAATCACATCAAAGAAGGAAACCTAATAGATTGGAAAGTGGTACAAAAGAAAAAGAAAGCTCCTCACAAAGGTGATGATATTTAGCACATTCATACTCACCCGAAACACAATATTGAACTTCCAAACTATTTATTTTATTTGGCTCCTGTAGAATTCATCGCTAGTGGCCTTCAGCCTGGTTGTTCTTTGTTTCAGCTCCATAGAGTTTCCAAAGTGTTGCAAGGGGTAGAACGTGCCACATGTCCAAGTGGCACAGTTCTTAGGTTCCGTGAGCCCTTTTTCTTTTTGATCTTGCGAGGAGGCGACACGTGCTGACATAACTGAGCGGTAGTGTTTATAGCATTGGTTTTTTCTATTGTTTTTATATATAATTGCGCTATTGCGCCATGTGTCAGTAGGGCACAATTCCTATTAAAGGCAGAGGCAAATATTTCAACAAATTGTGCCATCGCACCATGTGTCCATCCTGCCTTTCTATCAGAAAAGGTAGTTAGGTCTTATTTTGCAGTGTATGGAGGCAACGGAGACAGCCACGTGTTGATTAGGTGCAAGTCAAAGCATCTCTAGAGCTCAAGAATCTTTCTTGATGCATTATTGGTTCTTTTGGGAATGAGCGGCTAGCGGAGACAATAGGGAGTCGTAGAGTGTTCCACCAGCATTGTGCCATTTATATTTTTCTCTTTCTTAGCGGGTGCTCAGTATTTTATGGCAAGGAGTGGAGTAGGACAGGTGGCACCATGATTAGAAATGACGAAGACAGGCTTATCATTTTGGATAGTAGTTACAATAGCTGACATGATGGGTGCCACACTGATGTTTCAAATGGCATCTTTTCGGTCTCTCTCTCTCTTCGAGGGTGGTTTCTTCTATAAGAGTGAGCATTGTCATCTTTTTGGGAATCATCACTTTTGAAAAAGAAAAGTTTTCAAGACCCTGGCAGTCATTTTGATTGTAATATATTATGAAACCTTAGTGTGTTAAGCTGATTGAATAGAAATATAAGACATGAACTGTGCAATTATTGCCTCTATGTTGTGTTATTCTCTACTAAATCTATTTAGTATAACACTTTGTGTCTATTCGGGAATAATTATAGTCATCTACTGCCTTGTTTTCATACTTTTATAAGTTTAGTTTATGTGATGTTTATGACATTTTAGATCATGTCAAGTACTCCTCTGAACCCCTTTGAAACTAATAAACTGGAATTATACTATGCTAACTAGTGAAGGGACTATCTCAGCTTCAATGCATCACCTTAGTGTATATTTGTTTTACTAGCTTTATCTTTCCCTTTTCCCCTTCCATGTAAGTTTATTAAAGATCCTACGAAGAGTACGCTTCTAAAATCACAGAGGTCATCTCACAAACTACGTCTTGTGTTCGCGAGGTTTCCTATTGTTGTTAGTTTAATGCAAGTTTTACTATTCAACAGTTTTTGGCATGCCCGGTGGGACCTAAATTGGAGACTTCAATTGATGTTTCAGTGACTTTCGTTCTACATTTTATGATTTTTGTGGAAAATCACAAAAATATTTGCTCATAGGAGGATGGATCTTCCATCTGCAGATTCTATTGGTGACTTGACCTCAGATCTTCACTACTATAGATCATGTCAGCTCATAATATTTATGTGCACTTCAATATTCCAGCAAGAAACTTGTCTTTTGTGGCTTGAGATTCAAGTCCTCTTCTACTTCAGCAATAGGGTTAGGTTCTTGAAGTAGCATTGAAAACATTACCCCATTTTTATGGAGATGGCTCAGTGTGCCCAGCAGATCATATTCAAGATGTTTCAAGTTTGTGCACTATACACCATGTCATAGTTATGAATGTGGCTCTTCTGTTACTTGCATCTTCTCTTAGAGGCAAAGCACATGAATGGTATAGAAATTTGCAACCCAGTTCAATCACAGCATGGGATCATCTTGGAGAGCTCATTTATGATCAATTTTGAGAGAAGGCAGATGTCAACTTCCTCACTCAAAATCTTGTCACAATCAAGAGGCATCCTGCAGAGTGCATGCATGATTTCAATGCAAGATTTGATAAGGTATGGAAAAAATCTTCAATTGATGTGAGGCCTCCCCCAGGTTTTGCATTTTTATATTATTTAAAGGCTTTAGATCCTGAGATTTCAGTTATGATACAAGTTCTAGGAGGTGAAACTTTGCCTCAGTCCTATGATCTTGTTATTAGAGTTAAAATGAACCTCATAGAACCTGATAAATTGTCTCCCTTGCCTTTAAAACCATTGATGCCTCATGCAAGTGTCTCATCCCAGGCTCTCACATATAGCCAAATGCAGATCTATCCTAATCCACCCACCCTCCTTGCTGATTTGATAAATCAAAAGGAGAGGTTTGAAATAAAAGAGCTTCTAGAATCCATTTCCCATGAGTTCAATGAACTAAGAGATCAAAGAATGTATTAGGCTGATCCATATGTTATTCCTACAAGCTCTCATGAACAACTATATGTACACAATCCATTTGTAGAAGAGGTCCTTCCTCATGCACAAAGGGTACCTAATTATTTTGAGAGTTGTGCATTTCAAGCTTCTGAGGTTTCCAAGCCAAAGTTTCAACCTATGGAAGAGACAGATCATGTATTTTTCACTTTGATATCAAAGAAGATTGGAATCAAAATGCAAGGAAAGAGGGTGTTCGTATTTATCTAGTGCTTTCAATTGATCTTGAGTATCATGCACATGTGGCAAATTTTGATTCAAAGATATAGTCAAGTGAAGAAGAGGATGAGGATGCTGATGATAGCTTGTTTCCATTTGAAGCTAAAAAGTACTTGCAAAAGAATCTTGAAGCTGAAAAGTATTGGGAAAAGAATGGGGATAGTGTTGAGATGATTAAGCATGATGAAGGAGAAATCGAGGATTTATTCTCAGTTATCCAACAAGGATATCAACTTCTTGATGAAGGAGATCCCACCATTAAGCAAGTGCATGGCTCATTTGCAAAGCCTCTTTTAGGGGATCACGAAGAAAGTGTTGAAGAAGAGGTATGTGCAAGTTTTGATCTATTTTCCATTTTTGAAGATGGGTATTCTCTCCTTCTTGAGGAAGATTTGCAGATGCATTTGAAGCCTCATAATTCTTCAAAAGACATTTGTAGTCATGAAAAGTTGCATCACACTCTATTCTTCTTTCAAGAAGACATCCCAATCAGATTCAGGAAAATTATGGGCATCTCAGTCACCTTCAAACCTATATTTGATGCTATCTTGGGTCATGATCATGTAGAGGAACATGCAAGAAAAGTCACCAATGAGGTCAAGTTAATAAATGCATCTGCATGCAAGCGAAAGGGTGAGCTCCAATGCTTAGTATTCCCTTCCCACCCTCCACTAAATGAAGAGCAGTATGTGGATCAGCCTGAATGGTATTTTTATGCCAAAGAAGATTCTCTAGAATGCAGGAAGGCACAAAGGTACAAGTTTCTACTATATTTCTTCATGCATTTTATTTGGTCTCTTCTTGGTTCAATGTGGATCGCATGGAGAAACATCATCTGACATGGGAGTTATTTTGCCATTCCAGTGAATGGCCATGTTCCTGTCAGTTTCCTTTGTCAGTAATTTAGTTTCATGTTTCAAATAAGTTGCCGCTACAACACTCATTTTGAGCTTTATGTTTTGTCCTTACAATAAAGTCTCAGTTGAAGTGTGGTCAGTGATCCTCATCTTGTGAACAAGTTGCATAATGCTTTCCAATCAATCATCTACTTGGTAGTAGTTTTCAGTTTGGTTGTGAACAAGTTTTGTGCTCAGATGGTTTGTTTTTGAGTGATTTGACTCTATGCCCAATGGAGTGTAGGCCTTTTCTTTTGGGCTTTGCAGTGTGCAAGGCACACTTTCCCAGCCAGTCGCCAAGAACTGTCGTGCATTTTTGCACACCAGTTCAAAATTTTAGTGCCAATGTCGTATCAAGGCACTTGACCTATGAGCAAATAAGTCAAAGCATTATAAGACTGTGGCTCAACCCATTTGAAATAATGGTGCACTAGTTTGGAAAGTTGGCTCAAATTTAAGTAATGCATCAGCAATATAAATGCAAGACACAACATACGAAATAACGCAGGTAAGAGAACGAGCCATCAGGAACTATCGGATGGAAACAAATCCTACTATCGACACAACTTTTAGAAGGCAACCAGCTTGTCAGTTTGCAAAGGTGCACCATAGCGCCACGTGGATAGAGGATGTTCCACCTCTTAAAACATATACCCGAACCCTTTGAAGTATGGCATAGGTATTTACTTATGCACGTAGGCTTCTTCAAGCATGGAGGCATCATCCTAGCATGGCGCAAGTGTCCAAAATGGGTGCATGTCATTCATACTATTCTCAGCCCCTTGAAATGGATGGCACACCAAGTCAAAGGCTCAATCCAAAAGAACTCAGCAGAGCCTTGGCATCCCTATTGAAGACACATCCATGAAAGCAAGAGGCACAGTCATTACCTAAGAGGTGCGGCCTCTCAATCATAAGACATCAGGAATTATAGTGTGGCCTACATAAAAGCTTCTACCTTACATCCATGGTGCTAGTTGTTGAATAAAGACTCAACCATAAACAAAATTAAGGCATTGTTTATAAGTGAAGGTGTCATCTAATATCAAAGTGTAGTCTTTAGGATTCAAAATGCAGGAATATGGATCAATGCGCATAGCATATGAGTAACGGCTCACGGCTTAGATACCTATGGCGCAAGTAATATGAATGGCGGCCTAGTATAATGTAAAGGTACAACATACAAATCATGCAAGCTAATGGAATGATAGCATAGGTATAATTCATTGCGCAAGCTTTCTCAACACAACCAGTATCATACAATGGAGGTGCTCGGCAAATGATAAGGCATGCTATCCATTTCAAGGCACTGCCGTCAAATATTGAAGGCGTTCAACCATTTCAAACAAAGCCACAGAAGAAATACAAGGTGCCATCATATTTGCATAACCACTAGAAGGATGTGCATCTATACCATGGAAAGCATTCAAGAAAACAAAGTACCACCATTCAGTTAGTTGGCACAAGTATTATGATGAGGCAATGACAAAGTAGGGATGCTGTGTTGGATAACTGATGTGGCACAGCCACATGTGCAGTTTCCATTTTAGTATTTCTATTTTCTTAGTTAGTTTCATTTAGATACTTTTAGGAATTTGGCAACTTTTGTGTTGCATGATGATGCATGTAAATCATGCTATCTTTGGTTTGTTGTTTTCTGTTTTTTCTATTTAGATTTCTTTGTAGCTAAGATATATAATGTAATAAAGAGCTGTAGCTCTCTAGTTTTTATCAACAGCAATAAAAGTTTATTCTCTATGTCTGCATCTATCCTTTTATGGTTTTTTGTTTATTTGCTGTCATATTTGTGTGCTTAAAAATCTTCATTTGGTATCAGAGCAGGTTAATTTGTTAGAAAATTTATCATGTCAAATTCTAACTCTTTGCCAATCCCAGAATTTAATGGATCTGATTATGATTATTGGTGCATCAAGATGACAACTTTTTTGATAGGAAAAGATTTATGGGAAATTGTAGAAACAGGATATGAAGAGCCAGCTGATTGGAATGTTCTTGCAGCCAATGATAGAACAGCTAAGAAGGAAGCTAAGAAAAAGAATGCACAGGCTTTATTTCACATTCAAATAGCTCTTGATAAGAGCCTATTTCCAAGAATTGCAGGTGCACAGACAGCTAAAGATGCCTGGAAGACTCTAAAAGAAGCTTACCAAGGTAGTGATCAAGTCAAAGTTGTGAAGTTGCAGACATTAAAAAGAGAATTTGAGAATTTGAAGATGCAAGAAAGTGAAAATGTAAGTGATTATTGTGTAAGAGTAAAAGATGTAGTTAATAAAATGGCTACTCTTGGAGAAACTATGGATAATGAAGTTGTGATCAAAAAGGTGTTGAGGTCTCTAACACCAAGGTGGAACAATGTTGCCATCATCATTGAAGAAAGCAAGGATTTGACTGCTCTTCAGTTTGATCAGCTTGTTGGATCTCTCATGTCTCATGAAGAAAGATTGAGAGATTCATCTGGTGAAAGTAATGAGAAGGCTTTTGCTTCCAAAGTACAAATTACAAAGAATGAAAATGCTAGCACAAGCACAAAAAATAATCAAGGCCAAGGTAGAGGTCAAAATCAGAATTCTTCAAGAGGAAATAGAGGAGGAAGAGGTGGTCCAAGAGGAAGAGGTAGAGGCAGATTTGATAAAAGAAATGTTCAATGTTATCATTGTAATAGGTATGGTCACTTTGAAAGGGAATGCAAATTAAAAGAAGGTAATAACAATAGAAGTGCTAATTTTGCTAATGAGAATGATGAGGCTTCTCCTGGTAATTTATTCTTATCATATGACAAAGCTAAAAATAGTTCTAAAGAAGTCTGGTATTTAGATTCAGGTTGTTCTAACCACATGTCAGGAAATGATAAGATTTTTTCTACAATGGATAAAAGTTTCAAATCTAAAATTAAGCTTGGTGATGACAAGTCCTTGGAGGTTGCAGCTAAAGGTGCTATGGAGGTGAATACAAAAGAAGGTAAGAAAAGTGTGACTGATATTTATTACACTCCACAATTAAAACATAATTTATTGAGTGTTGGGCAGTTGTGTGAGAAGAATTATAAGGTGGTATTTGAAAATCAACAATGTACAATTTATGATAAAAATCAAGGCAATAGGGTGGTTACAGTAGTGCCTATGTCAAAGAATAGGATGTTCCCATTGAAGTTTGGTGAACATAGCAGCCATCTTGCCAATATGGCATATGAGGATAAGGGTTGGCTATGGCATCTCAGATATGGCCATTTGAATTTTCATAGTTTGATGTTTCTCACTTCAAAAGCTTTGGTTTATGGTTTGCCTAAGATTCAGGAACACAAGGAAGTTTGTGAAGGTTGTGCTAAAGGAAAACATGCAAGAGAGTCATTTCCAAAAGGCAATGCATGGAGGGCCCATTACCCACTTCAATTGGTTCACTCAGATATTTGTGGTCCTATGCAGACAAAGAGTTTGGGTAAGTCATCATATTTCATTACTTTTATTGATGATTACTCACGTAAGTGTTGGGTTTATTTTTTGAAGGCCAAGGATGAAGCCTTTGATACATTCAAAAGGTTTAAAGCCTTTGTGGAAAATGAAAAGGGTTGTAAGATCAAATGCTTAAGGACAGATCGTGGAGGAGAATTTTGCTCAAGAGATTTTAGGAAGTATTGTGATATGCATGGCATCAAAAGGCAACTCACCACTTCTTACACACCTCAACAAAATGGGGTAGCTGAAAGGAAAAATCGTACAGTGGTGGAAATGGCAAGGAGTATGCTACATACCAAAGGATTAGACAATTCTTTTTGGGGTGATGCAGTTGCTACAGCAGTGTACATTCTCAATAGGAGTCCTACTAGAGCACTTGACATGATGACTCCTTATGAAGCCTGGTATGAAAAAAAGCCTAATGTTAATCATTTTAGAGTTTTTGGTTGCTTAGCCTATGTTCATGTGGCTGATCAAAAGAGACAAAAATTAGATCCCAAAAGTGAGTCATGCATTTTTGTTGGATATAGTGAGCAAAGTAAGGCTTACAGGTTGTATAACCCTCACACTAATAGTATTCTTGTTTCAAGAGATGTGATTTTTGATGAAGGGGGAGTTTATGGTCATCAAAAAGGCCAAGTTGAGAAGTCTAAATCTGTTTTGAGTGGTGGTATTATTGCTGATATTGATCATGAGCAGCCAACTAATACTTCAATTCCAAGTGCTATACATCCACCAAATAGCCCCTCATCTACTTCTTCAGTTTCAAGTACAAGTCCAAATTCAAGTCCAAGTCCTACAAGGAAGGTAAGAAGCTTAAGTGATATCTATCAAAGAAGTACAATCCAAGCACATGAAGAGAATCCTATAGGTGAAACAATAAATTTTGCTTTATTTTCACAATCTGTTTTTGAACCATCGTGTTATGAAGATGCATGTGCTAATGAAGTTTGGGTGCAAGCAATGCAAGAAGAGATGGATGCTATTCATAGGAATGGTACTTGGGAGCTTACAGAGCTTCCTCATGACAAGAAAAAGATTGGAACTAAATGGGTCTACAAGACTAAGTACCATAGTGATGGGAGTGTTGAAAGACACAAAGCAAGATTAGTTGCTAAAGGCTTCACACAGAGGTATGGCATTGATTATGAAGAAACATTTGCACCAGTAGCCCGACAAGAGACTATTAGAATGTTGATTTCCCTTGCAGCCCAAAAGAAATGGAGCATTCATCACATGGATGTGAAAAGTGCCTTCCTGAATGGGTACTTAGATGAGGAAATGTATGTGGAACAGCCACAAGGTTTTGAGGTGCAAGGAAAAGAACATCATGTCTACAAGCTGAAGAAGGCCTTGTATGGCCTCAAGCAAGCACCAAGAGCTTGGTATGCTAGGATTGATGGGTATTTTCAGAAAAATGGCTTCAAGAGAAGTAAGAGTGAGCCTACCCTCTACTACAAACAAGAAGGTAATGATATTCTTATTGTGAGTTTATATGTTGATGATTTGTTGTATATGGGCAGTAGTTCTAAGATGAAGGATGAATTCAAGCATGCTATGATGAATGAGTTTGAAATGAAAGATTTAGGCCTTATGCAATATTTTCTAGGCATGGAGGTTTATCAAAGTAAGGATGGAATTTTCCTTTGTCAAACAAAATATGCCAATGATATGTTGAAGAAGTTTGATATGGTTGATTGTAAATCAGCCTCCACTCCAATTTCTCATGGAGTTGTGTTGTGTAAAGAGGATGGTGCTAAAAGAGTTGATGGGACAGCTTATAGAAGTGTGGTTGGCAGTCTAATGTTTCTAACCCACACAAGGCCTGATATTGCTTATGCAGTTTCTCTTGTTTCAAGGTACATGACAGAACCTTCTGAATTACATATGAAGGCTGCTAAAAGAATTTTGAGGTATGTGAAAGGAACTCTTGCTTTTGGCATTCATTACTACAGTTCTAAAGGCTTTAATCTAGTTGGTTTCAGTGATTCTGATTGGGGAGGTAGTGTGGATGACCGAAAGTCTACCTCTGGTAATTGTTTTACTTTTGGTTCTGGTTTGGTTTCTTGGAGTTCAAAGAAACAAAGTATAGTTTCTCTTTCTTCTACAGAGGCAGAATATGTTGCAGTCACCTCTGCGGGTACTCAAGCATTATGGCTCAGAAAAATTCTTGAAGAGATTGGAGAAAAACAAGTTCAACCTACAGTTCTTTTTTGTGATAATATGAGCACAATTAAATTGGCAAAAAATCCCGTGCATCATAGTAGAACTAAACACTTTGATCTGAAATATCATTTTATCAGAGATTTGGTGCAAAGGAAAGAAGTAGAACTTAGGTATATCAAGACTACAGAACAACTTGCAGACATTTTCACCAAGGCAGTTGCAAAGGTTCAGTTTTTGATGCTTCGAGATCATATTGTGACTCCTCTCCGCATCAAGGGGGAGTATGTTGGATAACTGATGTGGCACAGCCACATGTGCAGTTTCCATTTTAGTATTTCTATTTTCTTAGTTAGTTTCATTTAGATACTTTTAGGAATTTGGCAACTTTTGTGTTGCATGATGATGCATGTAAATCATGCTATCTTTGGTTTGTTGTTTTCTGTTTTTTCTATTTAGATTTCTTTGTAGCTAAGATATATAATGTAATAAAGAGCTGTAGCTCTCTAGTTTTTATCAACAGCAATAAAAGTTTATTCTCTATGTCTGCATCTATCCTTTTATGGTTTTTTGTTTATTTGCTGTCATATTTGTGTGCTTAAAAATCTTCATGCTGCTCACATAATGGGAACAGTGCGGTCCTTATAATATAAGCACACCCAAACAAAGAGCGGGCACCACCAAACAAAATGGGCAAGCATAGTATAAAGATAAGTACCAGCTATATGAATTAAAGGAAGGTACAACCATCTAAAGGTAAGGCACTCCACCTGTGATTAAAGGCACAATAATGTAATAATGTTGCGCAGCATAAGGAAGAATGACACGGGCCAGATTCAATGGCACAATGTGAATCAAAGCCATGAGTCTGTTAAATCAAGGCTCAGCCACTGTAACATGGAACAACTATCTAAAATCAAGTTTTGTAGATGTAAAAGGAAGGCGCTGCAAAGTTTTAGGTCAACAATAAAAAAGCTCACGCATCCATTAATGTATAGCGCGGCCATTTCAAAGAAATTCAACTAGCATAAACATGGCACAAGACATAAAAGGAGATGGTGCATCAACGTTCAAAGTGGAGCCTCAGTAAAAAATGAATAGCAAGGCTCGACATATCAAAAGGAAACAAGCTGTAGCCATAAGGCAAGGCACGGGCAATTCATATTAAATCATGTCATAGTGTAAATATAGCGTGGACATTCTTTATATGGCATGGGTCGACCAAATCAAAGGCTATGCATATCAAATAGATGGCACCAGATCATAAATAGGATGGTGTAATGCCCCGCCATGAACATCTTAGAGAACAACACATCTATGCTATGCAAAATAGAATAATTTTTTTTTTAAATGATAACAATAACAAAGCAATGTTTAACATTCATTTCACATCATTAAATTGTCAACTTATTACTCTACGATTTCATGGTTGCATTACTTAACATTCATTTAACATAATCTAACATACAACAATAACTAACAATAATAGATCACTCTAATTCTAATGCATTAAATCAATAAACATTCACATCTACATATAGTAACATCAAATAAGTAATCATCAAGATCAAGTACAAAATTACAATTTCCTCCACATGCTTCTATCAATTCTGATTACATTTGAATACATATCCTATGATTAAACTGATACACAAGGCTAGAGCATAAGTGTACATAATTATCTCTTTGAATTGGTACAAGATCTGATGTCCGGTACATAAGATATATCTTCCTCGCACATAAACATCGGCAAGGGAAAAACCAATGGATATAAAAGCTCTTCCACCCGACCATGTGGAACCCTAAGGCCCACCCCATGAGCTAGGAGTTAACATAAGGTCCCAAAACAACAAACAGTCAGGTGAACTTTTGACTATAAGGAACATGGACAACACATAACTACATTAAAACATATGATAATATCACAAACAACTCAACATCACTTCCAGAGGCAACACACAACGAATGGAAGGGACCAAATAGGGAATGCTAGGTTGCAGTAGGAAGAATGTCATCGCATGGTCCTAACATGGGTTATCCTAACAGCCTCTCACTAGGCGTCAGCCCCCATCTATGGTTATTCTGATAGCCTCTCAAAAGGCATTGGCCCCATAGGGTAACACATACGGAATCAACCTCCCTTTCGTGAGGACAAGGAAGTCAATTATGCCGACTAGGCCTTCTCAACCCATCCTTAGTCTAAACGAGCACTATAGGCATAGGAGAGGAAATCCATTTATCTTGTTTAATGTGTAATCTACCCTTTTCCCCCTAGTTCTTTTTAGGTTATCACTTAATTAACTACTTTCAATGGGTTATCCTGACAGCCACTTTGGGCACCGGCCCCACATTGAAAGCCACTCCCCTGCTAGCACCTAGTAAACCCTAACCATCAAACATGACATCATAACAATAAATATTCATGTCCATTGCAAGGCATTGACCCTCTTGCATACCAAAACATATTTATGAGGACACCATTCATAAACCAATGCCTATAGCATTACTAATTCATTACTCTTTTACAATTTCAAGTCTCCCCATTCCACAACTCAACACAAGACAATTACGACTAAATGGACACAAATACATTCACAAGTGATTAAGTACCTCATCCAGAGAATATTACCTCCACAAAATACATTCCCAACTTAGACTATACTTCATTCATAATATATTATGTCTCATACTTAACTAGAGCAACATGCCCATTATAACATCGTAATTCTAAAACACCTATCCACATGTTACATGTAATTAAAATATGACATCCTAAGCCTCTAGAACTAGAACTTAACTACTTACAATTCGACCCATTACCACTAATGTGCCAATACGCAACAAGTTTACTTAACTCATGCAGTTCAATCTATATTCTGGAGTCAATACTGAAAACTCCCTCTCAATACAATGTATATAGACATAATTTCATACCGATATATCAAATTCTTACTTAACAACCATCGTAATAAAATCAATACCAAGTTACAACAAATCTTTAACTATATCGATTATCATTTAATTGTATTAATACAATACAATCTATATCATGTACATAGCTTTATTTAAAGTTCAATGCTCTAATCAGATATATTCTAATAATCTAATCTAAATAATTCACATAACTAAACTATGATCATTGATTCATATTTAATTTTAATTAAGAATTGAATACAAGGTGTTTATACATGTATATTACATGTGTGTAGTAAGGGATACCTATGACAGCTTGTAACAAGTCATTTTTACAAAAAGATTAAAGTTGTTCTCTTTCCACCAATGGTCTAACATTACTTGCTACCATAGTTGATATGATAGAGCCACAATATTTCAGAAGAAGAAGGTAAAATAATATGCTATGATCTCTCTGATTACCCTTAATAAACACACATTTAATTGGGTGATCCCCAATAATATAAGGATATCAAACAATAACTATAATTTTTCCTACTATCACAGCCGAGACTGTCATATGATCATATTAACAAGATAACATATTTACATGTAAGTTCAACTCAAAAAAATTATTATTGTATTTATGAAGAACTTAAAAAGAAATAATGGTGGTGTTTTCTAACATATCCGTAGATGAGAGTGTAATACCATTGTCTAATAGTTATATGTACTAACTTAAGTTTAAACAGTTCAAATATATACTACTTTTTGTTGTGAATGAGGTGTACAATTGTTATTGGCTGTTTGACCATTGAAGTGGATGATATATAAGTAGACTGTTGACTGAGTGACTCAGCTATTCTCTTGGTAGCGTCCCCTTCAGCTCCCTCAAACTTGCAATTTGATATATTCGACAGTAATTGGCTTTAAATAGTTTTCTCTTTCCTTTAAAATAGAAAATCATCTCATGCAAAGCAATGATAATAGAAAAAGATAAATTGGATTTGTTGAATAAGCTATCTGTAGTTTCCACAGGCGGTCTTCCTGTACCCGGCGTCTAATTCATACTCCTTAAAGTTGTGCAGATTTCCAAATATGAAAGGTGCGGATTCAAATCCAAAAGATTGTTGGAGTGCATTCCATGGTGCTCGGAGTACACTTACTCCATTTCTGATTTTATTTCTAACAAGGAAGTGTACGCAACTTTAATCCCCTTTTGCTGGATGCCTAATACAAAGGCGATTTGATTTTAAATTGACTAAATTTTAGGTTTTAGTGTCCATTATCAACAGAAATTATAGTTTCTTAAGGCATTAATGAACTTTAACTTATCCTAAGATAAAATGCATAAAGGGAACGCAACACTCATTACAACCATGTGATGTGCTGAGAATATAGCTTATTATAGACGTAGAAGCAGCTGATAAGTTCTCAAATAGAGTTGTTAAATCAGTATATAATACTGAGCATTTCTACTACAACCATAAACATCGAAGCCTGATAATTGATGATATCTAAAAACAAGTACAGGACAGGAACTATGGAAAAGCTACAGTGACAACTTCCCAGCAAAACAATTGGCAAATTTAAACGGCGCGCGACCCTATTGAGGGTACCCTAAACTTTATCATTGAGATACCTATTAAATGTGTGTAGGTTGTATGGATACGTTCTCTTGGAGACTGTAGATCACATATGAATATAGGCTCAGAAGTATTTGCAGCGCCGCTACTTCCTGATTAGGATCCTAAATATGATGCACATTTGTTCTACTCTCAAACATCTATACAAACGAGAACGGGTGCAATGAGGACTAAACGGTTTAAGATTTTGACGGGAGATAGAGGAAATATTGTAAAGACTTTAGAAATTTCCCTACAGACTCAATGAACTAATAGATGGAATGCCTCCAAGGTGGTTGTCCCACGAAGTGTAATGATTGCAGGATCTGAACAAATGGATTTGTTGAAACAAACTATAAAAACTTTCAAGCAAATGCGATTGGCAAAGATTGTGCGTGCAACAATTTCAAATCGCCTTTTATTGCATAGATATCATACACATCTATTTCTAACCCTAGCGCCATTCATGGCAGATTATAACCTTCATACCATATTAGACCTAGGCACCATTTATGGCAGGAATAGCACATATACTGCCTTCTATTAACACATGATAATTGTTAAAAAATTAGATAAATAAACAACACACAAAGTAGAACACAGAGACAGATATTTAACGTGGTTCGCCAATGTGGCTACATCCATAGGAAAGCAGGGCAATAATCTTCTTATTATCTGCAGCCTCATACATATGATCTTTCCCTCATATATATACAATTCTCTTCAAGAGAAGGTGAAGAGACAAACAGGGAATATGAATTGAAGAGTCGGACTTCACATCCAACAATCTCCCACTTGAAGTTTGATTCATGCTGCAACTTCACATCTGAACAACCTCCCACTTGAAGTCTGCTTTCCATGGCCTATTGTACATCCAGGAGCTCCCACTGCATGAGAAATGTCCAAATGAATGCAAACCTGGAATGAGCGCATACAATGCATCACTTCGTTAACATTCTAGAAATAAGGCACCATCACAAGCGATCAAGGGATACCAGAAATGTCCAGATGAATGCAAACCTGGAATGAGCGCATACAATGTGTCGCTTTGTTAACATTCCAAAAATAAGGAACATCCACAATGATATGCAAAACCTGCAAACCAAACCCCTGTAGCATGTCCTCCTACACACACCTCCTACACATGCCTCTTGACCATTTTGGGAAACACAGATTCTCAAGCTCCCAGCAATCTTTGCAACAAACCTTGTAAACCCTGTCCAACCTGCTCTCCCTGGATCTCACTGCTCTGATACCAATTGTTAAAAAATTAGATAAATAAACAACACACAAAGTAGAACACAGAGACAGATATTTAACGTGGTTCGCCAATGTGGCTACGTCCACAGGAAAGCAGGGCAATAATCTTCTTATTATTTGCAGCCTCATACATATGATCTTTCCCTCATATATATACAATTCTCTTCAAGAGAAGGTGAAGAGACAAACAGGGAATATGAATTGAAGAGTCGGACTTCACATCCAACAATAATAACCATAGTATATGAAAATTACGCATTGTTATTTGGTAGATTCATCATAATTTCAATTCTAAAATGTATCGCCATTTTTCATAACTTCTGATCTACTCTCAACACCTACGCAGAAGCGGCAGGAGCGGCCAGGTGATTGAAGAGAGATGGAGGAATTAAAACTATCCCTGAGCATAGTTGGATTTATGGTCATAAGATTGTATGCACTAGTCATAGAGGAGGCAGATTGCACCCAAAGGCAAATGGGTTCTTTGCACAGTTGATGGAAATCAAATCACATCAATGGACACAAGAAACTATGCATCAGTGAAGGAAAACTATGATCACAGATTAAATACGAAGTGGACTTAATCCTACATCAGATATTCAACAAAACATTCAATTCGAAAAGAACAAATCATCCAGCTCCATCATAGGCAGATTTAAGGATCAGAGAATGAGTTTAAAAGAATTTGTGGAACTTGGATTCCCATGCTTATCGATGGAAGATTGCAATTACTCCTCAACTTCAATCAGTCACCTCCTCTCTGTCCCGAAACCTGCAATTTTCTCGTCCCTTCCTCACAATTCCTCTCCCTTCTTACCTCTTCAAAATGAATCCCTTTTTAGAGGCAAAACCCCTCTCCTATTCTAGATTCTTCCTTCCACCTTTGAAGGAGACCGACACATGATCCAATGTCATGATAATGATGACATTTTATTTAATTATTCATTTTTAATATAACTATACATCTCTTTTACAAAATTTATGATTATTTATATTTATTTATTTATGCATTTTATGTCCTTTCTAATTTTATTCATTTACAACTAATTGAGTCATTTATAAACAACTCATAATTTATTCATTTATTATTTCATATAATTTTATTAATTATATTTTCTATATAACTTTAATTTATATTGAAACAATTATATTCATTTATCAAAATTATATTCTTAATCTAATAACTTTGTTTAAATGCAACAATTTACCAATCGTAACTTAGGCAATTCTGACCTAGTTAAACCTCATTGTGGAACATTACCTGACCAACAAGCAAGATCAGACGACAAGACAACAGCCACAAAGACAAATAGACAACAATGACAAGGGACCCCATGTTAACTCCGTTCAACCATTCCATTGGTGAAGGCACGCTTAGACCTATTAATTCAGGTGGAGTCGATGCCTAGTACCTGCATCCTATAGCAAACCACACGATTAACCATAACAATATATACCCTCATGCAGTCATATAGTGAACGGAAATCGCAGTGTGGCAGGGTACTCGAATACGAGTAATGCGACACTATTTTGTTCACGTAAACATATAAACAAATAACTACATTAAACATAATTTTTGATTGCTTATCAACAAAATAGAACAATCAATTACCTCATGATCTAATATAACAATTACCATTAAAGCATCCTAACCATGTTAAACATAGAATAACATTAATCCATAACATCTGATATGTCTATCAAACTGTAAAGAATAAAATACCAGAAATCAACATCATCAACTGTCATCATATCGATTAGGTCCATAATCAATTAACATAATAACAAAGAATCCATCATCAAACAATCTAAGATAATGTCATAATGTCCAATCCTAGTAAGCAAACTATCAGTCTGATAGAAGGCAAGGTGAGGGGCACTACAAATGACATTGTTTTGACAATCAAAGGCCACATTAAAAGCTGAAGGCATTATATAAAATGAAGTGTAATCTTTTGATGCAGCCATAGATTATGTCTCCTTTGGTGCAATTAAAGTTTCACATTGAGGCCACATTGGCCACGGTGAGCATTTTTTTCATTCAAAGAAATATTTGATCTCAACCAAGGCTTTGAGGTGTTGCAATAGAAGGCGTGGCCCATGGAGACTAATTGGGAACCTTTGCAATCGACTCTCTCAAAGTTGTAATGTTGAACTTTCTCTTCTTTTTGTGAAACTAGAGTTTGGGTTCTTACCTCTGTAGGTGGTCCCCAAGGAGTCACCAAGAGTTGTATACTTCATCTCCAGTGGCCTTCAGCTTGGTTGTTCTTTGTTTCAGCCCCATAGAGTTTTCAAAGTTATTTCAAGGGGCAGAACGCACCACGTGTCCAAGCAGCAAAGTTCCTAGGTTCTGCGAGACCTTTTTCTTTTTAATCTTGAAAGGAGGTGACACATGGTGGCATAACCAAGCAGTGGTGTTTATAGCACTAGTTTTCGCTAAATTATTTTTATACAGTTGCGCTATCACGCCACATGTCAGTAGGGTGCAATTTCTATCCAAGGTGGAGGCAAATCTTTCTACAACTTGCGCCATCGCACCACATGTCCAGCTCACCTTTTTTTTTGGAAAAGGTAGTTAGGTCTTATTTTGCAACATGTGGAGGTAGCAGAGATGGCCACATGTAGGCTAGGCACAAGCTAGATCATCTCTAGAGCTCAGGAATCTTGCTTAATGTGCTATTGCTTCTTTTGGGAGTGAGCTACTAGCGGAGGCAATAGAGAGCCGCAACATGTTTCACCAACATTGTGCCACACGTCTCTTTCTCTTTCTCGGTGGGTGCTTGGCATTTTATGGCAAGGATTGGAGCAGGACACGTGGCACCGTGATTGGAAATAACAGAGATAGGCTTATCCTTTTGGATGGCAGTTGCAATGGCCAACATGATGGGTGCCTCGCTAGTGTTTTGAATGACATATTTTTGGTTGCTCTCTCTCTCTCTCTCTTCGATGGTGGTTTTTTCTATAAGATCTGAAGCATTGTTATCTTTTTGGGGGTCATCACTTTTGAATAGAGATATAAGACATCAAATGTGCAATTCTTGCCTCTATGTTGTGTTATTCTCTGCTAAATCTATTTAGTATAATGCTCTGTGTCTATTCAGGAATAATTATAATCATTTATTGCCTTGTTTTCATGCTTTTATAAGTTTAGTTTATGTGATGTTTATGGCATTTTAGATCATGTCTAGTACTCCTCTAAACCCCTTTTAAACTAATAAATTGGAATTATAGTATGCTAACTAATGATTGGACTATCTTAGTTTCGGTGCATCACCTTAGTGTAGATTTGTTTACTAGCTTTCTCTTTCCATTTTGCCCTTCAATGCGTTTATTGAAGATCCTAAGAAGAGTTGGCTTCTAAAATCCTGGAGGTCATCTTGCAAACCGCGTCTCACATTTGTGAGTTTTCCCATTGTTAGTTTAATGCAAGTTTTACTATTCAACAAGTCCCTTAGGATCTGAGGATCCCAATTGTGGACTAGGACTGAACTTATGTGTTTCCCTCACACCCCTGCTAACAGGGCAATATTTATGATTTGGTTTGGATCTATTTCAGTCAGAGTGGTTCCCTTGACCACACTTACCTATAAAAAAAACATAAATATTAATTATTTATCCTATTCACATATATACATTATATAATATAATAGTACTATTATTATTAATTATTATAATATTAATAACATAATTTTTTCAAATTAATAGGTTAATTTTTATAAAGTTAAATTAATCAAAATCTACTGCACCTATTAAATTCTAACTATTTAGAAAATAATATTAGTGTAATTATATATTATCTCATTATATTAACTATTATGTTATATTATATTTTTATATTTATTATAAAATAATATTACTATTATTATTAATTATAATAAAAACATATTTGTATTATTAATAATACAATAATATAAATGGAAATGTTATTATGATAATAATATTAATAATTAATAGCTGATAAGGGCATGGTTTGGTGGTCAAGTTGCACGGTTGTTGTGGCGGCCACCAAGGTTCAAACCCCTATTGGGCCAAAGAGCTCGTAGGCCTTGTGCCTTTGTTGGGCTGACGTACTCACAGGATATGTTCCTTCGCTAGGCTGTTGTGCTCACAGGTTGTAGGCCTTCGTTAGGCCAACCAACTCATGGGTTTGAACTTAGTGATAATGCCTTATGGATTGAGACACCCTAGTAGTGGTCTTGGTGATAAAATCATGGGAAGAGATCCCCCATAGGGGTCTCTCTTGGCTCAGACTAGGCTAAAAACCTGAGTTTCTAAATCAATAAAATATTAATAATTAATATATGTATAATAATTAATAATTATATAAATAATATATTAATTATTTTCTTCTTTTTGCTAGTTGAATATGGCATAAGAGTACCAGAATCCATCTAAAAATAGAAGAAAAAAAAAATACATGCCCTATAAATAGGGGTGCAAAGGAGCAAAATGCATTCCCTTTAAATAGGGGTGCATACAAGTAATATTCTAGTAATATTCTATCTTTATGTGCTCACAATATCCAAAAGAATCCATGAGGATTTCAATACAAAATTTATGAAAATGATTTAGAATGTGAACGTAGCTGCATGTTGTGAGGAGCCAATTCCTTCTTTTTTTTTCTCTGCACCACTGACCAATTTCCTTCTGAAGTCCCACTATCCAAGGTCTCAACAATAATAGCTGGGGAAATAACATACCCTACATCATGATTTTGTGCCACATTATTTGTTACTTCTGGAGTCAATGGAGAAGTCAGTGCTTTCTCTAGTTTAGAAGCCAAACCATAGGCAACATTAATGCTACCCAACCCAGAAGGGGATGAATCTCTCTTCGCAATGAAGAAGGGTTGTGATCCTTCAGTAACTCTTTGGTCCCAGTCTCAGGAGTTCCCACCTTTGGAGAGGTTTTATTTTGATCATTCCCTCTACAGAGAGGAACATGATTCCCTTTTTCCAAAGATTAATGACTATGGTCATGTGAAGAAGCAGGAATTTCCTTTTCCACTGAATGGTTTGTTTCCGGAGAAAAGGAGAAAAACCCTGTGGGAAAAAACCCCTCCCCAAAAGAGAGAAAGAAAACAAAAATGATGCATGTATGGAGGACTTAGTCACATCCCTCAAGTACTACATACATCATGTATATACAATCTATGGCCCCCCATAAGAGGGAAAGAGAGAGACTATATAGCCCCCCCACAATGTGTAATCACCTACAAAAATGGTAAGTGCCTAAAGATAGAACATGATCCAATGTTGACAAACAACTTGTCTCCCTTTTGGAAGAAACAAAACCATGTATAGATGCAGGTATGCTTCCCACTCCAGATAGGAATTGAGAGAAAGAAGCATGAAGAAGTATGATGGTGTCTCTAAAATCTGCTCATGTGTCGCCAAGACCTTGGAAAATGATGCCACAAACCAATCAGGAACATGCCCAATCACAATAGAAGGTGACAAACAAGGTACCACTGGAAACTGATCTTGAACATTCTCCAAAGACATAGATGGAGTGACAACAGTTGTACCACAACTATCATCAAATATGAGGGATATACCCTCAAGTGTGTCTTCCAAGTCAGAAATATGAGATTCTACAAACAAGGAACTAATGTCTGACAAATAAGAATCCCAATCAGGAAGACAATGAGATACTGGTTGTGATGAATCACTGGATGTGCTCAATGAATCACCACCAAAAGATGAATGGTCCTGCTGAATAGGAATGATAGGAGCCTCAATCAATGACTCTGCACAATGAATCACTGAAGGTGAAGGTACATCAACTGTCCCTGATGGAGAAGAAGGAGCATCTGAAGAACCCTTGTCATTCTCATCTGAAGATTCAAAGCTTTCCAAAAATTCACTCTCCTGCATAGTAGCATGATCATAGGGTATCCTGTCTAAAAATGAAGAGGCACAAGACAATCTAAAACAAGATCATCTGGGAATAGCTGAGTATCAGGATCTCCATGTACTTCCCAAATTTTAGTCCAAAGAATATGAGGACACTCAAAATGATCAATAGCATTCAAAGTGGCATCATCAATATGCATTGCAATAACTCCTAGGACATTATCCCTTTTGCAATTCCATGCAAATTTCTTACTATCAGTACCAGGAAGGGGAACTAGATTATACAAATGTGGCAACAAATGAATCCATATGAGATGTTTTAACATACCATCTCTCCATTGTTTATAATTTCCCCTTTTCAACATAATCACAGCAGGATGAACTGAAAACCCCATAATGAATAATGACAAATCTCCAAGATTACAAAGTCATTAGCCTTCAACAATAAAATTTGAAACTCTGAAATACTGCAAATGAAGCCTTCAAATCAACAAAATTAGGTGAATTTACCTATACCACTGCGAGCTTGGCGAAGTTATCTTTCTGATGATATGTGGAATGCAAAAAACGAACTCTGTATGCCCAAGATATGCTTCGTGGAAGAAAATCACCTATGAGGGCTCAATGCAAAAATAAAGGACCTAATTAAGCCCTTAATCACCCATGTGACCACCTGCTGCATAAGGAAAAAAAAAATGAGGGGCCTTTCGAGCCAAGTGATTTTAAATCACAAAGTTATCTCCACCAAGCAGCCAATCACCAAGCAATATACAAGTCACCATTGACCAATCAGGATTGCTCCACATGCAAGAGAGAACAACAAAAGCCCCATTTTCTCACAACAAACACAACAGTGATCGGTCTTTTTCAATAGCCAAAGAGCAATCTGCACAACGAATGTGGGATTAAAATCCCTGCCAAATGCTCCAAACTATTCCACATGGGCCCATCACTCTTCTGTGACACAGATTTAAAACCTTAAATATATATATGCAAACGACTTTATAAATAATAAAGTCTACTCACCAAATTTTTTGCAATGAACTTTACATAAGTGGCACTATCTTTCCACCCTCTGACACTTTATATTGATTATAAAAAAAGGTGAACCGTGTAGGCCAAACTATGGTGGATGTCGAGAATGGACCTAGGAGTCCCAAAAAAGTGCAAAATGAATGAAGTGTGGTGAGGAGTATGTAACCCTGTGTGGGAGACTCTATCCTTGTGAGGCAATTGCATACTAGTGCGCCCCTC
Organism: Cunninghamia lanceolata; assembly: GCA_027924645.1. Classification (NCBI taxonomy): domain Eukaryota; kingdom Viridiplantae; phylum Streptophyta; class Pinopsida; order Cupressales; family Cupressaceae; genus Cunninghamia; species Cunninghamia lanceolata. Next base: position 8,331,651 of record BSBN01000118.1, read on the forward strand.
AAAGCCAAGGGCACAAACACAATAACACGTCCCTCTTAACACAGAAATGCCTCTGCATAAAGCAAAACTTAGGACATATATATTGTAGCATGCCCCTGCACAGAGATAAATTTGGGCCAACACCTTCTCACATGGCCCCAACTGGATCTATCGGCCTCCAAGTAGAAAAGAAATGGCCTAAAAATCAAACGATGCCTCCAAAAATGTGTAGGGGTCTGTAAAAAACTCTAATCGCAACAAAAAAAGGATAGTCACAAAGGACCGATGCTGGTGAAAACACCACAAGGGGCAACTGAAAATGACTGCCTCTTTATAGAGGTGTTTGATGACAGAGATATACCCAAATGAGTGGAGATATTGTCCAATACACTGCAATTTGGCCTCTAAATGTACAAACAACAACAAGATAGACAAGTGCACCTGGCAGAGGTAAATCACGCCTTCAAACAAAACGCGTGTGCACTCACAAAATAAATGGGCCTCCAAATCATCAATAATAGGAAATAGGCAACTCACACCACAGCAAAAAACTCATGCCATAGCAAAGAGGAAAATTTGCCCTCTCAGAACTGAAAGTGGCGCCTTCTGCCGGGAGAAAATCACACCAGCACAATAGTGAAAATTGTCCCAACAACAACAAAAAATGTAGAATAATCAAAAGGCAATTTTGAAATTTAAAAAAAATTCAAATGCTGGAAAAAAATTGATCTCAAATACTCCAATGAAAACTCTTAGGAAGGATTTGCAGATTGGGTGGCTCTGATACCATGTTGGCGGAGCCCAAGATCACCAACTGCAAAAATAACCTTCACGAAATAGAGAGAAACATAGTTATTTCACCAAATAAAGAGTGAAAAATGAGATGATAATTTACATATGGTACAGGCTTTTTAAAGCCGTGAAAATGCTGACAGGTATGAAACTTCCCAGCATAGGAAAAACAACTACCCAAAACTATATGCGCCTAACTAATAATATTTGCCTAAGTAAAACTTAAGCATAGTAAACAGTAAAACTATTTACTCCAACATTGTGAAAGGACATTTTTCTTTTGGGTGTCCTTGTGAAAGTATCTTCTCTACCCTTCTCTAGTTCTAATAGTTGAATGTGAAGGAAATGGTGAGATTCATAGGATGACCTTGTGACTATTATTCTTCTTATTTGTAATGGGAAAACAAACATGAGTATGTTTCCATTGTGGTGAATGTGTATCACTGGATTTAAAGAGAATTGAATCTCATGTGTATGGTTAATAGATGTATTCCTCTCTCCTCTCTATGATATAAGTTATAGGTGAAAAGGAATAAGCGATCTCTCTCTCTCTCTCTCTCTCTCTCTGTGTGTGTGTGTGTGTGTGTGTGTGTGTGTGTGTGTGTGTGTGTGTGTGTGTGTGTGCTGTGTGTGTTATTATAAATGGAATGAGTATGATTTATGGTTAATTTTCCTATTCCCTATCTTGTTCTCATAAAGTTTTAATGATTAATGAAAGAGTGAAAAGAACCTAATGAAGAAATGAGCATTGTGTGGAGTCCTATGAGTGTTCTATGAGCAAATGGATTATGCCTTCTTTCATAATGATTCTAACTCATATCTTCATATTGGTTAATGAATCTAAGGAATTAACTACATATTATCCTCTTTCATGCATAGTCTTCTAGTATAATGAGTTCTTGTACCACATTATGATGTGTGTCTCCTAGGTGGATTGACTTGGAGACAATTCTCTACTCATGTGAATCCCATGTGTTAGAGCTTCTATTTTGGTTAGTGTGTTGCATTGAGATGCTTCATGATCCTTCCTTATTGAGATTGATGTTGTCTCTCACTTCATATGTGTCACCTACATGTCTCTTTCACATATGTTTGGGTGCTCGGCCTATTTGAACATGTTAATATCCCATATCAAAAGTGGAGAGAACTCTCTTTAATCTCTAAAGATTACTTAAGCTTATAGGTGAGGTCCACCTAGATGCAAACTTGCCTATTGGGCCAAGATGAATAAACATTTTTTGGCTCATGATAAATAAATCACCCTAGAGGCTAGATGGTTTGCTTCAAGAAAGCATGAAGGGGAACTCAAAGAATTGTAAAATTGACCCATGTATGGACCTTGAGTGAAGCTTGCTCAAAAAATTTTAAAACATGAGTCTAACAAGACAAGACAAAAATGGTGTTCCTCATAAATAGATAATTTAACTAGTTAAGAAGCATACAAACTTGTTGGGGGTCTTTGAAGGAAAGAAAAAAAGAACCTTGGTGAGATTCTGAGTCCAATGAGCTTAATACCACAGGGTTTTCAAATGTGCTTAACTTAGGTAGTCAAAGACTACTTTGATGAGATTTAAACAACATAATATTTCATCAAACAATAATTCTTATTTATTAGCAAACAAAATCAACAAAATTAATTGAAAGAGAAATGTCTATAAAAAGAATTAGTTTCATTACCTCATCATAAACTTAATGAATACATTTATGAACCCTTTTAGATGTCATATTTACTATTGTTCATAACAAAAATTATTGAGACTTAAACTTTCCTAAAAAAATAAAAAAATTAAAATTAAAAAAACCTTGGATTGTCTTACACAAATAATGTAGAAAATTTTGAAGAATGAAAAAATAAGTTATCCTTTATCTAATAAGTTCATGTATTCACATATTTACGCTGAAGGCGTTCCCTTTGTGAGCACGATGGGTTGACTTTGCAAATTGATAGTTTCCATTGGTCTAGATGCATGCAAGATGATTGAAGCAAATGGGGTAGCAAGCTAAGTGGGCTTGATCTTGGGGGAAACTCCATGGTTAAGCACGCTTGAGTCATAGTAGTACTGGGATGGGTGACCTCCCGAGAAGTCCTGATGCTTCACCCCTATGTGCATCACCTAGATGCAATGAGTGCTAAGTGGACCATTCATTAACATGAGAGATGGGTTCATGTCAACCACTACTCATGAAATATGGGTCATGTGTTTGACTCAAAAACTACACAGTTAAACCTAAAATAAAATATCATAATTTGACATGCTGCGAGAAAAAACCTCCTACTTATTGATTGAAGCATCGTCAACCGTTGGATTTCGCCATAGTCATTTTATGTGGTCCGTCCATTGTTTTTAGTTTCCCATTACCATCCAAATTTTTTGTTCTCCCTCACCGCTTTATCTTTCCATTTTTATTTTTATCTCATCAAAAATCATGAGTCGGACATCAGGAAAGAGGTGGAAAAAATTTGCAATAAAATATTTGAGAAAACTAGCTAAAAAGTAACTAGCTACTATTTCAAAAACTTTGCTGCCCCAACTATCTAGATTTGATGGCATAGGTAAGAGATAATATATTTTTATTATTTATTTTTTTAAGATATTTTTTTAATTAAGTGTAATGGCATAAAATTGTGGGGAGTGTAAGAATATGTATTTCTAAAGTTGTATAGAGTTTTGTATTAAAAATAATAATAATGAATATTAGCAATTGTCTTTTAATGTGCAATGGGTAAAATGAGTATAATTTTTTTAACTGCATGAAAAATAGATTTAGCTAGAATATATAATATTAAATATTAATTAATTTTTAATTTTAGATTTTAGATTTTAGATTTTAGTTTTAACTAATAATAATTAATAATTATTTTTATAATTTTTTAATATTTAATATTAATAGACATTCAATATATAATATAAATAGATAGAAATAACCTAACAATTTAAAATATAATATTATAAATATAATAGATTGAATTTCCAGTGTGAATGTCCTTTCCTACCATGGTTCATGGTTGGTGCTTTAATTGAGTAAGCCCAATGCTTATTGGACACGAAAGTATCATTTTAGTATAATGAATATTTAATAATAGTAAGAAGATTATTTAATAATATTAATTATTGGGAAGAATTGTAATGTAATTTAAATGATTTATAATAATTAAATGTTCAAAAAAATTGTTATTGAGAAAATAAGATAGAGAGTGGTAAACTTAAAGTGTGATGCCCCCGCCTTTAATAACATATGTTTAAAAGTGTGTGTTTAGTTAGTCTCATTACCTTATGATTTTTATCAATATAGATGAAGGAAAATACCATTCTAATATAATTAATATTTAAATTCTATAAAAATTAAAAAAATTAATAAAAGTGTTCCATTAAACCTTTATCTACATAACATAAACACTAAAAAGAAAAACATTAGTTTAGTTGAACAGATTTATAGGTACACAAGAACTAAAAATCAAGAGAGATAGGGAGATAGAGAGAAAGAGAGGTATGTAGACAGAGACTAAGAGACTAAGAGAAATAGAGAGGGAGACAAACAAATATGTATATATATACATAGAGAGAGAGACATGAATTATGGATCAGGATGAATGGGACAAGTTGGATAGAAGAGATAGATCTACTATTAGGTTCGCTTTCTAATTTAGGATTAAATAATGTTTTAGTTCGAAAATTTGCCACGATTTTATGAGAATATATATATATATATCATCTATTTTAAATTAGTCTCTAATTCTCTCTCTATTCACCCCTCTCTGTCTCTCAATTATATCTCTTCCTCCCTCTCTCCCTTATAAGTCTCTCTCTCATGCACCATATCTCTTTCTCTCTTCCTCTCTTTGTATCAACCAATCTCTCTCTCTCTAAAGATATTGGGGGATTTTCCTAGCAAGGAGTCTTCTTCTTGGTCAAAACCCTTTAACTAATTTAATAGTGTAAACAAAATTGGAGACATGGTGAACAATCTTGCAATATATGCTTAGTTACTATATAATATTTTGATGCTTGGATTATCCTCTCTAAATTTGATGATGCAACGATAAAGTATGAGATGTGGGGGTTTGGTATTGTTTCAAATGGATCAAGGTTTGTCACATATTTCACATTTAAATTGAAAAATAATGATTAATAGGAAAGGAGCTGGTATAAGCCCAAGATTAATTTTGAATTTAAAAGTTAGGAAGTTGAAACTGCATCAACCATGTCTCTATTCCCCCTTTCTCTCCTCATTCTACTCATATATATTTGTTTAACTCTCTCTCTCTCTCTCTCTCTCTCTCTCTCTCTCTCTCTCTCTCTCTCTCTCTCTCTCTCTCTCTCTCTCTCTCTCTCTCTCTCTCTCTCTCTCTCTCTCACTAATTATCTTTCTTTATCTCTCCCTCTTTATTTATCTATATATCTATCTCTCTTTCTCTCCATCTTTCTCTCCCTATCTCTATATATGTTTCTCTATCTCCCCTTCTCTCTTTCTTTCTTCCTTTCTCTATTTTTGCTTTACCATGTCTCTTCCTTTCTCTCTCCCTCTTGATCTCTTTATATATCTTCTCATTTTCTCTCCATCTTTATCTCTTTGTCACCCTCTTTATCTATCCATTTCTATTCATCTCTCTTCACTTCTATCTTCGTCTCTCTCTTTCCCTTTGTCTCTATCCCCCCTTTTTTCTTACCATCATTTTTTACTCTCTCTCTCTCTCTCTCTCTCTCTCTCTCTCTCTCTCTCTCTCTCTCTCTCTCTCTCTCTCTCTCTCTCTCTCTCTCTCTCTCTCTCTCTCTCTCTCTCTCTCTCTCTCTCTCTCTCTCTCTCTCTCTCTATGTACTCTCTCCATCTCTCTATCTTTCTCTATCTCTCTTACCATCTCTCTTTATTTCTCTCATCCTTATTTATCTCTCTATATCTCTATCTCTCTTTCTCTTCATATTTATCTCTCTATCTCTTTGTCTCCCTCTATATCTATACATTTCTCTTTAACTCTCTCTAGCTCTCTTTCTTTATCTCATTGTCTCTCTCTATCTCTCTCTCACTCTCCATTTCTCTCTTTTCACCCCTCTCTATCTCTCTCACTTTTATCTCTTCCTCCCTCTCTCCCTTATATGTTTCTCTCTCATGCAAAATATCTCTTTCTCTTTCTCTCTTCCTCTCTTTGTATCAACCAATCTCTCTCTACAAAGATATTTGGGAATTTTCCTAGCAAGGAGTCTTCTTCTTAGTCAAAACCCTTTAACTATTTTAATAATGTAAACAAAATTGGAGACATGACAAACAATCTTGCAATATATGCTTAATTACTAGATAATATTTTGATGCTTGGATTATCCTCTCTAAATGATGATGCAATGATAAAGTATGAGATGTGGGGCTTTGGTGCTGATTCAAATGGATTAGGGTTTGACATATATTTCACATTTAAATTGAAAAATAATGATTAGTAGGAAAGGAGTTGGTATAAGCCCAAGATTAATTTTGAATTTAAAAGTTATGAAGTTGAATCTACATCAACCATGTCTCTATCCCTCTTTTATCTCCCCATTCTACTCATATCTATTTGTTTAACACACACTCTCTCTCACCATGTAGATTTCTTTATATCTCCCTCTTTATTTATCTATATATCTATATCTCTTTCTCTCCATCTTTCTCTCCCTATCTCTATATATGTTTCTCTATCTCCCCTTCTCTCTCTCTCTCTCTCTCTCTCTCTCTCTCTCTCTCTCTCTCTCTCTCTCTCTCTCTCTCTCTCTCTCTCTCTCTCTCTCTCTCTCTCTCTCTCTCTCACACACACACACACACACACACACACACAAATCATGGAAGATCGATTAAGTTATTAGATTTCTTATAGGTTAATTTAATTACTATTATATATAAAATATATACTATTATCAGCATACAATTATAAATGAATATTAAGTAATTATTCAATTATATTTGATTCACTAACTTATTTTTATCTATCTTATATATAAATAATAAAATAATATTATATATTATATCTCTATTAACTATTATATATTTATTATTAATTCACATGAAATCATCCAATATATTAATATTAATCATATATATATATATATATATATATATATATATATATATATATATATATATATATATATATATTCATCCTACCAAAAATACACTCCACTCTCTAAATGACTAACAATAACCAACTCCAATAACCTCTGAAGAACACTATTAATAACATCATTGTGGGAGAAAAGAACATATAGAGGTCGATGCAATAAGAGGGAGTAGTGGCTGTCAGAACTGTTACATAGACTGAGGATTGGACTGCAATGTTACACTAAAAATCTCCCACTTGAAGTCCAATTTGAGCTATAGGAGAGTTGCACAAAGATATTCCCCACTCTAGGCTTATTGTCAGAGTTTGACAATGCCAAGAGAAGTCCTACAGAACTTGAACTTCTCCCTTGGAACAATCTTCTTCAAAGCATTAACAATATCCTCAAGACGTCTGCAAAATCTCTTCACTGCCATGTGCAGCAAGTAAACTTCCAACATGACAGTCAGTGCCTCCTGAATTGATGCTTCTTTAGCATACACACTACATAAGATGTCAAGCTCATTCAAGAAACTTACAACCTCCTCATGTGTGTTGAAGTGGACATCAAATTGAGAATGCATTTTTGAATACTTATCTATTACTATACCCTCATAGAGTCTATCCATATCACCTTCTAGGCTTTGGAGCTCTCTACAAATTGCACTGTCTTTGCCAATAGTAGTTCTGGAAGGAACCTTATCTTCTGAAGAATCACTCTCTTCAACTGTTTCAGTCTTGACACCATCTTCTTCATCTACGGTAGAGGGGCTATCACTTTCACTACCTCCTTTTGTTTCTTCCTAGCCAATAAAAGTTGAAGGAAGAGAATCCACTATAACCTTGGCAGCCGAAGGAACCCCTATGGGAAAGTTATCAATCTCTGCAAAATGTTCAAGAAAAACTTCATACCCTGTTGCATCAACATAGTCCTCTGGGTCCTCAAAATATGCATCAATGACACCATCAACATCCACATCGTCCACATCAACATCTGCACCTTCTTCTTTAGCTAGTGGCATAATAGTTTCAGCCACTCTAAGATCAACCTTGGGAACTTCTTCATACAACTCCTCCCATTCCTCATACTGATCTTCTATGTTCACATCTTCTATATTAGACTGTAAATTTATTCCAATACTCTGCCTTTGCTAATCAAAACTACCCTGTTCCTTCACACTGCTCTATTTTTTAACAGATCCACCAATGCTCTGTTCTAGTAAGTTCCCTTGTATCTATAAATTACCTAGTGCCATACTTGGCACATACTGAACATCACTTGTAGGCAGCGTGGGATCTGCCAAATGGTATAAATGATCGCCAACAAGCAGCGTTGGGTCTCTAACAGCCTACGTATGCACTAGACAGGGTAGTGTTAAGTGTGAAGAGAATAGAGGCCATGTTGATCCCTGAATTGGTTGTGCTAGACTTACCTTTGGCAGCATTGAATTCTTTAAAACCTTCATTGAAATTCAACCAAGTTGTGAATGAGATCACAAGGACTGTGGAATTCTTTCCATGGGCTAAGTTTGAGACAAGGAAGTGGGAGTGGGATTTTCTAAGACCTATTGTGTTGAAGTTTGAGAAGGTAGTGATGAGGTGTTAAGAGGCTAGTTATTACTATTAGAAGACACCATAGGCTGCGTATGGTCTTCAAATTGCATCATGGGATGAGAAACTCTAGCCAAAGGGTGTGTGGCACGTTGAATAGGAGACACCATTGAAACTTTAGGAATCTACTGCGTTATACCTTTCCCTGGCAGCGTAGCATATTCTATATGCTGCGTTGGGACTGATGAAGGTAGCGATAAAGTGTTAAGAGGCTGCAAATCATAAGACAAAAGCTGCATTTTGATGTGGAGATACCTGTTTAGAATTTAAATTACCAAAAGACCTATCCAAAGCCTGCGTAGGATCTTCAATGTGTTGCGTTGAGTTTGTAAGAGGTTGGGAATGATATAGAGGATGTGTTGGCACCAATGCTTGATCTTTTTCAAAGACTTGTGTTGACTCATTTCTAGGTTGCTAGGAGAACAATGAAGGCAAGGATCCCTATGTTTCCTTCATATTAATGCCTTTTTCCAACATATCAACCTCTATATGTTCATTTGAAGAAGTCCCCTGATGTTACAAAGTTGGGAAAACTTTCTCATTGAACACAACATCTCGACTACGAACAAGCTATTTAGCGACTGGATCCCAAAAATGAAACCCAAATTTCTCTTCACCATAGCCAAGAAATATGCAGTTCTATGACTTAGAATCCAACTTTGTGCACTTTACCTTGGGAACATGAGCAAAGGCTTCATAGCTGAAAACTCAAAGATGAGAATAAGAAATCTGTTTTCCCAACCAAACTTCTTTGGGGATATCAAAATCCAATCTAGATGAGGGGCTTCTGTTGATTAGATATACGGCTATGTTAACTGTCTCTACCCAAAACTCCTTACTTAGGCCTGCATTGGACAACATGCATCAAGCCCTCTCAAGAATGGTTCTATTCATCCTCTCGGCTGTGTCATTTTCTTGAGGAGTGAATGGGACTACTTTAATCCGTATAATGCCATTATCTACAAAAAAAAACCCATCAAAATCCAAAGAACAATACTCTCCCCCATTATTGGTTTGCAAACATCTAATTTTATGCCCAATTTGATTCTCAACCAATGCTTTGAAAATTTTGAATTTTGAAAAAACTTCTGATTTCCTATTCATCATGTATACCCACACTTTACAAACTTATAATCATCAATAAAAGAGATAAAATAATTTGCACCTCTAAAAGATGTTACCTCCGTAGGTCCAAACACATCGGAATGGATGAGCTCTAAAGGTGTTGTCCGCATGTCATGACCAGTCGTCAAGAAGCTGATTCGCCTTTGTTTTCCATGGAGACAATGCTCACAAAACTCCAAATCCACAGATTTTAGTCCCGGTAGTTGATCCCTTTGAAGCATGAATTCAGGTCCTTTTTGGCCAATATGTCCGGTCCTCTTATGCTAAATATCTGAACCATTGTCTATAAGTGGCATTGCAGCTCCCACTTCACCATGACATTCTAACACATAAAGAATACCCAATTTGTAGCCTTTTGCAAGTACCAATACACCCTTGGTTACTTTCCAAGCATCTAAAGAAAATTTGACATCACACCCTTGAGCATAAAGTTGACTTACAGAGATGAGATTCCATTTCAGCATAGGAACATGTCTCACATCTTTCAAGATCCATTTATTTCCATTTTTCAGAGACAATATCACATCACCTTTTCCTACTATTTCACATTCTTTATTATGGCCAAAAAAAACTTTTCTGAACATAGCTTCTTGATAATTTGTGAAGACCTCTTGGCATGGAGTAGCATGAAAAGAAGCACCGGAATCGAGCACCCACGAGTCTGCAATAGTGTCACTCATTGGTAAAACCAAAACACCATCATCTTTGTCATATGCAGTGTTGGCTTTGTTATTTCTCACCATTCCTTGTGCCTTTTTGTAGTTCCAACAATTCTTTTTTGTGTGACCCACTTTTCCACAAAACTAGCATTCTCCATTTCTGCCCCTAGACTTTGATCTTCTGGTAGATTTGGGACTTCTTCTATTATTATTTCTGCCTCTATCTTGACCCCTTCCTCTATTGTCAATACTTACAGCAGTCAAGGCATCACCAGTTGTTTTGTTTTGCCCTCTTCTCATATCTTTATTGAGAAGTGTGGATACTACATCATCAAACCTTAGCATTGTTTCTTTTTTTCTTATCATCCCCTTTTTTGGATCTACGTTTACTAGATACCAAATTGCTTATGGTCATTATCACACTATCCTAGCTATTGGGAAGAGAGCACAACATCAACATGGCTCTCATTTCTTCTTCAAGGTTGACATCCACAGAAAGTAATTGATTGATAACAACATTAAATTCATTTAAATGGTTTGACATGCTATTACTTTCTTTCATTTTCAAGTTTACCAATTCCTTCAACAAGAAAACTTGATTTGTTGTTGAAGCCCTTTCGTACATATCACACATCTTGTCCCAAATCTATTTAGTTATTGTCTTTGTGGCAATGTTGAAGAGGACATTGTTGGATAGCAATAGAATGATGGTTGCAACTACTTTTTGGTCTAAGATATTCTAGTCTTCATCTGACATCTTCTCTAGTTTCTTAGACTTCCCTTGCAACGCAATAGCAAGATCCTATGAATCAGCAAAGCTCAAATCTGGAGCTTCCACAAACTGAATTTTTGTCCTAAAAACTTTTCATTTTTCCATTTATCTGCTTCGTCCATTCTTCTGGAAATTCTTCACTCATTTCCAACCAACTTCACCACTGAGCTGCTTCACTGAGCTTCTTCACCAAAGCTCTGATACCAATTGTTGAGCAAAGGAAAAACAACACAGACAAAATCAAACGATTAAATCAAATACATAAACATAGAACCGATGCAAAAGAGAACAAAATTTTTTAATGTGGTTCACCAAATTGGCTACATCCACTTTGAGTAGGGGATAGCTCTTTGTATTAAAATCTAGAATCAATAATAATAATATAGCATACACAGCAATATACATACATACATACATACATACATACATACATACATACATACATACATATATATATATATATATATATATATATTCATCCTACAACAAATACACTCCACTCTCTAAATGACTAACAATAGCCAACTCCAATAACCTCCAAAGAACACTATTAATAACCTCATTGTGGGAGAAAAGAACATGCAGAGGTCGATGCAATAAGAGGGAGTAGTGGCTGTCAGAACCGTTACATAGACTAAGGATTGGGCTGCAACGTTACACTAACAATAAGTACAATCACTTGTCCTAGAGAAATCAATTTAACACTCTCTAATCATCGTAAAATGTTTCCTTGTCTTGACGTAAAGGGTTCCCAATCCCAGCAACATTATTGTGGAATAATCAGGATGAGGATCACCACTCCATGAGCAGGGGTCATCCCACAATAATGGGTTACACTTTTTGGCCAAACTTGACATTGAAATCAACATTTTGAACTAAATCTACACTTTCTGACACCTATAGCCACTAAACTGTTAGGAATTTGAAGATGATGCGAACTAGTGATTTGTGAGATTTTGTTTGTAGATTCTAAATATATATTTTTAAAACAATTTGGAGTTAAATTGTAAATTTTTTTGCATATCCTTTGATAACTAGTTTCATGCATTTGGTTTCATAATGTTTTGTTGAATTTTTTTTTTAATTAAGTTTTGAAGTCAAACCAATTATAATTTAGACATAGGCGTATTCCCTAAAACATAACTTTTTCTGTATCTATCAAAATTCAATTTTTTTTTTGAAATAAGGACATCAATACCTATGGCATAGATAATTTTTAGAATTTTTTTCACTAATTTACTAATTTTCCATGTGTGTAGAATAGAGAACTTGATGTTCAGTGAAAAACCTACATTCACAAGAAATAAAAAATAAATATAATAATCAAATTAAATATATTTAAAATTATACCTTTTGGGAAGCTTATAATAAGGACTACATACTTACAAAATATAAATTTTAAATGAATTCATTTGTTCCCCCAAAAGGCAAATCAAAAGTGGTTTTTTATCAGCATTTTGATAGGTGTAGAGGAGACTCCATTATAGGTATGGTTTAAAACTAGCGGGTTCTATCCAAGGGGATTTGAATCTAAGGGGGTTTGATCTAACCCTCTTTAATTAAAATTTTTTAAATGGAACCTTTCAAGGCTTAAATCATTATATCTTCTAAAAACGTGTGGTTTCAGCAAAAATTAGGATGTCCCAGAAAGTGTAACCCATTATTGTACGACACCACCAACAGATTACTTGCAGGATTCAAATCATTCATTGAAACTAGCAAAATGTAACATCATATTTGGTTTAATATAATTTTGTGTGTTTCTTCCCCTTCAAATGTTTTTTATGCCTTACCTTTCTTGGGGAGAACGTGGCAAGTTGGGCTCTACTTCTTGGTGGGTTGAGTTTCATATCTAATTATACTAGCAATTACACCTTGGTGTGCAATGGGTACGTCAAAGAGTTGTGGGAGTTCAATTACTGTGTCTTTAAGTGAACGATGATTCATTCCATTCGACCATGTTTGTTGAAATTGATATTTTTTTATTAACTTCATGCTTAGTGGTCAATGCATGAGGTTAATTAAATTTTTTAAAAAATATATATTTATAAGAAAGCAATAAATATTAAATTGTGCATAACAACAATCTTTTTAAATCAAAGTAGTGAAATAATATCTAGAATAATGAATATCAAATGGATTTTTATGAACATTTGTGAGTTTGAAATAATGGATGGCAGATCAAGAAATACAAAGATAAGGATATTAGTTGGGGTATAAGAAAACATGTGTTTGGGCTTTCCGTAGGTTTTGACTTTATGTTTTATATTATGAATGGCTTTTTTGGTGAGCTTGTTAGGTTTTGTTTACATCTTACTATGCTAAACTAATGTATCTTTTTGCATTTGGGTGGTGTGTTTTTAATTATTGTTCGCTACATGGCACATGCATCCATTGATGTTGTTGCGGTAAGAATTGTTCATAATAATCATGGCTCCCTTTAGTACTTGTAAATTTGTCTTGAAGATGTTCCATGAGGTATTGAACCTTTCTCTAACAATTATTTTCCTAATGTATTAGAAATCCCTAAATTTGACAATATTTGTGCTTAGTTCGAACAATGCACGAGCTTATTGGAAGGAAATTATATCAGTAGAAAGGAATAAATCAAAACATAGTTATCCTTTGAGGAAGACAAACCATCAAACAACCACAAAAATGGTGCCTTTTATTAATATTTTTCATTTTCACTTTCATTGTAAACATTTTGTCCTAATGAATTTTTAACTCTCTCTCTCTCTCTCTCTCTCTCTCTCTATATATATATATATATATATATATATATATATATATATATATATATATATATATATATATATATATATATATATATATATATATATATATATATATATATATATATATATATATATATATATATATATATATAGATATATATATTATCTTTATCTATCTTTTGCTCTATCTCTCTTTCTCTCTTCCTCTCTTTCTATCAATTCCCCTCTCTATTGTTCTTCTCTTTGTGTGTGTACTACATGTAAAATTACCCTTTCTAGGTCTTAAACGTGAGTTATTCCAATGTTAGAAATGAAGGAAACCACTACAATATGGAAATCTGAAATAAACTTGCAAATCTGAAATAATTTTGTAGAAAATCAAATGGAGATGTAAACTAGCATCAAAGAAATCAAAAATACTCAAGAGCCATACACATAACACATGGATTTACGTGGAGAAAACCCTTTTGGGGCAAAAAACTCCACTAGGAAAAGAGGGAAAAATTGTATTATCTTGAAGAAGATTATAATAATAGAAATTTTTCAATCCCGCATCCAATCCGACACAACCTGTGTACATGCAAACAAATTCATGCTCAACACTTCTTCTCGAGCTTCTGTTAAACAATAAAATTTCAAGCTTGTAGAAGAAGCCACCCAAACATGGTGTCCAACTTGGGATAAACAATATTTAATGTATTATAGTTGTCATAAGAAAATTTAAATGCTCCTCCTTAAGATTCCCACTAAGAGGCCAAAAATAGGCTACATTATGCCACTTACACCATCATAAGATGCTCCATCATAACAGATTAACAATAGGTGATTCCTTACAACATGTAAGGTACTAACAATAGTTGATGCTCTTACACCTGTCATAGACCAAATATAGATTTGGGTGCCCCTATTTCACCTGTAGTAATCTTGAGGTCAAAAGTAAATAGTAATTAGTACTGTCGGTAAATAATTAGTTAATGCTACCAGTCAATAAGTAATTATTGTACCAGTAAAAAATAAATTACCATGTCAGTGGATTCCTCATCCCTTATGATTGCATTAACAATTTTATAATAATAGGAGTAAATAATTAATCAAATTTACAAGGTTGATGACACCTTAATCCTAACATTCTCTCACTTGACATCATACATTGTAAATACAACCATAGGAAAACATAAATCAACTAAGTACAAGAAACAAGGCCCATGGCCTCCCTGCACCAAGTGAACTTTTTTGTGCTCACATGTTTGGTAAGATAATCTACAAAATTCAACTGAGTGTCAATTTTATTCAAGTCATTCTACACATTTGCAACCATTTCCTGAACAAAGTGGTATTGAACATCCACATGCTTAGTGTTAGTGTTTATTAAGCTCACTTAGGATAGGGCTATTTTTAGACTTTTGACTCTTGTGCTTTTATATTTTCAGCACATACTAGGATTAGGAATCTCAATGCTTTAATTAGCATGTCCATATTTAAAATAGGTGTCTAGGGTCTCTTATCTTGAGTTAAGTAGTTGCATGACTATCTTTAGGCCACTACTATTCTCAAGATTGCTTTCCTATTTCCGACACATCTATTCTTAGGAAACTTGTGCCTATATGTATTCATTTTATGTGAGCTACTAGATCATTTTTAGTTTTTTCTTTGCATATTGCTTATGTCTTTGATAGTGTTGAGTGTGAGATTGTTTGATCTCTCGTGACTCCTTGTGCCAGTACTCACAATCTTCCAAGATAGATCTTGATTTCCACATGGTATCAGAGAAAGAATAGGTTAGGTTGCAAGTTTGGTAAAGTTTGCATTGTTGAAAATTTGAGCATAGCATATCATTTGCATGGTGGATCTCTATTTTGAGGTGGATCTCTATTTTTTTAAGATAGTGATTTCATTTTGCTTCCTATGTGTGGAGTTGGGTACAAACTATTTCTTGAGAGAGAGTGGCCAAAGGTGTTAGAGGTGCGTGAGCTAGGTGAGAGCACATGTAGGGTGAAAACCTTGTGTCCAAACTACCTTTGTAGGCTTCATACGAAGTGCTACGGTCCTTTGAAATAGGGCATGGGCCTTTTGATAGGCGTCGACCTTTTTGCAAGGCCACTCTTCTAATTTTCTGCAAGCCACTTGACTACACCGTGGACCAAACCCTCCTCATTGACCCTCTCCATAGGAAAAGTGTCTGCCAGAGGAATCAAGGTGCCAATCAAAGGCCCACAAATTGAAGGATGAGAGCATACAACTGGGAAGAGGCCTAAAATTGGCCTAGAGATCTCTTAATTGATCCTCCAAATAGCAAATTGACCCAGCAAAACAAGCAAATCGCCCATACATTTGCTCACAGAAGGATTTTCAGAGGTAAATCAACCCTGCAAACTACAAATCCTCTTGCATCAAAGGTAAATTGACCTTCATTTTGCCTGATTTTGCATATTTTCACCCAGTTAGGGCACATTTTCTGTGTAATGCCCCTCAAATTTGGTTTGAGATAGATATTGGTTTTCTATGGTTTTAGATAGTTTTGATACAGTTGGGATGTTTGAGATGTTAGACTTATGTTTGATGCTTATCCTGATCATGATGACATTATTGATATTTCATCTCATGATGTGTTTCGACATGTTTAGTTGATGGCTAAATGGATTATGCATATTTATATAATCTTGTTTACGTAGTTTAATGTTATCTAGCTTCCAGTTAGGGATGCATATGTTATTATCATGATTTCAGAGAAGGGATAGTGTAGTATTGCTCACTCTGAGCACCCTACTATGCTGTGAATCCCTAACTCAGTGTATGTGTTAAGTAGGTATATATATATATCTGTGTGTGTGTGTGTGTGTGTGTGTGCAACATATTGTTTTGTTATAGGTTGCAGGTACCGAGCCTCGACTCCACCTGACTTAGCAGGTCTGAGCGGGCCCTTGCACCAATGGATAACGTTGATGGAGATAACATGAGGTTTATCCCCTAGGTTAGTTCGATTTTCAGTTTGATGGTCGTCTTGTGGTTTGTAGGTTTATTGTCGGGTCCTTGTTTGGTCAGCCTATGTGTATTCTAGTATGTGTAATGGATCAATATTATTATGATGTATTATTGTCAAACATTATAATATTTTTACTCAGTCGTAAAATTGGAATACTTTTAGTGGATACTATTTAAGTAAATTTTAATGTAGAATTAATTAACTATTCTAATGTTTGTAAAATTTATATGTGGGTCAAAAGCTTTATTTTAACTCATTAATATATATAGTTATGTATAGAATCATTCTAGGGAATAATTAAAGGTGGTTAGTTGTCATTTATGATTCCAGAGTGGGGAATCTCTGAGATTAGTAAAAATTTAAAATTCTTCTGGTGGAGAGGATTCTTGGGAACGGATTTGGTGTTAGTGGGCATTTATGACTGGGGGCTATTTTGTTTCTGGGAGGAAGTTTGGGAAGGAATCATTCTGAGGAAGGAAGAGAAGTTCTAGAGGAGGATTCAATTTTTGGAGCGTGAAAAGTACGGGTATGTCTTGTTGTATAGTTAAATTCTGTGCATTTCTTTATTCTTGTCTATGTTGTGCTCTGAGGAATTAGAATATTTTGTTGTCTAGTTGCTCTCGACATTGAGTCATCTTCCAAAACGTTCTAACTCCTCATATGAAACTGATCTGTAATTCATCCTTTTCATCTTTGTAATCATTTTGCTACTTGTTGGATGCTCTTACAAAAAGATTCGGTAAAAACATTTAGCCTGCAAAACTATCTCACTACAACACTAAACCTTTTTCCTTAGATGGGATCAACTGTAATTTTCTCCCTGTAGTTCAATTTGAGCATGTGGGTTCTTGTCGTATTAAGATTATCTTGCCTTTGAAATCTCATTTCCCTATTGTTTTTCCACTGATTCATTGTGTCCCTTGAGTGTCAGTTTTTCTGATGTAAAGCTTGTAGGTCTGTGGAGATATAAGCCCAAATCTTGTGTCCCTCTGCTACCCTGTCATTCTCCTTGAAGGTGGTAATCAAGTTCCTATGTGATCCATTTAAAAACTCGTTATCTTAACCCGATCCACCTTGCGAGGAAGAAGTTGCAAGCCTCAATAGAAGCCCTAAGGTCCGTTGCCCCTCATAGTCGACCTCAGGGACTGTCGATTTGATGTTTTGTTCTGCATAGAGTCACAGCCAAATTACGTAGTGTATTCTCTGTTATGTACGACATCTATTATTCCTGGTGGCATCTTGTTGTCACCTTAGTTCGTTGTGCCTCTCCCTCCTTGAATGTTGAGCACCCAAACAGTCTGTCGATTGAAGAATAAAGATGAAACTTGACTCCTCTTCATAATGGCGGCGGTGGAAATCATTAAACTTGTGAAGACCTCACCTGTTTGTGCCCTCCGGACTCCATTAAGTCATTTTGTGCAAACTCTCTGGTCTCTGTAATTTTTTTCCCCTTATCGCTATTGGTAGGTGGTTTTATATGAGTCAGTGTGTTTGACAGAGTCGTATCACCTTCCTCATTTTGTTTTAGATAGAGTTTAATTAACGTCCTGTCTTGTGAAGGTATTAGGCAGTTATGGCGAATATGTGTAGTTTTGTCTGATGTTTATGTTCTTCTTTCCGCCAGAGAAGGGTCGGTCACTGAGACTCTCTTAGGCAATTTTTTTTCCTTAAGATCATCCTAGTTGCAGAGCTTTAGGCATTAGGTGGCTAAATATTAGTTACCTTAAATAAGCTTGGTGTCGTCGACCCCATCTAGTTGATCTCATAGGTGGACAGTACTCCTTCAACTCCATTTTAGAAGGTAGATGTGGTTAGTTTCCTCATTTGTTGAAAGCTCATGAAATCTTTCCTATGCTTATACCTTGACTACCATAATCATATATTCTTCGATATTCCCAATGCATATTATATGATGTATACTACATTCAAACGTATCAGTTTATAGTATGTTGATATTTAAGTTATAGTTAAATCATTATGTATAATTTATTACTTTCATTATTGTGGCTAAGTTATCGAATACTCCTTGTGGAATTGAACTTATGATATATTGATTGTTAGTTAGTGAATGAATTGGGATATTGCCTTAAAATTTATTACTAAGCTAGTTATTTTTGTATAGATAGGCTTGTAGATTGAGTTTTATGTGAAATAGAGTATTACGGTAATGATAGTATATAATTTCCTTATGATTTAAATATTAGTGACCATTAAGTGAACTTGACTTCGTGGGCTACATCTAGTTTAGACTCATAAGAGTATAGTAGTCCATCTCCATGTAGATTTTAAGTGATTCCTATAAGGCGTTGAGGAGATTAGTAATAGGTAACACTAATAATTAACGTAGAGAGATTATTTATTAGAACCAAATTCTATGATCTTTGAGTGCCATGTGAATTAGTTTAATGTTTCTTTATATATAGCTTTTGAAATAAAATTAATCATAGGGTGTGGAAGAAGATATTAGAATAAAATTAAATTTTAATAAAAATTTGCCCTTGCTTATTGATGTCATATTCGGTTAATTGTTTTATATTTAGATAATGGTCAAATTAAGGTTATTCTTTTCAAATGTGGAGTTCGAAATAGTCTCTTAGAATTATAGTCATATTAAGATTAATTTAATGATGTTTAACTGGTATTCTTTCTCGAGTAAGATCAGTGTCTTGTAAAGTTTGGAGCTTTTACTTGTCGATAATGCATGTCTATAGAAGGAAGTAAGAATGCTTTGGATATAGGTTGTAATGTTGTAATAATCTTGTCATTGAAGTGTTTCATTTTTGCAAACCTTGTCCGCAAATGGTATGTTGAGTCATTGATATCTTAGTGTAAGTTCACCCTTGGAACTTAAATTTTATATTATTACCGAATTGTAGTAATGATGGTATTGAGTATTTTTCTTTTTCTTCCTTACTCTCGATTGGCCCTAAATCATTTTTGGTCTAAAGGAAAGTCATAGTCGTTTGAACTTAGTTTCCATATCGAGAGATGTACTTTTGTAACATGGTAAAGATGTTCAAATTACCAACTCCAGAGGCTTAATTGCTTGGTTTTCAACTTGTTACTTGTGTCATACTATTCCAATGATGTATTGTTTTGAGTTTTGAAGTGGATAAGGGAACTGTTATTGTTGTGGTCAAAGTTTGAATGGCTTATGTAATGGATCGGAATGTAAGAAATGGATGTCTTGTAGACCCTTGTCTTTGCATGTTATTGGTTTTGGATGGTCGGTTAGAGGTTGCTAGTTGTAGGGAGGAGAGTGGCTTTCATGGTGGGGCCGGTGCCCAAAGTGGCCGCCTGGGTAACCCCATGGAAGTTGTAAGCAAGTGATAACTTAATAATTTATTTAGGAGGGTTGGGGTAGTAAATTACATAACAAGATAAGTAAGATGCCTCACCCATGCCTTGAGTGCTCTCGCAGGCTAAGGATGGAATGAGAAGTCCTGGTTGGCAAGGCCGACCTCCTTGTCTCCATGAGAGGATATGTCAGCTCCACATGTGTCACCCTATGGGGCCGGTGCCTAGAGAGAGGTTGTCAGGGTAACCATAGATGGGGGTCGGCTTCTAGTGAGAGACAACCTAAGTAACCCATTCTAGGACCATGCGATGACACTCTCCTTATTGCAGTCCAGTTACTTCCTCTTTATCTTTTGTTGTTACCTCTAGAGTGCAGACTTGTCTTAATGATTTGTCTTGTTTTGATGAGTATTGTCTTGTCTGTGTAGTCTAGTTAATATGTTTTGTCTGCATTGAGTCTGTATCTATTTGTTGTTTTTGTTGTTGTATCCTTTGACTTAGTGGAACCTTATTGTTATCTCCTAGCTCGGAGGGGTGGACCTCAGGGTTCCACATGGTTGGGTGGTAGAGCTATCCATTGGTCTTCTTGGATGTTAGGGTTTGAGATCAATGCAGAAGTGTTCTAGTTCTAGATTTGTTCTACACCTTCAGAGTTGTAGTATACATTCATAATTGTACTATTTTGTAAGCCGATGTAATCGGTCTTGTAATCTTGTATTGAACCTTTGTAACTATTCATCTCTGCAAATGTGTAATGTAATACTCTTATGTTGTATTCTGATGCATATCACTTGTAATGTTATAATTTTATTTGATCTAGTTATGTTCCCTAGAGGTGTTAGTTGTTCATTTCATTTAAGTGGTTAATAGTGTAATTATATTTAATGATTAATGCATTTTCTTGCTTTAAAAAAAATATATTTCTGTAAATTTGGCACTTGTTAGTCTAACACTCTAGGGTTGCAGGACGGGGCATCACATTCTGCCTAATTCACCCAACACTATGTTTTTCAAAATTTGGGCTTTTTAGCTAAGAAAAGCTATATTTAGATTTAATATAAAAAGTTTTTTTTGCAAAATTAAAAGTTCTACTCCTTGTAAAGTTTATTTTGTCGAAATAATTTTTGGAAAATTAAACTAAAAGTGCATTTAAATCATGTAATATGAATTTTTTTCCCACACACTACTTATATAGTGCAACAACTACGGGGGGTATTCAAAATAACCACACCGATGGCGTCCTCATTCCATATTTAAAATTAACATACAACTGGCACATCAAATCTGACAACCACCCCACTAAGCAACTGCCATCATAAGAAACTACTGCTATCACCTAAGCTAATAATTTTTTATTAGATATTTAATACCTTCCATTGTAACTATTTTTTGGTTGATCAAATTAAATTAATTTATTTTATTTTATTTTGGAAAACAAAAAAAGTTGAAGGACAACCAATTTTCTTAAAATTGTATGGATACCAAAAAAATATTTTTTTTGGACTACCAAATTTTTGACAGTTACAAGATGTGCGTACATATAGAATGGCCTATTGGCCAAAAAAATACACAAGCATATTTAGAATTTACAAATAGCCTTATAGATGGTTGAATTTGTAGAAAATGGAAAATGAATTATATATAAAATTTAGTATATAGTTTAAGAGCTTGATGGGGGTTTGGATAATTCAATAAGCTTTAGTTTGGTTTTAATTCTATATGAAGTTAACAGCATATATGTAAATATTTAAGAACATATTAAGTTTGGTGATAGTTTGCAAGGGTTGAAGTTAGGGGTAGGGTTTCAGGTCAGTTATTCAGTAGAACCTTTTTGTGTTTTGGTTGGATGGATTTAGATGATAATGTTTATATTTGAATAGATGGATGTAATACTATTACTATTTTGGTTATTAATACAAAGGGAGCATCCCCCAAGGGTGCACAAACTTAGCAAATAAAAAAAGAGCTTGATGGATTTTTTTTTTAAATAAATATTTCACAGAACATTTGAATATTGAAAGCAACTACAAAATTTATGAACAACACTATGATAAAACTAACAAATTAATCATGCTACTAATTACAACTATAAACAAGCAAAATTCTCAAATTCATTTTGTATGAGCTATACTTGTGAATTCATAAATCCTCTCCTTAAATTTTGTTCTTTTGCCTCCAAAATTTCCCAATACATAATGATGTGAGAATTCTCAATTTATAACTATCCTTAATTTTTTTTTCCTATTTTTCATTTTTGTTTTCTTTCTTTCTTTTTGTTTTAAAACAAAAATCATGAGTTTTAATTAATTTATTATTATTATTTTATAATTTCAAAATAATTTTTATCTTATTCTTTTTTTTTTGTTTTAGACTGCATGAATTGGGTACCATGTGGGTAGGGGGGAGACTGGACCTCCTGACCTCATGCCTACCATAGGAATTTATCTTATTCTTTTATTATCCTTTCATGCACAAATTTTGTTTCTCCTTTAAAAAAAAGATTGATGAATAGATTATTTCCTTTTTTAAAACTCTTGAATCAATTTATTTATTTAACTTTTAAATTAAATCATTTATTTGTATTTTTTGCTTTTAAATTAATTCATTTTTTTTTCTCACTTTTATTTTATTTATTATTATTATATTAATCTTAAAATTTGAGTATTCATAAAGAGGTGTTTAGTGCCATAAAATTAATTAAGCCCTTTATTAAATTAATTATACTATAAAACTTATATCTAACTTATATCTATTAAATAAAATGTAAAGAATCCATCACTATAATTAATTAAGCTCTTATCATGATTATTAAGATAGTTATATCATTAATGTTTAGAGAAGAAGGGTTGTGACATCTCTATCTTTCTCTTCTTACTTCTAGCATTTGTGTACATGGCAATGAAATGAATCATGTCATGTGGACTATTTCTAATAATAGAATGGTAGTCATTATTCTTGTGAACATGTTAGACTAGTGTTGTGAAAGGACATTTTTCTTTTGGATGTCCTTGTGAAAGTATCTTCTCTACCCCTCTCTAGTTTTAATAGTTAAATGTCAAGGAAATTGTGAGATTCATAAGATTACTATTACCATTTTTCACTTACAGCTCAAATTGGTAGAGCTGGTACAACAAGTTCATTTTTAGAGTGAAGGTTTTAACATTTTCTGCTATAGGTTGTTTGCAAGTTTCAGTGATGTTACAGTTTAGTTGTTATGACAAAAGGAAAAGAGTTTATGATTATCATTCATTTGTAGAAAGGTACATAAGAGATAAGTTATTTCATTTCACTACATTATTATTCATTTTACAAATGAAATACATAAAAGAAATAAACATTGCATTGAATGAAAAGATGATAGATCAAATGTCCCACACAAGCTATGGGAATAGTTGAACAAGTGCAAATATAAGGAATATACTATGCATCTAAGGATAGAAGAGAGAAGGTTCATAGCCATCATTGCCTTGAAGTGTCTTCGGTCTTCGAGCGTGCCTTCTATCCTTGCTCCTGATATTTGACAAGAACCTGCAAAAAATTGTGAGAAAACCTGTTAGAGCTCCGGTTATGATTTCTCTATGTGCCTATCAGAAGAGGCATAATACATTGCCTATAATGCACTAGATCAAATGAACATCACTCACATGCAAGAGGAACTAAAAAAGAAACAATTATTGAACTTCATTGTTTTTTATCTAATCTGTTTATTTCATGTGCAGGTATAGGATAAGTTATGTAGCTAATTGAAGACATATCAGCATGTGGTGTCAATTGGGCTCCCACAAGGGTTGAGCCTAGCATGCTGCCCCCTGAATCTCAAAGGGGATGGAATGGAATAGAGATCATTATTCATATTGCTTAAATTGAATAACTGAACTAAGGAAGTGAAAGTCATAGGTATTTTCCATCTATGTATCTTTCATAGTATTTGTATGCAGCCAAGGCATTAAGAACATCAGGTGCATTTCCAACATTTGTATGTTAAATAGTTGCCAACAGATAACATCTTTTAGTGATTTATGATTTTTTTAGCCACATGATAGCATGAGAATAAGTATCAGATATATGCATGATGGAACAAACTGAAGAGTGCACAAGGACAACCATAATGGCATAACTTCAAGATATACACAGTACATATTGCCTTTGACCATCAAGATATAATTTGCAGATTTGAATGCTATAGGAAAGGATAGTCAAGCTGATGCATTCATCATGTATCTTATTTGCCATGCTATAGTAAAGTAAAAAGTGCTATCTTCCAATATGGCATGCCAAGTATGCATTTGATAGAATATGGGAGACTACAACATCAAATCATATACCATGTTATAGAGTAGCCATGTCAAATAATACACAGGAGAAGATGCAGGTGGAATAGCTAAAGAATCATAAAGTTACATATGTAAAGGAAGTTGCCACATGCGTAATAGAATAGCAAAAGCCTTAGAATATCATATGTTCTAGTTAATACATGCCTAGTCAGAATGTAAAGCTTCAATGTCCATGTGCATCAATAGTATATCAAGTGAGCAGGAGAAGTAAAAGTTCCCTCTGTCAAGTGGAGCATGTTTTGCCATTTCAATGCTATAGAAAGAGTAACTATATAAAATAATGCTACATGAAGAATGACAGGAAGAGGTATAGAGCATTTAGCCCGAGTAATGAAGAAACAATAGTCACCTTGCAAATCAGTATGATAAAATAAATATGATGCTGCTACAGGATAATGTGATCTACAAAATTGTTTAGTCAATGCCAATTGCCATAATCAATAATATGATTGTATCCATTATTCATCTACATGAAACACCAAATAGGAGCGATGCATATTTCAACTTATTCTATTTTATGAGAGGCAATCCATAAAAAATAGACATTGGTAAGTTGGAATAGTCATGTAAAGAAAAGAGGAGAAAACTACATATAGACTGTCACAGCCAGAGTGAGGAGAATTCATTTAAGATTTCAACCTAGAGGTACAAAGAATGGTGGAATTGCCAGTCATAGTTGCGGGCCAGCATATGCAGAGCTTTTCTTCGTATAAGAGAATACCCACTTGGGGTTTTAAATAAATGTAGATACAAAAGAAATATAGATGCAAGCTCATATGATAGATGTACAGAGATATCATTATGCAAGTCGCGGCCTCATGGAAGCTCCAAATACAAGCAGAATGTATGCAACCACGACTAATACAAAGGGTTTCTACCAGAAAACTTGCTATCATTTATGCAAAATGGTATCACATATGGATGTGGGTTTTAACCCACCAAAGCTTACAGAATGCCAGCAGAAAGATGGAGAAATCAAGAAAACGTATCTAGAGTTTGAACTCTTAAAAAGGCTCACCTTGACTAATATACAAAGTTATATGGGTTTGACCCATATTTTGTTTTTCAGTGCCTTTGAAGGAGTCTTAGAGATGCAACCATGATGGCCTTGGCCCAAAATGCCAAGGCGAAAGAATGATAGAGAAAACACAAACAAATCCATCAAAACTATGAAGAGTCTGCAATTTGAAACGTTGTTTACTGCTCAAAAATTGAAGGAAAAACAAGAATATGAGTCACATATGTATCAGGCAGAGTTTTACCTCCACTTTTTGAGAGAAATCCTTTGAAATCATCCTCAGGGACACCAGTATGTTGAAGCTCCTCAAGGTGAAACCCTAGGTTTTCATGGCGGCTGCAAGTAGAGCCCCATTTTGTCAAAGATACAAAGTGAAAATGAGCCAAATAAGATAGGGTTAAATCTGTTTTGTCATTAGGGTTTCGATGAAGCCCTACCTCTAATGTGATTCTTATCACATTTGTTTAAATTCCAAAGCTTTGGCTAATACCCCCAAGGGTATTAAGGTCCTAAGTCATCACGACTTTAGAACAAATATACATTAGACCCCTTAACCACTTGGGGGTAAATCATTGATAAATGCTCATGGTCACCTTGAATAGACTATGCCTAGGGATTCATGCCTTAAAACCCATTGATCACTTTTGAAGACAGCTCATATGCCCCTAAGAGATATTTTGTAGATCAAATAGAAGATAAGCCTCACAGGCTTTAATTTTTGCAAAAAACTATAATACGCCCCAAATATTTTTATGATTTTTTATAGAAAAATCAATTGCCATGTAAATGAATATGCTTGGCGAAATGCCACATATGATCATCTCATTTTTTGCAAAAAAAATCAAATCGAGATAAGTATGGAGATAAATTGCAAGTCATTGTGAAATGATATTTAAAGCAATATTCTATAAATTGCTTTTAAATATTCATTATAAAATGCAATTAAGGTAGAGAGAATATAGCTAAAATCTTTTGTTGATTTGATTTTTCTTTTCTGGGCGAAGTAGGACAAATCTAGATAAAAATGGAGTCTTTTTGGGTAGATAAAGCATATTTTAAGGAAGATTTTGGTGGGGGCCACTTGATAGAGGTTTTTGACAGCTGTTATTTCCAGTTTGGAGGCATTTTGGGCCCTATTTTGGAGGCTTTTTATGGAGCCTGGGAATGGCTTGGAAAGTTGCCTTTTTGAGTTTTGATGAGTTGTTCCATCCTTTCTCATTTTTAGAAAGCCTTTTTGGCTATAAAAGGGGGGTCAAGGACATGGTTTTAGGTAGTGGATATCATTGTTTCTTCTCTCTTGAGCACAGGTAAAGAGTTTGTAGACAGATTTCTGACTCAGTTTATATTTTTATGTGCACTCCTTCCAGTTAATATAGCAGAATCCTTCTATTGCACTTATTTTGCCTTGTGATTACAATATTGATTTTATCTCTCATTGTGATAATAACTAATTTATCCTTTGTCAGATCTCATTATTGTGAAAGTGTTGTGCAAATATTCATGTGATTCAGGTCGTATGATTGTGTTCCAAACTGAACCTTCATACATAGTGTTTCTGAGTTGTATGTTCAAGTGAAGTTGTGAGAGTTCCTATTTTATGAGTTGTTTATGAGTGAAAGCATTTAGATAGGTTAGAATTTAGAAGTTGTTTTTCTATTTAAAGTTAGTTTTCATTGCAATTCATTCTCTCCCCTTTTCCCTCTGCAAATATCTTTTAGATTAGAAAATCATTTGGAGAACCAGCTCACTCTAGAGGTTCACTCTGAGCTTAGGCAACCCACAAGCCTAGGAGTGTTCCCATGTTGTAATAGGATAGCAAAATTTATTTTTTCTAAGGGTGCAATCCTGATTGACAACAATTACCTTGTGACTATTATTGTTCCTCAAGTTGTAATGGGATATAAGAAACATGAGTATGTTTGCATTGTGGTGAATGTGCATCATTGGATTAGAGAATTGAATCTCATGTGTATGGTTAATAAATGTATTCTTCTCTCCTCACTATGGTATAAGTTATAGGTGAAAAGGAATAAGATCTCTCTCTCTCTCTCTGAGTACGCATTATGGTTAATTTTCCTAATCTCTATATTATTCTCATAAAATTGTAATGATTAATGAATGAGTGAAAAGAACCTAATGAAGAAATTAGCATTGTGTGGATTCCTATGAGTGTTCTATGTGGAAATAGATTATCCTTCTTTCGTAATGATTCTAACTCATATCTTCACATTGGTTAATGAATCTAAGGAATTAACTACATATTATCCTCTTTCATGCATAGTCTTCTAGTATAATGAGTTCTTGTACCACATTATGATGTGTGTCTCCTAGGTGGATTGACTTGGCAACTCTCTACTCATGTGAATCCCTTGTGTTGGAGCTTCTATTTTTTTTAGTGTTTTGCATTGAGATGCTTCACAATCCTTCCTTATTGAGATTGATGTTGTGTCTCACTTCATATGTGTCACCTACATGGACCTCTTTCACATATGTTTGGGTGCTCAACATATTTTAACATGCTACTATCCCAATGTAAAAGTTGGGGAAGAACACCTTGTATCAAAAGTGGAGAGAACTCTCCTTTTAATCTCTAAAGATTACTTCAGCTTAGAAGTGAGGTCCACCTAGATGCAAACTTGCCTATTCAGCCATGATGAATAAACTATTTTTGACTTATGATAAATAAATCACCCTAGAGGCTAGATGGTTTGCTTCAAGAAAGCAATGGGGGACTCAAAGACTTGTAAAATTGACCCATGTATGGACCTTGACTGAAGCTTACTCAAAAAATTTTAAATCATGAGTCTAACAAGACAAGACGAAAATGGTGTTCCTCATAAATTGATAATTGAACTAGTTAAGAAGCATTGTAGACATGATATTTCCACAGCCCATAATGATAGATTTTAGTGCTACTAGAAAAACCGTGTTGCCTTTCTTTTTCCTTCCAGAAGCACTAAAATCTATAGTTAAGAAGCATACAAACTTGTTGGGGGTCTTTAAGGAAATAAAAAAAGAACCTTGGCGAGATTTTGAGTCCAATGAGCTTAATGCCACAAGGTTCTCAAATGTGCTTAACTTAGGTAGTCAAAGACTACTTTGATGAGATTTAACCAACATAATATTCCATCGAACAATAATTATTATATATTAGTAAATAAAAGCCAAAATCAATTAAAAGAGAAATGTCTATAAAGGAATTAGTTTTATTACCTCATCATAAACTTAATGAATAAATATATGAACCTTTTTAAGTGTCATCTTTACTATTGTTTATAACAAAAATTATTAAAACATACTATTATCCTTAAACTTTCCCAAAAAAAAAAAAAAAATTTAATAAAAACCTTGATTGTCTTAAACAAATAATGTAGAAATTTTTTAAGAATGAAAAAATAAGTTATCCTTAATCTAATAAATTCATGTATTCGCATATTGATTAATTCTATGCAATAAATACATACATTTGAACTTCTCTTCCTTTAAAATCTTCATGGTAATAGTTACAGAATAAATAATAATTTGGAATTCAAATGGATTCATAATTGTTGTCATGATAACAATACAATCATAAGTTCTAATTGTTGAAACGCCCTATCGTCAGCACGATTACGAGCATTTTGTGATTGTTTGAGCTCCCAGTTGAAATTTGATGATGTGAAGGTCGGTCTCTCTTCCAGCTTGTCAAATAGGTCGTATGGCGTGATGTTTCACAATCACTGGAAGCATGAAAACAAAACAAAAATCATGCACGGACAGAACAACTGCTAAGTCAATACTCTGAAGATTTTTCATCGGGAAAATAAATAATACTTAACGGAATTCATTGTTGATGTGATTCGTCGGCTCACTTCCACGTTACCATTCTCCTTTTGCCCTGAACTTTAGAATTTGAATTTTTTTAAACATCATTCATTTTAACAGATTTTTCGTCCAAATAATAAATAATACATAAGGGAACGGCTATTTTTAAATATTATCTATTTGAACTGTCAAAGGTCAATTTTGGGAAATAAAAATAGGACAAATATTTACCACTTTTTGTTTTCATTGACGTGTAAAATAGCTATTGATTGTTTGACCATTAAAGTGGATGATATTTAAGTAGAGTGTAAGGGAACTTATTGTTCATGTGATTCTTTTGTTTGTCCCTTCACTCACTTCCACGTTACCATTCTCCTTTTTGCCTAAAATTTACAATGTGACTGACTATTCTTAAACATCATTCACTTCAATAGTCAAAGGTCAGTTTTAACCAATTAAAGTGAGACATATAACTACCACTTTTATTATGACTGAAATGTAAAAATACTATTGATTGTTTGACCACTGAAATACATGATATTTAAATAAAGTGCAATTGGTAGTTTGTTCCAGACATAGAACACAATGTTCATGTGATTGGCTTGTTCATCTTCAACTTTGTCTCTAGCCAATAACACTGAATATACTTGTCCTCCTTGTCCTTATTTATTCTCTAGAAGGAAGGAGATCAATGAGGCAAACGAACAGCGTTCCTGGTATGCGATTAATTCAATTATTTTGGAAAAAAGGATTCTCTCTGCTAACACACGATGTCGCTGGAGGCGTTGGCCATGGCGGGCGTTGATTACACAAAGGTTGATGTTAAATCATTTCATAGTCCACGCTACCACTGCAAAGAGGATAGGCCAAATACATGTATTCGCGGCGAAGACTCATTAACTTCAAAAGTTTCTGATGCTGATAAAAAAATACGGCCCATGACTTTTGAGAAACCAAGAAAACAGAGATTTGGAAGGCCAAAGGAAACCAAAAGAGTTGTTACACAAGAGAATGACAGCATGGTTTGTGTTGACGATCCAGTGAATATGAAGAATTGTCTGAGAGAATGGGCTAAAAGAATTGCAGAACTCGCTGTTGGAGAAAAGTTGAGCAGATGAATGAATATATCAGTTTCATTAGCTTAAAGAAGAAACTTTCACAAGCCAGAGCAAGAGCAACATACCCAGAAAATGTGAGAGCAAATGCCAATATATTCTTTGTATGCTGAATCTAAGGTGAACAACGAAGAGGGGGGAGATTTGTAGCCTCTTGTGTCTCCTGTTGGGAAATCTTATTCAAAAGTCTCATACGTAGATAGCAGTTTTTTCTTTGAGAATTATAAGTAGAGTCACTTGTCCTAGAGAAAACAGTTTAACACTCTCTAATCGTCGTAAAATGTTTTCTTGTCTTGACGTAAAGGGTTGCCAAACCTGGCGGCATTATTGTGGAATAATGAGGATGAGGATCACCATTCTGTGAGCAGATTACTTGCAGGATTCAACTCATGCATTGGAACTAGTGAAATGTAACAGCCTATTTGGTTTAATATCATATTGTGTGTTTCTTCTCCCTTAGAATGTTTTTTATGCCTTCCCTTCCTTGGGGAGAACGTGGCAGGTTGGGCTCTACTTCTTGGTGGGTTGAGTTTCATATCTAGTTATACTAGCAATTGCACCTTGGTGGGCAATGGGAGTTGTGGGGGTTCAATTACACTCTACTTAAATATCATCGACTTCAATGGTCAAATACTGGATAGCAATTTTGCACCTCATTCACAACAAAAAGTGGTAAATATTTGTCCTATTTTTATTGGTCCAAATTAACCTTTGACTGTCAAAGTGGATGATATTTAACAATAGTCGTTCAATGATTGCATTCCATTATACCATGTTGGTTGAAATTGATATGTTTTATTAGTTTTGTGCTTAGTAGTCAATGCATGAGGTCAATTAAAAAGTTTTTTTTATTTTTTTTTCTAAATATATTTATAAAAAAAACTTTTTAATAGTCATAAAAAAAGCAATAAATATTGAGTTGTGCATAACAACAATATTTTTTAATCAAAGTAGTAAAATAATATCTACAATAATGAATATGAAATGGATTTTTATGAACATTACAATGAGTTCGAAATAATGGAGGACACGTCAAGGAATACAAAGATAAGGATATTAGTTGGGGTATAAAAAAATATGTGTTTGGGCTTTACGTAGGTTTTGACTTTATGTGTTATATTATGAATGGTTTTTTTGGTGAGCTTGTTAGGTTTTGTTTGTATCTTGCTGTGCTAAACTAATATATCTTTTGCATTTAGGTGGTGTGTTTTTAATTATTGGTCACTATATGGCACATGCATCCATTGATGTTGTTGTGGTAAGAATTGTTCATAATGATCATGGCTCCCTCAAGTGCTTGCAAATTTGTCTTGAAGATGTTCCATGAGGTAATGAACCTTTCTCTATCAATTATTTTCCTAATGTATTAGAAATCCCTGAATTTGACAATCTTTGTGCTCAGTTTGAATAGTACACAAGCTTATTGGAAAGAAATTACATGAATAGAAAGGAAAAAATAAAAACGTAGTTCTCCTTTGAGGAAGACAAACCATCAAACAACCACAAAAATGGTGCCTTAAATATTAATATTTCTCATTTTCACTTTCGTTTTAAACATTTTGTCCTAACAACTCTCTCTCTCTCTCTCTCTCTCTCTCTCTCTATATATATATATATATATATATATAATCTTTATCTATCTTTTTTTCTCTCTCTTCCTCTCTTTCTATCAATTCCCCTCTCTATTGTTCTTCTCTTTGTGTGTGTATAACTCCATGTAAAATTACCCTTCTAGGTCTTAAACATGAGTTATTCTAGTGTTAGAAATGAAGGAAACCAGTAAAATACGAAAATTTGAAATAAACTTGCAAATCTGAAATAATAATGTAGAAAATCAAATAGAGATGTAAACTAGCATCAAAGAGATTAGCAATACTCAAGAGCCATACACATAACACATGGATTTACCAAGAGAAAACCCTTTTGGGTAAAAAAACTCCACCAAGAAAAGAGGGAAAAGTTGTATTATCTTGAAGAAGATTGTAATATAGAGAATTTTCTCAGTCTTGCATCCAATCTGACACAACATGTGTACCTACAAACAAATTCATGCTCAACACTTCCTCTCTAGCTTCTATTAAATAATAAAATTTCAAGCTTTTAGAAGAAGCCAACAAAACATGGCGTCCCAATTGGGATAAGCAATATTTAATGTCTTATAGTTGTCATAAGAAAATCTAAATTCTCCTCCTTGAGATTCCCATTAATAGGCCAAAAATAAGCTCCATTATGCCACTTACACTGTCATAAGACGCTCCATGATAACAAACTAATAATAGTTGATTCCTTACAACATGTAAGGCACTAACAATAGCTAATCCTCTTACACCTATCATAAACCAATTATAGATTTGAATGCCCCTGTTTCACCTATAGTAATCCTGAGGTCAAAAGTAAATAGTAACTACTATCAGCAAATAATTAGTTACTTCTGCCAATAAATAGTTAATTACCATACCAATAAAAAATAAATTACCATGTCAGTGGATTCCTCATCCCTTATGATTGCATTAACAATTATATTAATAGGAGTAAATAATTAATCAAATATAAAAGGTTGATGACACCTTAATTTCCTAACATTCTCCCACTTGACATCATACATTGTAAATACAACTGTATGAAAATATAAATCAACTAAGTACAAGAAACAAGGCCCATGGCCTCCTTGCATCAAGTGAACTTTTTTGTGCTCACGGGTTTGTTAAGATAATCTACAAAATTCAACTAAGTGTCAATTTTCTTCAAATCAATCTATCCATTTGTAACCATTTCCTGAACAAAGTGCTATTGAACATCCACATGCTTAATCCAACCATGATACATTGGATTCTTAACCAAACAAATTGTACTCTAGCTATCACAACCAATTTGAATAGTCTTACAACCAAAACCAATACTTGTACACAATCTCTATAACCAAACAACCTCCTTAAAGACATGAGTAGAGCCATATACTTTGCATTGGTAGTGGACAAAGCAACTATGCCTCTTACTCATACAACTCACAGCTCCTCCAAACAAGGTAAACACATAGCCACTAGTGGACCTTTGACTATCCAAGTCACTTTCCCAATCTGCATCAACAAAACCCTATATCTCCAATGTCTTATCTGTTAGCATAAATTATTACATTGTTTCTTTACGTAACTACATCTGTTACGTTGGTTTCTGCAGTTATGGTATAACTGTGAACAGTTGTGTTAGTTTCATCAACTACCACATAGTATTTATAGATGTCTTGTAATGCTGTTTCTCATTGAAAATAATTGCTCTTCTTTCTGCTTTAACCATTAAATGGTATCAAAGCTATGGTTGGCAATGCAGTCCTGTTGAGTTGCAAGGAGGAACGCCCATAGTGCAGGCCAACAGCGATAAGGAAGGAAGGCCCATGTTGGAGAGCCTATGTAGGAGTGAGTGCTGACTACATGCAAGAAGATGCTGTTGATCTCTGCCAACGACTTGGAGAAGGAGAAAATCACTGTTGATGGTCTGAAGGTTTCTCTGCCAAAGCGACTTGGAGGAGGAGACTAGCAAACGCTGGCAGAAATTGCAAGGAGTGATCAGCATTAGAAGGTTGTAATGCGCTGGGAAGAAACAGTGTTGGAAGACTAAAGTGCACACATTTGGCACTGCTTGGTGAACCGTAAACAGTGACAAGGCACTCGACAAACAATCAGAGGTGAATGTCCACTGCACCAGATGCTAGCAATGTGGCCAGTAATCATGTGAATGAGCCACCTCAAGGCAGACATGCTGTTTCAGAGAGCTCAGGCTTCTACTTTGCCCTTCTAGATGCCCTACAAAATACCGGTAATCTCCAATTCGATGAATTATTTAGGCAAGGATTGCTAGATTACTTTCTATTTGATGTACAATGTAAAGCAAGGAAGATTAGAGCAAAACTAGATGAGGGTTATGATGCTGATGATGAAGATGAGGTAGAACACACACCAAAGCGTCCCCGTCTCACAGTGCAGGCCTATCGTGCTCATCTCCGTGCCACAATTTCCTCTTGAAAGTGAATGTACTATCAAATAAAATAATAATAAATTTGTTGTCTGGATTATTTTTTTTTAAAAATGTATACCCCAAAATTGCTTCTTTCCGATGCTCAACTTTTGAAAGGGCCAAATTATGCCGCATGGAAGACAAAGATGCAGACTATTCTCATTTTTGAGGAGCTATGGGGAATTGTCAATGGTGACATAACCAGACCGACATACCCAGATGATAGGCAGAAGTTTGACAAGGCCGATGCCAAAGCAATGATGTTGATAACACTCAGCATCACTGATGAAGTTTAACCTCACATTCAGGATGCAGTAACATCAAAGGCGGCATGGGATTCTCTCTCCACAATCTACCAAGCGAAGAACCAGACAAAGATCCTCCATCTACAGTCCAAGCTACATACACTCAGTATGCAGGCTAGCGAGAAAGTTGAGGAATTCTTACGGTGGGTATCTGAACTGCGAGCTGAGCTTGTTGCACTTGGAGAAAAGGTGGAGGACAAACTACGTGTCCCAATTACGCTGAGAGCACTGCCATCTCAGTTCAAAATCTTTGTCACCACACTGAACATCACCAAGAAAGATGTTTCATATGATGAATTGGTGAATCTGTTGCAGCAAGAAGAAGCCATTCAATATGTTCAAGGTGAACTGGAAGATAAGGCCCTGATCTCCAGACAATTAAAAGGTCAGAAGTTTCATGGAAAGAAGACACAGAAACAACAAGAACATCAACAATCGAAGCCTCCAAAGGCAAACCAATGGTGTCATATATGCAACAAGAACAATCATGACACTATCAACTATTGGTACAATGCCTTAACAAAAGGCAATTCAAGCAAAGAAGGCTTTTCTAGTTGCAATGATACTCAGCCATCCAAACGCCATCATCATCGCAGAAGGCACAAAGGAAATGTAGCGGCCCAACAAGATGATGCATCAGAAGAAGATGAACCAGAAACAGCCCACTGTGGCACTCATCACAATCTAGTCTTTGTCTCCCAAACCTCGCAGCCCATGAAGGATATTTCGTTGATAGACTCAGGTGCCAGCAAGCATATGACAAGCAATCCCGAGCTATTCGATGCATTCACCGAACAACCTACAGGAGATAGAGTTTGAATTGCTGACAATAAGGAGTATGTTGCAGAGGGTATAGGCAAGGTCATCATTCCTCTTGGGACAAGCTGCTGTACCCTCACCAAGGTGTTGTATGTTCCTAGTTTGACAACAAACCTGCTCTCTATCAGTCAGCTTCTGAACCACAAACTGAAAGTTGAGTTCCAGGTCAAGAGAAGGTATGATACTTGCTAGAGCATTTATGAAGGATAGACTGTTTGCATTAGATGTTGTCTCCTCCCCTACAGTAGCTCTATCAGCCTCCACAATAGAATCTACGGGACTCTGGCACTATCGCTATGGGCACCTTTCAGTCAGCTCCTTGCATCAGCTCAGCTCCAAACAAATGGTAAGAGGTCTTCCTCCAATTTCAAATTCATTACCTATATGTCCTGGATGCCTTGCAGGTAAACAACACCGGGATCCGTTCGAGGCTAGTATCTTCCATGCTACACATCGCCTTGAGTTGGTACATACCGATCTATGCGGACCCATGCCTGCTTCATTTTTAGGCCATAAGTACTTCCAGTTGTTCGTGGATGACTTCTCCCAAAAGACTTGGGTGTATTTTCTCAAGAAGAAAGATGACGCCTTTGCCAACTTTCAGGATTTTCACACACAAATTGTCAAAGCAGCCAGCCAGTCTCTTCTTGTCCTTCGCTCAGATCGAGGGGGGAATTCACCTCCAAGGAGTTCGTGGCATACCTGAAGCATCATGGCATCAAGCAGCACCTAACTGTTCCCTATACACCCCAACAGAATGGAGTTGTAGAACGTCGCAACCAGACTGTCATGGAGATGGCTCGATGCATGCTCTCCACAGCCAAGTTGGAGGAAAGATTTTGGGCAAAAGCAGTACAGACAGCTATATATCTCATCAATAAGGCACCAACAAAGATCCTACAACACAAGACACCGAAAGAGGTATGGATTGGACAAAAGCCTTCAATTTCTCATCTAAGGGTGTTTGGTTGCACTGCATACATGCATGTCCCTGCCAATAGGAGAAAGAAGACTGATCCTAAGACACTTTAGTGTATATTGTTGGGATATAGTATTACATCAAAAGCTTATCGTCTCATAGATCCTGAGACAATGAAGATACATGAGAGTCGAGATGTGGTATGTGATGAATCGTCATTCGATTCCTTATCACAGAAAGAAGAGCAATAGCCTCCTACTTCTCATAAATTGCTCTCACAATCAGATGATGAGCATATGGAAGACTCTCACAGAGACAGTGAACTACAAGGAGAGTTGTAGTTGATCTGGGCCCTCTAGAAAACATTACACACCAGCAGCAACACAGTCAACCTCCAAAGTGGGTCCAAAGTACAATCAGGGACTCTAACCTGCACACTCTTCCAGACACTTCGTCAAGAGTCAGAACTAGGAGTCAGACAAGAAATGAAGTGAATCTTGCGCTCATGAGTACTGTTGTTAATAGCACTGAACCTGACACAGTTCGAGAGGCATTAAGCCAACCTCAGTGGAAGAAGGCTATGGATGCGGAGTATGATTCTCTGATGCAAAATCATACTTGGGAACTTGTTGATCTGCCTGAAGGAAAGAAACCCATTGGCTGCAAATGGATCTTCAAAACAAAGTACAAGGCAGATGGATCTATCGACAAGTACAAAGCATGACTTGTAGCAAAGGGATATGCTCAACAGGAAGGCATTGATTATGAAGAGACCTTTGTACCCACTGCGAAGATCAAAACTATCAGAATGGTCTGTGCATTGGCAGCGCAGAAGGGATGGAAGCTTCAATAGATGGATGTCAAGAGTGCTTTCTTAAACGGTGATCTCAAAGAAGAAGTGTACATGACCCAGCCAAAAGGGTTTGTTGATGAACATCATCCACACAAGGTATGTCGTCTTATCAAATCTCTTTATGGCCTTAAGCAAGCTCCTAGGGCATGGTACATCAAGATTGATGGTCACCTATTGCAGCATGGATTCACCCGTAGCCCCTCAGATCCTAATTTGTATATTAAGAAGGTAGGCACAAAGATTGTCATTCTAGTTTTGTATGTGGACGATCTTATTCTCACTGGCAGCTTAGACAGTCTCGTTGATGATGTCAAGAATGATCTCAAGAACTCCTTCGACATGACAGATTTGGGGCTACTTCATTATTGTCTTGGCTTGGAGATATGGCAGAAGAAGAACCACATATTCATCTCCCAAATGAAATATGCCAAGACACTCCTGGAAAAATATGGAATGGTCAACTGTAAGCCAATTTCCACTCCAATGGAGAAAGGTTTGCAACTATCCCATTTCCAGGATTCACCTCAAGTAGATGTCACTCTCTATAGGCAGCTGGTTGGGAGTCTTATCTACTTGACCTACACCAGACTAGACTTGTGTTTTGCTGTAAGCTATCTTGCTAGATTCATGCAGGAGCCAAAGAAGTGTCATTGGGTTGCAGCAAAGCATGTGTTGAGATATATCCGAGGCATAGTTGATTATGGTTTGGAGTATAAGAAGAACAGCCAGTTCTTCTTACAGGGATATACAGACTTGGATTATGCAGGATCTATAGATGACAGGAAATCCACCTCAGGCTATGTTTTTCATCTTGGATCTGGGCTGATTTTGTGGGTTAGTAAGAAGCAAACTGTTGTTGCTCTTTCATCCACTGAGGCTGAATATTGCGCCGCACGAGGAGCTATGTGTGAAGAGATTTGGTTACGTCACATTCTGGTAGATATGGACATTCCTAAAGAAAAGTCACCAGTTCTTCATTGCGACAATTAGGGTGTGTTAAAACTTGTGAAGAATCCAGTTTTCCATGAGCGCACTAAGCATATTGAGGTTGAATGTCATTACATTCGGGACCAAGTTTTGAACCACCACATCCAGCTCCAGTACTGCCCTACAGACTCTCAGATCACAGATATGTTCACCAAATCTCTTGGTAGGATCAAATTTGAACTGTTTCGGGGGTACATTTGTAAAAACAATGTAATAAGGGGGGGAATGTTAGCATAAATTATTACATTGTTTCTTTACGTAACTACATCTGTTATGTTGGTTTCTGCAGTTATGGTATAACTGTGAACAGTTGTGTTAGTTTCATCAACTACCACATAGTATTTATAGATGTCTTGTAATGTTGTTTCTCATCGAAAATAATTGCTCTTCTTTCTGCTTTAACCATTATTATCCACATTGTTAGTACCAAAATAAACTAAATAGTAATCAGAAGTACCACACATATTTTAACACCCTCTTTGCATAATTCCAATGCTCTCTACTAGGGTTAGACATAAACTTTCTCAAAACGTCTACTGCTTGGACAATATCTGGCCTAGTGCACACCATTGCATACATCAAACTTTCTACAACACTAGCATATGGTACATTAGAAATATCCTCAAAATGATCTTAACACTTGGGACACATATCTAATGTAAGCTTAGTGCCAACTGGTAAAGGAATTCTAACTGGCTTATAGTCATGCATATTAAATATGTGCAAAATAGTATTCACATACTTATTTTGAGATAACCAAAGCTTTATGTTACCTCAATCTCTTCTGATTTCCATTCCCAATATGTACCTTGCTGCCCCCAAATTCTTCATCTCAAATGCACCTAAAATTTGACCTTTCATCTTGTTAATCATATCCTTGATGTTACTGAAAAACATGGCATCCACATACAAGGAAATAATTAGTATTCGATCATCAATACATTGAATGTAAATGTAGTGATCTTCTTCAATTCTTACAAAGCCCAATTTCAACATAAAAGAATCAAAATTTTGATACCACATCTGAGGGGAGTGTTTAAAATCATAAAGAGACGGTTTTAACTTGAAAACTAGTGTTCTTTCCCTTTTTCCTCAAAACCTTTAGGATGTTGCATGTAAATTTCTTCTTATAGATCTCCATGCAAAAAATAGTCTTAGCACCTATTTTATCAATTTCAAAATCATAACTAGTAGCTATGGATAAAATAAATCTAATAGAAGATAATTTAGCATAGGAGAGAAAATTTCACCGAAATCAACTTTCTCTCTCTAGGAGTAGCCCTTGGCTACCAAACTATCCTTATAGTTCTCCAATGAACTGTCTGTTCCAAACTTCTTTCTGTAAACCCACTTACAATCAATGGCCTTCCTTCCTTTGGGCACTTAGGTGAATGTATCCTTTTTGAATTAATTCTTCAACTTGCTTCTTGATTTCATCATTCTCCAAAACTAATCTTCTATATATTGGCTCATTTGGTAATGGTGTCCTTAGAATTAGATCAATGGCATGCTTGACTCGGTAGTGTAATGGTACCATTATTGGTAAGAGAAATACATTATGATATCTTGTCAATATTTGATCCATCTATTGTTGTTGGATAGTGATGGTGGTTATTTTGGCATGAGTGGTTACAACTGACCTTGTCTCCTCAAGTTAAATCATCAATACTACAAATTCCCCAATTTGAGCAATCAAACACCTACACCATTTTGCACTGATTAATGAGGCATATTTTTCAAGCCTTACCTCAAGTATCCTATATTTTTGTTCACCCAACTTGATAGTGACAATGCATTGTCTAGACTCATAGATTCTATGACATCTTTTTCCTTGGGATGATTCTCCCCAACTATAATTCAAACCACCTCACAATGGAGATGATGTCCCCCTCCTTGCTGAAAGGAAGCTAGGTGTGTGGATATCACTTCCTACACTAATCTAATGAGGAGAGATGAATGCAAATTCATTTTAATCTTTACAATTGCAAAATTTTTAACCCAACAACAGAGATATTGTAGAAATACAAATACACACAGAAAGAATATAGAAGAGAGAGAGAAAGATATACGTGGGGAAAACCCTTACGGGTGAAAAACCCCACACTCCAAAACACAGCTCAAATGTATTCTAGTAAACAATGAAGGTTACATTACAGTTTTAGAGCCAATGCTCTTGCAAGAGTCTTTGACACTTGTATCTAGAGACAATCCGATAGCATAATAGTACATGTCAATCACATAATACATCTCCTCTCCAAAGCACCTGTTTATATAGAAGATACAAGGCAAAATGGCTCTATCTTGGGATGGGCATCCAACATGGCCTCATGGCCCAAAACCCACGCCTATGGACACTTGTCCAACACTGTAATATGTTTATGACACTTATCATATCACCCCATCCCAAAGAGGTTGCCTATTCCCAAGTTGGGCAATGACAGATACTCTTATGACACTGACAACTATCATAGATTCTGTCATAGCTGTCATATCTTATAGCTGTAAGAGAATCTGTCATACACATGCTACAAATAGCATACTCTCTTACAACATGTCATAACCCTCCTTGGGGCACCCAAAGATGCCTTCTTCCAAGGTACCTTGTGACACATGTCTTCACCTGTCATAGAACCTGTTGGGACCTAAAATTCACCTTCAAATTTTGGCTAAATCTGACATATCCATGATAAAAACATTGAATATGAATCTCAGAAATATTCTTCCAAAATCTTATTATTTTGATGATGAATAACTAAATGTCCTATGGTTGTCTAGCCAAGCCACTCTAAGATCATGCTCATCTATGCATGTCTGTTTTAGCCCCATAGTGAGATTTACAATCTAGAAATAGTTGCTCCTAGATTGACTTATCCAGCTGCACTCCTATACCCATTGATTGACTCCATGTCATCAATGCGCCTATCAGACCACCCCCAACTTGCTAAATCCTCATCTCCTGCGAGTTCCTTTCACTAACCCTCTTCAATACTAGATTACAATTCACAAAACATTGACTATTCCAATCAATCTTTTGCAAGCAATAATGGGTCATTTTCAAAGCATTCAATGAATTCGTATGATAGCAGTTCATCTTCTAATTTTTCATCAAAATGATATGGCTCACAAGGTTGAGGGGAGACTTAGTAGTGAACATTTATTTCGATACATCTTTGACATTCAGACAGGTGTATGGTGTGGTTGAGAAATCAAAGGAAAGACAACTTTTGAATTGGCATTTGGCTAATCTTGAATATGCAAGTGTTGCATTGCTTTCCAATTTGTCACTTACATTTTGGGATCAGGATGATCCCTATGAGATGGGTGGTGATCACTGTTTGCTCACTGGAGGTAATTACAGGCTGATTCAGGCTATGGCAAAGGGTGTTCCAAATTATTATGAAAGAATTGTA
Organism: Cunninghamia lanceolata; assembly: GCA_027924645.1. Taxonomy (NCBI): domain Eukaryota; kingdom Viridiplantae; phylum Streptophyta; class Pinopsida; order Cupressales; family Cupressaceae; genus Cunninghamia; species Cunninghamia lanceolata. The sequence goes on from BSBN01000118.1 coordinate 8,373,243, forward strand.
CATGAGGTTAGATATAGTATTGATGGAATGTAGGTAGTAGCTATGGGTCAAGTGTTTGAAGAAGATATAGCTCTGTGTATAGTGCCTCTTGGGGTTTTAAAAAGTGGTTCAATAAAATTTGTTCTAGGGCTGCCTAAGAGCAAAGTGGAAGCTATTCAGAGATTAGGGTTTGGATTGTTGGACAAGGTTGCTATGCTCTTTCCTCATGTATTCTGGGAAGCTGATCTTGATACTTTTAGCCATCTGAACAATGAAACTAGCCAACAGGATGAATTCTTTTTGTTCTATAGCTATGCCTCTGTATCTGGAGGTCCACTTATGATTGCCCTTGTAGCTGGATAAGTTGCAATCAACTTTGAGAGCATGCTTGCAACAGATGCTCTTCATTGGGTGCTTCAAATTCTGAGAGGTATTTATGGTCCAAGAGGAGTTAATGTACCTGATCCCATTCAAATAGTGTGTACTAGATGGGGAAGTGATCCTCTATGTCTTGGTTCATATTCTCATGTAGCTTCTAGGGCATCCGGTAGTGACTATGATAAACTAGGAGAAAGTGTTGGAAATGGTAGGGTTTTCTTTGTTGGGGAGGCCACTACTCGTAGATACCCAGCAACTATGCATTGTGCATTTTCAAGTGGATTGCGGGAAGCAGCAAACATTTCCAAACATGCTAACATGAAGTCAATGACAAAGTATACAAAAATACAATTTGTAAAGGACAACGAGTCCTGTGTTGCTCTTCTCGATGACATTTCTGGTAACCACATTATTGCAAAAATACATTTTCAAACCAGAAATGCAATTGTGTGTTCCAACAGGGAAACAAGTAGAATTGAACAAATGTATCAAAGGCAATAATACATTGGCTCCTCAAGCGTGGGGATATGATGACCAGAATTCACAACTAAAGAAGTCAGATACAAATTTTACTATTTACATCTAGAGTAACATTTAAGACAGCAGTACCTTGATACAAACTCCACCTTGATACAAATAGTAGTATCTTGAATACTAAGATAGAAGAATTGAAGCATGAACATGGTTTACAAAGTACATTTATAGTAGACAATGAAAGAACCCTAGTTTTTCATGGTGTAGATGTTTTGGATTCTCCAACACAGCAGAGGTCACACCCCATAAGATACTAATTAATGCCAAGATGAGGAGAGACCGGAAAGCGTCAGACAATGTATTGACAGAATTGGAATTAAGATCAACTGTAAACAAATCTCTTCTAGATGCCTAGCTACAGGGAGATCGTGCAGAAGTTTCAATGCTAGAGAAGACAAATATAGAATATGCATATCATGACCTTGATGACACAACTGTTACTAATAAAATATTGGATACTTATATCTCAGCCGAGGCCAAAGAAATAAGAAGGGAGTTAAATTCAGAACTAGCCCTAAATTTGGACCAGCCTAAGGTTGAAGATGGTGCAGTCCCTAAAGAGAAACACAACCAATAATAATGGCAAATTAACAAATGATGCACAGGTATATAAGAGGAGGTTTGGCCTATTAAAACATGAATAATTTAAGAGGCATGATGTATCAATATGCAACCATAGCACTACTCCAGTCTCATAGTGATTGAAGACATCATTTCACATTGAAACTTTGACAACGTGGCTATGATAAAAGGCATCTTGGGGCAAGGATGAGCATGCAACACAGGGGTGAAAAGAGCTGAAGTGTCAATTGAAGCTGACTTTCAACACAAGTTTGTGGCCATGTTGAAGAATGAAGCCTTTTGTGTTTGTATTTTGCAAAGTAGAGCCATGAGATGCAACCATATAGATTTTGTCTATTTATTAAAGATACCAGAGTTGTGCATTGAGATTGTTTTGGAGTTTAAAGTGCCTCCACATTTCTTATTCTTAAATAGACTAAGCAAATTTGAAAGGCTATAATGAAGCATATTGTACAAAATATAGTTATGCACTTAGGGTTCGCTATGAAATATCCAATGCAAAAGAATGATGAGGTACAGATGAATGCAGTGATTGGAAGGGTGTCTTAGTTGGGTTTGTAATGAGTCTTTCCTAAGATAAATAATGAAACCTTATTGACTTATCCACTGGGTAACAAAGGACTTGGGTGGAGAAATAACCCAACTAACATTACCTAGAAAAATTAGGAGAATATTTCAAGAGAAAAACAAATGTTTCCAGCAAGTTAAATATCTATCCACAAGCTCTACCACATAACTAGAAAACCTAATCATAGCAAATGATATTACGAGTCATGAGGAACAGGAGCACAACTATTAAAATCATGATGTGGGTTCTCAGTGAACAGACAAGATATAGAGCAATGGACATTCATATATAGCACTACCTTTCCAAATAGTTGTGAGGAATAATGCACAGCAAGGCTTGACGTTGGTAGATGGTGATTTAACTTGCAGAAGAAAATTTCTCTCTTCCATCACTCACAGATGACATGAAATCGCTACATGCAAAACTTTTATAATAAGCTTATTCACATATATGTCAAGTGCGAAAGTTTGGTGTATGCTCAATGAATGGGATAGTGTCTCATGGAATGTGATTATTGTAGCATATAGAAGACATGCTCATCCTCACGACGCAGTCACACTATTTCACCAAATACATTGAACAAGTCTCCAATCTAATCAGTTCACATTTGCCAACATCTTCCCCATCTGTGCATAATGGGAGCCTTGAAACAGGGTATGGACATCCAGCAAAGCATAATGGAAGGGGGATTTTTGTTAGATATTATAGTCAGAAATGCTCTTGTAGACATGTATGCAAATGTGGAAGCATAGACAAGACACGTGAACTATTTCATCTTGTGGATTGTAATGACTGCAGGGTATACACGAAATGGAGATGTTGATAATGCTTTATAAACTCTCAAACAAATGCAAATGGCATGTGTAAAACTAGAATCCATAACCTTCGCTAGGATCTTCGCAGTCATGCCAAAGTCGAGCCTTGGGATGTATGAAACCCTAAAAATGGCATTGCAAAGCAAAAGCTTATCGAAGAGAGAATATTGAATGGCTGTTCTACACACAATGAACCAACGAGAGAAGAATAGAGATTCATCGGAGAGAGATAAAAACATCGGCAGACATTGTTTAAGTCTCTTCAATACGCCAAGTCTCCCCAATAGGGTAAAGAAATGAGATCACAATGGAAAGATAGAATAAATATTATCAAAGAGTTTGATTCGGGATGGTTATGAAGCAAATAAAATGCTATTGCAAAGATGTGTGGTGTGAATATTTTTAATGAAATTTATTAAAATCACCACATTTGTTCCTGGAAAGCAGAAATTTTACCAAATTATGAAAGTTTATTTTCATCATGAGGTAAAATATTTTCACCAAGATAATGAATCAGGGAGTGGGTAGTTATTTACCCAAAGGGATGTTTTTCTAAAAGCCAGGTGAAAGATACATACGGGTAAATACAAGATAAATATTTTACTAAAGGAGAGATAATTACTTTACCTAGAGAATATTTTAACTATTAAAGCTTTTCGTTAGTGTAGGTTTTTTATTCCTTATTATAAGGTTTTTCCTACACATCTTTTTTAAGCTTGCTTAGGTAGTTTAATAATGTGAGCTATTTAATAGGCCTTTTATGTTAGTGGGTGCATGTGTGTGTGGTGTCAATCCATTCATGGAAGTTACTCCACCTCCCCCTATTTTTGGAGATGCTGGAGTTACATTTCCTATTGGTCAATATTGACACCTCACCCCACTCACCTTGTCTATAAATACTCACTCCTTTGCATGTATTTTTCATGGGTTATTCAATGCATTTCTCCAATATTTTGCATCAATATTCTCTTGGCATTTTTCATAACTCTCTCGTAGATGAATGCGTGCAGCTGATCCTGGCTCTAACATGGTATCAAAGCTCTAGGTTTGCAAGTTTCTTCTCAAATCTGTGAGGGTTTTAGCCTTGAGAGTCTAAAAGGTGTGTCCTGGAGAAAAACTAACCCTGCCATTACACTCAGAAGGTGTCAAAACCCCTATTTTCATATAAGGCACTCTATATTTTGCTGAAAAAAAAGTTTTGGGCATTTTTTGGGGTTTAATTTTTTGTGTAGGGAAAATCCGTACCGCTGCCTCAATTTCTGTCCCAGATTTTTTGTATGGCCACCTCGATTTTTGTGCCAGATTTTTTGTACGGTCACCTCGATTTCTGTGCCAAAATTTTTTGAGCTTATTTTATTTTTGGGTTACCTCGATTTGTGTGCTATTTTTTTTCAAATTTGCCTTGATTTTTGTGCCGCTTAATTTCTATCTACCTTAATTTTCATGTCATTTCAATCTCTAAATCTATGTCGATTTCTGTGTTGCACTCATGTGCAGGCCTAAAAAGACCTTTTTCTTCCAGAGGCCATAACTTGAGCATACAGACTCAAAAATTGGCAAACAAAAAGACGTTGGAAAGCTGGTTCTGAGCACTATCCAGTAATGCTAGTCTTTTTCCCATATTTTTCTATTTGACACCTAGTTTTTCTTTTTGAAGTCAGGGCATCTTTTTTGGCTTTCAAGCTCCGTTCTTGCACCCAAAATCTCCATCTTTTGGAAATGAAAAGGCATTGGAAAGTTATCAGAGAGCTCTACATAGCCACCTATGTACTTTTTTCAGATTCAATCCTAGGTATATTTTAATTAGTTTGTCAATTTTATGGCTTTTGTTCGATATCCTAGACATGTTGCCTCCTGGAAAGGTTTTGTTTTCTTTGATAGGCTTCTATTATCAACAATAATCTATTTTTTGGTCTCTCTTGCACTTTTTGTAGCATAATGAGGATATCAAACTGTTTGAACTTGTGCTTATGCTTCCTCGGTTTCACCCTAGAGGCAACCTTCATAGTTTGTTCAGTATTTTTGAGATCATTGGTACCTTATGTTACCAAACACTTTGACCTTGATCTTCAATGGGGTTTTCTAGTACAACATAGTTCTTCAACAGTCATGTGCAATAGATCATTTTTAATCCTTCTATCACCTATTGCTACATCAGAGTTCAGTGTTGCATCATCATCGGCTTCTAGTGATTCTGTACATCAGGTCATCTTCTATCCTATGTTGTTTCATCAGAGTGATGCTTCGTCATGAGCTTCCAATAATTGAGAGTCGCTTCTTCACGAGCTTCCAGTAATTCAGGGTTGCTTCTTCGAATGCTTCCAGTAATTCTTTGCAGCAGAAACAATCATTGTATATGGGTACCCAACATGGCTTCATTTGTCGAGACCCATCTTTGCATCTCCCTAAGTTGCTCTTAAGGGGGGTGTTAGTGTAGGTTTTTTATTCCTTATTATAAGGTTTTTCTTACACATCTTTTTTAAGCTTGCTTAGGTAGTTTAATAATGTGAGCTATTTAATAGGCCTTTTATGTTAGTGGGTCCATGTGTGTGTGGTGTCAATCCATTCATGTAAGTTACTCCACCTCCCCCTATTTTTGGAGATGCTGGAGTTACATTTCCTATTGGTCAATATTGACACCTCACCCCACTCATCTTGCCTATAAATACTCACTCCTTTGCATGTATTTTTCATGGGTTATTTAATGCATTTCTCCAATATTTTGCATCAATATTCTCTTGGCTTTTTTCATAACTCTCCTGTAGATGAATGCTTGCAGCTAATCCTGGCTCTAACATGGTATCAGAGCTCTAGGTTAGCAAGTTTCTTTTCGAATCTGTGAGGGTTTTAGCCTTGAGAGTCTAAAAGGTGTGTCCTGGAAAAAAAAAAACTAACGCCGCCATTACGCTCAGAAGGTGTCAAAAGCCCCATTTTCATATAAGGCAATCTATATCTTGCTGAAAAAAAAGATTTGGACATTTTTTGGGGTTTGATTTTTTATGTGCAGGGAAAATCCGTACAGCTGCCTCAATTTCTGTGCCAGATTTTCTGTACGGCTGCCTCGATTTATGTGCCAGATTTTTTGTACAGTCACCTCAATTTTTGTGCCAAATTTTTTTGAGCTTATTTTATTTTTGGGTTACCTCGATTTGTGTGCTAAAAATTTTCAAATTTGCCTCGATTTTTGTGCCGCTTAATTTTTATATGCCTCAATTTTCGTGTTGTGTCAATCTCTGAATCTGCATCGATTTCCATGTTGTACTCATGTGCAGGCCTAAAAAGACATTTTTCTTCCAGAGGCCATGACTTGAGCATACTGACTCAAAAATTGGCAAACGAAAAGACGTTGGAAAGCTGGTTCTGAGCACTATCCAGTAACGCTGGTCTTTTTCCCATATTTTTTTGTTTGACACCTATTTTTTTTTTTTTAAGTCAGGGCATCTTTTTTGGCTTTCTAGCTCCGTTATTACACCTAGAATCTCTATTTTTTGAAAACAAAAAGGCATTGGAAAGTTATCAGAGAGCTCTACATAGCCACCTATTTACTTTTTTCAGATTCAACCCCAGGTATCTTTTAATCAGTTTGTCACTTTTATGGATTTTGTTGGATATCCTGGACATGTTGCCTCTTGGAAAGGTTCTGTTTGCTTTGATAGGCTTCTATTATCAACAATAATATATTTTTGGTCTCTCTTGTACTTTTTGTAGCATAATGAGGATATCAAACTGTTTGTACTTGTGCTTATGCTTCCTTGGTTTCGCCTTGGAGGCAACCTTCATAGTTTGTTCAGTATTTTTGAGATCATTGGTACCTTATGTTACCAAACTCTTTGATCCTGATCTTCAGTGGGGTTTTCTAGTACAACACAGTTCTTCTTCAACAGTCATGTGTAGTAGATCATTTTTAATCCTTCTATCACCTGTTGCTACATTAGAGTTCAATGTTGCATCATCATTGGCTGCCAGTGATTCTGTGTAGCAGGTCATCTTCTATCCTCTATTGCTTCATCAGAGTTTAGTGATGCTTCGTCATGAGCTTCCAGTAATTGAGAGTCGCTTCTTCATAAGCTTCCAGTAATTGAAGGTTGCTTCTTCGAATGCTTCCAGTAATTCTTTGTAGCAAAAAGAATCATTGTATATGGGTACCTAACATGGCTTCATTTGTTGGGACCCATCTTTACATCTCCCTAAGTTGCTCTTAAGGGGGGGGGGGGGGGGTGGGGTGTTAGTGTAGGGTTTTTATTCCTTATTATAAGGTTTTTCCTACACATCATTTTTAAGCTTGCTTAGGTAGTTTAATAATGTGAGCTATTTAATAGGCCTTTTATGTTAGTGGGTGCATGTGTGTGTGGTGTCAATCCATTCATGGAAGTTACTCCACCTCCCCATATTTTTGGAGATGCTGGAGTTACATTTCCTATTGGTCAATATTGACACCTCACCCCACTCACCTTGCCTATAAATACTCACTCCTTTGCATGTATTTTTCATGGGTTATTCAATGCATTTCTCCAATATTTTGCATCAATATTCTCTTGGATTTTTTCATAACTCTCCCATAGATGAATTCTTGTAGCTGATCCTGGCTCTAACACTTTTCACAGAGGAAATTAAATTTAAAGCTTTGCAATGGGTGATTATTTTTTAAAGAGTATTTTACATTGGGTGAAAGGTAAAATTTCCAGCAAAGGAAGATTATCATTAGAATTAATTTTCATGGAGATCACAAAGATAAGGATTTAAAGTTAAATTATTTTAATTTGTCAAAGGCAATTAATTAAAATAAAATGAAGAGCTGCACTGGACAAATATGTGAAGGGTTGTAACCCTAAAATCACAAACTATATATGCCAGATGAAATCAAAGGGAGATCATCATCAATAGTAGTAGATTAGGATCTCATCAATTGATCAGTTGCCTTAGCAGAACAATATGCTATGTATTGCAAGATCTTTTGAAATCATACAATGGAGAAGAATGTATAAATTAATGATCAAACACTGGTGCCAATTGCTTGCTATTAATATCTGATTATTCGGCTGTCTCCATATTGGTGCTTTCATATTATTTAAATTGAAGTGTTGAAACTCAATTTATCAAAATACATCTGTTGTTCTTGTGTGGTTTCATTAATTGGTTTCTTTCAAAGAATTAAATGTCCTTTTAATAGATCATAGTAATTTGGAGGTATCACTTGGATAGTAAAAGAAGAGCCCTTTAATCGATAAAATTATCATACTATCTCCAGTTTGATTCCATTTTGTTGTTCAAATCATAAGTATATTTGATTTGTCAGGGCACACTCTTTGCTTCTGTGTGATTCAGTTGACCGGTTCCTTCAAAGAGGGATTAAACTTTCCTATTAATCAATCATAGCAACCTGGTGTGGATCATTTGGATTGATAAGAAGAGTTTGATGGTTACATTCTTGCACGTTTGTACAAGGTGCAAACAGTCACAAGTGCCAAGCAATTCGAATTGTAGCTAGTAAGTAAATCATATATCATTCACCTCTTGACTCTTAGCCCAATAGAAGTAGGCACTGGTCATACCCATTTCATTTTAGAATTTTACAAAACCCTATTCAAACAATCATATTTTAGATCTTAATATTAGGAGTAAGAATAGTGATCTTTCAAGCTACTTCACACCTGTTTGCGACCATGAAGGATATTAGAAATCTGCATTAGTTGTGAAAGGTATACCCACCTAGGTCTAGCAGAACCTAAAGTGAAGAAGGTATTATCCTTGTGCATGTTAGCCAAAAGTGTGAAGAGAGCTTGGCAACCTCTTAAGGTGTAAAAACCTATTTTTTTGAGACCTAATAGAATTGGTGACTCCGCTGGGGAATAATCCAGTTATATCTGGTTGAAGATCATTTCATTACAGAGTCAATGAAATTTTGAATTCAAATAGCAATTGGTAACTCTGCTGGAAAGGACTCGGAAAGACAATCATTTTCCTACTAATGAAAAGTAGGTGGCGACTCTGAGAAGATTTTAATCCAATTATGAATGCAAGGAGATCTCTGTTCCAAGAGAGTCCTAATGAAAGGTGGACAGACAAGCATGGATCTCCTTATGGAAAAGGACCTCAAAAGGCAAATGAATCCCAGGATCAGGTGGAAGAAAATGAGGAGGAGTTTGTTAATCACATTGTCATTAATTTTGATAGTATGACTAACCATGAGATTGAAGTGTATCTGGAATGGCAAAAACAATAGTTCAGGAGACTATAGATGATACAAGAAAACCAAGAACTGGATAGACAATTCGTACAATTGGACATCCAGGCATCAAAATCACAAAAATATGTCCCTCCATAAGGTGGTAATATCAATTCACATGAGCCCTCTCAGAATACATATGCTCCATGTACCTCAAGAGTACCTCATAGTGCATACCATAACCCTATCTAGCATAATATGCCACCACAAAGACCCCAGCCTATAAGTGCAAGTAATATTCCCAAAACTATCCACCACCAGGACAGCAATATACTCCACAATATCAGCAGCATATGTCACATCAGAATGTTCACTTTCATCAACCCATCCAACAAAATGCTTACCATTAGTCCCCATATGGATATCATATGCAGAAAAAATATTTTTACACCACACTTAGAGCCACAACATATTCCAACTAATGAAATGGCATATGGTATATCAAGAGATGAGAGCAATCTTCAAAATACAAATTCTTTTGTTGTCCCAGCCCATCCACCGCAATAGATGAATCGGCAGTTTAGAAAGGAAGAGGATGATTATTTTCAACAAAGAGGACACTCTTGATGAAGAGGAAGTGCACATATCTGAAAATGATTTTCAATTTTTTTCAAACCCATTGTATGATGAAGAGATAGAAGAAGATCAGATGACATTCTGCCAAGGTGTACTGGAACACGAATTTCATGTGTATTCAAACCCATTCTATGAAGAGGATGAAATACTTTCAGATAGTCAGGGAATTGAATGTGCTGATATACATGATGATGAATCCATAAATGAAGGGAGATCAAATGATGAAATGAGCACATTTGAGTATGATGATGATGAAGAAGAGAACAATGAGCATGCTCATTTTTTAGATCATCTAGAAGGTCAATTCACAATGCATGACATTAATAAGAATAATGAAAAATGTTGCATTAAAGAAGGATACTCTTCATGTAGCAAAAATGTATCACATAGATGAGATTGTTCAGATTATACCTGACTTCTAGGTGCACGATGATGAAAAATATACGAGCAACATTGAGCATGGAAAATTGATCAAATGTATGAATGCATTCAATATGATAAATTTTAAAAATATTGGCGGATCGGCTTCACCACAACATGATGAAAATCAGATTTTTGACAAAGGAAAATATATGTTTTTCTTTTTACGGTGTGGTTTTTCAAACCATATCACTTTAGGGAAAAACTCATGTTTGGACTCTATTGCCAAATGGGGTAGGCACTGGTCTGCTCCCCAGAGATCTGGGATCTTGCTATGTCCACAGGGGGCATACATCCCCAGATAGAGCCACTATTGGGACCTCAAATTCACCTTCAAATTTTGGCTAAATCTGACATATCCATGATGAAAAAATTTAATATGAATCCCAAAACTATTCTTGCAAAATCTTATTGGTTTGATGATGAATAACTAAATGTCCTATGGTCATCTAGCCAAGCCACTCTAAGATAATGCTCATCTACGCATGTCCATTTTAGCCCCATAGTCAGATTTCCAATCTAGAAATAGTTGCTCCTAGCTTGACTTATCCTGTTGCACCCCTATACCCATTGATTGACTCCATGTCATCAATGCGCCTATCAGACCACCCCCAACTTGTTGAATCCTCATCTCATGTGAGTTCCTTTCACAAGTCCTCTTCAATACAACATTACAATTCACAAAACATTGGTTGTTCCAATCAATCTTTTGCAAGCAATAATGGGTCATTTTCAAAGCATTCAATGAATTCATATGATAGCAGTTCATCTTTTGATTTTTCATCAAGATGATCTAGCTCACAAGATTGAGGGGGGCCTTAGTAGTGGACATTTCTTTGGGTACATCTTTGACATTTAGACAGGTGTATGGTGTGGCTGAGAAATCAGAGGAAAGACAACTTTTGAATTGGCATTTGGCTAATCTTGAATATGCAAGTACTGCATTGCTTTCCAATTTGTCACTTACATTTTGGGATCAGGATGATCCCTATGAGATGGGTGGTGATCACTATTTGGTCATTGGAGGTAATTATAGGCTGATTCAGGCCATGGCAGAGGGTGTTCCAAATTTTTATGAAAGAATTGTACATGAGATTAAATATGGTATTGATGGAGTGCAGGTAGTAGCTGCAAGTCAAGTGTTTGAAGCAGATACAACTCTGTGTATAGTGCCTCTTGGGGTTTTAAAAAGTGGTTCAATAAAATTTGTTCTAGGGCTGCCTAAGAGCAAAGTGGAAGCTATTCAGAGATTAGGGTTTGGATTGTTGGACAAGGTTGCTATGCTCTTTCCTCATGTATTCTGGGAAGTTGATCTTGATACTTTCAGCCATTTGAACTATGAAACTAGCCAACGGGGTGAATTCTTTTTGTTCTATAGCTATGCCTCTATATCTGGAGGGCCACTTCTGATTGCCCTTGTAGCTGGAGAAGCTGCAATCAACTTTGAGAGCATGCCTGCAATAGATGCTCTTCATTGGGTGCTTCAAATTCTGAGATGTATTTATGGTCCAAGAGGAGTTAGTGTACCTGATCCCATTCAAACAGTGTGTACTAGATGGGGAAGTGATCCTCTATGTCTTGGTTCATATTCTCATGTAGCTTCTAGGGCATCTGGTAGTGACTATGATAAACTAGGAGAAAGTGTTGGAAATGGTAGGGTTTTCTTTGCTGGGGAGGCCGCTACTCGTAGATACCCAGCAACTATGCATTGTACATTTTCAAGTGGATTGTGGGAAGCAGCAAACATTTAAAAAAAAGCTAACATGAAGTCAATGACAAAGTATACAAAAAGAAAACTTGTAAAGGACAACGAGTCCTGTGCTACTCTTCTCAATGACATTTTCGGGAACCAATTATTGCAAAAATACATTTTCAAACCAGAAATGCAATTGTGTGTTCCAATAGGGAAACAAGTAGAATTGAACAAATGTATCGAAGGCAATAATACATTAGCTCCTCAAGCATGGGGATATGATGACCAAAATTCACAACTAAAGAAGTAAGATACGAATTTTACCATTTCTATCTAGAGTAACATTTAAGACAACATTACCTTGATACAAACTCCACCTTCTAGAATAATATCTAAGGTAGAAGAATTGAAGCTTGAACATGGTTTAGAAAGTACATTGATAGCAGATAATGAAAGAACCTTGGTTTGTCATGGTGTAGATGTTTTGGATTCTCAAACACAATAGAGGTCACACCCCATAAGATACTAATTAATGCCAAGATGAGGAGAGACTAGAAAAGGTCAGACAATGCATTGACAAAATTGGAATTAAGATCAATTGTAAACAAATCTCTTCCAGATGCCCAACTGTAGGGAGATCATGCAAAAGTTTCAATGCTAGAGAAGACAAATATGGAATATGCATATCATGACCCTGATGACATAGCTGTTACTAATAAAATATTGCATACTTATATCTCACCTGAGGCCAAAGAAATAAGAAGGGAGTTAAATTCAGAACTAGCCCTAAATTTGGACCAGCCTAAGGATGAAGATGGCATGTTCTCTAAAGAGAAACACAACCAATAATAATGGCAAATTAACAAATGATGCACAAGTATATAAGGGGAGGTTTGGCCTATTAAAACATGAATAATTTAAGAGGCATGATGTATCAGTATGCAACCATAGCAGTACTCCAGTCTCATAGTGATTGAAGACATCATTTCACGTAGAAACTTTGACAGTGTCGCTATGATAAAAGGCATCTTGGGGCAAGGATGACCATGCAACACTGGGGTGAAAAGAGATAAAGTGTTAATTGAATCTAACTTTCAACACAAGTTTATGGCCATTTTGAAGAATGAAGCCTTTTGTAGTAGGATTTTGAACAAGATTCGAAGTGGTGCTTTGAGAGATATTTTGTATTTTACAAAGTAGAGCCATGAGATGCAACCATATAGATCTTGTCTATTTATTAAAGATACCAAAGCTATGCATTGAGATTGTTTTGGAGTTTGAAGTGCCTCCACATTTCTTATTCTTAAACGGACTACGCAAATTTGAAAGGCTACAATGAAGCATATTGTACAAAACACAGTTATGCACTTAGGGTTCGCTATGAAATATCCAATGCAAAAGAATGATGAGGTGCAGATGAATGCAGTGATTAGAAGGGTGTCATAGTTGGGTTTGCAATGAGTCTTTCCTAAGATAAATAATGAAGCTTTACTGTCTTATCCACTGGGTAACAAAGGACTTGGGTGGAGAAATAACCCAACCAGCATTACTTGAAAGAATTGGGAGAATATTTCAAGAGAAAAACAAATGTTTCCAGAAAGTTAAATATCTATCCACAAGCTCTACCACATAACTAGAAAACCCAATCATAGAAAATGATATCACGAGTCATGAGGAACAGGAGCACAACTATTAAAATTACGCTGTGGGTTCTCAGTGAACAGACAAGATATAGAGCAATGGACATTCATATATAGCGCTGCCTTTCCAAATAGTTGTGAGGAATAATGCATAGCAAGGCTTAACGTTGGTAGATTGTGATTTAACCTGCAGAGGAAAATTTCTCTCTTCCATCACTCATAGATGACATGAATTTGCTACATGCAAAACTTTTATAATAAGCTTATTCACATATATGTCAAGTGTGAAAGTTTGGTGTATCCTCAATGAACAGGACAGTGTCTCATGGAACATGATTATTGTAACATACAGAAGACATGCTCATCCTCATGACGCAGTCACACTATTTCACCAAATACAATGAACAAGTCTCCAATATGACCAGTTCGCATTAGCCAGCAGCTTCCCCATCTGTGCAGAATAGGAGCCTTGAAATAGGGTATGGACATCCATCAAAGCGTAATGGAAGGTAGATTTTTGTCAAACATTATAGTTGGAAATGCTCTAGTAGACGTGTATGCAAATGTGGAAGCATAGACAAGGCATGTGAACTGTTTCATCCTGTGGATTGTAATGATTGCAGGGCATACACAAAACAGAGATGTTGATAATGCTTTATAAACTCTCAAATAAATGCAAATGATAGGTATAAAACCAGAATCCATAACCTTCGCCAGGATCTTTGCAGTTGTGCCGGAGCCGAGCCTTGGGACGTATGAAACTCTAAAAATGGCATTGCAAAGCAAAAACTTATTGAAGAGAGAAAATTGAATGTCTCTTCTACACCCAGTGAAACAACGAGAGAAGAATAGAAATTCATCGGAGAGAGATAGAAAGATCGGCAGACATTGTTTAAGTCTCCTCGATATTCCAAGTCTCGCCGATAGGGTAAAGGAATGAGATCACAACGGAAAGATAGAATAAATATTATCAAAGAGCTTGATTCAGGTATGGCCATGAAGGAAATAAAATGCTATTGCAAAGATGTGTGGTGTGAATATTTTTAATGAAATTTATTAAAATCACCACACTTGTTCCCAGAAAGCAAAAATTTTACCAAATTATGAAAATTCATTTTCATTAGGAGGTAAAATATTTTTACCAAGATAATGAATCAAGGAGTGGGTAGTTATTTACCCAAAGGGACATTTTTCTAAAAGCCAGGTGAAAAATACATATGGGTAAATACAAGATAAATATTTTACTAAGGGAAAGATAATTACTTTACCTGGAGAATATTTTAACTATTAAAGTTTTTCACGGAGGAAATTAAATTTAAAGATTTGCAATGGGTGATTATTTTTTAAAGAGTATTTTACATCGGGTGAAAGGTAAAATTTCTAGCAGAGGAATATTATCATTAGAATTAATTTTCATGGAGATCAGAAAGATAAGGATTTAAAGTTAAATTATTTTAATTTGTCTAAGGCAATTAATTAAAATAAAATGAAGAGCTACACTGGACAAATATGTGAAGGGTTGTAACCCTAAAATCATAAACTATATATGCCAGATGAAATCAAACGGAGATCATGATCAGTAGTAGTAGATTAGGAAGTCATCAGTTGATCAGTTGCCTCAGCGGAACAATATGCTATGTATTGCAAGATCTTTTGAAATCATACAATGGAGAAGAATGTATAAATTAATGATCAAACACTGGTGTCAATTGCTTGTTATTAATATCTGATTATTCGGTTGTCTCCAGATTGGTGCTTTCATATTATTTAAATTGAAGTGTTGAAACTCAATTTATCAAAACACATTTGCTATTCTTGTGTGGTTTCATTAATTGGTTTCTTTCAAAGAATTAAATATCATTTTAATAGATCACAATAATTTGGAGGTATCACTTGGATAGTTAAAGAAGAGCCCTATAATCGATAAAATTATCATAATGTCTCCTGTTTGATTCCATTTTGTTGTTCAAATCAGAAGTATATTTGATTTGTTAGGGCACACTCGTTGCTTCTATGTTATTCAGTTGACTGGTTCCTTCAAAGAGTGATTAAACTTTCCTATTAATTAATCACAACTTGGTGTGGATCATTTGGATCGATAAGAAAAGTCTGATAGTTACATTCTTCCATGTTTGTACAAGGTGCAAACAGTCACAAGTGCCAAGCAATTCGAATTGTAGCCAGTAAGTAAATCATATATCATTCACCTCTTGACTCTATTAGCCCAACAAAAGTAGGCACTGGTCATACCCATTTCATTTTAGAATTTTACAAAACCCTATTCAAACAACCATATTTCAAATCTTAATATTAGGAGTAAGAATAGTAATCTTTCAAGCTACTTCACACCTATTTTCCACCGTGAAGGATATTAGAAATCTGCATTAGTTATGAAAGGTATACCCACCTAGGTCTAGCAGAACTTAAAGTCAAGAAGGTATTATCCTTGTGCCTGTTAGCCAAAAGTGTGAAGAGAGCTTGGCAACCTCTTAAGGTGTAAAAACTTACGTTTTTAAGACCTAACAGAACCTTCTATTTCTAACTTTTACATGTCATAGATTCTGTCATAGGAATCTGTCATAACCGTTTTGATCAAGATTCACTTACACACTAGTCAAGATGCTGACACATGGCAGAAAACCTCTACCACACAAAAGGAACACCTATCTCTACATGGAGTGTATTGACCATCCTAGTCATCTTACAAGTGGAGTGACAACTCATCGTGCCACTTCACACTAAATGACAAAATAGGATATGCAACAAAATTACAACATAGGCTAAGTAAATAAATTACATTGCAATAATAAATGCAAGGAATTACCAAGGTTGAGACACCTTAATTCCCAACATTCTCCCACTTGTCGAATAGCGTGTAAGAGTCAATAGAAATTATAGGATTTAACTGCTATAGGCTGAGAGGCCCATAGACTCTGAACACCATCTGAACTTCTCTGTGCCCACTAGTTTCATCAATGCATTTGCAACATTCTTCAAAGTGTCTACCTTCTCCAAATTCACCTTCCCATCCTCTACCATGTCTCGCACGAAGTGAACTGTACATCAATATGCTTTGTTCTGGCATGGAAAGTTGGATTCTTTGCTAGGAAAATTACACTCTGACTGTCACAACAAATCGTAATCTATCTTGCATCAAGACCAATATCTGAACACAATCTCTTAAGCCAAATGGCTTCCTTACAAGCATGATTTGCTACCATATACTCAGCTTCTGTCATGGACAAAGCAACCACAGGTTGTCGCTTACTCATCCAACTAATTGTACCACCAAACATAGTGAACACATAGGTACTGGTGGATCTCCTGCTGTCAATGTCACCTGCCCAATCAAAATCCACAAATCCATGAATACAAATAGAATGTGGAGGTCCTATAACATTACCATGATAAAATATGGAATACTCAGAAGTAGCCCTCAAATATATAAACACTCTTTTAACTGCATCCCAATGTACTCATCCAGGATTAGCCATAAATCGACTAAGGACTCCCACTGCTTGGGCAATGTCTGATCTTGTGCAGACCATAGCATACATCAAACTGCCAACAACACTAGCATAAGGTACTCTTCTCATGTCCACCTCACTAGGAGATTTTGGACAATCATTAATAGACAACTTTGTCCCCAACGAAAGAGGAACACACAATGGTCTAGAATCTGCCATGCTGAACCTATCCAACATGGTCTTCACATACTTACTCTAGCTTAACCAAAGTTTTCTGTTAGCTCTATCTCTTCTTATTTCCATTCCCAAAATGTACCTAGTTGCCCCTAGATTTTTCATCTCAAATTGTACTGACAACTGAGACTTCAAATCAGAAATCATATTCTTACCATTCCCAATTAACAACATATCATCAACATACAATGCAATAATGAGAATGTGATCATTGTCAAACTTGTAATACACACAATGATCTGATTTCGATCTTAGAAATCCAACCGACAACACAAAGGCATCAAACTTTAAATACACATCCTAGGAGACTACTTCAAACCGTATAGATTTTTTCAACTTGCAAACCAAACTTTCTTTACCTTTATCTATGTAATGCTCTGGCTGTGACATGTAAATCTCTTCCTCCAAATCACCATGAAGGAATGTTGTCTTCATGTCCATCTGCTCCACCTCTAAGTCATAAGCTACTGCAAGAGATAACAGGAACCGAATAGATGTCAGCTTTGCAATGGGAGAGAAAATTTCACCATAATCAATTCTCTCCACTTGTGAATACCCCTTCACAACCAGTCTGGCCTTATACTTTTCAACACTGCCATCTGCACAAAATTTCTTTTTGAACACCCATTTGCATCCAACAGGTTTCCGTCCTTCAGGCAAAGGCACCAAGTCCCATGTTTTATTCTTTTCCAAAGAAGCCATCTCATCTTTCATGCCCATAGCCTTTCTCACAGTTCTAGGCTCATTAGTGTTAGTAAGCAAGGCAAAAGCACAACTAGAATCAAGTAATGAATAACCAAACCTATCAGGTTGCTTCCTTGTTCACGTAGACCTCCTCAATGGCTGAGGTTGAGGTTCTGCTTCTTCTTCCAAACTTTCAAAGCTGCTAGAGCTCTCATCATCATCAGGTGTCACAGGGTCTGTCGGTTCAGTCTTCTCAGGGGTAGAAGGAAACTGAACCACATCTTCTTTCTTTTCTGTCTGTTCTATCTATAAAACAATAGAATAAGGTGTTAGCTCTCTGAAGATAACACTTCTTCTATACAACACTTTTTCAGCCACATGATCCCAATGGTTGTATCCTTTCACACTGACTCCATAGCCAATGAAAATACACTTAACAGCCTTGTTCTCCAATTTAGACCATTTCTCCCTAGGCACATGTGCATATGCCTCACAACTAAAAACATGAAGATGTCTAACTGAAGGCTTCTTACTAGACCACACCTCCATAGCTGTCTTACCAACAAGAGTTGATGTAGGAGACCTGTTTACCAGGTAGCAAGTAGTGGCTAGAGCTTCAGCCCAAAACTTTTGTTCAAGGCTTTCTCCACTAAGCATACTCTTAGCCTTCTCCATCAGTGTCATGTTCATCCTCTCTACAACTCCATTTTGTTGTGGGGTGTATGGAGTTGTCTTATGTATTTCAATACCTTGCTCTTTATAGAACTTATCGAACTCTGCCGAACAAAACTCACCACGGTTATTAGTTCTCAAACACTTAATCTTTTTACTAGTTTAATTTTCATTAAAAGCTTTAAACTCTTTAAACCGACTAAAGACTTCAGTCTTGCTTCTAATAAAATAAACCCATGTCCTTCTACTGTAATCATCTATGAAAGATACAAAATATAAAAATTTGAAAATCAAAGGAACATTAACAGGACTAAACACATTAGAATGAATAAGATCCAATACACCAGAAGGCTTGTGAGAACTAGAGTAAAATTGAACACGGTTTTGCCTTCCATATACACAATGTTCCCAAAAGTTGAACTTGAGATTACAATCATTTAACCCCTCAATGAGGTTTTTATTTTTCAGGGTTCTAAGACCCTTCTCACCAATGTGGCCATATCTCAAATGCCATAACATAGTCTTTTCAGCAGGAAGTTTAACTTCCAAAGCATGTGCACTACCATCAAAATGTGTTACAATAGATTTCTTCACTACTCGTTCAGATGGTGGGGATGAAGTGACTACATCTCTTTTCTTGGAGTCAGAAGAACTATTGCACTATGAAGTGCGTGCCTCTAGCTAAAACAAAGTACCTCTCCGAGTACCCTTCACAAGCACCATAGATCATCTAGTCATCTTGCATCCATCCTTCAAAAAGATAACCTACACACCTGCATCATTCAACATACTTACAGAAAGTAGGTTCTATGCCAAGCCTGGGATGTGCATAACCCCAGTGATCCCCTTCACTCATCCATCATGGAATTGGATTGAGACTCTTCCACGACCAACAATCTTCAGATGAGAATCGTCACCTAGGTACACTCTTCCACCATCGAACTCTTCATATTTTGTGAACCAACTTCGATGTGAGGTCATGTGGAATGATGCACTAGAATCAATCAGCCACACATCATTAGATGCATGGGTGGCCAGGGCTGCGATGAAGGCATCAGTGCCATCATCTTGAGATTTGTTAGAATCTAAATCTGGGACATTCTTCTTCTTCTTCTTTTCTTCCTTGCATTCCTTTTAGAAATGCCTAGTTTTGCCACAGTTCCAACAAAGAGCCTTGGACTTTCCAAGAGATTTGGATCTCCCACGGGATTTGGAACTACCCTTCTCAGCTTTCTTGTCCTTCTTTTTCTCTTTCTCCTTGGGTGTTCCACGAACCGCAAGAGCCTCTTTGGCTGCCTCAAAAGACTTTATCCACATCTCTTTACATAACAATGAAGATACCACTCCATCCATTGTGAAAGTGGATGTGGTGCTCCCAATAGCCATCACAAGATGATCCCACGAGTCTGGCCAAGAACAAAGTAATGTCATACAACGATCCTCCTCCTCCATCTTCACACCAACTGATGTTAATTGTGCAATTAACATGTTGAAGGCATTCAGGTGATCTATAACAAATCCTCCATCCTACATCCTCAGAGAATACAACTTCTTTCTTAGAAAAAGTTTGTTCACCAGGGACTTGGCCTGATAAACATCTCCCAACTTCTTCCAAAGGTATTTTGTGCTCTTCTCCTCATGGACATTTAATAGGATAGAAACAACTAGACTAAGTCTTATGAGACCCTTAGCCTTCCAATCTTTGAGATCTCAATCAACTTGTGCCATTGCATTTGGTTTTAGACCGGATACAGTTTCCCATAGGTCACGATCAACAAGCATGTCTTCCATCTTAAGTTTCCTTAACTCAAAATTAGTGCCATTAAATTTCTCCACCTCTAATCTTCCGGATGTGTCTTCCATCTCTTTCTTTGCAACAAGATTACAGAATGATCTGCACAAAACTCCCACTCAACCTAAGATTAGCTCAAAAAACCCCTACCCAACAACTAGGACCAAAGGTGATCAAGCTCTGATACCAACTGAAAGGAAGCTAGGTGTACGAAAATTGCTTCCTACACTAATCTAATGAGGAGAGATGAGTGCAAATTTGTTTTAATCTTTACAATTACGGAATGTTTAACCCAACAACAGAGATATTGGAGCAATACACATACACACAGAAAGAAGATAGAAGAGAGAGAGAGAGAGAGAGAGAGAGAGTAGATATACGTGGGGAAAACCCTTATGGGTGAAAAACCCCACACTCCAAAACACAACTCAAATGTATTCCAGTAAACAATGAAGGTTACAATATAGTTTCAGAGCCAATGCTCTTGTAGGAGTCTTCGACACTCATATCTGGAGATAATCTGGCAGCATAACAGTACTTGTCAATCACATAATACATCTCTTGTCCAAAACACCTGTTTATATAGAAGATACAAGGCAAAAATGGCTCTATCTTGGGATGGGCGTCCAACATGGCCTCATGGCCCAAAACCCACGCCTATGGACACTTGTCCAACATTGTAAGATGTTTATGACACTTATCATATCACCCCATCCCAAAGAGGTCACCTATTCCCAAGTTGGGCAATGACAGATACTCTTACCACAGTTACAACCATTATAGAATCCGTCATAGTTGTCATATCTTACAACTGTAAGAGAATCTGTCATACATAGGCTATAAATAGCATGCTCTCTTACAACATGTCATAACCCTCCTTGGGGCATCCAAATATGCCTTCTTCCAAGATGCCTTGTGACACATGTCTTCACTTGTCATAGAACCTTCTATTTCCGACTCTTACATGTCATAGATTCTGTCATAGGAATCTGTCATAACCGTTTCAGTCAAGATTCACTTACACACTAATCAAGATGCCGACACATGGCAAAAAATCTCTACCACACAAAAGGGACACCTATCTCCACATGGAGTGTGTTGACCATCTTAGTCATCTTACAAGTGGAGTGACAACTCATCGTGCCACTTCACACTAAATGACAAAACAGGATGTGCAACAAAATTACAACATAGGCTAAGTAAATAAATTACATTACAATAATAAATGCAAGGAATTATCAAGGTTGAGACACCTTAATTCCCAACACTTGCTCCTCTATTCCTTTGAAAATATTATCTACTTTGTTTTTCTTTCACCTTTAAAGCTAATTGGTATGTCTCTTCCATAATGTTAACCCTATGCATACTCAGTTCATCTTGAATAGAGAATTTTAGACCATTTACATACATTGCAGCAATCTCTTCATCAATTTCTTGATGCTCCACACAATTGGAAAGTTTGTAAAATTCATTTGTATAGTCTTGCATAGTAGATAAATTTTGTTTCAAATTTTGAAATCTATGAAAAAGATTTTGCGGATAAGCCATAGGCAAAAATTTCCCTCTTAGCTTCTTCTTCATTTTGCTCCAGGGCTTGATTTTAGTCATTCCCTTTCTAGTTATTTCCTTTTGCAAATGATCCCACCGAATCATTGCATGACTCTTTAACATGGTGCATGCAAATTTCACCTTCTTTTCCTCTATCATAGTCTTCCATTTAAAGAATTTTCCCATGTCATTAAACCAATCTATCAACTCCTCTGGTTTGAAACTGCCAGCATACTCTGAAACTTCAATTTTAATCCCTTCATTTTTTCCTTCTAATGCTCTGAGCATCCTCTCTTCAAAAGTTAGGTGCTCTAATTGTGCTTCCTCTTCAGCTTCTACATGTTGATCTTCATCACCTTGGCTTATTTCTTCATCAGAACCATCTCTTTCTTGTCTCAATCTCTAATTGACCATTATACCTACAAGTTCTTTTACTTGCCTTTGAAAATTTTGCATTTCCCTCTGCATCATTAGGGGTCTTTGAAGGAAAGAAAAAAAGAACCTTGGTGAGATTCTGAGTCCAATGAGCTTAATGTCATAGGGTTCTCAAATGTGCTTAACTTAGGTAGTCAAAGACTACTTTAATGAGATTTAACCAACATAATATTCCATCAAACAATAATTCATATATATTAACAAACAAAGTTGACAAAAATCAATTGAAAAAGAAATGTTTAAAGGAATTAGTTTCATTACCTCATCGTAAACTCAATGAATAAATTTATGAACCCTTTTAAATGTCATTTTTACTATTATTCATAACAAAAATTATTGAGACATACTATTATCCTTAAACTTTCCAAAAAAAAAAAAATTAAAAATTAAAAAACCTTGGATTGTCTTACATAAATAATGTAGAAAATTTTGATTGAATGAAAAAACAAGGGCTGCACTGCAGCTGGAGTCCCTGCCCAAAGCTGTAAGCTAAGAGATCTCTGATTTCAGACTGGCAGCAAGAGCTGCTATCACTGGTGGAGGATTGAGCATTTCACTGAAATCATCAGATGAACTAAGGCAGTCTGTTGATTGATTAGTAGAATGATTCACATACATGCCAAGAGCATAAAAGAGTGAGCAAAACAACACAGAGGTATGCAGTAGTGCTGAGAAAGTAAGTTTTATTGTAAATCTGAGCCACATATCATCTGAAGACCTACACAATACAGCCATGAGGCAAACAAATTTCACACTACAGTCATGTTGCAGATCTTGATTCTACTATTAAACACAGTAGTTTGGAAGAATCATTATTGGATAATAATAGGAATCCAGAGTCCAATGGATCCCAGCAATCCAACACTAGTCAAGGATATCAGAGACAGGATTCGAGTGTGAACTGGAATGAAGTACTTATGAGTGAGATTGAAGATGAGAAGCCTAAGGAAATTGATCTTCTGCCAGAACGGGAGATACAGAAAAGAATAGCCCAATTGCAGGCACATTTGTTGCATGCTGCTGCCGAAGGAGCTGTAAGGATTAAAAGAAGAAAGGGACCTCAGAGAGGGGAAGATTTCACTTTGATGCAGGCTTTCATAAAAGCTGATTTCTGGCTCATGTTTTTCTCTCTATTCTTTGGAGCAGCATCAGGATTAACCGTGATCGATAATCTTGGACAGATTAGCCAGTCAATGGGCTATCAGAACTCTCATATGTTTGTATCAATGATAAGCATTTGGAATTTTCTTGGGCATGTTGGTGGTGGATATGTTTCTGAAATTGTTCTCCTTCAACTGTGCATTGTAGTTTTGAATCTACCTGTTGTTGCTGCTTTGCCAAGGTGTAAATCCAAATTCCACAACCTTTTCCAGCACACTCCGTACCTATGCCAAAATGGGTGCTTTGAAATCCATCAAAGTATATCAAAAGGGAGATTTTTTTGTCAAATATTATAGTGGGAAATCTCTGGTAAAGATATATGCAAAATGTCCTCCTATACTTTAAGCAGACGCAAATCATGTGTAGCAGGCACTGCAGTGCATAACCTACTCTCTCTCTTTCCACTTTGACCTCTACAGCAGAAATATTTTTCTGTTCAACAAGCACAGTCGGGGCCTCTTCATTGCCAAAAAGGAAGAAATCTTCTCAAACAGAAATGCAATCTCCTTGAGGACTTGTGCTCCCCGGTAGCCTGCAACCCGCAAACCAAACACAAAAGAAAATCTAGAATTGCAACAAATGATATTGGACATCCACAAAGGAAAATCCACTCATATATATCAAGAGAATGAATGTAAGTGATATTGGAATTTAGATTGAATGAATGTAACTGATATTGGAATTTAGTTTTTTCATTTACAAGGCGCTGCAAGAGATCCACAACAACCTGACCTTGCTCCTTCCCTCTTTTTTCACTCGGCCCCTTCAACATCATCTACAACACATGCAATACATGATAAACCATGTGTTATGGTATAAATGAGATAACTGATGGTATAACTTCACAATCAGCTCTCTTGAACTGTTCAATAATTAATTCAATCTATGTGATATTTAAGGCTCTGGGCTTGGAAAATGTGGCCTTTGAGGCATCCAACATTAGAACGGTCCACTTATCCAAAATCTTCCTTCCTGTGGCAGAAACAGGTGCCATCTCATCGTGTTGGTAGCCTGCATAAATATATCTGTCCTATTAGAATATCAACTACTCCTATGACTTATGATACTGAGTGCTAATAATTGGGCACAAAATATATTGTCAAAAGCTGATTTGTGTATCTATTCTATTGGTGTTAGAATAATGAATATTTCACATAGGTGTCATGTTAGAATTAGATTCCTGTTTTGTAGGGACCTTTTAAGCTTCAGTTGAAGTTATAAAACTGTGATATTGGTTTGATTGAATAGAATAAAATGTGCAGCAATTTTATTCTCCAATTTTTTGTATGAAACAACCTAAGAACTAGGTATGGAATGACTGGTAATGTTAATAGTATCAGACACTTGTGTTTATTTTAGGGTGCTAGCAATAAACTCTTCAAAAACACTCTTTTAAGCACAAATAATATTAAGTTCAAGAGTTTGAAAGACTTGAGCCAAGGAAATAACAAATTGACAAGAATTTAATGAAGGGTGAATCTAGAAAGATGTACTATTGAACAGAAAAGATTACAATGAAAACTTCAATGTGTTTGTTAGATTCTACCACTAACAAATTATAGTTGTGTTGTATGTTTGCAGATTTCCACATTATTTTTAAGAACAAGAAAAATAATGCCAATGGGGTGAAAAATGAGATCACTCCTGAATTATAAAACATGTAAAGTATACAACACTTATCCAACATGAGGTAGCTGCCAAGTTGGCAATAACTAATGTTAAAAACTGTCTATAAATGTTGGCCATTTGTCATCTGTCTGTGCACGACTAATCACCATCAAATTCTGAGATTTTAATGGAAATCTGCTTCCTTAATAATTGAATATAGCAAGACAGCAATTATTGAATAATAATGGCAGGTCAGTCTGTTTAATATTTGTCTAAATTCAGATCTGGATTTGATGTTACAATTGCTGATAATCAAGGATAAGTTTGACATAACAATTGACAATTTTGCTGCTGCATTCATGGCATAATCTTTCTCACAGTTCTGCAAGTTCAGGATTTGGGTTAGCAAGTATTTCAGAGGAGAGTACAAGGAAAAGTATGATGAAATAAATGCTACCTTTAGATCTGTGTTAGGATTCAACCTTTCCATCAGGTCAATGAAGTGTGCCAACCTGTTGCGCTGCATTCAAGGCAATTAAGTAAAAATGCTAAGAAAATTGCTTGAATCCACTGCAATGCAATGTATCAGATGAAATAGAGGATTTTTTTAAGCCAACTTGATCCCACAAAACTTAAATAGCCTAGCAGTTCAAGTTCTTATAATAACATTACTTAATTGCATTTATACTAAGTAATGAGGAATCTCTAACTAGGTACAATCAGAGCGGCCAGCAAATATCTTAGGTTAGATATTAATAATGTAAACAGAAAAGGACAATGCACTAGGCATCTTTTTTGTGGCATAACTGTTTTGATTTTCAGTTCTCTTGAAATGTTGTGGATAAGCTTCATTAACATTGAATCTGTAAAAGGGTTTTCATGCTAACCATGCTCTCAGGTATAGAATCAGAATAAGTTTGGAAGGAGTGCAAACTGAATCTGAGAGAATTGCCTACCTGGTGAAGACCATATATGTAATCCTCTGCAATGCGGACAGCTGTTGAACCTAAACCCCACCGGATGATACCAACAAAAGGTTCAACTCGCCATTTTGGTCCACACAAAAAAGGATGTTGTAAAGCATTCAAGCAGCTGCAAACAAGAAATACTCTTTAAGTAAAATATTAAACTAATGGAAATCTTTATTTTACTCACCCCTTCGTAATCTAGACTTGCTGTAGTTCCAAAAAGGTGTCTCAAAAGAAAATATCAGATTTTCAAAATCATTGATTTGATGGGGAAAAATAATAATTTTACTGATAGATACATTCATTGATAACTACTTTTAACTATCAAGACAACAAACTTCAGTTTTGAACTACCTTATGCTCTTCTGAGCTTCCATAAGCTTTGAAAATATTATTAAAAAAATGAACTATCATAGTGTAGAGAGCTTTTTTGTATACGGGCATGTAATGAACTCAGAGGAATCCTATTCATTTGTAACTAGCTCCTTCTACACAGCATCCTACATCTGGCATTAGGGATTGTACGAGGTTCTCCTAAGAAAATGGTTACCAACTAGCAACCCAAAAAAGACTGATAATTTTATTTTAATTGGCATTATTGCTCTGTGGAGCTCACAAAGCAGGAAACCAATTATAACGAACATCTAACATGTGTTTTAAGTACCAAGTACGTGAAATTTAGATGTCCCTCGCATTTCTACAGAGTGAAAATGAATGGGCAATAGATAGTAAGAAAATAAAGAAAGTGCACCTGTTTTATTGGCATAAAGACTACAAGAATTAAAAACATTAGACGATTCGTCTGGTGCATATAATTGCTACAAAACAATTCCATCTACATGACCTTACCTTATAAATGTGTAGACATTTATTTGGATGAATTTACAAGTGAGAATTAAGCATTAAATCTCTATGAACACTTTAATACTCCAATAGATATTTTGAGGGTGAAAGTCTTGAGAAAGGCAGTCCTGGTTCAGCAATACAACCAGTTCTAATTATTAAAGATACACATATATTCTGACTAATATTTTATATCCTACCAAACTATGCAGCTTAGACAGAAATCAGGGTTACCCTGACCATTCCAATTTGATATCACTACAGCTGACAGCTTAAGTATGGTAGAGCCTGTTGTAGCTCCCCTTCTTTCACAGTAAATTCAAATTCTAGCTGAATCTCACCTCATTGCCTGCATGATGAGAGAGAGAGAGTCCAGCATGTATTTAGAGATGTAACACAGAATGGAGAAAACACTTGAGACAATAACCAAAAAAAATGTTTACCGGACTGATATCTTATCATGAGCAGGTGGAAGCCTGGAAACCTGTAGTGAAGGGTTAAACATACTGCCAAAACATAAATCGTTCTACAAATAGTCAAATTTGAACTTACATTAGAATGTAAGTGGAAACAAATTGCTAAAAATTCATGCCACTTAAAAAGATAAAATAATAACTGTGTTTGAATCTCATTTTAGGTGCCTGCTAACATACCTAAAAAATCTTATCCCATGTTAACCTACAAAATGCTGGCTAGTAGATTTCTAGTTTCCCAAACCTCAATCATCCATTGACGAAAAAAAACTAGTTATTCCATTCAAAATCTATTAATTAATCAATTCATAGCTAAGTCTAATTAATTTGGCATAAAGCCATTAAGTTTAGTCTCTCCTTAAAATGAATAGCTAATCAATTTAAGAAAATCAAACCTAATCAGACAATTCTAAACAGCCTTTCATAAAAGCATTGCTCCAGGACCTCAAAAGGCTTCCATCACCTTGTAGAAATGGGAAAAAAATAAAACACTTTCAGGGATTCAGAACTTATCCTAATAAAACTTATTAACAGAATGTAAGTGGAAACAAATTGCTAAAAAATCATGCCACTTCAACAAATAAAATAAAATAAATGCACATGGCACAACATGTTGGTGAGTGGACATATGGACATTGTGCCTTAATTAATTCTAGGCACATACTACTGGTATTGAGCTTAAATTTCCATTAAAATTGGATAAACTAGCCAGAATTTTATTCTGATTGAATGAAATCAATGATTGACAAATAGGGAATAAGAGGAAAGCTTGGACTGCCATTTTCTTCACTCCTTACCCCGATGCTCGGTGCTTGATTGTCTTGTTGAAGGAGGGCATTTCCAGGGATTCAAAATCATGATCAACAAGAGATCTGGATAAATGACAAAAGAAAAAAATAAAGTTAACCCTGAATTTCACTAGTCAAGCAAACAGTTAGGTAGGGAGTCCAAATAAACAAATTTGAAATCTGTTGAGTTTAGGTCTGAATTTGGATGTGTCATAATGAAAAATTTCCTTAATATTCATTGGTCCAAAGGGAAAAATATTTAGAAAATAAAATCAAACCTCAATATATCCCTTCAGCTAAATATCACATGGATATCTATCTGCCAAACATCTCTCTAGATATTGTTTCAAGAACCTTTTTTCTAATCTGAGTATCTGTAAATGTTGGTAAGTAGGTGTTGCCAGTTAGCACTCACTTTTGTACAAGTATTGGGGTCTTGTGTAGGATAGTGCACAAGTTTTGCCGGGATTTGAGAAACTGCACAACGGTGAAGAACACACCCCTCCACACAAGCAGGAAAGCTACACAAACAGCAATGAAGACCAGTGCACAAATGGCATCTCACATCACAGTGTAACAGATCTGGCTGCAAACAAAAGCTTTTATCATTAAAAAATAATCCAATAGAGCAAATACCCATAGATGGAGAGTTTCCAAAACTGTTAGGGTTTGAAGAAAGGGTTAAAACTTACATGGAGCAGGCTGTGTGATGTACAAATTCATTTCTTGGTCCATTGCAAGATGACTACGGCGAAGCTGCGTTTGGTGGCGGCAGCAGTGGCAGACCGGGCAGAAATGCATGGTGTCCTCGCACAGCAAAGAGACGGATGGAACAAACTCCTCCTCACCTCCCTCACCAACATCACGCTGGCGGCACTCGTTCTCCAGGGTTTACCCCATAATAATAGTAATAATGTTGCTGCCACCCTTTTCTATGGCCTCTCCACAGCTTTGATCTGCGGTGTGAACAAAATGCAGCCTTCACAGTTAGCAGAGGAGCAGAGAATGGCGGCACGGCTCTTCCGGCAGCTCAACATGGACATCCACACAAACCTTGCTCTGCCTCCCCACCTTCAGCAGGAGCAGAGTGCCGACTCCTTCCTCGCCAAGGCCTTCTTCTACATCAGTGTCTGCAAGGGGCCACACGCGTCCATGCTGGAACCCATGAGGACATGCAAATCTCAAACCAGCGACAAGTTGAAATTGGATCACACGCCGAGACGCAGCAAAAAGAAAGGAAACCCTATGCAAAGACAAGCTAAAAGTTTAGCTTTGATTATTGTCATTGCAGAGATATCAACGGGAAAATAATACATAGAAGCTTAGGCTAAACTATCTCAACTAAATTGCCAATGGGCAAACAAATTACCAATGCTACTTAGGTTTAACTTTGATTATTGTCATTGCACGATATCAACGGGAAAATAATACCAAAGATAGACTAAAAAGTTTAAGCTAATTTCGATTATAACACTTGCACAAAGTCCAACGTCCAAAGAAATGTTAACGCCCAAAGAAATGCTATTACGGTGAAAACAATAGTTACCCTGCCGAAGGCAGGGACTAATAATAAGTTATCCTTAATCTAATAAGTTCATGTATTCACATATTAGAATAATTCTATGCAATAGATACATACATTTGAAACTCGTCTTCCTTTATAATCTTCATGGTAATAGTTACAGAATAAATAATAATAATTTGCAATTCAAATGGATTCATAATTGTTGTCATGATAACATCACAATCATGAGTTCTAATTGTTAAAACGCCCTATCGTCAGCACGATTACGAGTATTTTATGATGGTTTGAGCTCCCAGTTGACATTTGATGATTTGAAGGTCGGTCTCTCTTCCAGCTTGTCATATTTGTCGTGATGTTTCACAATAACGGGAAGCATGAAAACAAAACAAAAATCATTCAACTCCTAATTCAATACACTGGAGATTTTTCATCGGGGAAATAAATCATTTTCACGTTACCATTCTCCTTTTTGCTTGAAATTTACAATTTGACTTCCTAAACGTCATTCATTTCAATAGCTTTTTCATCCCGAAAATAAATAATACATAAGGGAACTCATTGTTCATGTGATTCTTTTGTTTATGTCCTTCCACATTACCATTCTCTTTTTTGCCTGAAATTTACAATTTGACACTATTTTTAAATATCATTGACTTCAATAGTCAAAAGGTCAATTCTAACCAATAAAAGTGGGACATATAATTACCACTTTTTATTATGACTGAAATGTAAAATTGCTATTGATTGTTTGACCATTAAAAGATGATATTTAAATAAAGTGCAATTGGTGGTTTACCGCTATTCTTAAATATCAGTCACTTCAACAGTCAAAGGTCAATTTTACCAATAAAAACAGGACAAATATTTACAACTTTTTATTGTGAATGAGGTGTAAAATTACTATTAATTGTTTGACCATTCAATAATATTTAAATAATGTGACATGAAACACAATGTTCATGTGATTAGCTTGTTCATCTTCGTCTCCAGCCAATAACATTTAATATACTTGTCCTCCTTGTCCTTATTTAATCTGTAGAAGGAAGGAGATCAATGAGGCAAACGAACAGCGTTGCTGGTATGCTATTTAATTCAATTATTTTGGAAAAAAGGATTCTCTCTGCTAACACACGATGTCGCTGGAGGCGTTAGCCATGGCGGGCGTTGATTACACAAAGGTTGATGTTAAATCATTTCACAGTCCACGCAAAGAGGATACATGTATTCGCGGCGAAGACTCATTAATTTCAAAAGTTTCTGATGCTGATGAAAAAGTACGGCCCATGACTTTTGAGAAGCCAAGAAAACAGAGATTCGCAAGGCCAAAGGAAACCAAAAGAGTTGTTACACAAGTCAATGACAGTATTATTTGTGTTGAGGATCCAGTGAATATGAAGAATTGTCTGAGAGAATGGGCTAAAAGAGTTGCAGAACTCGCTGTTGGACAGAAGTTGAGCAGATGAATGAATATATCATATTCATTAGTTTAAAGAAGAAACTTTCACAAGCCAGAGCAATAAAAAAAAACTTTTTAATAGTCATAAAAAAAAGCAATAAATATTAAGTTGTGCATAACAACAATCTTTTTTAATCGAAGTAGTGAAATAATATCTACAATAATGAATACGAAATGCATTTTTATGAACATTACAATGAGTTCGAAATAATAGAGGACACATAAAGGAATACAAAGATAAGGATATTAGTTGGGGTATAAGAAAACATGTGTTTGGGCTTTCCATAGGTTTTGACTTTGTGTTATATTATGAATGATTTTTTTGGTGAGCTTGTTAGGTTTTGTTTGTATCTTGCTGAGCGAAACTAATATATCTTTTTGCATTTGGGTGGTGTGTTTTTAATTATTGGTCACTATATGGCACATACATTCATTGATATTGTTGTGGTAAGAATTGTTGATAATGATCATGGCTCCCTCAAGTGCTTGCAAATTTGTCTTGAAGATGTTTCATGAGGTAATGAACCTTTCTCTAACAATTATTTTCCTAATATATTAAAAATCCATAAATTTCACAATATTTGTGCTTAGTTTGAATAGTACACGAGCTTATTGGAAGGAAATTACATGAATAGAAAGGAATAAATCAAAACATAATTCTCCTTTGAAGAAGAAAAACCATCAAACAACCACAAAAATTAATCCAGAGGGTCTCCCCTCTCACAGGACACATAACCAATTACTCATACCACACATTCATTCATAGACAGATCTTCTATTACAATCAATCAAAAGACATAATCAAGATTGCAAACAACAATAAATAATGCTCTCAGAATTTGATTCTTATTCAAACCAACAATTCACATATCTGCAAAACATTATTTACATTATTGGCCTTAGATGGCCCGTTCCACATGCACAGAAACATTCAGTTTTCCCTCTCTACATCACATTGACCTCGGTGCTTTCTCTGCTCCCCTGTCTTGGTGGCCTACTCATTTGATATCCTCACTTTTCTTTGGCAGCGAATACATTGCTATCTCTCTACCATCTCTCCTTTCTTTTTTTTCCCAAGCAGTGAATTTATTTATTTTATTCTAGTTCCTCTTTGTTACCAAAAGCCGCGCTCTCCTCTCTTCTCTAACACTCTACCTTCCTTTGTTTTTAATCTCCCATCACAGAAATAGCAAAATGATATTAATTCCCACCACTTCTACTGAGGTGACTTCATCTGCAAAACGCCCCTTTTCTGTTTGGTATATCTTCTCTGTGGCATCCGCCACCACTAATCTTCCTTCCTTCTTGCTCTCTGGCCACGCCTGATATACTTTGCACAATAATGTTTACTATACCCTTCCTCCTGAGGCCCACGACCCCCTCCTTTGTGGCATTGGGTTTTTTTTATAAAAGCAAACAATCCCTTTGTTGGTTCAAATTTAAGTGAAAAGACATGGAAGGAAGTCTTTAAATCTAAATCAAAGACTCATACTGCCCATAATAACCGCGGCCTTCTCCAGGCAAAATCGGCCAATAAGACATCACACTTTAATAGTGTTAGAACAGATACAATGCACCATATGGGTCGTCGTACGTCTCTATCTATACATAGTAAATAGATAGTGGAAAAATATCAACTTCTTTATGTTGCCTGTGCCCTTTTGAGGCATTTTGTCAAACCTGTATAGTTGGGTGTTCTTGAAAACTAAAAGAAAGGGTAAGCCTTCTTTGTGAAGCTATATCATAGAGACGCACCTCACGCTGGCAAGTGCCAATCACAATCTTCCGATGGTCTTCTTTACTTAAAAAGGTAACTGCAGTGACCCATGTTGGAGTAAATAGAGTAACTTCAAGAGGAAGCTTAAAGAAGCCATAGCTATCAACAATCATCCCTCCAACCTCAATCAGGGTGATGGTTGGAATCTCAGTTTCCCCTGGCACCCCTTACTTTCTATCCTAAGAAACCAACCCATCCACCCTTCTTGACCCTCTTGTTAGTTGGACAGAGTTGTTCTCCTCCCACCTTTTTCTTTACCCTTCCTTCGCTTTTTGTGCCCTCCTTCCCTTCTTTGGGGATCTCCAGTCCCTCCTTTCTCCCTTTGTCACCCTAGTTCATGTTTTTCTTTCTTTTTTGTTTAGCGTCTCTGGTCTTCTTGTTGTAGGTTTTCTTTTTTGTTTTCTTGACTTCTTGCCATGAGGCTAGCTTGGTTTCTTGTTGTTTCATTTCATTTTCGGTGTTTCTCTAGTTGTGTCCCTAGTGTTCTTTTCTGTGGTGCTTTGAGGTCTATTTCCTCCTCTTTTTTATACTTTTTTATGTTTGACTTCTTGTGCTTCATGTTGTGGTTTTTTTTATGCTTTTTGTTTATATATGCATTTGCTCTCTTTTCCACACACACGCGCGCACACACACACACACACATAGATATAGATACACACACACACACACACACACACACACACACACACACACACACACATATATGCTTACGTGTAGGTAGTCGTTTGGTGCCTTAGCTTGCTTGGCCTTTGTTAGATCTTTTTTAAACTTTTTCCCCCCTCCTTTTGTTCAGACCCTAGCCTTTTGTCTCTTAATTCTTTTTTCGCCTAATTTTATTTCTATGTTCTTCTTTCTATGTCTTCCATTCTCATTTTTTTTTGTGCCCATTGGTTTTTCTTATTCATTGGAACTCTTTTTATATTCATTCTTTGCAAGTAGTTAAATTTATTTTCTTTCTTTGTTATGTTTCTTACTTGTTTTCATTATATATATTTGTGTGTGTGTGTGTGTGTGTGTGCATACATATATGGGTATAATTTCAATTTCTAGTTTTTTCTTTTGGGTGTGTATGCATACATATTTGTGTGTTTTAATTTTTTTCTCTCATCTTATTCCTTTGTGTCTCTTTCTTTCTTGTCTATCTTATTGGGTGCCTGATGAATGGGCTTATGTGTGAATAAATTTCCCTTTGTTTGATGTCTAATAATGTGTTTCCTTCTCTCTTATAATTGTTTAGACCTCATTGTCTATTTGTTTTATTCTCTCCCTTGTATTCTTGAACCTATCCTAAAACCATTTTTCTCCTTTGACTTTTTTAAGTTCTCCTTCCTCCCTCTTCCAAACTCCTTGTTCTCTGCGCAACCTTCTCTTGTCTATTTAGTCTGATTTGGTTTGCAATTTCATCATTTTATCCTATAGCTCTCTACATCCTGATGATGGATCACAGAGTTTGATTCGAAATGTTGATGAAAAACTTGCTACACAGTTTAAACCAGAAGCTCAATTGCACAACATTATGGACTATGGAAATTTGATGTGTTTAATAGATCCATACTGTTTCGTGGAGGCACTTTTGCAGTCCATAGCATGGTTACTTTTTCCAGATCCCAAGTGCTCACTTCAATGCCTTTTCCTCCGCAAGTGACATATTTCTCACTTCCATCAACTTGGCAACATGACACACTTCTAGATCCATAAATTTTCCAGCCACGTGGAGAATCAAGTGGCATGGAAATTGCATGTGAATTTGTTCTTCTTCAAAGGATCTAATAATAGCATTCTTTTTTCACATGGGCTGAGATATATGATGCCTGATTTACTCTGCATAGAAACTACAAACAAAGACATTGCTTTACTTCGAGACCCATCACTCTATGCCAAGATCGATTTCAAGTTTATGCAGCTGCGACAGGACAACAAAATTGGGTACTTGAACCGAAAATTGGCTTTTTCTATAACTTTTTCCCAAGAGTTCAAAAACTCACGAAAACTTATAGAGGTGTCTCATTCAACATTTTGAAGCCATCCATCAAGTTATTATGTGTCAAACCTCATGAAACATCAAGATTTTAAAGTTTCACCAATCTGCCAATGCAAGTCGTGAAACAATTATATCTCCAAAACTAGGAAGAATCTGATCACAAAATCTTAGACATCAATTCCAGAACGGATTCAACAACCTTCTCGTAAGAGGATTCATCATCAAACCTCATCAATCCACCGAAATAATTATTTTTGTGAAGACATCCTATTATGTGTCAAAATCGACAACCGGCGAAAACTAGTTTCCTGCCAATCTGACCACACCATGTGTCCCCAATGCTATGAGAGGCCAAAATAAAACCTAAGAAAATCAAAATTGAAATAAAAAAATAAAAATCTTTTTGGGTGATGCTGATTGCATGTGCGACCGAGTGCTCCTACATAAAAAATGG
Organism: Cunninghamia lanceolata; assembly: GCA_027924645.1. NCBI lineage: Eukaryota > Viridiplantae > Streptophyta > Pinopsida > Cupressales > Cupressaceae > Cunninghamia > Cunninghamia lanceolata. Next base: position 8,408,520 of record BSBN01000118.1, read on the forward strand.
TGCCTTTTATTAATATTTTTCATTTCACTTTCATTTTAAACATTTTGTCCTAATGAATTTTTAACTCTATTCCTCTACCTCTTTCTCACTATCTCTCTCCCAATTTATTTCTCTATCTCTTTGTCTATCTCTCTCTACATCTCTATATTTTGTCTTTATCTATCTTTTGGTCTATCTCTCTTTCCCTCTTCCTCTCTTTCTATCAATCCCCCTCTCTATTGTTCTTCTCTTTGTGTGTGTGTATAACTCCATGTAAAATTACCCTTTCTAGGTCTTAAATGTGAGTTAATCCGATGTTAGAAATGAAGGAAACCACTACAATATGGAAATATGAAATAAACTTGCAAATCTGAACCAATACTGTAGAAAATCAAATGGAGATGTAAACTAGCATCAAAGAAATCAGCAATACGCAAGAGCCATATACATAACACATGGATTTACCTGGAGAAAACCCTTTTGGGTAAAAAATTCCACCAAGAAAAGAGGGAAAACTTGTATTATCTTGAAGAAGATTATAATACAAAGAATTTTATCAGTCTTGCATCCAATCTGACACAACCTGTGTACCTGCAAACAAATTCATGCTCAACGCTTCCTCTCTAGCTTCTGTTAAATAATAAAATTTCAAGCTTGTAGAAGAAGCCACCCAAACATGGCATCCAACTTGGGATAAGCAATATTTAATGTCTTATAGCTGTCATAGGAAAATTTAAATGCTCCTCCTTAAGATTCCCACTAACATGCCAAAAATAGGCTCCATTATGTCACACCATCATAAGATGCTCTATCATAACATACTACTAATAGTTGATTCCTTACAACATGTAAGGCACTAACAATAGTTGGTGCTCTTACACCTATCATAAACCAAATATAGATTTGGGTGCCCCTATTTCACCTGTAGTAGTCCCGAGGTCAAAAGTAGATAGTAACTACTCTCGGTAAATAATTAGTTACTGCTGCCAGTGAATAATTAATTAACATATACTAGTATAAAAAATTACCATGTCAGTGGATTCCTCATCTCTTATGATTGCATTAACAACTATAATAATAGGAGTAAATAATTAATCAAATTTACAAGGTTCATGACACCTTAATCCTAACATTCTCCCACTTGAAATCATACATTGTAAATACAACCATAGGAAAACATAAATCAACTAAGTACAAGAAATAGGGCCTATGGCCTCCCTGCACCAAGTGAAATTTTCTGTGCTAATAGGTTTGGTAAGATAATCTACAAAATTCAAGTGAGTGTCAATTTTCTTCAACTCAATCTACACATTTGCAACCATTTCTTGAAAAAAGTGGTATTGAACATCCACATGCTTAGTCCAAGCATGATGCATTGGATTCTTGACCAAACAAATTTCACTCTGGCTATCACAACCAATTTAAATAGTCCTACAATCAAAACCAATACTTGTACACAATCTTTGTAACCAAACAACCTCCTTAGCGATATGAGTAGTAGCCATATACTCTGCTTCGGTGGTGGACAAAGCAACCGTGGGATGCCTCTGATTCATCCAACTTAGAGCTCCTCCAAACAAAGTAGACACATAGCTACTAGTGGACCTACGACTATCCAAGTCACTTGCCCAATCTACATCAACAAAACCATGTATGTCCAATGCCTTATCCACACTGTTAGTACCAAAATAAACCAAATAGTAATCAGAAGTACCACACAAATATCTTAACACCCTCTTTGAATAATTCCAATGTTCTCTACTAGGGTTAGACATAAGCTTTCTCAAAACTCCCATTCCCTGAATAATATCTGGCCTAGTGCACACCATTGCATATATCAAACTTCCTACAACACAAACATATGGCACATTAGAAATATACTCAAAATCATCTTCACACTTGGGGCAAATATCTAGTGTAAGCTTAGTGCCAACTAGTAAAGGAATTCTAATTGGCTTATAGTCCTGCATATTAAATCTGTGTGAAATAGTATTCACATACTTACTTTGAGATAACCAAAGTTTTATGTTACCTCGATCTCTTCTAATTTCCATTCCCAATATGTACCTTGCTGCCCCCAAATCCTTTATCTCAAATGCACCTAAAAGTTGAGCTTTCAGCTCACTAATCATATCCTTGATGTTACTGAAAAACATGTCATCCACATACAAGGCAACAATTAGTATTCAATCATCAATACATTAAATGTAAGCACATTGATCTTCTTCAATTCTTACAAAACTTAATTTCAATATAAAAGAATTAAAATCTTGATACCACATAATGACGGGACTATTTCAAACCATAAAGAGACCATTTTTACTTGCAAACAAGGTGTTCTTTCCCTTTTACCTCAAAACCTTTAGGTTGTTGCATGTGAATTTCTTCTTCTAGATCTCCATGCAAAAAAGCATGCTTAACACCCATTTTCTCAATTTCAAAATCATAACTAGCAGATATGGATAAAATAAATCTAATAAAAGATAATTTAGCATAGGAGAGAAAATTTTACCAAAATCAACTCTCTCTATGGGAGTACACCTTGGCTACCAATATAGCCTTGTAGTTTTCCAATGAACCATTTTCTCCAAACTTCTTTTTGTCTAGACCCACTTACAACCAATGGCCTTCCTTCCTTTGGGAAAATGAAAAAGATCCTAGTTATCACAAGAGTCTAATGCCATCATCTCCTCTTGCATGGCTAGTTGCCAAGACTCACTATCATCTGCAAGAATGGCTTCCCTGTAGGATCTAGGCTCATCGTCAGTATTCAATAAAGAAAATACACAACAAAAATTTGGTGGCCTATACCTATCAACTAGATTTCATTATTTAGTGGATCTTCTCAAGGGTGGAGTAAGTGATTCTTCCTCATGTTCTTCTATATGCTCAACTTCTATAATAACAGAGTCTTCTTCATCAAAACTTTGACTTGAACCTTCTTCTTCTCCATCCTCAAATCCATCATTCTATTCTTCCTGATGTGCATCTTCTTGCTGTAAATCAAAATGCACTTTATTTTTTCTTTCTTTCTCTTCTAGTTGTATAGGATCAGAAATATCATTAAGTTCCCTAAAAAATCACATCTCTAGAATGTATAATTTTCTTCATTAGAGGATTTCAAATTTTATATCCTTTAACATTCTCACCATATCTAATGAAGATGCATTTCTATGCTTCTCGATCCAACTTAGAATGTTTTTCTTTAGGCACATGAATAAAAATCTTATAGCCAAAAACCCTTAAATGTGAAACAGAAGGCTTCTTACCTATCCACACTTCATAAGGAGTAGAATCAATAGCCTTACAAGGAGATCTACCAAGTAACAAGTGGTACTCACAGTTTCTACCCAAAAGAATTTATCTAACTATGCATGGCTCAACATACTTCTAGCCCTTTCCATAAGTGTTTAGTTCATCCTTTCTACAACACCATTCTATTGTGGTGTTTATTGAGTTGTCTTTTGTCTTATGATACTTGCATGCTTATGAAACTCATCAAATTATTTAGATAAATATTCCCCTCCATTGTTAGATCTCAATACTTTTATTTTCAATCATGATTAGTTTTATACTAAGACTTTAAAATCCTTAAACTTAGTGAAAACTTAGATTTATGCTTCATAAAGTAAATCCATGTAAATCTGAATACATCATCAATAAAGGTAACAAAATAACATGACTTTCCAATTGAATTATTATCCATAGGACTAAACACATCCATATGAATAATTTCTAATTTGTCCTTTACCTTATTACTTCCTAAAGGAAAAGACGCTCTATTTTTCTTACCAAACACACCGTGCTCATAGAAATCAAAGTGGTTATCAAAATAAGAGAAACCATCTAACAACTTTTGATTGATAATAGTTTTAAAAACATTTTTTAATTATGTGGCCCAATCTACGATACCACGACATAGATCTATTTTTATTTTTTCAATCACATAGGTGGATGTGCAAATAGTAGTGGCATCAAGCCTAAACAGAGTTCTCATTGTTGTTCCCCTTTCTACCACCAAGCTTCCTCTCACCAATCTACAACCATGCTTGTTAAATTTTACATGCATTCTCAAATCATTCAACTTTGAAATAGAAATAAGATTTCTAGCGAAACCCGGAATATGTAAAACACCAAGGAGGGTTTTAATTCTCCCATCACTGAAACACAACAATACATGTCCTTGTCCAACTATCATATATGTAGTGTTGTCACCAAGGTAGACATTAGCTCCATCATAATCTTTGTATGTGGAGAACCACTCATTATGAGGAGTCATATGATAAGAGCATCTTGAGTCAACCAACCAATGAATTCATTAGATACAACATTACAAGCAAAAAGTAAAACCTCATCACCTACATCAAAAGAATTTTTGGTAGAGGAATCTTACTATTTCCTTTTTTCTACATTCCTTCTTCACATGTCCCCTTTTACCGCAATTCCAACACTTAATTATGTTCTTCATTCCAGGAGTTTTAGACCTACCTTTTGATTTGTCCTTAGGGCCTTTTTGATTGCCTTTTGGTCCTCTTTATTTAGACCTTCCCTTGACATTAAGAGCATCCACTAAGCTATCCATAGCCTTCTTCCTCATTTCCTATGATAATAGAGTTGCAACAATAGCATCCATCTTTGGATCTTCAAGGTTAACAGTGATAGAAAGAATGAAATTCTCCCAAGACCCAAGTAAAGAAAAAAGAAGCATAATACATTTGTCTTCTTCCTCAATCTTAAAATCAATAGAGGCTAATTGCATCACAATTAAATTAAAAGAATTTAAATGCTTTGCAATAGATTCACCTTCCTTCATCTTAAGAGAAAATAAATTTTATTTTAAATACAATTTATTTACCAAACTCTTGGATTGATAATTATCAGTCAACTATTTTCATAAAGCATATGCAGTCTTTTCCTCAAAGACATTCAGTAGAATAGTGTTTGCAAGACATAACTAAATTGTGCCCCATGCTTTTTGTCCAATCTATCCCACTCTTATAGACTAACATCATTGGGTTTCTTTTCCTTTGATGTTGTCAACCATTAATCCCTCTCTTCAAGGAGACTCTCCATTTTTAGCTTCTACAGCTTGTAGTTTGTTCCATTAAATTTTTCAATGTCCAACCAAATGGAGATGCCACCGTAATTTCCACACACACAAATCTGTAAAACCAAAACTCCCATTGCAGCATCGAAAAAACCATCACACTTCCACCCAATAAACAAAGTTGGCCAGGCTCTAATACCAAATGTTAGAAATGAAGAAAACCACTACAATATGGAAATCTGAAATAAAATTGCAAATATAAAATAATACTGTAGAAAATCAAATGAAGATGTAAACTAGCATCAAAGAAATCAACAATACTCAAGAGCCATATACATAACACATGGATTTACGTGGAGAAAACCCTTTTGGGTAAAAAACTCCACCAAGAAAAGAGGGAAAATTTATATTATCTTGAAGAAGATTACATTACATAGAATTTCGTCAATCCTGCATCCAATCCGACACAACTTGTGTACCTACAAACAAATTCATGCTCAACACTTCTCTAGCTTCTGTTAAATAATAAAATTTCAAGCTTGTAGAAGAAGCCACCAAAGAATGGTGTCTAACTTGGGATAAGCAATATTTAATGTCTTACATCTATCATAAGAAAATCCAAATGCCCCTCCTTGAGATTCCCACTAATAGGCCAAAAATAGGATCCATTATGCCACTTACATCGTCATAAGATGCTCTATCATAATCGTCATAAGATGCTCCACCATAATAGACTAATAATAGTTGATTATTTACAACACATGTAAGGCACTAACAATAGCTAATGCTCTTACACCTATCATAAACCAAATATAGATTTTGGCACCCCTATTTCACCTATAATAATCCTGAGGTCAAAAGTAAATAGTAATCACTACTGGTAAATAATTAGTTACTGCTGCCAGTAAATAATTAATTACCGTACTAGTAAAAATAAATTACTGTGTTAGTGGATTCCTCATCCCTTATGATTGCATTAACAATTACAATTATAGGAGTAAATAATTAATCAGATTTATAAGGTTGATGGCACATTAATCTTAACAATTGGGTCCTTAATAAAATGAGGTGAACTGCTTTGAATCCACCACCTCATGGAGAAATGACTAATAAAAAGGTAGCCTCTCTCTCTCTCTCTCTCTCTCTCTCTCTCTCTCTCTCTCTCTCTCTCTATCTTTCTCTCTATATCTCGATCTCTCCCTCTATATCTTTCTCCCTCCCTCCCTCCCTCTACACCTCTCTCTATCAATGTATGATCAAAAGTGAGCCTCTCTCTCTCTCTCTCTCTCTATATATATATATATATATATATATATATATCCCTCCCTCTCTCAAGTTATGTCTCTTTTCTCTCTTCTTCTATCTCTCTTTCTTTATCTCCCCATTGACAAATGGTTGATACAAAGTCAATATATGTTTTCTCTATTTCTTTTTACCTCTATTTCTCCTATATGTATTTCTCTTTTTCTCACTCCCCTTCTTCGTTCCTCTATCTCTCTTTCTTCCTCTCTCTTTCTCTTTCTCTCTATCTCTTCCCCCTCTCTCTATCTCTATCTCTGTCTCTCTCCCTGTTTATTTGTCTATCTCTCTACTTCTCTCTTTTTCTCTATATATTTTTTTATTTAAATATTTAGACTTATGTTTTTTTAAGCTATTTACTCTATAGTCATTCACTTTGATTCCCTTATTTTGTGGGGATACATAGACATTGTGGGAGATGCTAAAACAACAATGATGATGAATCTCTCTCTCTCTCTCTCTCTCTCTCTGTATATATATATATATATATATATATATATATATATATATATATATATATATATATATATATATATATATATATACTTTTTGTCTCCCTCTCTATCTCTGTATTTGTCTTTGTCTCTCTAGCTATATCTCTATCTATCTATCTCCCTCTCTATGCCTCTCCCTCTATCTCCCTTTCTATCTCTCTACCCATCTCTATTTATTTGTCCTTCCCTCTTGATGCAGGAGAATCCCTGGTTCAAGAGCAATCTTGTATCAACCAAAAATATTTGCATTTCAGTTTGTTTTCAGTTTAGTTTGTTTCTTTTAATTTTCTAGTTCAATCAAAAGCAATTTCTACATTTTGGTCTGCATTTTACCACAGTTGCATTTCAAACCTTGTGGAGCTAGACTTAGCATCTACATCATATCCAAAATTTAGAGATCCGCACTTCAATACCAGAAATATATTACTATCAGAAGTTTGACTGTTCTCAGAACAGAGCATCCGGATAATCACAGATAACCAGCTGAAGGAGAAACTTGCAGAAGCATTTCCCAACCTTTGAAGCCTAATGATACATTGTTCAATAATCTTTGGTTCGAGGCCGACCTTCCCAGGAGATCCACACATCATTTCTGTTGAAATAAGGGCCGACAAGTGAGAGGGGGGGTGAATCAGTTGTCTCAAAAACTTTATCTTTTTGTTGTATCTAATCTTCTTTTACACTTATTAACAGATTAATGATATAACCATAAAAGTATAAATCAACAACACATGAGCAGAAACATAATCAACACATATGACACCAGGATTTTTACATGGAAACCTGGTTAAGGGAAAAACCACGATGGGGGTTAACCCACAAGATTTATTCTCTATTAAAAGAATAGAAATGGGGAAGGCACATGCCTTCAGGGCACACTGCCTAGAGCTCACTGCTCAAAGAGGCTCACTACCTACATAACATTTATAAGTTTATCATAGAAAGATTGAACTGGAAAATAACATCTTCTTCATGCAAAGGTTAGTTCCATTTAAGTGCATAATACTCCTGCTCTGCCCCCAAACAATTCTTTGCTATCTCCTCATTCTTTAATGCTCTTCCTCTTCTGCTCTTCTTCTTTTCTACTCTGCCTTTCTTCCTTTCTTAGGATCTTATCATTTTCACACAAGGATGATTTTCCACAACTCAACCACACATATTTATATGCTTCATCAACCTTGGAATAAACATCAAGGTCGGCACTACAAAAATCTGACTTACTACGAATCACTATACTGTTGGCCAAACATAGCTGGGACCCAAACCTTCCTAAAATATCATACCACACTTCGTAGAACCTCTCTTAGATTATCCACAACATGCACAAAGCATCCGATCGGCCAAGACTGGAAAGAACAGCAACACCCAAGGAGAAATCTTCATCCACAAGATCAACCCTCAATGCGGACCACCAACACAACAGGAACTTGATTCAGAGACCACCACAAGCACAATGAAATCAACAGGAATGACTGCACCACCTCATATCACCAGAAACACTTGCACCTTCATCTGGGAACTCAAGAACACCAACTGTCATGACTATCACACTAGAAAGATCGCTTGTGGACCTCCAAACTATGAACCACTTGAGTTGGGGACACACACCAACATCCCAAACACACCTCTAGATCTACAGATCATAATATTCCAATGTGGATCAATCCAGACCAGATTTCTGTCACTCTGTCACCTTTGAATAATTGCAAAACCTAGTTCTACTCAGATAGCCATAACTTCACCAATTCTCCATGCAGACCTCTCAAATCTTGGCTAGAGTAACTTCAGACAATCATCTATAAACCCTTTAATTTGTAGACTCTTATTTTCATCCTACTTGGAATGTGGAGTAATCTACTTCATTGAACTACACTATTTTCACTGTCTCTGACAGAGAGATATGTAACTCACTTGTTTCTTCTGGAGGGGCTAAGTTTCTCAATATCCTCAACATACAAGTCTTCTAAACAAGCAATAGAATAAGATATAGTTGACACTAATGACAACAAGGATATATTGACATCAATGACAACACCGGTTAGGCACATATTTGCAACAATCTCCCCTTTGTCATTGATGGCAACATATGATGTGAAACATTGTTTCAACCATCAAGACAAGAACTTCTCACCCTTTCTCTTATCACATATGCAATCACTTTCTTCACTGCTCCCCCTTTCACCAACAACTACTTACTTTCATTTTTTTCACATGAATTCTCTCCCCCTTTGACATCAATGGCAAAGGGCACATATTTGCAGTCATCTATTAGCATACAAACTACTCTTCCTGAGTAGTATCAAGTCTTAAAACCAATCTGGATCACAAGATATGATTGTGAGTTCCACCAGACTAATGCATATTAGTGCATCTTAGTTCTGAACATGAGGGGTAATTACCCCTAGCTTCCCTTTGAGATACTCAAAAGTGTCCTTAGGTAGCGGCTTAGTGAAGATGTCTGCAATCTCATCTTTTGAAGAGACAAACTCTAATCTGACTTTATTCTCATTTACCTTCTCTCTCAAAAAGTAAAACTTGATGGATATATGCTTTATCTTTGAATACAATATCAGATTCTTTGAAATGTTTATTGCACTTGAATTATCACAGAATATTGTGATAGGCTCTTCAAACACAACTTTGATATCCTTCAACATTTGCTTCATCTACAAAACTTGAGTACAATTACTTGCTACTACTATGGACTCTACCTACAGAGATATTGCCTCCTATGTTTTGCTCAACCAAGAAACCAATCTCTTTCCCAAGAAAAATGCACCTCCACTAGTACTCTTCCTGTCTTCCACATCTCCTGCCCAATCAGCATATGTGTATGCATGAAGAGTGAAATCATCACCCTTAGGATACCATAGGCCATAGTTAGATGTTCCCTTCAGATATCTAAAAATTCTTTTGACTGCTACAACATGAGATTCTCTAGGATCATCTTGCAATCTAGCAACAAGGCCAACTGCATTCATAATATCAAGTCTGGTATGAGTTAGATAAAGCAGTCCTCCAATCATTGATCTATACCTCTTCTGATCTGCCTTAGGGGAATCATCATCTTTACTCAACTATCCAGTTACCATAGGAGTACTCACTGGTTTTGAATCCTCCATTCCAAACTTTTTCAACAACTCTTTCACATACTTAGACTAAGATATGAAGATGCCTTTTTCTGACTGAATGATTTGCAGACCTAAGAAGAAATTCATTTCACCAAGCATGGACATCTCAAATTCACTTTGCATCTGATCAAAAAAAAATTTACACATGCTGTCATTTCCACCAAAGATGATATCATCAACAAATACCTCAACAATCAGGATGTGTTCATGATCAATTTTGAAATAAAGATTACTATCAAAAGTGCCTTTGCTAAATCCTAACTTTAGTAGATACTTATCTAGTCTTGCATACCAAGCTCTTGGGGCTTGTTTAAGTCCATACAATGCTTTCTTCAATCTGCAGACCATATCTCCTTGATTAGACAATTGGAATACTTCTAGTTGCTCAATGTAGACTTCTTCCAATTCTCCATTCAGGAATGCTGACTTGACATCCATCTAGTAAACTTTGAAATCCTTGCAAGCAACAAAGGCAAGAAATAGTCTGACTGCTTCAATTCCTATCACTAGAGAAAAAGTTTCTTCAAAATCAATTCCCTCTACCTAAGAATATCCTTTACACACCAATCTTGCTTTGTTTCTCACAACTTCACCATCTTCATTCAATTTATTAAGGAAGACCCATTTAGTTTCAATTACATTTTTGTCTTCAGGTCTAGGAACAAGATCCCAAGTGTGATTCTCCTCAATTTGCATTAATTCTTCTTCCATTTCTTTTGTCCAACTTTCATCATTGCATGCTTCATTCACTAATTTTGGTTCAATCTTTGAAATTAAACAATACTCCACTTGTTCTTCAACAATTTTCCTTCTAGTTTGAACACATTTATTTCTATCTCCTATGATCTGATCTTCAGAATGATTCAACCTTACATACCTGGGAGTTTTGAGATTTTCTTAGGCTTCTGATTCTTGAACTTCTTCCTCAGCATTTTCACTAGCTTCTAGAGTCACTGGATTTTCTAGAGCAATCTGAATTTGAGCTTGAACTTGCTTTTCATTTTTATCATCTGATTCATATCCACATAACTTAGAGAGTTTCTCCATGCTGTCATCTACTTTGACATTAGCACTTTCTACAATCTTTTTCAATCTCTTGTTAAAGCACTGGTATGCCTTGCTTTGGTTAGAATAACCCAAAAATATTCCTTCATCACTCCTTGCATCAAACTTGCCTAAATCTTCATCTCTTTTGATATAACATTTACTACTGAAAACTCTAAAGTATGTCACAGTAGGAGCATTACCAAACCAAAGTTCATAAGGTGTTTTACCAGTATTACCTTTGATCTGCACCCGGTTAAGAGTGTAGACAACAGTACTCACAGCCTCTCACCAATAGATATGTGGAACATTTTCCTCCATCATCATGGTTCTAGCAGCCTCTTGAATAGTCTGGTTTTTCCTTTCCACAACTCCATTCTGCTGAGGAGTCCTAGGAGCAGATAATTGTCTTCTTATTCCATGCTTTTCACAAAATGCATTAAACTCACCGGAGGTAAACTCTCCACCTCTGTCAGATCTCAGACATTTTACTTTCACACCAATCTCATTCTCTACCCTAGCCTTGAACACCTTGAATTTGTCAAGAACCTCTGATTTCTCTTTCAAGAAAGTGACCCACATCATCTAGGAGTAATCATCAATTAGCAACATGAAGTATATGTCTCCTTCCAAACTTCTAACTCTAGTAGGACCACACAAATTAGTGTGCACAAGTTCCAACAATCCACTTGAAGATTGTTCTTTACTTTTGAATGTAGTTCTTATCTGTTTGCCCAACTGACATTCCTTACACGTGCTATTAGCAGGTTTTACAAGCTTTGGAAGATCTCTTGACAATGTTATCAAAGTTTACATGACACATTCTCCTATGCCATAACCAACTCTGATCAATCTGAGCAACCAAACTTCTTTTACCAGTGCAACTTAAATGAAAGATATTGCCTCTAGTCTGTGTACCAGATGCAATCTCAGTTCTGGAGCATTCCAAAATTTTGCATTTTCCATCCTTGAATCAAAGGTCATACCCTTTGTCAACTAACTGTCCAACACTGAGAAGATTATGCTTCAACCCTTCTACATACAAAACATCATTAGTGTTGTGCTTACCGTCAAAAGATATGGATCCTCTACCTTAGATTCTGCCAGCTGAATTGTCTCCAAACTTCACAATTCTACCTTCATATCTTTCCATACTTACAAACTTACTTTTATCACCTGTCATATGATGAGAACATCCATTGTCAATCACCCATTCATCCTTTTCTTCAACCTAAGAAGCCATTGCACTTTCCACATTCACATAGCTATCAGATTCAGTAGGCACCAGATTCTCGTATTTGATAGCAATGAACACCCATTCATTTCCAGATGTACAAGTTCTCTTGTCAGATTCATCATCTGTAACTTCTTCATCAGCAACTTCTTGGACATAGTAGCATTTCTTCTGAAACCTAGGTCTGTTAGGGTTTGGCTTTGAAACCCTCTCCGGACATCTTGAGGCAAAATGACCAATCTTATTGCAAGCAAAACATTTGAAAGGTAACTTTCCTTCATACTTCCTAGATCCTCTTGGTAATGTTTTGGCAATAAGGGCTTCAATTTCTTCAAGCTTTTTTTCATCTTCTTCAAGTTCCTTCTTTGCTTTCTCATATTTGGTTACACTTCTTAAGGAGCTGTCACCTAGATCAAATCTTTGCTTTCTAGAAATACTAGCCTTAAAAGTAGATTTTGATTTAGGAAGGGAATCACCAAACTCACTCATTTCAAATGCTGAGAGCTTGCCAACCAACTGATCCCTTGTAAGAGTTGTCACAGTCCTGATTTCCTCAATAGTAGCAACTCTATGCTTTTATGAAGCGGGTAAGGATCTGAGCACTTTGCCAACAATCTCTGATTCTTCCAATGTTCCACCAGCACACCTGATATTGTACACAAGTTTTCTGCATGTAGGAAGTGATGTTTTCATCTTCACTCATCCTCAAATTTTTTTATCTACCCTTTAAGCTCTGCAACTTAGCACATTTGACATATTCATCACCTTCATATAGAGTTTCCAACTTCTTCTAGATTACATGAGTAGTTTTCGATTCCAGGACATTTGTCATTTCTGTATCAGTCGAGGCACTCAACAAAGCTTCTTTAGCTCGAATGTTGTTTTCAGCATCTTTGAGTTCATCTGGAGTTGAAGGACCTTTCTTCGGAGGTGTATACTCATCTTTTGTTATCAACCAATAAGCATCACCCATGCATTACAAATGGCACTCCATGCGACTCTTCCAAAGAGATGAATTTGTTCCATCAAATCTCAGACTATCCTTCTTATAATTTGACATCTTGGATCTCCTCAAGCAGTCAAGCTTCTTTTAGAGGAACCGACTCTGATACCAATTGTTGAAATAAGGGCCGACAACTGAGAGGAGGGGGGTGAATCAGTTCTCTCAAAAACCCTTATCTTTTTGATGTATCTAATCTTATTTTATACTTATTAACAGATTAATGATATAACCATGAAAGCATAAATCAACAACACGAGCAGAAACATAATCAACACATATGACACTAGGATTTTTACGTGGAAACCCGATTAAGGAAAAAACCAAGCTGGGGGTTAACCCACAATATTTATTCTCTATTAAAAGAATAGAAATGGGGAAGGCACATGCCTTCAAGGCACACTGCCCAGAGCTCACAGCTCAAAGAGGCTCACTGCCTATAGAACATTTATAAGTTTATCATAGAAATATTGAACTAGAAAACAACATCTTCTTCATGCAAAGGTTAGTTCCATTTAAGTGCATAATACTTATGCTTTGCCCCTAAACAATTCTTTGCTATCTCCTCATTCTTTAATGCTCTTCCTCTTCTGCTCTTCATCTTTTCTGCTCTACCTTTCTTCCTTTCTTAGGATCTTATCATTTTTGCACAAGGATGATTTTCCACAACTCAACCACACATATTTATATGCTTCATCAACCTTGGAATAAACATCAAGGTTGGCACTACAAACATTTGACTTAATGTGAATCACTATACTATCGGCCAAACATAGTTGGGAACAAAACCTTCCTCGAACAACACACTACACTTCGTAGAACCTCTCTTAGATTATCTGTAACATGCACAAAGCATCCGGTCGGCCAAGACTAGAAAGAATAGCAACACCTAAGGAGAAATCTTCATCCACGAGCTCAATCCTTAATGCGGACCACCAACACAATAGGAACTTAATTCAGAGACCATCACAAGCACAATGAAATCAACAGGAACGACTGCACCACCTCATATCACCAGAAACACTTGCACCTTCATTCAGGAACTCAAGAACACCAACTGTCATGACTGTCACACTAGTTGTGGACATCCAAACCACGAACCACTTGAGTTGGGGACACACACCAACATCCCAAACACACCTCTAGATCCGCAGATCATAATATTCCAATTTGGATCAATCTGGACCAGATTATTGTCACTCTGTCACCTCTGAACAACTGTAAAACCTGGTTCAACTTAGATGGCCATAACTTCACCAATTCTCCATATGGACCTCTAAAATATTGACTGGAGCAACTTTAGACAATCCTCTATAAACCCTTTAATCTGTAGACTCTTATCTTCATCCTACTTGGAATGCGGAACAACACTATTTTCACTGTCTCTGATAGAGAGATATGTAACTCACTTGTTTCTTCTGGATAGGCTAATTTTCTCAATATCCTCAACATACAAGTCTTCTAAACAAGCAATAGAATAAGATACAGTTGACACTAATGACAACAAGGATATGTTGACATCAATGACAACACCTATTAGGCACATATTTTCAACAATTTCATTTATTTTCCATAAGTGTTCTATGCATTTAGGTCCAACCTATCTGTGTACACACATTACATCTCTTCTTTGGAATTTATGATCTTCCTTGGCTGACGCGGTGGAATCTATTGATCCAGACTTGATATATATTGATGTAATAGATCCTTAGAAAGTTAGTTGTCAAGTTATCAAGTTGTAAGCATACGTATAAGTTCATAGTTTAGATTTTGTGTGAAGGAGCTTCAAATATTTATCTTGCGCATGTATGTATTCATGCTTGTGAGCCCTAGTTCTAAGCCCGCATATTGCCGACTGATCTCTATTTGTATTCTATGATATATTGAATGACTGAATATGCATATGCTTTATTTCTTTGAGTTGTTTCCATTGTGTTTACTCTTGCTACATGGTCTGAACAGTTCATTCTGTGAACCCTCCTACCGTGACTGCACCAAGTGGTATCAGAGAGAAAGTTCAAATATTTGGGAGCAAATTGAGCGAAGTTGGTGAGGGAATTCTGTAAGATCTTGCTTTGGATAGATCACTGAATTGAGGTAGGTTACTTGTTGCAACTGATCGTCGATTGTGAGGTAGTTGTCACCTTGTAGCCCGATTGCTAAACCTGAGGCAGTTTACACTTGATCCTAGGAAGAATGCCATGGAGGAGAGTTGCTGATGTCGGAACAATGGCTGGAAGAATGGATGAGATGGTGGAGATGATGAGAATAATGTGAATTCGATTGGATGTTGTTGAAGAAGATAGGTGAAGAGGATTGACATCGAGACCTAATGTTGAAAGTGAGGATGAAGAAGAATTTCAATCTATTGAACAAACTGGTGAAACCCTAGGAGGTGAGGAAGAAGAAGAATCAAATCAAGTAAAGATGCCTCGAGTTATTTCAAAGAATGGAAAGAGACCTAGAGTTGATGTGCCTAATTACACTGGTAATTTGAACCCTAAAGAATTGATTGACTGGATAAATGACATGGAAGAATACTTTGAATATGAAGAAGTTGAAGATTCAGAGAAGGTGAAATTTGCAAAGTCAAAGTTGAAAGGACATGCTGCTATATGGTGGAAAGAAGTTTAGTTGGAAAGAAATAGAAGAGGAAAAGAAAAGATTACAAAATGAGATAGGATGGTGACAAAGTTGAAGAATCACTTTATACCTACTGACTATGAGTTGGAGTTGTTGAAAAGATTGCAAAACCTGAGACAAAAGGAGAAATCTGTGAAGGAGTACACTAAAGAATTCCATAAAATGATCATAAGGACAAGACATAGTGAAGCAAACAAGGAGAAAGTGGCTAGATACATCAATGGACTGAGATTGAACATTCAAGAAGAATTAAGCCTGGTGAGGATGACATCTTTAGAGGAAGCATATTAGTTTGCCCTAAAAGTTGAAGAGAAGCTGATTAAAAGACATGATCAAAGATAGAGAGGAAGAGGAGGTAAATTTTAGAGAGGTAGGACTTATTCTAGAGGAGATAGATCAATTCCGGAGCAGAACAAGTTTGACATCCCGTTTAAGAAGGATGACAGAGATAACAATGCTTACCGGAGAGATGACAAAATTTTTTACCGAAGAGGAAACCCTAGTGCATATCGGAATGAAGGATATAGAAGAGAAGGAAGAGGATTGGATAAGAGAACATTCAGAGGTACTTGTTTCAAGTGTCGAGGTGAAGCACATAGAGAATTTTAATGTAATCAGGGTAGTACAAGTAAGAGGACAGAAAATAGTGGAAGAACAACCTATGTTGAAGAAGAACCTATTGAACTAGGTGACCCTTGTTCTTTTGGCAAACTGGAGAAAGGAGAATCATTGGTGATGAGGAGAGCACTATTTCAAGTAGAGACAAATGATGAACCACCGCAAAGGAAGAGTTTGTTCAGAACCAGATGCAAATCAGGAGGTAAGTGTTGTAAAGTTGTAATTGATAGTGGTAGTTCAAATAACCTAGTTTCAGAGGAGATGGTGACTAAGATGAAGTTGGAAAGATTGAAACACCCTAAGCCATATCAGATAGCATAGATTTAGGATGATCATAAGGTACTGGTGAGTGAACAATTTTTGGTGAAATTTCATATTGGATCTTATCATGATAAAGTCTTGTGTTATATTATGCCTATGGATGTATGTCATATCTTATTGGGTAGACCTTGGTAATATGATAGAAAATCTATACACGATGGGAGAAAGAATACATATACTATAAAACTAAATGGAAATTGAATTACCTTGATTCCTTTGGAGGATGATCCTAAAGATGTAGTATGTGGAAATGCTAGAATCTATTTGGTAGATGGAAGGAAATTTTTGGATGGTTTGAGACATGAGAATATGTGTTATGCCTTGATTCCTAGGAGGCCTGAAACACTGAAGAAAGAGACTAAACAAATCACAACCGGAGGAGATAAGAGAGTTACTAATAGAATATGAAGACATCATATCAGATAATGTACCTAAAGGATTGCCACTTATAAGGAGTATCAGTCATCACATGGATCTCATACCTGGAGCAAGTTTGCCTAACAAAATAGCACACTAGATGACACCGACCGAGAATGAAGAATTGAATAGACAGATACAGGTGTTGCTGAGGAAAGGTTTGATCAGAGAAAGCTTGAGTCTGTTGATAACTGGGAGGGGGGGTGAATCAGTTATCCTAATTATTTCTTCTTTTTGAACTTTATTAATAATCAATGTAACATTAATTCAAATGAGCAAACATAACCATGAAATGGAAATACACATGACACAATATTTTTGACATGGAAACCCTATTAAGGGAGAAAACTATGGGGTGATTAACCCAAGATTGTATTCTTTGTTAGAAGAATGGAAATACAAAATGGCACTTGCCAATTAGGGCTCACTGCCCGAGCACACTGCTCACAAGAAGGCACACTGCCTACAAGAGACACACTATCTACAAAAAGAGTCTTATATAATACTTAAACTGATTGGTAGCATCCACATATGCTAGGGTTCAGTTCCGGTTAGGCTCAGTACACTGATCTGTTGCACTTCATCTTTCCTCTTCTCTTATGCTGCTTTCCTTTCACATACCGAACCCTCCTTACTATTTCTACTCTGCTCTGCTTTTTATTTGCATATCAACAAAAATTTCACACACTACTCACAACTAAATCCATCGTGTATATATATCCGCAAAAGTGATTTCATCACCTTTCTAGTCGGCATCCCGAATAGTCAATCTTTTCACAAACTTGATCTGTCGGCTGAATCCTTGCACACCAAGTGATGCAGATCACTGATATACTTGTGGAAATCATTAATCATGTTGGCTAAACATAATTCATGCCTTCATAACCTTCACCAACATCAGTAACACATCCAGAATAATGTCTGATGTTCTACTAGTCAGTTCTTCCTCTGTTCATACTGTCACATGAGAACCTGACACTAAACATTCATATCTCTTTATCCTTTTCACCCCGGAGGCTCAAACCTTGGAATCTATCAGTCAAGATACTCCTCTTGACTTCCCCAAATCTGTACTTCACAATGATACTTTCTCTGAGAGATCTGGACCTGTCTGTCAGACCTCGCCACATGCTCTATTCTTGTTTACCAGACCACAACATTCTTCACTCTGACTTCCGGTAGAGACATACCATGTCCTGCAGATGTGTGGGATGAACTTTGTTGCCATCAATGACAACAATCATGAATCCATGTAGTGTCTCTTGCCAACAATCTCCCCCTTTGGCATTGATGGCAACACTTAGTGAAAAATGACTAAGTGTTTACACTATGCTCCCCCTTAGTTGATGCTCTATTTTTATATACAATTTTCGAAGCTCCCCCTTAGTTGGATTCCTCATTTTTCACTACGCCTCACTCCCCCTTTGACATCAATGGCAAAGGGTAGGGTCTGCATACCAAAATTTTCAAAAATACTTCTATACTTAGCCGCATAAGTAATTGTACATGCTATACTTTACATAAACTAAAGGATATCTGCAAAAGTTGTCTTTAATTGAATGAATTCTATACCCCAACTTTGCTTCATTCTATCCAAAATTGAAATGTGACCACTCGACAAAAATGCAAAAGCTTCTGCCCTCTTTAGATCTGTCGGATCATTGGTTCGGGCGGTAGTCTGAGCATCACTTATGGCCTCATGCATGGCCTCTAACTTAGGGATAATGATTCTTCTGAGTTCACCCATCCAGCTAATTATGTTCTTCTTTTCCTTCTCAAAATTCTTTATTGCATTTGTGATTGCAATAGTTTGACACTCTTGATTGACTATGGAGGAAGAGAGAGGATTAAAACTTTGAGACAAACTTAGTAGTTTATCCTCTTGCTCTTTTATTTTCTTCTCAATCTCCACTGTTGCTTTGGACTAGGAAATACAGAATTTGTATATTTCTCCACCATCTTTAAGAGCATTTTCTAAGCTCTTTATCCCTATACTCATATTTCTCCTATCATTACTTATCAACCCTTGTGCCTCTGATAATCTTTTTGCAAGAAATTCCTTCCGGACCTTATCTTCTGCTAACTTCTCTAGTGAATCAAAATGTGTGCTAACACTATTGACTAGAGTTTTGAGATTACCAGATGAGGAGGCTGTGGGATCTTTCTGAAACGATGGCATAATCTTTTTTAGCACTCTGGAAGTAGCTTCTATTAACTCACAGTCTTCCATGTGAGACTTTAAGAGTTTTTCTTTAGCCTTTGCATTAGCGAATGAGGCTATCTTCATTGTCTGTACCAGAGAAAGTGAATCTAAATTAAATGGTCCTTGTAGAAGCTCCAGTTCATCAATCTCCATTGTTTCTTTGTTCAGGAATTCTTGGACAATTTTTGCAGTGTCTCTTGCCGGAGACAGATGTTTCTTCTCTTCTGCATTCTTAGGGCTATCCCTTGGAGCTTTCTCTCCTTCTGCATTCTTACCACTAGCAGTTGTGGTTTTCTTTGTTGGGGTCTTCTCTCCCTCTGCAACCTTGGTACTGTCAACTTCTTTTTCCTTCACTCTTGCTTCTTTTTCCTATATTTTGTCTTCTCCTTTAGATCTAGAAGCTATAGGGGAAACTAGAGGAGAAATGTTAGTCTGTTCAGGGCCCACCTCTTCTGTCATTTTCTCAGTAGATTCTTCTGCAACACTAGTGATCGAGGGGTCAGTACCCAAGTCCTCTATAATTGGAATGTTGAATTCTTCAAAGCATTCCAGAGGATCTCTTCGGTCTCTTCTGCCACTTTGTCAGTTTCACCAAGCATTAGCTGATTCATCCTAGCTTTGCTCCGGAACTCATCCTTGCAATCTTTGAATACCATATTCATTGTCTTGGGATCGATCGAAGGAAATAGCTGAATTGCTATCTATTCTCAAATCTCAAGATCTTTTGCTCGAGCATTATTCTTCCTCATTTCAAGCCTTTTCTCTAAGCTTTTGGGTATTAGAGAGATAATTTCAATAAAAGCTTTGTTGTAAGTGTTCAAAAACTGAACTATGGCTTCCTCTAGAATCTATTTATCTGCTTCATTATAATCATCATAGAATTCTGTTAGGGGTTGCAGGTTTCCATCCACAGTGACTGCTTTTACTACAACATCTAAGGATAGAGTGGGTTTTTCAACAAATTCCTCTTCCTTCTCTTCTTCTCCTTGACCGGTAGAGTGTTCACCAGATGATTTCTTCTTCTTCTTCAGTTTCTTTATCTCCTCATCTGATTCGGTTTCCTCTTCGTCTCTTTGACTGGCATAAGCCCTTGTGGCTTTTGTCTTTGATCTTTTCTCTCCCTTGTCGGATGCTTGGACTTCCGGTTTTGATGTTTTTGAGCTTTTGGCTATGACAGGTGCAGATCTCTTTGATGATCTAGTCTGGGTTGAGGTTTCTACTGGAGCACTTTCCTTGCTTTTCTTTTCTACCTCTTTCTTCTCTTCCTCAGCCCTTTGCCTCTTTTTCTTGTGGGCATCAAGTGCCTCCTTTGAGATGCCAAGGCCTTGGGTAATATTTTCTACTTCTTTTCTCACCTTCCTTTTGATCTCTGGTTCTTTGAGTTCTACATGAATCTTTATACTCAGCTCCTCAAAGGTTCCAAACCTTTCTGCCTTTGGATCCTTTGGCTGACTTAGCATGTGTTGAACATGCAGCTCTACAATTTGTTCATCAACTTCATACCACATGGGCATGATCCATACAGTTCTTGGTTCTACTGCCTCCATTAGGCACTGATCAGTTTCTACCATAAAACAAACTGTGTCTTTGTATTTTTCAACAAGAGATTGGGGAATCCTTTCTCTTGTTTGCATCATGTTCTAAAATTTTTTTAGGTATCCCCATAGAGCTGTATTTTGTGCTTTGTTATCTCCAAGTCCATGCAAATAATCTCTGATTTGGATAGCCACTGGTCTATCATTCTCCCACACCCAGCCACTGGATCCGGGAAGCTCATTCATAAAGTAGAAGAATAGGCACAATATTAATCCACCATACTTGAATGAATTCTTTTTATCTTTCTTTATTTTCTATAGATTCTCCAAGAGTTGGTTCAAGAGAAGCTAACAAAGATCATAGTCTGCATTCTTTCTTAGCATTTCATAAGCAGTGTAGATGGCAGTTTCAGGTACTGAATTTTCCCTGCTAGAATGATATATTTTATATCCAATGATCATGGAGGCATACTTGACATCCAGATTAGAGATGTCATCTACTGTCATTGCTCTTTTGTCAAACTTGGATCCGGTAGCCTCACTCACAGTTTGATTCTTCACAGATTTAAGAATAGGAATCCCACCGGATGAGTGTAATCCAGTAACTGCCCTGATGGCATCTTTTGTGATTTTGAATGGTCCATTTAACCACAAGAAGTTGTCATGTATCCTACTCAAAATATACCTAACCCATTCATCCTCAGTAAAATAGGGGAAATGTATGTATTGTGCAAAGTGCTTATTCCGGAGGCCCTTGTATTGGGGTTTGAGCTCAAATGAATCATCTAACAGTTGTTTGTGATAGATATCTCTTAGTTTGAATTCCCCAAACTCTTCAATATTTGCGTGTATGTAAACCCTAATATCTTCGGTGTGTAAAACGCCATGCGGAACACTGAAAAATGCTCCTAGGGGATCTACCTCCAAGGATTTGTATGGATGTTTCTTAAATGTGGGGCGAGGTCTATCAGAAATCTTTACTATATTCGGAGTAGCCATCATCAAAGAATCTTACTAAAAGATATCAAGAATGAAGAATACCTTTTACGCAGTTTAGGGCACATGATGAAATCTGAATTGAGTTCTATGAAGAATCATCTTGATCTTTGCAGAGCTCCTTTTCTCTCTTCTTCTTGAATGCAAAATGAATAAGTGATTAATGAGAAAACCCTTATATTGCTTCGTAAACCCTATTGTTAGGTTGCAATAAATGCTCGACCTAAGTTATTCCAGTTGGCCTTGTTTAGATAACTTGAAGAACCAGATCAGTCCTAATCTTTAAACATCATGTAGATCTTCCAAATCTTAACCAAAGTTTGTTTGGATGTTTCCCTTATGAACCCTTCAATCCACAACTCTTCTTGTGCCAGTTCCGGCACCAGTTGACTGGCTGGGGGAACAAGGTTTTCTTTGTGTCTCCCCCTGAGCCAGAGCTCACTTTTTAATTTCTAGAAGGAATATCAGCACCAGAGTCTGGTGTAGATCCAACCTCTACATTCTCTATACTTTTCTTCACCCAAATCTTGTTCATCTCACTTTTAACTTCATCCGCATTCACCTTTTGTTTACCCTTATCTTGATTCTGATTATGAAATACCAGACCTCTTTTGTCCTGATTCTTGCTTCTACAAAAGTTTACACTATGACCAGATCTATTGTAGATTTCGCAAACAACATTTCTTTACATATTTGACTGATATCCTCTTGATCTGCATTGATTAGCCATATGACCTATTCTATTGCATACAAAGCATCTACCATTGAATGATTTGTTCATTTGCATATTTCTGCATTCATGAGATTTGTGACCATACCTTTTGCAGTTAAAACACTATCCGGAGAAGGATGAATTAGTCTAATTCATTCTCTTTCTACACTAATTAGCTTTGTGACCAAAGTGATTGCAGTTGTGGCAGTATCCATTGAAGGATGGGTATCTTTGAGCATTAGGCTGTCTTACCGGAGATCTTCTAGGCATGTTCCTTGGATTTTCTGATCCAAAATTTTTCTGACCGGATCCAGAGCTTTCTCCTTTCTCATATCCCAAACCACATTTGTCATCTACCTTCTTTTGACTTCCAAGAAGAACTTCTAGTTGAGTAGAACTTATCTTGAATTTCTCTTTATACTCATTTGTTGTTTGAAGATCCCTTTTGAGAGAGACAATTTGATCCTCAAGTTTTTCTTCATTATCTTTAGCATCTTCAAGATCAGATTCAAGATGTCTGATAATTCTATCCATCTAGTGGCAATCTTTTGATTTCTCCTTGAGAGATTGTCTTAGATTATCTTCAGTTTTTCTTTTCTCTTCAACTTCTTGGGTAAACTTCATGACTCCTGATTCCATTTCATGTCTTACCATAATAATTTCTTTTGATAACTTTTCACACAACTCAATTTTTTCTTTTAGCTCTTCATTTGCATTATTTGCTTCACCTTGTCTTGCCAATTGCTGAAGTAGCTCCTTTCTCTTTTTCATAGAGAGACTTAATTTGTCTCTTAGTTCTCTCATGAAATCATCAGCTTGTTTGAGTATTTCCTTTAATTCATTGACTTCAGAGTTTGACTGCTCAAGATCATCAAGGGCAGTCTTGAGTTGCTCCCTTAAACCATATGCATCCATTTGAATTCCCAGATCTTCCTCAAGATGTTAGGCTCTGTTAGGAGGAACTTAGCTCTGATACCAATTGTTGATAACTGAGAGGGGGGTGAATGAGTTATCCTAATTATTTCTTCTTTCTGAACTTTATTAATAATCAATGTAACATTAATTCAAATGAGCAAACATAACCATGAAATGGAAATACACATGACACAATATTTTTGATGTGGAAACCTTGTTAAGGGAGAAAACCATGGGGTGATTAACCCAAGATTGTATTCTCTGTTAGAAGAATAGAAATACAAAATGGCACTTGCCAATTAGGGCTCACTGCCCGAGCACACTGCTCACAAGAAGGCACACTACCTACAAGAGACACACTGTCTACAAAAAGAGTCTTATACAATACTTGAACTGATTGGTAGCATCCACATATGCTGGGGTTCAGTTCCGGTTAGGCTCAGTACACTGATCTGCTGCACTTCATCTTTTCTCTTCTCTTATGCTGCTTTCCTTTCACATACCGGACCCTCCTTACTATTTCTGCTCTGCTCTGCTTTTTATTCGCATATCAACAACAATTTCACACACTACTCACAACTAAATCCATCATGTATATATATCCGCAAAAGTGATTTCATCACCTTTCTAGTCGGCATCTGGAATAGTCAATCTTTTCACAAACTTGATCCGTCAGCTGAATCCTTGCACACCAAGTGATGCGGATCATTGATATACTTGTGGAAATCATTAATCATGTCAGCTAAACATAATTCATGCCTTCATAGCCTTCACCAACATCAGTAACACATCCGGAATAATGTTTGATGTTCTGCTAGTTAGTTCTTCCTCTGTTCATACTGTCACATGAGAACCCGACACTCAAACATTCATATCTCTTTATCCTTTTCACACTGGAGGCTCAAACCTTGGAATCTATCAGTCAAGATACTCCTCTTGACTTCCCCAAATCTGCACTTCACAATGATACTTCCTCTGAGAGATTCGGACCTGTTTGTCAGACTTCGCCACATGCTCTGTTCTTGTTTACCGGACCACAACATTCTTCACTCTGACTTCCGGTAGAGACATACCATGTCCTGCGGATGTGTGGGATGAACTTTGTTGCCATCAATGACAACAATCATGAATCCATGTAGTGTATCTTGCCAACAAAGTCCTTGTGCAGTACCTGTAGTGTTAGCACCTAAGAAAGATGGAGAATGAAGAATGTGTATTGATTCCAGAGCAATAAAAAAGATCACAGTTAAGTATAGATTTCCTTTACCTGGGATGGATGATATCATGGATTGTTTGAGTGGGGCAAGATATGTCACAAAGATAGACTTGAAGAGTGGATACCATCAGATCAGAATCAGAGAAGGAGATGAACGGAAGACTACTTTTAAAACAAATGAAGGATTGTATGAGTGGTTAGTGATGCCTTTTGGACTGACAAATGAACCGAGTACTTTCATGAGGTTGATGAATGGAGTCTTGAATAAATTCTTGGGTAAGTTTGTGATTGTATACATGGATGATATTCTGATTTTCAGTAAAACAAAAGAGGAACATTTGTGGCATATTAGACAAGTTTTGCAGAGGTTGAGAGAAGAGAAATTGCTAATAAACATCAAGAAGTGTAGTTTCATGAAGGAAGAGTTTATATACTTGGGATTTGTGATTTCAGTGGAACGATTGATGATGGACCCTGAGAAAGTGAGAGCAATTATTGAATGGCCTACACTGGAGAGCATCTGAGAAGTTAGATCATTTCATGGATTGGCTAGTTTCTACAGGAAGTTCATCATAAATTTTAGTTCAGTTTGTAACCCTATGACAGAGACAATGAGAGGTGACAAAAAATACTTTAAGTGGACATCAGGAGCAGATAAAAGTTTTGAGTTATTGAAATAGAAAGTGACAGAGCAACCTATTTTGGCATTACCGAATTTCAATAAGGTATTTCAAGTTGATTGTGATGCTAGTTGAAATGCAATTGGAGCAGTATTAAGTCAAGAAGGTAGACCTGTAGCATATTTTAGTGAGAAGTTGAATGATGAAAGGAGGAGATATTTAGTTTATGATCAAGAGTTCTATGCCATAATTCAAGCCTTGAAGAAGTGGAGACATTACTTGTTGCCTAAGGAGTTTGTGTTGTATACAGATCATCAAGCTTTTCAATATTTGAATAGTCAAGGTAAGTTGAATCAGAGACATATGAGATGGGTAGAGTTCCTGCAGATTTATACTTTTGTGTTGAAGCATAGGAGTGGAAAATCAAACAAAGTTGTTGATGCATTGAGTAGAAGAAGAAACTTGTTGACAGACATGAGAGTTGAAGTGTTGGGTTTCATTGAATTGAATAATATGTATGAGGGAGACACTAATTTTGCAGAACCTTGGAAAGCATGTAAGGAGCCTATTGTGACAGATAGGAGTAAGTGGTTGGACTATTTCATTCAAGAAGATATATTGTTCAAAGGAAATCAGTTGTGCATACCTAGAAGTTTAATGAGAGATAATTTGATCAAGGAGAAGCATAGTGGTGGATTGGCAAGACATTTTGGCATTGATAAGACAGTGGCTTTGGTGAGTGAAAATTACTTTTGGCCTCAGATACATAAGGATGTTCAGAAATTTGTGCAGAGTTGTAGAGTTTGTCAAGTTGTAAAAGGGAGTAGTCAGAATACTGGATTGTATAAACCTTTGAGAGTACCAGAGAGACCTTGGGAAGACATAATCATGGATTTTGTGATGGGATTGCCTAAGACGTAGAGAGGACATGATTCAATATTTGTAGTAGGGGATAGATTTTCAAAGATGGCTCATTTCATACCTTGTAAGAAGTCAACCGATGTAGTGCCTATAGGTAACCTATTTTTCAAGGAGATTGTGAGATTGCATGGATTACCTAAGAGTATAGTTTTAGATAGAGACACAAAGTTTGTTGGATATTTTTGGAGGACACTTTGGAAGAAGATGAAGATAGATTTGAAGTTCAGTTCAACTTTTCATCCATAGACTGATGGATAGATAGAGGTAGTGAATAGGAGTTTGGGAAATTTGTTGAGATGTTTGGTTGGACAGAAGACATGAAGTTGGGATTAGATTCTTTCACAAGTAGAGTTTGCATATAATAATTCGGTGAACATGAGTACTAGAAGAACACCTTTTGAGATTGTTACCAGAGTAAACCCTAAAGGAGTTGCAGAATTGAGAGATGTCAGCATGGAAGAAAAGAGTGCAGAAGTAGAAGAATTTGTAGATCACATGAAGACAATACATGATCAGGTTAAGAAGCATTTGGAGAATATGAACAGTAGGTACAAAGAGAAGGCTGATGAAAAGAGAAGACATAAGGAATTTGAAGTTGGAGAGGAAGTGATGGTGTACTTGAGAAAAGAAAGATTTCCAGTTGGAGCATATAACATGTTGAAGATGAAGAAGTTTGGACCTTGTAGGATACTCAAGAAATTTGATTCAGGGAATGCATATGAAGTGGAGTTACCAGAGACATTGGGTATTTCACCTATTTTTAACATTGCAGACCTATATTAGTATCATGAAGCAGAGTTCAGTGACAACATGGAAGAAGACTTGAAGAAGCAGTTACCACAACAAGCACCGGAGCAGATTGAAGACATTTTAGACAGCAAAGTTGGATGCAACACTAGAGGAAGACAATACAAAGAATATCTTGTGAAATGGAAAGGAAGACTGGAAGAAGATTCATCATGGATTTCTCAGGCTAAGGTAGACCATCTTGGTTCTCCCTTAGCCCAAGCAAAGTAAGGGACTCACTTTTTCAATAACCCTGGATGTCTGATGCAGGAGCATACCTGGTTCAAGAGCAATATTGCATCAACCAAAAACATTTGCATTTCAGTTTGTTTTCAGTTTAGTTTGTTTATTTTCATTTTCTAGTTTAGTTCAGGCAGTTTAGTCAGAAGCAGTTTCTGCATTTTGGTTCGCATTTTACCATAGTTGCATTTCAGACCTTATGGAGTTGGACTTAGCATCTACATTCATTCATCTACATCATATCCAAAATTTAAAGATCCGCACTTCAACACCAGAAAGATATCACTATCAGAAGTTTGATTGTTCTCAGAACAGAGCATTTGGATAATCACTAATAACCAACTGAAGGAGAAACTTGCGGAAGCATTGCCCAACCTTTGAAGCCTAATGACACATCGTTCACTGATCTTTGGTTTGTGGTTGACCTTCCCAGGAGATCCACACATCATTTTATTCATTTTCTGGAAGTGTTCTATGCATTTAGGTTTGACCTATCTGTGTACACACATTACATCTCTTCTTTGGAATTTGTGATCTTCCTTGGCCAATGCAGAGGAATCTATTGATCCAGACTTGATATATATTGATATAATAGATCCTTAGGAAGTTAGTTGTCAAGTTATTAAATTGTAAGCATACACATAAGTTCATAGTTTAGATTTTGTGCAAAGGAGCTTCAAAGCTTTATCTTGCGCATGTATGTAATCAGGCTTGTGAGCCCTAGTTGTAAGCCTGCATATTGTCGGTCGATCTCTATTTGAATTCTATGATATATTGAATGACTGAATCTGCATTTTCTTTATTTCATTGATTTGTTTCCGTTGTGTTTACTCTCGCTACATGGTCTGGATAGTTCATTCTATGAACCCTCCTACCATGACTGCACCAACTCTCTATCTCTATATGTCTCTCTTTCTCTTCCTCTCTCTTCATCTCTCTATATATCTCTCTATCTATCTATCTATCTATCTATCTATCTATCTATCTATGTGTATATATGTATCTTTCTCTCTATATATATAGAGAGAGAGAGGCTTGGAGGAATAAAGAAAGATGGATAGAGTAGAAGAGGGATAGCGATAAGAGGTATATATGGAGAGAGAGAGAGAGAGAGACTAACTTTTGATCAACCATTTGATGCCAACAATCCAAAGAGCAATAAAGGAAAGAGAAAAAGAGATAGAAATAGAGATAGCAAGAAAGAAGAAAGGGATGGATAGGGATAGAGAGAGATAAAGAAAGGAAAGATGGTGGAAGAGAGAAAAGAGACATAAAGAGGGAGAGAGGGAGAGTGAGATATAGAGAAAGAGAGAAATATATATTTTGAGCTTGCACTTTGGAACTCTACTAGATGGTTAATTATACTCAAACTATGCTCAGTCAAATGTTGGTGCTAGTGGCATTTGGTAGTGGGGCCCATAAGAAAGATAAACATGTGAAATAAAATCATGACTTTTGTAAAGAGATATTTACTAACTATTTTTTCATGCATTACGTCATCCCAAGCTATAATATGGTGGAGAAAGCCTACAATTGGATTGATCTACCCAAGTTGCTTGTCCTAGCATGGAACATGTGGTAGGTAGGAAAGGGTCTAAAATCTCACCATAGAAGGGGAAACTATAAATAAAATTTTATTGTATGGAAGAAATATCATGTGTAATCTACCCCTTAAAGAGTGGCAACCTCCTTAAAATTTTGGCGAGAGGAGTGGAGAATCATGTTCTCTATCTTGTCCTTTTGATTAATGTGTCTCTAAACTAATTTTGTGAAGATTTTCTAGGCGAAGCTTTATACATGGCATTGTTACTGTAAATTCTCTTAATTGTGTTCCTTCCCCCATCGACTAACATGTAAAAAAGTAGAAAAGAAAAAACTTTGGCATGGCTGAGTGCATTGCTAGGATTCCTTTCATCTTCCAAACACACTTCGTTACCCAGTAATTCAAAGCAGCATGAAGTGACTACTTCTGATGAAGATGATGCAGCCAACCTCACAACATTAGACGACCAATCATTCTATAAAGGCACATCTCTACGTACTATCAGTTCAAAATCTTAGTAACCAATAAAAATTGGTGAAGACATTCAACTTGGAATGCCAATTGCTAAGATTTTTATTGATTAAACAAATCAACTCCATGTCATGTGTCTCCAAGAACATATTCGAGACAAGGTACTTTTCAGATCGATTAATTATAGGCTTATTACAAATGGGCATGTGCAGAAAGATGGGGGACCAAAAAACAATATGACCTTCGAATGAAGGCCACTACCTTCATTTCAAGGTGGTTTTCATTTTTTTGTGCCTTAGGCTCAATTTTTTGTCCTATCCCACAAGCGGGACACACTATTGTGGGTTCATCCATATACATGTTGTGGGACTATGAAATGCAAGTGACTTTTACAATAAACTAGAACAATATAATCTAAGAAATCAATGTTACAAACAACTTTGCATAAAAAATTGAAAGGTACAATAGTTGCATATTTTTTGTGTTAGAATTCACATGACAACTGAGAGGGGGGTGAATCAGTTGTATGTTAAAACTTTAAACCCTCAAAACATCAACCACTTATAACGCATTAGCAGAATGTAAACATATGAAGTATTAATGGAAACACATCCAAACACATGAGAACACCAGATTTACGTGGAAAACCCAATAAGGGAAAAACCATGATGAGGATTAGCTCACAATATATATGAATAAAAACACTGAAAATTAATAGGCTCAGTGCCAAGGGCTCACTGCCCAAAATAAAGGCTCACTGCCAAGGGCTCACTGCCCAGAAGAGAGAAGCAAGAAGAAGTCTATTATAGAGAGATTCACTATCTCAGAGCAACAAGAGAAATCCATCATTGACGCTCTTTTCCATCCACAACTTTTGGCTCACTACCTCTAGCAACTTATGGCACACTAAAATGTAGACACCTTCTACTCACTGCATTCTGGAGTCATAAGATTTTAAGCTTACACACAATTCACTACCCTTGATTCACATTCACATAGTCTTCTCTAGCATGCTCCATTCAACTTCATCTTGGATTTATAGCATCTATAACCAAGACCTATCTCAATTAGGTCGGTCCTAATGAAGCATGTGCATTACACACATGCAACATTACATAGGTCAACACTAAACACTTCCGCAGTGGAAAGAAGTGAAAGTGGACCATATCAAGGGATAACTAGGACACAAATTTGTATCATCAAGCTACTTATCACATCCACAATCCACGAGGTACCTCCGCAAATAATGTTAGCATGCCAAGTTGGCCAAGCCTGAGCTAATGATCACATCCATGCTTCTCCAAGTCCAAAACCATTATGTGAACTAGAGAGTGACATGTTGATGATGATTATTAGTCATAACAACATGCATAAAAATTTGCACAACAAACCCTTATTATCTTGTAAAGTATGATCAATTTGGGATAAATTAATGACCCCAAGGCTCTGTTGATCAGGTCATGATCGTCTAACGTTACTCAGAGGTTGATGTGACATGTTGTTTTCCATTTCAAGGGGTCTTACATTTATCTAGATGATCAATATTGCAACTGTATTCTGTAAATTCACTTCACAAACAAGATTATTTCTACTCTGTTCCACAGATCACTGTGATATTTGTAGGTTTGATCAATTCTTCTGAACATTTATCATCATGAACTTACACATGCTTCTACACTGTGTATTTATTCAAACAATGCGCCTGCAAGCAGATATTCATGTGTTTATCATGGATATTTATTTGTATTTGCATGATATTTGTCAATTTGACATGCTTTCATTCAAAGTATGCTCTGTATTTTTAATTATTTACGAGATATAGGCATATTTCATGTTTATTTTCTTTGGATTATATATTATTTACAATTATGGAGGTGATTTGTAATGAAATTCAAAGAAATTTAAAGAAATACTTCTAAATTTGGTGAACCTTTAGCTATTGAGTCACATACATTCAAGATACAGTCATGAAGAGAATAAATCAAACCATAATTCACTAGTTTGGACCAGCTAGGACTCGAACCTAGGACCTTCCATTTGCTGCTGGAGTGCTCTACCACTGAGCTACTGGCCCCTCTTGGACCAGTCCATCGTCGGTCTAGGTGTGGCTTACACCAACACCCCCCCTTAAGCCACACCTCTCGTGTGCTTGGGGCTCCTAGCCTGGCCTGGCTCTGATACCAATATGATGCAGAGGTAAGGTAAGGTTGTATTAGTTCTCTCAACTTCCTCCAAAAGGTTTACAAGGTGTTTGTGTTTACAAGCCTCACAAGGCTATTATAGGAATCCACTTGGCCTAGGATCACCCTCTGGTGCCATCCATTTAGGCTACTCACCACTTACCTTGGGGAGTCAGAACTCAACCCAACTCAGGAGCACAACCCACCTTCAAGAGCACAACAACTATTACCAATACCTCTACCAACATAGGCAATCATACACCTATCTATGATAAGCATGGGCAAAGGTCTCTGACCAATAAACTACCATTCTACTCCCAAACACAATAGTGGACAGCAAATTGCATTGTGACTGTTTTAAGACTGTCATGGAAGGACAGCAGTCAAGAGTATTTAATATTGTAACATACAAAAGGGTTAAATCTTCAACACCCTTCCAGGACTTCAAATGACCATCAATGTTTAATGCCCACTCAACATTTAATGTGAGAAAACCACTAACTTCTTATGTGCAGGCCCACACAGTGTTTAAAAAAATAGAGGACAGCAAATAAGAGGATGACTGTCCTATGACAGTTTTGAAGTTTCCATTGATTCTTATCTCTTTTGAGAAGACTCCAAACTACAAAAACTCCTCCAACAAAGATCACAACACACATGCAACCAATAGGACAGATCCCTATTGTTTTGAAACTCACCACAGTACTGTACTGTCATAAGAAGTACGGCAGATTTGTTGTCTTTAATGAAATAAGGTTAAAGATTAAGTTATCCCTTGCAAACAAAAAGACAATTGACACCATATTAGTCATTCACTGACCTTCTATGACCTTCATTGGTTGGTGCAAGAACCAAACACAAAATTTGAAATGTTTTATCCTCTATCAGCCCTGCAGGTCGTACTACACCACGTGCAAGACAACAAACTGTCTTTTTCTGTCATCTATTGGTGATTGCCTTCCAAGGATTGTCTAGTTTAAGATGATGGACAAGAGGTGTATTAAAGATTCTTATCTGGAGTGTAGAACTCTTATGCAGACCTGTATCCCTCCTAAAACAAAAAAAACAACTCCATCTTACCAACACTATGACTGTTTCTTCTACATTTGCTGTCCCAAAATCTCTTCTCCACTAACTAGTCACTGTTTGACTAGATAGAGACATGCCAACCACTGAGAAAGAAGGAGAACAACTTATCTAACAAAAAGAACATGCAAACTAATCTAAATTTGTCCATCTCCTCACAAGATGACTATTCACCTTCAGAAGACAGAGGAACAAAACTCCATTTTGCCTCAGAACCCTAGGTAAAGAGGGTTTGATACAATATTTACAAACAAGAGAAGATCCAACAACTCCAATTGTTTCAAAAACTCAAATCACCTGCAAATGGGAGCCACAACTCAGAACTAAAACATTAAAAGAAAAATACTTCACAAGTAGCCGTACTTGGCCGTACCAAGGCTGTTTTAACAGCAAAAAAATAGAAAAACACTCTTTTTCCTTAAAAACTCCTTCTTGCTTTCTTATTCTTAGCATGTTTTTTAACAACTGAAATATATAGGAAGTTCTAAAAACTCTTCCTCTTCCCCTTGTCCGTACAACTGCATAGGAAGGCAAAAAATCAAATGTAAAAGGCAGTTTTAAATAAAACAAAAAGTTTCAAAAATAGAAAAACCTATAAAATAGGTCTTTCAAATCTTCTAGTGGACTAGTCAAATCAAATAGACTAAGTCCTTATTACAACACATCAAAAATGGCTTCTAAGCCCTTAGATAAAACCAAAATTAACAAGGTCATTAAAATATAATATTTGAAAAATAGTTGTAAATTGAAGCTCCTGCACCAGATGCTAACTTCAAAGGAACAAGGACTGAAAACAACATATGCAGACCGAAAAGCACTCCAAGGGACGCAACTAATCAAAGAATATATCTAGATTCCACTAACAGATTACTCAAGATTTACAATGATTTGTAATCAAAACAGCTTCTCTTTCATTAAGTATGCAAAACATGTATATTCATAATAACCTTGAAATTAGTCCTGAATTCTTCAGCAATCAAATTTCAATTAATTTTCTAATAATCAAAAGAGTGCATTCCATCTCCTTTTATAGAACAAGGAGAGGAGGCAGTTACAAATGACTAATGGTCAAGATTCATCAATTTAGATCAATGGCTGACAATCCTTTATTGACTTAGTCAACTTCTTCCTCTATGGCACAAGTTGACAGCTGGCAACTATCTGGTAGAACTAACTACTTATAAGCAGCCTATGCATATGTTTACCTGATGATGCATCTATACTTACTCTTTATCTTCCTCTTCTTCTTCACTCTCTTATTCTTCATCATTCTCTTTAGTTTCTTCTTCTTCATTTTCACTATCACTTTGATGTAAACCATCCCTTATATGCACCTTTACTGCTGCCCTGATGGACTCATATGCTTGAACTATCCTATCAACTTCACCTCCATCTAGGACTTTAGCTTTTACTATGGCATGCCTATGAGATTGGAATTTTTCCTTGAGGGCTTCCATCTTAGTTCTCCTTCTATTTAATGTCTCATTATAAGTCTCTACCCTGACTTTTATTCTCATGACTTTATTCATCACTTCTTCGATTAGGTGGTTCAGGGGGTCTTCTGTCACTTCTTTGAAATTGTCATGAAAGGCCTTGACAGCAAAATCTGCATCTTGATTCTCAATTTTCCCCTCTACTTTCCCTTCCAAAGCCTCCAGGGTCTCTACCTCATGTGCCATCGGCTATGCATCT
The DNA here is from genome assembly GCA_027924645.1 of Cunninghamia lanceolata. Lineage (NCBI taxonomy): Eukaryota > Viridiplantae > Streptophyta > Pinopsida > Cupressales > Cupressaceae > Cunninghamia > Cunninghamia lanceolata. The sequence goes on from BSBN01000118.1 coordinate 8,442,863, forward strand.
TGACACTAATATCCCTGAGCTTGCCACTACATCTCTTCAATACATCACATTCAAATCTAATATCTTCATACCAGATTCCTAGTACCAGGGCAGTATTATTATCCAACACACTATTGCTTATCAAGATTTGTGCATCAATCTTCTTCATCTCACCTAGAGCATTTAGGTCCTTCTCCAATTTAAATGACCTTCTGCCTACTTCATTTTGCAGCTTGTCCACTTTTCTCTTTAATGCGCTTAAAGAATTCCACTTCTCCAAAGAGGTTTTTACTACATCCTCTGCCTCAACAAGGGCTGACCATATCCACTTTTCTATCACCAGTGCCTTATGCTTCATCAGGTCTAATGTTGTGATCTCCTCTTGAGATATAATGGTCAATGGAGTGGTTGTACTGGCTTGTGTATGATCAGGATTAATTAATCCTTTAATGAAAGAATGTAATTGAGCAATGTGCTCTTTATGCCTTTTACTCTTTTCTATTCTCTCTTCACCCTTTGTGTTAGAGAGTCAATTATGTCTTTTCCCTCTTGGCCTTGTTTTGCAAAACCTAGATCAACATTAGTGATCTTGAACTCATCAAGGTTTATTTGGCCTTTCTCTTTCTCAACCATAGGCATGGCTACCTATGCAGTTCTCCTACCTGTTATAGGATCTCGCTTTATTGCTGAGGTTAGTCTGGCCTTTCTCTTGGGTTTCATCATGTTCCCAGCAAATAATGTGGATATATCAAAATCTAGTACCTCTTCAACCTGTTGCTGGTGCACCTCCCTTTGCAGCCAATAAGGTACATCACCCCTAGGTTCCTCATGATCACCCCCTATATTTTGGGTGTCCTGTTCTCCTTTGTTATGTTCTATCCTCAGTGGCAATTGTTCTTTCCTAATTTCTTCCTCATGTACCTTATCATGAGAGGGATCTTTCTTGGGTTCCTCTTGTTGAGGGACTTCCTTTTGTGGAGGGGGCTCTTGTGAAGTATTGACAGTCTGATCTTGTGCCTCCCTTTGTGCACTTGCCTTTAGGATTTCTTGATCTTTCTCTCTAGGCTCATTTTGTGGTAAGTTGGCCTCTTGAGGAGTCTATGTACTTTGGCCCTGGAGAACACCTTGATCACCCCGGGCCACATTATCCTTTTCTTTCTTAGTACCCTTGCCATGTGCCAGTCCTTGTTCTTCACCTTCTGGTGCGCTAATATTCTCTAAACTAAGCTCTCCCTGACCCGACCTCTCTTCAGTCCTAGGCAGACTTCTATGATCTCTCCCCTCAGTGTGTGGTGGGGATATGTTTTGCTCCTGATGAGCATCTCTGTTGAACATCCCCTGATCACCCCCACTCTGTTGTTGTGCTTTTGATTGTTTTGGTTCTGTGGGTGTCTTATTTTGGTCTTATTCCTGATCAGGTGGAGCATCACCCTTCTTAGTATGTTCTATCTCATCAACCTTTTTAGGCTCCAATGGTGGATTATTGTCTCTACTTGGGCTTACATCACCCCTATATCTTAGGTCTGTTGTTGCAGGGCTTGTAACCTAATCAACCAAATTGTCCAACCCTATCTGTTGGGCTACCCTCTCTGGACTGTCCTATTTTGTTTCATCCATTTACCCTCCTTCTAGTAACGTCCTCATCTAGGCTAGTGGGGTACCATGAGGAGTCATCTTGGTATTAGCAACCAGGGTTTCCATGCGTTGGGTAGTCACATCTTGGACTACTTCATCATCTGATAGCTCCACAGTGTCATCTAAGGGAAAAGGAGACTCCTTACTAGCCCTGTGTGTTTCTTTTTCTTTCTGTTCCTCCATTCTCTCAGTCTTAACCTAAACTATCTCTAGAATGGTGACTTCATGCTGTAATTCTCTCCTGAAGGTTGCACCACGCATACCCATTAATATGATGGGATCAGTGCTGACTTCCCCCTCATGGCTATTCTTTGCTTCTTGGGTGGCGGTGTCTATAGCACCTACTTCTTTTTCTTGCTTGCTATCAACAAGTCATCATCCCTAGGTTCTTCATTTAATATTTCCTCTTCCAAGGGATCATCTCCTTCTAAATCATCATGTAGAACCTACCTTTCAACCTGTACCTCTGTGCTTTCAGTATCAGGTTTCAATATCCTCTTGGTCTTTGGTTTATCCCGGGGTGGTGGTGATGTGGACACATGGGCTGATGTAGATGCCCCATCACCTTTAGATGCAATTCTTTCGATGATCACCCCCTTTGGTTCATTCTCCACCTTCTTTCCCTTGAAGGGTATCTTCTTTTGTTTTTCAGTGGGTAATCTCTCCCCATTACACTTTCTCTTTTCAATCAACAAATCATCATACTCCTTATCTGACAGCTCTTGTCTCTTTTTCTTGTTAACTACAGTGATAGCCATACCCTTCTTTTTCAGTTTAGCAATCTCTGCATCCACCCATCTTTTGGTCAGTAGGATCACCCCTTGCATTATTTGATCCAAGGACAAATCCTCTAGCTGTGTAAGATCAGGGGTTGATATGGTGTCATTATACACCTTCTCATTCTCATATTCATAGCACATTATCTTTCCATCATCATTATGTAATTGGGCAAGCACTGAGATGCAGTCAAAAGTCCTGACTTGACTCAGCGTGAGCCTTTGATATTTTCTTCTTACCTCAGCTTCATCATCATAGTCAATTCAAAAGTCTTCCAGATTCTTTTGGTGTATTTGTTTCCCTAGTAGTTTCTGCATCCTGTCATAAGGGTCATATGATCTGGCGAGAGGAAATGGCTATAAGTACATTAGTTCCAGGCCCCCAATAACATGTTGAATGCTTTGTGAATCTAGGCATAAATACCACCCTATTTATACTGGAAATAAAACTGGAGGAATCTCCTTCTGTTCTTTATAAGCCTCAATTTTTGTAGACACCTGTCTAACAAACTCCATCAAGAAGACCCTATCAGTAGGGTATCTTGGCAGCATGAGAGGCTGTCCCTCAAATCCTTCAATCCTGATATATGAAAAGGTAGCAAATTGGATAAACCAGACTCCGTGTTTATAAATGACTTCTTGATCTTCCATGCTCAGCCTCTTGGTGCTATCCTCCTCTATTGTTCTAACCAAATGCATTGAGAATGCATCATTCACCAATTTGTAATCTTGGAGGTATACTTTTCTTTGTAGTTGGGGATAATGATCCCATATATGCGTATCTCCAGGGCTATTCCCCAACCTGCCTATTGTCTGTAGGGCATCAAATGTTCCTTGGGAGGCACAGGAATACACAACATAAGATGTCATGTAAAATAGGCATGCATGTCCTCCTAGCTTCCTCATCCCTTCATCCAGGCTATCACTGATGATGTTAGCCCACCGAGGCTTGTTATCTGAATATAATACCATCTAGATGATACTGAACATCTAGTTCTCAAAATTACCAGCATGTGGCCTGCTAGTCATCCTGATTAGCAGGGCAATTATGTATTGATGCTCATCATCAAATTTGAATTTATACAGGTACACTGGCAGCTTGGTCAAGGCCATATAGGTGCTTCTCTTCTCCCTCCACTAATACATCCTCTTCCGGGCATCTTTCTTATTATTGTTGTATTCTTTCTCCAGTTTATGTAGATCCACCCTGACCACCTTATTTCCTACTGGAAAGTTGAATGTAGCTGTGAGGCCCTCGACTAAGAAATCAGTGTATATCCTACCGTGTTTCTCTACTCTTCTGGTTTCCAGGTTATAATTCCTGGCACACTTGACTAATAGCTCTATGGCATCCATGGCATATGGGAAACCTATTGCATGCCACATACCAGTCGTGAATACTCTGTCTAGTATAGAGTTATCTATATCATCATCCAACTTTCTGGTACATGCATCCAAATCCATACTACCTTGATGTGTATCTCTAATGACACCATACCTAAACCCTACCCCTTCAGGTTGGACAAACATATGCTTCAAGAATTTAGCCTCGGATCTGTTCCTTCTTACGTCTGCCATTAGATCCTGCAATAAGCATAACATATATTACCCATGGTACCCATATGCATTTTCAACAATATCATGCATCATCTTTGTTACTTATCACCTTAAAATTTTTCATACATTACCATGCGGATTTATCCTAATAAAGATAAGCATTTTACCTGGACAATTATAGAAAATGACAATGGAGAGGGTTTTGAAGTCACTTACCTAATATCACTTTCTCCTTTGGATTATATGACTGATAACAAGAAACACTATAAACTTGTGGGGTCACCCGTTCCATTCCGTTGTGTTGAATATCACAATCCGCTAATAGATGGCTTATGAGGGTTTTGACTTTTTGGAGCTCTATAATTCTTTACAAATCTCAAGGTAAATGAAAATAACCTTAGAATATTACTTTTAAATGGATCAATACGAGAAATTAGGGCTGAGTGTGTTGTTCTGATCTGATCAATTGATCATTTGCATGGATCATATAGATGTCTCCAAGTGTTTGATTTGTATTTGAAATAGGCGGGGCTTCAGCTAGCATTTTGATTGCATTTATTGCTAGGGGTGATCTTTTGAAAATCAGTGATTTTTGAAAATATGACCCCCCTCAGATAATATGACCCCCCCTTCTCGCGTGGGATAATCATTTTCTAAAGATTAGGTGACATGGTCAACCTTTGACCATGAGGCATATCGGGTCATAAAATTAAGATCAGGGGTACTTCAAAAATATGACCCCCTCAAGGAATAGATTGGGATGACATCATCATGCCATCGATGTTCTTTAGTTATCAAATTTGGGTGACGTCATCATCATATTGAGAAATATCATGGATATTTGGATAAATGACCCTCAGCAGGTCGAATGAGATGATGGTGTCATCATTGGGATGATTTCTTTCATTTTCCAGAATTGAATGATGTCATCATCATATTGGTGCAGGGTGATATTCACACAGGGGTGATATTTGGTAAGATGACGGATGTTAAAAATATGACCCTTCCTACAAATACATGAAGCTCTTTGATGAGTAGATACCGGCTCTTATTTAACTTTGACGTTTGCGTATCGGGTGCCTAACAAGTCATGAGTGATAATCCTAAGTCCGGTTGATCTTAGTGAATATGACTGATGTTAGAAATATGACCCCCCATGGGAAATATTAGGGTTGACCAAACTTTGACTCCACATAACTCCCTACTCTTAGATAATATTGGGGTGATCCAAAGGGCAAACCCACTTGAAATTTTGTGAACTTTCCAACCATGAGGTTTATTAGAGAAAATATTGACTTTGGCAACCAACCTCATCTAGTGGTACATCATCTTACCCAAGGTGACATACATGACTAATTTTACCAAACCACCCAAAGCAAGAAACAAGCAAGCAAAATGCACAAAGAAAAGCTGGGTCCCTATTTTGCTAAGGCAAAATGGGGCGTGTTATGTAACCACACAACAACTTGCCACCAAAGAAAAACAATCAAATTCAAATGATTCAAGTGATGTGATCACATTCTAACATAGCATTTTAATTCCTTCTAAGTATAAGTATTATGACCTTTCTGAATGATATGACATTCATCATTGCAACAATGCTAGCAAGGGATCAAGTGTGTGCAGATGATTAATTATCCTCATCTTGAAAGTAAGTTGAAAACATGAGTAACTGGTGTTAAGCTACATATTTTGGAATCATCCCTCATAGCCAACCTAGATAGAGCCTTGCTGCCATCAGGCATCCATAGCCCTGACAAGGTTATCTATACAATCCTCCTAAGTAGAGCCCCACTGCCAGCAGGCATCTATAGCCCCAGTAGATTTACTTAGATGGACTAATTTTATTCTTTTGAATTTTCAATATTTATCTCTTTTGTTCATATGATACTATCATGTAAGCTCAATATGCAAGGTGTGGTCACTTGTTGATTCAGGTTGGAGATTGTATTGGTAGCAAGGGAGTTCCTTTGGATTTTTCACTTAACACCTATACTTATGTGTTCCACAAACCCAAGGCTGTTAGGTGAGTCATTGTGAAAATCTCCTTAGTTAAGAAAAGACACCATGATGAAAAGGATATCATAGACCTGATCACAGGTACTCCTCAAAATGAGTCATTACCTATATAGGAATTTGTTCTCATCACTTGAATCCTAACAATTTGATTATTTTCTCAGGGTCATAAGTTGCATCATCTTGACTAGCCAAAACAAAAACTCAACAAACAAACAAACAAACAAAACTATACAAAACAACTGTATAATATGCACACTATGATACATTTCACTTATATGACCCTATTTCATGTTTGGAAATAATGCTTGAGCAACAGTCCATTAACTGGTAATGGGACATCCTCACTGGTTAGAGTCTTAAGTCTGTAGGTACTGTCTCCTAGGATTTTTGAAATTTGAAAAGGACCTATCCAAAGTTTATCAAATTTACCATGATCCCCTTTCTTTTCATGTGCTTTATCCCACATAAGGACTAGATCTGAAATCCTAAAAGCTTTAACTTTGGCCCTTTTGTCAAACCAACATTTGACAACAGCCTGATGTTTAGCAAACTGATCAATTGCTCTGTTTCTCTTTTCTTCTAGGTACATCAGCTGAAGTAACCTGACTTCTTGTTTGCTATCTATGCCTAGATATTCTTGTACAAACTACAATGTGGAGATCTTTAGGTTAACGGGGAGGATAGGATCCACCCCATATACTAGTTGATAAGGAGAGTTTCCTAGTGCAGCCTTCATCCTAGTTCTATCTACCCACAAGGCATACTTTAATAGGGTGTTCCATTCCCTAGGATTTTTCTCTATCAATTTCCTTATGATATTCAACAAGTTCTTTTTTGTAGACTCTGCTAGTCCATTCCCTTGAGGGTAATAATTTGAAGAAAACTTCAGAATGATCCCATGATCAAAACCCCAACTTGATAGTTTTAATGATGCAAAAGTGGGTCCATTGTCACATACTAAAGCATAAGGAACTCCATACCTGGTTATTATGTTGCTTTCCAAGAACTTGATCACATCCTCTGCATTGCATGTTTTACTGCTGATAGCCTTAGTCCACCTGGTACAATAATCAATGATAGTAAATACATACCTATAGCCTGAAGATGATGGAGGATTGATGGATCCTATGAAATCCATGCCCCATTGAGCAAATGGGCGCATCTCCATCACTGGTTGCAAGGGTTGAGTGGCATATCTTTCTCTATTAGCGGCAACCTGACATGAATGACAACATTTAATGTGTTCAGTAGTGTCCTTGAAGATGGTGGGCCAGTAGTATCCTGTTCTAAGGATAGCATGGGTAGTAACTAAGTGTGATCCATGTGCAGTTCCAAATTTATCCTGTAACTCTGCTAACACTTTATCTGTGTCTTGCCTCTCTGGGCATCTGACATATATTCCTTAATAGTTCCTTTTGAAAAGGATCCCTCCTTTTATCATGTATTTTTGTGATCTTATCTTCAAGGCTCTCCTCTATGAGGCTTGCAATCTTGATGGACATCTTCTAGTAATCAGGATGTGCCTGATATCTGAATACCACTCTTTAATTTCCTCAGCATTTATCACATATTGTTGGCTCATGATGTTAGGATCAATTTCTGATATCATTTGGCTCAAGGCTTGTCCTCTTACCAACTTCATGGGTGTTATATCTACATCATATTCTTGGAGAATTGTTATCCATTTAGCTCTCTTTTCACCAGGCTCACTTTGCATCAGGAGCATCTTCACTGATGCATCTGGTACTACAACAATTATCTTACTTCTCAAAATGTAATGTCTAAACTTCTTGACTGCACGAACTAAAGCAAGGGCTTGTCTTTCAACATCCATGTATTTGTGCTCTACATCTCTAAATGGGCAACTCATGAAAGCTATAGGCTTTTCTTCTTTAGCCTCATTTCTTTGTGTTAATACTGCTGCAGATGTATGTTCTGAAGTGAATGAATATATGTAAAAATCTTTTGTATAATCTAGACTAATCAGAACAAGGCCATCAGATATTGCTTTCTTGATGTCTTCAAAATTTGCTCTGGCTTCAGGTGTCCACTCAATTTTAGCATCCTTCTTGAGCATTGCATTCAATGGTCTAACAATCTCTGCAAAACGAGTAATGAGTTTTCTAACAAAGTTTATCTTACCAAAGTAGGATTTCAATTCTTTCTTGCTTCTAGGAAGCTGTATCTTCATGATTGATTCCACTCTTGTAAGGTCAATGATGATCCCATTCTCTGTTATCAGATGACCCAATAACTTACCTGTGGTTACTCCGAATATGCATTTCTTGGGATTCAAGGATATTCCATAATGTTCACATTTCTTAAGCACTTTCTTGAGGTCTCCTATGTGGTCACCTCTTTTCTTGGAGAAAACTGTCAAATCATCCATGTATATGACTATGCATTTACCAATCAATCCCTTGAAGGCTATATCCATTGCTCGTTGAAAAGTGGTCCCAGCATTTATCAATCCAAAAGGCATGCACCTATAGGCAAATATACCTCACTTGGTGGTGAATGCAGTTTTTAATCTGTCTATTTTATCTACCATCACCTGGTTGTAACTTGAAAAACAATCCAAAAATGACATCATCTTTGCACCATTTACTATTTGTAAGACATCATCCAATGAAGGTAAAGGATAATTATCCTTTTCAGAGTCTCTATTCAGATTTTTGAAGTCTACACATAACCTGATATCACCATTTTTCTTTCTCACAGGGACTAGATTAGCCACCCATGTGGAGTGCCTCAAAGGGAATATGATTCTAGCATTAAGCAATTTCTTTACTTCTTCAAAAATGATTGGCTCCAATAAGGCATTAATAGGCCTTTGTTTCTGTCTAAAGGGCTTGACATCTGGCTTCAACGGTATAGTATGGGTGATGATTGAGGTATCATAAGTCTTCAACTCATCATAGGTCTAGGCAATAATGTGGATATAATCTTTAAGTGCTTGAGTTATCCCTATCATTTCTTCTTCTGTACACACCTTACCAATTAGGACATTCCTTTTTTCTTCATCTTGTCCTATGTTGAGTAGTGAATATTCTCCTCCGTCTGCTTTAGGGAGATCTTTATGTTTCATCATATTATCTAAATCAAATTCTCTTTCTAATTCTATCATCCCTTTGGGAATCTTTTTACTGGGTAGATCCATGATCTCCTCTTCTTCCCAGGTATGATCTTCCACATTTATTTCATCTATGATCTGCGCATCAAACACATCTCTGTTTTATATGAAGTCCAAAATGTGCTGGTCATCATCAAACACTTGAAGATTGATGACATTATCTGGTATAGAGGGCACTGATATTAATTCAACTAAAAACCTCTTTGAACCAGATATGGATAATGGCTCCAAAGTACTTGCAGCTTGAGCCAAGGCATTTGCTCTGTGATTCTGTTCTCTAGGCACATGGGTGATATTGAATGCATCAAAATATTCTATCAAATCCCATACCCTATGTCTATAGTTAGACAACCTTTTGTAATTACAAGAATATATGCCTCTCACTTATCTTACCACTAATTATGAATCTCCATATACATGTACAATCTTTACTTTCTTTTTGAGTGCAAACAATATCCCATGAATCAGGGCTTCATATTCTGTCACATTATTTGTGCATGGGAATTGTAATCTATATGCTGCTAAGTAGGATTTCCCAGCTAGATCAATGAGATCTATTCCTACTCCAGCTCCTTGTTTTGATTTAGATCCATCAAACCTAAGGATCCATGGCTTATCTTCAGTTAAAAGTTTATCTGGACCTTCTCTTTTCATTTTAGCTCTAGTGGCTACACCACCTGATAACCATTTCAATTTTAGTGACTCATTCTTCTCAAATTTCACCTTATCTGATTGGTGTGAAGCTGATATTTGTTTTTCTTCCTTACTATCAAAAGAATGATCCTTTGAACAAAATATCATCTGCTTCTTCAAAATATGCAAGCATAATGAGCAAGTAGTCGCTGAATGTGGTGATTCATGTAACCTGCACCAACCTTCAATTAGAGCATCATGTGGGGAAGTATGCTGTAGTAGCATCTTCTAAATTTATTTTGATAAAAAATCTTCAAACTTGGTCAAATTACTAGCTCTATCTTCATTAGATACTTCATAATTTGATTCAATCAAACAATCAGTCCCTGGGGTGATATTCTTATTACTCCTATAACTATTCTCAATGCACACCAGGATCTCTTCTATCTTATGAATGTAACTTTCATCATGATGTGTGCATTCTTTTGTACTTATAGATGATAAACAAGAATCAGTATCACTGTAACTATCTGCATGACTTACCATGGGTGATGATGATCTTTTCTCACTACATGCTTGTTCCAATTCCATCATATCCAAACAAGCATCAAAAGTTTTTTTTTCAGAATGTGCTTCATCATGCAACCTGCACCATCCTTCAATTAAAACATCTTCATTAGATATTTTTAACATTTGGCAACGTTGCATCTCTCTGGACAAGTACATTTCAAAGTTCCTAAAACAATCTACTTCCTTATCATCATCTAAACTTTGATCAGATTCTATAATTATTCCATCATCCTGAAGATTATCATTATGAGCATGCACATCATACATGAGGATCTCCTCTATCTTGACGGTTTGGGGTCTGATGGTGTAAACTCTGGGTTCAACATCTACATACATGATCTCATTGGTTTTATTATACTCAGTGATCATATGTTTCATGCGGGGTTCAACATCTAACCTAATCTGATTGGGAATCCCTTTCCAAGGTAGCCACATGTGACTGAAATCAGTGGACATGTATCCATTAAGTGTTTTTGACCAATCCTTGTTGAGCAACATTCCATATGTATCAGGGATATCTACTACATGGATATCAATGTAGTATTGAATTCTTGGATCTGATGCTAATTGCATATGAATGTGAGTTAATTCTCCTACAACACTCACCTCAGTTTTATCTAACTGCATTACCTTCTTTAGTGACTTGGCAGGATGTAACCCTAAGGCATTGCATATGGACAATGGCATTACATTAGTAGATGCACCTGAATCTACTAAGCAATTATGCAAATTCTTGCTGAACATCCTTATGGTAAGGAGAAATGGAGGTGACTCAGTCTTATCCCTATAAAGGGTCATGTGTGAAGTTTCAGCAACTTGGATAGTAGCTGAAGTTCTGTGTTAACATTAGTATCCTTAGCTGCATGATCTTTATTCAAAGATTGGTTTTGGGGATGACTGTCTTCTTTTGGCATAGGGTCATCTAACGATTTCATGAATGCCTTCTTAATAGCTGGGGTTTTAAGCAACTCTGACAATGATAGATTGATTTTGATCTTTTTCATTTCATCTGCTAAGTATGTGACCAATTTGTCAAATTCTGGAGACTAATTACTAACTCTTGCCACTGCATTTTGTGGTACTAAGTATTGAGCATTAACTTTGGGAAATCCAGGATTATTACTTGCCTTAGGATCAGGAGGAGTGTTAAAATTATTTGGAGGCAAGGATGTAGTCAAAGGGCCAATAGATCTGTTTGAGTTATTCCTCAGTTTATAGTTATGTCTACCCTGATATTGTTGTTGATAAGCATGCACTTCCTCATGTTCGGATGATGGCTCATTCTCATCTTCAAAAGGGAAAACATAAATTGTTTTAAAAGCCATAGCCAACTCTTCACATGCTAAAGTGTAGTTCTCATGGGATGGGGTTATCTGTTAATGAGGATGATTGGTGAAACTTTCCAATATAAGAGTAGAGTCATATCCACAAGGGACAATTTCATTTCCTTCAACAAAAGGTGGATTACCTGCAGTATTGGATACTTCTGCTTGAAATATACTGGTTGCTATCCTAAATTGAGGACAATCCAGCTCTGCATGAGCATTGGTGTTATGTATCTTACACCAGTTTGTAAGGTTGCCTCTACCAGGTTCACCCTAGTGGTCTACTTAGGTTCACTAGGAGGTTGATTATATAAGGGTGATGGCAAGGAACCATTGTTTGGCCTAGTGTTCCACACTCTAGGTTGTCTAGGGGCATTATTGTTACCACTATTGTTATTGTTATTGTTGTTATATCCCCTATCAGGATATCCAGATTTGTCATTATATATATCCTTTGTTCTGATTTGGTTGGGAATAGAAATTCTGACTTCTCAAATGAGTGATTTCAGTTGTTAGTTTCCTCAACTATGCTGACATCTCTGTAATTTCTTCCTTTTCTTCCCGAACTTTGGCTACTACGTTCTCTATTTGAGGTTTGAAAAAGGAAGAACCATTGTTATTACTATTATGTCCTACATCCTAAGGTACTTGTGTATGTCCTAGATATTGCGCCATCTGGCCATTTCCATTTGGAGGTGGCATGAATCTAAGTGGAGGTACTTGTAAAGGACTTGGCATTACAGCTTCAGGCATCAAAACTCCATTGGTTTGTTGTTGAGCAGGATATGCAGGCTGTGTAGGAAATGCAATGTTAGGCGTTAGAGCAGGAATCAACTGCTGATTGACTTTTATGGCTTCTTCAAAAGCTCCTGCTAAGGTTGTGACACTAGGATGTGTTCTCCTGATAAGCATAGAAGTCAAGGGATCTAATGGTGAGTAATATATACTCCTAGCAGCTTCATCTGCTACATTATAAGGAGCAACCAGCTTTGAATGCATCATTTGGAATCTAGCATTGAAGTTAGCAATAGGCTGTCCTTCAAATCTTTTGATTGTGGCAAATAGGTGATAATTCATTGAAGGATCTATAGGTATCTTGAATCTATCCTTAAAATCTTTCTCCAAGGCAGCCCACAAACCAACTGAACCTTGACCAAGACTAATATACCAATTATATGCCTCTTCCCCTAAAGAAAATGGAAATAATCTACATACCCTAATGCCCCGGGCTTTTGCCCAAGACATTAGTCAAACACAACAAGGACAGAATTTTTTTTTTTTAAAATAAAGTATAACACAAGTGTTGACATTCATTGTGCATCAACAAGGAATGATGTGACACTCACAACACACACCATGAAGCACATACATGAGATGGTGTCAGCCTAAGACTATCTAGTCGCTCAATTCTAGTCTCACTTCCCATCACAACATGGGGAAACCATAGAGGTAAGAACACATAGGGGCATGTGTAAATCATAACAACACATCATATTTAACTATTACAAGCAAGAATTAATTCATTTTAAGTACCAAAATACAAATGTATGTTTTCACCATTTGCCACATGTATATACAAAAAAATAGAAAAGTAAAACAACCCATAGCGTGCATTCGACACCAACGTCGAAGCACCAAGCTAGAAATAAATACAACACCACTCAGAAGGTGGGTTTACATGTCCTCCAACATCAAGGATCAAATAATAACATGTCTTAAAAAAGATTACATTACATAGGACACCAACATCCTTCCAAAGTTATACAAATTTGCACTTAAATTGAAACAATAAACTAAAGCATAAAAAAGGAGATCCATGCCATCACATGAATCTAGGTCCATTCTAATCAAGCTAGGAGAACCTATAGTCCCCAATGGTGGTGATAGCGCCACCCAACCATGTGGTACCCTCAGGCCCACCCCACCGTACTAAGGAGATGGTCGCATTGGAATAATACACACTCACGCCATACAAGGAGATAAGGCTTACACACACACCATACAATATATATCCAACAACACCATAGAATCATGAGCAACATCACAATGCATCTAAACTAATTTCATGGAAAACATCACACGTCGAGCCAAACTCTGACGGTGGAAGAAGGAAGAGAGACCTAGGTAGTGAGGACAAGGAGTGTCATACGAGGGTAATACTCACCTCGTGGTAGAACATGAGGGCATAAACTCCTCATAGCAATCGGACAATACACCAAAGATTTCTCTTCACACCCAAACCCAAGCAAGCCAGACACTTCACCAGGACATGCAGTTTGGTGTAGATGATCTTTTTATTTTATATTTTATTACCCATGTGTTTAATTGTTAATCTTGATTAAAACTTCCATTCGATAATTCCTACGGCCTCTTTGGGCCATGGCACACAATGAAAGCCTCTCCTTTTCCTACCCCTAGACCTCTTCCTAAACACCTAAAGCTCCAATTTTACTAATTGGGCTTGGCATGGTTTACAAGGTAACAAAAATCCAAATTTGACAAAAATACAACATTTTCTAAAAAGATGCAAAACATCATTTCCCATGGTAAGGAACTCATCCCACATTAAAATTAATAAAGAAATAGTTTTAAAATTGAAATTTTATTTTTTTCTATTTGTATGGAAAAACCATAAAAACCCAAATTCTCTATTGTTGAAAGCTTGGCTACCTTGGGCAATTTTCTAACTTTCATGTTTCAAGTTCAAATGTAAATCTAACAACTACCCATTGTTTATTATATGACCAACAACTCAATTATAAAATAAAATCAAGATGGGCATTTCTAAATAAAATTTGCCATAACTTTCTTTGTTTTAGCTGGTTTTCACAAATGAACACACAATTTTTCAACTTTCATGTTTTGAACTCAATTGAAATTCTGACAACTACCCATTATTTATTATGTGAACAACACCTCAATTATGCAATAAAATCAAGATGGGCAGTTCTAAATAAAATTTTTCATAACTTTCTTTGTTTCAGCTGGTTTTCACAAATGAAGAACACACATTTTTTTAACTTTCATGTTTTGAACTCAATTGAAATTTTGACAACTACCCATTGTTTATTATGTGAACAACAACTCAATTATGAAATAAATCAAGATGGGCATTTCTAAATAAAATTTTCCATAACTTTCTTTGTTTCAGCTCTTTCCAAATAAAGAACACAACATAAATGCAAATAAAATTCAGAAATTAATTTTAAACTTTCTTTTCTATGCATGAATACCATAGAAATCCATTTAAGATGGTATGGCAATGGATAGAACAAACAAAACTAAATAAGGAAGAGAGTTGTGAATTCGTACCTCTTCCCAAGCACTCCAAGAAGAAAGGTTTTGAAGAAAAATAGTCTTTGATCACTCCCAACCAAGCACAATTCAATTCCAATCCTCTTCCACAAGCAATTCCAATCCTTACTTCAAACAAGCAAATCCAAATCCTTCCATTCCATAGAGAAAAATCAATCTTTCCAAGCAAGCAAGGGTTTTGTGAAGAGAGCCATTTTGAGAGCAAAAACATGAATAATACAATTCCTTTTTTTTTCTTTTTTTTTAAACACTCAAAAGCCCCAAATTCCAATTACAATAAAATATTTATTTAAATTCCTTTTTTAACTCTTTTTTTAAAATAATGGAATAATTGATATTCATTTAAATATGTCATTTAAAACATATCCAATTTATTTTTAATGTTTTTAGGCATTTTATTAAATTATTTAAATTAGTGTAATGGAATTAAGTTTCAATTAAGTTTCTAATAATCAAAAGAGTGCACTTCATCTCCTTTTATAGAACAAGGAGAGGAGGCGGTTACAAATGACCAACGGTCAAGATTCATCAATTCAGATCAACGGCTGACAATCCCTTATTGACTTAGTCAACTTCTTCCTCCGTGGCACAAGGTGCCAGCTAGCAACTATCTAGTAGAACTTATTGCTTATAAGCAGCCTATGCATATGTTTACCTGATGATGTATCTATACTTACTCTTTATCTTCCTCTTCTTCTTCACTCTCTTCTTCTTCATCCTTCTCTTTAGTTTCTTCTTCTTCATTTTCACTATCACTTTGATGTATATCATCCCTTATATGCACCTTTACTGCTGCCCTGATGGACTCATATGCTTGAACTATCCTGTCAACTTCACCTCCATCTAGGAATTTAGCTTTTATTATGGCATGCCTATAAGAGTGGAATTTTGCCTTGAGGGCTTCCATCTTACTTCTCCTACTATTCAATGTCTCATTATAAGTCTCTACCCTGACTTTTATTCTCATTACTTTATTCATCACTTCTTCGGTCATGTGGTTTAGGGGGTCTTCTATCACTTGTTTGAAATTGTCATGAAAGGCCTTGACAGTAAAATCTGCATCTTGATTCTCAATTTTCCCTTCTACTTGCCCTTCCAAATCAGGCTATGCAGCTTGACACTAATATCCCTGAGCTTGCCGCTGCATCTCTTCAATACATCACATTCAAATCTAATATCTTCATACCAGATTCCTAGTACTAGGGCAGTATTATTATCCAACACACTATTGCTTATCAAGATTTGTGCATCAATCTTCTTCATCTCACCTAGAGCATCTAGGTCCTTCTCCAATTTAAATGACCTTCTACCTACTTCATTTTGCGGCTTGTCCACTTTTCTCTTTAATGCGCTTAAAGAATTCCACTTCTCCAAAGAGGTTTTTACTACATCCTCTACCTCAGCAAGGGCTAACCATATCCACTTTTCCATCACCAGTGCCTTATACTTCATCAGGTCCAATGTTGTGATCTCCTCTTGAGATATGATGGTCAATGGAGTGGTTGTACTAGCTTGTGTATGATCAAGATTAATTAATCCTTTAATGAAAGAATGTAATTGAGCAATGTGCTCTTTATGCCTTTTATTCTTTTCATTTTCTCTCTTCACCCTTTGTGTTAGAGAGTCAATTTTGTCTTTTCCCTCATGGCCTTCTTGATCTTCATTTGCAAAACCTAGATCAACATTAGTGATCTGGAGCTCAACAAGGTTTATTTGACCTTTCTCTTTCTCAACCATAGGCATGGCTACCTGTGCAATTCTCCTACCTATTGTAGGATCTCTCTTTATTGCCAAGGTCAGTTTGGCCTTTCTCTTGGGTTTCATCATGTTCCCAGCAAATAATGTGGATACATCAAAATTTGGTACCTCTTCAACCTGTTGCTGGTGCACCTCCCTTTGTAGCCAATAAGGTACATCAATCCTAGGTTCCTCATGATCACCCCCTATATTTTGGGAGTCTCGTTCTCCTGTGTTAAGTTCTGTCCTCAGTGGCGAGTGTTCTTTCTTGATTTCTTCCTCATGTACCTTATCATGAGGGGGATCTTGCTTGGGTTCCTCTTGTTGAGGGACTTCCTTTTGTGGAGGGGGCTCTTGTGAAGTATTGACACTCTGATCTTGTGCCTCCCTTTGTGAGCTTTCCTTTGGGATTTCTTGATCTTTCTCTCTAGGCTCATTTTGTGGTAAGTTGGCCTCTTGAGGAGTCTGTGTACTCTAGCCCTAGAGATCACCTTGATCATCCCTGATGACATTATCCATTTCTTTCTCAGTACCCTTTCCATGTGCCAGTCCATGTTCTTCACCTTCTGGTGTGCTAATATTCTTTGAACTAAGCTCTCCCTGACCTGACCTCTCTTCAGTCCTAGGCAGACTTCTATGATCTCCCCCCTCAGTGTGTGGTGGGGATACATTTTTCTCCTAATGAGCATCTCTGTCGGAATCCCCTAATCACCCCCACTCTGTTGTTATGCTTTTGATTGTTTTGGTTTTGTGGGTGTCTTATTTTGGTCTTGATCCTGATCGGGTGGAGGATCACCCTTTGTAGTATGTTCTGTCTCATCAATCTTTTTAGGATCCAATGGTGGATTATTGTCTCTACTTGGGCTTACATCACCCCTATATGTTAGGTCTATTGTTGCAGGGCTTGTAACCTGATCAACCAAATTGTCCAACCCTATCTGTTGGGTGACCCTCTCTGGACTGTCCTGTTTTGTTTCATCCATTTGCCCTCCCTTTAGTAACATCCTCATCTGGGCTAGTGGGGTACCATGAGGATTCATCCTGGTATTAGCAACCAGGGTTTCCATGCATTGCGCAATCACATCTTGGACTACTTCATCATCTGATATCTCCACAGTGTCATCTAAGGGAAAAGGAGACTCCTTGCTAGCCCTGTGTGTTTCTTTTTCTTTTTGTTCCTCCATTCTCTCAATCTTAAATAGAACTATCTCTGGAATGGGGACTTCATGCTATAATTATCTCCTAAAGGTTGCACCACCCATACCCATTAACATGATGGGATCAGTGCTAACTTCCCCCCTCATGGTTTTTCTTCACTTCTTGGGTGGCGGTGTTTGTAGCACCTGTTTCCTTTTCTTCCTTGCTATCAGCAATTCATCATCCCTAGGTTCTTCATTTACTTGTTCATCTTCCAAGGGATCATCTCCTTCTAAATCATCTTGTAGAACCTGCCTTTCAACCTACACCTCTGTGCTTTCAGTATCAAGTCTCAATATCCTCTTGGTCTTTGGTTTGTCCTGTGGTGGTGGTGATGTGGAGACATGGGCTGATGTAGATGCCCCATCACCTTTAGATGCAATTCTTTTGATGATCACCTCCTTTGGTTCATTCTACCTTCTTTCCCTTGGAGGGTATCTTCTTTTGTTTTTTAGTGGGTAATCTCTCCCCATTGGACTTTCTCTTTTCAATCAAGAAATCATCATACTCCTTATCTGACAACTCTTGTCTCTTTTTCTTGTTATCTGTGGTGATAGCCATGCCCTTCTTTTTCAGTTTAGCAATCTCTGCATCCACCCATCTTTTTGTCAGTTGGATCACCCCTTGCATTATTTGATCCAAGGACAAATCCTCTGGCTGTGTAAGATAAGGGGCTGATATGGTGTCATTATACACCTTCTCATTCTCGTATTCATCAGACATTATCTTTCTATCATCATTATGTAATTGGGCAGGCATTGAGATGTAGTCAAAAGTCCTGACTTGCCTCAGCATGAGCCTTTGATATTTTCTTCTTCTTACCTCAGTTTCGTCATCACACTCAGTCCAAAAGTCTTCTAGATGCTTTTGGTGTATTTGTTTCCCTAGTAGTTTCTGCATCTTTCCATAAGGGTCATATGATCTGGTGAGAGGAAATGGCTGTAAGTACATTAGTTTCAGCCTCCCAATAACATACTTAATGCTCTGTGAATCTTGACATAAATACCACCCTATGTATACTGGAAATAAAACTAGAGGAATCTTCTTTTGCTCTTTATAAGACTCAACTGTTGTAGACAGTTGTCTAACAAACTCCATCAAGAGGACCCTATCAGTAGGGTATCTTGGCAGCATGAGAGGCTATCCCTCAAATCCTTCAATCCTGATATATGAAAAGGTAGCAAATTGGATAAACCGGGCTCCATGTTTATAAATGACTTCTTGAGCTTCCATACTCATCCTCTTGGTCCTATCCTCCTTCATTGTTCTAACCAAATGCATTAAGAATGAATCATTCACCAATTTGTAATCTTGGAGGTATAGTTTTCTTTGTAGTTGGGGATAATTATCCCATATATGTGTATCTCCAGGGCTATTCCCCAGCCTGCCTATTGTCTTTAGGGTATCAAATGTTCCTTGGGAGGCACAGGAATACACAACATAAGATGTCATGTAAAATAGGCATGCCTGTCCTCCTAGCTTCCTCATCCCTTCATCCAGGCTATCACTGATGATGTTAGCCCACCGAGGCTTGTTATCTGAATATAATACCATCTGGATGATACCGAACATCCAGTTCTCAAAATTACTAGCATGTGGCCTTCCAGTCATCCTACTTAACAAGACAATCATGTGCTGATACTCATCATCAAAATCAAATTTTTACAGGTACACTGGTAGCTTCGCCGAGGTTGTATAGGTGTTGCTCTTCGCCCTCCACTGATACATCCTCTGCCAGGCATCTTTCTTATTATTGTTGTTACTATTTCTCTAGTTTATGTAGATCCACCCTAACAAACTTATTTCCTACTGGCAAGATGAACATATCTGTGAGGCCCTCGACTGAAACATCAGTGTATATCCTACCGTGTTTATCTACTCTTCTGGTTTCCAGGTTATAATTCCTGGCACACTCGACTACCAGCTCTATGGCATCCATGGCATATAGGAAACCTACTGTGTGCCACATACCAGTCGTGAATACTCTATCCAGTATAGGGTTATCTATATCATCATCCAACTTTCTGGTCCATGCATCCAAATCTATACTACCTTGATGTGTATCTCTGATGACACCATACCTAAACCCTACCCCTTCAAGTTGGACAAACATAGGCTTCAAGAGTTCGGCCTCAGATCTGTTCCTTCTGACGTCTACCATTAGATCCTGCAATAAGCATGACATATCTTACCCATGGTACCCATATGTATTTTCAACAATATCATGCATCATCTTTGTTACTTATCACCTTAAAACTTTTCCTACATTACCATGTGGATTTATCCTAATAAAGATAAGCATTTTACGTGGATAATTTCAGAAAATGACAATGGAGAGGGTTTTGAAGTCACTTACCTGATATCGCTTTCCCCTTTGGATTATATGATTGATAACAAGAAACATTGTAAACTTGTGGGGTCACCCGTTCTGTTCCCTTGCATTGAATATCACAATCTGCTAATAGATGTCTGATGAGGGTTTTGACTTTCTGGAGCTCTGTAATTCTTTACAAATCACAAGGTAAATGAAAATAACCTTGGAATTTTACTTTTAAATGGATGAATACGACAAATTAGGGATGAGTGTCCTGTTCTGATCTGATCCGTCGATCATTTGCATGGATCCTATAGATGCCGCCAAGTGTTCGATTTGTATTTGAAATAGGCGGGGCTTCAGCTACCATTTTTATTGCATTTATTGCTAGAGGGTGATCTTTCGAAAAGTAGTGATATTTGAAAATATGACCCCCCTTGGATAATATAACCCCCCCTTCTCACACGGGATAATTATTTTCTAAAGATCGGGTGACATGGTCAACCTTTGACCATGAAGCATATCAGGTCATGAAATTAAGATTAGGAGTACTTCAAAAATATGACTCCCTCAAGGAATAGATTGGGATGACATCATCATGCCATCGATGTTTTTCAATTATCGAATTTGGGTGACGTCATCGTCATATTGAGAAATATGACGGATATTTGGATAAATGACCCTCAGCAAGTCGAATGAGATGATGGCATCAACATTGGGATGATTTCTTTCATTTTCCAGAATTGAATGGCGTCATCGTCATATTGGTGCAGGGTGATATTCGCATAGGGGTGATATTTGGTAAGATGATGGATGTTAAAAATATGACCCCTCTCGCGAATACATGAAGCTCTTTGACGGGTAGATACCGGCTCTTATTTAACTTTGATGTTCGCGTATTAGGTACCTAACAAGTCATGGGTGATAATTCTAAGTCCGGTTGATCTTAGTGAATATGACTGATGTTAGAAATATGACCCCCCATGGGAAATATTAGGGTTGACCAAACTTTGACTCCACATAACTCCTTACTCTTAGACAATATTGGGGTGATCCAAAGGGCAAACCCACCTGGAATTTTGTGAACTTTCCAACCATGAGGTTTATTAGAGAAAATATTGACTTTGGCAACTGACCTCATCCGGTGGTACATCATCTTACCCAAGGTGACATACATGATTGATTTTACCAAACCGCCCAAAGAAAGAAACAAGCAAGCAAAAAGCACAAAGAAAAGTTGGGTCCCTGTTTTGCTAAGGCAAAATGGGGTGTGTTGTGTAACCACACAACAAGACACTCCATAGCACTCACACCCCTTCTCAGAACATTCAACATCATCAAAATTCTTTGCCATACTGCCACAACCACCTGAATGAAATAATGTCTTCATTATACACATTAGGACACATTGTTACTGATCACCAACACAAGAGCTAAACTTGTGGAGATTCCCAACACTAGAAACTTCAAGGGAAGATTGATGTAGACTATATAAGCACATTCGCAGATCTGTGGGTCATGAAATATTAATGCAGAGAAATGTGGAGCAATCTCATTTCTCCTAGACAGTCTTCTTCACAGTCAAATACTCAGTCAAACACATCTTCTACTTCCACAGAATCCAAAACCTGAAACTTGGGATATAATACCTCTAAACACCTTTGATCAACACTTCCAAACTACATAAGCATATATTCAATTAGGAAGAAATAAGGAGCATAATATTGATGGTACCTCTTTCATATTGCGCATCTTTTTATCAAATTTTCTCAAAAGAACTTGGGAACCAAGTGAACCATCTGCTGGGAGTTGACATCAATGACAACACCAACAAGTTTCTAATAATCTCCCCCTTTGTCATTGATGGCAACACCAACTCTTTGAAAAACCTTCAAGACAAAAAGTAGCTCTTTTACTCCCCCTGACAGAAACAACTCTTACTCTTCACACACTTCTCTACATAATTGTTTTTTAATCTCTTCGAGTCTCTCTCCCCCTTTGACATCAATGGCAAAGGGAAACAACACCAGCAAGTGTTTGCTTCATTTCTACTACTCACTTTTCTTCACTCTGCCCCTTAAGATCATAGGATGTGCTCCATCTGACTATATCAACTAATAGTATCTCTACCTACTCCCCTTGAGACCTGTAGCCTTCAACATCAGTCTAGGTTAATAAAAGTGTATCTTGAAATACTTCCTGGATAGATGCATATATTTACTCATCTAGTTGAGAGAAGGAGGAGTAATAACCCCTAACTTCTGTCAGAGATACTCAAAAGTATCCTTAGGGAGAGCCTTTGTAAATATGTTTGCAACTTGATCCTTGGTAGGCACATACTCCAACTTCACCTCATTCTCTGCAACCTTCTCTCTTAAGAAGTGATACTTGATTGAAATATGCTTTGTCCTTGAATGCATCACTAATTTTTTTGAAATGTTGATAGACCTTGTATTGTCACATAGGATAGGAATAGGTTCATCATATGTCACTTTGAGATCCTTTAATGTCTACTTCATCCATAACACCTGTGTGCAACAAAATGCTGCTACAATATATTCTACCTCTGCAATAGATAATGATACTGAGTCATGTTTCTTACTTAGCCAAGAGACAATTTTGCTTCCTAGAAAGAAAGCACCACCACTTGTACTTCTTCTGTCATCTGTACATCATGCCCAATCTACATCTGTATATGCACTCAGAGAGAAATTAGTATTCTTGGGATACCATAGGCTGAACTCTAGAGTGCCTTTCAGGTATCTTAATATCGTCTTTACTGCTAGAACATGTGACTCTCTAGGATCAGCTTAGAATCTGGCCACAAGACAAATTGTATGCATGATATCTAATCTAGTAGCAGTCAAATATAACAATCCACCAATCATTGTGTAGACACCTAAAATTGGCTTGCTTTGCAAAACAATTTCCCATGTCTCGACACCAATTTATCCCTCCTATTAATTAAATAAATTCATTTTATTTAATTAAGTTATCCCTAACCATCTTTCTATCCCTTGTGATCAATTAATTCATTTAATTTATCACTTTTACCTTACAACTATATCCTCATTTGATTAAATAAATATACACAATATTTATTTAGTTAAATGGTTATTTTCCCTAATCCTCATTAATTAGATAAATCATGGTTATCTAATTGATCTAGCCTACTAATTGACCTACCCTAACCTACCCTAGCCTACCTCATCCTAGCCCTAGGATCAATTAAGCAAAACCTCTGTTTAATTAGTCCTAACCTCTTATTTGGGTGGTCAAACCTAGTTTAACACCCTTCCCCACATCCCCCAAATTAAAAATTGAAACAAATCACACATCACATTTACTTCTCTTACACACCCCTTACCTCACCCATCCTCATTCATTACCTCTTATCCCCAAATAAATTCTTAATTCATTTCCCATTCCCCAAATGAATTTTTAATTCATTTCACATTCTTTCACACCCATACCTCATCTATCACCCCTTTTCCCAAAATGAATAAAAGATTTACTTTTATTCCTAGCCCTTGATCTCATCCTTTGATCCTCACCCTCCATCCTCCTTTCAAAAAATCTAGAAATGAGACCCTCTCCAAGCCATTTGAGAGAGACTTCTTCATGCATCAAACCTCTGCCAAAATCACTCCACAATCTCTTCATCATACCATCCTAATGTCAAAATCTTGCCTCATCTCCATCTAATCTATCTGAATCCACTTGTCTCTCATCTACATTTGTGTTGAAAAGCCTTGAGCAATCCACATTCAGTCACACTAGTCATGGGTAAAATCTGAGGAGACTAATTGGGTGCAACTCCTTCCCGCTTGGATTTGTGAGTCATTATGGAGGTATAATCATTGTATTTGCATATGATTTATGTTAAATCTTTCATTTTGTCCTCATTGATCACATTGGCATGCCCAGTGGGACCCACAAGGTCTGAATCTAATTTGTTTGTGTGAGTTTTTGTGCTTAAGACGTGTTTTTACAAGTGCAGCGCTATCCACCCTGCGCAGTGGCGCTATCATTGGTGAGTTTTAGTGCTATCTACTATTTTAGCGCCATCTCTGCAGAGTATTTTCTATTCTAACTTCCACTCACATGTCTCTTTTAAAGCATTTTCCTATTGTTTTCATGTCAAAATGCTCTCAATTTTTGCAGGAATGTTGATTAAACAAGGGGAGGTTATGCCAAAATTTTTGTAGAAGAAAAAAAATCTCTTTTTGCAGGATGGATGAGTTCAGACACGTTTTAACGCTATCAGAGCCTAGAGCGACGCTATCTTCAAACTATGACTAGACCACCTGGCAAGTTGCGCAGTGGTGCCTTCCATGACTTATTTTAGCGCTATTATCTATATTAGCACTTTCTTTTTTCTGTATTAGCACTATGTTCTGTATTAGCACTATTTTCTGTATTAGCGCTATCTTCTGTATTAGTGCTACCTTCTGTATTAGCGTTATATTCTGTATTAGCGCTATATTTCTTCTGGATTAGCGTTATTTTCTATATTAGTGCTATTTTCTGTATTAGCGCTATCATATCTCTGTATTAGCGCTATTTTCTATGACTAACTTTGTTCTCTGTGTAGGGACTAACAGCTTGTGTGCAGGTCATCAACATCACTTGGAAGTTACTAACATCTTTTTTTTGAAGGGATTTCTTAGCTTAAAGAACATTTATCTTTGGTGCACCTAAAACAAAATCTTTCTTCCAAACAATCTACAATCAAACATTTCACTTTGGTGCACCTAAAAAGAATCCTTACGTGCCTTAGTGTTAAGAACATTTGATTTTGGTGCAACTAAAATTAATCATTGCTTGCAACAACAACTATCAAAACACTTCAAATTTGGGCTTTAAAAAGAACCACAACTTGCATAAATCGAAAGCATTTTGGTTAAAAGGAACAACTTACATCTTTCACACATATAATCAAGAAGATCATTCTTAATTGTGTGAAGTGTCTTGTGCTCTTTTTGCTTGTGGTGTGAAAAAGCGTATGCTCTTCCCTCGCACCATTTTGGTGACCTTGGGAATCAAAAGCTTCTCACGAAACTTGCATTAATCACACCCCATTTAATCCAAAGATCTAAAAATGAACCATGTTTAGTGTGATGCAATTAGAGAAGATATGTATGCTCTCCCCTCGCATCTTTGAATGAACTTGGGGATCAAAAGTGTTTTCATGATTGTATTGCTTTTGTAAACCTTAGAGGGCCTGCCACCCCGCTTCGAAAGGTGGGAACGACCCAAGCGGCAACAAGCTAAAGCCAAGCTCTTTCAAGCCACTATATAAATTAATGTGTTTGTGACAAAAGTCACAAGCAACAGGTGTTGTTGTGTTATACCGACAGCGAACCTCCCCCAAAACCCTCCAAGGCGTAACCCTTGGAGGCTGGGAGACTCCATAACGGAGAGTAGCGATGTTGCATGTATAACCACCTGAATGAAAGCACTCACTCCGAACATTTGTTTTAGTGGCCCAAATCCCTAAGGTTGTACATGCTTGATTATCACATTTTTCATAAATCAAACCTTTGGCCATTGTATTTTCTTGCTTAATTGTTTGTCTACTTGCCAAGAAAAATCAAATTCATCCATCAATCCAACCTTTTGCATCCTTTAATGCCATTCCTCTCTATTTCAGTGTCATTTTCCATCTATTTTAGCACCTTCTTCATCCATTTCTAAAAATCAAATTTTCCCATCAAAAACATCAATTTTATAAGCCCATTTTCAAAAAAAATCTGGTCGAGAGGCTACGCCCCCGAACCCCTGTCAACGGGGGATCGCATCTGTCCCCCCACACCCCCCCTCACACTGAGCCAGGTTTTCCTCCCAACACCGCTAAACCATCCCCCCGTTTATCAAACCCCACAAGTTGAGCTTATCCAATCCCTTTATTTGAGATTGATCAAATTCTAATCCACTTCCTCTCTAGTCATAATCTATCTTCATCATCCTAATCATTCTTATCCACTTCATCTTAATCTAATAACCCATCTATCCTAATCATCCTAACCACCTATCTTATCCACATCATCATCCAAATCATTCAATTCAATCTTATCCTAATCACCCTCATCATCCTTAATCCAATTCATCAACATCATTCTAATCCAATCAAATCCAAAATCCAACCAAATCCATAATCTTCTAAACCATATTCCAAGTCCAATCTAAAATCAACATCAATCCCAATCAACATCCAAGTCCCCCAACATCATTATCAAAATCCAAATCCGAATCAACCTAATCAAAAATCAAGACCTTAATTGATCACCTAATCAAATCAACCCAATCAACCCTCTTGCTTAAGATCATTAGTCTATCAAAAGCATAGAGAACCATCCAACAAAAAAACAAATCAAATCAAATCATCTTAAGGTCTTGAAATTTTTGATTCCCAACATCACAATCATCCATCAGCCCCCATCATCTCATATCTCTCCCACAAAATGGATCTTTATGAAGCAATACAACAATTACAAAGACGTAGAAAAGTCTATGAGAACATGGATCCTAATGCTAAGGAACAATTCAAAAATGACATTAAAGATATACCCTTAGCACACCTCATTATTGGAGAATCCCAAGCCCCTACCCTACCTCCATCATATCAACAAACACCCTACATATCATCCCCAACCACATCATATCAATCTTCATTCTTTCAACCTTCATACCAACCTACATTTTACATATCCACTCCATCAACCTCATATCAACCTTCAACCTCATACCAACTTCCATCATATCAACCTTCATTATATCAACCTTTACCCTCATATCAATCACCATCCCCTTACACATCCATGCCATCATACCAATCCAACCAATCAATACCTCCACCTTATCAATCCCCCAACCTTTGTCATGATAACTTTGATCAAGGGAACACCAATCTACCACACCTTATCTCCAAAATCCAAACCTTATATCAACAACCATTTCCCCATACAAATCCCCCATCCTCTACTCCCCATCCTATCAACCTTAATCCATCACCCTACCTACCGTACAATCCATCAATCCCAACCCCCCTAACACAATGTTCCTCCAATTTTAATCCATCACCCTATGTATCTCCCAATCCACCAATCCCTATCACACATCCACCATCTAATCCACCATCAAATCTTCCAAGTCCCAACACTATCACATCCAAAGAATCCTTGAGGGATTTCCTCCAAAGAACATCACCAAGCAAAGAAAAGGAATCCCCCAAATCCCCCACCCCTCCAACACCACCATCTAATCCCACACCTATCCTTGAACCTATCCGAGAACCATCATTACCTAATCCTATCACTCACCTATCCAATCCCAATCCTAACCCCACATCATCCACCATCATTATCCATCCAATAAATTGTTCTTCAACCCATACACTCATGAAGGATGCCATCCATTGGCTACTAGCAAGGAATCAAACACCCTCATACAATCCAACACCCACCAAACCTCTTGAAAAATCCCCTATCATAACTCAAGAACTATCATGCAGCCATATTCAAGCACCTATCACATCCATCCAAACACCTATCACATCCATCCAAGCACCCACCACATCTATCCAAATCACTTCCACTTCTATCCAAGCACATGAGCTATGTCAAGAATCAAATCCAAAGCATGTTGAAACATCAACCCCTTCTCCTAATCAAGATCTAACCATCCCATCTAATCCCATCCCCGATCCCCTCCCATCTATTGATCAACTTATTGATCCTACACCATCGTCTACCACCCCTTCACCATCCCCCATTAATCCTTTACCTCCATTAACCAATCCCATCACAAATCCATCCTCCTATTCACTCGGACAAAGCACTTTCATCCGTGGTGACTCCCTCGTAGGAGGTCAACAACTTCCATCCACCACCTATCTTTCTCCAACAAATAATGGACTCACGTCTTGTTTCCAAAGCACCAAACATCCCATTGCATGTCGCATACTCCAACATATGAACTATCAAGGCAAAGGCTTAGGCCTTCACGAACAAGGCATCTTGGAGCCCATCCACACCACATTCCATCCATCTTCGCATGGCCTTGGCTATACACCCTAAGAAAAACAATCTAAACATGTTGATACCATCCACCCACCCTCCAAAATCCATTCATCCAATCCCAAACATGATGCATCTCATCACACTCCCAAAGCATATGTCACCATCCCTCCTCCATCATCCTACCTTTTGCAAAAGCATGTGACCATTCATCTTCCTCCATCAAATTTACCTCCACTACTTGCAACTCCAAATATTCCTATTAAATCCACTTTACCTCCTATCCTACCAACGCCAAACATCCCTATCCACAAGTCCTTTCATTCTCCTATCCTCCCAACTCCTAATATCCCCATCCTCAAATCCCCTTATCCATTTATCTATAAATCCACTTTTTACCCCTCCACCCATAAATCCCCTAAAATTCCCAATCAAGACCAACAAAAGCACACATCTTGCAAACATGAAGCTTCCCCCAAATCCATGGGATTCAAAAGTAATAATTTGAATGCCTCAATGCATAAAGCACAAAAGCCTAAAAATAGTATCCCTTCCAATCAAAATGAAAAATCAAAAAGGCTATCAAAGCCCACACCATCACAAGAAAAAGAAAAAACAAAAATGGTGTGGGTCCCCAAACAAAAAACACAAAACTCTAATGAGGCATCCACATCCCAATCCACCCCAAAATCCCAAACATCCCTTTCCCCATCTAAAAATCCCCTAAATCCTAAGTCTATTTGGGTCCCTAAAACCCCAAATCGACCATCCAAAAATCCCCCATCCTGATCCCCATTACTCCCAACTCCACATCCAAAGTACAAGCTTCCAAATACAACACGGTGTGTGTGACCGTTGGTCTTGGTTCCCCTCCACCACTTAAAATTCCCACATACCCCCATCTCTCCATCTTTCATTCACTATCCTACATATCTTCCCCATCACATTCCTATGGTCCATGCTTTTGCATAATCCACATCATAATCCACATAATCCACATCATAATCCATTATCCACCATCCATTCCATCTTCTCCTATCTACCAACAATCCATGCAATCACCATCCAAAATGCTATCCAACATGGGACCATCTTAGCCTTGCTATGGAAACAGACGCTAGAGTCCCCCTCCCATCAAAAAAGCAAAAAAATCAAAAAAGTCAAGAAAATAGTAAAGAGAAAAATTCATCCAATGGTGAAAACCACTCATTGTGGTGCCTTGGCCAAATACCTTGATGAAAACCCCTTGTGGGTGTCATGCGTAATCCCTTCTCCATCCATTTTGTATCCCTACACTTGGGGGCAAAACCATCTAATCATCCACATCCATAACATCCTTTTGCATATCCTATCCACTATCCCCTATTTATCTTATCATATTCCTATCTACCATCCCCTATTCATCCTATCATTCCCCATCCATTCTATCCACTATATCCTCCTCCTTAGATCTTGATGAAGACAAGGGGCAAAATATCAACAACATGCTTTGGAGACCTCTTGGCATACTCCCTTTGTAAGTATATCCTCCACCCATCTACTGCAAAGTCCATCCATTCAAACATGAACCCATCATGCAAAATTCTAAGCATTGGGGCATATAATTCCTTGCAACCTAGCCCTTGGAGAAAATCCTGAAATCCCCCATCCATATATCATGCATACCTATCCTACCCCTCATCCTTATCTACCATCTATCTAACACGCATCCCTATCACTTGTCCATTCATCTATCATGAATCAGATATCCAATCCCTCTATCCAACCCCATCACCTTCACCTCTAGACTTGGTATTCCCTTGTCATTGGTATCTAGCGTAAAGGTTACCCACACGAAAGCCATTACAACCATCTCATAATAAACCATTCCTTTTCCAAAATCAAAAAATCCAAAAACATCACAAAATCAAAAAATCCAAAAACATCACAAAATCAAAAAATATCAAAACAATAGAAAACACACAAAATTCTAAAAATAATTTATCCATCACAAAATCAACACTGCTCCATCAACATCTCATCATCTTCCAACATCCTCACAATCACCCAAATCATCCAACACATCCTCATCCCACATCATCATCACAAATCAAAACTACATATCATAACCACTTGCATCTTAATGTGCCTTGATCCCGTGGATACAGGGTATGTAGGCAGTCTGGAATACGCAGGAAGTTTTCAATACTCAGGTCCATAAGATGCACCCATCCAACCCGCTGAGCTTACACTAGATCCAAGCATTGCATCACCTATGAAAGCATTGTCCCTTAATAAAAAATCATCAACTATCAAATCAACATCAACCACAATTTGTCACCATCAAATCTTGAGCCAATCTTACAACATCAACTAATCATGATCCAATCATCAATTGATTCCTGCCTTAGGATATATCGTTCCTACAATAGGCAGAATCTATCCAATCATCATCCATCTTGGCAAGAGATGCAATGGCTACTTGTTTGGTTCGTTAGTCTTTTCATTTTTGATTTTTTTATCTTTTGTCCTATTCAAAGATCACATCAAAGCTACCTTGATCTTACTATATCATGGTATGTGGCTAAAACATCTAGAATGGGGCATAGTCTTGCTTTTCTGTTATCTATGCTTGTGGGTTGTTTTCATTACTCCAAGCTAGTATTCATATCTTGTTGATCATAGGGTCGGTTCTAGCATATTGATCCCCTTATGCATCTAAGGTTCATCATACCTTTTGTGTATTAAGGGCTTATGCTATGAGTCCCCTTCCCTTGTTAAGACAAGGTTGTACTATCTTGGGCATGCATGGGATCATCCCTTTGTTTGCATGTCTAGTCCATGCAAATGTTGGATAAACATCATCACCCTGGTCTTCTATACCTTGGTGAAAATATCCACTTTGCTATATCAAACCTAGGATTGTTCTAAATCATTTTTCAACAC
Organism: Cunninghamia lanceolata; assembly: GCA_027924645.1. NCBI lineage: Eukaryota > Viridiplantae > Streptophyta > Pinopsida > Cupressales > Cupressaceae > Cunninghamia > Cunninghamia lanceolata. The sequence continues at coordinate 8,473,996 of BSBN01000118.1, forward strand.
AATGATCATCCACCAATCAATTTCCCACCATCATCATCCTTTCATCTCACCACTTATCCTCCAACCACTTCAACCAATCTCTTCCATCCATTTCGAGAGCACAATCGTGTTCTTGCAACCTGCCTATCCTCTCGAGGGGGCATCACCCTTACCAATTATCCCCAAACCTTACCCTATTCTTCTAAGCCAAAATCTTTTTTTCTATCCAATCCAACTCTATGTTTTAACTTCTTTGAAATGATGTTACTTAGCCGCAACACCATCTCAAAGAAGGGCAAATGTAGACAACTAAAATTGTCTTGCTTCGCAAAACAATTTCCCATGTCTCGACACCAATTTATCCCTCCTATTAATTAAATAAATTCATTTTATTTAATTAAGTTATCCCTAACCATCTGTCTATCCCTTGTGATCAATTAATTCATTTAATTTATCACTTTTACCTTACAACTATATCCTCATTTGATTAAATAAATATTCACAATATTTATTTAGTTAAATTGTCATTTTCCCTAATCCTCATTAATTAGATAAATCATGGTTATCTAATTGATCTAGCCTACTAATTGACCTACCCTAACCTACCCTAGCCTACCTCATCCTAGCCCTAGGATCAATTAAGCAAAACCTTTGTTTAATTAGTCCTAACCTCTCATTTGGGTGGTCAAACCTAGTTTAACACCCTTCCCCACATCCCCCAAATTAAAAATTGAAACAAATCACACATCACATTTACTTCTCTTACACACCCCTTATCTCACCCATCCTCATTCATTACCTCTTATCCCCAAATGAATTCTTAATTCATTTCCCATTCCCCAAATGAATTTTTAATTCATTTCACATTCTTTCACACCCATACCTCATTTATCACCCCTTTTCCCAAAATGAATAAAAGATTTAGTTTTATTCCTAACCCTTGATCTCATCTTTCAATCCTCACCCTCCATCCTCCTTTCAAAAAATCTATAAATGAGACCCTCTCCAAGCCATTTGAGAGAGACTTCTTCATGCATCAAACCTCTGCCAAAATCACTCCACAATCTCTTCATCATACCATCCTAATGTCAAAATCTTGCCTCATCTCCATCTAATCTATCTGAATCCACTTGTCTCTCATCTACATTTGTGTTGAAAAGCCTTGAGCAATCCACATTCAGTCACACTAATCATGGGTAAAATCTGAGGAGACTAATTGGGTGCAACTCCTTCTCGCTTGGATTTGTGAGTCATTATGGAGGTATAATCGTTGTATTTGCATATGATTTATGTTTAATCTTTCATTTTGTCCTCATTGATCACACATTGATCTGTACTTTCTCTGATTAGCCTTAGGAGATTCATCATCATTGCTTAGTTTACAACCAATAGTCATGGGGTTACATACCAGTTTGGAGTCTTCCATTCCAAACTTCTTCAACATTTCCCTAGCATACTTTGATTGTGAAATGAAAATGCCCTTTTTTGATTGAATGATTTGTAACCCAAGGAAGAAGTTCATTTCCCCACACATTGACATTTCAAATTCCTTCTGCATTTCTTCTGAAAATATGTTGCACATGCCTTCATTTCCTCCAAATATTATATCATCTATATACACTCTACAATTAGGATATGATTTTCTTCAATTTTAACGTATAGATTGCTATCTACAGTGCCATTTTTGAATCCTTGCTATAGCATGTACCTATCCAAACTTTCATACCAAGCTCTAGGAGCCTGTTTGAGTCCATACAATGCCTTCTTCAATTCGTAGACCATATTTGGATCATCTGATAACTGAAAGCCTTCTAATTTTTCAATATATACTTCTTCCAATTCTCCATTTAGGAATGCAAACTTCACATCCATCTGATAAACTTTGAAGTTCTTATGATCTGCAAAGGCCAAGAACAATCTGATGGCCTCCAATCTTGCCACTGGAGCAAACATTTCCTCACAATCTATTCCTTCCACTTGTGAGTAACCTTTACACACCAACCTGGCCTTGTTTCTGATTACTTGCCCATTCTCATTCAATTTGATCTAGAAGACCCATTTGGTTCCTATCACATTCTTATCTGCTAGTCTTGGGACAGCTTCCAAAGTTTTATTCTTCTCAACCTGCATAAATTCCTCTTCCATAGCCTTGATCCAGTGCTCATTCTTGCATGCTTCAATCACTATTTTGGGTTCTATTTGAGACAATAAGCACAAATTTACATGTTCATCTGCCATAGAAATCTTCTCATTGTTAAAACACCTTAGTTCTTGTCTCTAATGATTTGATCTTCAGAATGATTCTTCTGCACATACTTGGGAGTCTTGGGAATCTTCTTCGGAGCATCTTATTCATCTACTTGCTTCTCCTTTTCCTTCTCTTCCTCTCTTTCTACTTCTTTACAATGGTTATCATCTGATTCGTATCCTTCTAATAGTACTGACCTTTGGTATGGTTCTTCATCCACTTTGACATTTGCATTTTCCACTAATCTCTTCAGTCTCTTGTTGTAGCACCTGTAAGCCTTGCTCTTTATAGATTATCCAAGGAAGATACCTTCATCTGATCTTGTATCAAACTTTCCCAAGTTCTCTTCATCTCTCCTAATGTAGCATTTACTTCCAAACACTCTAAAATATTTTACAATAGGAGTTCTTCCATACCACAGTTCATATGGAGTCTTTGAACTGTTGACCCTAGTTTGCACTCTATTTTGAATGTAAACTGCAGTGTGGATGGCTTCTCTCCAAAAAATATCTAGTAGATTTGCTTCTTTCATCATTGTCCTTGTTGCTTCTTGAACTATCCTATTCTTCATTTCCACAACACTATTTTGTTGAGGAGTCCTAGGTGTTGTCAAATGCCTTTTTATTCCATGATCTTCACAAAAGCAATTAAACTCATTGGAGGTGAACTCACCACTTCTGGTAGATCTTAAATACTTGAATTTTAGATCAATTTCATTTTCTACCATAGCCTTAAAAGATTTAAACTTATCTAGAACTTCTGATTTTTCTTTGAGAAAAGTTACCCAAGTCATTCTAGAGAAATCATCAATCAATAACATGAAATATCTGGACCACCTTGAAAGCTTCCTATTCTTGTAGGTTTGCATAGGTCTGTATGCACTAACTTTAGAGGTTCAATGGTAGAATATTCTTTGATCTTGAAATTATTCCTTGTTTGCTTCTCAATTTGACATTCCTTGCAGGTTGCATTGATAAGCTTTGTAATCCTTGGCAAATCCCTCACAACTTGAGCAGAGCCGCTCTTCACTAAATTGTCAAAGTTAAGGTGACATATTCTTCTATCCCATAACCAACTTTCATTAATTTGAGTCATAAGGCACACACCTTTAGTACATTTGAGTTGATATATATTTCCTTTTGTCCTTGTTCTTGTAGCAATCAGAGTTCTGGAGTCTTCTTTTCTGATTTCATAGCCACCATCCTGAAACACATGATTATATCCTCTGCTACACATTTTTCCTACACTAATAAGATTGTGTCAGAGGCCCTTGACATAAAGGACATCGTTTGTATTGTGCTTGCCATCAAAACTAATTGAACCTCTTCCACAGATCTTAGCAGATGCATCATCTCCAAACTTAACAAACCCTCCATCAAACTTCTCAAGATTCACGAACTTATTCTTATCACCTAAACCATATGATTTGAACATCCACTATCAATTAACCAGAGATCTTCCTCCTCTCTTCTATGAAAAGCAGTAACCAATGCTCCATAAATGTGGTGTCCTGTCTCTAGAGCAATATCCTTCATACATCTTCTAGGATTAGTAGAATTAGTTCCAACATTCAAAGCCATAAAAAAACACTCATTACCATCATCATCTAGATAGTCAAACTCATCATCAGATATGTTGTCATCTTCTGTAACATATTAACTTTTCTTCAATGATTTACCTTTGTTCTCCTTGTATTTTTCATTAGAGATTTTGATTGGATATTTAGAAGCATAATGACCTATCTTTCCATAGTTGAAACATTTGAAAGGTAACTTACCTCTATATTTTTCAGAGCCCTTTTTCAACCTACTCACAAAATTTGCTTCCACTTCATCAAAGTCATCTGAATTAGATTCATCATTCTTTTTTGTCTTGCTATCCTTGAAAGCAGTTTCTTTTCTTGCATCATCTTTACCAAATTCTCTTATCTCAAAAGTAAATAGAGTACCAAACATTTTATCCCTAGCATAATTATCTAGATCTTGAGTCTCTTCAATAGTAGAAACTTTAGCACTATAAGATTTAGGAAGAGTTCTTAATACCTTCTTTACCACTTCTTTTTCCTCGAATTGTCCACCAAGACCATTGATGGAATTGACAATTTCATCCACTCTCTAAATGTACCTTGCAATATTTTCATCCTCTTACATCCTTAGGGCTTCAAACTTGGACTTTAGAATCTACAACTTTGCTTGCTTGACCTTGTCATCTCCTTCATAGGTGCTTTCCACCTTCTTCCATATCTCATGAGTAGTTTTGTAATTTATTACCTTCACTAATTCACAATAAGAGAGAATGTTCAGAAGAGCACTCCTTGCCTTGCCATTGTTCTCATATTCTTTAATCTCATCTTCATCCTTTGGACCATCTTTAGGTATAGTATACATTTTGTCAACTATCTTTCGTACGCCATATCCCAGTGAGACAAGAAAGCTTTCCATCCTAGTTTTCCAAAAAGCATAATTTGTTCCATCAAACACTGGGACCTCCATACCTTTCCTATGATCCATCTAGATCTATCCCAAGCATTTAAGCTTCTTCAAGGAACTTAGATCTGATACCGATTGTTAGAATGCACAAGACAACTGAGGGGGGGTGAATTAGTTGTATGTTAAAACTTTAAACCCTCAAAACATCAACCACTTATAATTGTAGACACCTAAATTTGTCCCAACTTTGTCCATGTCTAGCAACACCTTGTTAAATCATTATCTATTGAGCCAATTAATTAAATAAATTTTATTTATTTAATTAAAATCCCATTCTCATCCTACTTAGCCAATTAATTAAATAAATTTTATTTATTTAATTAATTTCCACCTCATATCTTATCCCATTTTATTCATTTATCCTATTAATTAAATAAATTTTATTTATTTAATTAATATCCAACTCATACCCCAACTAATTCAAATATTTTTATTTGAATTAAGCCCTCATCATTTACCACATTCCAACACTTGTCCAGTCAATCATGTGTTGTTATACAACTTTCATTCATATCCTTCACATGCACAACTAATAAGACCTAAATTTAGTATCTTTCAATCCTAGCCATTCACATAGCCTCTGAATCTCCACCTTTGATTAATCTTGGTTGAGTTCTATATAAACAGCCTCTCACTCCATATGAGACATCTAGCAGTCATATAGCACCTACATTATCATCTTGAGCATCTGAGCATTTATTTGAGCTTTTATCATCTATCATGGCAGCTTTCAGCTTTGCAATTGTTCATTGTTGAAGAAGCAGTCCACATCTCTCAAACAAGGAATCGCACGGTCTAGGTGATGTTATGCTTGAATTGCATTATCCTTTGATTTCATTTAGATTAGATTCCTTGATGATGGTAGGGTTAGGGTTTCATGACTATGTCTAATCTTCCACACCTGACTTTCACCTATCACATTCTGGCACGCCCGGTGGGACTCACGTCCTTGATTGACTTCATTTTTCAGAGTTGTTTCTTTGAAGATCAGATTTTGCAGGTGCTTACAGTAAATTTCAGTCGCTTCTGAGCGAAAATCTACCGCTTTTTGTCTCTCCGTGTCGCTTTTACGCTGGAACCGGCTGCATTTACCTTCCTGGATCACTTATACACCGACAGTCGTCGCCTCTGGTAATATTTGAATCGCTTTTGCCCTAATATAACTCGCCTGGGGATTTTTCACTGTTAGTTGTCAGTTTTACGCTGTACTGATCACTTCTGACTTAACAGAGATCGCGTATGTTTTCATTTGGCTCGCTTTTGAAATTCTATCTGTCGCTTTTGATATTATACGCATCGCTTATGAACTGACAGTATCCGCTTTTGACCTGATTTGCATCGCTTATGAATTAAAATTGCTCGCCTATGTAGACTAGGGTTTTGTGTTTTGACTGTCTTTTTGTAGATACAGGTCGCTTTTAACCTGAAACTGGTCACTTCTGGATATAACCGCATCGCTTATGAATCTGCAGACGCCGCTTTTAAATGGATATGAATCGCTTATGCACTGACAGTGATCGCCTGTGTAGGATAGGGTTTTGACTGTGTTTTTACAGATACAGGTCACTTTTAGCCCGCAACCGGTCGCTTCTGGGTTTATGCGCATCACTTATAAGCTGACAGGTGCCGCATACTGTATTTCTCATGTCGCATATGATCTACAGTATTTCACCTATGGTAAATTGAAGATCGCTTTTGATCAGCAGTGAATCGCATCTGGTAAATTTTGTTGTTTTCAAATCTGTTTCAGTTCCAGTTCAATTTCTTGTCTATTAATTGGGTATTTGCGCAGCATCTTATCGATTTGTCCAAGAAAAGGAGGTTATCAAACTACTGACATATCTGTTGCAGGTTCGATCGGTACAAGATTTGTGATTTTTCACTAAATTAGGCACATTTGGGCTTGGTGCTTAAAATGAATCATTGTTTGCTCCGTGCTTGATTTATCTTTTTTGATTGCTTGCATGTGCTTGATTGTAACCCAAATTTAATGACAAAAGTATCCTCTCCCCTTGCCTATCAAATGGATCTTAGGTGTATGAGAACTTGTCATTATCTTTAGAGGGCCTGCCTTCCCGGTGTGAGAAGGGATATGACCCAAGCGGTAACGGGCTAAAGCCAAGTCCTTCCGAACCGCTATATAAGAAAACTGTTTGTGTCGAAAGCCACAAACAACTAGTGCTATTGTGTTATACCGATAACCAACCTCCCCCAAAACCCTCCAAGGCGCAACCCTTGGAGGCTGGGAGACTCCATAATGGAGAGTAGCGCTGCCGCATGTATAGCCACCTGAACGGATGCCCTTATTAGCAACTTTGTGTAGTAGCCAAAAACCTTCTATCTATTGATGTAAAAGGTGGGACCTTTGAAGCGGCCCCGATTCACGTGGTTCTTAGTAGAGATAGTAGGGACAATCCTAAGGTTTGGTGTGGGGACAAGCCTTACAGGAAGCCTAGAACTTGGTATGTGTGAGAAGTGAGTGCCGTGGAGGGGAGCCGGTGCTACCAAGATCCTGAAGCTATCTGCTTTGAATATGCATGGCCAGGGGATTCAACGGATATAGTCCTTCCCTAGTCTAGGTTGTATCAGTTTGTGCTTGTGAGTGTGAGTGACTATAATCACTGTTTTCTTGCTAAAAAACTACAAAAATCAGACATTCTTTTGACAAACATAGTCGATTTTGAGCCTAAACTACCCGCACAGATAACAGACATCACTTTTGAACTATAGAGAGCCACCTATAGACTGAATTGCATCGCTTTTGAACCACAGCTACCCGTAACCAGCCTAAATAGCATCACTTTTAAACCATAGCTAATCGTCTATTCCCTGAACAGAGTCACATTTAAACCATAGCTGATCACATCTTGTCTGAACCAGATCACCTTTAAGCCACAGTTAGTCACCTGATGCCTGAACGAGCTCGCTTCTAAACAACAGACTATCGCCTTTAGGGATATATGAGTCACTTTTGATCAACAGAACATCACTTTCAAACCAACAGTCATCGCCTTTGGAAAAGCATTCACTTTTGGTTAGCACTGTCATTTTGCTGTCGAAACTAAACCAGATCGCATCTGAGCTATCATTGATTGCCTTTGGCATCCTTTGAATCGCATTTGAGTTATCATCAGTCGCCTGTAGCTAAAATCCCTGCAAATCTTAGTGCATCAGCTGAGTTAGCCATAGGTCCAGCTTGCTTAAGTCTTAAACATCAGTTTTCAGACTTCTCTTTGATCAGCAGCAAACCCCTGGACTTTGTCTCCTATTTTTGAGCTTATCAATCAATCACAACCCATGAGCTTTCCATCTTTTTGAGACCCCAACCAGCAAATTAGACATCAACCCAATCATTCCAATCAGCAAACATCCTTCAGCTTTAGCTTCAACAAACATCATCCTTCAGCTTTAGCTTCAGCAAACAACATCCTTTAGCTTTAGCTCCAACAAACATCAGCAGCAAACAATCTTTCCCTTGAGTGTTTGAGCTATCCTCTAAGGAAAACCAACAACAACCCAACAATAACAACTCATCCAAAACAAAAGAACCAAGCAAATTAGCAAAACCAGCAACCAATCAACCAACCAGCCAATTATTATCTTTTGGGTCTCAAAACTTTGACAAGCTCAACTTCATCATCAACATCATGCCTCAAACTAGGAGTCAATATCGAGCTGAAATAGAAGCCAAATTGAGAGCTGAAATGGAAGCCAAATTGCAAGCTGAGATGAAACAATTCACAACACCTCTTAAGGATGCAACTCAATTCACAACTGGTATGCCTCCTCATATGTTTACACCTCAAGGATACACTATTGGCGAGTCATCTTCACAATGAATGCAACCTACACCATCCTTAGAAACTTTCGAAGAATAATTTCAAGACGACTCATCAGAATTTCAAGATACTCATGTCTGGGACCAAGTTGAGAGACTCATGATATCTGAGCCTAATCATTTCTTTCTCTAACTTGCTCGCATGGGTGCTAAACTACCAAAGGACTTTGACATATCCACTATTAGAGAGCAAGATCCCAACACTACTGTTGTTGTTGCGAAGACACCATCTACCATAGTCACATCATCTCCTATTTCGCAAACATCATCCTCATTGCCTATTATTGCTTCATTTGAGCCACCACGATCGGAGCATACTTTAGAACCATTGATAGTGCCCACCAATGTGCTCCCTCTCATGTCACAAAATCTCAACATTCCACCTTTCCATGTTTCTCAACATATTTCTCCTTCTACCATGACTGTTTCCATGCCTCAAGTAACACAAGCTGTCCATGTAACGCAAGCGCAAACGTTCCAAGCATCACAAGCTATTCCCATGTCTCATAGTGTGCAAACCTCTCAAACCATTCCAACAACAGTTGTTGTCCATGCTTCACACCCATTACAATCTACTACATCCCATACACATACCATATCCCATACACCAACTGCTAATCCCTCCATGCTACCATACAATCCCAATGTTAGTCTCATTGACATGAGTGATCCCCCCGTTTCTCAAGCCAATCCAAACAATAAGGTCACTTATGTTGATCACCTTACATCCATGTCGTCATATTCTTCCAATCCTTCAGACACCATCAATCCATCTTATGCTACCCAAGGATTCCCTATTATCACCCAACACATGACACATACCAATCCTCATATTGTCCACAATACAAATCCAAATGTTTATCCTTCTATCATGTCTACCAATCCCTCCATCACTTACCATGTCATGAATTCAATCCCAACTTCCCAACCATTTGCTACTATCAATCCGATATCCACTTCCCATGTGATGCACACCCAATTGCCACTTGTGTCTCAAGGACAACAATCCTCCAACACATACGTGTCACATACCAATCCTTTGACATACATCATGGGTACACAACCGCAACAAACAGTCACAACTCCATATATCCCACAACCGCAACAAACAGTCACAACTCCATATATCCCACAACCGCAACAAACAACCACAAATCCATATATCCCACAACCGCAACCACAATATATCTCATACCATACTCCACCCCCTTCGCAACAACAGCAATTATCTTCAGCCGATGTCCAACAGATGATCGATGAAAGGGTAGGACAAGGCAAGAAACCTTTCTCTCTCGAAAACATATGCACCTATCCATTTGACAAGTCTCTTAATATGATACCTTTTCCGCCACATTTTGAAATCCCACAATTTGATAAGTACAAAGGGAAAGGAAATCCGGACGACCATCTTTGAGCCTTTTTCGTGGCATGTCTTGATGTTGCCTATGATGATACATATCTTTTGATACTATTTCCTCGAAGCTTAGCAGGACAAGCCCTCGAATGGTTTTCCCATTTACCTCCAGGAATTAAGACTTTTTCAGAATTGGCAAATAAGTTTCGATCACACTTTGCCTTCAACATTGAACATGAGGTAAACATGAATGACCTTGTCAACAACAAACAGTGCCATGGCGAAACATTTTCCTCATTTACCCAACGATGGCGTAATATGGCTAGCAAATTGTCATGGGAAATACCTGAGAAACAACAGCTTGACATCTTTGTTCAAAATCTTCATCTTGAGCTGTCATTCCAATTACAATTACAAAGTGCTAGCACCTTTGATGAACTAGTTTCCAAAGGAGTTATTATTGAATGAGCTCTCATTACCAAGGGCACTATCAAGTTCTTTCGCGACAACAAAGACTCTCCCCAAAATTCCAATGATAAGTCTCGCTTTTGGAACAAGAACAAGAGTGTTGTCAATGATGGTATTGTAGATGCAAAGAATATTCAAACTATGAGAGCCCCCATCAACATTCAAGCAGCCTCTACACCAACACAACCTTTTCCACAACGGAGAAACCAACGCCAAACTTCCAATCCATGCCGACAATTTACACCATTAGCAGAACCCATGGAACTTATTTTTTGAAAGCTACTTCAAGCAGGAGATATTATTCTACCTGATGCACCACCAAATGGCGAACCACTCTTTTGAGCTCCTTGGTACAAAGAAAATGAGTATTGTGACTACCATCGAGTTAAAGGACACAAAACAAATGGTTGTATGTGCTTAAAACATGCTATCCAAGACTGCATTGATCAAGGTTTAATCAACGTCACACCTTCAACGACTCAACCTGCCCAACAATCAACATCAAACTATGATCTAGAGACTTTCAAGAATCCACTTCCATCTCATGATTAGACAAATAACCTTCATGCTGGAAATGCTATTCAGTATAACTATGAATTGTCTACCATTGGCCGCATTGACCATGCTCGCATTTCTACCATTACTGTCCAAGGGAGAGCACCTGATTGTGCCGTAACCAATGAAGAGGTTGAGTTACTATTCAAGGAGCACCTCCACATCCTCCTCAACCTCTCTCTAACTATAACCTCTTGGATCACCTTGGCAAAACACCCGCGCACATATCCATTCTTGAGCTGCTCTGCATATCCCCCGCGCATAAAGCTATCCTTGATAAAGCCTTACAAGAGTCTTCGGTGCCAAATAATATTAATATCACACAATTCCAATCTCTGGTCACTAGCATTGCAGCTCCTTGTCACTTAACCTTTTCCGACAAAGATCTTCAGCCCTCCATTCATCCTTCACATAACGAAGCCCTCCATATTGAAGTATTTGTTAAACAACGCCGTATCAAACGAGTCTTGATAGACGGGGGAGCTGGTCTTAATATATGTTCTTTGAAACTTATCAAGCAATTGGGATATTCTGAGAAAGATGTTGACACCTCCAAGGTTATAACTATCAGAGCCTATGATGATGCTGAAAGAGATACCGAAGGGATTATCTTATTGCCTATTCAAGTTGGGCTGGTCATTACAGAAACCCATTGTCAAGTCCTTGATATTGACCTTCCTTACAACATAATCCTCGGTCACCCTTGGATCCATACCCTTAAAGTAGTTCCATCTACATATCACCAATGCCTTAAATTTCCACATAAGGGTGTTAAGGTTACCATTCAAGCTGATCCCAATCCATTTGAGTTTTGTCATACCTTTCAAGCTAAATATCAGAGTCCAAACCGTATCCCTATCAACACTGAGGCATATCCATCATCATCCTATGTAGATCCATCCGATCTCCTCAAGCCCTCATCTAGCAAAGCCGCTTCCAACCTCCATATCAAATATACCGAACATGGCCCTGGTGAATACAAATTGCAAGAATCCTATTGCGTTGGTACCCTACCATTATCTCCTAAGTCCCATGGTAAGCCTTCTACATCCAAGCCAACTTCATCCTCCGCTGTTATCAAAGCTCCCCCTACAGTGTTCATTAAAGGTGGATTCTTGGATGATGAAGACATTGAGGATATAAACTCTTGGATATTCTTTGATGAAAATGACCAAGTCCAACTTGAAGTAGAGCGATACAACAATGGGTTTCATATCATAAAGAACATGGGCTATAAAGGACATGGTGGCTTGGGATCACAAGAACAAGGACCTACTGAGCCCATTATTATGTCTAAGAAGTTTAATAAGCAAGGCCTTGGTTACCAACCGGAGGTACCGCGACCCAAAGACATTAAGTGTATTTCTGATACTGACGTTGGACCTTCTTCGGTAGGAGAGACTTCTAATTTGGATACTATCGATGACTCCTCCCTTCATATCACCAACCTTTTTCAAGAACATTCCATCTTCATGTTTTCTGCAGCCTCTTCTAGCCATCATGATTCCTCCATTAGCCTTTCACTCGTATATCCTAACCTCATCGATTGGGACCAACAGGGGGCACCGATATTAGATACATTTGAAAATGATGAAGCCATTACAGAATTCATGGGTTTGAGACAAGGTATTCCACTGGGTGATCATAAAGCAGGTTTCATAATGGATTTACCTAAACTAGCATATTTTGGCGGAAGTATCAAATCCTTCAGTCGCAAAAGTGAAATAAACAAAATTCAACAAAATAGGTCACTAGGTGAAAACCGAAAGGCGCCTCTTGACCGTGAAAAAGTGAAAATAAAGGACGTATCCGAAGGTGAAAACCTCTCTGAGGCACCTGAGGATGGGGGATTTGATCTTCCTGTTGCCACTGATTACCATGAGAAATCAAATATGCTAGTTGAAAAATCACAAGACATGAACTTGGGAACAGAGCAGAATCCAAAGATCACTTTTTTGGCAACATCACTATCAGAGCAAGAACGAAGAAACTTCACAGCATTTTTATGAGAAGAGCTATAAATTTTGCATGGACTTATGCAGACATGCCGGGTCTAGATCCTTCACTTGTGGTACATCATTTAGCAGTATTTCCTGATGCAAAGCCTGTCAAACAAAAATTGCGCAAAATGCATCCACAAGTTACCTTATTGGTCAAAGAAAAAATTTAGAAACTGTTAGAAGCAAAATTCATAAAGCCTATTGATTATCCAGAATGGGTTTCAAATTTAGTACCTGTAGCAAAACTAGATGGACGAGTTCGCTGTTGCACAGACTTTAGAGATCTCAACAAAGCATGTCCTAAGGACGATTTTCCACTACCAAGCATAGACAACATTGTAGATCTTACAGCAGGACATGAAATGTTATCTTTGATGGATGGATTTTTGGGTTATAATCAAATCAGAATAGCAGAGGAAGACCAAGATAAAACATCTTTTATTTGTCCATGGGGCACATATTGCTGGGTTGTAATGCCTTTTGGTCTCAAAAACGCTGGAGCTACTTATCAACGAGCCATGACTATTATTTTTCATGACCTTTTCCATACTATCATGGAAGACTATGTTGATGACATCTTGGGAAAATCTAAGACAAGAGAAGGACATCTACAAGTATTGGCACAAATCTTTGATCGATTAGAAAAATACCAAGTCAGATTAAATCCAAAGAAGTGTGTATTTGGTGTAACAACAGGAAAACTATTGGGATATATTGTGTCTCGACGAGGGATAGAAGTGGACCCAGCTAAGGTAAAAGCCATCATAGAAATTCCTCCACCAACGAATCTCAAACAGCTCCGCAGTTTACAAGGTAGGCTACAATCTATCTGCAGATTTATCTCACAACTAGCAGATAAATGTCATCATTTTCAGCATCTTCTTCGTAAGGGTGAACCTTTTAAGTGGGATGAAAAGTGTCAACAGGCTTTTGACAAGATAAAGGAATACTTGGCAACACCTCCTGTGTTAATACCTCCTGTACTTGATCGTCCATTATTGCTCTATATATCATCAACAACCGCAGCATTGGGTGCACTCCTAGCTCAACATGATGATTCAAGAAAAGAACAAGCCATCTACTACATTAGCAGAACCCTTGTGGGATATGAACTCAATTACTCATTCATGGAAAAAGCTTGTTTAGCATTAGTGTTTGCTTCCCAAAAGTTGCGACACTATATGTTGAACCAAACGACAAAGATCATCTCTAATGTGGATCCCCTCAAGTATCTCCTTTCAAAAGCACTTCTCATAGGGAGACTAGCAAAATGGGTTATGATCTTGAGTGAATTTGACATACAATATGTGAACCGCAAAGCTATCAAAGGACAAGTTATTGCTGATCAATTAGCTGCAGCACCCATCACAGACATTCAACCAATATATCCAGAATTCCCTGATGAAGGATTGTTTAATTTAAATTCTCCAGCACGATGGCAGCTATACTTTGATGGATCATACACACAACACGGATCCAGAGCAGGCATCTTGTTTGTCACTCCCCAAGGAGATTGCATCCCTAAATCATATAGAATAGCATTCCCATGTACCAACAACATAGCTGAGTATGAAGCTTTAATCACAGGCTTGCGCATGGCAGTACAATGGGCTATCAAACAGTTACAAGTCTTTGGTGATTCTCAATTGGTTATCAAACAGGTCTTAGATGAATATCAAACAAAAGACGAGAAGCTTCTTCCATACAAGTTAATGGTGGACGATTTCAAGAAATACTTTGAGGATATTACCTTTGAGCAAATTCCCAGACTACAAAATAGAGCAGCAGATGCCATGGCTATGATTGGATCTCTTTTAGACATGCCATCTAACACCCATAAATGTGAATTCTTGGTCGAACAGCTTTTGATCCCAGCATTTGAAGTTCCACAGTCTGAGCTTATATGTGAAATTGTTGGTCCCAACTCGTCGTGGTACAAGGATATATACGAGTATCTCCGTAATCAAACCTTTCCATTTCAACTATCCAACACCCAGCGTAAAACTTTTATCCATCGAGCCTCTCGTTACACTATCTTAGGAGATACCCTTTATCGCCGGAGTCTTGATGGTATCCTTCTTAGATGTCTTGATTCCGAGGAAGAAAAAATAGCCTTACATGAAGTACATGAAGGTGTCTGCAGTTCGCATTCCGCTGGCCCTAGCCTTGTTAAGAAACTTCTACGAGCAGTATACTATTGGCCAACTATGGAAAAAGATGCCCAGCAATTTGCAAAGCGATGCCTGCAATGTCAGAAACATGGAGATCTAATACATGCACCAGCACATGAGCTTCAGCCTATTGTCACTCCATGGCTTTTTCGCAATGGGGACTTGATCTCATGGGTAAAATCCATCCTACTTCATCCAACGGTCATAAGTTTATTATTACTGCCACTGAGTATTTCACGAAGTGGGTGGAAGCCATACCAATGACATATATCACAGGTAAACAAATAGCCAAATTCATCTTACATTATATTATCTGCCGTTATGGAGTTCCTCAAGCTATTGTCACAGACAATGGTCTCCCTTTCAAGAACCAAGAGGTTAGAGATCTTTGCAACAAGTTTCATATTCAACATAGATTCTCTACGCCTTATTATCCTCAGAGCAATGGTCAAGCTGAAGCTTCTAATAAAACAATCATCAAGATCCTTAAAAAGACTTTTAATGAAGCTGGTTGAGATTGGCATCTACAACTGCATCCTGCATTATGGGCATATAGAACAAGCATCAGAACTCCCACTGGAGCCACACCCTATGCTCTTGTCTATGGCACTGAAGCTATTTTGCCTATTGAGGTTGAGATCCCCTTTTTGTGCATATCCCTGCAACATACTATCTCAGATGAAGAATATCGAGTATCCAGACTCCATGAGCTTGAGCTATTAGATGAATGCCGCCTTACAGCATTGAATCATCTTCAAGTCTACCAAAATCGGCTATGCCGCAGCTATAACAAAAAGATCAGAGAACACAGATTTCACGTTGGTGACCTTGTCCTTAAAGAAAACCAAAGGAATCAATAGCATCGAGAGAAACAGGGCAAGTTTGAACCAAATTGGCCTGGTCCTTTCATTATCACAGCAGTCTATGGATCAGGTGCATACACTCTTTCAACACCTGAAGGCATTCCCTTAGATGAACCAGTCAACAGCGTTCATCTCAAGAAGTTTTATCCATGAATCTCAGCTATCCCTCAAAAAAGCCAAAAAAAAAACATAAGATAAATAATCCGTCCTCTGGTGAAAACTTGGTAAACATGCGCCTTGGATAAGTACCATAGTGAAAACCTGGCAAACAGGTGCTATGTGTAGTGACCAGCTTCCCTCATCTGCTTGGTTTGTTTGATCACATTTCCCCATTTCATCTTGAATAGTCCATAATCACAATCCACATCGCCATGCCATACATAGCCTTTCATCTTCGTCTTTGCCAATGCTAGCTATCATAGTTGAGACATTGTCGTGATACCTATATCTTTTGGCACCTTAGTATCTTGGCCACATCCTTTCCGCATTGCTGCTTCTCCATAATAAACCTCATCCTGCACTGGGGGCATTTGTTGAGTCTTATTTGGAAGTGGATCTTGCTATCTCTAGCTCATAACACATTAAACAACTCAGCTTACAACAAAGCAAACTTTATCAGCTTCAGCCATGGCATATATCCAACGACAAATGTGACCTAACAACTTGCAACCAGGACCCACACCTTTGCAATCTATCCACATTCATCCAACAATCGCAACAAACATTGCTTGATCAAACATCCAACCAATTAGCGACATCAATAAGAACTACATTCAGCTCTATCGTTGATGCCTTGATCCCGTGGATACAGGGTATGTAGGCAATCTGAGATGTGAAGGAAGCACTCTGATTCAGGCTAAGACATAGCCCCTTTCATTAGTCATCTTTCATCTTTCTTCTAAACATCCTTCAATCTTTCAGCTCACATTCTTCTATCTTTCATCACTTACATCATCAATAAAACCCAGAACTACATATTCATCATGTCTCATCTTCATCATAAATGTGCTTTGATCCCGTGGATACAGGGTATGTAGGTAGTCTGGAATACAAAGGAAGTTTCCAGTACTCAAGCACAGATGATCACCCCATTTTCCTCATCTTCATTCATCATCCGTCTTCTTCTTCTTTGATTAGCTCAAACAGGAAGCAAACCATGGGTATATTGAAAGCTCAAACACTTTAACCAATCAAAGGTACGCCAGAAGCTATTTGTCCGCATGTCTTAAGCCAACATTTGCTATAGCAATTTATCAACAACTTTAGCCTTCAACAGGATGTAGCTTTCCTCTTAACAAGGCGCTAGCTTGATCCATCCAAGAGCACCCAAAATTTGGCAAGAGAACATGATGACAGTATCTTTTGTTTTATCTTTTGATTTATCTTTTGTCCCTTTTCTATGCCTAATCAAGACTGCCTTGATCTATTTATATCTTGGTATGTTGCGATGAAGTAAGGACTGGGGCATGGTCATATAGCTTTCGTATGCCATGTTTGCAGGATGATCTTATTCTCTTCCTATGCATATTGGTCTCTTGTACATGTTGGGATTAGCATCTTACATATCAATATCTCTAGCATCTGAGAAGCTAAACAGTCTCTTATGCATTTGAGACTATCCTATGTTAAGACTAACTCCATACATATAACCAGTAAGCTATCATTATGTGTAGTGGAGATAAGCTCAAACCATTGCTTGTAGCGTCAAAGTCCAACACTAGCTGTTATTCATATCTTGTGCATGTCGGCTCAACATCTTGGCCTCATGCATTCAGACAAGATTGTAACATGCTAGTTCTGCATTGGATATCTCGACACCTTGGTCTCTTATACCCTGGTGCATAACATCCATATGCTATATCAAACATAAGGACTACATTTCTTTTCATTCTGAGCAATTACTTGAAAGCTGCCCATCATCATATCTATTCATTCTATCCATCCATTCCATCATACTCAGCCAAGATCAATCATTCCCATCATCTTTTGTCCATCTTCCCGCTCCTGCAAAACAAGTGTGTTAGACATGCATAAGTCCATCATATATCCTTACCATCTATCCCTATGCATAAGTCTATCCATATCATTGCCATTTACATATTCACACATTTTCCATTCATTTAACATTTGCATAAACATCCATATATAATCCACATAACATGCCTAGCCATCATAATACAACATAAGAACCATTACAACATCATATAGATCACCAAAACTGCCATATATATATATACATACATGTGTGTCAAAATACAAGTGTCTACAATACAAGCTGAGCCCTGAAAGACTGCATATACAAAATCGGCTCTAGGCCTCATCATGATACAATGTAAACAAGGTAGCCCTAGTGACTACTGGCAGCTCCCTCGCCCTGACCACCACCACTACTAGGTCCTGTACCTGGTCCTCCATCTCTCGGTGGCCCCATCACTGAGGCTACTGATCGAGATCCACCTGACCTCTGTGAACTCGAAGCCCCTGACCTGCTCCTAAAGCTAGGCTGTCTCTGCTCTGCTGGCACAGCTCCATAGTACAAGCCTCTGTAATACTCAGCCTCACCCTACACTCTCTGAAGTTCTGCCTGTACATCTGTCAACTGTGTAGCCAAGTACATCGTAGCTCCATCAGTCCCCAATGCAGCCACTGCTCTGTCTCGCTCACTGGTCATCATCTGCTCATGCTGCACCGCCCTATCTCTCTCTGCTCGCACACTATCTCTCTCAGCTCGCAGACCATCCCTCTCTACTCTCATGGCCTGTACCTGCTGTACTGCAGTGTCTCACTTTAGTCTCATCATCTGCTCATGCTACACTGCCCTATCCCTCTCAGCTCGTAGATCATCCCTCTCTGCTCTCATTACCTGTGCCTGCTATATCGCAGTGTCTCTCTCTCCAGTCACTCTAGCTAGAGCACCGTCATCCTGTCCATCTCCCCCTGTACTCTCAACTGTAGCTGAGCCTGATATGTTTGTACCTATGCCCTCACATGCCGCAGGATAATCACTACCTGATGCCTATCCATCTCCACCCTCCTCAGCCTCATCTGTGCTCGCTACCTCCATCTCCTCTCCTCTCTAATCCATCTTCGCAGCTGCTAAATACCAACATCATCACCTGCTAAAATCTATGCCTGAGGCTGTGCTAATATAGCAGGCTGACCTGGCACCTGCTCCGGCATCTGTATCCCTGGGGCTGCTGGCACAACAGCCTGTGCTGGTGGAGCCCGTCGTCGTCTCCTCTGAACTGGCCTCTCCATCCCAATCTCTCCAATCTCCCCATCTCGTGTCAACCGCATCGGCCTAGCTGTCACCCAATATACATCATACTCTGGCAATGTGCCTGGATCTGCAAGACCCTGTCCCCACTGCCATGCCACTGGCTACAATCCATCTCTCTCTGCCAAAGCTGTCTCCACCACAACCTCTGGCCCCCAATCAAACACCTCCTGTCTCGTCCTCCCAAAAATGACATCACCCACTGGTACTGCCTGTGCCTCCCCGAACTATCTCAAGGCTCTCTCTGGCAAATAGCGCTCTATAATATATATGCCGTGTCCAAAAATGTATCTCGCCTGTCTAGCATAGACAAGCTCTGCATCCTCCTCATCCCACTGCTCACATCCTAGCCATGGCCGCCATACAAATCTATCCACCTCATCCAATCTCCTCTGCCAGTATACCACACCTCGGCACTGTCGATATGTCAACGCCCCTCTATACATCCGTGCAAATGGCTCTCCTACTGCTCTAGCCACCCATCCCTCTGGTCTTGTAACCGGAATGTGCTCATATGCCCATACATGTAAAACTGTCACTCCTGCCGACATGCTCGCTCCAAACATATAAGCGCAATCATGCAGATAATGATAGAGCTGTCCCAACACACACTCTGCCCATGCATATCTTGTGCCATATGAAAACATGCCCTCCATCACTGTCCCCCATCCTACTGGAAAACCTCTGGCTCTCCTATCACCCACTAGCCATCTAATGATAGCCACTACCACCCGCTGTAACCTATCACACAGCTCCTCCATCCTCCCCATTGGAATCTCTGAACCCTCTACTCCGATGTCTGGTGTCCCGAATAATCTCCTGAATGTCACTGGACCCATCTCCGGATCATAATCCACATGCTCCCCATCTATCAGAATCCTCAAAATCTGGAACACATCCTCTAAGGTGATGGTCGCCTCTCCTGTCGGTAACAAGAATGAACTGTGCTCGCTCATCCATCACTCCACCATCGCTGTCATCAGCCCCCGATGTGCCTGAACTGGCTCTAATCGGGATACATGCTCCAAGCCCAGGATCTCTAACACTAGTAGCTCCTCTGCATCCAACTGCCTCACCAATCGCAAATCTCTCGGATGTGGCTCTCGTGATAGCAATGGCGGTAGTACATCCTGCATAATCCATTTACCCTTATCAGTCCATTCCGTTAGTCATCCATATCAAAATCTGCTTATCTATTTGCTATTCTACCTTACATCTACCATAAGCGTTCCATTTTACCATATGCGCTTCTTCCTAGCTCATTAGCGACTAGCCTTTCCTTATGCGCTACTATTTTGCCCAAATGCGAGCTCTTTTGCACATGCACTTACTATTCCACTAAAAGTGAGCTCAACCACCGCATGCACTTATTCTTGTTTCATATACGTGTTATATCCTACATGTGAGTCTATTTTGCCTAAAAGCGAGCTAATTCCTATATGCGCATAGCTTTTCACTATTAGCGAGCTCAATTACCATTAGCGACTATTCTATCCCTCTAAGCGTGCTATTTTCCTTCTACGAGCCACTTCTAGTCCTATGCGAGCCAAACTACCCTATGCGACAGCTCTTTGCCCATAAGCGAGTGTTTTTGCTCTATATGCGCATTTTCGACTGTGTTTTCCCGCTGACAGAATGTGACCACTTTCTGCATAAGCGACCTACCCGCGCCCATAAGCAACCAGGATTACTCTAAGCGCTGTCTTTTCCTACATAAGCGACCTGACATGACTATTCCCTAACCTAGTCGCTTTTGGTGACGTGTGTGAATTAATTACGCTTTTCGGCTATTAATTACACGCTTTTGGGAGAAGTTTTGAAACATACCGGTGCGCCTACTCCCTCTGGTCGCCCATGTGTCCTCACTCACTCCGCACGATGATCTCTGCGTGGAATAACCATCCTGATAGCTCTGCAACTCTCACTCTCAAGAGCTCTGGATTTGTCTAGTTTCTGAGCACAAATGAGCCTATTTGCCATTGAAGAACCTACTTATAGCCCTTCTCAAAACCCTAATTCTTCTATGCCACGGCCTATTTTCTTCCATCCAACTCCCCTTTTCTTCGTGTCTACCTTCTTGTTAGCCTTTTCTTCTATCGAGAGCCAATCCAGCCCTTCCTGGTTAGCCTGGCTTACCTCTCGAGGGGGCATCACCTGCCAGTTACACTGGGGCATAACTTGTTTATCGAACACATATCGTATCTTCTTTGACACAACGCTCTATCGAACATTGTATCAAAGAGGGGCAAAATGTAGACACCCAAATTTGTCCCAACTTTGTCCATGTCTAGCAACACCTTGTTAAATCATTATCCATTGAGCCAATTAATTAAATAAATTTTATTTATTTAATTAAAATCCCATTCTCATCCTACTTAGCCAATTAATTAAATAAATTTTATTTATTTAATTAATTTCCACCTCATATCTTATCCCATTATATTCATTTATCCTATTAATTAAATAAATTTTATTTATTTAATTAATATCCAACTCATACCCCAACTAATTCAAATATTTTTATTTGAATTAAGCCCTCATCATTTACCACATTCCAACACTTGTCCAGTCAATCATGTGTTGTTATACAACTTTCATTCATATCCTTCACATGCACAACTAATAAGACCTAAATTTAGTATCTTTCAATCCTAGCCATTCACATAGCCTCTAAATCTCCACCGTCGATTGATCTTGGTTGAGTTCTAGATAAACAGCCTCTCACTCCATATGAGACATCCAGCAATCATATAGCACCTACATTATCATCTTGAGCATCTAAGCATTTATTTGAGCTTTTATCATCTATCATGGCAGCTTTCAGCTTTGCAATTGTTCATTGTTGAAGAAGCAGTCCACATCTCTCAAACAAGGAATTGCACGGTCTAGGTGATGTTATGCTTGAATTGCATTATCCTTTGATTTCATTTAGATTAGATTCCTTGATGATGGTAGGGTTAGGGTTTCATGACTATGTCTGATCTTCCACACCTGACTTTCACCTATCACAATAATACATTAGCAGAATGTAAACATATGAAGTATCAATGTAAACACATCCAAACACATGAGAACACCAGATTTACATGGATAACACAATAAGAGAAAAACCACGGTGAGGATTAGCTCACAATATATGAATAACAACACCAAAAATCAATAGGATCACTGCCCAGAAGAAAGGCTCACTCCTAGAGAAAGGCTCATTGCCAAGGGCTCACTGCTCAGAAGAGAGAAGAAAGAAGAAGTTTGTTATAGAGAGATTCACTATCTCAGAGCAACAATAGAAATCCACCACTGACTCTCTTTGTCATCCGCAACTTTTGACTCATTGCCTCTAGCAACTTCTTGCACACTGAAATGTAGACACCTTGTGCTCACTGTATTCCAGAGTCATAAGATTTTAAGCTCGCACACAATTCACTGCCCTTGATTCACATACATATCATCTTCTCTACCATGCTCCATTCAACTTCATCTTGTATTTATACCATACATAACCAAGACCTATCTCAATTAGGTTAGTCCTAATGAAGTGTGTGCATTACACACATGCAACATTACATAGGTTGGCACTAAACACTTCTGCGGTGGAAATAAGTGAAAGTGGACCATATCAAGGGATAACCAGGACACAAATTTGTATCATCAAGTTGCTTATCACAACCACAATCCATGAGGTACCTCTGCAAATAATGTTAGCATGCTAGGTTGGCCAAGCCTGAGCCAATGATCACATCCACGCTTCTCCAAGTCCAAAAACATTATGCACACAAGAGATAGACACTCCATAGCACTCACACCCCTTCTCAGAACATTCAACATTATCAAAATTCTTTGCCATATTGCCGCAACCACCTGAATCAAAGAATGTCTTCATTATACACATCAAGACACATTGTTAATGATCACCAATGCAAGAGCTAAACTTGTGGAGCTTCCCAACACTGGAAACTTCAAGGGAAGATTGATGTAGACTATATAAGCACATTCCCAGATCTGTGGGTCATGAAATCTCAATGTGGAGAAATGCGGAGAAATCTCATTTCTCCCAGACATTTTTCTTCATAGTCAAATACTCTGTCAAACACATGTTCTACTTCCACACAATCCAGAACCTTAAACTTGGGATATAATACCTCTAAACACTTCTGATCAACACTTCCAAACCACATAAGCATATCTTCAATTAGGAAGAAATGTGGAGCATAATACTGATGGTACCTTTGTCATACTGCACATCTTTTTTTATCAATTTTTCTCAAAAGAACTTGGAAACCAAGTGAACCATCTGCAAGGAGTTGACATCAATGACAATACCAGCAAGTTGAACTAACATTTTGTAAATATTTCTTACATTTACAAACAACATATAACTTAAAGTCGTTATTGTTTTTCTAAACTTTTACTTTCTGTCACCTATAACAACTAAACCATTAAGAATTTGAAGATGATCTGAACTAGTAATTTTTTAGATTTCATGTGTGTGTGTGTGTGTGAATTGTTTTACATAAGTTTTGATAACTTGTTTTTTATAATTAATAGTATTTTTAAAAAGTGACATTTATTCCATAACACATAATTTTTTTAGAAAAAAATAAAATTATATATTTTAAATATAGATTCATATCACCAATATCTAATAAGTGCATATTTTTTTGTAATTTTTTGTTACATATTTTTTTTATAATTAATTTTTTATGTGATTAAATATAATTTAGACAATTCCATAACGTATAACTTTTTCTATATATATCCAAAAAAAATTATTGAAACAAGGACATCAATACATAGTGCACAGATATCTTTTAGAAAATTTTCTCTATTTTTCTATTTTTCATGTGTGGAATAGAGACCTTGATGTTTGGTGAAAAACTTATGTTCACTAGAAAATAGAAAATAAATATAATAATTAAATTAAATATATTCAAAATCATATTTTTTGGAAATCTTATTATGAGGCCTACGATCTTGCAAAATCTCATGTCCCAATGACTTAGTTTGATGGTCAAACCTATGGTTCTAAACAAAAAAATTATAGAGAAAAAAGTGAAAAAAAATTGCGTCAAAAAGACAATTGTTCAAAAGTACCTTCATACATTCGAATGGAGGTTTTGAACATGAAACATTAAAAATAAATTAAAAAAAGACCTTGAAATGAAGGTCACCACCTTCATTCAAAGGTCAAAACACCTTCACTTGAAGGTGTTTTTCATTTTTTGTGGCCTTGGGCTCATTGTTTTACCCCATCCCACAAGTGGGACACACTATTGTGGGTTCACCCATATACATGTTGTGGGACTATGAAATGCAAGTGACTTTTATGATAAACTAGGACAATATAATCGAAGAAATCGATGCTACAAGCAACTTTGCATAAAAAATTGAAAGGTACAATAGTTGCATATTTTTTGTAAACATTTCTTACAATTAGAAACAACATATAACTTAAACTAATGGTTTCTTTTCCATTTCTTTATAGTGCCTTCAACATAGTACAAAGCTAGAACCATGTCTTCCTCCCTATCATCATGAGAATATTACGCTATCTATGATTGAACTATTACAAGTTTTGATTGATTTATTATTGTGGACTTGTTTTCTATGTGCTCTTCATATTGTACTTGTGTTAATGTAGGCAAGATGTCTAGTATTTTTTAAATAGTGCATGTGAAGAATATGTTGTTTAGTTTTTTTAAAAATACAAGTAAGATGATGCATGTAAGTGATTGTACAGAATTGCTTTTATCAAAAATATTGTATGGGACCAAGGAAGAATAGACCCTACCTAGGAAGCTCCTCAAAGTTGTTTGCAAACATCACCAATCTATTTTCATATACCAAAAAGTGGGGCGAGTCAGTTTTTAGGTTATCAAATCTAACAGATTGATTTCATGCATAGATGGTTGATTTTGTACCATGCAATCAGCCGAAAATGATTCTGAATTGCAATTTCTCTCTAGATTGAAGAAAACTTTATTTGACTATTTGTAGAGCATCATAAAACAAAATAAATTATCAAAGAATCATTTTGAGTCACAAAGCAAGAAAGTGCAGTCCAATACCATCAAATTGCAAATAAAACTAAATAACTTATATATGTACACTTTATTATATCAAATCATAAATCCTAATTTATCTCCCTTTTCACATAACTTACAAATAGATTACATTTTAATAAATTAAAATAACACAATGATTTTGGCAATGAATTCAAGCCCATGTTTTATCTCATATCTTCACAAAGTTGAAAGTGATCATGTCTCTAGCCACTCAATTGACGGCATTGGTAAGTCAAATAGCTTGGATTATTCCTATGGAATTTGTAAATCAAAGAGTTGTATGCAGAAAAAATGCTGAAAAAATGTTGATCCCCACTATGGAAGATAGGCTACAGATATTTGATTTGCAGAGAAGTTTCCTTTGTGTTGGACGGACTAGAAAACTATTGACTCTGTACCACAACAATGCTTTTGACTTATGAGGCAAAATACCATTGATTCTAAATAACAAATAGTTATGACTTACTAGTAAGACTAGAGCCAACAAGTCTTTCTATATTACACGGACTTAGTGCATCTGTTGACTTGTGACTGTACGCAATAAAAAGTGTAAGTTGATATGCTTTCGCCGTGCAAATGAACAGTCAACGCGTAAGTAGACGTGCTTTCGCCGGGGAAATGAGGATGACTTAAGTGCTTCGAAATTTCCAAACGTGTAAAGTGCAGTTTCTTTCGTAGCATAAAGTGTGACAATCGCATCTGTTATTAATTGATGGTTGTCCTTAATTCGTCAACCGATAGGAATCTCAATCACTGGCATCTCAGCATTCATTTTTCCTATCTCTACTCGTTAACAATTTGGGTATAGACAAGCGATGGTTTTAATTTTTTGGAAAGAGAAAAATTAAAAGGTTTGGAGAGCATATTCTTCCCTTATTTTTTGCCCTAACAAACACTTGCAGGACGTAAGTCTGAAAAGTCGCACGAATAAAAGAATCCCTTCTTGGTTAAAAACTTGTATTAATTTAAATTGTTAAATTCATTTTTCATGTGATTTTGTTTCTTTATGTCTCTAAAGGAACCATTGTCTAACACTTAGATTAGCATTGCTTCACATATTCACTGTGAATCTCTCCAATGTACATCACAGAAAAATAAGATATAAATTAATGAGATTAAGGTCCATCAACATCACTTAGTTCTGATGTTTAGCTTTGATTCCAATCTTGTCATTCATAATAATGTATTTAAATATCACACTCTTTAATAATCAAATAGTCAAATGAAAAAGATCCAAATGGGTGCTCACATTTCAAATTTGGCGAAGATCCAAGCAAAATTGGACAAGTTATGCAAATGCGAAACTTTCAGTGTCAACAGGATATGCGAGACTTTCACTGCCATCAGGATATATGCAAATGACCCTTGAAATCCCAAATATCCAAGAGATGGCTTGATCTTATTAAGGAGCCAAATGGGTGTCCAAGATTTCAAGTTTGGCGAGATTCTAAGCAAAATTGAGCAAGTTATGCTTAGCTGAAACTTTGAGTATCAACAGGATATGCAGAACTTTGGTCTGCAACAATATATACGAAACTTTGGTCTGCAACAAGATATATGTAGTAGACCCTCAAAATTCTGCAATATGCAATAGAACCCCAAAATCTTGCAGTATGCAGTAGACCCTAAATTTCCCACAATATGCAAATGACCTAGTTTTTCCCACAATATGTAGATGACCTAATTTTTCTCGCAATATGCAAATCAACAATTTTTCCTGCAATATGAAGATCACCTAGTTTTTTCTACAATATCCTGATGGGTCACTTTTTTTCGCTACATCACCTAAAAGCACCCAAAAAGTAACAAAAACAGTTTTTGACCACCTATACGGCCAATCCAAGAGCCAATTGATGACTGACACGTGTCCCATTCACGTGATTCAAGTGTGTTGGCCACCTCAAATGCCTATAAGTAGAGGATTTTCACACTAAAAGAGGGGGACTTCTCCATAGTGAGTTTTTGGCTTCTACTGTAGCTTCTTCTACAAATTTTAGATTTGAAGGCAAATTGTTTTGGGTTCTCACAGGAAGGCTAAGATAATCTGATCTGACCATTAAAGAATGATTGTAAGGCTTAGGCCAAGGCATGTATGAAGACCATTGGACTCCTTTTGTAATTTTTTGATTGCTAATAATAAAGGAAACTTCTTTTTTATTGTAATGCATTGTTTATTTTGTTGCCTGGTTCAATAGCTTGTTAAAGCCCCTGGACCTTTATCTACATCAAGTGGTATCAGAGCACAAGTTTGGAATTCATTGAGACCGTGGAGGTCATGTGCAAGAGGCCCTAAGGATATTGTTGTAGGAAGAGTGAAGAGGAAAACTAATAACTGCATAGGGTTTGCAAACATGGTACACTAAGCTAGAGGTAGAAGAAGAGCTGCTCCAAGAGCTAGAGATGCAACATTGGTAGAGATGTTGAGAGGCATCACAGCTACGCTAGATGCAATGGAAAGAACACAACATAGAGGAGTACATGTAGAGGATGTGAGTGATAATGAAGAAGAAGCAGAAGAAGGAGAGGATGGATATGAGAGGAGGTTTCTGAGTGCAATGACAAAGATTGCTAGTAAACCTCGGGTAGAGTTACCTAGTTACAGTGGTAGTATGAAACCAGATGAGTTGATAGACTAGATTTTAGAGATGTAAAAGTATTTTGAGTTGGAATTTGTTGAAGACCCTCAGAGGGTAAAACTTGTAGCTACAAAAGCTAAAGGGATATGCATCTCTGTGGTGGGATCATGTGCAAGTTGAGAGACATAGGAAAGGAAAGGAAAATATTAAAACCTAGGAGATGATGTTAACTAAGTTGAAGGGAACATTTCTTCCTGTAGACCATCAGATCACCATGTTTAATATGTTGCAGAACCTCAAGCAGAGCGAGAAAAGTGTGCAAGACTGCATCGAATAGTTTTATAGAGTGAACATTAGGGATGGTCACATTGAAGATGATGTTGATAAGGTCTACAGATATGTAAATGGTTTGCATTATTCTATCCAAGATGAAATTAGCATGGTCAAAATTACCAGAATAGAAGCCTATCAATTTGCATTTAAGGCAAAAGAAAAGATCTCTAGAAGATAGAATATTTCTAGGGGAAGAGGTAAATCCTCCAAAGGAACAAGGCAATCAAATCCTGGATATGGTTCTTAGGATAAGCAAGGAGAAACAAGTTCTTCTCAGATCAATACCCAAGGAGGTAGAGGAAGGGTTGATTACTCCCAAGGTAGAGGAAATCCTAGAAGAGGAAGAGGATTTAGTGGAACATGTTTCTATTGTGGACAAGCTGGACATAGAGCATTTGAATGTCCTCAAGTATAATAGAGCAGTGGCAAAGAAAATGAGACTAGATTCCATATAGCACAAGCTGAGGAGGAGAGTGTGGCAAGTGTAGCCTCACCAAAATTTGGAGAAGAACCCAAGGATGGAGAATCCTTGATGCTGAGGAAAGTTCTTCTAACACTAGAGAAGGTACAAGAGGAATTGGAACATTGAAGAAATATATTTAGAGCCAGATGTAAGTCTAGAGGAAAATGTTGCAAAGTCATTGTGGATAGTGGCAACACTAACAATTTAGTGTCAGAAGAGATGGAGGAGAAGCTGAAACTGAAGAGGCTAAAACACCCAACTCTCTACAAGGTTTCTTGGTTACAAAAGGGACATCAGTTATTAGTAAGTGAGCAATGCCTTGTTAAATTTCACATTGGGAATTATAGAGATGAGATTTAATGTATGATGTCATGTCACATTTTGTTAGGCATGCCTTGGAAATATGATAGGCAGGCCATTCATGATGGCAAAAGCAATTACATTAAAATCAAGAAGGATAAGGTTGACTATGTGGGTAAATGCAAGGAGATGGGGGACCAAAAAATTGCCACCATCTCCAAATTTAAAGCAAAATGCGAGTGTGTTATAATGCGCTCGCATTTTTTTGATAAAAATTTAAAAAAAAAACATTTTCTACACATTCACCCATGGCTTTTCTCTTGACAGCAGTAAAAAAACCTAATAAAAACGTGATCACGTTGAAGAAAAGGAGATTCAATCAAGTGCACGTGAGAAAACAAGAAATTCACAATGCCACCTCGCCACCAAAGACATCCTCGTGCAAATTTGGAGGTTCCAGCACAGGAAGAAGGTAGGGTTTGTCTAATTTTGTTAGTTTTAGAACATTTTTTTAGTTTTGCAATGTTTGATTTATGTTTATATTGCATTTACAGTTATTGGAGAAGCAGAAAATCTAAATCCAGTTGAGCAGGGTGAAACCAACCCTCCAAACCCTCCTTCACCTCCTTTTCATGTAAGGGATAATCAAGAATAGTACTTAGGGATAATAGAAGAAAACAAGAAACATCTTGAAACTATTATTCAAACCCTAAACAATCCAAGTGGAACCACTGAACATAGGAGGGCACTTGCAAAATCACTATAGGAAATTGTTTCCCACATGGATTTGGTGATGAAACAAATCACCAATTTCCAAGACTATAAGGAGAGAAGTCAGCAATATTATGCTGACAAGTTGTCATATAAACAAGTGAAGAAGGAAAAAATTACAAAATCTCAATTATGTGCACAATTTACTAATCCCAAAATCGGCGAAACATTAGAGGAAACTTGCAAACGGTTTCCTATACATTGCTATAGGAATGAATACATATCCCAAAACTTTTGGGATAGATGGTACATGTTCTTCGATGAGCGGCCATGCAATAATGATGAGGTACCACAATATTTTTTGAGGAAACTCTATTGCGAGTTCATCCTCAACAAGATTCTGAATTATTTTGATATTTGTGATTTCTAGGGTAGAGGTGGTGGCTCTGCCCAAGATAGACTCGGGGCTTAATGAGGTGAACAACATGTGCCTATACCCTGAGGGAGGTCAGAACATAGGTCACTCCCTTTGGCTTTGAAGGAGAGTGTTGAGCTGGAGACTTTACATTCACTAACTACTCTCACCCACACTCTATCACAACATGCGGATGATTTTACTCAGGGCGATGAGGGTGAGAGTAGTAGGCGTCATGTGTCCCCACATTTGTGCAGTACACGTGGGAACCTATGTGATTATGGGACGTAGGAGGCATGACAGGACTCTACGACACAGGGGTAGGACATATTAGATGATCTTGTTCTTAGTGACGATCTCTTATAGCATACATTTGGTATTGACTCTCAGGTAATTTGTTACAAGTTTCATCTTGATTTAGTATATTGTTATTTGAAATTTGTAATTAATTTTATATGATTATCTATATTATAAGTCAAAAATAATGTATGTAATTGTTTGTGCAATGAAATTCCAGGGTTAGAGTCTTCATCCTGCCTCTATTAGCTGTCCATTGGCGGCTTATGAGCAGAGGTCAAGTCAGTAGGTATGTAATTTATCACATATTCATAATTATTGTAGATATGTCAATGGTAATATTATTTTGTGACTTGATTTGATGATTTCAATAGTCACCCGCACCTCCACGGTTTCCTTGGTCTCCTGGAAGCCAAACCACCACTTTTACTGAGGTAAATTTAACCATTTCGAATCATTATGCATTTTAAAAATAATTTTATGTATTTATTTTGTTTTAATAATCTTGAACTTGATTTTTAGATGCTGAATATAGTGGAGACTCCTCCTCATCTTCGTGAGTCAGCATAGATAGGCATTGATGCAGCCATGATGTCTACAAATCCTTTGACTAAGGTATAAGCCAATAACATGAAAATATCATAATTTTGTATTTCTTTTTTTATCTCATGTCATTTGATGTACATAAATGATATTTGTGTTTAGTCAATTTTGCTTCTTGATGCTTCTCACTGGAGGTCACAACTCTAGTCTGTCCAACTACGGATGAAGAGAGAGTCAAGATGATGGAGAGCGATCATCAGTTGGCAGTAAGTGATCAATTACATATGTGATGTTATATATTTCATACATTTTTTATACTAATGCGCATATTTTTTGTTTGTATTAAAAGGTGCATCTGGATGAACTTTATTCCAAGAGGTCTACTCGATGGCAGAGAGAGGATGTGTCACTGACTGGCTCTCCATCTTCACAGTCAAAGAAGGGCTGCCGATTATTTCCTAAAGCCTAGATGGCTTTGTATACATACTTTTGTATGTTAATCCGATGTATATTTTTTGTATATTTGCCTATATGGATTTGTTTGGACATGCCTATATGGCTTTTTATATAAATTAGATGTTATCTTCATGACATTATGTATATATGATAGTTTATATTAAATATTTAATATGATAATCAATTATTGTTACAGGAATTTGGTTTTACAAGTACCAATTGCATTTGCTTGAAATTTTATGAATCATTTTCAAATAATCCATTTTTTGAATATCTTGCAATCATTGAATTCTATCCGACTATGTATTTCTTTGAGGCATCATTTTAAATAGTTCACGTGCCTTGTCTATGCTTCCATACTTTCCATACATGTCTACAAGGGCAACTTTGCAAATAAAATACATGTGAGAAAATTCCTATATCATTTATGCTTTGATGGTTGTCCACACCATGTTCTCTAGGTCCCATTATAGCCTAGGCAAGGAGGAAGTTGGTTAAGGTTGTACAATTTGGTTTTAGATGTGCCAAAATTTGTGTAAATGGTTGAAATTTATTTTTGTGCATTTGCTTGAGAGTTTTTAAAGCCTTATAAAAAATCCATTTCATGCATATCTTGCAATCATTGCATTTCATGAGACACCATTTCTTTGAGGCATCGCATCTAATAGTTGATGTTCATTATATATGCTTCCACACAAGTTGCATACATGTCTTGCAAGGTACTTACAACTACGACATTTGACAAAATTCCTATATCCTTTATGCTTTGATGGATGTCTATACCGTGCTCCAAACATACCATATCTAAGGTTTTGGAATTTGGCTTTACACTTGCCAATTGCATTTTCTTGGAACTTTCTAAAGGCTTATCAGTAAATCCATTTTGTTCATATCTTGAAATCATTGTATTCCATGAGGCAACATTTCTTTGAGGCATCATGCCAAATAGTTCACATGCCTTGTCTATGCTTCCACACTTTGCATACATGTCTCTAAGGGCAGTTGCAACTACAACATGTAACAAAATTCCCATATGTTTTATCCTTTTGATGGATGTCCATTTTGGCATAGGCAAGGAGGATACTAGCTAAGGTTGTGGAATTTTGCTTTACACCCGCCAATCGCATTTGCTTGAAAGTTGCTAATGCCCTATCAAAAAATCCATTTTGTTCATATCTTGCAATCATTACATTCAATGAGGTGACATTTCTTTGGGGCATCATGCCAAACAGTTCACGTGCCTTGTCTATGCTTCCACACTTTCCATACATGTCTCTGAGGGCAGTTGCAACTACATCTAACAAAATTCCCATATGTTTTATCCTTTTGATGGATGTCCATTTTGGCATAGGCAAGCAAGATACTGGCTAAGGTTGTGGAATTTTGCTTTACACTCGCCAATCGCATTTGCTTGAAATTTGCTAATGCCTTATCAAAAAATCCATTTTGTTCATATCTTGCAATCATTGCATTCAATGAGGTGACATTTCTTTGGGGCATCATGCCAAACAGTTCACGTGCCTTGTCTATGCTTCCACACTTTGCATACATGTCTCTGAGGGCAGTTGCAACTACAACATCTAACAAAATTCCCATATGTTTTATCCTTTTGATGGATGTCCATTTTGGTATAGGCAAGGAGGATATTGGCTAAGGTTGTGGAATTTTGCTTTACACTCGTCAATCATATTTTCTTGAAAGTTGCTAATGCCTTATCAAAAAATCCATTTTGTTCATATCTTGCAATCGTTGCATTCAATGAGGTGACATTTCTTTGGGGCATCATGCTAATCAGTTCACGTGCCTTGTCTATGCTTCCACAGTTTGCATACATGTCTCTAAGGGTGATGTAGTAGGTAAGGAGGATGACTCAACACCATGGAAACATATTTCATGGTGCAGGAGCACCTTAGCCATAGCCAATCTTGGCTAGGAGCATGTCATAACAAGGTCCTAGGACATCATAAGACAAGTTGATGGTCTTGTGTCATCATTTTGCATGTAATAAGGTCAAATGACCAATGTCATTTGTATTTGGAGTCATGTTTTATGTTGTTGTCAAACAAAAAGTCTAATAATGCAAGTAGTGATAAGAAGTTGCTTTGTCAACTTAACAAATCATGTAATAAGGAGGTTACCCAATGATCAAAAAAGTTGAAAGTCAGCTATGATCGACTGGAACTATTGTAAACATGTATAAAAACCTTCACACACACAGAGGTCTCATTTCATTTTCCAAGCATCACATTCGTTCGGGGTAGCAAGTTACCGGCAAAGTCCCTTAAGCTCCCTAAGATGAAAAACTGCCAAACTTTGATGGGACAGTTCTCAAAATTCATGGTAGTTGAGAACATTCTGTTTAGACCTATAGGTGCACATGGAGTCCGTCCACAATAACCTCTCTCAGTTTTGTTCAACTCTAGTCTGTTTGATCATGCCAAAATCAAACACATTCTTGCAAAATGCTTTAGTTTCATGCTGTGGAAAGGTGCTAGGAGTGACATTTTACAATCCATAGCTCGTGGGGCCAAATAGACTTTGCCAACGCATTAGGGTGGGTGGGTAAATGCCAAGTGAGGTATCGTTTCGTGTGCCAAGCGTCACGTTCGTTTAGGGCAGCAGGCTACCGACAAAGTCCCTTAAGATCCCTAAGATGAAAAAATTGCCAAACTTTGACGGGATAGTTCTCAGAATTCATGGCAGCTATGAACATTTTGTTTGGACCTATAGGTGTATGTGGAGTCCATCCACAATAATCTCTCTTAGTTTTATTCAACTCTAGTCCATTTGACCGTGCCGAAATCAAACACATTCTTGAAAAATGCTTCAGTTTCATGCAGTGGAAAGGTGCTAGGAATGACATTTTACATTCCATAGCTCGTGGGGCCAAACGGACTTCACCAACGCATCCGAGTGGGCAGGTAAATGCCAGGGGAGGTCTCGTTTCATGTGCCAAGTGTTGCATTCGTTCGAGGCAACAGGTTATCAGCAAAGTCCCTTAAGCTCCCTAAGATGAAAAAATTTCCAAACTTTGATAGGATAGTTCTTAGAATTCATG
The DNA here is from genome assembly GCA_027924645.1 of Cunninghamia lanceolata. Lineage (NCBI taxonomy): Eukaryota > Viridiplantae > Streptophyta > Pinopsida > Cupressales > Cupressaceae > Cunninghamia > Cunninghamia lanceolata. The sequence goes on from BSBN01000118.1 coordinate 8,508,452, forward strand.
TTAGTTGGGAACATTTTGTTTGGACCTACAGGTGCATGTGGAGTCCATCCACAATAACCTCTCTCAGTTTCATTCAACTCTAGTCCATTTGACCGTGCCAAAATCAAACGCATTCTTGCAAAATGCTTCAGTTTCATGCAATGGAAAAGTGCTAGGAGTGACATTTTGCATTCCATAGCTCGTGGGGTCGAATGAACTTTGCCAACGCATCGGGGTGGGCAGATAAATGCCAGGGGAAGTCTCATTTTGTGTGCCAAGCATCGCATTCATTCGGGGTAGTAGGCTACCGACAAAGTCCCTTAAGCTCCCTAAGATGAAAAAACTACCAAACTTTGACGGGACATTTCTCAGAATTTGTGGCAGCTGGGAATGTTCCATTTAGACCTATAGGTGTATGTGGAGTCCGTCCATAATAACCTCTCTCAGTTTTGTACAACTCTAGTCTGTTTGATCGTGCCAAAATCAAACGCATTCTTGCAAAATGCTTCAGTTTCATGCTGTGGAAAGGTTGCCAAGTGCCATATTTTTTTTTTTGCTCATCATGGGGCCGAATGGATTGTGCCAACATGTCAGGCTAGGTGGGTAAATGCTAAGGGAGGTCTTGTTTCATGCGTCAAGTGTCTTAGTCATTCCGGGCTGCAAGCTACTAGTAAACTTGAAAAGTGTTAGGTCTCAGTAGCTTGCAAGCTAGAATGACTGGGACACTTGGCACATGAAACGAGACCTCCCCTAGCATTTACCCACCCACCCTGACATGTTGGCACAATCCATTCGGCCCCACAATGAGAAGAAAAAAAAATATGGCACCTAGAAACCTTTCCACTGCATGACACTGAAGCATTTTGCAAGAATGCGTTTGATATTAGCACGGTCAAACGGACTAGAGTTGAACGAAACTGAGAGAGGTTATTGTAGAAGGACTCCACATGCACATGTAGGTCCAAACGAAACATTCCTAGCTACCACAAATTCTGATAACTATCCCGTCAAAGTTTGATAGTTTTTTCATCTTGGGGAGCTTAAGGTACTTTACCGGTAGCCTACTGCCCCGAACGAATGAGAAACTTGGCACATGAAATGAGACCTCCCCTAGAATTTACCCATGAGCTATGGAATGCAAAATTTCACTCCTAGCACCTTTCCATAGCATGAAACTGAAGCATTTTGCAAGAATGTGTTTGATTTCGGCATGGTCAAACGGACTAGAGTTGAACAAAACCGAGAGAGGTTATTGTGGATGGACCCCACATACACCTATAAGTCCAAATGAAATGTTCCCATTTGCCACTAATTCTAAGAACTATCCTGTCAAAGTTTGGTAATTTTTTCGTCTTAGGGATCTTAAGGGACTTTGTCGATAGCCTGCTACCCCGAATGAATGTGATGCTTGACACATGAAACGAGACCTCCCCTAGCATTTACCCACCCACACCAACATGTTGGCAAAGTCCATTCAGACCCACGAGCTATGGAATGCAAAATGTCACTCCTAGCACCTTTCCATTGCATGAAACTGAAGCATTTTGCAAGAATGCGTTTGATTTTGGCACGATCAAATGGATTGGAGTTGAACAAAACTAAGAGAGGTTATTGTGGATGGACTCCACATGCACCTGTAGGTCCAAATAGAACATTCCCAACTTCCATGAATTTTGAGAATTGTCCCATCAAAGTTTGGCATTTTTTTTTGTCTTAGGGAGCTTAAGGGACTTTGCCAATAGCCTACTGCCCCAAACGAATGCGATGCTTGGCACATGAAACAAGACCTCCCCTGGCATTTACCTACCTATCCCAATGTGTTGGTGAAGTTTGTTCAGCCCCACGAGCTATGGAATGCAAAATGTCACTCCTAGCACCTTTCCAAACACGAGGAAGAACCACAACCCAATCTAAGTTCTAAAAGCATGAAGACACTACGAACACTTAACACATGGAGGACAAAGAATCATGAAGACATGAACTAAATCTTATCATGAGGAAGAACCACAACCACAATCCTACTATGTCCTACTATTGTAACATGATAATCATGAATGTTATGAACTAACATCCAAACCCTTTGACATGAATCTTAATATGACATGAGTTAAGCACAAGTGAATAGGATTAAGACCAATTATGATCAAATTCATCCATTACATAGATCTAACCTCATGAAACAAATCAAACAAAATGTACATGAAATATATAACATCACTTATGTAATCTATCACTTACCGCCATCTAATGATCACTCTCCATCATCTTTTCTCGAGCTTCTTTGTCTGTAGTTGGATGGACTAGAGTTGTGACCTCCTGTGAGAAGCGTCAAAAAGAAAAATTGACTAAACATAAATATACTAGAGGGAAGCAATTCATACTACTATTTATATACAAAACAAAGTACATGTAAGCATATAGGAAAGTTTTATGCATACTTGCAAATTAATCCAATGAACCATCTGGGTCTTCTCTACTCTTTATTGTGTCAAGTATGACCTCATGGTCAAAGTCACACACCTTCCACAAGGTCTTGTTCAAAGGTCTACCTCGATATTGTATCAAATGAACATTGGTTTCCACGACAAGGTTGGAGTAATGAAGAGAACTCTTTACACATTCATTGTAAATAGTGTATAAATGTATGAATTTAATTGTACATAGATGCAATAAGAAGGACCACTTTGTAATAAATTATAACTTTCATAGCATTGTAAAATGACCTTCAAATGTAAGGAGGATCATACATGGCAGCAGGGTTATATATAGACTACATGATAGTGGACTGTTATATAGACTTACATGACTATCCTACACTCATGAAAACCTCCTTTTTAGTGTTTCATCTCCTTGTAACTCCCTTTGTATCATCTTATGTCATCCTAGGGAAAAAATTAAGAGTCTTCCAGAATCAATTTTGGTTCCATGTATACACTCGAATATGAGTATGACAAACAATTATTCACTAAAATTATTTTATGAAGTATTTGATAATGTTTTTCTCTTGTATAGCTGAAAATAGGTGAAAGAAAGGCATGAAGGGCCGAAACAAGGTGGAAATATAAAGAATTTGGAGTCTCTTTGACTGAACTAACTGATATACCTAGACACATATATGTCAAGAAGAACATATAGAACATAAAAAACATAAAGACATAAAGACATTTAAAGACATAAAGAACATAAGAACATATATATGTGAATTAAAATTGAACATACCTTAGAATTAGATATTGCAGTTGACCAATTCTCCAAAAGATGGCTTCAAAATCCTCAAATTCTTGTTTTTCTCAAGTTTGATTATGAATTCTATATAATTCTAGAATAGGATTAGTAAAATTTATGTAAAAAACAAACATATATCATCAAATTCAATCTATATATCAATGGTAATTATCTTTGAAACAAAATCACACATGAAACATGAAACTTTCAGTTTAAATAATCAAATTTTATCCAAAAACATGAAAAATCACTTCTTCTACGTTGAAAAAACAAAAAAGGTGGTGGATTCATATAAAAATGATTCTTAATTAGTCAACCAACATGAAAAGCATTTTTTTGTCTGATATACTCCTGAAAAGCAAGAATAACAGGCATGTGGGATCTAAAACAGGGACCCCACATGCTTTTTACCATTTTCCATGCTTCCAATAATGCGATCGTGTTATGGGAAGCATGATAACTTAAGGGTAACCTTGTATCTACATGAGAGAGTCTCTCTCTCTATATATAGAGAACATGATAAGATAAAGGTAACCTTGTTATGGGAATCATGATAACATAAAGGTAAGCATGATAACATAAAGGTAAGCATTATGGGAAGCATGATAACATAAAGGTAAGCATGATCGGGAGACATGGAGAGATAGAGAGGGACATGGAGATAGAGAGGATAGGTGGAGATAGAGATGGGGAAAGGGAGAGATGGGGATCGAGATAGAGAAAGGGGTCTATAGAGGGAGAAAGATAGAGATACATATATATAGAGAGGGGAGATATAGGGAGATACATCTAGCAAGGGAGAGATAGATAGGGAAATATAGAGAGAGAGGTAGAGAGGGGTATATTAAGAGATGGGGTTATGAAGATAGATAGCTTGATAGGGAAAGAGATCAAGAGATGTCTAGAGACATAGGGAGAGAGATTTCAAGAGGTAGAAGGATGGGGAGAGAGATAAAGAGGAGGAGAGAGAGGTAGCGAGGGATAGATTAAGAGATAGGGATCCATATGTCCAAAGAGATAGAGACAGGGATCCCTATTCTCCCCTCTACCTAAACCATAAACGTAAACCTCTAAACCATAAACCCTAAACCCTTAATAATGCCCCTAACCTCTAACCCTAAACCCTAAAATCTAGCAACCCTAAACCCCTGAGGTCCCTAAACCATAAAACCTAGAAGCAAAGGTTATAGTTAGAGAGAGGGATAGAGGAGACAGAGATATCTCTCCTAGGCTCGGTCTCCTTTGTATCTCCCTATTCGCCTCTCTACCTAAACCATAAACCTAAACCTCTAAACCTTAACCCCTAAACCATACACCCTAAACCCTAAATAATGTCCCTAAACCCTAACCCCTAAACCCAAAAAATGAGCAACCCAAAACCCCAAAACCCCTAAGGTCCCTAAACCATAAAACCTGGAAGCAACCCTAAACCTCTATCTCCCTATCTCTCCCAATCTCTATTGGTGCCCTCACTCTATCTTTCTCTAAACCCTAAACCCTAACCCCTAAACTCAAGCAACCCTAAACCCCTAACCCATAAACCCTAAACCCTAAACCCTAACCCCTAGACCCTAAACTCTAAACTTGAGCATCCCTAAACCCCTAAAGCCTAAATAATTCCCTTAAACCCTTACCCTAAAACCTAAACCATATTTACTTGAGAAACCATAAACTCATGTAAACCTCAAATAGTGAGGGAGAGAGATAGAAAGGTGGAGTTAGGGAGAGGGGATCGAAAGAGATCTAGCAAGATAAAGAGACAGTGAGAGAGAGAGAGAGATAGAGAGGTAGATATAGTTAGAGAGAGGGATAGAGGAGACATAGATAGCTCTCCCAGGCTTGGTATCCTCTGTATCTCCCTATTCGCCTCTCTACCTAAACCATAAACCTAAACCTCTTAACCTTAACCTATAACCCCTAAACCATAAACCCTAAACCATAAATAATGCCCCTAAACCCTAAAAATGAACAACCCTAAACCCCTAAACCCCTAACCCCTAAACCATAAAACCTAGAAGCAACCCTAAACCTCTATCTCCCTATCTCTCCCAATCTCTATAACGTGAAAACATGAAAACATTAAGCTTTCATTGCAACCAAATTCGTTCCTAATCAATCCCAAATCATCCCTAATCCATTCAATTTCATCTCTAATCATCCCTAAACCACTTCTAATCAGCCCTAAAACTACTTCACACCATCCCAGATCACATCCAAATCAATTTAACTTCATCCCTAATCATTCTCCAATCAACCTAGATTTCATCTCAAGTGCCATCCCTAAACTAAATTCCTAAATCATTCTAATCATTCCCTAATCAGCACTAAACCAATTTAGACCATCCCTAAAACCATTCTAATCATTCCCAAATCATTCTTAATCTAGTCCTTTTCACCTCTCATCATCCCTAAACCAATCCATTTCATCCCAACTCCATCCCAAATCAATCTAAGCTCCATCTCAAATGATCCCAAAAATAATCAAAATCAAACAAATACCTCACCATGAGCCATTAGAAGATCATAGTACCAATATGTTAGTCATTTGCACCATTTTGTATATCGTATGTGCCAAGATGCTCCTTAGTAGCACCTACCTATCAATCACAAACATCATTCTACACCTAGCCAGTCATAGGTATCATTCTACCCTCTGCCAGCCACAGGAGCCATCAGAACATCATAAGCGCCAATATGTTAGTCATTTACACCATTCTATACATCATATATACCAGCCATAAACCCTAAACCTGATCAACCCTAAACCCTTATCTCCTTGTCTCTATCATCCCTCTACTTCTCAATCTCTCTGCCTATGTCTTTGGCCATGTCCATCACCCTCTATCTCACTATCTCTCCCTCTCTAAACTCCTAACCCCTAAACTCTAAACCCGATCAACCCTAAACCCCTATCTCCTTGTCTCTATCATCTCTCTACCTCTCAATCTCTCTGGCTATGTCTCTGGCCATGTCCCTTACCCTCTATCTCCATATCTCTCCCTCTCTAAACTCCTAACCCCTAAACGCTAAACCCGATTAACCCTAAACCCTATCTCCTTGTCTCTATCATCCCTCTACGTATCAATCTCTCTACCTATGTCTCTAGCCATGTCCCTCACCCTCTATCTCCCTATGTCTCCCCTTGGTCTCCTCTATATCTCCCTATCAGCCCTCTCTCTCTAAACCCTAACATAAATCTCTAAACCTTAACCCCTAACCCCTAAAACATAAACCTTAAGTTACCCTAAATAATGCCACTAAACCCTAACCCCTAACCCCTAAACCCTAAAACTAAGCAACCCTAAACCCCAAACCTCTAAACCATAAACCTTGGAAGCAACTCAAAACCTTTATCTCCCTCGATCTCTCCCAATATCTATCGATCCCCTCACATTCTCTCTCTCTCTCTAAACCCTAACCCCTAAACCCTAAACCTGAGCAACCCTAAATCCCTAACACCTAAACCCTAACCCCTAAACCCTAAACCATAAACCATAAACCTAAGCAACCGTAAACCCCTAAACCCTAAATAATTCCCCTAAACCCTAACCCAAAATCCTAAAACCTAAACTTGAGTAGCCTTAAACCCCTAAACCCTAAATGATTCCCCTAAACCCTAAACTTGAGCAACCCTAAAGTCATAAACTCGACCCACCCTCTCTCTCTCTCTAAAATAATAAAACTAGGACTATCTCTCTCTCTCTCTCTCCCTATCACTAGGTATCTCTCCCAGGTTTCTCTCCCCTCCATCTCCATCCACTCTCCCTTTTCCTCCCTCTCGCTCTCCCTTGTCGACAAAGAACATAGAAATGTAAGAAAAATAGGACATGTAAAGATGGATGAGGATATAAATTGGGATTCAATGAAATGGAAACAAGATAATTTATGAAATTTTATTGGATGGGAAGAATGAGGAGGAGAGGTAGAGAAAGGAGGGTAGTATAGAGTGAGAAAGGATAGGAGGTAGAGACATGATGGAAGTAGAGAGTGGGAGAGGACCGTAGAAGGTAGTCAGGGCAAGGAAGAAGAGAGAGAGGGTAGGAGGTAGACAAGGGAGGGAAGTAAAGACTAAGAGAGAGGGTAGGAGGGAGACAAGGGAGGGAAGTAGAAAGTGAGAGAGGGTAAGAGGTACAGAGGGAGGGGGAGAAGAGACTGAGAGAGAAGGTAGGAGGTAGAGAGGCAAGGGAAGCAAAGACTCAGAAAGAGGGTAGGAGGTAGATAGGAGAGGGAAGTAGAGAGTGAGAGAGATAGTAGAAGGTAGATAGGGGAGGGAAGAAGAGAGTGAGAGAGAAGGTGGGAGGTAGAGAGGGGAGGGAAGCAGAGACTCAAAGAAAGGGTAGGACGTAGAGAGGGGAGAGAAATAGAGAGAGAGATGATAGGAAGAGCAGCTGCCCTTGTAGACATGTATGTAAAGTGTGGAAGCATAGACAAGGCATGTCAATTGTAAGATGTAACACCTCAAAGAGATGTTCTATAATGGAATGCAATGATTGCACGATATGCAAAAAATGGATTTGTTGAAAAGGCTTTAGAAAATTTCAAGAAAATACAATTGGCATGTGTATTGCTAGTTATGCTCATCATAATGCGAGAGCATTATAACGCGCTCGTGTTATGCTCAACTTTGTTTGACATGTTTTTATCAATTTTTAGCAAAATCTGGAGATAATCTGGAGCGTACTCCCCATCAGGATGGCACTTTTTTCAATGAAAACTCAAAAAAATACCACCAGAATCTTAAGCTCTCTATTAGCTATCTAACCATATTATAATTTTTTTCACATTTTGAGTACATTTAGTGTTTCATCTTGAATTTCTTTTGTTAGTGTGTCCAGTTTTTGTCAAAAACCAGTCTCTAGTATTTTTGACTTTTTTTAACCGTTCATCAAAAATTGAAATAAGATATATTTTTAGAAACTAGACTTCATTCTACATGAATTCAAAAAAAAAAGATTTTCGATTAGTTTTCAAACATTTTAGAGGGGAGCACGCTCAAATTTTTATTTTTCAGGATGTGTCCACTTTAAAAATTACTAAAAAATCAATTAGTCATTAAAAAATTATCAGAAAAATCAGGGATAAACTACATGGTGTTACCTAATTTCTCACTAGAGCAATTATTGAAATACTAAAAAAAAGTTAACATTTTAGGGGGAGCACACTAGATGCTATGTTATGTTTTTTTTTCCAGAAAAACAAGACCAATTTGTGTGCTCCCCCTTTTTGAACCCCTTAATCTCAACCATTTTTGGAAAAAAACTAGTAGTTTAGAAACTAGATTCAGAGCACTACAACTCTTGTTTTTGTTCCATCTTCAAATTTTGAGTGTAGATATCTTCAATTTCTCATCCAACATCAATGTTTCCTCATTTCAGAAAAAAGTGGCAACTTAAGACCCCATTTTGGTCCCTCATCTTTGTACACTTACCCATGTGTTGAACCCTTTGAAGGATAAGGATGAGGAGGTTGAGAAAACTAATATGGTTTGTCTAGTGACTGGAAAATAGTTCCTAAAGGAAGTAAAAAAGGAGAAGTTATGTTATGCCTTCCTACCTCATGTTGCAAAAATTATGACAGAAGAGAAAGGGGCAGAAATTTCCAGAGAAGTCCAAGAAATTCTAAATGAATTCAGCAAAATTCTAATAAAGGGATTACCTGATGGATTACCTCCAACTAGAAGCATAAGTCGCTACATGGACTTGATACCGGGTGCAAGCCTATCAAATAAGGCACCATATAGAATGACACCCATGGAAAATGAAGAGGTGAATAGACAAGTGTAAGAGATGTTGGATAAAGGGTTGATTAGAAAGAACCTCAGTTTGTGTGTTGTACATGTTGTATTGGTACCTAAGAAATATGGGAAATAGTGAATGTGCACTGATTCAAGGGCTATAACTAAGATAACCATTAAGTATAGGTTTACATTGCCTCGTATGGATGACTTGATGGATTGTTTGAGTGGAGCAAGGTACTTCAACAAGATTGATTTGAAGAGTGGATACCGCCAAATTAGAATTAGAGAAGGCCGAGGTGAATGGAAGACAACATTCAAGACCAAGGATGGATTTACAAATTCACCTAACACCTTAATGAGACTGATGAATGAGGTAATGAAGCCTTTCCTTGGTAAATTTGTCATTGTTTATTTGGATGACATTTTGGTTTTTAGTAAAACAAAAGAGGAACACTTGCTGCACCTAAAGGTAGTTTTGTAGAGGTTAAAAGAAGAAAAGTTGTTGGTAAACTTCGATAAATGTAGTTTTATGCAGAGGGAACTATTATATCTAGGTTTTGTAGTGTTTGAAGAAGGGTTGAAGATGTATCCCGAGAAGGTTAAGGCAATAATGGATTGGCCTTCACCTAGAAACACATTTGAGGCCAGAAGTTTTCATGGTTTGGTGAGCTTCTACATGAAGTTCATCAGAAATTTCAGTGAAATATGTGCACTAATCACCAAGACAATGAAGGGTGTTAAAAAAGAGTTTCAGTGGACATCGGCAACAAACAAGAGCTCTCAGTTGTTGAAGAAGAAGGTGATAGAACAACTAGTGTTGGCATTGCCAGATATTGGCAAAGTGTTTCAAGTGGATTGTGATGCCAGTGGTAGTGCAATTGGGGGTGTGTAAAGTTAAGAAGGTAGACCCATTACATACTACAAGAAAGGAAAAATCTATCCTACAGTCTTAGAACAACAGAATAAGACCCTACTCAAGTAATGGAGACCTTAAACAACCTAGAAATGCAACCATGAAAGCATAAAACCCTAGAATGCCTAATGCATTTCCTGCATTACTACTAAGCTAAGATATGGAGAATGTACTCAAACTTGCAGACCAGCAACTAAGAAAATGAGAGCTCAAGAGTAGACAAATACACAAGTCAAATGCTCCAAGTGGTTCCTTCAAAATGAAAGGGTAAGAGTGGTTTTATAGAAGAGGGATTTTTAATGGATGGTTGTGATGAAGAGTTGACTTGGAGGCAAGATCAAGAGCTAAGAATGATTAGGATTTCCATCCATAAAAGGACAAAATATAATTTTTTATTAGAGGAAATGGTGAGGTGGGAATTGATTTTTAAATCAAATAAATGGTGTGCATTTATTTAATTTTTTTAGAGGAAAGGGTAATGTAGTGGGATTTTAATTAAATAAGTGTGGACTTATTTAATCAAGGTAAGGCTCATAATTTAAATAAATAAGTATTTATTTAAATTAAAGAGAGAATGTGAGCATAGGGATAATGAATAATTAAATAATAATTAAATTATTTAATTATAGAGGAAATTAGAAGAAAGGAGCTTAAATAATTAAATAAATGAAATTTATTTAATTAAAAAGTGCAAGAGGGAGTGAATTAATTAAATAATTTTAAAAATTATTTAATTAATAGGAGAATGTGGAATTAAGGTGGAATATGCGTGAAAATGTCATTCGCAAGCCCAGAACATTTTTAAGTGTCTACACATACTTTAGTGAGAAAATAAATGAAGCAAAGAGGAAATACTCAATTTATGACCATGAATTCTATGCTACAGTGCAAGCTTTGAAGAAGTGGAGGCATTACCTACTGTCAAATGAGTTTGTGTTGTACAGAGACCACCATGCCTTGTAGTATATCAATAGTCAAGGTAAGTTAAAGCAAAGACATATGAAATGGGCAGAGTTCTTGTAAAGTTACTCTTTTGTCTTGAAACATAGGAGTGGTAAGTCAAATAGGGTAGTAGATGCACTTAGCAGATGATGTTTATTGATGAATGAGATAAGGATTAGTGTTGTTGGCTTTGATGCAATAAAGGCATTATATCATGCTAATCCTAATTTTAAGGAAGCATGGACAACTAGTAGAAGCCTAGTGGAGGGAGATAGGACTCCATGGTTGGAATATTTCATCCAAGATGGCTTCCTGTTTAAAGTACATAAATTGTGTATACCCAAAGGTTCAATGAGAGAGAATATAATAAGAGAAAAGAATAGCAGAGGCTTGAGTGGATATTTTGGAATAGATAAGACATTGGCACAGCTAAGTGAAGGTTATTTTTGGCCTAGAATGAGTGCAGATGTAAAGAGACTGGTACACGACTATGAAATTTGCCAGCATGCTAAAGGAGCATGACAAAAATAAGACTATATCATTCATTGCTTATACTAGAGAGAATGTGGGAGCACCTAAGTATGGATTTTGTTTTTGGACTACCTCAAACACAGAGAGGCAATGAATCAATTTTTTTTTGTATTGGGCAGATTTTCAAAGATGGTCCATTTCATACCATGTCATAAATCTAGTGATACATCCCACATATCTGCATTGTTTTTCAAAGAGGTAGTCAAGCTACATGAGCTTCCTAAGAGCATAGTTTTCGATAAGGACACAAAGTTTGTTGGGAATTTTTGGCATACATAATGGAAGAAGATGGGCACTAAATGGATTTAGTTCAACCTATCATCCTCAAACTAATGGACAGACCGAGGTTGTGAACATAATTTTGGGAAACTTATTAAGATGTTTGGTGGGAGACAAACCACATCAATGGGATTTTATTTTGGCACAAAAATAATTTTCTTATAGTAATTCAGTGAACATAAGTGTAGGAAAGAGCCCGTTCCAAATAGTTTATGGGTACAACCCAAGAGGTGTTGATGAGCTGAGAGATAGTGCAAATTTGAATAGGAAGAGTGTAGTAGTAGAAGATTCTGTAGAATACATTCATGAGGTTCACAAGGAGGTGAAGGAAAAGTTGGAGAAAGGTACAAGCAAATACAAAGAATATGCTGATGTACATAGGAGGGAAAAAGAGTTCCAAGTAGGTGACTTAGTTCGGCACATTTGAGGAAAGAAAGGTACCCACAAGGAACATACAATAAGTTGAAATTTAAGAAAATAGGTCCATACAAAGTGTTGAGAAAGTTCCTATCCAATGCCTATGAGATTAAGCTACCAGTAGGGATAGACATATCTCCTATTTTCAATGTTGATCTTTACAAGTTCCATGAAGGAGAGACAAGTTTACAACTTACAAGGGGGTACACACTCAAATTTTCCTGATACACAAGGATGGTTAGATTAGTTTCCTGAAAAAGAAGATGGAAGATGTAGACAAAGTGATTAAATCTTGAGTGGATGAGAAGACTAGAGGAAAGGGCTACATGGAATACCTAGTCTGATGGATGAACAGAGCTATAGATGAAGCTTCTTAGTTAAGTGTTGTAGAGCTAGTCAAGTGTGGAATTCTAGTTCAAGACATGCCAAAATGTTCATGAGTTTCCAACTCATGGAACATTTCAGTTACTTGGCGTGTCTGATGTAGGAGCATCTGGGTCCACGAGAAATCCTCAACCAAAAAGATTTCTTTGCTTTCTTGCTTGTTTGTTTTCCTTCCTATTTTACTGCAGGTGTTGATGATCAAATTTCTAGAGAATTTCTTAAGGATTGACAACCAAGTGTTGACCTCATCTTGAAGAAGATTCAAATGGGTGCTCACATTTCAAATTTGGTGAAGATCTGAGCTAAATTGGACAAGTTATAAAAAATGCAAAACTTTCAGTGTCAATAGGATATGTGGGAATTTCCCTACCATCAAGATATACGTAGATGACCCTTGAAATGTCGCATATCCAAGTGATGACTTCATATTGTTAAGGATCCAAATGGGTGTCAAAAATTTCAAGTTTGGCAAGATTTTGAGTAGAATTGAGCAAGTTATGCTTAGGCAGAACTTTGAGTGTCAATAGGATATGCAGAACTTTGGTCTACAATAAGTATATGTGAAACTTTGGTCTGTAGCAGGATATATGCAATAGACCCTTGAAATCTTGCAATATGTAGTAGACCCCTGAAATCTTGTAATATGCAGCAGACCCTAAATTTCTTGCAATATACAGATGACCCAGTTTTTCCTGTAATATGCAGATGATCCAATTTTTCTTGCAATATGCAGATGACCCATTTTCTTTTGTAATATCTTGATGGGTCACTTTTTTTGCTACACCATCTAAAAGCACCCAGAAGGTGACAAAAATGGTTTTTAACTGCCTATACGACTGATCCAAGATCTAATTAATGACTAACATGTGTCCCTTTCACATGATGAGTGTGGTGGCTGCTTCAAATGCCTATAAGTAGAGGATTTTCACACTAAAAGAGGGGGACTTCTCCATATTGAGTTTTTGGCTTATGTTGTAGCTTCTTCTACAGATTTTAGATTTGAAGGCAACTTGTTTTGGGTTTTCACAAGAAGGCTAGGATAGTCTAATTTGACCATTGGAATGATTGTAAATCTTAGGCCAAGGCATGTATGAAGACCATTGGACTCCTGTTGTAATGTTTTGATTGTTTTTTTTTGTGCCTAGTGAACTTTTTTTTCACGTGACAGGTGACGCTGGCATGACACACCCTTAGGTACCATGGGGATGGAGGGAGATTAGACCTCATGACCATCTTTACTGCAACAGAATTACTTAGCCGATTGAGCCAGGGTCCCCACCCCAATGTAATGTTTTGATTGTTAATAATAAAGGAAACCTCTATTTTATTATTGTGCATTGTTTTTTTTTTTTGCCTAGTTTAGTAGCTTGTTAAAGCCCCTCGATCTTGATCTATATCATTATCTATGCCTTTTTTACAAAACAAACATAAAGGACTATGTAATAGTTATGACCATGAATTTTCTCCGTCCTTATTGGTGACTTTATTTAGCCACCTTGTGGTGTAATGTGCAATTTTGAGAATTGTGATTTTCTTTTGGTTATTTGTGACCTTTCTATAGATTTTTTGTGTGGGCCATAAATGATTATTTATCATTGGTTGTGATTATTTTAGTCATAAATATTTGATAATTTATTCACATGATTCGTAAGGTTACATTTAGTTTATTTTTGAAATTGCTAGCATAATTTATTTACCTTACTATTAGAATTAAAATTTCCCTTCTTTTGGTATTTTTAAAATTGTAGTGGCTAAACTAAAGTTCTTTGTGTTTGTAAATTTTGAACCTTGTGTTGTAATATTTTTCCTACCATACCAATGGAGAATGGCCAAGCTGGTAGAGTGTATATAAGGAAGTAGATGTCGGAAACTATTTGGGATGGAAGTAAATATGGATCGGTATGGGATGTTTGGTATCCATTTACCTTCCTAGTGATTTTTTTCATGAGTGACTCTTGGAGTCTAACCCCATTACACCAAAAAGAGGCAAGTTAGTTGTGGAAATGTATGGAGGGGTCCCTTAGCATATGGCCCTAAGACCATCATTCCACGTAGTTTATGGATACTTGGTATTGGTTCTTGGAGTACTTGGTTCTATGATGTGTTTTTGGTGTCCCCATGAACCTATATGTGAACTATATTGTTGATCCCTATTATGTCGATGAATTAAATTACATGTGTTATCATGAAAACTTTGCATTGAATGTACCTGCTTATGAGTTTTTGCCTTTATATAATTTATGCATAGAGTGTATCTACATATGAGTAATTAACATTACATATATACATGCATAAGAATGGGTGAGTTCTTACATACATGTAGAAATTAATTATGATTATACATAGTTCTATTTTATGATGAATTTCAATTATTGGGTACATGATTGTGAATAGATAATGCTTAGTAGCATCTATCTCACCATTCCTTTATATTTTTTTGAGTGGTTGTGTTATGTGTGTGTGCTTTGGTGATGGTTCTACCCTATGGATGATTGTTATGTTGATTTTCTTGTTTAGTGTGAAGTGTGGTGTGGTAGTTATATCCTAACCTTGCTAACTTCCAGGATTAAGTCTAACCCTTGGGGTGGATGATGTAGTGCCCAGCTGCATGTATTAACTCTTAGCTTGTCCTAAATATTCTATTATTGGGCTAAAGTTTTTAATGAGATAATTTTGACATGGTGTAACTACAAGATGGAGGTGGACCTTTCTAGATTACACATGCTCTCATTGATTTTTGTTTCTTCGGCTACGATCTTCATTGTCATATTTGATGCCTTACTTGAGTGTGTGGGATATTCATGCAAGTGTGGATTGGTATATGCCTAGACTTAGCTATATTTTGGTCTCACTATTCTTATTATGATATGTGATCTTATTCGTGCTCATCAAGTTTTGAATTGGGCTTGCCTATTGTATATTGGTATATCTAAATCATGCTTATGTTAGATGGCATTTAGCTAGATGGGGATTTTTATATTATCTCATTGGAAGCAATATGTGTACTATACCTTGGTTATTTTGTATTGGACAAGTACATTTGATGGTTTCCTTGAGTGTGCAAGTGTAGGTTTCCCCAATGATGATTGATTAGAGACAATTGATTTTGATAAATGTGCTAGGTTTTATCTTATCCCATCTCACTAAAAATTGTTCTATGATATAATCCTTGTGTGGCCCTGTGAGCCTAAAGCTAAATCAATCAACTAAAAATTCATGATCCAAGTGTAGACTTGTAATTATGTTTTTGTGATTGCCATAATGGTTTGAGTCCTATGTCTTATGTTATTTAATCATTTTTCATAATTTGTGCTATTTTTGTACTTTAAAATGCTTAATTATTTTTCCATCAATTATTTTGTATGTTGGAAATGATTTCAATTATAAATGTTTATGTTTCCATAATTGTGCTAGTGGTTTTAATTTGATAAAATCTCTATTATATTGAAAAGTCATATTTCCATAAAATGTGAGCATTCCCTTTATGTCAACATCAAATTATTTCCTCATTTAATGTCATTGGAGAACTAAGCCAGATCCTTAAGACCATGTTCAAACTTAACCACCCTTTGTTGATACACCTGCATCATATCAAACATATTGACCTAGTTGTCCTGGCATGTGGTGCAATCCATTCTCTCGTGAAAGACCTGTTGCAAATATGTGCCTAATTGGTGTTGTCATTGATGTCAACATATCCTTGTTGCCATTGGTGTCAACTGTATCCTATTTGTTACCTATTTAGAAGACTGGAATGTTGAGGATATTGATAAAATTAATGAAGATCAATGTATGCAAACCATATGGCTATGTAGAGGATTGTCTGAAGTAGCTCTAGTTAAGTTTTGAGAGGTCCACACGAAGATTTGAAGAAGCTATGGCCATTTAAGTATAATCAGGTTTTGTTATGTTCAGAAGAGACATAGTGACAGTAAATTGGTCTGGATTGCTCCACATTGAAATATTATGATCTGCAGTTCTAGAGGCATGTTTGGGAAGTTAGTGTGTATCATCAACTCAAGTGGTTCATGGTTTAGAGGTCCGTAAGCAATCTTTCTAGTGTGACAGTCATGGCAAACAGTGTTCTTGAGGTTTCAGGAGAAGATGCAAGTGATTTTGATGATTTGGAGGAGTGCAGATGTCTTTGTTAAAATTCAATGTGCTTGTGGAGGTATTTGGATCGTACGCTTGCTGTGTTGGAGGTCCGCATTGAAGATTGAGCTCGTTGTTGAAGATTTCTTCCTTGGTATTACTGTTCTTCCCAGTCTTGGCCAACTGGACGATTCAAGCATGTAGAAAATGATCTAAGAGCAATTCTATGGAGAGTGGCGTATTGATCAAGGAATATTTAAGTCTTAGTTATGTTTGGCTGACAACCTAGTGATTCACATTAAGTTAGATGCTTGTAGTGCCGACCTTGATGTTTACTCCAAGGTTGATGAAGCATATAAAGGCATGTAGTTGAGTCGTGGAAAATGATCCTTGTGCAAAATAATAAAATCCCAATAAAGGATCAGAGGTAGAGCAGAGAAGAGGAGGAGCAGAGGAACAAGAATAGTAAAGGATGAAGTGATAGTGAAGAAGTATTTGGGAGAAGAGTAGAAGTTTTGTGAGCATTTAATGAGACGAAACCAGGCATGAAGAAGATGCTAATCAGTTAATTCCTTTTGTATTAAACATAAATTCTATAGGAAATGAGCCTCTTTTGAGTAGTGAGCTCTAGGCAGTGCACCCAAAGGCAAGTGCCTTCCCATTTTCAAGTACTTTTAATAGGGTACAAATCTTGTGGGTTAACCCCCACCATGGTTTTCCCTTAGCCGGGTTTCCACATTAAAAATCTTGGTGTCAAGTGTGTTAATTGTGTTTCTACTCATGTGTTATTGTTTCATGCTAAATAATGTTTACATCATTAATCTGTTTGTAAGTTGTGAAAGAAGATTAAAAAGAGAAAAGGTTAATTTTGTGGGACAACTAATTCACCCCCCCTCTCAGTTGTCTGGCCTAATTCCAACAATTGGTATCAGAGCCAAATTCCTTTGAAAGAAGCTTGACCGCTTGAGGAGATCCAGAATGTCGACTTACAAGAAAGACAATCCAAGATTTGGTGGAACAAATTACACTCTATGGAAGATGTGCATGCAGTGTCATTTGCAATGTATGGGTGATGCCTATTGGTTGATAACTAAGAATGAGTATAAGATTCAAAGAAAAGTTCCTACAACTCTAGATGAAATCAAAGATGCTAAGAACAACATTCGAGCTAAAGAAACCTTGTTGAGTGCCCTGTCTGATATAGAAATGACAAATGTAATGGAATTGAAAACTACGCATGAAATTTGGGAGAAGTTGGAAACCCTGCATGAAGGTGATGAACATGTCAAATGTGCCAAGCTACAATGCTTGAAGGGTAGATATGAAAGCTTAAGGATGAGTGAAGATGAAAATATTACCTCCTATATGCTAAAAGTGAATGAACTTGTGAGCGGTATAAGGTGTGCTAGTGGAAAATCTGAAGAATTAGAAATTGTTGCCAAAGTGCTCAGATCCTTACCTCCGGCCTACAAGCACAAAGTTGCTACCATTGAAGAAATCAGGACTATGACAACTATTACAAGGGATCAGTTGGTTGGTAAACTTTCAGCATTTGAAATGGGTGAGTTTGGTGATTCTCTTCCTAAGTCTGAATCTGCATTTAAAGCCAATATTCATGGAAAACAAAAATATGATCCAGGTGAAAGCTCTTTAAGAAGATCAAATAGGTTCAACATGACAAGGAAGCATCTTGAAGTAGATGAAATTGAGTTCAATGAACTTGAAGCCCTTTTTGCCAAAAGATTGCCAAGAGGATATGTTAAGTATGAAGGAAAGTTGTCATTCAAATGTTTTGCTTGTAATAAGATTGAACATTTTGCCTCAAGGTGTCTAGAGAGGGGTTCAAAGCCAAACCCTAACAGACCTAGGATTTAGAAGAAATGCTACTATGTCTAAGAAGCTGGTGAAGAAGGAGTCACAGATGATGAGTTTGGTCATGGCGATTCCACTAAAAGTGATTGGGTGTTCATTGCTATCAAAGAAGAAGATTCGGTGCCTACTGAGTCTGCTAGCTATGTAAATGTGGAAAGTGCCTTGGCTGCTCATGTTGTAGAAAAAGATGAATGGGTAATTGACAGTGGATGTTCTCATCATATGACTAGTGATAAAAGTAAGTTTGTAAGCTTTGAAAAATATGAAGGTGGAATTGTGAAATTTGGAGACAACTCAGCTGGTAGAATCTGTGGCAGAGGATCCATCTCTTTCGATGGTAAGAATAACACTAATGATGTTTTGTATGTGGAAGGATTGAAGCATATTCTTCTTAGTGTTGGATAGTTGGTTGACAATGGTTATGATTGCTGATTCAAAGATGGAAAATGTAGAATCTTGGAAAGCTCCAGAATTGAAATTGCATCATGTACTCAGAATAGAGGTAACATCTTTCATTTAAGTTCTGGCAAAAGTTATTTGATTGCTCCGATTGATTAGAGTTGGTTATGGCATAGTAGAATGTGTCATGTAAATTTTGATAACATTGTCAAGATAAGTTCTACTTAGGCTGTGAGAGATCTTCCAAAACTTGTAAACCCTGCTGATAACATGTGTAGAGAATGTCAATTGGGTAAACAGAAAAAATTTTCATTCAAGAGAAAAGAAAACTCGTGCATACTAATCTATGTGGTCTAGCTAGAATTAGGAGTGTGCAAGGAGATATATATTTTATGTTGCTGATTGATGATTAATCCCAGATGATGTGGGCAACCTTCTTAAAAGAAAAATCAGAAGCTCTTGACAAGTTTAAGGTGTTCAAGGTTATGGTGGAAAATGATATTGGTGAGAAAATAAAGTGTCTGAGATTTGACAGAGTTGGAGAGTTTACCTCCGATGAGTTTGATACATTCTGTGAAAAGCATGGAATAAAAAGATAGTTATTTGCTCCTAGGACTCCTCAGCAAAATGGAATTGTGGAAAGAAAGAACTGGACCATTCAAGAAGCTGCCAAAACCATGATGATGGAAGAAAATGTTCCACAAGTCTATTGGAGAGAAGTTGTGATTACTGTTGTCTACACTCTCAATTGGGTGCAGATCAAAGGCAATTTTGGTAAGACCCCTTATGAACTATGGTTTGGTCATCCTTCTACTATGAGATACTTCAGAGTTTTTGGTAGTAAGTGCTATATCAAAAGAGATGAGGATCTAGGAAACTTTGAAGCAAGAAGTGATGAAGGGATATTTTTGGGTTACTCTACTCAAAGCAAGGCATACCGGTGCTTTAACAAAAGATTGAAAAAGATTGTTGAAAGTGCAAATGTTAGAGTTGATGAGAGCAAAGAAGGACATTCCAGGTCTTGCGGATATGAATCAGATGATTAATATGAAAGTCAAAGTCAAGGAAGGCAAGTTCAAACCCAGACTTAGATTCAGATTGATCTGGAAAATCTAGTGACTCAAGAGGATAGTGCAGATGTTAAAGAACAAGCTCAAGAAACAGAGGTTCAAATAAATCCCAAAACTCCTAGGTATGTAAGAGTGAATCATCTTAAAGATCAGATCATAGGAGATATATACAAAGGTGTTTGAACTAGGAAAAGAATTGTTGAAGATCAAGAGGAGATTTGTTTGATTTCAAAGATTGAACCAAATTTAGTAAGTGAAGCTTGCAATGATGAAAATTGGGTAAAAGCCATGGAAGAAGAATTAATGCAAATTGAAAAGAATCACACTTGGGATCTTGTTCCTAGACTTGAAGAGGAAAATGTGATTGGAACTAAATGGGTCTTCCAGAATAAACTAAATGAAGATGGTGAAGTTGTAAGAAACAAAGCAAGGCTGGTATGCAAAGGATATTCTCAAGTGGAAGGAATTGATTTTGAAGAAACTTTTGCTCTGGTGGAAAGAATAGAGGCAGTCAGATTATTTCTTGCATTTGCTACTTATAAATATTTCAAGGTCTAGTAGATGGATGTCAAGGTAGCATTCCTAAACAGAGAATTAGAAGAAGTCTACATTGAGAAACCAAAAGGTTTTCAGTTGTCTAATCAGAGAGATATGGTTTGCAGGTTGAGGAAAGCATTGTATGGACTCAAACAAGACCCAAGAGCCTGGTATGCAAGATTACATAAGTATCTTCTAAATCTAGGATATATCAAAGGCACTACTAACAGTAATCTTTACTTCAAGATTGATCATGAGCACATTCTGATTGTTGAGGTATTTGTTGATGATATCATTTTTGGTGGAAATGAGAGTATGTGCAAAATATTTGCTGATCAGATGCAGAGTGAATTTGAGATGTCCATGTTTAGTGAAATAAATTTCTTCTTAGGTCTGCAAATCATTCAGTCAGATAAAGGTATCTTCATATCTCAATCTAAGTATGTGAGAGAATTGTTGAAAAAGTTTGGAATGGAAGATTCAAAGCCAGTGGGTACACCCATGGTAACCAGATGTAAGTTGAGTAAAGATGATGAATTCCCTAAGGCAAATAAAAAAAGGTATAGATCAATGATTGGAGGACTACTCTATCTAACTCAGGCTAGACCTAATATCATGAATGCAGTTGGACTTGTTACTAGATTTCAAGCTGATCTTAGAGAATACCATGTTGTAGCAGTCAAGAGAATTTTTAGATATCTCAAAGGGACACTTGATTATGGCTTATGGTATCCAAAGGATAATGACTTCACTCTTCATGCATATACAAATGCTAATTGGACAGGAGATGTGGATGATAGAAAAAGTACTAGTGGTGGTGCATTTTTCTTGGGAAGTAGATTGGTTTCTTGGCTGAGCAAAAAGTAGGAGGCAATATCCCTATCTATAGTAGAGGTAGAGTATATAGCAACATCAAACAATTGTACTCAAGTTCTGTGGATGAAGCAAATGTTGAAGGACATTAGAATTGTGTTTGAGGAGCCTGTCGCAATCTTCTGTGATAATTCAAGTGCAATAAGCATCTCAAAGAATCCAGTGTTGCACTCAAAGACAGAGCACATATCAATCAAGTTTCACTTTTTGAGAGAGAAGCTTAATGAGAATGAAGTCAGATTGGAGTTTGTTTCTTCAAAGGATCAGATTGTGGATATTTTCACCAACCCTCTACCCAAGGATACTTTTGAGTATCTCAGAGAGAAGTTAGGGGTTATTACCCCTCCTAATCAGAACTAAGATGCACTAGGGTGCATCAGTCCCATGGAATTCAGTCATATCTTGTGATTCAAATTGATGTTAAGGAGATACTACTCAGGGGGAGTAGTTAGTATGAAAATTTTGAGATCAGTCTGAAACAAAAAGGGGAAGAAAAGATTGCAAATATGTGCCCTTTTCCATTGATGTCAAAGGGGGAGAGAAGTCATGTGAAAAACTAGTTGTTGATGAAAGGGGGAGCAGTGAAGAAAGTAGTTGCAGAAGTGATAAGAGAAAGGGGGAGAAGTTCTTGTCTTGATGGTTGAATCAGTTTTTCACATCATATGTTTCCATCAATGACAAAGGGGGAGATTATTGCAAATATGTGCCTAATCAGTGTTGTGATTGATGTCAGCATATCCTTCTTGCCATTGGTGTCAATTGTATCCTATTTTGTTGCCTGTTTAGAAGACTAGGATGTTGAGGATATTGAGAAAATCAATGAAGATCAATGTATGTGGACCATATGGCTGTGTAGAGGATTGTCTGAAGTAGCTCCAAATAATCTTTGAGAGGTCCACATGAAGATTTGAAGAAGCTATGGCCATCTTAGTAGAATCGGGTTTTGCTATGTTTAGAAGAGGTAGAGTGACATTAAATTGGTCTAGATTGCTCTGCATTTAAATATTATGATCTGCAGTTCTAGAGGTGTGTTTGAGAAGTCAGTGTGTATCATCAACTCAAGTGATTCGTGGTTTAGAGGTATGTAAGCAATCTTTCTAGTGTGACAGTCATGGCAGATAGTGTTCTTGAGGTTCTGGGAGAAGATGCAAGTGATTTTGATGATTTGGAGGAGTACGGATGTCTTTGTTAAAATTCAATGTGCTTGTGGAGGTCCGCATTGAAGATTGAGCTCGTTGTTGAAGATTTCTTCCTTGGTATTACTGTTCTTCCCAGTCTTGGCCAACCGGACGATTCAAGTGTGTTGCGGATGATCTAAGAGCAATTCTATGGAGAGTGGCATATTGATCAAGGAAGATTTGAGTCCCAGTTATGTTTGGCTGACAGCCTAGTGATTTACATTAAGTCAAATGTTTGTAGTGCTAACCTTGATGTTTACTCCAAGGTTGATGAAGCATATAAAGGCATGTAGTTTAGTCATGGAAAATTATCCTTGTACGAAATAATAAAATCCTAAAAAAGGATTAGAGGTAGAGCAGAGAAGAGGATAAGCAGAGGAACAAGAATAGTAATGGGTGAAGTGATAGTGAAGAAGTATTTGGGAGAAGAGTAGAATTTTTGTGAGCATTCAATGAGACTGAACTAGGCATGAAGAAGATGCCAATTCTCAGTTAATTCCTTTTGTATTGAACATAAATTCTGTACGAAGTGAGCTCTGGGTAGTGCGCCTGAAGGCAAGCCTTCCCATTTTCAAGTACTTTTAACAAGGTACGAATCTTGTGGGTTAACCCTGGCCGTGGTTTTCCCTTAACTGGGTTTCCACATTAAAAATCTTGGTGTCAAGTGTGTTAATTGTGTTTCTGCTCATGTGTTATTATTTCATGCTTTAATGTTTACATCATTAATCTGTTTGTAAGTTGTGAAAGAAGATTAAAAAGAGAAAAGGTTAATTTTGTGGGACAACTGATTCACCCCCCCCTCTCGATTGTCTGGCCTAATTCCAACAAGACCTTTTCCATCTCTTCCATTCTTTTAACCATCTCATTAATCTGATTATCTCTACTAGCTTTAACATTCATCTCACTCTTGTGTAATTCATTTTCAAAGGTACCAATATCATTCATGCTCAGTTGGAGAAACGTAAGGCTCAACAAGATAAGGTGTTGGATGCTAGTAAAAGATAGAGGAAAGAGCAATAGATGGGAGACTCTTCTTTGGAGCAAATGAGGGTTCAAATGCAAAAGGATTGGGATAATACTAGTATCTAATCTGGTTTCTTATTTGTTTTAAGGTTTTTGTTTTTTTGTTGTGTCCCACTAAATGTTGTTCTCTTGTTGTGTCCTTGATGATTCCCTGGCCTGGTTTGGATTATTATCAGGGATTTATGGTTATATCTTTTCATGTTGGACTGCTGGTTCTTTTGTGTCTTCATTGATTCCCTGGCCCAATTAGGGTTATTATCACGGTTATGGTTGTAATGTTTTCTTGATGGACTATTGGTTCTAATCTCTTACTATATAGGACTGGGACCCTTTTCCTAGCTAAACTTAATAAAAAACATCAAATTATTTCATCAATTTATCATTTTATTTATATGGTGTCAAAATGGTGAATTTATTTATGTGATTAGGGTAAGTGCAAAAAGATGGGGGGCCAAAAAGTGGCCAAATTGTTTTAAAAAAAAATTAATGCATAATGCAAGCGCGTTATGACTTATTATAAATAAATAAAAATCTTATCATCTCATTTCATTTCTTTTTTCTCCTCTATACCTGTGGCCTGCAAACCCTAGGAAGCGCGCTCACATTTTGGAAAAGTTAATTCAACACCAAAATCTTACTGATTCATCGCCAAAATGCCACCACAACGTCGAGCATGCTAAAGGAGTGAGTTTTATTTATTTATTTGTTTGAATTTGTTTCTAAATAGGTAGGTTTGGGTTGATTTTTGATGTAAATTTCATTAATTATCAGGAAATGTTAATGCACCTCCTCCTCCTCCTCCTCAAAATCCATAAAATCCTGAGGAGGAAATACCTGCGGAACAACAACCTCCTCCATCCTTCCTCAACATGCCCATGGAACACAAGAAAATATAATGGGGCAAATTAAAAACAACAAAAAAGAAATTGAAGATATAATTGCAAGGTTGAAAGATCTTTCCACTTCAACCTTGCATAGGTCCACGCTTTCTGAATCTCTTGAATCTATGTTATCAAATGTAGATTCAATTAGCAAGAAAATATCTAGTTGGACGGATAAGAGGAGAGAGTTTAGAGACTATTATGTAGACAAGCTGTCATACCAAGATGTGAAAAAATTACAAATTATAAAATTAGACTTGTGTTTGATTTTCACAAACCCACAAACAAATCAACCTCCACCCATTACATGCAAGAGGTTCCCTATCCATTGGTGCAACAACCAAGTGATAAGGGACAATTTTGGGCAGAGGTGGTGGATGGTTTTTGACCATCCTCCATGCAATAATAATGAGGTCCCACAATACTTTTTGAGGAAACTCTACTGCGAGTTTATCCTTAATAAAGTGCCAAACTATTTTGATATGCGAGACTTCCAGGGTAGAGGTGGGGGGTCAGCACAAGATAGACTAGGGGCACATGTTGACCCATAGCGGGCAGTGAGATGAGTAATTAATAGACCAACCCATGAGCATGTTTCTATCCCTTCCATTGCGAAGGAGAGTGTTGAGGTTGATACACTTTAGTCCATTAGTGCCTTGACCCAGAGCATCATAGAGCATGCCAGTCCTGCAGCATAGAGTGGGTTGGGAGATAGTGCGAGGAGTAGGGTCCCACCCCATGCTTGTTAGACTTGTGGGTCAGCCTATGGTTATGACCCCATGGATAGTCAAGACGCAGGTGCATAGGCTACATTTGTAGCTGAGCAGATGGTGATGACAGATACCCTCCTGAGTGAGACTTTTAGCCTTGATACTCAGGTAAATATTAGCAAGTTTATTGAATTTAATTTATTAGATTTTATTTTTGAAATGCAAGATTAACTAATTTAGTTTGATGATTTTAATGAAATGTCAGGGTCATAGCATTGATGCAGTTTTTCAGTGGTTCTCCACCTACATATTACACTAGATCATCTACTGTCAAGGTATGTAACTAGTAAACAATTATAAATATTACATGTGAATAGCATCGTTATATGAATGGTATTCTAATATCTGATTTTGGATGTTGAATAGGTTAATATTGAAGATTTCATGGCAACACTTGCCAGCAGTGGTGGACTTCAAAGCTTCACGGAGGTAATAAAATAAATAGTTTAATGAATGAATTGTACTTACTAGATTTTTGTATGTGACTTGTGTGATTTATTGTGTGTACTTCCATATTTAGATGAATGTGTGTGTATGTTAGGAGCCATGATTTGCATCACTATTATAGTTTTCGTAATTGAATAATGTTGTTTTATTTTCAAATGATGCGGGTTGCGGAGACACCTCCCAATGTTCATAGGACAATGGAGCATGGTGTGACCTCTGCAATTCATAGCTCCATGGAATTGATAGGGGTATGAGGTAGATTAGTAAATTTCAATTTACATTCATTGTTATAGTTGTTTATTTTTAAAAAATTAAAAGATTATTGATTTGAAGTTTAATTTCTATCTGGATAGTTTCTATAGGACATGACATCACCACAGCCTATTCTTGATACTGAGGCAAGTGAGGAGATAGATTATATGGTAGTGGTAAGTGATTATTTTGTTAAATGTTTCATTTTTTATAACATGTAATTTCTATATATTAATGTCTATACTTTGTATTGTAACAGCTAAAGATGCAAGAACTAAATAGGAGGAGCAGCCCTCGGGTTCATAGTAGACCACCCACATATGCGTCTCCATCACCTAGAAGATCAAAGGCTTCCTGTGATCTATTCTCTTCACCAACTAGAGGGGAATAACTTTTTATTGTGTTCCTTTGTTGTATGCCTATATGGCATTTGTGGACATATATTTTGTATTGCATATAGTTGACATTGTATGCCTATATGGCATTTTTGTAAGCCTATATGGCTATTTTGTATATATGTTATACTTATATCGACAGATATTCATGTATGCCTATATGGATATTTGGTTAATACAAATATTTTTTATTGATGGCGTCCATACTTGCATTATAAATCCACATTTGAATGGATATTTGTAGATGGCTACTTCAAATATTTAAATTCCAATTGTATTACATAGGATGTTTGTTGATCCAATAAGCTAGATATTGTTATTCAAGTATCACCTAAACTTCATTTTGGAACTAAAAGATAAAAGTTGTATTTAAAAAAAAATGAATCATCATGTTGAATAGAAAATATTAATATTCTTTATGAGTTGCTCAATTGAAAATATTCAAATGAGTATGCTGATCCATATTCTTTATGAGTTGGTCAATTGAAAATATTTCTTAATTTCTTGTTATTATACCATATTGGGATGCAAAGAGTATGTTTGTTGTTTTGAATAAGATAGTCAAAATCATATGCTTATGAGCACCTGATGACTATTGTGGTTATTAAATGTAATTCCTCTTGCATATAAGGCGAGGTTATGAGATTACATTGAGTCTTACCTAATTTTAGTATGCCACATAACATTGGGGCTATAGGCTTCCATAAGTCATACCTCGAGGATTTTTAGTTTTAGGTGCAAATTTGCTTTAAGACCTTAGGCACATTTCTCTACTTGCACAACCTCAAAACTCTGCCTAGAACTCAAGGCGCCTTTCATCATCCAAACAACCTCAAAATTACACCTTGATATTGAAAGAATGTTTCAAAGTATAAAGGAGGGTGCCTTAAGGGAGGCAATTCATCTTGATTATCAAATTTGATCAAACACATCAAACTAAGCATCATACCTCTAGGTGCATTTTTGCCTCTCTCTAAACTATCCATTTTGGTGCCTTGATGTAAAGTGAAGTCTAAACTTAGTGAAGATTGCGCCTAGAAAGATATCACCTTAGATATGCACCTAGAGTCATCCTAGATCATCCATTTGAACCTAAGGGTCAATATAATATAATATAACTTAGGAAGACTTTGAAAATCATCAAAAGAAGCCTAGGCACCTTTTCTTGTCTCCACCATCCATTTTGGGTGCCTAGAGGAAAGTAAACTTCAAATCACTTCCAATTGTAACACCTAGTGTTAGAACCTTCAAAATGACTAAATCTTACCAAGGGAAGTCTAGGCGCCTATTGTCACTTGGATCATCATGAATGAGCGCCTAAGTGGAAGGAGAATAAGCATCTTGTATGGAGGCACACTTTTGTGTCTAAATAACCTCATTTTGGTGCCTTGAAGGAAGATGTTCTAAATCCTAAGATCTAGCACCTAAGTGTAAAATGGTCTCCTATAGGTTTGAACAAGTGATTGAAGCCATCAAATTGCCAATAAATGAGCTAAGTATACTAAGGTGCCTTTTCTTATCTTAATTATCCATTTTGGCACCTAGGAGGAAGGAGATTCAACATCATGAATCAAGGTGCCCTTTGCCATCAAAACAACCTCACATTGGCACCTTGGAGGAAATCAACTTAAAACTTGTACCGTGGAGCAGGATGAAAGTTACACCCCTTTTAAACTTTACACTGCCTCCTTTTGATGATTTTTGGGGCAGCAGAAAACCTTTCACCACGGGCAAATGCCTCAGAGATATAAAAAACCGAAAGAGGGTATTGTAGAGGCACTCTACGTGATTATGTTGCATTAGATGAAATGTTTCTAAGTGATATGGTTTTTGAGTAACATCTCATGAAAGATTGCTTCTTTTTTTACACTTTGGACTCTTCAGGGATATTGTCAGTACAATGTAGCTCAGACTGTTTTGACATGTTTGGGTGAAAAATAGGACCATGCCTAGTGTAAATGT
Organism: Cunninghamia lanceolata; assembly: GCA_027924645.1. Classification (NCBI taxonomy): domain Eukaryota; kingdom Viridiplantae; phylum Streptophyta; class Pinopsida; order Cupressales; family Cupressaceae; genus Cunninghamia; species Cunninghamia lanceolata. The sequence continues at coordinate 8,536,610 of BSBN01000118.1, forward strand.
ACCCATCTGGACACGTTGGAATAGTCAATTGGGTCACATTAGGAGCAGGACGAAAGTCACACCTCTGTAACATTACACTACCTCTTGATGATTTTTGGGGCAGCAGAAAACCTTTCACCATGGGCAAATGTCTCAGAGATATAAAAAATTGAGAGAGGTTATTGTAGAGGCACTCTACATGATCGTGTTGCCTTAGACAGAATGTTTCTAAGTGACACAATTTTTGAGTAACATCTCGTCAAAGATTGCTACCTTTTTGCACTTTGGACTCTTCAGGGATATCATCGGTACAATGTAGCTCAGACTGTTTCGACATGTTTGGGTGAAAAATAGGACCATGCCTACCATAAATGTACCCATCTAGACGCATTGGAACAGTCAGTTTGGTCGTATCAGGAGCAGGATGAAAGTTACACCCCTTTGCAACTTTACACTGCCTCCTTCTAACGATTTTTGGGGCAGCAGAAAACCTTTCACCACGGGCAAATGCCTTAGAGATATAAAAAACTAAGAGAGGTTATTGTAGAGGCACTCTACATGATCATGTTGCCTTAGATGTAATGTTTCTAAGTGACACGGCTTTCAAGTAACATCTTGTCAAAGATTGATGCCTTTTTGCACTTTGGACTCTTCAGGGATATCATCGATACAATGTAGCTCAGACTGTTTCGACATGTTTGGGTGAAAAACAGGACCATGCCTAGTGTAAATTTACCCATCTAGATGCATTGGAATAGTTAGTTTGGTCACATCAGGAGCAGGATGAAAGTTACACCCCTTTGCAACTTTACACTACCACCTTCTGATGATTTTTGGGGTAGCAGAAAACTCTTCACCATGAGCAAATGCCTCAGAGATATAAAAAACTGAGAGAGGTTATTGTAGAGGCACTCTACATGATTGTTTTTCCCAGACGGAATGTTTCTAAGTGACACAATTTTTGATTAACATCTCATCAAAGATTGCTACCTTTTTGCACTTTGGACTCTTCAAGGATATTGTCGGTACAATGTAACTCAGACTGTTTTGACATGTTTGGGTAAAAAATAGAACCATGCCTAGCCTAAACATACCCATCCAGATGCGTTGGAACTGTTAGTTTGGTCGCATTAGGAGCAGGACACCAAAAATGCAAAAGTTGCTTTGTGCAACTTGACAATATTGACACTTTTTTGCAATAGGACTCAAAGACTCAAACTAACCCCAAATGACTCAAAGTGACTTAAAAATAAATGAAATGGTCTTAGAAGACCTTATTACATACAATTGACTCAATCAAAACAAAATTTTATTTTTTGACCCCTCTTGGAGGCATGACAACCTAGGTGCCCCTACACCATTAGTACAACTGAAGGACTATGGTGGTGGCATGAAACTAGAGTGAGTTGACATTCATTTGCATCTAGTTTGGCATCTTGAAACAATTCTAGAGTAGAGTAAGACTCATTTTCCTAATAATAGTTTAAGAAACCCTTATCTAGGGTTTTGGTAAGAATCATGCATTTTTTAGCCATTCCACTGATTTGATTCATTTTTGATCAGTGGAATGGGTTGTAGTAGTCTGTTCTAGTGTGCTATGATGAGTTTTTGGTAGGAAATCTAAGCAGAAGAAGTTTTCTTTGAGGAAACCTAACAAAACCATGTGTTAGGTGATGTTTAGAGACATAGAAGGAACCATAGAGACATTTTTCAGAACATCAGATTGTAGGAGGACAAAACCCACAAAATTCATAGTTTTGGCATGAATACTAAGTGCTCAAGTCATTGGTTGAGTTCTGTGTGTGAATTTAAGGGGGGTCTCTTTGTATTTTAGGCCTAATTGGGGCTCTAGGTTATTGAGAGGAGTTATAGGTTAGGGTATATCGTCCAAAACAACCTATACCTAGTTTTGGATATGTGATAGGGAGTCCAAATGGGTATCTACTGATTATCCAAGTTCTGTGTTTGAAGATCTGTATCAAAATTTATTAGGAATGTTCTCTTTTTTTAGAGCTATAAGCCATTTCTTGGGTTTGTGAAGGAAGTGTTAATTCAGAGTTTGGTCTGCCTTTGACAATGATTGGAATGGGTCCCATAGCATCTAAAATCACCTTTTCCATGAAGAATTCAGAGTCTCTAACTGTTGTTCCTAGTTTTGTATAATGATCATGAAATTTGGGCTTTAGAGCATAAGGAAACCTTGTCTAGTTTGCCATCCTCCAACTATCCCATTGCCTCTCCATCATAATTAGAGACACCTATTATCTAGTTAGAAACCAAGACACCTAGAGACACCTATATTTTATACATTACCTAGATTTTATATATTATTCTCAAGATCAACTTCATCCATCACTTAGATCTAACCCCATGAAGTATAACATGATGATGTAAAAATGTGTATATGTGTAAAAGTGCAGCAGGAAATAAAAAAAGACAAACCTTACAAATTAATGTGCATACTTACAACTCAATGTAACATGACTTTACAAAATCAATGTGAATACTTACAAATTAATCCAATGAACTATCCAGGTCTGCTCTACTCTTTATTGTGTCAAGTATTTCTTCATGGTTAGACTCACGCACCTTCCACAAGATTTTATTCAAAGGTCTACCCCGATACTATATCAAAAGAACATTGGATGCCATGACAAGGTTCGAGTATTGAAGAATCTTCCGATGCGTGTCAAAGTCCTGAAAGAGCCAAACATTAACACTCTTATGTGGGTACCTTCTAAGCCATGTTCCAGTAATAACTACTGAACCTATAGGGTATTCGATATTTTCTCCATCTGTAACTGGGGCATCCAATTTCTTTTTGGCCTCAACACAATGACATATGTAATAATATGTTCCCTCTTCATTATCTTCATCTACAATAACTACATATACGTGCCCTACATTGATATGTGTAGCAAATTAGATGAAATTAGTCAACATTACAAAAACACTACAAAGTAAGATGACATTAGGAATTTCAAAAACTATGCAAATAGATATATTACCTGGTTGAACTAAATTTGATATGTGGTCAAAGTCAACTGATGATCCCATCTGTGTTAGTTCCAGTGCCGTTGGGGGTCAATACGTGTCAAGTGGGCTAAGATAACTTAACTGCCATTCGTCAACCCACTACTTTGACTCACACTCATCCCAGGCTTGAATTGTATAGTAAGAACAAAAGCATGACATCTTTCACGTATGGATACTCCATGAACCTGCAATTGAGCTTCTGAAAGAGGTCATTTCATTTGATCCTGTCAGTGTACAATAGTCCTCATATGGTGCAATGTTAGTATCATCTATCAACCAAAAAAATCTACAAACTGAAGACTTACCTTCATTACCTAGACCCATGGAAGCATTACACCACTTGACAATCAATTTTGCATCTGTCAACTTTGCATTGTCTTTATACTTCAACTCTTCTTGTGCTATGGCTCTTTTGATACATGCTCCTGCACCATCATGCTCCCCCTTTCCATGCCCAGCCTCACAAAAGTTCCACATATGCTGAATACTTGTAAAATTATGCCTCCTACTCAGCCAATAGAAATTCCGTGAGTTCTTGAATTGTGACGCACAGTTATCCGGCCATATGATATGCTGATTGAACGATATGCCCCTTCTAGCCAAATTATTGTAGAACACCTGAAAGCAACCTTGCACGAACTCCGTAGAATGCATGCAATCATCACTAATATAGAAATTATACTCCCTTATGATCTTTCTGTCATCCTCTGTACTATCATTCGCATGGATGAATGAGATGTGCACAAATATAGAAACCTGTGTGGAGTTGTAATATTTTGATTGCACCTCATGCTGTGGTTGTAGACTATAGTTCTTTGCAAAGTTGACAACTGAAACAATGCTACCAACTGGAAATGTGTCCTTGCATAACTTGAATTGCAAGTCCAACCATCAAGCTCTATGGGCATGTCTTGCATACTCATACACTATGCTATCACAAAATATAGGCATAAACTGATACATTGGAATCTTTTCAATAACCAATTCACACCTCTTTGCTTCTTTACCATCTTTTGTATTATATGCCACTTTTTTATACTTGCCAAACTCTACTAGTTCATTTCCAACCGCATGTGTTCTTTCCATATGTTCAGATATTGGCAAATGTTGCAAGCCACTGCAACGATGACATGTGCCATCCAAGCATAATTTCTTGTAGAATATTTGACCTTCCTCTCTTTCACATAAAATTCTTGATATGAAGTCTCTTGAAGATGTTGGTGGGGCACGTATGGCACAACCCTACAAAACATTGTTAGTATGCATATCTAAACATATAGACCTATAAACATCAAAATGGTTAGAAAATTTAATATTTAATCTACAACAAGTAGTGCGTGTGTGATTTATCTTGACATAGAAAGGTTTTAGCATTTCAAAATATCTTTGACAAATTTTAATTTGTGGATACTTCTCTATAAATTTACCATAACACTGTGTTTGAGTCTCATCCAAAAAATGCTTTGGATGTGGCTCACAGTTCTTACTACCGATTCTCTTTCTTACCACATCCCTTTGATTTGGAGATACCCTTGTGTAATTCTTCCAAAAGTCTTCAATTAGTGATCTCAATGCTTCAACAATTGGTTTATATTTTCATGGTAGTCTCCCCGAGAATGCCCATAATTCATTGGCATTAGTGTCCTCAATTCTTTGGCGTCTTCCAACAGCTCTTGATAAAGTTTTCCTATTATTACTCAATTCTTTACTCGTCTTTCTAATGAGACAAGATTTCCTCATTTGACTACTTACTATAGTCGATGTAATCACATGCCGTGTTGCATTACTATCTTTTGTACATGAGGTGTTACCCACACTCTCATACGCACTCATTAGATTCTTGACAATAGATTTTTCACTTGAAGCCTCTGATGTTCTCAACCCAAAAATTTTCATGATGGACCTATACTTTATACTTCACATCATTTCAAGGAATAGTTGACATCTTGTAGTCTCATTTAACTTTTCAAAGAACAATCTCCAAATCTTATGAGCATATCTTCTACAAGTGCATTTTGGAATCTTACCTTCCATTGGATGCAAAATATTCTCATCAATATCAATCAAATACTTTGGCTTTCTATGCAAAATTCTAGGTGGTGTTAAGTTAGATAAATTCATCTCAACATTAGGAATTTCATCAATATTTAAATGAGATGGGCTATATGGCATACCTTCGATCAAAGATGGAATAGATGACGTACCTTGAGGTTGAGGTGGGAACGATGGCATACCTCCTTCATCACATGTCAGTGATGATGTACTCTCAACTTGAGATGTGGTAGATGGCGTCCCTACATATTGACTTGCAGTAGAGGACGTGTCTCCAACTATGGTATTCAAATCTCTCGTAGCACGAAGTTTTTGCATTCATTCTCTTTGTGTCGCCAATACCATATATCTTTGTGATGGTTGTGGTTCCTCTTCAATTGGCATCTCTTCATTTATCGTGTCCAATTTCCTCTTCTCACGAAGTTCCCTCATAGCCACTACTTTCTTTGCATTCTTAGCTTCTATCTCTTCCTGTGTTGGTTTAATTCTTGATCATTTCCTCGGCATGATGGAGAATTTGTCTATAGCATGATAAAGAGACCAATATTAGTTCCTAAGAAATGAATCCATACAAATAACTAAAATATATGTCATTCAACCCTTCATAGTAAATGTACATACAATCATCATGTAAAAGAGTAAATGTCACTCAACCAAAATAGGTACAAAGAATACAAAGAAAATTATTGCAGCCATGAAAAGAGTACATGGGACTTCATGCTTGAAAAGGTTGAGGTAGACCCAATTTGACATGTTTGTTGTTACTAGGGCTACTAGGATTTGGAATTGAGAAGGTGTTTTGTTGGTACTAGGGATACTAGGATTTGGGTGGCTTGTGAAGGAATAGACAACAATTGTTGTGTCATGTGCATGTACAAATCATCATGAATAGGTGCATAAGGAATGTCCTAGCCCAAGATATGTGCATACAAATCATCATATCATGTGCATACTTGTAGGATCTTGGCACCTATTCATTTGTATTTTAACTTGTTAATATGACAATATAATAGTGGGATTGTATTTTTATTATGTTGTAAGAATTTATTCTTGTATAGTTTGACATCATGGTATGTTAAGGTCTATTTATTACACATAATTATTAAATAGCCCAAGTGTAGAAAATATACATGGCATCATGTGAGATTGTAGGCTACTTTCTTGATTGGGAATGTGTCTATTTTAAACATGTATGATAAAGCATGATAAAGTAATTCAAATAGAATTAAGGACAATGTAAAGAACATGCATGTAAAGACTTAACATACCTAAAAAATGAAGATTTGAATGGAGAGAGTACCCAATTATGTAGTGTTTTTTTCTTCTTGCATCAAACTCTTCAACAATTTGAGTTTTTCACCACTTGCTTCCTTTTCAATGTTAAATTGAATAACACTCAAATATAATTACTAACAACAATACTATTAACCAATTTAAAATGTTAAATTCCTAAAATTGAATCACAATTAACATTGCAACACTACAAAAATTAAAACTTGAATAGATATATATCAAACTTGGTGTGAAAACTATGTTATTTCCTCCTTCTCAAGTTGGCAAAGCAGAAAAGGTGGTGGAAAGATCATGCAAAGGTGGTAGATTGTGTAAAATGTGCATGTGAACTTCCCAACAGCATGAAAGCACTTCTTTTTTGTCAGAGCACGTGCATAATCAACATGAAAATAGAGCATGTGGGCCTGGAACATGGGGGCTCAACACTTTTTTACCATTTCTATAGTAGGACAAAATGCGAGCATGTTATAACGCGCTCGCATTTTGTCCTACTATAGATTGATCCATAAATATTTGTGCCTATCTCACCTTCGATAGCACCTTTACAATATCTCACCTCTAGTTCCATTAGCTCATGTTCTATATCTCACTTATCTCTCCCCCTCACCTCTCTCTCTCCCCTCTCTATGTCTCTCAGTCACTCCTTGTCTACCTCAACCCTAAACCTTATCCCTAAACCCTAATCCCTCAATCCTCAACTCTAATCCCTCATCCCTAAACCCTAAACACTATCCCTATTTCTAAACCCTTAATGGGCTCAATACTATACCTTAAACCCTAATCCCTTATCCCTAAACCCTCCAACCCTATCCCTAATCCTTATACCCTCGACACTCTACTTTCACCCTAATCCCTCAACCCTCGAACCTCAATGTACTCAACCCTCAACCCTTAATTTTGATCCCTCGACCGTCAACCCTATCCCTAAACCCTAAACCCTAAAGCCTCGACCCTCAACCCTCAATGTTAAATCCTAATCCCTCAACCCTTAACTCTAATCCCTCAACCCTAAACCCTATCCCTAAACCCTAAACACTATCCCTATTCCTAGACCCTCAACGGGCTCGATACTATACCTTAAACCCTAATCCCTTATCCCTAAACCCTCCAACCCTATCCATAATCCTTATACCCTTGACACTCTACTTTAACCCTAATCCCTTGACCCTCAACCCTATCCGTAAACCCTCGAGCCTCGAACCTCAACCCTCAACCCTCAATGTCAAACCCTAATCCGTCAACCCTTAACTCTAATCCCTTGACCCTCAACCCTATCCCTAAACCCTAAACCCTAAAGCCTCAATCCTTAACCCTCAAAATCAAATCTTAATCCCTCAACCCTTCACTCTAATCCCTCAACCCTAAACCCTATCCCTAAAGCCTCAACACTATATCTTAAACCCTAATCCCTCAACCCTCAACCCTAAACCTTATCCCTCAACCCTAATCCCTCAACCCTCAACCCTCAACCCTAATCCATCATCCCTCAACTCTAATCTCTTATCCCTAAACCATAAATGCTATCCCTATTCCTAAACCCTCAACAGGATCGATACTATACCTTAAACCCTAATCCCTTATCCCTAAACCCTCCAACCCTATCCCTAATCCTTATACCCTCGAAGTCAAACCCTAATCCCTCAACCCTTAACTCTGATCCCTCGACCCTTAACTCTTAAAACTTGAACCCTAAAACCTATCCCTACACGCTTGACACTCGACACTATATCTTAAACCCTAATCCCTAAAGCCTCAACCCTAAATCCTTAAACCTTCAACCCTAAACCCTATCCCTATTCCCTCTACCCTCGACATTCTTCTTTAACCCTAATCCCTTGACCATCAACCCTATCCCTAAACCCTCAACCCTCAACCCTCAACTCTTAACATTAAACCCTAATTCATCAACCCTAACTCTAATCCCTCAAACCTAAACCCTATCCCTAAACCATCAACCCTCAACACTATACCTTAAACCCTAATCCCTATCCCTCAACCCTCAACCCTTAAAACTTAAACCCTATCCCTGCACCCTCAACACTTGACACTATATCTTAAGCCTTAAACCCTCATCCCTAAAGCCTCAACCCTCAATCCTTAAACCTTCAACCCTAAATCCTATCCCTAATCGCTCTACCCTCGACACTCTAACCCTAACCTTGACATTAAACGCTAATCTGTCAACCCTAAACCCTATCCCTAAACCTTCAACCATCAACACTATACCTTAAACCCTAATCCATCAACCCTAAAACCTAATCCCTCAACCCTCACCCCTAATCCCTCAACCCTCAACCCTAATCCCTCATCCCTAAACCCTAAATGCTATCCCTATTCCTAAACCCTCAACCCTCAACACTATACCTTAAACCCTAATCCCTCATCCCTAAACCCTAAATCTGATCTCTAATCGTTATACCCTCGACGTCAAACCCTAATCCATCAACCCTTAACTCTGATCCCTCGACCATTAACCCTTAAAAATTGAACCCTAAAACCTATCCCTACACGCTCGAAACTCGACACTATATCTTAAACCGTAATCTCTTAACCCTCATCCTTAAAGCCTCAACCCTAAATCCTTAAACCCTATCCCTAATCCCTCTACCCTTGACCATCAACCCTATCCCTCAACCCTCAACCCTCAACTTTCAACATTAAACCCTAATTCATCAACCCTAAACCCTAATCCCTCAAACCTAAACCCTATCCCTAAACCATCAACCCTCAACACTTCACTTTAAACCCTAATCCCTATCCCTCAACCCTTAACCCTTAAAACTTAAACCCTATCCCTGCACCCTTAGCACTTGACACTATATCTTAAGCCTTAAACCCTCATCCCTAAAGCCTCAACCCTCAATCCTTAAACCTTCAACCCTAAACCCTATCAGTAATCCCTCTACCCTCGACACTCTAACCCTAACCTCGACATTAAACGCTAATCTGTCAACCCTAAACCCTAATCCGTCAACCCTAAACCCTATGCCTAAACCCTCAACCCTCAACACTATACCTTAAACCCTAATCCATCAACCCAAAAACCTAATCCCTTAACCCTCAACCCTAAACACTATCAATAAACTCTCAACCCTTGACACTATACCTTAAACCCCAATCCCTCATCCATCAACCCTCAACCCTAATCCCTCATCCCTAAACCCTAAACGCTATCCCTATTCCTAAACCCTCAACCCTCGACACTATACCTTAAACCCTAATCCCTTATCCCTAAACCCTCCAACCCTATCCCTAATCCTTATACCCTCGACGTCAAACCCTAATCCCTCAACCCTTAACTCTAATCCCTCGACCCTTAACCCTTAAAACTTGAACCCTAAAACCTATCCCTACACGCTTGACACTCGACACTATATCTTAAACCCTAATCCCTTAACCCTCATCCCTAAAGCATCAACCCTAAATCCTTAAACCTTCAACCCTAAACCCTATCCCTAATCCATCTACCCTCGACACTCTTATTTAACCCTAATCCCTTGACCATCAACCCTATCCCTAAACCCTCAACCCTCAACGCTCAACTCTCAACATTAAACCCTAATTCATCAACCCTAAACCCTAATCCCTCAAACCTAAACCCTATCCCTAAACCATCAACCCTTAACACTATACCTTAAACCCTAATCCCTATCCCTCAACCCTTAACCCTTAAAACTTAAACCCTATCCCTGCACCCTCAACACTTGACACTATATCTTAAGCCTTAAACCCTCATCCCTAAATCCTCAACCCTGAATCCTTAAACCTTCAACCCTAAACCCTATCCCTAATCCCTCTACCCTCGACACTCTAACCCTAACCTTGACATTAAATGCTAATCTATCAACCCTAAACCCTATCCCTAAACCCTCAACCCTCAACACTATACCTTAAACCCTAATCCATCAACCCTAAAACCTAATCCCTCAACCCTCAACCCTAAACACTATCAATAAACCCTCAACCCTCAGCACTATACCTTAAACCCTAATCCCTCAACCCTAAACCCTAAATGCTATCCCTATTCCTAAACCCTCAACCCTCGACACTATACCTTAAACCCTAATCCCTTATCCCTAAACCCTAAACCCTATCCCTCAACCCTTAACCCTTAAAAATTAAACCCTAAAACCTATCCATAAACCCTTGACACTCAACACTATATTTTAAACCCCAATCCTTCAACCCTGAGCCCTAAAGCCTCAACCCTGAACCCTATCCCTAATCCCTCTACCCTCAACACTCTACTTTAATCCTAATCCTATGACCATCAACCCTATCCCTCAACCCTTAACCCTCAACCTTCAACTCTCAACTCTCAACATTAAACCCTAATGTGTCAACCCTAAACCCTAATCCCTCAACCCTAAACCCTATCCCTAAACCCTATCCCTAAACCCTTAACCCTCAACACTATACCTTAAACCATAATCCCTCAACCCTAAACCCTAATCCCTCAACCCTAAACCCTAAACCCTAAACCCTAAACCCAACAAAACTACTTTGCCTTATGTTGGGTTGTTAAACCCATCATTTTTGACATTCTTCTCTTAAAGATATTCGAGTTGCATGAATATGTCAGAAAAATAGCTATGAACATTTTTAATGTTAATAATGTTATATGGCATGTTTTTCTGGCCCATCTGGGGTTCAATATGCCAATAGGTGTACACACTATGAGAAAAGCTTTGCATATGGTACATCCACAGTGAGTAATTAACAGTTGAAATTAGAAGGATGATCATTATGAGAAAAGCTTTGCATTGGGGTACATCTATGTTTCTTGTTGTCCACCCCACACTTAGGGGAGGTATATTGTTATGAAATAGGCAAACAATCTCCCATTGTTTACTGGCTCTATCCACAATAACTACTAAATGTTTTTCTCTTGGTAATTGTAGAGGACATTCACCTATTTTTGGCAACTCCTGCATTCCCAAACCATTACAAAAACTAAGTTATTTTAACCCAATAAATAGCTGATTGCATTGATTTAATACTCTACTATATTAAAGCTTAGCATTCACATAAATGCAGATGTTCATATTATAGAAGACTGCATTATATTAGACTATTAGAGATCCCTCAGAAAAATGTAAAAACAAAACTACTTTGCATTATGTTAGCTTACAATTAAACCCATTCTTTTTGACACTCTTCTCTTCATAAAGTAAGAGTAATAAGAATAGAAGGTAGAGAATTTGATCTTACTAGTATGCATGGTCGGTTTACATTCTGTGACTTCATTTTTGTTGAATAAAAAGGTAAATATTTGATTTGAAAGGTGGGGCAGAGTTCACTGTCATGTGCTTTTCTAGATGATAGGGTCCATAATGTCCAGGGTTCTTCAAAGAAAGGCTTGTAACATAATTAAGTTTTTGTTATACCAATCCTCTAGGCAAAACTACAATTCAAACGCCTGCTTTGAAAGTTGAAATAAATTAAATTAGACTTACAATTTTGATTTTCTTCCATTGCTTCAATAACATCATTATTTTCTTCATCAAAAACCAATTCAAGATCAGCAACTTGCTGCCCATTGGTTGACTTGAATTACATCTCTATTAGAAGAAGGGCATTTTTTATCTGTATCAATGTTGGTATTCATAAGCTGAAGAGAATTGATATTTTTCACACACCATGTTCTTTGAAATATCTTAACCTTAAAATATGACTTGGATATGTACTTGAACACAACAAAATATCCAATCTCCAGCCCATGATGATTCACAAAATTTTCCCAATCCTGCCTAAATTCTAGTTTATTTATGGTACCCCTTAATTGTACATCCCACTCGTGCCCACCTGGGCCTTGAAGAAGGAGGTACGCCCATTAAACCAACTCATTCGACAACTTGCTGCCCATCAGTTGACATGAACTACATACTCTGTTAGAATAAGGGAATATTTTATCTGTATCAATGTTGGTATTCATAAGCTGAAGAGCATTGATGTTTTTCACACACCCTATTCTTTGAAATATCTTAACCTTAAAATATGACTTGGATATGTACTTGAACACAACGAAATCTCCAATCTCCAGCCCATGATAATTCACAAAATTTTCCCAACCCTACCTAAATTTCACTTTATTTATATGATACCCCTTAATTGTGCATCCCACTCCTACCCACCTGGGCCTTAAAGAAGGAGGCATGCCCATTAAACCAACTCATTCGACAACTTGCTACCCATTGGTTGACTTGAACTGCATACTCTGTTAGAAGAAGGGCATCTTTTATCTATATCAATGTTGGTATTCATAAGCTAAAGAGCATTGATATTTTTCACACACCCTAATCTTTGAAATATCTCAACCTTAAAATATGACTTGGATATGTACTTGAACACAACGAAATCTCCAATCTCTAGCCCATGATGATTCACAAAATTTTCCCAACCCTGCCTAAATTCTAGTTTATTTATGGTACCCCTTAATTGTACATCCCACTCCTGCCCACCTGGGCCTTGAAGAAGGAGGCATGCCCATTAAACCAACTCACTCGACAACTTGCTGCCCATCGGTTCACTTGAACTGCATACTCTGTTAGAAGAAGGACATATTTTATTTGTATCAATGTTGGTATTCATAAGCCAAAGAGCATTGATGTTTTTCACACACCCTGTTCTTTGAAATATCTTAACCTTAAATTATGACTTGGATGTACTTGAACACAACAAAATCTCTAATCTCCAACCCATGATGATTCATAAAATTTTCCCAACCCTTCATAAATTCTAGTTTATTTATGGTACCCCTTAATTGTACATCCCTAAACCCTAAACCCTAATCCCTTAACCCTAAACTCTAATCCCTAATTATAATTTATGGTACCCTAGTCCCTAAACCCTAAAACCTAATCCCTTATCCCTAAACCATAAACCCTATCCCTAAATCCTCAACCCTTAACACTTAAACCTTAAATCCTAAACCCTATCCCTAAACCCTTAACCCTCAAAACTATACCTTAAACCCTAATCCCTCAACCCTAAACCCTATCCCTAATGTCTCTACCCTCAACACTCTACCTTAACCCTAATCCCTCAATCCTTAACCCTAAACGCTATCCCTAAAGCCTCAACCCTAAACCCTAATCCCTTAAGGTCCTAAACTCTAATCCCTTATCCCTAAACTCTAAATCCTATCCCTAAACCCTCAACCCTCAACCTTAAACCTTAATCACTCAATCCTTATCCACCCCTCTCCTCCCCTATCTGGCTCACTCCCATCTCTACCCTCCTCTACCCTCGACACTATACATACATACATATAGGCATACATATATGCATACATACATATAGGCATACATACATACATACATGATTAATAACCTTGAACATAAAAAAATTCAAGGGGAACATAATGCGAGCGCGTTATAATGCACTCGTGTTATTTAAAACATGAAAAACAACACAAACTTTTACGGAAAAGGGAAAATGCAAAGCAAACAATAATGCGAGCACATTATAACATGCTCGCGTTATGTTTTGCTTTGGGAATCCAAAGCCTTGGGCTTGGGATTTGCTTTGGATTTCCAACCCAAAAGCTTGGAGTGCCTTTTCAACATCCACATACGTGTTTTTCCATATTCTTCAAGATTTCACATAATTTTGTTTGTACTAACCCTCAGATTTGCACGTGTTTCAAGGTCAAACAAATCAAACACCTGGGTAATGTTAGGCTTTCTCTTATCTATTTGACGATGTGATTTTTTTCACATTTTAACAATGTTAAGCCTTTCATCTTTAATTTCTTTTGTTTGTGTGTCCATTTTTAGGCAAAGACCACTATTTGGTCTTTTTTTCATTGTAAATTAACTATTCATTGAAATTTTAAAAAAATACATATTTAGAAACTAGACTCCATTCTACATATATTAGAAAAAGAAAAAAATAATTTTCAATTAGTTTTCAAAATTTATAGGGGTAGCACGGCCAAAATTCTATTTTTTAGGATGTGTCCACTTTGAAAATTAGTAAAAAATCAAATATTCATCAAAAAATTATCAGAAAAATCGGGCATAAACTACATGCTATTAGCTAATTTCTCACTGAAGCAATTTTAAAAATACCAAAAAAAGTTGACCTTTTGAGGGAGCCACAAAACATGCTATGTTATGTTTTTTTGACAGAAACAACACCAATTTCTATGACTCCCTTTTTTGAACCCCTTAATCTATGCCATTTTTAAAAAAAAATAGTAGTTTAGAAAGTAGACTTGGAGCACTATGAACATTGTTTTGGTGGTATCTCCAAATTTTGAGTGTAACTATGCTCAATTTCTCATCCAAGGCCAACATTTCCTGATTTCAGAAAAAAAAGTGGCCACTTAAGACCCATTTTTGGCCCCCCATCTTCTTGCACTTACCCATTAATTGAATATTATTGTGTTAAACTAAAAGGGTGCATGAGAAATTATTTTTGGTAAATTTCATTTTTAAATAAAAGGAGTAAAACTCCATTTTCGATGTGACATTTTGGGTGACATCTTTGGAGTTCTTTTTGCTCCCTTTTCTTAGTTAGAAAATCTCTCTCTTGGGAATTGAAATTGTTGGGGGTGAAATTCCTTGGATTTAGATGTGGACTTTGTGAAAGACTACTTTCTTGTTATGGGTGGAAGAATCTTCCCTTGGGCAAAAAATTTCCCCTTCATTTGTTGTGGTTTCGATGAAAGGTAACGGTTTCATTCTCCCTTTATTGTGCTTATTTTTTATATATGTTTCACTTTCCCACATTAAGTGTTTGTAGCGGATTTCTGTAGCAATGATTGTTGATAGGATTGTTGAATTGATGTAGAATCAATTTAACATTCTTCATTGTGTATATTTGGGAAAATTACATTTTATCCTAAAACTATAAAAAAAATCCTAAAATTTATGTGTGATTGGAAAAGACTGACTTCCATAGCCATGGATTCAAGAGGGCATGTTTACATTTTTAAAATTTGATGTTTGAAATTTTAGTAAAAAATGCATTTGAAAACCCCAAAATCTGAATAGCTTAATCATGCATTGTTGAAATTATAATTGCAAACAAACATGTTGAATGTGGGAATATGCTTGGGTATGGAATGGGATGGTAAATTCCATGGATATATGAAATATTTCTTTGGGATTTCATATCGAATGTGTACTTGTGATATCATGTTTAATTTGGTGTACCTCACCCAACTTGGTTATGGTCACCTCATGGGTGATATGTTGACACCTGCTTGTACATGGATTGGTGGTATTGTTAAATCCTTGTACATGTTTACTTGGCAATCTCAGAGTATTGTTTGACCTAGAGGGTGTATGTATGGATGGGTTGGTAGGACCTCATATGTGCATGCTTGGTAATCTTGTTTTGGTTGTAATTAGCATGTGTATGGTTGGTTGGAGGTGGCTTCTCTTACATGTGTATTGTATGGAAACCCAAATAGGTGATGTGGTTAACATATACGAGTGCTCATATTCTTCTTCTTTTGTAACTTGAATTTCTCTCCAAAACTAGATCTTGTGATCTCTTTGATTATGCATGATTGGTGTGCTTTTCCTAATTCAACATGTGTATGCATCTTGTGCTTGTATGAGTTTTCATGTTCTTGTTTGATGGTGTGGGGATGTTCTCCTCATGTGTTTTTTCTTGTTTTATATTGTGTTAATGTATTTGTCATGTGTGTACATTAGATGGTGGATGTAATCCCTCTTTCATGATTTCTTGATGAGTTCTTACATGTGTGGTGGTGTAATGTATTTGTCCATCCCCATGTGTGTTTGTGAGTGTGTTGGACTACTTAGATCAATTTTCTCCTAGTTTTAGAGGGGTGGTCCTAATGGTTCCAAATAGTTGGGGTGCATCCACTATTGGGGAAGCTCATTAATTCTTGGGGTAGATTGGAGAGCATGCATGGAATTCATTTTCTCTTCATTTTGTGTCATGATAATTTTATGCTATGTTATAAAATGTATAAAACATTTTGATCGAAAGAGTATGTTGTACTAATTTCTACCCAAAGAGGTAATGCAATTAAATAATTTATTTTGTTGTGACTAATCCTAAAGTTAGAATTTGTGGATGGATATCCTAATAGTTTTCTTATCATGTTTAATTACCTTGGAAAATCTGATTTCTTAAGCATTTTATCTTATCTTTTGGGCTAATATTGTCTTGGTCTTGTTGGGGATTTGTAACCCCTTCTTGTAAGCTTGAATGTTTCTATGTTTCTTGGTAGTATTCCACCTTCTTCCTTGGTTGTTCTCTTGCAAAATTTTCCATTTTCATGCATGGCATGTTCTTGAGAAAGTGATGTCCACTTTGTATGGGCTTGGACCACATTTTGAGGAGCTTCACTTAGTGCTAGGATGGCATTGGCCCATTGTGTACCTAAGCATTTTCCCCAAAGTATTTTCATACAACATACAAAATGGGGTATTTATTCCCTCATTGATTGTGTCACACCCCAAATTTTGACTAAGACTTACTTTTTACTTGCACGTAATTAGTAGTTAATTATGCATGAATTAATGATTTGTTGTTATGTGAAAATGTCAACATAAATCAATGATATCATGAGTTTATGTCTATATGATTAGAATTTAGACATGTGATTATAATATTTCATGATTATTTATTCATAAGGTTTATGAATTGACTAATGATGCACTAATCCCAGTTTGGTGATTGCAAGTTGTAACTAGGAAATACGTTTTTCACCCTCTAAGAAAGAGAGGGAGAGCATCATCAGAGAGAAGAGAATGGATGTATGGATAAGAATAGATTGTTTTCCATGTAAGTCTTGTTCTTTCATAGTTTAGTGAACCTTCATCGAGTATGGTAAGTTATGTTTGACTAATTGGTCTAAGTTTGGTTCTAACTTAACAAATTGTCGATTGTCAACTAGATTCATTAAGTTGAGGTTATTGTCGAAAACTAAGTTAGGTTAGAACTTGACCGTCGATAAGGAAATGGTCAATAGTGGTTATTTCTTTGTGTGATCTATGAATATAGGTTATATTGCCATAGAAAATAAATACTAGCAGTGAAACTACTCTGTTATCAGTAATTCCTGATTGGAATTCTATTATGTTAATTTATCTATTTTGACGTTTAAACAATTTTAGGGGGGGGAATACCTTGACCCCATTATCAAATCATATCATGTATTAGAGAAAATGTAAGTATACATTGTATACACCTATATTTTGTTGTTAAATATCTATTTGATATGAACTATTAGTTAAAACAATTATTTGTAGTCGATGAGCATTTTTTTAGGGAACGTGGTGTTGATTTAAAGCTTATGCAAAACCACCTCATGTGTTGTGTGGGAACTCAATTCCTTTCTTCCACGTTGGTTATGGAGAGAAAGGAGGAGTTTTGAATAGTTTAGGAGTGGTCTTTATGAATAGTAACTCCATCATTTCTGCATGCCACCATGGAGTGTTAATAGGCATTAATGTAGGAGGAAAGTCCACAGTTATGGAGAGAAGTCTCTAATAATTACCATAGGAGATGCACATGAGGGAGAGAGCTGAGTAGACACAAAAAAAGGAATAACATTAAGCTTCTTTTGTGATTGAATATCGACAAAGGTAGAAGATTTTAGCTCGTCGTTAAAAGATGGAAGGAGACTGTTGAAGGAACATAAGCATCTATTTACTCCTTCGGACTCAAAACAAGTTCAAATCTATTTCTAGAAAATTATAATAATAGATTGGAAATCTTGTTAATGAATCAGCTTTGTAGTTATTTTATTTTGAGGCCAATAAGCTTAGTGAACTTTTGTGTTGGAATGAGGCTGAATAGTCTATATATCTGTATATTCGGTGAAGACCGGTTAGTTTTGAATCCTTGTAGTATTTGTTGAAAGTCGTATCATTCTTGTTTATAAAAAACTTCTATACCATTATATAGACCTATTTCTTATCAGTGAATTTGATTCTATATTCTCTTCTACACCTATAGAAGGCTAAGATCTTGGTATACTATTTAAAATATATGGTTTAGTAAGATGATAACCCTTACAGGCAAAAGGACATGTAGCATTAAACTATAAAAGGCCAAAAGGCCATGTAGATTGCATTTAAATGCCAAGTGTAGTTAGAGTAAATCGAGCTAAGGCTTATAGTATTATATTCTTACATAGTCAAATAATGTCCAATCTTTATATGGGCCAAGCCGATGTATGAGATGATATCTTTTCAAGAAGGCCGTGGTAAGACTGAGATGTGTAGATATATAAACCATTAGTAAACAAGCTCAACTGCTATATATATTTATAAATTATGCAGAGACTGAACTATTTAAGAACTTGGATGAAAACATAGGAGTCGAGATGAGTAAGATTAAAGGAAGTATAGACAATGGTAGTTTCACACTTCATAATGAATTATACGTATAAGTTTTAATGTTTATAATCCAATCGTTATATGGGCCAAGCCGATGTATGAGATGATATCTTTTCAAGAAGGCTGTGATAAGACCAAGATGTGTAGATATATAACCCATTAGAAAACAAGCTCAACTGCTATATATATTTATAAGTTATGCAGAGACTAAACTATTTAAGAACTTGGATGAAAACATAGGAGTCGAGATGAGTAAGATTAAAGAAAGTATAGACAATGGTAGTTTCACACTTCACAATGAATTATACGTATGCATTTTAATGTTTATAATCTAATGTTTTGGTGATAGATATTCACTTATTTAGAATATATAAATGATATTGATATCATTGAAAAAACCTAAGTATAGTATCACATATGCATTATACAAATAATGATAAGCATTATCATGATATACTAAGGATGTTATATGAGTTCATAACCTATACTATATCAAAAGTTTGTGGACTTAAGAAGACCAAGAGGTTGAAAATATTATTTTTTTATTTTAGACTCAAACCTATTCAGGTTGAAAGATTGAACTTAGTTAAAAGATTAGTTAAGATAATGATAGTATTCATTAAGATCTTATACGAATGAGGATATACCTTGTGTTCTATGTTTATACATGTTACATGAGAAATGTGATGCCTAAGTGGTCAAGAGAAGACTAGAGGTTATTGTTTCCATGTTATATTATTTTAAATTTTTACCTTTGGAAAACAAGAGTATTTTATTTTTCAATGTGTTTGGATAGAGACGTTAAATCCCTAGATTCAACCCAGAAGGGTTAAGAAAACTTGAAAACTCTTAAATCAGTTATAACATTCATTTATTCTATTGTTTTTTTATGGTTGATAGTGAATGGTCAAGAAACCATAGATCAATACTAAAAGAGTCTAAGAAGCACTTATGCTAAAATAAATGATTTCGTGATAGAGTCAAAAACTTGATATATTATACAAAAGTGCTCAATTTTTGGGTCATTGAGTAGAATGAAAAGAAGTCATAGACCCTAGTACTTGCAAGTATGCAAAGAGGGACTCTTTGAAAGGTTAAAATCACCTAAACCCATATATATTATGTATATGCTAGATTAAGGACTAAATTCTTAGTCAGATTGTGATGAAGGGGGTAAATCATAAAACACACAACAACAGAAATTGTACACAGAAAATAGAATGTTCTTTTATTGATTTGGATAACTCATTGCATTATAGAAGCTCAAATACAATCAAAGGATGAATCCTCTGTAGGCTGTAACACATTACAACTTCCTATCTCAAGACTATGGAATCTTCTACCTTTTATAACCCCAAATCAGCTAGGGTTTCTAATTTCCTGCCATTTTTTGACTCTACGCTTTCCCCCTTATCTCTAATACTACCAAGGGGTTCCCAAAAATGGTTATAAATAGCCTTTTTGGTGGCCTCCAACCTAATTTCAAATTTTGCATCTCCCTCCAAAAATAGGTCAACTCTGGGAGCCATAACTTTTGATCTAGGTGTCTGATTGATGAACCGTTTGAAGTGCCAGAAAGCTTGTAGAGTGCTTTATGTGCTAAGAATCCACTCTGCTAGTTCCGCCCATTTTTAGGCCCGTAGAGGACTATTTAGTGCCTCAAACTTGACTTTGAATAATTTTTAGGGGTTTTTGGGAAACAAAAACTTTAATATCTTTCAGCTCACAAATGATATTTGCCTGATTCCTTCACCAAAGATCTTATTTTTCATTTACGAAGCTTCTTGTAAATTTTTGCTTCAATCCATGCCTACATGCAAACTTTCAAAAAATAGCAGTTTGAAAAAATTGAAAGTTCTACATCATTATTCAAGCGATTATGGAACCAGAACTACTAAATTTTATGAAAAGAAATGAAAAACATCAATGATTTTGAATCAACATTTATTTTTGGGTGATGCAAGATTGTCCTTACACCACTGGATGCTAATGCATTAGACACCCAGGGTAATTTTGAGAAGTGACCTTGTCACATCTCAGGGGTTTGAGGAAAACCCCAAATGGTCCACTTCTACCTTAGATAACTAGGAAGAATATTCAATAGGCCTTCCTTTCCACTTCACCAAATATTCTTCATATTGCCTATTCTGAGTGCTCCTTCCCACATGACTATCCAAGATCTCTTCTATTTCTTCCTTTGATGTAGATGCCAAAATACTCCACTATTATTCTGTTGGTCCATCCTCTGTTCCACCTTCATGATATTCTATTAAATCAACAATGTTGAACATAGGGAAAATGTTGATCTCATTCAGAAGCTCTACCTCATATGCATTTCCTAAATCATGCTTCTTCAGAATCCTACATGGTCCAAATTTCTTCATTTTTAACTTATTATATGTTCCAATTGGAAACCTCTCTTTTCTCAAGTGAACCATGACTTCATCTCCTACGTGCAATTCCTTATATCTCCTCTTCTGATTTGCCTTAGCCTTGTACTGAATATTCATCTTATTAATGTGCAATACTCTTATTGATAGAATTGTTGTAAGTAAATTCTGCCTGTGGTATTATCAAATCCCATCCCTTGGGATTATCTCCTACTAAGCATCGTAGCAGGTTACCCAAACTCCTATTCACTACTTCTGTTTGTCCATCAATTCGTGGATGGTGTGCCAAATTAAATTTTAAATTTGTTTTCAACTTCTTCCATAATGTCCTCTAGGAATAACCAACAAACTTGGTATCTCGATCTAAAACTATGCTCTTAGGTAGACCCTGTAGTCTCACCACCTCTCTGAAAAATAACTTTGCAATCTAAACAACATCATTAGTCTTCTTACAAGGAATAAAATGTGCCATCTTTGAGAATCTGTCCACCACCACAAAAATGGAACCATGTCCTCTCTTTGTCCTTGGTAAACCAAGAAAAAAATCCATACTAATATCATCCCATGGCTTCTCTAGTACAAGTAGTGGCAAATATAGCCCTGTATTCTGACTTGTTTGCTTCGCCATCTGACACACTCTGCAACTCTGCACAAATTTCTTCACTTCCTGCTACAATTGTGGCCAATAATAATTCTCACCAATAATAGCAATGGCCTTATCTCAACCAAAGTGTCTAGCTAATCCCCCACTATGCTTCTCCTTAATCAGGTTCTCTCTCATTGAACTCCTTAGAATGCACAACTAGCTTCCTCTAAACAACATGCCAGCTTAGATTATGAAATCCAACCATTTTGTCCTGTCCAAAGTAACAAGTTCCAAACAAGCTTTCCAAGCCTCTGCAAAATCTGCATCTTTAGGATACAAACTTTTGAGCTCATCGAACCCAACAACCTCTATCTTCATTTCTGTCAACAAATTTTGCCTTCTACTCAAGGCATCTGCAACTTTACTGGATTTCCCACTCCTATCTTCAAAACAAAAGTATAACTCTGTAAAAACTCAACCCATTTTAAGTGCCTCTGGTTCAACTTCCAACCTTGACTATTAAGATATTGTAAACCCTGATGATCAATATATAAAACAAACTCTTTTGGCAACAAATAATGTCTCCATTTCTTCAAAGCCTGAACTATTACATAAAACTTCTAATCATAAACAAAATACTTTTTCTTGGCATCATTAATCTTCTCACTAAAATAGGCAATGAGCTTACCTTCTTGACTCAAAGCAGCTCCTATAGCACTTCCACTAGCATCATAATCTACCTGAAACACCTTATTGAAATATGGAAGTGCCAAAATAGGTTGTGGTGCAAGTATGAGGTTAACCAGTGTTGTCATTGATGTCAACATACTCATATTGCATTGATAAGAAGGATTGGATGAGCTGTGTGCTGAGGATATTGAGAAAATTAGTCTCAATCAGGAACAGTGAAGAACAGTGATGAGAAGAAGGCAAAAGTACTTAATAGGTTGAGGATCAGAGGATGCAGATTAAAGGGTTTGTAGATATGAGTCTTGAGATGTTCCAGTTAAGATTTCAAAGGTCCGCATGAAGATATGAAGAAGTTGTGATCGATCAAGTAGAACCGGTTCTGGGAGATGCTCTGGAGTGACAGAGTGTTACAAAAAGGTCTGGTGAGATCCTGAAATGCATTGTCAGATTCTATGGATTGGAAGGAGTGCTTGGGATGTCCTTGTGATGTGTCATCTCAGTTTGTATGTAGTTTAGAGGTCCGGAAGAACCTGTTTCAGTTTGACAGTCATGACAGACTATGTTCTTGAAGTTTCGGATGAAGAGGAGAAGAGATTCCAGTAGGAAGAGGAAGTGCGGATGTACCTGGTCATTCAGGCAAGCTTGTGAAGGTTCTTGGATCATGTTGAGGTTGTGTTGTCAGTCTGCATGAGTGTTAGAGCCTAGAATTGAAGATATTCTTCTGGATGAAGATGTTCTTATTTAGACTGGCTGACCAGATGAGTTATTCATCTTGCGAATGTTCTTGTGGATGATTGCTGACTTAGATGATAGTTCCCAAGTTGATGCCTTGTATAAATAAAGGTTTGTGAGTTCATTTCATAGTGTGTTGTGGAGTGGATGAGTGTGGTATAGCTAAAGAGCAAAGGGCAGAGTAGAAGTATCTTGGGCTTAAATGGAACTGATCTAGACATGGTAAAGATGTCAATCTCCAGTTCAAGTTTGTAAAACTTATCATCTTGTAGATAGTGTGTCTCTTATAGGCAGTGTAGGATCTAGGGCATACAACTGAGAGGGGGGGTGAATCAGTTGTATAAAAACCTGCTCTACTTTAAACACTTGATTCTTCTTTGTTAGTTAACAGCATATCAATTAATCATCCATGAAAGCATAATGCACAAACACAAGAGTAGATAAACATCAACACATTGAACACCAAGATTTTGATGTGGAAAACCTGGTTAAGGGAAAAAACACGGGGTGATTAACCCAAGGATTATTCTCTGTTAGAAGAATAAGAAAAAGAATGGCACTTGCCAATTAGGGCTCACTGCCCGAGCACACTGCTCACAAAGAGGTCCACTGCCTACAAGGAGACACACTATCTACAAAGTGATAAGAATCACAGTCTTGAACTGGAGAATGACATCTCTACCATGTCTAGATTAGTTCCATTTAAGCCCAAAAACCCCTGCTCTGCCTTTCTCACTTCTCTTCACTATACCATGTTCATCCACACAATCCACACATCGAAATGAACTCGTAAACCTTTATTTATACAACTCATCAACTTAGGAACAATAATCTAAGTCAGCAAACAACCATAAGAATATCCGCAAGATAAATAACACATCCGGTCGGCCACCACAAGACCTTTTGCAGGATGAACAACTCATCCGGTCAAGAACTTTATCCGAAAGAATATCTTCAATTTTAGGCTCTACCATCAATGTGGATCAACAACACAACCTCAACATGATCCAAGGACCTTCACAAGCCTACCTGAATGACCAGGTACATCCGCACTTCCTCTACTTACTGGAATCTCTTCTCTTCCTCATCCAGAACTTCAAGAACACAGTCTGTCGTCACTGTCACAATGCAAAAGGTACTTTCAGACCTCAAAATCATACACAACTCAAGATGACACATCACAAGGACATCCCAAACACTTCTTCTAATCCGCAGATTAGGATTACACAATTCTGGACCTCACCGGACCTTTCTGTGATCTTCTGTCACCTCTGAACACTTGCCGGAACCAGTTCCACACCGATAGCCACAACTCCTTCAGATTTTCATGTGGACCTTTGAAATCTTAATTGAAACATCTCAAGACTCATATCTACAAACCCTTTAATCTGCATCCTCCAGTTCTCATCCTATACAGTACATTTGCCTTCTTCTTATCACTATTCTTCACTGTTCCTGACTGAGGCTAATTTTCTCAATATCCTCAGCACACTGCTCATCCAATCCTTCTTGTCAATGCAATATGAGTATGTTGACATCAATGACAACACTAGTTCACCTCATACTTGCAACAATCTCCCCCTTTGTCATTGATGGCAACATATGATGTGAAAAACCATCAAGACAAGAACTTCTCCTTTCTGTCACAGCTCCTCCTATCAGCAACATGTCTTCTCCTCATTTATTGCTCCCCCTTTGATCATCAGCTACTTGTTTTTCACATGTCTTCTCTCCCCCTTTGACATCAATGGCAAAGGGCTCATACTTGCAATTCTAACACATCAAAATCATACCAGCTACTCCCCCTTAGTAGCAGCTCCCCATCATCAATCCGGATCACAAGATATGACTGTGATATCCACCAGACTGATGCACATCAGTGCATCCTAGTTCATCACCGGAGGGGCCATGAC
Source organism: Cunninghamia lanceolata (assembly GCA_027924645.1). Taxonomy (NCBI): domain Eukaryota; kingdom Viridiplantae; phylum Streptophyta; class Pinopsida; order Cupressales; family Cupressaceae; genus Cunninghamia; species Cunninghamia lanceolata. Next base: position 8,561,610 of record BSBN01000118.1, read on the forward strand.
CCCTAACTTCTCCTAGAGATATTCAAAAGAGTCCTTGGGAAGAGGTTTAGTAAAGATATCTGCAATCTGATCCTTGGAGGGAACATACTCCAACCTGACTTCTTCCTTGTTCACTTGTTCTCTCAAAAAGTGAAACTTGATAGATATATGCTTAGTCTTAGAATGCAATACCGGATTCTTAGAAATATTAATTGCACTTGAATTATCACAGAAAATTGTGATAGGCTCCTCATATTCAACTTTAATGTCTCTTAGCATCTGCTTCATCCATAAGATTTGAGTGCAACTACCTGCTACTGCAATGTATTCTGCTTCAATTGTAGACAGAGATATTGCATCTTGTTTCTTGCTTAGCCAAGACACCAATCTCTTCACCAAAAAGAATGCTCCACCACTGGTGCTCTTCCGGTCATCCACATCTCCTACCCAATCTGCATCTGTGTAAGCATGAAGAGAGAAATCCAGATCTCTAGGGTACCATAGACCATACTCAGCTATTCCTTTCAAGTACCTGAAAATTCTTTTGATTGCCATAACATGAGATTCTTTAGGATCAGCCTAGAATCTTGCTACAAGACCAACAGCCTGCATTATATCTAGTCTGGTCTGAGTGATATACAGCAATCCACCAATCATTGATCTATACTTTGTCTGATCTACCTTTGGGGAGTCATCATCTTTGCTCAACTTACATCCGGTTGCCATGGGAGTATTCATTGGCTTTGAATCTTCCATACCAAATTTCCTCAACAATTCTTTCACATATTTGGTCTGAGAAATGAAGATCCCTTTCTTTGTTTGAGTAATTTGCAGACCCAAGAAGAAATTCATTTCACCAAGCATAGACATTTCAAACTCACTTTTCATTTGATTTGCAAAAGTTTTGCACATACTATCTCTTCCTCCAAAAATGATATCATCCACAAACACTTCAACAATCAAAATGTTTTCATGATCAATTTTGAAATATAAGTTACTGTCAGCAGTACCTTTGTTGAATCTAATCTGCATAAGATGCTTATCCAACCTTTCATACCATGCTCTTGGGGCTTGCTTTAATCCATACAATGCTTTCTTCAGCTTGCAGACCATATCATCATTATCAGACAATTGAAATCCATCCGGTTGTTCAATGTAAACTTCTTCTTCCAAATCACCATTTAGGAAGGCAGACTTGACATCCACCTGATATACCTTGAAGTCTTTAAAGGCAGCAAATGCAAGAAATAATCTGATTGCTTCAATTCTTGCCACCAGAGCAAAGGTCTCTTCAAAATCAATTCCTTCTATTTGAGAGTAGCCTTTGCAGACCAATCTAGCTTTGTTTCTGATTACTTCACCAGCTTCATTTAATTTGTTCTGGAAGACCCATTTTGTTCCAATCACATTCCTGTCTCTAGGTCTGGGAACAAGATCCCAAGTATGATTTTTTTCAATTTGCATCAATTCATATTTCATTGCTTTGGTCCAGTTTTCATCATTGCAGGCTTCATTTATTATTTTAGGTTCAATCTTTGAAATCAGACAACATTCATCCTAATTTTGAGCAACATTCCTTCTAGTTTGCACACCTTTGCTTCTGTCACCTATGATCTGATCTTTAGAGTGGTTCAGTCTTACATACCTTGGAATTTTGGGAGTATCCTGCACTGCTGCTTCTTGATCAGGCTCATTCAAACCTATCACTTCTTCCTGATTTACTGGATCAGGCTGACTCTGACTTACTGGAGAGGATTGAGTTCCTTGAACCTGAATACCATCTTGGTCATCTTCATCAAACTCATAAAATCTTGAGGGCTTCTCAATTCCTTCATCAACTTTCACATTAGTGCTTTCTATCATCTTCCTCAGTCTCTTATTGTAACACCGGTATGCTTTTCTTTGAGTGGAGTAACCCAAGAAAATTCCTTCATCACTTCTAGCATCAAACTTTCCTAGATCTTCATCTCTTTTAATATAACACTTGCTACCAAATACTCTGAAATATTTCAGAGTAGGAGTGATGCCAAACCAGAGTTCATAGGGTGTCTTACCGGTATTGTTTCTGATTTGAACTCGATTGAGAGTGTAGACTACAGTGCTGATAGCTTCTTTCCAGAACATCTGAGGAACATTAGCTTCCAACATCATTGTCTTGGCAGCTTCCTAAATGGTCTAGTTCTTTCTCTCAACTACTCCATTTTGCTATGGAGTCCTAGGAGCAGACAACTGTCTCCTTATTCCCTGCTTCTCACAAAAGTCAATGAACTCACCAGATGTAAATTCACCACATCTATCAGACCTTAGACACTTTAGTTTCAATCCGGTTTGATTCTCTACCATAGCTTTGAAGATTTTGAACTTCTCAAGGGCTTCTAATTTCTCTTTTAGGAAGGTAACCCACATCATCCGGGAATGATCATCAATTAGCAACATGAAATATCTATCACCTTGCAGACTCTTAATTCTTGTCGGACCACAGAGATCAGTATGTACTAATTCCAACAATCCAGTAGAGGACTAATCTTTGCTTTTGAAAGAGACTCTACTCTGTTTACCTAGCTGACATTCTTTGCACAAACTATTTGTAGGTTTCATCAATTTTGGAAGATCTCTTACAGCCTGATTATTGCTTATCTTAATGATGTTATCAAAATTTACATGACACATTCTTCTATGCCATAACCAACTCTGATCAACTTGAACAAACAGACAACTTTTATTTGAACCAACCAGATGAAAGATATTACCTTTTGTCTGAGTACCAGATGCAATTTCAATTTCGGAGCTTGTAAAGATTCTGCATTTTCCATTTTTGAACCAGAGATCATAGCCTTTGTCAACTAACTGACCAACACTAAGAAGATTGTGCTTCAATCCTTCAACATATAGTACATTACCTATTTTGCTCTTTCCATCAAAGGAAATAGTTCCCCTACCTCTGATTCTGCCAGCAGAATTGTCACCAAATTTTACCATTCCTCCTTCATACCTTTCCAAATCCAAGAACTTATTCTTGTCACCAGTCATATGGTGAGAACATCCACTGTCAATAACCCAATCATCCTTTTCTTCCACTTGAGTAGCCAAAGCTCTTTCCACAACCTTGTGATTGATAGATTTAGAGGATATTGAATCTTCTTCCTTGATGGCAATAAACACCCATTCATTTCTAGATTTGCTTCCTAGTTCTGATTCATCATCTGTTACACCTTAATTGTCATCTTCTTCATGAACATAATAGCAGTTCTTTTGAAACCTTTGTCTATTAGTATTAGACCTTGTAGATCTTTCCAGACATCTTGAAGCAAAATCACCAATCTTATTGCAGTTGAAGAACTTAAAGGGTAGTTTTCCTTCATACTTACTGGATCCTCTTGGCAGTCTCTTTGCAATTAGGGCTTCAAGTTGAGCTGTTTCTGCTTCTTCTTCTTCCATGTCTCTTCTTGCTTGATCATACTGTTAGTGCCTAAATTGACTGACAGTTTTTGAGCAATTTTCATGCAGGCACTTTCCCCAAGTATCCAAAAAATGTTCTAAGTGTTGGACCTCCTCGGCATTTTTCAGCTGCATCATCATATTTTCTTTGAAGAGGAGGTCATCATCATCATATTTTCTTTGATGGTGGTCAGCATCATCATGTTCTCTGTCGACTTGTTTTTCATCAGGATCATCATATTTCAATATCGGGTGATGTTTGGATATCATCCTGATCCTGCTGATGAGCTATAGTGTGCCCTGATTTGCTTGCGGGGGTGATTTTTTCAAGTATCCGGTGATCTTCCAATTATCACCTTGCCCTAGCATGATGATGATGTTGCCCCGATCTTCCGAAGGGGTTATTTTCTGAGTTGTTCAACCTGACCTTTTTTCTTAAGGGTCGTCATCATCATCATCATATTTCCGGTTATTGCCGTGTTGCTTGCGAGGGTCATCATATTTTCTGCCTGCATGATCTTTCGCTGGGGTGATATTTTAACATCGGGTGATCTTTGTTAAGATCATCCTGATGATGTTGTTGTAAAGTTCTAAGTATGACCCGATATTCACCGGGGTCATCATATTTGAACGTCAGGATGATCTTAGTCAATATCATCCTGATGATGTTGTATCATTTCATGTTCGTTGTTTTATCACCCTGATGATGCTGACATCATTCTTATGTCAGGGTGATATCTATTTCTCTGCCTATCTACATCATGATATTTCTGAAGGAGGGGGTGATATTTTCATATTTGAATATCACCCGGATGTATGTTTGTTCCAGCATCATGATGATGCTGATATCAGGGAGATATCCGCTTGTCAGCTTCATGCATTATCCAGTGGGGGGTGATCATTTCAAATATCTGTCATATTCATATATCACCCCGATCTTATAGTGGAGCTACAGTGCAGCATGATATTTGTGCATCAGGATGATATTTCCAAATATCCGGTTATCTTCCGAATATCATCCTGATGCCAACATGTGGTGGTGACGTCATCAAGGTCCGGGGGGTCATATTTCTAACATTACTTATCTTATGATGATCCCCCAATGTTGCGAATATGATGATGACGTCATCCGGATATGAGGAGGTGCGCAGTAGGCAGATATGCTGATGATGTCAGCAGGATATGATGATGACGTCATCAGGATGTTCATCGGCCAGACTTTTGGTATCGGCTAAGCAGGAGGATCTTCCTCCGATGGATCAGGTTGTGCCGATGAAGGCGTTTATCATGCAGGTTATATTGCGATATGATGTTGACGTCAGGGTGATTTTTCGAGCAACAGGATATCATGCTGCCGGAGGATGATGATGAAGGTTTATACTAGTGTCGTCAGGAGCAAAAGCACCGACATCATATATGCTCATGACCTAGTATATAAAGTGTTAAAGAGGTCACCACGGGGTGCATGTGGGATAATTGACATCCTGCATATTTGAAATATCATGACGATGTATCTTGGCGGGAAGTGGTTGCGATTGACTGTCAGATGTTCTTCCCGAGGCCGTGGGTTGGTGCGCCATTAATGGCGATTGTTGCAGAGGTATGGGCGATGGCGTGGACAGATCTGGTACCCAATTGAAGATCTGGATCCCTAGGCGGCGGTGCAGGGCTCGAGATTTCTTTCTGTCTCCTCTCCCACCTGCTGCATTGAATGTTTGAGCGCCATTTTTCTGATACTGTGTATCTGGCAGGATTCTTGGTCAACCATGTAATTAATTGCTGAGCACCTACCTGGCTGTTATAAGCAGGTTGTGTTGCTCATTTGAAGGTTGTTGAAAACTGGACATTTTGGCTCTGTAATAAGATACAACTGGTTTTGGTTGCTCTGTGCAGCTAAACTTGTGAGTTTATGTATCTCCTGTTGTACGATTTGGCATGAATCCACTGATTTCATGGTTAATCTTATATGAATAATGCTATGTTTGCATGTGTTATGCTGATTCTGTCTCCAGTTTTGCATGTATCTTTCTTACTGCGATAGGGATGCCATAAGTATAGACAGCTTAACACTCTTTATTGGGAGATATCTGTAAGGCAGATATCATGTGTATCCCCCTGAAATCTAGTTTTAGCTATTCATGCTGATCATTCACAGGTGTATGTCTACCGACTCCAAGCCCTGGATAGGCACCAATCTAGCTCTGTGTTGAGGTTATACACCATGTCCAGCTTTGCATCCAAATTTCAAACTAAACCATCTCTTCCTTCCATCTGTTAGTTGTAGGATTAGGAGTAGGAAACCCTTGCATGCTCTCATCCTTAACCAGACATATATGTCCAAGAACGTTGCCCAGCTTGTGATCTATTATACAGATCTTGGTCCATACATGAGAGTATTCTGCCTGTTGTTGTCAAGTTAGATCTTTCTATCTTTGAGCTAGTCAAGGTTACATCTTGAGTTATAGGGATACCCCCCTTGGTGCGGCAAAACCAGAAGTGAAGGGGAGGCAGCTCACGCAACCTCCTGTATTTAGTTGGCTGAATCTGCCTGTGCATTAGAAGTGGCAAACCCTAATGCTGATTCAGAAGAAAAACCAACAAAATGGCGACTCCGCTGGGGATGGACTAAAAAAAATGATATATTTGTGGCCCATCTGAGTCACCAACAAAATAGCGACTCTACTGGGGATGGACTAAAAAAAAAATGATATATTTGTGGCCCATCTGAGTCACCAACAAAATGGCGACTCCGCTGGGGAGAAAATTGATGAAAAAGTGTTATATCTTGTGGCCCATCTGAGTCACCAACTAAATGATGCTCTGCTGGTGGAATGAACTTGGAAAAGTAGCTTTCAGCTATTGAAAATTTTGTCCTCTCTGGAGAGGTGGCGACTCTGCAAAAAAGATCTGAATGCACATGAAAGATGGATGTATGTGATGTGACAAAAATGTGTTGTTCATTTTTCTGCATCTGTATGAGAAAAGGTACCTTGTTCCTTCCCCTTTATATTTGTTGTTTTGTTGCATAAGTTAGATGCCAGGGGAAGCCTTAGGTCTTAGACAGACAAAGGATGTCTAAGAGTAAGATTTTTATGAATCCAAGTATGAATTATCCCATACTCAGCGGTGAAATGTTGAATAAAAGAATAGAAGAGATGAGAAATAGGTTGATATTCTTAGAGGCTGAGCAGGCCCAGTTAAAAAGAAGTAACCCTGTTGTGTCTGCCAGTCAGAAGGCTAAACCTCTTCTCAGCCCTTTTGATCCTTTGTATGACCAACTGGATTTGTCATGGGTAGATTATAAAGTAGAAACTATGCCTGCTAGGATATATCGTCAGATGCCTAGATTTAGTGGTCACAATGTATGTGATGGGAATGCACATATCCAAAATTTTCACAGTTTTATGGGAAAATATTCATTCAGAGATGAGGATATGTGGATGAGGTTTTTTGTTAGGTCCTTTGATGCAAAAGCAAAAGACTGGTATTTGAGCTTTCCAAAGAAATCCTTTGCCTGTTGGGATGAGCTTGCTGATTGTTTCAAAGAAGAATTTACAAAAGAACCGGCTGATCTTGTTGCAGAATTGATGAGAATCAGAAAACAAGATGAAGAGCCATGTGTTGATTTCAGTCATAGGTTTGCAGTAGCCCTTTCACATGTCCCTGAAAGTTTCAGACCTAATATTTCAGCCTGTGTTGGCATATTCTTTGAAGCTTTTGAGGAGGGCTTTAGTGCAATACCGAGGGATTTCAAGGTGACAAGTATGCAGATGGCATACAGGTTCATAGAAAAGATAGAAAAAATTAGAAATGTGCACCTGCTGAAACCCCTGTCCCCAGGCCTTGGTGTGAATAATAGTTGTAAAGCTGCAAATGACCAAATAATTAAGGCATCATGTGAAGATGAAAAGATGAATGTTGAGAATGCCAGTGAAAGGACTAATGAGGATTCCCATTGCAATGATGAGGCAGCTGACCATGAAAACAATAACGAGGTTGTGGACAGCAATGAGCAATTTTTGGAATGGACCTGTGGAGACAATTGTAAGTATTGTACTCAAGACAGAGAAGATATAAGCAAACAGAGAAGCAGTCCTATGTGTGACCCATTGCCTACCTTTCAAACACATGGAGATCATGAAGAGCAGTCAGAAATTGAAATAAGTGCTAGTTCAGAGCATGATTGTTTTTCATTTGATGGCTGTTTTGCTTATGACACACAGGCTGATACTCCTCCACAGAGGGAATCCATTGGTGATGAAGATGCATGCTCTGCTGCCCATGAACAAATGGCATACTATGATGAAACTGATGCACCTGGGTCACCCATTTATGACACATATGGCGATGAGGATCTGTCTGAGTATGGTGAAGATCTAGACACTATTTTTGGCTTGGATTCTGTTTCTCATCCTGATGAAAGAGGAAACAACATACATCAGGTAAGTGACTGTGAAAATGTGCCTGATTTGAAAGAGATGCCAGAGCCTGATCTTTTCCAGCTTGGTGCTACTATTGGTTGTGTACATGATGTACACAATTGTGATTTTGAAAGCTTTTCATTTGATGTGCCAGCATATAATACAATGAGCCCTGATCTTCCTAGTTGTGTGGTGGACTCTGAGTGTTTCCTATTTGCAGTCCAGCTAGGGGATCATGTTGCAATGCATGATGATGATACAGATGATAACCTGTGTTCTATGCCATATGAGTATGCATTGCCTGATACATTCTACACCCACATGTCACATGATGCTGAAGGTTATCTGCATAGGTTTGACAATGACAAGCCAAATCAGAGGGTTGAATATGCAGATGACAAGATTTGTTTGTGGGTGGATCTTTGTAGTATCTCCAAGCTTGACCCAGTGCATGCAGATGAAAACAAGATATTTGACAAAGGGAGATACATGCTTTTCTTTTCTTGGTGGCCTTAGGCCATCAAGTGTGTTTGGTGATGCAGGTCAGTGCAGTATCATGACTCTGTGCCCAATGGATAAGGGACTGGTCTGCATCCCAGAGATCAGGGGTTCTCACTGCAGTCTTGCACCTGCACGTCCCCAGACAGAGCCAGTGTTAGTGCCTGAATTGACTGACAGTTTTTGAGCAATTTTCATGCAGGCACTTTCCCCAAGTATCCAAAAAATGTTCTAAGTGTTGGACCTCCTCGGCATTTTTCAGCTGCATCATCATATTTTCTTTGAAGAGGAGGTCATCATCATCATATTTTCTTTGATGGTGGTCAGCATCATCATGTTCTCTGTCGACTTGTTTTTCATCAGGATCATCATATTTCAATATCGGGTGATGTTTGGATATCATCCTGATCCTGCTGATGAGCTACAGTGTGCCCTGATTTGCTTGCGGGGGTGATTTTTTCAAGTATCCGGTGATCTTCCAATTATCACCTTGCCCTAGCATGATGATGATGTTGCCCCGATCTTCCGAAGGGGTTATTTTCTGAGTTGTTCGACCTGACCTTTTTTCTTAAGGGTCGTCATCATCATCATCATATTTCCGGTTATCACCGTGTTGCTTGCGAGGGTCATCATATTTTCTGCCTGCATGATCTTTCGCTGGGGTGATATTTTAACATCGGGTGATCTTTGTTAAGATCATCCTGATGATGTTGTTGTAAAGTTCTAAGTATGACCCGATATTCACCGGGGTCATCATATTTGAACGTCAGGATGATCTTAGTCAATATCATCCTGATGATGTTGTATCATTTCATGTTCGTTGTTTTATCACCCTGATGATGCTGACGTCATTCTTATGTCAGGGTGATATCTATTTCTCTGCCTATCTGCATCATGATATTTCCGAAGGAGGGGGTGATATTTTCATATTTGAATATCACTCGGATGTATGTTTGTTCCAGCATCATGATGATGCTGATATCAGGGAGATATCCGCCTGTCGGCTTCATGCATTATCCAGTGGGGGGTGATCATTTCAAATATCTGTCATATTCATATATCACCCCGATCTTATAGTGGAGCTACAGTGCAGCATGATATTTGTGCATCAGGATGATATTTCCAAATATCCGGTTATCTTCCGAATATCATCCTGATGCCAACATGTGGTGGTGACGTCATCAAGGTCCGGGGGGTCATATTTCTAACATTACTTATCTTATGATGATCCCCTAATGTTGCGAATATGATGATGACGTCATCCGGATATGAGGAGGTGCGCAGTAGGCAGATATGCTGATGATGTCAGCAGGATATGACGATGATGTCATCAGGATGTTCATCGGCCAGACTTTTGGTATCGGCTAAGCAGGAGGATCTTCCTCCGATGGATCAGGTTGTGCCGATGAAGGTGTTTATCATGCAGGTTATATTGCGATATGATGCTGACGTCAGGGTGATTTTTTGAGCAACAGGATATCATGCTGCCGGAGGATGATGATGAAGGTTTATACTAGTGTCGTCAGGAGCAAAAGCACCGACATCATATATGCTCATGACCTAGTATATAAAGTGTTAAAGAGGTCACCACGGGGTGCATGTGGGATAATTGACATCCTGCATATTTGAAATATCATGACGATGTATCTTGGCGGGAAGTGGTTGCGATCGACTGTCAGATGTTCTTCCCGAGGCCGCGGGTTGGTGCGCCATTAATGGCGATTGTTGCAGAGGTATGGGCGATGGCGTGGACAGATCTGGTACCCAATTGAAGATCTGGATCCCTAGGCGGCGGCGCAGGGCTCGAGATTTCTTTCTGTCTCCTCTCCCACCTGCTGCATTGAATGTTTGAGCGCCATTTTTCTAATACTGTGTATCTGGCAGGACTTTTGGTCAACCATGTAATTAATTGCTGAGCACCTACCTGGCTGTTATAAGCAGGTTGTGTTGCTCATTTGAAGGTTGTTGAAAACTGGACATTTTAGCTCTGTAATAAGATACAACTGGTTTTGGTTGCTCTGTGCAGCTAAACTTGTGAGTTTATGTATCTCTTGTTGTACGATTTGGCATGAATCCACTGATTTCATGGTTAATCTTATATGAATAATGCTATGTTTGCATGTGTTATGCTGATTCTGTCTCCAGTTTTACATGTATCTTTCTTACTGCGATAGGGATGCCATAAGTATAGACAGCTTAACACTCTTTATTGGGAGATATCTGTAAGGCAGATATCATGTGTATCCCCCTGAAATCCAGTTTTAGCTATTCATGCTGATCATTCACAGGTGTATGTCTACCGACTCCAAGCCTTGGATAGGCACCAATCTAGCTCTGTGTTGAGGTTATACACCATGTCCAGCTTTGCATCCAAATTTCAAACTAAACCATCTCTTCCTTCCATCTGTTAGTTGTAGGATTAGGAGTAGGAAACCCTTGCATGCTCTCATCCCTAACCAGACATATATGTCCAAGAACGTTGCCCAGCTTGTGATCTATTATACAGATCTTGGTCCATACATGAGAGTATTCTGCCTGTTGTTGTCAAGTTAGATCTTTCTATCTTTGAGCTAGTCAAGGTTACATCTTGAGTTATAGGGATACCCCCCTTGGTGCGGCAGAACCAGAAGTGAAGGGGAGGCAGCTCACGCAACCTCCTATATTTAGTTGGCTGAATCTGCCTGTGCATTAGAAGTGGCAAACCCTAATGCTGATTCAGAAGAAAAACCAACACATACCATGACATCTTCCTTGAAGAGTTTTCTCCTGGATCAAATCTCTGTTTGCCTTTCACATAGGCACTGGCTTTGAAAGCAGCTTCAGTCTTGGGTGGATCATCTCCAAACTCGGTCATTTCAAATGCAGCTAGTTTGCTAGCCAATTGTTCTCTTGTGACAGTTGTGTGAGCTCTGAATTCATCAATGGTAGCAACCTTGATTTTGTAGGCAGCAGGAAGGGATCTGAGGATTTTGCAAACAATCTCATTTTCATCCAGAGTTCCACCAGCATTTCTAATTCCGCACACCAGCTCATTCACTCGTGGCATAAAAGTAGTGATGTTTTCATCATCTCTCATCTTCAATCTTTCAAATTTCCCTTTCAGACTTTGCAACCTTGCACACTTGACAAACTCATCTCCTTCATATAGAAGTTCCAGTTTAGTTAGGATCTCATATGCAGTTGGTAGGTCAATAACATTTGAGAGATCTGAGTCATTCAATGCGCTTAGAAGAGCTTCCTTGGTTTGCAGATTGTTTTTAGCATCTATGATTTCATTCAGAGTTGTCGGACCACCCTGTGGAGGTACATATGGTTTTAAGACCATGGCCAAGTATGCTTTTCCCATACATTCCAAGTGACATTTCATGCGACCTTTCCAGAGAGTGAAGTTGGTTCCATCGAACTTCGGACTATCCTTCTTGTATGACGACATCCTAGATCTCCTCAAGCGGTTAAGCTCCTTTCAGAGGAACCTAGCTTTGATACCAATTGTTGGATCTAGGGCATACAACTGAGAGGGGGGGTGAATCAGTTGTATAAAAACCTGCTCTACTTTAAACACTTGATTCTTCTTTGTTAGTTAACAGCATATCAATTAATCATCCATGAAAGCATAATGCACAAACACAAGAGCAAATAAACATCAACACATTGAACACCAAGATTTTGATGTGGAAAACCTGGTTAAGGGAAAAACCACGGGGTGATTAACCCAAGGATTATTCTCTGTTAGAAGAATAAGAAAAAGAATGGCACTTGCCAATTAGGGCTCACTGCCTGAGCACACTGCTCACAAAGAGGCCCACTACCTACAAGGAGACACACTGTCTACAAAGTGATAAGAATCACAGTCTTGAACTGGAGAATGACATCTCTACCATGTCTAGATCAGTTCCATTTAAGCCCAAAAACCCCTGCTCTGCCTTTCGCACTTCTCTTCACTATACCATGCTCATCCACACAATCCACACATCGAAATGAACTCGCAAACCTTTATTTATACAAGTCATCAACTTAGGAACAATCATCTAAGTTGGCAAACAACCATAAGAATATCTGCAAGATAAATAACACATCTGGTCGGCCACCACAAGAACTTTTGCAGGATGAACAACTCATCCGGTCAAGAACTTCATCTGAAAGAATATCTTCAATTCTGGGCTCTACCATCAATGCGGATCAATAACACAACCTCAACATGATCCAAGGACCTTCACAAGCCTGCCTGAATGACCAGGTACATCCGCACTTCCTCTACTTATTGGAATCTCTTCTCTTCCTCATCTGAAACTTCAAGAATACAGTCTGTCGTCACTGTCACAATGGAAAAGGTACTTCCGGACCTCAAAATCATACACAACTCAAGATGACACATCACAAGGACATCCCAAACACTTCTTCCAATCCGCAGATTAGGATTATAGAATTCTGGACCTCACTGGACCTTTCTGTGATCCTCTGTCACCTCTGAACACTTGCCAGAACCGGTTCCACACCAACAGCCACAACTCCTTCAGATTTTCATGCAGACCTTTGAAATCTTAACTGAAACATCTCAAGACTCATATCTACAAACCCTTTAATCCGCATCCTCCGGTTCTCATCCTATATAGTACATTTGCCTTCTTCTTATCACTATTCTTCACTGTTCCTGACTGAGGCTAATTTTCTCAATATCCTCAGCACACTACTCATCCAATCCTTCTTGTCAATGCAATATGAGTATGTTGACATCAATGACAACACTGGTTCACCTCATACTTGCAACAGGCAGTGTGCCTCCTTGTGAGCAGTGTGCTCGGGTAGTGAGGCCTAATTGGCATGTGCCATGCATTTTTTTATTCTTCTAACAGAGAATAATCGTTGGGTTAATCACCCCGTGGTTTTTCCCTTAACCAAGTTTTCCACGTCAAAATCTTAGTGTCCAATGTGTTGATGTTTATTTGCTCCTATGTTTATGCATTATGCTTTCATGAATGGTTAACTGATATACTATTAACTAACAAAGAAGAATCAAATGTTTGAAGTAGAAGCAAGTTTTTATACAACTGATTCACCCCCCCTCTCAGTTGTGTGCCCTAGATCTAACAATTGGTATCAGAGCTAAGTTCCTTTGAAAGGAGCTTAACCGCTTGAGGGGATCCAAGATGTCGTCATACAAGAAGGACAGTCCAAAGTTTGATGGAACAAACTTCTCTCTCTAGAAAGGCCGCATGAAATGTCACTTGGAGTGTATGGGAAAAGCATACTTGTCCATGGTCACAAAAGCATATGTTCCTCCACAGGGTGGTCCGACAACTCTAAATGAAATCACAGATGCTGAAAACAATCTGTGGACCAAAGAGGCTCTTTTAAGCGCATTGACTGACTCAAAACTCTCAAATGTTATTGATCTACCAACTGCCTATGAGATCTGGGTTAAACTGGAACTTCTGCATGAAGGAGATGAGTTTGTTAAGAGTGCAAGGTTGCAAAGTCTCAAAGGAAAATTTGAAAGACTAAAGATGAGAGATGATGAAAATATCACTACTTTTATGCCAAGAGTAAATGAGCTGGTGTGTGGAATCATGAATGCTGGTGGAGTTTTGGATGAAAATGAGATTGTTTGCAAAATTCTCAGATCCCTTCCTGCTGCCTACAAGATCAAGGTTGCTTCCATTGATGAATTCAGAGCCCATACAACTGTCACAAGAGAGCAATTGGCTGGCAAACTGGCTGCATTTGAAATGACCGAGTTTGGAGATGATCCCCCTGTTGGGACCCAAAATTTTGCAAAAAATTTTAGGTCCCTGTGTTAGAAAATTCAATTTTCAAACTTAGAAATGTACCTTGAAAAGGAAAGACCCAAGATGTTATCCGATGTCTATTTTATCAAATCTAATGCATCAGTAACATTTGATACGTGCATTCTACAAATGAGCCCACTATGAAATAGCTAAAAGTGCATGGAGATTTTTCATCAATCCATATCATTCTTTCCTACAGTGTATTGAAAACATTGAAGGACATGACTATCAATCTCTTGTTCAAGCATGTTGACTCTAAAAGTGAACACATAGAGAGGTTTCCTGAAATTAAAAGTATGTATAGCGATTGCCAAATGCTAGAAGCTTAACCATTTGGCATTGATAACACATGTAATGGTTAGCCGCCTATTCCCTTGAAGAGTCAAATGCCTGCCTCAGATATGAGCAAAGTTGTGCAACTTCAAGTGATTATTGAGTTCAAGTCAGCATTGATTGAATTATCCTTTGATGATGGGGGTCAAATCTCCTAGGAAAATCTCACATTGCATGCTTAGATTGAAAGCTTGAATATTAAGGAACATCAAGGTGCAACTTTGAGATTGGTATAGAAAAGATAAATATAGATGGCCTTAATTTATCAGGGAATCCAAGATTTAGTATACTACATATGAAGAAATTTGAATTAACTTGATCAACTGCTCATGAGATTTCAAGAAAAATTAAAAGGTGAAAAGTCCTACCATTGGCCCAAGAAATTTGAGTTGGCATTGAATTATTTTCGAAATTGGGAGACTCAATTTACTTTCAAGAAAAAGGGGAATATCCTAGTTTATATATATTATTCAGTTTATATCGAGTACCCTAAATTGGGATATGGCATGACTTGCTACCAAGCAAATAGTTAATTCATTGTCTTCGTGGGATCCATACCTTCATATCTCATTGGAATTCTCCAAATTAAACGATTTGGAAGAAAATAACATCGAACCTACTCTAAACATATGAATCCAATTTTGGACACACCTGAATAGTGCCAAGGCTACCTTAAATGATGAGAAATTACAACTTGTGATTGTTAAAGTAGATGATGTTTAAAAATAACCATTGTGAAGCATAATGAGCAATCCACAATTTCCAATCAACGCACATTACTGGAAAGAGAAAATCAATATATTTTTGATATCAATCCAGTTGTGAAAAGAACAAAAGAGTATGGTGTGTGCACAAGAAGTTTTCTGCATAGAAAAAGAATAGATGCTCCTGTACCGGATTATGATGAGATGGCTACACAATTTCAACATGAGGAGATGGGCATTATAGATAACTTTACACCACCTACATTCACCAGGAATTGTCCTAAGATCCAATCCACAGAAACAATGAGCAATCCACAAAGTCAAAGCAGCACAAAAACTATTAAACATTTAGACCACAACTTTCCTACTGATAGCAGTTCTATTATAACAATAGAAGATTCACAAACTAGTGGATCAGATGCTACAGAAGATGATACTGAGATTTCTGCAGATGTTAACTACCTTAAGTCTTTTGGTGGTGTAAAGTCCCCAGGTGGTGTGCATGGACATAAGTTGTTAGACTTTTCATCTATGCATGAAGAAATCCATAATAAAGCCTTTAAATTGGAATCTGAAGGCACACAAGCTAAAGGAAAAGACAACAACAATCATGATCTTTTTTCTGCTACATCAACCTCAAGTAGCATGGTAACCTCACAGAATGAAGATACATTTGGGATATCCGAGGAACGTATTTGAATGCCAAAAATTCTCTCAGATTGTACGAAGCGTCATCTAAATCTCATGATCTTTCCACTTCAATCCAGCTCGAGGATAATGGAGGATCGTCATTCATGGAATACCAAAGCGTATTTTCATTTCTCTGAAATGATTATGCGTGTCCAGGGTTCATACATGAACATTTTATGTCTACAGTCTAAAAGGACTATTATGATCTATCAGATCATTGCAGTTTTTGTTGTAGATTGTCATAGATAGTGAGTCAGGAATTACTGTATTGTATGGCCGAGGCCACTCATCTTTTATTTGACACTAATATTGTTGAAGGACAGCCACTTCAAAAGCAAGAATTACAACTAGATTACATATCTTTACTCTCAAGTTTTGGCATAGATGATATTTTACTTATACGGAAGGTTACTACATTGTTTGATAGTGGTGTAGAGTGCAGGGAAGCATTGGATGCTGTTATTGATTGCTGTGCAGCACTTCAAAATATACGGCAAGCTGTTTTTCATTATAGGAAGATGTTCAATCAACAATACATGGAGCCTAGAGAGAGACGTGTTGCGCTAAACCGTGGTGCTGAATATTTGGAGCAATACTTTATGTTAATTACGATTGCATCAGGTATTCGAAGTGATTGCCAGTATACTTTTTGAATTAGATGTTTTACTCAGTTTTTCTGATCTTGCTGTGAGCTGTCCGACACCATATGTGAGGCCAGATATCACTTCACCGGAGGAAAGGGATATTATACTTAAAGGGAGCAGGCATCCTTGTGTTGAAGCTCAAGATGGTGTAAATTTCATACCGAATGATTGCTGTCTTGTGAGGGGTAAAAAGCTAGTTCCAAATCATCACTGGACCAAACATGGGAGGCAATTGTCAACTTTGAGGTGTGTCTACATTCATGTCAGAAATGTTGGAGACTGCAGCTATTTTAAAGGGATCAACTCACATGTCATTGATAATAATTGATGAACTTGGACGTGGCACATCAACATATGATGGATTTGGCTTGGCTGGGGCAATCTGTGAGTACTTAGTTGAAGTGACATGAGCTCCCACACTCTTTGCAACTCACTTTCATGAGCTTACAGCCCTGGCTCATTCAGAAGGAGCACCTGTTCATGGGCCTCCTAAGGGTCTGCCTGTGGGCATAGCAAATTATCATGTTAGTGCACATATTGATGAAAGTACACAGAAGTTGACTATGATCTACAAGGTAGAGGAAGGACCGTGTGACCAGAGTTTTGGGATTCACATTGCTGAATTTGCCAAGTTTCCTGAAAGTGTTGTTGCTCTTGCTCGGGAGAAAGCTGCTGAGCTAGAAGATTTTTCTCCTGTTTCTGGAAATGTGGATGATCTAAAGTGGAGAGGTGAGGGCAATGGCAGAATCAGCTGAAGAAGAATATCAACAATACTCAGAACAGCCAACAATGTCTCCACACTATTCAGATATAGCCCTACAAACAATAATTCATGAGGACAACTGCATATTTTAAAAGGCAATCAACGAGCACATGTAGCATACAATAAAGCCAGTTCCACTGTAAATTTTATTTCAGATGAGCATTAACCTTGTCTTAGTTCATTTTTAGCTGTGTGTACTGCCGTTGATCACATATGATGTTCCTAAACTGTCATATACCATCATGGGTAAGACCAGGGCAAATGACGATAGAAAATTATGTGTATAAATGAAAACAATAATGAACTGCTTATGAAATATAGAAATGACTTTCAGCTTTGTCTTTGAACACATAGAAACAACATAGACGAGTCATATGCACTAAACAGGATGCCTTGTTTTATATAGGTAATACCAGATCAGTGATTTCCCCTCATATTACAATGGTCGACTTCATTGCCCCACAAATACAAAAGAAATCATCAGTTGAATCATCATTTCAATGCATCAATTGTCAAAACTAAACATACAAAAGTTGATAAAAATTTCACCGAGGGGCATAATGAATCTACAAAGTATATATTTTTCAATGGCGGGGTGAAATATTTTCGAAGCAATTAACCATGGATATTTTTTACCTAAAATATATCAAGAGAGATTTTATTTAAGAATATCTTTACTCAGAGTAAAACATTTTTCAGAGGAACTGATCAAAAAAATAAATAATTGCTCTTACTCGAAAATATTTTTATTGTGTGGAAATAAAAATCTGGGAACACATATTTACCCAACAGGTTAAAATGGGAATTATTTTTACCCAAACAAATTCTTCTTATTGGACAAAGGTAAAACATGTTGAGAAGTATAATTGGAAAGATGGATTAAAGTATTAAGAAGTACTTTATTTTTTGCTGGGTTAATTAATTTTATCCACAAAAAATAATTAAACAAAAAGGCTGCAACCAAAATGTCACATGAAGAGGCTAGAATAAAAAGGGGGATGTTAAAGTATTGAGGAATATTTTATTTCGTGACGGAAAAAGATTGATATTAAAATTAATCAAACCAAAAGTCATGCCAAAGGACCTTTTAAATTATTGCATCCCTAAAAGGAAATATGGAAGCGATTTATTATTAATTATTTGGATATGATAAAGTGACATTTGACGAATGAAATGTATTGTCACGGCGATAAAACCTTAAATACATGGCAGTAGGCAAATGTACAATGGAAATAAGGAAACCATACCTCACGACACAGGTCCTAAGGTTCTGCAAATTATATGATTATATAATGTTTATCTGATAATTAATTTGTTTTCTTTGTAGGATTAGGGTTGTATTAAATGCAAATCAAGCGGCTCTCAACGGGGAAGATTATACATTTTATTCCAACCTTAGATGATTGTGAATGTTTCAAATCAAATTATTTAAATTTATGTAATTAATGATGTCAGTTCTCATGGTTAGGTTTAATCAGTTATCAACCGTCATGATTTTTGTAACAGGTCTGAGGCTTGTTGCATCTCTTTAAATAGAGATCCTAGGACCCGGATGAAAAAGTTAGAATTAGGTTAGAAGAATGAGGTTAGAGTTAGATTAGAAAGAGGGATTTTTATAAAAACACATTTGAAATATTTTAGGGTTAGATTAGGTTAGATTTATTCAATCTGATGCAAAATTTGATCCTTCTATGCAAATTTCATTCTGAGAAAGACTATGGTGCATGATACATTCTGAGGCAGCAGTCGAGGATTCAAATTTGAAATACATTGTGACAGTATCATCTGTTTGTTGTTTAAATTCAATCAATTTAATTATCTCCATATCATTCATTTTTAGATTATTCAATTTGAATGTGTTAAGGATATGTTCAAATTGTCTGATTACAGTTGCTATTTCAGTATATTTGATTTGATTGGTTTCTCAAGTAGAATTAAATCCTTTCTCATCAATTATAGTAATCTTAGAATGTTGAATGGATTATTAAATACGATTAATTGATTAGGGTTATTAATTTGTCTCCAGAGTTGATCTAATTTGTTAATTTGCAAATTTAAATTGGTTCTTTCCGAAAAGATTAAAATCCTTTTTAATGTTTTGCATTTAATACAATTATGTCCTTTGGATTATTAAGAATGAATTAATGATTTCTTCCTTGCATGTTTGTACAAGTTGCAAACAATTATATGTGCCAATCAAATCGAGTTATTACCTGATACAAGTTATTTGTTTTTGATATCTTGACTCTGTTGCCCGAATGGACAAAGCACCAGTCTAACTATTGATTCATCTTATAATTAAAATCTTTACATTGTTTTATTGCTATAGTTTAGATTCATTTCATGTTATTTGTTGTTTATTTCTGTTAGAATTTAGATTAAATCATTTGCTTTCTTTAGAAATAGTTTACAATATTTCATCTGATTTACAAGCATGCCATTGTAATTGGATAAACTAGCAGCAAACCAACATAGATTTAATCCTACAACCTACTTTGATAATCAAAGGTTTACCTGCCTAGGTTGTAGCAGGACCTAAAGCGCAGGGAGAAGTTGATCGTTAAGTTCAAACTCCAGTCATTGGCTCAAAAACGTTGTAGATTTGACCATAGGGCTTGGCATCCCCTTAGAATCCACAACCTGCATTTTTTAGACCCAACACACCCCAAGACTGAATCTACATTAAAAGCCAGTGCCTATGTGAAAGGCAAACAAAGATTTGATTTGGGAGAAAACTCTTCAAGGAAGCTATCATGGTATGGTCAAGCAAGGAAAGACATGGAAGAGGAAGAAGAAGAAATAGCTCATCTTGAAGCCCTCATTGCAAAGAGATTGCCAAGAGGATCCGGTAAGTATGAAGGAAAGTTACCTTTTAAGTGCTTCAATTGTAATAAGATTGGTCATTTTGCTTCAAGATGTCCGGAAAGATCTGCAAGGTCAAACTCTAATAGACAAAGGTTCCAAAAGAACTGTTATTATGTTCATGAAGAAGCTGATAATGAAGGAGTAACAGATGATGAATCAGAGATAGGAGACAAATCCGGAAATGAATGGGTGTTTATTGCCATCAAAGAAGAACAACCAATATCCTCTGAATCTGTCAATCATAAGGTTGTAGAAAGAGCTTTGGCTGCCCAAGTTGAAGAAAAGGATGATTGGGTTATTGATAGTGGATGCTCTCACCATATGACAGGTGATAAGAACAAGTTCTTAGATTTGGAAAGGTATGAAGGAGGAATGGTAAAGTTTGGTGACAATTCTACAGGTAGAATCAGAGGTAGGGGAACTATTTCTTTTGATCAAAAGAGCAAAACTGGTAATGTACTGTATGTTGAAGGATTGAAGCATAATCTTCTCAGCGTTGGACAGTTAGTAGACAAAGGTTATGATCTCCAGTTCAAAAATGGAAGATGCAGGATCTTTGAAAGCTCCGGAACTAAGATTGCATCCGGTACTCAAACAAAAGGTAATATCTTCCATCTGGTTGGTTCCAATAAAATTTGTTTGTTTGTTCAAGTGGATCAGAGTTGGTTATGGCATAGAAGGATGTGTCATGTAAATTTCAATAACATCATCAAAATAAGAAATACTCAGGCTGTAAGAGATCTTCCAAAGTTGGTGAAACCTACAAATAGTTTGTGCAAAGAGTGTCAGCTAGGTAAACAGAGCAGAGTCTCTTTCAAAAGCAAGGATCAGTCCTCTACCGGATTATTGGAATTAGTTCATATTGATCTATGTGGTCCGACAAGAATCAAGAGTATGCAAGGTGATAGATATTTCATGTTACTGATTGATGACCATTCCTAGATGATGTGGGTTACCTTTCTAAGAGAGAAATTAGAAGCCTTTGAGAAGTTCAAAATCTTCAAGGCTATTGTAGAGAATCAAACCGGATTGAAACTAAAGTGTCCAAGGTCTGATAGAGGTGGTGAATTCACATCCGGTGAATTCATAGACTTTTGTGAGAAGCATGGCATAAAGAGATAGTTGTTTGCTCCTAGGACTCCATAGCAGAATGGAGTAGTTGAGAGAAAGAACCGGACCATCCAGGAAGCTTCCAGGACAATGATGATGGAAGCAAATATTCCTCAGATGTTTTGGAGAGAAGCTGTCAGCACTGCAGTCTACACTCTCAACCGAGTTAAAATCAGAAGCAATACCGATAAGACTCCTTATGAACTTGGTTTGGTATAACTCCTACTGTGAGATATTTTAGAGTATTTGGTAGCAAGTGTTACATCAAAGAGATGAAGATCTAGGAAAGTTTGATGCTAGAAGTGATGAAAGAATTTTCTTGGGATACTCCACTCAAAGCAAAGCATACTAGTGCAATAATAAGAGAATGAGAAAGATGATAGAAAGTACAAATGTGAAGGTTGATGAAGGAATTGAGAAGCCCTCAAGGTTTTATGAATATGATGAAGATGATCAGGATGGTGTTCTGGTTCAAGGAACTCAATCCCTTCCTGAAAGTTAGATTCAGACTGATCCGATAAATCAGGAAGAAGAGGTTTGTCTGAATGAACCTGATCAAGAAATAGCAGTGCAAGAGACTCCCAAAGTTCCAAGGTATGTAACTCTAAATCACTCTGAAGATTAGATCATAGGTGATAAAAGCAAAGGGGTACAAACAAGGAGAAGAATTGCTCAAAATTCAAATGAATACTATCTGATTTCAAAGATTGAACCTAAGACAATAAATGAAGCTTGCAATGATGAAAACTGGACCAAAGCAATGGAGGAAGAGTTGATGCAAATTGAGAAAAATCACACTTGGGATCTTTTTCCCAGACCTAGAAACAAGAATGTGATTGGAACCAAATGGGTCTTCCGGAACAAACTAAATGAAGTTGGTGAAGTAATCAGAAACAAAGCCAGACTGGTCTGCAAAGGCTACTCTCAAATAGAAGGAATTGATTTTGAAGAAACCTTTGCTCCGGTGGCAAGAATTGAAGCAGTTAGATTATTTCTTGCATATGCTACCTTCAAAGACTTCAAGGTATATCAGATGGATGTCAAGTCTGCCTTCCTAAATGGTGATTTGGAAGAAGAAGTATACATTGAACAACCGGATGGATTTCAATTGTTTGATCATGATGATATGGTCTACAAGTTGAAGAAAGCACTATATGGACTGAAGCAAGCTCCAAGAGCATGGTATGAAAGATTGGATAAGCATCTTGTGTAGATTGGTTTCAACAAAGGTACTGCTGACAGTAATGTATATTTCCAAATAGATAATGAAAACATCTTGATTGTTGAAGTATTTGTTGATGATATCATTTTTGGAGGAAGAGACAGTATGTGTAAAACCTTTGCAAATCAAATGAAAAGTGAGTTTGAAATGTCAATGCTTGGTGAAATGAATTTCTTCTTGGGTCTGCAAATTACTCAGACAAAGAAAGGTATCTTTATCTCTCAAACCAAATATGTGAAAGAATTGTTGAGGAAATTTGGAATGGAAGATTCAAAGCCAATGAACACTCCTATGGCAACCAGATGTAAGTTGAGCAAAGATGATGATTCTCCTAAAATAGATCAGATAAAGTACATATCAATGATTGGAGGTTTATTGTGTCTCACTCAGACTAGACCAGATATAATGCAGGCTATTGGTCTTGTGGCAAGATTCCAGGTTGATCCTAGAGAATCTCATGTTATGGCAATCAAAAGAATTTTTAGGTACTTGAAAGGAACAGTTGAGTATGGTCTATGGTATCCTAGAGATCAGGATTTTTCTCTTCATGCATATACAGATGCAGATTGGGTAGGAGATGTGGATGATAGGAAGAGTACAAGTGGAGGAGCTTTCTTTTTGGGAAAAAGATTGGTTTCTTGGCTAAGCAAAAAACAAGAAGCAATATCACTATCTACAACAGAAGCAGAATACATTGCAGCAGCAGATAGTTGCACTCAACTTCTGTGGATGAAGCAAATGCTAAGAGACATTAAAGTAGAATATGAGGAGCCTATCACAATTTTCTGTGATATTTCAAGTGCAATAAATATTTCTAAGAATCCTGTGTTGCATTCTAAGACCAAGCACATATCTATCAAGTTTCACTTTCTGAGAGAACAAGTGAACAAGGATGAAGTCAGACTGGAGTATGTACCCTCCAAGGATCAGATTGTAGATATTTTTACTAAACCTCTTCCCAAGGACTCTTTTGAGTATCTCCAAGAGAAGTTAGGGGTCATGGCCCCTCCGGTGATGAACTAGGATGCACTGATGTGCATCAGTCTGGTGGATATCACAGTCATATCTTGTGATTCGGATTGATGATGGGGAGCTGCTACTAAGGGAGAGCAGCTGGTATGATTCTAATGTATTAGAATTGCAAGTATGAGCCCTTTGCCATTGATGTCAAAGGGGGAGAGAAGACATGTGAAAAAAAAGTGGTTGATGATCAAAGGGGGAGTAGTAAAGGAAGAGAAGACATGTGAAGAGTTGTTGTTGATAGGGGGAGCTGTGACAGAAAGGAGAAGTTCTTGTCTTGATGGTTTTTCACATCATATGTTGCCATCAATGACAAAGGGGGAGATTGTTGCAAGTATGAGGTTAACCAATGTTGTCATTGATGTTAACATACTCATATTGCATTGATAAGAAGGATTGGATGAGCTGTGTGCTGAGGATATTGAGAAAATTAGTCTCAATCAGGAATAGTGAAGAACAGTGATGAGAAGAAGGCAAAAGTACTTAATTGGTTGAGGATCAGAGGATGCGGATTAAAGGGTTTGCAGATATGAGTCTTGAGATGTTCTAGTTAAGATTTTAGAGGTCTGCATGAAGATATGAAGAAGTTGTGATCGATCAAGTAGAACTAGTTCCGAGAGATACTCTGAAGTGACAGAGTGTTACAAAAAGGTCCAGTGAGATCTGGAAATGCATTTTCAGATTCTACGGATTGGAAGGAGTGCTTGGGATGTCCTTGTGATGTCTCATCTTAGTTTGTATGTAGTTTGGAGGTCCGGAAGAACCTGTTTCAGTTTGATAGTCGCAATAGACTGTGTTCTTGAAGTTCCAGATGAAGAGGAGAAGAGATTCCTGTAGGAAGAGGAAGTGCGGATGTACCTGGTCATTCAGGCAAGCTTGTGAAGGTTCTTGGATCATGTTGAGGTTGTGTTGTCAGTTCGTATGAGTGTTAGAGCATGGAATTGAAGATATTCTTTCAGATGAAGATGTTCTTATTCAGACTGGCCGACCGGATGAGTTATTCATCTTGTGAATGTTCTTGTGGATGATTGTCGACTTGCGAATGTTCTTGTGGATGATTGCCAACTTAGATGATAGTTCCCAAGTTGATGCCTTGTATAAATAAAGGTTTGTGAGTTCATTTCATAGTGTGTTGTGGAGTGGATGAGTGCAGTATAGCAAAAGAGCGAAGGGCAGAGCAGAAGTATCTCAGGCTTAAATGGAACTGATCTAGACATGGTAAAGATGTCAATCTCCAGTTCAAGTTTGTAAAACTTATCATCTTGTAGATAGTGTGTCTCTTGTAGGCAGTGTGCCTCCTTGTGAGCAGTGTGCTCAGGTAGTGAGCCCTAATTGGCATGTGCCATTCATTTTTTTATTCTTCTAATAGAGAATAATCTTTGGGTTAATCACCCCATGGTTTTTCCCTTAACCAAGTTTTCCACATCAAAATCTTGGTGTCTAATGTGTTGATGTTTGTCTGCTCCTGTGTTTATGCATTATGCTTTCATGAATGGTTAACTGATATTCTATTAACTAACAAAGAAGAATCAAGTGTTTGAAGTAGAAGCAAGTTTTTATACAACTGATTCACCCCCCTCTCAATTGTGTGCCCTAGATCTAACAGGTTGCTCTATGAATTTCTACTTCAATGTATCAAAGCTCTTGGCTACTCTTGTAGTCCATCTAATCTTTTTTTTATCCCCTCTAATTGTCTTCGTTAGGGGTGTACAAATGGTACTAAAATTTCTGATAAATTTTCTATAAAAACTTGCCAAACCATGAAAAGATTGTACCTATGTAGCACTCTTTGGCATAGGCCATTCAATGATAGCTCTTACTTTTTCTGGGTCCATCTTAAGACCTTCCTCTAAGACAACAAATCTAATTTATACCAACTCCTTTACAAAACTACATTTCTTCAAATTAATCAACAACTTTTCCTCCCTCAGCGTCTCTAAATCTCTTTTGATATGCCTCAAATGCTCCTCCCAAGTCTTACTAAAAATCAAAATGTCATCTAAATAAATAATAACAAAATTTCCCAAAAACTCTTTCAATACCTCATTCATGAGCCACATGAATGTGCTTGGTGCATTGGTTAGCCCAAATGGCATGAATAACCACTCATACAAACCTTCCTTTGTCTTGAAAGCTATCTTCCATTCATCTCCTTCTTTGATTCAGATATGGTGATACCCACTCTTCAGATCAATCTTTGTAAAGTACTTGGCTCCACTCAAACAATCCATTATGTCATCCATTCTTGGCAATGGAAATCTATACTTGATCGTGATCTTTTTGATGGCTCAGGAATCTGTACACATTCTCCTCTCTCCATCTTTCTTTAGTGCTAGTATTGCAGGTACTACACATGGACTTAGGCTCTCTCTTGTCAGTCCCTTCCTTAACAACTCATGAACTTGTCTATTTAGCTCTTCATTCTCTGCAAGAGTCATTTTGTGGGTTTCCTTATTAGGTAAACTAGCTCCTGGTATCAAATCCATTTGATGACTTATCTTCCTCACTAGTGGTAAACTTTTCAGTACATTATCAGAGACAATATCTTGAAATTCTTCCAACAGATCTAAGACTTCTGCCAGTACATCTTCACATTTCTCTTGACTGATCTTAGGAATCAATGCAAAGCAATGATGCTCATGCTTCATACCCTCCAAAAAGTTTCTACCATCTACCAAGCAAATTCTGGCAGTACTACATACATTTTCTTCCACCTCCTTTAAGGGATTCAACTTATGACAAACTCCATCCTTTGTTAGGGAATATGTGTTTGCAGGGCTATCATGGACAACACACCTATCATACTGCCATGGCCTTCCCAATAGCATATGACATATATCCATCGGTATGATGTCACACAACACCTCATCATGGTAGTTGCCAATCTTGAACTTGACTAAACACTGCTCATTGACCAAAGCTCTATGGTCCTTTTGCAACCATGCAATCTGATATGGATGTGGATATTTTCTTCTTGTCAACTTCAAATTGTTAACCATCTCCTCTGAAACAAGATTTTTAGTGCTTCCATTGTCAATAATAACATCACAACACTTACCTTCACACTTGCACCTTGTGTGGAATAAACTCTTCCTCTGATCTGGGTCTTTCTCCTCATTCAACAAGGTTCTTCTGATAACTAGGGTTTCTCCCCTTTCAGCATCTTCAGAATACTCAGACTGTGCATGTCCATCTACATGTGCAACTCATGCATTACCTTTAGGTCTTTTGTTTGTCCTTCCTTGATGTTGTGGGAAATCATATGCTCGATGTCCTTCTTCTCCACATTGGAAACAGATTCCTCTGAAACCTCCTCTTCCAGGTCCTTGCCCAGGTCTTCCTCTTCCTCTTCCTCTTTTCTCACCATTGTTTTAGTCACAAGGGCGGTAGGTATTATCTCCTCCCTGATTTTGACTGGTGCCAGCTTCTTCATTTTTCTTTTGATCTTCATTATGGCCTCAATAGGATCTTCCACCAGTTCTTCTTCCTTGACCTCTTCCTCTTTTCTTGCTTTCAAATCTTTTATTCAACTTCTCTTCCACCTTCAGGGAAAATTGGTATGCATCTTCTATGGTGGTCATTCTGACCAAGCTCATCTCCTCTTGAATACTTGGCCTTAACCCATTAATGTAATGATCTACCTTCTCCTTGTTGGCCTTTGCATGGCCTGTCCTGATAGTAATCTTATAAAACTCTTTTGTATACTCCTTGATAGACTTGTTACCTTGCTTCAATCCTTGTTGCTTCTTTAGCAACTCCATCTCATAGTCCACAGGAATGAGCTATTTCTTTAGTTTCTCCACCATCCGGTCCCATCTAGTAATCTTTCCTTTTCCTCTTCTATTTCTCTCCAACTGGACCTCCTTTCACCAAATACTAGCATGGCCCTTCAACCTTGTTTTTGCAAACTTGACCCAATCTAGATCCTCCACATCTTCATACTCAAAATATTCTTCCATATCATTGATCCAATCAATAAGCTATTCCACATTCAAATCTCCATAATAGGTAGAAACTTTGATCTTGGGCCTCTTTCTGATCTTTGAAATGGCCCTCAACAACCTAAATTGTGCAGAATCTCCTGCAACTTCTTGTTCTTCCTTAGATCTTCTTGAGCTTCATCCTCACTTTCTTCTCTTGTTCTTAGCTCAAACCCTCTTCGTAGCTCCTCTTGTAATGCATTGATTTGCCTTTGTAGGGGTCTAAAACCCTCTTTTGTCAAAGCATTTCTCCCAACACAGTTTCTTTGTGGAGGCATTTTTATCTCTGCAACAAACCCATAACCTTAGGTCCTAGTGCAAACTGCCTCATGGTTGGCAATCTGTCTACACACTTAGGAACCCTCACTCTGATACCACTTGATGAAGGGGGTAAATCATAAAATAGACAAAAAAAGAAATTGCACACAAAAAATAAAATGTTAGTTTATTGATTTGGACAACTCATTACATCACAGAAGCTCAAATACAATCAGAGGATGAATCCTCCACAGGCTGCAACACATTACAGCTTCCTATCTCAAGACTCTAGAATCTTCTACCTTCTGTAACCCAAAATAAGCTAGGGTTTCTAATTTCCCACCTTTTCTTGACTCTACACTTTCCCCCTTATCTCTACTACTACCAAGGGGTTTTGAAAAATGGTTATAAATAGCCTTTTTGGCAGCCTCCAGCCTAATTTTGAAATTTGTATCTCCCTCCAAAAATAGGTCAACTTTCGGGAGCCATAAGTTTTGATCTAGGTGTTTGATTGACGAACTGTTTGAAGCGCTAAAAAACTCGCAAAGTGCTCTATGTGCTAAGAACTCACTCTACCAGTTTCACTCATTTTCAAGCCTGCACGGGACCCTTTAGTGCCTCAAACTTGACTTTGAATAATTTTTAGGGGTTTTTGGGAAATGAAAACTTTAATATCTTTCAGTTCACGAATGATCTTTGCCTAATTCCTTCTCCAAAGGTCTTATTTTTCATTTACGAAGCTTCCTATAAATTTTTGCTTCAATCCATGCCCAAATGTCAACTTTCCAAAAATAGCAGTTTGGAAAAACTAAAAGTTCTACATCATTATTCAAGCGATTATGGAACCAGAACTACTAATTATGAAAAGAAATGAAAACAACATTAATGATTTTGAATCAACATTTATTTTTGGGTGATGCAAGATTGCCCTTACACCACTTGATGCTCCTGCATCAGATTAACTAGGGTTTGAGTTTAGTCAAGACAATTTATGTCTAAAGATACTAGTCAAGCAAGTCAAACTATAAGATGTGGTAGTATTCAAGTCAAGTTAGAGGTGTGTGAACACATGACTACATTTATTGCAAACATCTATTTATAAAGAAAATTTGGTCAAAGTGATGCATTTGTCTCTGCATGCATTAATCAGTTCACTGTGTCTAGATTGCGTAACCTGTCAGAATGATTATACTTAGCTAGAAGATTGTCTAGAGTTGTTTGGTTGATTGAGTTACATAGGACAAAACACTAGGAATCATTTGGAAACTTGTTGGTTCCTTATGTCTATACTCTTTGTGAAGGGTAGGGCCACTTCAAGATGGAAGATGAGTGGGGGAGCGCTAGTCTGTGGTTGGAGGAAAAGCACTCAGGTGATGCTCTCCCTCTACAGCAGAAGACTTGCCGAGACTTGTGAGATAGATACTAGATTCTAGATGCAGTATATTTCATGTTATGACTTATGATTATCAAACTTATGTAAAATTATTCATATTGCTAGTGCAAATTATTTGTAAATGTACACTGAAATGATTTCACTATGATTTTATCTTGGAATATATTGAAATTTTAAGGTTGAAAGATATTAAGAAAAGATATACATTTAATTCTATATGATTATGCAAATTTGAAAAGAAAACAATTTTTTAAATTTTTTTCTCACTCATGGTTAAACATGTTCTTTTACTTTCTTAGTAAATTTTTAGAGTAATTCCAAGTTGTATAAGTTGGTCTATTACATATGGTATCAGAGCTACCAAGTTCAACACATGGACCTAGGAGCTCACTACAAGAATACTTGTCAACATTTAGCAGATTGACAAATGTTTGAAAATTGGTTTTATGCTAGAATGGCGTGGAGAAGAACCAAGAAAATTGTTGGGAAGTCTATCCCCCAAAACTTACTCAAGATAGTGGTTAAGAAAGAACCAACTGAGGAGGTAAAACTCCAAGTGCATCACTGGTAGACTCTAAAACTTTTGCTAAATCTCTTAAGTATATTCGACTAGAAAATAAACAATGCAAAAGACTGGCTAAGAAACCCATTGTTCCTACTCATGTAGTTAAATCGAGCAAACCATCTGCTAGTCGTGACATGTCATTTGGGTGTCATTGTGATGCCCCTACTTTAGGAAAAGAGGTGTTGGAGGAGTACCTGCATGTACATCCACCCTCTAAGTTTGTTTTACTAGATTCTTATGGGGAAGAGGAACCTGAGGAATCTCATTTAACTAACAGTGACATGTAGTCTTGTTGAGTTATCTATCTAAATAAGGATGTATTTATACCTAGAATAAACTATAATAAAGATGAGATTATTCTACACAAATCTAAGTATTATGAATAGATTTAATGATGAATTTTAAATTAATGAGATGCATTATTTCTAAATTCTAATTTATAACTTAATATGAATATCAAGTGTGATATAGAGTATCATCATGGTTTGAACTCAAATAAATCTTGGAGATAGTAAGGAAGAGTCAAATCCTTCCAAAAACCCAATGACTAAGTTGTATCAGATATCGACCATGCTGAATGAACCAAGGAAATGCTTGGAAACCTGGAACAAGAAGTTAGGGGCCAAGATAGGCCTGAAGGAGAAAAAGAGGACTCACATGTAGGGGATGATGATTATGTCCATGAACCCATTACTCATAGTGAATGAAGGGAGGATGTTGATAAGACTAAGTCTCAAGAAGAAAGGAGAAATAGACTTGCCTTAGAGTTGTCAAGAGTTATGAAGAAAGTGACACCACCCAAGTTTGATGGAACAATAAGTGGTGATGTTGTAGAAGCTCGGTTGATAAAGATGGAAAAGTATTTTGAGATCATAAACTACTCTGCGATAACCAAGGTAGTATGGGGTGCCTATCAGCTGGCAAGTGAATCATCCATGTGGTGGATGAACAAGAAAATGGAATTGGGGCTACTTGGGATCATTTTGTGGTCATATTTTGACAGAGATGGTTACCACATCTTTTCTTCAACCAAAAGCTAATAGATTTTTTAGAATCTGCGACAAGGAGAAATTTTAGCGGTTGAATATTGGGAAAAGTTCACCCATCTCCTAAGTATGTGCCACAATATTAGAAGGATGAAAGGTTCTGAATCAAAAAATTTCATCATGGGTCTAAATGCCCAGATAGGTGGAGAGGTGGATGTGCATGGTCCTACATCTATGGACCAAGTTTTTGAGAAGGCAATCAGACAAGAGCAAAAACTAAACTCAATTTCTCCTTATCGCGAGAAGAATTGCAAGAGGTTTAATAAGTCACAAGCTTCTCAACCTTTCAAGAAAAGGAGTGATAAACAAGATGTGAATAAGAAAAGTGACAAGGGATTCAAAAATAACAAGAATGGACCTAGAAATGAGAAGAAAACAATAGCAATTTTTGGAAGAATGATAATAATGCAAGAAAACCTACTAAAAAGCG
The DNA here is from genome assembly GCA_027924645.1 of Cunninghamia lanceolata. Lineage (NCBI taxonomy): Eukaryota > Viridiplantae > Streptophyta > Pinopsida > Cupressales > Cupressaceae > Cunninghamia > Cunninghamia lanceolata. The sequence continues at coordinate 8,592,755 of BSBN01000118.1, forward strand.
AGGACCTCCTGGAGGATGTTTCCCTTGTGGTAGAGAACATTACGCAAATCAATGTCCAACCAAGAACCAAGGAGTTTAACAGTGTAGTAATGCGTTACCTACCCAACAAGCGGCTTTTTAATAGAGGATCCATGCGGCATTAGACAATCACCAGGTGGAGTACCAGATTACTCCCATAGAGATGATAGGTACTTTGTTTAGAGTTCCTGTTTATATTTTAATTAATACTGGAGCAATTGAAAGTTTCATTTCTCCAAGAGTATTGAATAAATTTCCTAGAAGAGCTGGATATATGGTTAAACCCTGGTCAGTTGAATATGCTAACCAGACTAAATCTCAGGTGGAGCAATACATGTTTGAAGCCAAAATTGATCTTCCTAGTTTTTCAACTGAGGAGAATTCGTTTGTAGCCCCCTAGGTTCTTATGGTGATATCTTAGGAATAAATTAGTTATGGAGACATAAGGCCAATGTTGACTATTTTGCAAAAATAGTTGAGCATCTAGACGATGTAGGAAACAAAGTCTATCTGTACAGCACACAAAGAGAAATCAAGATCAAACCAATATCTGCTATGCAATTGAAGAAGGCTAGGTGAAAAGGATGTCAACTTTTTGTAGTCAAAATGGAACAAGTAGAAGAGGATCCTAGTAAACAAAAGGTGCCCTTAGAGAACTATCCTTTGCTTTAGGATTTTCAAGATGTCTTTCCAGATGAACTTCTCAGGTTAACTTCGAAGAGAGATTTTGATTTCTCTATATATATAATACTTGGATCTGAGCTGATATCAAAGGGACCATACCGTATGACTAATATGGAGTTGATGGAATTGAAAGCCCAGCTTCAAAAGCTGTTGGCTAAAGGGTTGATTAGACCTAGTGTTTCTCCTTATGGAGCACCTATGATCTTTGTCAAAAACAAGGATGGAACCTTTCATTTGTGTATAGACTATCGTATGCTCAACAAAGTAATGATAAAGAATAAGTATCCTCTACCACATATTATTGATCTTTTTTATCAAATACGAGGTCCAACAGTGTTCTCTAAGACTAATCTATGATCTGGACATCATCAACTAAGAATAAAAGATGAAGACATTCATAAAACAACTTTCAGAACAAGGTATGGACATTATGTGTTCACAGTTTTATCATTTGGACTTATGAATGCCCCTCCAGCATTCATGAATTTGATGAATAGTGTTTTCTGAGATTACTTGGATAAATTTGTTCTAGTGTTTCTAGATGACATTCTGATATATTCTAAGAATGAGGAAGAGCACTTGCAACACCTACAGTTAGTTCTGTAGCGGCTGAGGGAACATAAGTTGTATGAGAAGCTTTCTAAGTGTACTTTGTTTCCTAGAAAGAGATACAATATTTGGAGCATATAATATTAGTTGAAGGGATTTCAATAGATCTTACAAAGATCAAAGCTATATTTTAGTGGCCCGTGCCAAAGAATGTGAATGAAGTGTACAATTTCATGGGGTTAGCTGGATATTATAGGAAGTTTGTATTGAACTTTTCTAAGATTGCAAACCCAATCACTCCACTTCAAAGAAAGGGAAGGTGTTTTTACTGGTTAGCAAAATGTCAGGAGACATTTAATTAGTTAAAAGAGAGGTTGAAAATGACACCAATATTGAAAGTTCTTGATCCAGAAGCTCAATTTATTATAATCATTGATGCCTCAGGTGAAGGTTTAGGAGGAGTGCTTATGCAGAATGGGTGAGTGGTAGCCTATGAATCCAAAAAGTTGAGAGCATATGAGCAGAATTATGCCCCTCATGACTTAGAGTTAGTAGCAGTTATGCATGCTTTGCAAATATGGTGACACTATTTGCTAGGAAAGCCTTTTGAATTGAAGTCGGACCACCAAGGTCTTAAGTATATATTTTCCCAACCTCATCTGAATGTTTGACAAAGAATATGGTTGGAATTGATATCCGACTATGACTTTGAGATAAGTTATATCAAAGGTAAAGAGAACCAAGTAGTAGATGCTCTAAGTCAATAGAGGCATATTTGATCGATTGTCTCTATCCACTCAAACTTCAAGGATTTAGTGTTACAAAATTTTGCAAGTGATGAGTACTATGAGCAAGTTAAGAGGGATCTCTTAGTAAATCCTAAAGACTCAAGGTATGATGGGTTCTATTTTGAACCAAATGGGCTTTTAAGATATAGAGGAAGGATGCATGTTTTAAACTCTGTAGAATTAAGAAACCTTATGTGGAAGAAAGTTCATTCCACACCATATTCAGGTCACCTTGGAGTAACCAAACTCTTAGCCGATGTGAATCCTCTTTACTTATGGAAATGAATGAAAGATGACATTGCAAGATTTGTAGCAAGTTGCTTAGAGTGCTAGAGAGTCAAGGCTAAGCATCAGCATCCAGCAGGACTTTTGTATCCACATGATATTCCAGAGTGGAAGTGGTAGGTCATTAGTATGGACTTTGTGCAAGGTTTCCCAATGTCTCAAAATAGACATGATACTATTTTAGTGGTGGTGGACAAGCTCACCAAGCTATATCATTTTATACCGGGGAATCTAACGGATGGAGCACTAGTTTTAGCTCACAAGTTTGTGCAAGAAGTGTTTAGATTGCATGGAGTTCCTCAGAAAATTATCTCAGACAAAGATGCGTGCATGATGTCAAGATTTTGGTAAACTCTAATCTCAGTGCTAGGAAATCAACTCAATATAATCTCGGCTTATAACATTGAGATAGATGGTCTGACTGAGAGGGTAAATCAGGTTCTAGAATATTTATTGCAGATGTATTACATGGATCAACTTGATACAAGTGGGAAGAATGTCTATCACTTGTGGAGTTTGCATATAACAACTCCTATCATTCTATTATTAAGATGGCTCCATTTGAAGCATTGTACGAGAGAAGATGTTGAACTCCTATAAGATGGGATAAGCTAGAAGATACAATTAGCATTGGTCTAGAAATGTTATCAGAAATGGAAGAACAGATCAAGCTAACCAGAAATAGATTGGTGAAAGAAAATTGATGCAATAAGGGGTTGTTAGACCATTCAACAAACTCAATTTGGTGTAAATCAAACAACTTTCAAACCTCCAAGTATTAATCTTCTCATATTTCACATTCCAATCAGGGCTAGGCTAATAGGTCTGCTGACCCTATTTTTAGGCTTTTTATCACAAAACTTCCAAAACACTTCAGAAACTAATTAGATATTTAGATACCCATTTTGAAGTTACATGACATATTTCAAGCTCAACCTTAAATTCTTTGGATTGTGTGCCTCAAAAATGACCTTTTTCGTTGTCCTAAAAGGGCTAATTAGGCCTCTTTTCCAACGCATGTACCATCAAATCAACTTCAAAACATCAAATAACCCTGGACAATTTTGCATTAGGTTACAAAACTACCAAATCTTCAATCTTCATCAAAGAAACACTCACTAAGATAGTAAAACTTAAAACCCTTTCTCAAATGCTTGAAACAATGCACAAATAGTGAGGGTTTATTAGTTCAATGCTTTCCAACCATCAAAATACCTTGCCACAGCCTCAAAAAACTTACGATATGTCTACACAAGCATAATAAAACATCTCCATACCTTTACAAATGTTATTTCACCAAACCCTAACCTATAGGCATCACTCCTTGCTTAAAATATGAAGAAAAGAGTAGAAAATGGGGGTTTCTCAGGCATAACTTTCAGTATAGACTTCATATCAGAAAAAAAAAAAAAAAAAAAAAAAAAAAAAAAAAAAAAAAAAAAAAAAAAAAAAAAAAAAAAAACCATTTTTAAATACCCTTTTGGCCATTATATAACATACCTTGAAATGGGTTGGGGTTGTTTTGGACAGAAACCCTTAAAACCTGACTTCTTTGCTCATTGCTACCCTAGGTAAGTTCTAGACCTATTTGTAGTAAAATGGGCATAACTCCCTCAAAACACAATGAAATTGTGTACAACAAAAAGAATCAGAAAGTAGATTCCAATATATTTCATTTCTAGTTGGTCTCATGCCATGAAATAATTTTACAGGTCCACACCATTCGTCAGAAGAGAGAAAACTGTTTTTAAAAATGTAGAAAAACAAAGATAGTTTTATTGATTTCTCTTCATATTACAACTTCTCCTCCTTTCCTTGACCTCCCAAGGCATCTTTAAAGCATCCAAAACCATTTATCAACTCCTCCAACTAATTTTCAAATGAATAAACTCAACTAATCATCATTAGACCCTTATTATGCCAAGACTTGCAAAAGTTGCTTTGACAACATTTAAGCAACTTGACAACCTTTTGCAATTGACCTCTAAATCACCTCTAATGACTCTTCATTACATAAGTTATGGTCTATGATGACCTTATTTATATGACCAAAAGACTCAAATTGCATAAAAATTTCCTAGACTCCACTATTGATCATGTTGTCAAGACCTTCAAATGATCACATTTGCAATTGATGGTGTTGGTGCTCTTGCACCACAAATGATAAACAAAAATGTTACATTGATGCCAATCATACACCAATGCAATTCTCAGTTGGAGAAATTTTTTTTTTGAGGGTCAAACCTTAGAAGAGTTCCATAAAGTTTGGAAAGTCTTCAAAACTAGCTCCTTGATATGTAGGACCCTTCAAAGTTCTCGAAGTGATCAATTTGGTTGCCTACAAAATCACTCTACCACCAACTCTTGCTAGGATGTACAATGTTTTTCATGTTTCATATTTGAAAAAGTATATAACAAGTGATAATTAGATTCTTGATTGGAATGCTTTATAGCTACAAGACCCAGGAGTGGTCATGATTGAGCCTCTCAAGGTGTTTGAAGTTCGCAAGCTCCGCTTAGATAATAGAGGTTATACAGTGCAAGGTCTAGTGGGACCATTATGTAGAGGATAGTGCCACATGGGAAGATTATCATGATTTTTATTAGAGATTTCCTTATTTATTTTATGCTTTTGAAATTTGAACACAAACTTTATGATTATTATTTTATGATACACTGGATCATCAAGTACGATGAATCTTATGGGGTAAGATATATGTCACACCCCAAATTTTGACTATGACTTACATTTTACTTGCATGTAATTAGTAGTTAATTATGCATGAAATAATGATTTGACGTTATGTGAAAATGTCAGGATAAATCAATGATATCATGATTTTATGTTTATATGATTATAATTTAGACATGTGATTATAATATGTCATGATTATTTATTCATAAGGTTTATGAATTGACTAATGATGCACTAATCTCTGTTTGGTGATTACAAGTTGTAACTAGGAAATAGGGTTTCACCCTTTGAGAAATAGAGGGAGAGCATCATTAGAGTGAAGAGAATGGATGTATGGATAAGAATAAATTGTTTACCATCTAAGTCTCGTGCTTTCACAATTTGGTAAACCTTCGTTGATTATGGTAAGTTATGTTTGACCAATTGGTCTAAGTTTGGTTTTGACTAAACAAATTGTCGATTGTCAACTAGATTCATTAAGTTGAGGTTATTGTCAAAAACTAAGTCAAGTTAGAACTTGACCATCAATAAGGAAATGGTCGATAGTAATTATTTCTTTGTGTGATATGAATATAGATTATATTGCAAGAGAAAATAAATACTATAGTGAATATACTCTATTATCAGTAATTCCTGATTGGAATTCCATTATGTTAATTTATCTATTTTGACATTTCAACAATTTTGAAAGGGGGACAATACCTTGACCCCATTCTCAAATCATATCGTGTGTTAGAGACAACGTAAGTATATGTTGTATACACCTATATTTTGTTGTTAAATATATATTTGATATGAACTATTAGTTAAAATAATTGTTTGTAACTGATGAGCATTTTGTTTTAGGGAATGTGGTGTTAATTTCAAACTTAATGCAAAACCACCTCATGTGTTGTGTGGGCACTTAATTCCTTTCTTCCATGTTGGTTATGGAAAGAAAGCAAGAGTTTCAAATAGTTTAGGAGTGGTCTTTATAACTAGTAACTCCATCATTTCTACATGCCACCATGGAGTGTTAATAGGCATTGACGCAAGAAGAAAGTCTACGGTTATGGAGAGAAGCCTCTAATAATTACCACAAGATATGCACATGAGGGAGAGAGCTGAGTAGACACATAAAAAAAGGAAAAACATTAAGCTTCTTCTATGATTGAATATCGATAGAGAGAGAATATTGTAGCTTGTCATTGAAAGAAGGAAGGGGACTACTGAAGGACCATAAGCATCTGTTTACTCTTTTGAACTCAAAACAAGTTCAAATCTATTTCTAGAAAAATATAATAATAGACTTAAAATCTTGTTAATGAATTGGCTTTGTGTTTATGTTATTTTGAGGTCGATAATCTTGGTGAACTTCTATATTGGCATGAGACCGAATAGTCTATATATATCTGTGTATTTGATGAAGACTGGTTAGTTCTAAATCCTCTTAGTATTTGTTGAAAGTCATATCATTCTTGTATATAAAAACCTTCTATACCATTATATAGATTTATTTCTTATCAGCGACTTTGATTCTATATTCTCTTCTATGCCTATAGAAGGCCGAGATCTCGGTACACTACCTACACTATATGATTTAGTAAGATGATAATTGAAGGCCAAAAGGCCATGTAGCATTAAACTACAGAAGGCCAAAAGGCCATGTAGCTTGTGTTTAAACACCAAGTGTAGTTAGAGGAAATCGAGCAAAGGCCGGTAGTACTATATTCTTACACAGTCAAACAATGTCCAATCTTTATATGGGCCAAGCCGATGTATGAGATGATATCTCTGCAAGAATGTTGTGGTAAGGTTGAGATGTGTAGATATATAACCCATTAGAAAACCAACTCAACTGCTAGTTATATATATATATATATTGTAGACACCTAAAATTGGACTGCTTTGCAAACCAATTTTTTGTTCATCTGCACTAATCCATTCCCCCAATTTGCATATCCCTGGTGATCAATTAATTCACCTAATAATCCATTTAACCTTACAACCCTATCCTATTAATTGATTGAATATTCCTAATATTCATTTAATTGATTTATCCATTTCCCTAATCCCTGATTAATTAGATAAATCCTGATTATCTAATTAACCTAGACTTAAGTTAATTAAGATGCCACTTAATTAACCTTGTCCCCCACTCATCCACTTAATAAATTTAATATTCAGATGTCTCCCACTCACTGAATTTAATATTCAGATGTCTCCCACTCACGGAATTTTAAATTTAGATGTCTCCCACTATCCCCCACTCTTCCCAAAATAGGAATTTTTAATTCATCCACTAGGAATAAAAGATTCACTTTTATTCCTTGCCCTTGATCTTGTCAATTGAATCCTCACCCTCCATCCTCATCTCCAAAATTCTATAAATTGAGCCTCTCCCAAGCCATTTGGAGAGGCCCCTTCATGCATCAAACCTCTATCAGAATCATTCCCCAATCTCCTCATCCTACCAAACCTCTGCCAAAATCTTATCTCAATCTCTCAATCCCATCTAAATCCATCACCTAATCCCTAAACATTCATCTAAATTGTGTTGAAAAGCCTTGAGCAATCCACATCTGCACTCTAATCACGGGAACAATCTTGAGGAGCTATATGGTATATCTCCTTCCCGCATGGATTTGTGAGGTCTTATGAAGGTATAATCGTGTGTTGTTTGCAATTTAGATTTCACTGATTACATTGGCACGCCCGGTCTCGAATTTACTCGTCATTTTGTGAAGGTTTCTTGTTAAAATCTTTGTTTTTCTAACAATTTTTTGCAAGTTTGGTGAAGGAAGTGTTGCAGGTTTCATTTTGAGTAGAAACAGACATCATTTTTGTGCTCCAGAGGCTATTTTTGTGAATTTTGACAATAAACTTGCCTATGTTTTGTGAAAATTTTTTTGAAAAAATTTGAAATTTTTTTAGAGTACAATCCGTATGGTACGGATCCATACAGTATGGAACTGTACCCCTGAGCACTATTATGTGTTTGGTGTGTTTGCTGTGACTATGGGTTTTTTCTTTTTTCCAATTTTTTGCAGGTTTATGGTTTGTTTGCAGGTTTGGTTGAAAAACCCTAACAACTGCTTCCTCCGCCTGGTAGCCGCCACCGCCGCCGCTGGCGCACAAACACCCACCAGGTCAAAAACCTCGATCACCACCTCTGGTAAACCACCTACTAGCTCCCACCACCAGCTAAACACTCCCGTAGCCTCCATCTCTTGCACCCCCAACCACCGTCCTCAACCGTCGCTCGTCGCAACCCCAACTCCCCTCTTCTCCTGGCCCCACTCGCTCTCCACTTACCATCCCCTGACTACATACCCAACACCTCTCCGTGATGCCCTACCACCACCCGACCACCACTCCCTACACCCCTGTCGTAGCCTACACTCCACCTTTCTCGCGTCCTACACTCCTTACACCAAACTCTCTGCTCCCGCGCCGCCGGTTTCCCACCCTCCGCTCCCGCCTCCCGCAACACCTTTCCACCCCGCAGCCACCCTTCAACTTCCATCATTAATGCTGACCTCCCCTCCCATCCCTCAGTTCATCACACAAGCAGCAAAACCTAATGCCGACCAACAGCCCCAGCGTTTAGGGTTTCCACTCGCTCCACGGGGAAGGGGTTATAAACCCCTTCTCTAATTCTTTTTTATTTTTTGACCTAGAGCCTGGTCATATGGGCGACCAGGGGCTCGACTAAGGATCTAACTGCCAGTTTAAACCCCTAACCGCCGATGAGCACATAGTCATGTGACCACAGCTAACAGAACCGCTAGCAGTTAGTGTAATAGTCAAACCAACCTCTAATGCCTCCTACATGCCGAAATCAGCCGTTTTTTTCAAACTTTCATAACTTTCGCAGACTGAGGCAAAATCATGAAAACAAGGACTTTTCAAAAAGAGGACTCTAAGCACTTCGCAGTTGTGAGGTTTTTATCAGGTGATGGTACATTTTTCCTACCTTTTTGATCAGTCAAAGTCAAACTTGCATCTAAACTTCAAATCATCATATCTTTTGCGTTTTGGATCAAATTTTTGCAATTTTTTTTTTCAAATCACATAGAATCTCCTGATGAATCTATTTATGCACTTCTTTTATCTATATCTATTCATCTTTCATCAAATTTTATTAGGGACTGACAAGTTTTTGCAAGTTATCACCATCACTCGGCGGATACTAACAAAACTTTTCCAGGGTGGTTTGATGTTTAAGTTAGCAAACACTTTGATTTGGCAAGCTAAAATGAACTCTTTTGTATGTTAAATATTAGACACACATTTCAATTTGGTGCATTAAAATCAACAAATCAATCAAATCTTTGTGTGTGTGACAAACATTTAACATTGGTGTTCTTAAAATTAATCATTGCTTGCAACAAACAACTTTAGGCACATTTTCACTTTGGGCTTAAAATGAACATTAGCTCTTATTTGTCGTGTCTTGTGCACTTGCATGTTTGTGTTATCCCATAGTGTAGAATCAAAGTATCCTCTCCCCTTGCCTTCAAAAGGATCTTGGGTGAAGAGAAATGGTTCTATTCTATTTTTTTTAGGACGTGGGCTTGCCCTTGAGACACATCCATTCAGAGAACTTATTGGCGACCCCAAGCGGTACTTTCATCCAGTCTACCATATGTAAATTGAGGATAAGGTGAAAGCCAAGTCTAATCGGTATGAGTGCTTACCATTCGGTGCTAGCTTAAAAGGAAGTAGTACCCTTGAGGTATATTAAACTCCTAGTAGAGCTAGTCAAAACCTTAAGTGGTTTATTGGATGCTCGTAAGGTGCCGATCCCCTAGATGTTCCCCCACTACGAACCTTTGTTTTAGTGGCCCAAATCCCTAAGGTTGTACATGCTTGATTATCACATCTTTCATAAATCAAACCTTTGGCCATTGTGTTCTTGATTGTTTGTCTACTTGCCAAGAAAAATCAACTTCATCCAAACAATCCACATCATCATCATCCTCATAAGCAATCACTTGCCAATAAGGACTTAACATTTAACCACTTGTGTGACATCATGTTAAACTTAGAGGACCTCCAAAAGCTCCTTCATATGCTTCACCACATGCATGCAAGCCAATCCCCTTTAGAGCAGTGAACCTTTCAAAGCATTCAAAAATTGATTCACACATGTCGAACAAGCCAATCCTCACACATACAATACCTCTTGGATGAAATCCAACACCTCTTGGCCACTTGCAAAGTCCAACAACCATCATATCCAGCACCTATCCCATCATATCTATCTACTCATCAACCCAATTCTATACCAACTTATCCCATTTCTTCTAATGTTATCCCTTATCCATATCAACACATTCAACTACAACAACATCAACCAATTCAACAATTCCAACCATCACAACAACCCATTCAACACTTCCACCAACAAGTCATACGTCAACAAATTCTAACTCAATCCTATGTGTCATCCACATCAACCTATCAACCTCCACCTCAACATTATCCAATTCCTCATTCTAACATTCCAACACATCATCAAACCCACCCCCAAGACTATCAATGGCCTCCACAACAAGCACAAGTAAGCCCAAATCCACCTTTGCAACAAGAAGCACATGGAAGTCCACATGGTCCCTTGTCCATAAATCAACTAAGTCCAAGTCATCCTTGGCAAGATCTAATAACCTTTGACAAGGGAGATACCAATCTAGCGTGCCCTCCAACACCATCATCCAATCCCACACCTATCCTCGAGCCCACCCAAGAACCATCACCACCTAATCCTATCATCCACCTATCTAATCCCGATCCCATTTCTACACCATCCACCATCATTATCCATCCATTATATTGTTCTTCCACTCATACACTCATGCAGGATGTCATCCATTGGCTATTAGCAAGGAATTAAACACCCTCATGCAATTCAACACCCACCGAATCTCTTGAACAACCCTCTATCATAAGTCAAGAACCACCATGTAGCCATGTTCAAGCACACATAAGTCAAGCACCTATCACACCCCTCCAAGTACCTACCATATCTATCCAAGTCAATCCCACTTCTATCCCAGCACACGAGCTATGTCAAGAAACAAATCCAATGCATGTCGAAACATCAACCCCTTCTCCTAATCAAGATCTACTCATCCCATCTAATCCCATCCCCGATCCCCTCCCATCTCTGGATTGATCCCCCATCAACTTCTACCACCCCTTTACCATCCCACATGAATCCTTCACCTCCATCTACCAATCCCATCCCAAATCCATCCCCTTATCCACTTGGAAAAAGCACCTTCATCCGCGGTAAACCCCTTGTAGGATGTGAACAACTTCCATCCACCACCTATCTATCTCCAACAAATAATGGATTCATGTCTTGTTTCCAAAGCACCAAACATCCCATTGCATGTCGCATGCTCCAACTTATGAACTATCAAGGCAAAGGCTTAGGCCTTCATGAACAAGGCATCTTGGAGCCCATTCACACCACATTCCATCCATCCTCGCATGGCCTCGGCTATGCATCTCAAGGCAAACAACCTACACATGTCGATACCATCCATCCACCTTCCAAATCCCATTCATCCAATCCCAAACATAGTGTATCTCATCGCACTTCCAAAACATATGTCACCATCCCTCCTCCATCATCCTACCATTTGCAAAAGCATGTGACCATCCATCTCCCTCCATCCAATTTACCTCCACTACTTCAAACTCCAAAGATCCCTATCTAATCCACTCTACCTCCCCTCCTTCCAACTCCCAACATCCCTATCCACAAATCCACTTTACCTCGTATCCTACCAACTCCCAATATCCCAATCATCAAATCACTTCATCCATCTATCCAAAAATCCACTTTCTACCCCTCCATCCATAAATCCACTAAAATCCTGAATCAAGACCAACAAAAGCACACATCTCTCAAATATGAAGCTTCCACAAAATCCATGGGATTGAAAAATTTGAATGCCTCAACTCATAAAGCACAAACACCTAAGGATATTATCCCTTCCAATCAAAATGCAAAATCAAAAAGGCTATCAAAGCCCACACCCTCACAAGAAAAAGCAAAAGCAAAAATGGTGTGGGTCCCTAAGCAAAGATCAATCAAAACAAATGAGGCATCTACATCCCAATCTACCACGAAATCCCAAACATCCCGCTCCCCATCTAAAAATCCCCCAAAGTCTAAGTCTATTTGGGTCCCTAAAACCCCAAATCGACCATCCAAATATCCCCCATCCCAATCCCCATTACTCCCAACTCCACATCCAAAATACAAGCTTCCAAATAAATCACGATGTGTGCCACCATTGGTCTTGGTTCCCCTCCACCACTTGCAATTCCCACATACCTCCATCTCTCCATCTTTCGTTCACTATCCTACATATCTTCCCTGTCACATTCCTCTAGTCCATTCTTTTGCATAATCCACATCAAATATCCATTATCCACCATCCCTTCCATCTTCTCCTATCTTCCAACAATCCAGGCAATCATAATCCATAATGCTCTCCAACATGGGACCATCTTCTCCTTGCTATGGAAACAGACGTTAGAGTCCCCATTCCATCAAAAAAGTCAAAAAAAGCCAAAAAAGCCAAAAAATCAGAAAATCAAGAAAATAGTGAAGAGAAAAAAATCTGTCCAATGGTGAAAACCACTCCTTGTGGCACCTTGGGCAAGTACCTTGATGAAAACCCCTTGTAGGCATCATGTGTAATCCCTTCTCCATCCATTTTGCATCCCTACACTTGGGGGCAAAACCGTATCCTTCATCCACATCCATCATATCATTTGCACATCGTATCCACTGTCTTATCCTTATCCTATCATATTCTTATCCACTATATCTCCCACCTTAGATCTTGGTAAAGACAAGGGGCAACATATCAACAACATGCTTTAGGAAACCTCTTGGCATACTCCCTTTTGAGTATATCCTCCATCCATCTAATGCAAAGTCCACCCATTCAAACATGAGCCCATCATGCAAAATTCTTTAGGCATTGGGGCATATGATTCCTTGCAACCTAGCCCTTGGAGAAAATCCTCATCCCTATCTTCCATATATCTAACATGTATCCCTAGCACTTGTCCATTCATCTATCATGAATCAGTTATCCATCATCCTTTCATCGCCAACCCCCCCTATCCAACACCATCACTTTCACCTCTAGACTTGGTGTTCCCTTGTCATTGGTATCTAGCACAAAGGCTATCCACACGAAATCCAAGACACCATCATAATAAACCATTCCTTTTCCAAAAAATCCAAAAATCCAAAAATATCAAAAAATCCAAAAATCCAAAAACACCACAAAATCACAAAATCCAAAAACATCAAAAAATAAAAAAAATTCCAAAACATCACAAAATCAAAAATCCAAAAACATCACAAATATCAAAAAATACAAAAACAATAGAAAACACACAAAATTCCAAAAATAATCTATCCATCACACAAATAAAACTTGCTCCATCACACTCTCATCATCATTGCATTTATCATCATCCCACATCATCATCACATCTATCATCAATAAGCTTACACTAGATCCAAGCATTGCATCACCTATCAAAGCATTGTCCTTAATCAAAATCATCAACTATCAAATCAGCATCAATCCCAACTTGTCACCATCACATCTTGAGCCACTTTTACAACATCATCAAATCATTATCAATCCCTGCCTTAGGATATATCTTTCCTACGATAGGCAGCATCTATCACATCATCATCCATTTTGGCAAAAGATACAATGGTTACTTGTTTGGTTCGTTGGTCTTTTGGTTTTTGTTTTTTATCTTTTGTCCTATTCAAAGATCACATCAAAGCTACCTTGATCTTATTATATCATGGTATGTGGCAAAAACATCTAGAATGGGGCATAGTCTTGCTTTTGTATGCTATGCTTGTGGGTTGGTTTCATTACTCCAAGCTAGTATTCATATCTTGATCGATCATAGGGTCGGTTCTAGCATATTGATCTCCTTATGCATCTAAGGTTCATCATACCTTTTTTGTACTAAGGGCTTATGCTATGAGTCCCCTTCCCTCATCTAGACAAGGTTGTACTATCTTGGGCATGCATGAGATCATCCCTTTGTCTGCGTGTCTAGTCCATGCAAACGTTGGATAAACATCATCACCCTGGTCTTCTATACCTTGGTGAACATATCCACTTTACTATATCAAACCTAGGATTGCTTAAATTCAGTTTCAACACAATGATCATCCACCAATCATCTCTGAACATCATCATCCTTTCATCCTACCACTTATCCTCTGCCCACATTCAACCAATCTGTCCCATCCATTTCAAGAGCACAACCGTGTTCTCGCAACCCGCCTATCCTCTCGAGGGGGCACCACCCTTACCAATTATCCCCAAACCTTATTCTTCCAAACCAAAATCTTTTTTCTATCCAATCCATCTCTATGTTTTAACTTCTTTGAAATGGTGTTGCTTAGCCGCAACACCATCTCAAAGAGGGGCAAATATAGACACCTAAAATTGGATTGCTTTGCAAACCAATTTTCCGTTCATCTACACTAATCCATTCCCCCAATCTGCATATCCCTAGTGATCAATTAATTCACCTAATAATCCATTTAACCTTACAACCCTATCCTATTAATTGAATGAATATTCCTAATATTCATTTAATTGATTTATCCATTTCTCTAATCCCTGATTAATTAGATAAATCCTAATTATCTAATTAACCTAGACTTAAGTTAATTAAGATGCCACTTAATTAACCTTGTCCCCCACTCATCCACTTAATGAATTTAATATTCATATGTCTCTCGTGCTCACTGAATTTTATATTCAGATGTCTCCCACTATCCCCCACTCTTCCGAAAATAGGAATTTTTAATTCATCCACTAGGAATAAAAGATTCACTTTTATTCCTAGCCCTTGATCTCCAAAATTCTATAAATTGAGCCTCTCCCAAGCCATTTTGAGAAGACCATCTAATGCATCAGAACTCTGTCAAAATCACTCCAAAATCCCCTTATCATGCCATCATAATGCCCAAATCACTCCAAATTTTGTCTCAATCCCCTATCTCCATCTGAATCAACTTGTCTCTCATCTCCATTGTGTTGAGCACTTGAGCAATCCACATTAGTCACACTGATCACATGAACAATCTTGAGGAGCTCTCTTGGGTGCATCTCCTTCCTGCATGGATTCGTGAGGTCTTCATGAAGGTATAATCGTTTGTTTATGCATTAGATTAGTCATAATCTTCATTCAGATTTCACTGATTACATATATATATGCAGGGACTGAACTATTTGAGAACTTGGATGAAAACATAGGAGTCGAGATGAGTAAGATTAAATAAAGTACTTATAGACAGTGATAGTTTCACATTTCACAATGAATTATACGTATGAGTTTTAATATTTATAATCAAGTGTTTTGGTTATAGATATTCACTTATTTAGAATATATATAAATGATATTGATATCATTAAAAACACCTAAGTATAGTATCACATATGCATTATACAAATAATGATAAGCATTATCATGATATACTAGGGATGTTATATATGATTTCATAACCTATTCTATATCAAAATTCGGTGGACTTAAGAAGACTAACAGGTCGAAAATATCATTTTATTATTTTAGACTCAAACCTATTTAGGTTGAAAGATTTAACTTAGTCAAAAGATTAGTTAAGATAATGATAGTATTCATTAAGACCTTATATGAATGAGGATATACCTCATGTTCTATGTTTATACATGCTATGAGAAATGTGATGCCCAAGTGGTCAATAGAAGACTAGAGGTTATTGTTTCCATGTTATATTATTATAAATTTTTGCCTTTGGAAAACAAGAGTATTTTATTTTTCAATGTGTTGGGATAGCGACGTTAAATCCATAGATTTGGCCCATAAGGGTTAAGAAAACTTGAAAACTCTTAAATCAGTTATAACATTGATTTAGTCTGTTGTTTGTT
This sequence comes from Cunninghamia lanceolata, assembly GCA_027924645.1. Taxonomy (NCBI): domain Eukaryota; kingdom Viridiplantae; phylum Streptophyta; class Pinopsida; order Cupressales; family Cupressaceae; genus Cunninghamia; species Cunninghamia lanceolata. The sequence continues at coordinate 8,608,738 of BSBN01000118.1, forward strand.
ATGGTTGACAGTGAATGGTTGAGAAACCATAGATCAAGATAGGAAGAGTCTAAAAAGCACTTATGCTAAAATAAATGATTTCGTGATGGAGTCAAAAACTTGATATATTATACAAGAGTGCTCAATTTTTGGGTCATTGAGTAGAACGACAAGAAGTCATAGACCCTAGTATTTGCAAGTATGCAAAGAGGGACTCTTTGAAAGTTTAAAGTCACCTAAACCCATATATATATTACGTATATCCTAGATTAAGGATTAAATTCTCAGTAAGATTGACTAGGATTTGAGTTTAGTCAAGACAATTTATGTCTAGAGATACTAGTCAAGCAAGTCAAATTGTAGGATGTGGTAGTTTCCAAGTTGAGTTAGAGGTGTGTGAACACATGACTATGTTTATTACAAACATCTATTTATAGAGAATCTTTGGCAAAAGTGATGCATTTGTCTCCGCATGTTTTAGTTGGTTCAACATGTCTAGATTGTGTAACCTGTCAGAATGATTATAATTAGCTAGAATATTTTCTAGAGTTGTATGGTCTATTGAGTTATGTAGGATACAACTCTAGGACTTAGATGTCAACCTGTTGGTTCATTATGTCTATACTCTTCATGAAGGGCAGGGCCACTTCCAGATGGAAGATGAGTGGGGGACTGCTAGTCTATGTTTGGAGGAAAAGCACTTGGATAATGCTCTCCCTCTGCAGCAGAAGGCTCACCGAGACTTGTGAGATAGATACCAAATTCTAGATGCATTATACTTCATGTTATGGTTGATGATTGTCAAACTTATGTAAAATTATTCATATTTCCAAGTGTAAATTATTTGTAAATGTAAAGTGAAATGATTTCACTATGATTTTATCTTTGAATATATTGAAATTTCAAGGTTGAAAAATATTTAGAAAAGATATACATTTGATTCTATGTGAAAAGAAAATGATTTTATTTATGTTTTTTTCTCACTCATTGTTAAACATGTTCTTTTACTTTCTTAGTAAATTTTGTGAGGAATTCCAAGTTGTATGAGTTGGTCTATTACATATTGTAAGTTGTATACTTATTGTACCTACCTTCTAAAAATTTCTTTCTATAATTTGAGTTGCAAACTTCTATTTGGACCCAAAATCTTGAGTTGCAAGAGTTTGGATGGCTAATCTTGGTTTAGAGTCTAGGATTTTCCAAATGCATCTCAAACCTCTAAGAGTAAAATGCACTCTAGAGGTTGGAGCTCAAAGTCTAAATTGGCAATCTCATAGTTCAAACTTGTGTCAAAAGTTTGTGTGATGGTACTTGTTGCATTATACAAGGTGTGAGTCAACCTCCAAAGGTTGAGCTAAATGTTCATTGGGCTAGACTTCTTTCTATTGTTATATGGAGCCTAATCAGATTCAGAGGTTAAATTTTCCCCACTTTTATTGGCACGGTTTCCGTCCAAATTATTTAATGGGGGAGTGCAGGGGGTGCAGAGTTATTATTTTATAAAGGTGTCAAGAGTTATTTTTCTATTGGCCAACATAAAAACCCCTATTTTGTAACCGACATAAGTCTTGATAAAAATGGCTAAGGGTTAGGGTTTCCGTTGATATTGTATTGTAGCATTTGTAGTGGTATTGAGTTGCAAGGATTATTGGTTGTAATCGGTCTGATTTGCTGGATAATAATATTGGACTGTATGTTGGTGGATGTAGCCTAAGTTTGGGTGAACCACGTTAAAAATTGTCTCTCGCTGTTATTATTTCTGTATATTTTTCATTCCTCTGTTTAATCTTTATTTACATTTAATTAATATCTTCTGCACTCAATTCCTAACAAGTGCTATCAGAGTGGGTTGTGTTCGATTATCATCTGTAGGAAGGTCTCATGGTTGAGTGGGAGTCTCATGATTAAGTATGAACAATGGTGGACGAGGGTAAATTTAAAGTAGATAAATTCAATGGACAGAACTATTAGTTATGGAAGATGCAGATGGAGGATTATCTCTATCAGAAGGATTTATGGAGGCCGTTGGAAGGCAAAGCCAAGAAATCGATAATAATGACTAATGAGGATTGGGATCTTTTGGATAGAAAGGCACTGGGAACCATTTGGTTGTGCTTGGAACCATCTGTGGCTTTCAATATAATAGAAGTGAAGACAATAGATGAACTGATGAAAGCTTTGGCTAAATTGTATGAAAAGCCCGTAGCCTCAAATAAGGTATTTCTCATGAAGCATTTGTTTAATCTGAAATGATTAAAGATGGATTTGTGACATATCATTTAAATGAGTTTCATACAATTACTAGTTACTTAACTTTTGTAAAAGTGAAATTTGATGAAGAGGTGAGGGCTCTCTTGGTTTTATGTTCTTTGCCAAAAAGCTGGAATAGCTTGGTAATGGTTGTAAGTAACTCTGTCTTTGGTTTAAATACTTTGAAATTTGATGATGTTGTTGGTGTTATCCTTAGCGATGAAATGCGACAGAAAAACTTAGGTGGATCCACATCAGGTAGTGTTTTGAATGCAGAAAGTAGGGACAGATCAAAGGAGAGAGGAAAAGGTTCTAGAGGTCATGGGAAGTCATGAGGATAATCAAAGGACAAGAGGTCCCAATCCAAAGGACAGAAGGATTGTTGGTCTCGGAAGAATAAAGAAGGAGACAAACAAGAAGGCAATAAGGAGGCAAATGTGGTAATTAATAAATCTGAAGAGGATGCTTTGATTCTTTCCCTAGATAATGTTAATGATTCATGGGTTTTAGATTCAAGGGCCTCATTTCATGCTACTCCCCATAGAAGTTATTTTCTTGATTATGTCCAAGGGGATTTTGGGCTAGTTTATTTGGGAGATAACGAACCCTGTCCGATTGTTGGAAAGGGAAGAATTAAGATTAAGTTGTAAAATGGGAATCATTGGCTACTACAAGAGGTAAGACATGTTCCAAGGCTAAGTAGGAATTTAATTTTAGCAGGGTGGGTAGGTGATGAAGGTTACACAGTTACTTTTAATGATAAAAATTGGAAGGTTTCAAGAGGTGCCTTAATAGTAGCAAAATGTGTGAAAGTAGGCACCTTATATCTTTGTACAGGTCATATTATTCCTTCTAATTTAGTTGTTGCAGAGAAAAAATAATCAGGTTTAGGAATAGTTGCTACAGGTTCACAGGAAGGGACTGAAACAATTGCTACAGGTTCACAGGAAGAGACTAAAATAGTTGCTATAGGTTCTGAGACAACACTGTGGCATAATAGACTTAGGCATATGAGTGAAAAAGGTATGAAGGTACTTCATTCTAAGAAATTTTTACCATGTCTAAAATGCATTAATATGGATTTCTATGAAAGTTGTGTGTATGGCAAACAAAAGAGAGTTAGTTTTCTCAAGGATGGGAAGAAAAAGAAAGATGAAAAGTTGGAGCTTGTACATATGGATGTATGGGGACCATTTGAGGTATCTTCTCTCATTGGCTCTCGATATTATGTTACATTTGTAGATGATGCAACTAGGAAGGTTTGGATTTATTTCCTTAGGCAGAAATTTGATGTATTTGAAACATTTAAGAAATGGAGAAACTTGGTTGAAAATGAGATGGGTAAAAGATTAAAATGTCTTAGATATGATAATGGTGGTGAGTATTGTAGCAAAGAATTTGAGGATTATTGTTCCTTTAATTGAATTCATAGGCAGAAAATGGTTCCAGGGACTCCACAGGAGAATGGAGTGGTTGAGTGCATGAATACGACAATAATGGAGCATCCAAGGAGCATGAGATTGCATGTTGGGCTGCCTTTAAACATGTGGGTATAGGCTATCAATACCACTATATATTTAATTAACAGAGGTCCTTTAGTTCCTTTGGGATGTGGTATTCCAGAGGAAGCATGGATAGGTAAGAAGGTGAATTATTCTTTTCTCAAAACCTTCGGATGTGAAACATTTGCACATGTAGATTCTGAAAATAGAACCAAGCTAGATGTAAAATCAAACAAGTATATCTTCGTTAGATATGGCATTGATGAATTTGGTTATAGGCTTTGGGATGTTGAAAATCTAAAAATTGTGAGAAGCAGGGATATTGTATTCAATGAGAAGGTGTTGTACAAAGATTAGTTACACCAGTTGCAACAGCATGAGAAGAAAGAAAAAGATTTTGTGGTGCTGGATGATACTTCAGATAATGATGTTCTAGTGGTTCCTCATGCTCCACAACAACAACAAGAAATACCACAAACTCCAGTGAATATTAGACAGTCAACAAGGCTAAGTAGACCTCCTAAAAGGTTTTCTCCCTCCTTGAATTCTATTTTGTTAATAGATTCTGGTGAACTGAAAGGGTATGATGAAGCTATGTAGGTGGATGTAAAGGTCCAGTGGGAGCTTGCAATGAAAGAAGAAATGGACTCCTTGCTAAAAAATCTGACTTGGAAATTATGTAAGTTACCTGTAGGTAAAAAGACTTTACCAAACAAATGGGTTTATAGGATGAAAGAGGAAGATGGAGGTAAGAAATGATTTAAAGCTAGGTTAGTTGTAAAAGTATTAGCACATAAAAAGGAATTGATTTTGATAAGATTTTTTCTTTGGTTGTTAAGATGACTTCTATTCGTACTATTTTAAGTATTGTGGTTGCTGAAGATTTGCATTTGGAACAGATAGATGTGAAAACTACCTTTCTCCATGGTGATTTAGAGGAGGAGATATATATGGAACAACCATAGAGATTTGAGGTCAAAGGTAAGGAGAATTAGTGTGCAGATTGAAGAAGAGTTTATATGGCTTGAAACAAGCACCTTGGCAATGGTATTTAAAATTTGATAATTTTATAGCTGAGCAAGGCTATAGTCAGTGTAATTCTAACCATTGTATTTATTTTAAGAGGTTGGATAATGACAACTTATTAGTTAACAAATTTGTCCTTCAAAAATAGTTTTAGAAAACAACTCAAAATGCCCAAAAAGAAGGACAATCAGTACTAACAATTGGAGAAGTTACCATTCAATTGGCAACTTTCCTCTGAATTTGGAGGTACAACTCCCTCTTATGATATGCAATGAATGGAATTTAGGGTATGCTTTTGACCAGAAAGTAGAAAAGCAAACTAACACCTATTCATAACCATGAAATAGATGTGAAAGACTAAATTAGAAATAAAAAGGATGCAGATGAATGACACAAAGTTCATATTCCCCACACCCACAAACAATACCCAGGAAAAGGATGAAGAACAGATTTCCCCTCAACAAATGAGTCAATCTGAATTCAAAGTTTCAGAAATTAACACATAGACAATTCCATATAATAGGAATAAACACTAAAGAGTGGTCACAAAGACATAAAATTCATTTGCAATTAAAGAAGACAAAAACAAATGCAGAGATTGGAAATATCTCCTTTATTCTCTAATGTCAAAAATGAGAGTACCCAGACTTATCATCCCTGTACAATAAAATTGTGTGAAAAGAAAAATGAACTATTTTGTCCTTCCCCGAATAGCTAAGAAAAAGATGCCTCTGAAAGGCTAAAAAATGAGTTTAAATAAAACTCCTCAGGATGGTTGCCCAACCGTTCCTTATTCTACTCTTCGTAACTTCTTGAAAAATCCATTCACCCTTTTTCCATAACTAATTCTTGAAAGTCACCTTAAGGTTAGTTTATAAATCCACTTTTTAAAGTGACTCTTCAATTCTACCGAGTCTTTTCAATATACACAACTTCTGCAATATTCCCATTCATCTCAGAGCTCCTTTATTTCAAACATACCTTTATATTATCTTAAATTATCCACTCAATACAACCATTCCTCACAACTTTTTTGATCAAAAGAATAATCTTATTTCTTGATATCTTCTTTTTGAAATAATTTCATGGTAGTCATAGCTGTTAAGGCTCCCGTGAAATTGCAAATGGACTTCACTCTTATAAAGCTTCTATGATGAGTTTCATTTCTTATTCCGCACTCTCGAAGGAAGAGTTTTAATCAACACTTTATTTTGTTATCAAAACATCCAACTTTAACAATTTTTGTGGGACAATATATATACTCGAGACTCAAATCTCAAGATAAAGCCTTCTTTCCTATTACTCCTCAATATTGTCCATATATGCTTTAAACAGATAATGTTCACAATAAGAATTTTGGCATCAACTTCATCTGCAAGTTTCCAAGCTCTAGAAGTAACTTTAACACCAAATACCAGTATAAACATATGAATTTCATGGCTTATATAAAATTCACACTTCTCTCTACATTAGGTATGGATATCTTCTAGATAGTAATATGTCCTACGTGTTAGTGATCGACATTGAAATATTAGGGATCTCCTTCATGGTAGTAGTAGCCTCTGTCTTTGTAATTGTACTAAAGAATACAAAAATCCATCAACATGAATAGATCACTAGCCCAACAGTACATATGAATACACCAAGAAACTGGATGATTTGTCTCTAAGATGCAGACAATCTTCTCTGTCCCCGGATCTCATAGCCTTACTCTTCCTGAATCAGAAGATGAACTCAATACGGCCTGATGACTATAAAGTCATGGTACCTTGCAATTTTCATATCCAGTGAAGATTATGGGTGCAACTTTGTGCGAACTGTCATTTCATCCTTTGTCATAAATGGATATCCCCTTAACAGTAAGTAAATCTCAAATGATTTCTTACATCCATATTGTCAATGGAAAATTTAATAGACTCTTTGGTACTCATTATTGGTAATTTGATAGTTCAGCCACAATATATTTTCCCCCAATCTCTTCTTGTAGCAAATGGATATTTATGGTTCTTTTATCACCATGAGCATTCACCTGTGACTTGGGTGAGGTTCGAAAATAACCTATCAAAAGAGAAGAAAAGACAACACCGAGAGAAGTAGTCATGACTGCTCTTGCAATTATCTCATTTGTTATGACAAATTCAATACGATCTCCTTAGCTGTGGATTTGGTTGTACCCCAATCAACTTCTGTAAAACATGAGAAGGAAGTGTTGTTGGTGTACTGGCTCTATTTCAAATCTACAATCACTGTAGTCCATTTCCAATTCAGTATAGAGTATCATTTCATTTCAATGAATCTATTTTGTGGACCTATTGCAGCAAATTTCTCTTGAGATGGAAACCGGCGGATACTCTCAACTAAATACTGGCAGGGCATATGGTCCACATCAACAATTTCCTCTAGAGATGAGATTACTTAAATTTTGGTATGCTTTACTAAGAGCCTTCTCTATATATGTCACATTCCTCATTTCAAAAGCAATAGTGCAGCCATCCATTGATGCATTTGTGTCGATCATGAGTGCAACTCTTTCGAGATCACAGCTCTTCAAGGTGTCACGCTCCTTATTTATACCTTGTCATCTCATGGAATTGGGGTCTTCCTTCATAGCTATGAATCACTGTATGAATACCTTGCATTCATTTTGTTTCTTTGAGGCATTTTGTAATTGTTCACATACCAAGTCACCTACTTACACGTCTGTACCCTCCTCAAAAAATATCGATTTGGTGTAGGCTTGAAGGACACTTGTGGTAGCAGTGGTATTTTAAATTTCTAAATCCTTCTCGACAGATCCACGTTGCATATCTCTAGAGCATTTGTAACTACTATATTCAGCAAGGGTGTTGATTTAAAAGCTACAATTACTTGAAGGTTTCTGGTCTTTCAATCAATACATTGCCATATATACTCTAAGATTATTGGATTTCATGAGATCATATCATTTTGAGACATTTTGTTGAACAATTCACTACCTTGTCTATATACTGTGCACAATCTCTATGGATGAGGAATGATGGAGGAATTAGTCATTGTTGCATCACATTCAATTCTGCTTTGACAAGTGGCCATATCATGCCCAAAATCTTTCAGTTGGCATGGGCTATGCATACATATGTCAATTGCATTAGCTTGAAATTTTTGAACTCCTTCAATGAATTCTGGTGCATATTCATGAGACTGTATTCTTTGGAGCTTCTCATCAAGCATTTCACATACATGTCTGCCAGAGTGTTTCCTCAATCGATGCCCCTTGTCTATTTGTAAACTATTATTTGGTACAACTTTACAAGACGCATCAGCTGCAAATGTATGTGCTTGAAAGTTTCTAAAGCCTACACTTTGTGCATACCCTGTATCATTGCATCCTTCAATAGCAATCGCTCCAATGAGCCTGGTAATAAAGTTGTTGTCCTCACAAGCTGGCATAGAGTGATGGTTGATGAAGAGAGACATAGCCCATAATACATCAAGGCCCCGAAGTTGTAAAAATATCAAGGAGCTTTCTCACTGTAGAGAAACTCTAAACTTTGAGCCATAATACATAAGACCACATTGCTTTCCGTCACATACATATCCTACAGTCATAACATTACATGAGACCACATTTTCTCTCTAAAGCGACCTGTCAAACAATTCCGGTGCCTTGATTTCTTTCTATACAGTGGCTGTGGAATATTACTAATATACTATTGTGTGATTCTTCCATATCAACAAAGACTCATTTTTCAAAAACCATAAGAAGAAGTTGGGGGATCAGAGCTTTTCAAAACCTTGAAACCTTGAAGTCACCAGTTTTTGGAGTTTGAGAACCTTGAGGACACGCGACAATGAGAGTTGGGGATATCTTAGGTTGCAAAACTTATAAAGCATCCAACAACATGGAATTAAGTTTATAAAGTTTTTGAGTCTCATGTGAACAATGAAACATCGAGCTTAAAACTTTTACTCTTTCACTTTGAGAAATAAATGAAGGTATCTCCAAATTTTAACTTTATAAAAATTTAAAATCAAAACCTTCAAACCATGGTTTAGGCTGGAGATGAAAAATGACATTTCTTTCTCTTGTCAACTCCATTTTGCATGAGATTTTGATAATAAGATGCTCTGATGCCATAGAGCAGAACCCAGAAAAATTTAAACCTCCAACAACAAAAATCTTAGATTTTCACTTAGTTTGCGAACCACGGATAACAAAATGTGAAGCTAAAAATTTCATGAGCGGTGAGGCATTTCAGCTCAAGAACTGGACAATTTGGGGAAAATAGGATTAGGATCATGCCCATAAGAGGATTTTCTACCAGTCTTAATATATTTGTAAAAATAATTATTTTTTGGAATGTGGCTGGCTAAGGTAGACAAAGGGGAATGCACTAAAAATTTGAAAAAAAATTTAGGTTCAAATTTTGAGGTAACAACGGACTCTGATTGGGGATGAGGATTGCAAGGACAAAGCAAGGAACCCAGAACCTATTGCGTGGGCTAGTGTAAAAATCTATTGGGTAGTAGAGTCAATAGTGTAAGGGAAAAAGGAGCTAGAACAATTCAAAATTAGGACAACACCAAAAAGGAAACTAACTACACAAACCACCAGCACACCAAAAATCCTAGTATGTACATGGTCATGAAGACCCTACCTCATATGGCTCTAGAGTGATCATATAAATCTATTGATAGGCTGGGAGAAATAGCAACCTCTGTGAAATAATGGTTGATAAATGAGAAGCTCTTGAGTAACCAACTGTAAACTAGCAAACACCATGATAAGAATAGCACCACATAAAAACTCTCTAGATATGATTTGTTGTTCAAAAGGCCATTCTTCGTTATATACTTCTTCAATTTGATGACTCATATCAAAAATGTCCAGCACATGGCTAGTAGCATGTGCCTGTATGACCTCATGTATAATAGTAGAAGGCACTTGATTTAGCAAGCATGGAGAGATCAGCCACTGGATTGGACAACCCTCATTAAAACAATGAGATAATAACCCTTCTATGTTACTAAATGTGGAAGTAATTACATTATTTAAAAATTTTGAACCCCAACTTATAGAATCATCTTCCTCTGCAGTAGACAAATTAACATCCCAAGCTTGAAAACAACTCGTTGAATTACTAGAAGACAAATCATTAACCATTTGTGTCTCAGGTAAAACTGAAAATAGATCAGGCTGAAAATCATCCGTTACTAGAACAAACTCATTTGACTCAATAATTTTGTGACTCATTGAATCATTCTCATTTACAAATTGTAAATCAGACATAATAACCTTTTCTCCACTTAGAAATTCATCTTCAGGTGCATTGAGGCAATAATTTGGGATATACAGAATATGAGGCTCATCACATTGGTCTACTTGATCACTTTCAGCAAATCCATTATGGCTACTTCTTACACCATCTTCCAATGTTTGTTTAAAAATTTTAGCATTCTGATTTTTAAAAGAAAAAGATTCGAATGAAAGGTCATTTCCAACCTCTTTTTGCAACCATGTCTCTTCATGGTTTAACACAGAAACTTTAGCAACTTCATGCTCCAGCTGTGTATCAATCATAACATCAGAAATAAAACCTTTTTTCTGTAGATTGCATGATGAGTCAAACTCTAAAAATTTGACTGTTGGTTGTGATTTTGAATATCACATTCTACAAGCATGGGATCAAGTTTAACAGAAAAAATTACTTCTTTTCTTGCACAAAGAAAATCATCACCGAGAGGATAAACAAATTGGGAATGTAATTTATCTATTTCCTCACCAGGCTCAATCATCACATTATCACATTTTTCAGCCCCACTTTTGCATACATACATTTTGTTCATTGAATCAACATCATAGGTAATAGGAAATTGAAATGAGACCACATGAGCTTGTGTAATGTCCCCTATCTCTTCTTGTGACTTTCCATCTTCTTCATAAAGAAATTCAAATGTTGAGTATTCAGGAGAAGTGCAAAGATTTGATTGTTTCATCTCTTCCAGTGTTGAATCAGCATCATCAAAAACAAAGACTTCCATGTTTGAATTTAAGAACTCTTACTCAGCCTCATATGAAACACTTTCTATTATTTGGTCTTTTTCATCCATGCCAATATTAAATATTTCTGATTTAGGAGAAAATATAGAATCATTCATACCTTCTTTCATATCATTGGAGACATCTCTGGCTACATCCATTTTAATTTCCATAATGTGACCATCTCCATCCAAGATTCCACATAAGAATTCATCATTTGATTTCTCCAGACACTAGTTTGGAATGAGAATGACATTGGGTTCATTTTCAATCTAGCTTAAAACTCTTTCTTGTTGTAGATTGTGATTTCATGACAACAACAAATCTTTGGGTTCAACAGACACTTGCATAAAATCTTGATCATTAAAAATAGAGAAGTTATAAGAAACTTGATCCTCATGAATCTTTTGTTTAAAGTCTTTGAGAGAATAAAACCTGTCATGCAAATTTCTGAGCAGTGATGCAGATTTATAATCTTTAGATGGATGCAACTTTCTCTTCTTTGCTTCAGACTGCAAGCTTTGAGATTATTTCATAATAAATGAAGTATTTCATCATTTTTAGATAGTATCTCTTCAATTTTTGGCTTAGGTCTTATTCTGGGATTAAATTGATTTCTTTGGCTTGCCTAGCATCAAACCATTTTTTGAGATCTTCATGTAAAACAGAGTTGCCAACCTCACTCATTCGATGAGGTATATTCAATTTACTGGAGAATAAGGATGCAACACCAATCTTTTCCTCCACAGTAGATTCACCAAAAATTTGTTAGTTAACAAATTTGTCCTTCGAAAATAGTTTTATAAAACAACTCAAAATGCCCAAAAAGAAGGACAATCAGTACTAACAGTTGGAGAAGTTATCATTGAATTGGCAACTTTCCTCTGAATTTGGAGGTACAACTCCCTCTTATGATATGTAATGAATGGAATTTGGGCTATGCTTTTTACCAGAAAGTAGAAAAGGAAACTAACACCTATTCATAACCATGAAATAGATGTGAAAGACTAAATTAGAAATAAAAAGGATGCAGATAAATGACACAAAGTTCATATTCCCCACACCCACAAACAATACCCAGGAAAAGGATGAACAACAGATTCCCCCTCACCAAATGAGTCAATCTGAATTCAAATTTTTAGAAATTAACACAAACACAGTTTGATATAATAGGAATAAACACTAAAGAGTGATTACAAAGACATAAAATTCATTTGAAATTAAAGAAAACAAAAACAAATGCACAAATTGGAAATATCTCCTTTATTCTCCAATGTAAAAAATGAGAGTACCTAGACTTAGCATCCTTGTACAATAAAACTATGTGAAAAGAAAAATTAACTGTTTTTTCCTTCCTCGAATAGCTAAGAAAAAGATGCCTCTAAAAGGTCCAAAAATGAGTTTAAATAAAACTCCTCGGGATGGTTGCCCAACCGTTCCTTATTCTACTCTTTGTAACTCCTTGAAAAATCCATTCACCCTTTTTCCATAAATGATTCTTGAAAGTCACCTTAAGGTTAGTTTATAAATCCACTTTTTAAAGTGACTCTTCAATTCTACTGCGTCTTTTCAATATGCACAACTTCCGCAATATTCCCAATCATGTCAAAGCTCCATTATTTCAAACATACCTTTATATTATCTTAAATTGTCCACTCAATACAACCATTCCTCACAACTTTGTTGATCAAAAGAATAATCTTCTTTCTTGATATCCTCTTTTTGAAATAATTTCATGGTAGTCACAGCTGTTAAGGTTCCCATGAAATTACAAATGGACTTCACTCTTATAAAGTTACTATGATGAGTTTCATTTCTTATTCCGCACTCTCAAAGGAAGAGTTTTAATCAACACTTTATTTTGTTATCAAAACATCCAAATTTAACAATTTTTGTGGGACAATATATATACTCGAAACTCAAATCTCAGGATGAAGCCTTCTTTCCTATTACTCCTCAATAGTGTCCATATATGCTTTAAACAGATAACGTTCACAACAAGCATTTTGGCATCAACTTCATCTGCAGGTTTCCAAGCTCCAGTAGTAACTTTAACACCAAATACCGGTATAAACATATGAATGTCGTGGCTTATATAAAATTCACACTTCTCTTCACATTAGGTATGGATATCTTCTAGACACTAATATGTCCTAATCATCAGTGATTGGCATTGAAATATTAGGGGTCTCCTTCAAGGTAGCAGTAGCCTCTGTCTTTGTAATTACACTGAAGAATACAAAAATCCATCAACATGAATAAATCATTACCCCAATAGCACATATGAATGCACCAAGAAACTGGCTAATTTGTCTCCAAGATGCGGACAATCTTCTCTATCCCTAGATCTCATAGCCTTACTCTTCCCGAATCAGAAGATGAACTCAATATAGCCTGATGACTATAAAGTCATGGTACTGTGCAATTCTCATATCCAGTGAAGACTGTGGGTGCAACTTTATACAAACTGTCATTTCATCCTCTATCATAAATGGAGATCCCCTTAATGGTAAGCAAATCTCAACTGATTGCTTATAGCCATAGCTTTAATGGAAAATTTAATAGATTCTTTGGTACTCATTACTGGTAATTTGATAGTTCAGCCACAATATGTTTTCCCCTAATCTCTTCTTGTAGAAAATGGATATTTTTGGTTATTTTATCACCATGAGCATTCACCAGTGACTTGGGTGAGGTTTGAAAATAACTTATCAAAAGAGAAGAAAAGACAACACTGAGAGAAGAAGTAGTCATGACTGCTCTTGCAATTATCTCATTTGTTGTGACAAATTCAATACGATCTCCTTAGCTGTGGATTTGCTTGTACCCCAATCAACTTCTGCAAAACATGAGAAGGAAGTGTTTTTGGTGTACTGGCTCTATTTCAAATCTACAATCACTACAGTCCATTTCCAATTCAGCATAGAGCATCATTTCATTTCAATGAATCTATTTTGTGGACCTATTGTAGCAAATTTCTCCTGAGATGGAAACTGGTGGATGCTTTCAACTAAATACTGGCATGACATATGGTCCACATCAACAATTTCCTCTAGAGATGAGATTACTTAAATTTTTGTATGCTTTCCTAAGATCCTTCTCTATATGTGTCACATTCCTCATTTCAAAAGCAATAGTGCAGCCATCCATTAATGCATTTGTGTCGATCATGAGCGCGACTCTTACTAGATTACAGCTCTTCGAGGTGTCACGCTCCTTGTTTATACCTCCTCGTCTCATGGCATTGGGGTCTTCCTTCGTAGCTATGAATCACTGTATGCATACCTTGCATTCATTTTGTTTCTTTGAGGCATTCTGTAATTGTTCACATACCAAGTCACCTGCTTACACATCTCTACCCTCCTCAAAAACTCTTAGTTTGGTGCAGGCTCAAAGGACTCTTGTGGTGGCAGTGGTATTTTAAATTTCTAAAGCCTTCTCGACAGATCCACATTGCATATCTCTAGAGAATTTGTAACTACTATATCCAACAAGGGTGTTGATTCAAAAGCTGCAATTTCTTGAAGGTTTCCAGTCTTTCAATCAATACATTGCCATATATACTCTGAGCTTATTAGATTTCATGAGATCACATCATTTTGAGACATTTTTTTTAACAATTCACTACCTTGTCTATATACTGTGAATGATCTCTATGGATGAGGAATGATGGAGGAGCCAGTCACTGTTGCATCACATTCAATTCTACTTTAATGAGCGGCCATATCTTGCCCAAAAGCTTTCAGTTGGCATGGGCTATACATACATATGTCAATTGCATTAGCTTGAAAGTTTTGAACTCCTTCAATGAATTTTGGTGCATATCCATGAGACTGTATTGTTTGGAGCTTCCTATCAAGCATTTCACATACATGTCTGCCAGAGTGTTTCCTCAATGGATGCCCCTTGTCTATTTGTAAATTACTATTTAGTATGAATTTAGAAGATGCATCAGCTACAAATTTATTTGCTTGAAAGTTTCTAAAGCCTACACTTTGTGCATACCCTGTATCATTCCATCCTTCAACAACAATTAGTCCAATGAGCTTGGTAACAAAGTTGCTATCCTCACGAGCTGGCATAGAGTGACGGTTTCTCTTTGAAGCGGCCTGTCAAACAGGTTCGGTGCCTTGATTTCTTTTCGTTCAGCGGCTGTGGAATATTACTAATATACTATTATGTGATTCTGCCATATCAACAAAGACTCATTTTTTGAAAACCGTATGAAGAAGTTGGGGCATCGGACCTTTTCAGAACCTTTAAACCTTGGAGTCGCCAGTTTTTGGAGTTTGAAAACCTTGAGGACACGAGAATATGAGAGTTGGGGATATCTTAGGATTCAAAACTCATAAAGCGTCTGACAACATGGAATTAAGTTTATAAAGTTTTTGAGTCTCATGTGAACAATAAAACGTCAGGCTTATAACTTTTACTCTTTCACTCTGAGAAATAAATGAAGGTATCTCCAAATTTTAACTTTATTAAAATTTAAAATCAAAACCTTCAAACCATGCTTTAGGTTGGAGACGAAAAATGACATGTCTTTCTCTTGTCAACTCTGTTTTGCATGAGATTTTGATAGCAAGATGATTTGATGCTGTAGAGCAAAACCCAGAAAACTTTAAACCTCCAACAACCAAAATCTCATATTTTCACTCAGTTTGTGAACCACTAACCACAAAATGTGAAGGTGAAAATGTCATGAGCGGTGAGGCATTTCGGCTCAAGAACTGGATGGTTCGGGGGAAATTGGATTAGGATCATGCCCATAAGAGGATTTGATGGCTGGCTAAGGTAGACAAAGGGGAATGCACTAAAAATTTGAAAAAAAATTAGGTTCAAATTTTGAGGTAACACAACTACATTATTTTATGTTTATATGTTGATGACAGGCTTGTAACAGGGTCTAACATGGATCACATAAGTTAGTTAAAACAGTAGTTAGTACAATCATTTGCTATGAAGGATTTGGTGGTAGAAAAACAAATCCTTGGTATGAAAATTTGCAGAGATAGGAAGAATAGAAAATTGATTCTATCTCAAGCTGATTATGTTGAAAAGGTGTTTCCAAGATTCCATATGGAGAATGCAAAAGATGCCAGCACACCTTTGCCTAGTCATTTGAAATTGACTAAGGAGATGTGTCCAAAGACACAAGAGGAGGAAGACAAAATGTCCAAAGTACCATATACTTCAGCTGTAGGAAGCTTAATGTATGCCATGGTATGCACGAGACCAGATATTACACATGATGTAGCAGTCGTAAGAAGGTATATGAGTAATCTTGGATTGGAGGCATTAGAATGCAGTAAAATGGATTCTTAGATATTTGAGAGGTACATCCAATAAATATTTATATTTTGGTGGCTCTAATACTGATTTAGCAGGCTATGTGGACTTAGATTTGGCAAGGGATATTAATACTAGGAGAAGTACTACAGGTTATGTCTTTATTGTAGGTGGGACAGTGCTAAGTTGGATCTCCAAGTTGCAAAAGGTGGATGATTTATCCACCATGGAGGGAGAGTATGTAGCTGCAACAGAGGCAAGTAAAGAGATGATATGGCTGCAATATTTCATGGAAGAATTGGGCAAACAATAGGCTAATAGTTATTTGTTTACTGACAGCCAGAGTGCCATACATCTTGCAAAGAACTCTACCTTGCATTCAAAGACCAAACACATATAGCTAAGGTATCACTTCATCTGGTCAATGTTAGATGATGGACATATAAGGATGGAAAATATACATACAAATGACAATCCAGTAGATATGTTTACAATGGCAGTGATAAGGGAGAAGCTGAGATCCTCTTCAGCTTCGGTTGGTCTTCAAGATTGAAAACAATAAAATCAAAACAATAGGGTCTAGGGTATTTATTTTCAGTGGGAGCTACAGGTTCAACGGTGTTATGACCAGTCTCCAAGTGGGAGATTGTTGTTATATGGAGCCTAATCAGACTCGAAGGTTAAATTTTTCCCACTTTTATCGGTGTGGTTTCCCTCCAAATTATTTAACAGGGGAGTGCACGGGAGGTAGAGCCCCTTCTGTGGGGCCTGGGGGGCTTATCACCCTGGCGAGAGCCTGGGGGTAGAGCCCATGGTGGGGGTCTAGGGCAACACCCCTAGCGGGGGCTGCTGGGGGTAGCACCCCCGAAGCGAAAATTGCCTATTATTTTATAACGGCATTGGGAGTTATTTTTCTATTGGTCAACATAAAAAATCCTATTTTGTAACTGACATAAGTCTTGGTAAAAAGGGCTAATGGTTAGGGTTTTCATTGATATTGTATTGTAGCATTTACATCGGTATTGAGTTGCAAGGATTGCTAGTTGTAATCAGTTTGATTTGCTGGATAATAATATTGGACTCTCTGTTGGTGGATGTATCTTGAGTTTGGGTGAACCACATTAAAAATTGTCTCTCATTGTTATTATTTTTATGTATTTTTCATTCCTCTGTTTAATCTTTATTTGCATTTAATTGATATCTTCTGCATGCAATTCCTAACACTTTCAATATTTTCCAAAGTTTTACAAATTGTCTTTTGAAGCCAAAAGTCCAAAATGCTTCATGTTGGTTGGAGCTCATGATTTGAAGGGATTAGTAGTGGGTGGTTCAAAGTTTTAACTCTGAATTGCATGATGGGTTTGTAGTTGTTGATTAGACTCTAAAGTCTGAAGTCTAGGTCATATGTCACTAGTGCCAGTGTTTAGCATTTGGTAGAGGGGATGTCTTGTTAGGTTTCTTGGTATTGATTAAACTCTAAAGTCCAAATCACTAAGATTATTTCTTGAAGGTTTGAGTGGGTGATATAATATGCAAAATGTAGCTTAGAGGCTAAAACATAAATGGTTAGTGCAAGATGCAAGGTGTAGATTGAGGGCCAAAAGTCAAGTAGCCAGGCAGAGTTGTGAACTAGATTACAAATCCAAGTAGCAAGTCCAAACTCTAAGGCCAAGAGGTAATTCTAATAAGTCTACATATGATACAAAATGTATTTTGGTCGCTAAAGTCTGATTTTGCATGGGTTCATGCAATATGGACTCTAAAGTCCAAAATTTGTTGAAAATATCCTCAAGTATGAATTGTGAAAATTTTCCTTTGAAGTTTGAACTACGGTAAATTGGTCTTTATCTTCTTGAATTTTGAGATGCCTAAGGAATGACTCATTGATTGAGATTCATGGGTTTATCTTTTGGTAAAGGAACCTTGACCTTCCTTAGTACTTCATTGCTTGAGTCAGTCTCAATTTTTGAGGCCATCTCGTGTAGTAAGCATTCCACATACATTTCCATGCTTAGTTCTTTGGTAAGCATGTTAGGTGTGTCATCATGTTGCACCATGACACCTCATACACAAAATTTTAATGTGGCATGCTTGGTGTCACATTTTTATCACAAAAAATTTATTCATCCAATTTATGCTTGTTAATGTCTAAGGTAAAAGTCTAGGGCATTATAATTAGAAGCATTGCTAGCATTGAATTCAACACTCTCAAATTGATTGGCATTGATCTTAGTACTAAACAAAGTGAAATCATTTGTATCAACTCTTTTTGTAGACCTAAAGTGGACTCAATTAGTATTATGAGTTTTTTCTTATTTGAACATGAGTACCATTGAATTGTCTTCCCTACCAAAGGAACCTTGGTACTTGTTAGGGGAAATTATGCATGAATATCCATGATATCAATAATACCCATAACTTAATGAAATATAGAAATAAAGAAGATCTAAAATGATGAACAATACCTCAACAAGCCTCTTTATCTCATGGCTTCCATTGGTGGCCTATTGCAAATGATCTTGTCCATGAATAAGGCCCTCAAAAGATGCACTTCCTTGCTATTCCAAGTGTCAAGTGGGAATGGCCATGATAGTTGACTATAATGAAGATGAGATTCACAACAATCATAATGGTGATATGGTAACAAGTTGATCGCAAGCAAATGGAATTTCTGTAGAGTAACAATACTGAAAGCTTGGATGAATGAAATGGAAGAAGAAGGTTCAATTTATAGACTTGTGATTGAGGAGATCAATGGTTGAAAAAGAATAAGAAGATTAATGGTTGAGAAAGAATAAGAGAATGTGTGCAAAGAGAAAGAAGACAAGTGTCACACAAAAGCTATTTTGAGTTAACTATTTTTCTATTTATTGAAGGTAAGATATACTGTCATAAAATAGAAATCTTTTTTCTATTTCAGGGGTTTTGGAATCAAGTAGTTGACTCATGATTTGCTTTTACATGTTTTGAGAGGAATTAAATAATAAATTATTTAATTTTGTGTGCATGAAAAAGAAGAATTATTTTTAGAAGATTTGAAAGATTCCTGGAAATTTAGAAGATAAGAAAGAAAATTAAATAAATAAATTTATTTAATTGTGTGTGCATGATTTGGAAGAATAAATAAAATATTTGATTGTATTTTATTTTTGAGAGATTGAGAGGATTTAAATAAATTTGATTGATTTATTTAAATTTGGAGGAAGAATTGACTTAATTAAATAATTACGAATTATTTAATTGTTTGGAAGAATTTGGAAGAATTAAATTAAATAAAGGATTTTTTTTTTTTGACATTAGAAGAGGTAATTAAATATTTTGATATTTAATTAACTCAGAGGAATATGAATCGAATAAATAAATTTGTTTATTTATTTATTGATAGAGGAATAGAATGGAATAAATATTAAAAATATTTATTTAGATAGAGTCGCGTCATTTTTAGGTGTATACAGTACTCATGGTTTTCTTTTATTTTTTTGAGTGAAATGTATTCATGAGCTTATTCTCCAAGTGAAACAATAACATCATTTTGATTTTAAATCTCTAAGTCTATTGATTTACTAATCATATTATCCAAAGTCTAAGAGCCAAGGAAAAACTAGAAAAATCTAAAAATAATAGTGTCCCCTAAACGCTACTAGATATTGAGACTAGGTCAATTCAAGAGCAATCCTTTATGGTTTTTACTAAAACTCTAAGAGGATAAAACCATATTAGCTCGTGTTAATCCACTCTTCTTGGAAGAGGGTATGGAACTTGATTTAGTTAAGGAAAGCCTCATGTTTTAGAAGAGAAAGAAAAGAAAGTAGGATGACAATGAGTCTAATGGAAAAAATTAGAAAAAGAAAAAGAAAAAAGAGGAAAATATGCCTAAATGTTTTGATAGACTCTACAAGAACCAGAAGCCTTTGGCCTCCCTACTTCTCATAAATTATAATCAACTTCTCTATCTAGAATGTTAAAGGTTTAGAAAGCTCTGATATAAAATATATTGTTAGATCCTTTTGCAATAATAGGCCCAAGATGGACTTTATTTCCTTAAACGTGTTAAAGGCACAGGACAACTGAGACGGGGGGGTGAATCAATTGTATCAAAAACTTTAAATTCTCTTAAAAAAAATTACATTCACATTCAATTACATTAACCCCTTAATCTATTATGAAGATTAAACATGAAATGTAGAATCAAAACTTAAACACATCAACACCATATACCCATGAACAACAAATTTTTACATGGAAAACCCTAAAAAGGGAAAAATTACGGTGAGTATTAGCTCACAATATAATGTAGTAACAATACTAAATAACAAAAGAGTCTCACTACCAAAGGGCTTACTTCCTAGGGCTCACTACCCAAAAGAATGCTCACTACAAAAGGCTCACTGCCAAAGGGTGGCTCACTACCAAGGGGTGGCTCACTGCCATGAACTGATATGATAGCATCTATCACATGCCTAAGTTTAGTTCCAATGAAGTGCAATACATATCACCTTCGCTACCTCACAGCACAAACACTTTCATCTTCATCCACACACACTTCACATAGATTCATTACATTCATTTATACCAATTATCAATCTTGGAACATACATCAAGGTCAACAATATAATCTACAACCTTTGGAGAAGTCTCCAAGGTCAACAAACACACACAATTCAAATTAGGTCTAGACCTAAACAAACTTGTAGAGAAAATGAATAAAGGGAGAAAACTTCATAGCTTAGCTCAGACCCAAATACATCTTCACATGTTTCAACATGCTTCTACAATCTGCAAAACACATCCGCAAAGAGTGTTAGCACCCAAGTTGACCAAACTTGTGCAAACACCAAGAATACTTAGTCACACGGTTCCAAGAACTCAATCATAGCTTGCGGACCAAGAACAAGCCTTTAAAATGATATAGAGACATCCATGAACAACATAAAATCACTTGGGAGCCAACAAGTCTAGCTACAACAAGTTTCACTTGAAGACAACAAATCTCACTTTAAGACAACTTACAATCAACATTGCTAAGCTCTGCTACTCAATAACTTACTTTCTAGAGCACCCAATCACAAATACTTTGGAATGAAGATAGATAAGGACCTTATAAACATGAGTCTAGAATTGCATCACCTAAAACCACGCTACAGAGAAATGTGGAGCAAAATTCTCCCAGACACCTCTGCAAAACTCCAAAACCCTGTCAAATATAGTCTTCAAACAAGTGAGCATAACTTCTACTACACAGCGATCCAGACCACCAAATTTTGTATTTAGCATCTTCAAACACTTCTCTAAAACATATCCACATCTCACACTCCTGTCTTCAACACAGAAGAAATGTGGAACAAAAACTCAAACAGTATCCTACAAGCCAGAATACTCTCCAACACATTGTTTCCACTTGGAGAGAAAATTTTCTCAAAAGCACTTCCAAAAACTCAACAACATGAACAATATGATAGCATCATCAACACTTCTTCAATTCATTCAAATCACCTTAACATGACAATTCAATCAAGCAACAATCAACAATATCAGAAGACACAGTTGACACCAATGACAACACAATCATGTTGACATCAATGAAAACACTAGTTAGCACATACTTGCAACAATCTCCCCCTTTGTCATTGATGGCAACATATGATGTAAAAAACCATCATGACACAATTCTGCACTAATCTCATTCTCTCCCTTTCTTTTATACATCTTGTTCTCTCTTTATTTTTCACATGAACTCTCTCCCCCTTTGACATCAATGGAAAAGGGTGACACACCTTCTTCAAGCCTTCTCCCCCTGAATATGATACAACACATACTTGCACTAACCTTATCTACTCTAAATTCCTTCCTCTAACTGCAACATTCTTCAAAGTCACTAGCTGCTCCCCCTGAGAGGTAGCCTTCATCATCAATCCAGAAAAGAAATGACTCCTAAATCACACTAGACTGATGCACTTCCTTATGCATCTAGTTCAACACAAGAGGGGCAATAACCCCTAACTTCTCCTGGAGATACTCAAATGTATCCTTAGGAAGAGCTTTGGTGAATATGTCAGCAATCTGATCGTTTGTAGGAACATACTCAAGCTTTACTTCTTTCTCTGCAACCTTCTCTCTCAAAAAGTGATACCTAATAGAAATATGCTTTGTCCTTGAATGCGTCACTGGGTTATACTTTGAAATGTTAATGACACTAGTATTATCATAGAAAATAGGAATTGGATCCTCATATTCAACTTAGATGTCCTTCAAAGTGGTACCTGTAGGGGTTTAGGGTTTTAGGTCCATAAAATTGCAAGTCTTTACCTTTGAAATCTTTTAAGCCTAAGTCCCTAAGACTCATATGCTTTATCTTTTAAATCCATGTTGACCTCCTGTAGTAAGTTCCTGGTCCCTTAAGTTATGACTTGAAGCCTTTATTATCGTTAGGTGACCAGCCGCATGTCCTAGGTTTACCCTTTATGACCTGTAAAAATTAAATTTAGGCCCTAAGTCTTCACGTAGGTCATAAAGTGTAATAAAAATGTATTTCATAGCATCACAGTGCATCATAAGTGATGTCATCATCCTACTATGTAGCCACAACAAGGTGACACCTATCAAAAAATCTAGGCTTACAACCCCTTTTTCAAAGATCCCGAATCAATGAATCGTATGTTGGCAAGTGTCAGTCTAAGAAGTGATCTGCAGCAAAGATGAAAATCTAATGGTTGCACATGATCGCAAGGGGATCTTGCCAGGAAGGAATATTCACCGCGAGGTCATGAGATGGCAACACGTGGACTTGTCTTAGTAAAGAAGTGGAAGGCAAATGAAAAGGAGATGTGTGGAGGCTTTATCGCACATGCGCAGGGTAGATAAGTGGTGGGCCGTTCTTGGCTGCAACACCGTGAAATGGTGCCACGTGTCCCAATCAGACAAAAAGTGATGTGTTTAGCATAGAAAGTACATCTGAATTGGCTTATTCTTATTGGTTGAATACTTTTCAACTATGATGACCCAGATTTTCAAATCTGGTGGGTAAATGGTGGCCATGGATCTCATAAGGACAAACTCAGATCAACAACGCAGGTTCAAAATTTAAGGTGTCAAGAACGTTGTAGGTGCCCTATGACAAAAATGTGAGTAAGGCCAAGGCTACCTCCATTAATGCCTTAGAGCCTATGCTACAAAGCTTGAA
Organism: Cunninghamia lanceolata; assembly: GCA_027924645.1. Lineage (NCBI taxonomy): Eukaryota > Viridiplantae > Streptophyta > Pinopsida > Cupressales > Cupressaceae > Cunninghamia > Cunninghamia lanceolata. Next base: position 8,631,983 of record BSBN01000118.1, read on the forward strand.
AAGGAGAAAAGTTAGGACTTTTTGCATCATTTCTTCAAGCACGAATAGAGATTAGACGCACAGTGGATTATCAGGCAAGCAAAGAAAGAAATTCAAGTTTTTGCGAGCATAAAAACCAGTAAGTTCACTCTGTCTAGTTGCACCTGATATACTTTAAGTTGACTGCTTGATTGAAAGGGCAAAGAATTGTTAAGATAAGAAGCCCTAGTTTGATATAAACAGTGTGAAAAAATGAGTCAAGTCAGTCAAGCCTCCACCTCTAAGCATAGTTTAGATGAGGATCCTATGGTCTAGTTCCAAGGCTCTACTAGAAAATCTCTAAACTTACATGGCCCCGATGGGCCAGATGATAAATTTCTTGATTTCTGAGATACAACTGTAGAGATACCTGATTTTCCGTTCTTGGTTGGGTTTTGTTTGAACACTGACATCATAGAATGGATTATAAGGCCCCAGTCTGCAACGCTTGGCACTTTGATTTTGCCAAGTTGGTTTTCCCTAATGTATTTCCTAATCCAGACCTAGTGAGGGAAATAGCACAGAGGTATGATCCTTAAACAAGGATAGTCTTGGCAGGGAATGGCACAAAAATAATCAAGTGCACAAAGGCATTGTAGACACCTAAAAATGTCTTCTACCATCAAACTGACTCCTAACAACCCTAAACACACGAATTTCCCTTCTAACCAATTAATTAAATTTTTATTTTAATTAATTACCCCTTTCATTTTCTAAATTCACACCATTTTATCCCCAAAATTGAATTAATTTCATTAATTCAATAGTCCAAACCTTAGCCAATTGATTTAATAAATATGCAATATTTATTAAATCAATTTCCCTTTTTCACTAAATCCAATTAATTAGTTAAAACCATGTTAACTAATTAATTTAGCCTATAATTGACCTATCCCTACCCTAAACAATTAAATAGCTATTATTTAATTGCCTATCCTAGCCTACCTCATCCTAGCCCTAGGATTAATTAAATAAAACATATGTTTAATTAATCCTAACCCCTTCATTTGGGTGGTCAAACCTTGTTTAACACCCTTCCCCACATCCTCCAAATAAAAAATTAAATTAAATCCACATAAGTCAATTTTTTATTTAAAAACATCCCACATCACATTTATTTCTCCTTACAAACCCATACTCATTTATTTCCTCTCTTCCCCAAATGAATTTTTAATTCATTTACATTCCCCCATCTGAATCTTTAATTCAAAAATAATCTTTCACCCCCATGCTCATTTAATAACTCCTTTTCCCAAAATGAATAAAAGATTCACTTTTATTCCTAGCTCTCCATTCATTTAAGATTGAATCTAGGCCCTCCACATCACTTTTATCCTCCACCATTGATCTTCCAAATCAATCTCCACCCTTGGATCAAAATCTCTTCCAAGAATCTATAAATAGAACCTCTGTCCATCCATTTTCATCATCCAAGTTTATGCAAAGTCACCATGTCAAAATCACTCTTGAGCTAGAATAGTGAGTTGCAAATTAGGGTAGCATTTCACATTTGAATCCATTGTCTAGGGATAATCATGTCTTAGGAGCTTGTTTTGGGTGCAAAGGCTTCTTCCTCCCTTGATGGGATTGGGTTTGCATGTGAGGTATAACTTTGTATTATTTGCATTTAGTTTATTGTTTTCTACCTTGTTTGCTTATCTAATCTACATTGGCACGCCTAGTGGGACCCACAAGGTCCAATTCTAATCAATCTTTTGTGAGTTTTTGGTGTGAGTTACGTGTTTTGCAGGTGCAGTGCCATCCACCCCGCGAAGTGGCACCATCTCTGGATGATATCCTTGCGGAGCATTTTTCTCATTGAATGTGTTAACCTCCACTCACATGTCTCCTTTCTAATCATCTTCCTATTGTTTCTTGTGCTTTAACTGCTCTCTGTTTTGCAGGAATATTAGAAAATACAAGGGGAAATTATGCCAAAATTTTAAGAAAATTCTAAATATGCATTTTGGCTTCTCTTTTGTCTGGTTTATCATTTATTTTGACTAACAATGCTAATGGGACATCTTGTGAATGTAGCATAACACTCTATTTCATAAAGAGGTCTCTATTTTGCAGGTCAGATGCACTCAAACCCATATCAACGCTATCTCCCAGATTGGTGCCATCAGCGATTATGAATGAACCTCAGGATAATTTGCACATCGGTGCTTTACTAGACTTAGTTTAGTGCTATTTTCTTAATTAGCGCATATTTGACACTTTATTAGCACTATTTTGTTTATCAACGCCTTATTTGTAATATTGTAGCGCCATATTGTGTTTTGGCACTTTAAGTGTTAGATATTGGCGCCATATGTTTCATTAGCACTATCTGTATAGTCTGTCAGTTTTCTAATCCTTTTTGTTAGTGTCGCCATTGTCTATCTGAAGTGGCGCCATTTGACCTATGTAATAGCGCTATTTTCTAGAACTAACGTTTGCTCTCTGTGCAGGGACTGACAGCGTGTGTGCAGGTCCTTGCTATCATTCTAAGGATACTAACAAGTTTTTGTAGGGTTCCTTCATCTTTGTTTAAAACACTTTAATTTGGAAAACTAAAATGAACCCTTGCATGTTAGATTAGACAAACACTTTGATTTGGTGCAATAAAATTGAACAAAACAACCAATCAAACAAATCTTTGTGTGTGTGTGTGTGCCCAAACATTTAAATTTGGTGTCCTAAAATTTACAAAATTGTGTGCCAACCACAACAATCCAAACACTTCAATTTGGGCTTTAAAAAGAACCACAAATTGCATTAATCAAGTCATTGGGTTAAAAAGAACAACAATTTGCATTTCTCACACATATAATCAAGAAAACCAAAATTGTGTGAAGTGTTTTGTGATCTTTTGCTTGTTGTGTGAAAAAGCGTATGCTCTTCCCTCACACCATTTTTGGTGACCTTGGGAATCAAAAGCTTCTCACTAAACTTGCATTAATCACCCCCAATCTAAATCCAAAGAAATAAAATGAACCATGTTTAGTGTGATGCAAACACAAATAATACGTATGCTCTCCCCTCGCATCTTTGTATGAACTTGGGGATCAAAAGTATTTTTGTGTTTGTATTACTTTTGTTAATCCTTAAAGGGCCTGCCACCCTGCTTCGAAAGGTGGGAATGACCCAAGTGGCATCAAGCTAAAGCAAAGCTCTGCCAAGCCGCTATATAAAATAAGGCATTTAGAATGAAAGTCTCAAGCGACAGGTGTTGTTGTGTTATACCGATAGCCAACCTCCCCCAAAACCCTCCAAGGCGTAACCCTTGGAGGCTGGGAGACTCCATAACGGAGAGTAGCACTACCGCATGTATAACCACCTGAACGAATGCCCTTACTACGAACCATTGTTTAGCAAGCCAAAATCCTTCTATTTGTTGATGTAAAAGGGAAACCTTTGAAGCGGCCCTGATTCATGCAGTTCTTAGCCAAGGTAGCAGGGATAATCTAAAGGTTTGGTGAGGGACAAGCCTTATAAGAAACCCAGATCTTGGTATGCGTGAGAGGTGTGTACAATTGTAAGGATGAGCCGGTGCTACTAAGATCCTGGAGCTACCCGCTTTGAATAGGCGCAGCTAGGGGATTCAACAAATATTGTCACATCCTCACCTTAGGTTGTTCAAAGTGCTTGTTAAATAAAATCACACATCTTTTTTCAAAACAAAGCAAAATCTTGATTTATTGTGTGATTATTGTGCTTGAATTGTTTGCAACAACATTGCCAAGAGACAAACCAAATCATTTGATCACATTCCAAACAAAGAAAATCTAAAATTGCTATCCAAAATCTGTCTTTTTAGGACCTCGACAAACACTATCTTGTTTTAGCGCCATATCTGTCTGATTTTGGTGCCATTTCACCTGTGGATTGGTGCTATTATCAGATTGACTTGCCTAAAATAGAGACCTATCTAGTTGTGATCTTCACCATCTGCTCTAACATAATCCATATTCACATCCCAAAAATCTGATAACAGTACATCCATTTTCTTCAAAATTTTCCAAAATCACACCTCTTTGACCTTAGAGGATTAATCACCACCATTGTTGGACCCATTTGCTACATCAAACCTACCTCATTTTCATATCTGCCTCATCTTTATTAATATTTGCATACCTTTTGGACCAAACCAAAATCCTTGTCATAAGAAAATCATTCCAAAAATCCCCAAAATCTCCCAAATCAAAACATCATCAAAATCCGTCATCCTTTTGAGCTAAAGTTAGATCTAGATTTCATCCTTCACACCATATCTTGCTTGGAATGTCAATAGTCTACCTTCCAAGTGAAATCATTATCCCTCTTTGTGTAAGGTCATTAGTCTACCCCAAACAAAGAAAAACATCCATTTGTGCAACCACAAATCTAGGTCCTACCTAAGCTCAATTTGTTGACTATCAAAATCATCCATATCAAACATCAAAATCAAACATCAACAAAATCTCTTCAAAACAAAATGTCATCCATCACCTATCTCTTTGGTCCAAAAATTGTGTAGAAAATCAATATCGTCCACTCACACCACCCTTAGATTAACACCTTTAGAAAGACATATCGATCTTCCACCACATCCTCTCCTCTACTCCATCTCACTACCACATCCATCTTTGGGTCAAACATTATCAATCAGATTCTCTAAGGTCTCCATCCCCATCTCACTCTACTTCTAGGAATCAACCCCATATGTGTGCACCCACCACAAGATCACAACACAAAAAGAATCAAGAAATGGCAGAACATTTGGATATTTGGCATGCCCAACACTGATAGCAACAACATGCCCATCACTCAAACATTCAACCCACCTACGTACTCTTACATCCCCCCATATGGTCCCAATGAAAATCCCTTTAGTTACTTACAACAACGACCACCGCCACCACCACCACCACAAAACATCCCCATCCTATTCCAAGATGACTTAGATGTCTTGAGCTTCAGGCAAGACGCCGATAACATGGACCTACTTGATAAAATCCTAAGGTCGGACCCAAGTAGATATCTTGATCATCTTCTCAAAATTGGTGCTCAACTCCCCCCATCATGACACCATCACAACCATCTACCTCTACAATCATCCCTACTCCATCAAATACCCAAGCATCTACATCACATACCCAACCCACCATCTCTTAAACGTCAACACCTATCATATCTACCACCTCCACAAGCTCAACCGCTACCACATCTATAATTCCCACATGTACCGCCATCCCTACCATCTCCCAACCCATTATCACCTCTACTACCACAATTACCATAAACCCTTCCACTTCACAAATCAGCATGGGCATACAAGGCAACATCACGCAAGCAAGTACCTCCACGAGTGTGCCCCCACCCAACACTCAAACCATTGCATACCTATGACAATTATTCTCACAACCACATCGCAACACATCTAACCAATCCAACGTCCACATACCCAATGTCAATCCATTCACTATCACGTATCCACATAACCCCATAACATCATCTATACAACATCAAACCAATCCCCGAATACCACCACATGTTCTCCAACAACTCTACGCACATCAACAACATCAGGCACCAATCAACCCAAACACCAACCCGCAATACCAACACCTCAATCAAACACATCCCCACCATCAAATCCCACCCCATCTCCAAAATCTCACCAACCAATAGACATACATACAACAACCACAACAACCACAGGATCTCACAACTGTTGTATAGTCCTTGATCCAAAAGGTAGATGACCTACAAACTAGGGGCAAGAGAAAGCACTATTCATTTGAGGACATTTTCCCCTACCCATTCGATCGCACATTGTATATGCCCCCTTTCCCCAAGAACTTCAAGACACCTAAATTTGACAAATACAAGGGAAAGGGAGACCCTAGGGACCACTTTAGGGAGTTCTACATCTGTTTAGAAGTCTCTAATAATGACACCTATCTAATGAGACTGTTCCCAAGAAGCCTCGGCGGTCAAGCTGCAGAATGGTTCACACATCTTGCCCCAGGCATTAGGACTTTCTCTGAGCTTGCAGAGAAATTTGTAAACCACTTCTCCTACAATTTCGAGCATGAAATGTCTATGACAGACCTTTGCAACACCAAACAAAAGAATGGAGAAGCCTTCACTTCCTTCTTGCAAAGGTGGAGAGGCTTAGCAAGCAAATTCCCATGGCCCATTCCTGAGAAACAACTCGTCACCATGTTCGTGGCCAACCTCAATCAAGAATTAGGGTTTCATCTACAAATCCTTTGCCCATCTACCTTTGAAGAGGTCATCGACAAAGGCACCACTATCGAATGAGCCCTCATTGCCAAGGGCTCCATCAAACTATACGACCACAAATCCAACAACAACAACTACTACAAATCCAATAACAACACCCCCAATACAAACAACAAAGCCAACATGCAATCAAATGACAAATCACGCTATTGGAGGAAGAACAAGAACAATCTGAATGATGGCATCACAGATGTGAAAGCTGTCCAACATATACAAAACCAAACACCTGCACATACATATGCAACAAATGTAAATAACCAGAGGGACCCAACTAAACCACGCAAACCTCGCAGACAATTCACACCCTTAGGGGAACCCGTCAAAGACATCCTTGACAGATGTCTCAAGCAAAATTTGATCACGCTCCCACCTATTAGACCCTGTCAAGAGAATGAACTAAAAGCCACGTGGTACAATGAGAACGACTACTGTGAATACCACTGCGTTGCAGGTCATAAAACAGATGACTGCATGCAACTAAAACATTGCATCCAAGACCTTATAGAATAAAATCTCGTCAGCCTTGATCACAGCGCCCAACCATCACCAAACGCCAACCTCAGAGCTTACAAAGATCCCCTACCTAATCATACAAAGCCTCCTCATCCAATCAAGCATACAATGTTACCCCACCACCTGCATCCTATGACTCTATCGTAGGATGGATAGAACCATCATCCCACCATGTTAACACGGTCACCATTCAGGCACAAGCACCTGATTGCGTTGTTACAACCCGCCATGGCCGTGTATCCATCCGCACTGCCCCTCCCACTGAACAAACACCTGTATCCACATCAGATCCTCTACCTCCTAATCCAACCACATGTCCATCACCTACCCACCGGTATAACCTCCTAGAACACCTGGGAAAGACACCCGCACATCACCCCTTCACAAGGACATCCTCGACAAAGCACTCTTGCAAACACAAGTCCCTGCCAACTTGAATGTAACTCAATTCCAAGCCATGGTAGGACACATTGCCGCACCCCACTATCTCACCTTCTCAGAAAAGGATCTACCCACCTCCGAACACATACATAACGATGCCCTACACATCAAAGTCTGTATCCACAAGCACACCATTAAAAGAGTCTTAATAGATGGTGGCTCCAACCTCAACATATGCACACTAAAACTACTAAAACACTTGGGGTACTCTGATGTGGTTGTCGACACCAGTGAGTGCATCATGATCAAAGGCTATGATGACACCGAATGGCTCTCTCAAAGCACTATCAAACTTCCCATTCAAGTGAGACAGAAAATATTGAAAACTAAATGTTAGGTTCTTGATCTCGACCTCCCCTACAACATCCTTCTCGGCAAACCATGGATTCATGCCATGCAAGCCGTCCCATCTACCTTCCATCAATGCATCAAATTCCCTCACAACGGCATAGAAGTCACAGTCTATGCCGATCCTCACACCTTCCAATACTGCAGTTTTCTAGAAGGCCACAACCAAACCTTCTGCCCATACAATAAAGCCATCACTGAGGCCAATCCAACAACATCAAACTTATATGTCGACCCTGCAAACATTGCCTCGACTTCATCCCAAGCACCTCCACCACCTAAGGTCCAGATCAAGCTAACCGACATGGGATGTGGGGAATATGACCTGCACGGCACCTTTTGTGTAGGCACATTACCCAATCCTAAGACATTTGGCATCCCAACCAACGCAGTCATCATCAAGTGCAAACCCTCGCCCATCTTCGAGAAGAAACACCTCCTGTATCAGGATGTACTCGAAGATATCTCATCTTGGCTATACAAGGATGAAGAGCCTGAGCAAGAAGCTCCCACAATCCCAACAAAAATCTATGACAAAGGCTCTGAAATTGTCAAAAGCATGGGCTATAAAGGACAAGGTAGTATTGGCCTTCATGAACAGGGAATCGTAGTACCACTACAAGCAACAAAGAATCCCCATACTCAAGGGTTAGGGTATGGCCAACCACAATGCATCCTCACTACCGGCGAGTGTATCTTAGCCGAGGTTGCTACGGTCTCCTTAGACATCGACAATGTTATTGAAATGGGCCTTCAAGACTCCTTTAGTGACTTCGCCAACATCTTCGACTCATCCATTTGTACCATCTACTCAGTCACCACTCTCGCTTCACCCTACAATGACTTACCACTAGTTTACCCCGACCTCATTGATTGGGACCAATAGGGACCTCCTGTCTTCGACATTGCACCTAATGATGAGGCCATCGCTGAAATGATGGGGGTTCGAGATCACTTCCCTTTGGGAGATCACAGAGCCGGGTACATCATGGAACTCAATCCAGATGCCTATTTCAGGGAGACAACCCCTACATTCAGTCATAAAAACATAAAAATAAAAAATAGATCTGATGGTGAAAACTATTTCGCAGCAGTATCAGATCCTAAAAAAGTAAAAACAAAAGACGTATCTCCTGGTGAAAACCTCCACGAGGCATTAGGAGATGGAAGCATGGGCCTTCCCGAGGTAGACAAAGTATATCCAGACAGATCACCCATCTTGGTAGAACCAGCTCAGGAAATGAATCTTGGGACAGAGGAAGAGCTGAAAATCACATACAGAGTAGAATCTCTCAGCATACAGGAATAGGAGAACTTCTTGTCCTTATTCACATGCAGAAATCACAATTTTGCGTGGACCTATGTGGACATGCTAGGGCTAGATCCCGCTTTGGTAGTTCATCACCTTGCAGTACATCCTGATGCAAAACCAGTCAAACAGAAGCTTAGAAAAATGAATCCTCAAGTGGCTCTCCTCATCAAAGTAGAGCTAAAGAAATTACTGGATGTTGGGTTCATTCGCCCAATCGATTATCCTAAATGGGTTTCAAACCTAGTACCTGTTGCTAAACTGGATGGCCGAATCCGCTGTTGTACCGATTTCAAGGATCTCAACAAGGCCTGCCCAAAAGATGACCTCCCACTACCAAACATCGACATGATAGTGGATCTCATGGCAGGACATGAAATGTTATCCCTCATGGATGGTTTCTCAGGATATAACCAAATAAAAATTGCCGAAGAGGATTAGCACAAAACATCCTTCATATGTCCACGGGGAACATACTACTGGGTGGTAATGCCATTTGGCCTGAAAAATGCAGGAGCTACCTATCAAAGAGCTATGACTATCATCTTCCGTGACCTCTTCCACCACATCATGGAAGACTATGTGGACGATTTGCAAGGGAAATCAAATACCAGAGAAGAACACCTAGATGTGTTGGCCAAGATCTTCGATAGGTTAGAGAAATACATTGTTCGCTTGAATCCAAAGAAGTGCGTCTTCGGCATCACCTCCGGCAAACTTCTGGGATACATAGTCTTGAGAAGAGGAATCGAAGTTGATCCCACAAAGGTCAAGGCCATCACTAAAATGCCACCTCCAAAAATGCTGAAATAGTTGAGAAGCCTGCAGGGAAAACTCCAGTCTATTCGACGATTCATTGCCCAACTTGTTGATAAGTGCCAACCATTCCAGCATCTACTCTGAAAAGAGATAGCTTTTGTCTGGAACACTTAGTGTTAGGATGTCTTTGACCAACTAAAAGAATACCTGGCTAATCCTCTTGTGCTAACTCCACCAAGGCAAGGCGAACCCCTCCTGCTTTACATCTCCGCAACAGAGACAGCTATCGGAGCCTTGCTAGCACAACTCGATGAGTAGGGGAAAGAAAGAGCCATCTACTACATCAGCCGTACCTTGATCTCATATGAACTCAACTACACACAAATCAAACAAGCATGTCTAGCCCTCGTCTTTACTTCACAAAAGTTAAGAAACTATATGCTCAATCACAAGACCAAGCTCATCGCCAAGATCAACCCACTAAAGTACCTGCTAAACAGAGCTACTCTTACTAGGAGAATGGCTAAATGGGTCATGATTCTCACGGAGTTTGATATAGAATACACTGAGAGAAAGGCCATAAAAGGGCAAGTTATAGCAGATCAGTTGGCTGAAGCACCTATTCCAGCAGAACATCCTACAATAGCAGAGTTTCTTGACAAAGCTATCTTGACAATCACACCAGCCATAGACACATGGAAGATGTATTTTGATGGATCATACAGTCACAGAGGCTCGGGGGCAGGCGTCCTTTTTGTTACCCCTCAAGGTGACACAATCCCTAAACCCTTCAAGATCACATTTCCATGTACCAACAATGTAGCAGAGTATGAGGCCCTTATCACAGGTCTTCGAATGGCCATCCAATGGAAACTTGAAAAGCTAATTGTGTATGGCGACTCTCAACTAGTCATCAGGTGGGTAAATAATGAATACAAAACTAATGATGATAAGCTCCTTCCCTATAAGAAGATGGTCGATGATTTCAAAGACTACTTCGATGACATCCACTTCGAGCAAATCCCAAGACTCCACAACAAAGTAGCAGATGCCATGGCAACTATCAGATCTCTGGTAGACATGAAGAAGGACACTAAGAAATGTGAGTTCCTGATCGAAGAACTCCACATCCTAGCATATGATGTTCCTCAATCCGAACTAGTGTGCGAAGTCATTGGACCCTTATTCCCGTGGTATCAGGAAACCTACCTATACCTTCATGATAATATCCTCCCCCCTAACCTATCCACATCACAGAGAAAATCATTCATCCGTCGAGCCTCCCACTTCATTCTTATAGGTGACACCTTGTACAAAAGGAGTCTTGATGGCACGCTTCTATGATGTTTAGAATCTAGGGAAGCCAAAGTAGCCTTGGAAGAGGTACACGTAAGCATTTGTGGGGCGCATTCAAGTGGCCCCACTCTTTCTAAAAAGATCCTCAGGACTGGATATTATTGGCCAACAATGGAACAAGATTCCTACAGGTTTATCAAGAAATGCCTCCCATGTCAACAGCATGGCGATCTCATCCACGCACCAGTACAAGAGCTACAACTGATCACAACACCATGGCCTTTCTCATCGTGGGGACTCGACCTCGTAGGGAAAATACATCCTCCATCCTCTAATGGCCATAAGTTCATTATCATTGCTACCGAATACTTCACAAAGTGGGTGGAAGCAATACCACTCACCTTCACCACGAGCATCCAAATCTCAAAATTCATCCTCCATTATATCATCTGCCACTATGGTATCCCCCATTCCATCATCACTAACAATGGAAAGCCCTTCAAGAACCAATAAGTTTGCACCCTATGCAAAAAATTTGACATCAAACATAGTTTCTCCACACCGTATTACCCTCAAGGAAACGGTCAAATAGAGGCTTCTAATAAAACCATCCTCCGCATTCTCAAGAAGACAGTCAATGAAGCTGGCCATGACTGGCACCTCCAACTCAACCCTGCCCTTTGGGCCTACCGCACAAGCACCCGCACTCCAACAGGAGCCACTCCATTCTCACTAGTATTCAGATCTGAAGCCATTTTACCTATTGAGGTCAAGCTCCCATCTCTATGAGTATCCCTGCAAAACATAATCTCTGATGAGGAATACAGAGTCGTAAGGTTGCATCAACTAGAACTACTAGATGAGAAATGCCTGAATGCATTGAACCACCTACAGGCATATCAGAACTGCCTCCAAAGAAGCTACAACAAGAAGATCAGAACTCAAAAAATTGAAGTAGGAGACCTTGTCCTTATGGAAAATCAGAAGAACCTGCAAGACTGTCCTAAGCAAGGAAAGTTTGAACCCAATTGGCTAGGACCTTATGTCGTCACATTTGACTATGGATCAGGAGCATATCATCTTGCAACACCTGAGGGGCAGCCTCTAGATGAGCCAATGAACATCTTGTATCTCAAGAAATTCTATGCATAACCCATCCAGTACCCCAAGTCACAAAATAAAAAATAATAATAAAATTTAAAACACCAAAAAATCAGAAAATCAAGAAAAACCCGAGTGCAATAAAAACTTCCAATGGTTGAAATCACTTTGGTGATGCCTTGGATAAGTACGATGGTGAAAACCTGTTTTAGGCGGCATGCATAGTGGCCAGTTCTACCATCTAATAAGTCCTCTTCCTATCACACCACTCCATATTGTAGGAGTTAAGGGCAACACTGAGAGGGGGGGTGAATCAGTGTTGTGTAAATTCTTTAATCTTTTTCAAACTTTAACATTCTGAGCACAAGGAATGAATGATACCTTTGATTTGTCAAATACATATACACATGACTATGAATGCAGAAAGAGAATAAAACTTCATAAGTAAATTAAACACACACAAGGAAGATCAATATGAATCATAACACAAGATATGCATGAGTGGAAAACCCATCAGGGTAGAAAAACCACTCCAGAATTGCCTCACTGGCTTAACTGAAAAACCTGCCTCACTGGCAATACAAATTGTCTCACTGACAAATATTAAGGTCACACTGACCTATAAGCCTCACTGGCTAATACAATGCCTCACTGGCAAACCAAATCACCAATAGAAGTTATAAACCAAATCAGAGGGATACTCTGTTTCCATTCAATACAAATATATGTCTGTCAAATACCCATTCTATTCAATCTGACATCTCAACAATCCTTTATTCTGATCCAATCAACACTGCATTTTAACAACACTGCATATCAAATGTGTATTCTAATCCAACACTTCACAACACTGTTTGTTTCATCTCTATCCTTCTTCATACATCCATCAATGCACCTGAAAAACAAATTTATACAAGTTGAATGTCTTTTCACTGCCTTGGAACCTTTCACATTCCTTCATAAATTTCTCCTGCATCTGATCACACAAATTTTGTAATTATAAACAATAAGACTTTTGAAATTTCACTTTTCTGCAAAAACAAATTTCCTTTTCTCCTGCAAATAAATTCTTCAAATTTGATTCATATTCCTGCAAAACAAACAATCTCTGATTGCAAACAAAATAATAAATAAATCTTCAATCTCTGATCCATATTTTCTCATAAGACAAATCTTTAATAAAATCAATCGGAGCTCTATAAGAAAATATTATCTTTTCAAAACTCTTGAACTTCTCTGCAAGTAATATCTTCAGATCCTCTTCAAAAAAAATATCTTTTTCTTCATATTCCTGCAAGAAGATTTAATCATCAAACTTATTATCTTCTCTTCAATCCATAAAATTTGTCTTCAAAAATTTGTCTCCAATCTGCCTTATTCTCAAACAAAAATCTCTTCTCCCAAAATGACAATATATCTATCTCAAAAAGAAAATCTCTTCTTTTCTTTTAATCTCCAAAACTCCATCAATATTTGCCTTAAAAAAAATCTCCTTAAAACCATCTCTTGGAGTTTATAGACTAAAAGTTTCTAATTTTAAAAATATCTTATCACCAAAAAAAAAACTCCATTTAAAATCCTAAATGGTATGGACCGACCATTTTAGAAAATAAAGAAGGTTTCTAAAAAAAATTTAAAGCCATAAAAAAAGGCTTGGAGATCGGGTTACTAAATTTCTCACAAAATTTTTAAGAAAGAAAAAGCTTTTTCTTTAAAACCACGACCTCACACTAAACCGTGCCCTTTTAGAGTTTTGGCGGTGAATTTTAAATTTAAACTCATTTGAAAACCCGCCCACTTTTCTCCATTAGTTATAATAAAGTTTGGAATGCTTTATATTGTAAAGCACACTCCATATAAAACACCGAAACTTTGAGGAAGGGCCGGTCACCATCATGTGATGGTAGCCCTCTAACAAGTCACTTTAAGTGACCCTTACCTTCAATAGAAAGTCACTGTTTAATTAAGACAAAAATGTAAATAAAAACAGTGAAGAGTAGAATATAGGATTTTTTGAAGGTATTTAGGATTTTGAAGGTATAGAATTTTTGAGCACTCTTTTGATCACTTTATACCTGGTCTCAACATAAGATATGATATCACCTTAAATTGACGATCAGTGCCAACATCCACATAGATAGACATCAATAGATCAATCTAGTCCTGCAAACTTATCTACCATGAATGTTACATTCTATGCATTTGCAAGTCATCATCCTCTTGTTGAAGCACAAGACTATCCTCAACACATCACTGATAACTATGACATCAAATAACATCAAATATTGTACAACTGAGATCCAATTGAGAAACCTTATATCAGAGCACGTAGTACCTAATGACATCACCTTGAAGAAACTTACATAAAATCCAACTGATATCTGCATCTGTAAACTCAGTGGTATGACAACTTAACCTGTGATCACTTCTATCAATCCTTGATATAGAGTATACCAGACAACATGATGAAGGCTACTGAGATCAAATTACCAAGTCACTACCACTCCAAGTCATCTGGAGAGAACACACAAGATGATGTACTCTTGATGATGTATTCCTGCAACTTCCTGATGATGCACTCCTGCAGATCAAATTACCAAGTCACTACCACTACAAGTCATCTGTAAAGCACACACAAGATGATGTACTCTTGATGATGTATTCCTGCAACTTCCTGATGATGCACTCCTGCAACAACACAAAAGATGATGTACTCCTGATAATGCAAGAACAAACCTTTCTCTGCATCTGTAAGACACATATGATGTGATCATTGTCTCTGCATTAAATCTCTCTCACTTGAGGACATCCTGAAATATGACATGAGGACCAAACACCTTTTTGTCATCAATGACAACCTGTCACCATCACATATCTCATGCATCCCATGGCTTGGAATTCTGAAACATCAAGTCCCATCACCCAAACCATACTATCCCATCCCAAGGCCAACTCATGGAATGAGGATCCTTGTAAGCTCCCTTTGTACATACAAAATTAGAAAAATCCAAAAATCCAAAAAAATAGTAGAAAAACACAGTAAATCCAAAACAATCACCCCATACATCGCTCTCACTACAAATCACAATCATCAAAACATACATCACATCCCCACCATCACAAACATCCCAAACTATTCCCACATCATCAAGTCATGCCAGAAGTACATATTCATTTCGCCCGCATCTTAAAAGTACCTTGATCCCGTGGACACAGGGTATGTAGGCAGTTTGGAATACGAAGGATGTTTCCAGTACTCAGGTATATAAGATGCACCCATCCAACCTGTTTGGATGGTCCCCATTCACTGAGCTTTCCGGATCTAATAAAAGATACACATGCTACGTATATGCTTGAAACATGCTTCCTAGCGCAAAAATCATCAATCAACATACTAACTATAACCCTACATCTGGCCAGACTATTCTTTTGCCCATCTTCCAAAAAATTTCCAATCAACACCAACTGATCTGCATCCTAGGATATATCTTTCCTACAATGGACAAAAATCTATCATTCTATCATCATGTCTCTTGGCAAGAGCACACAAAGGCTATTTGTATCTTTTCTTTGGTCTTTTTTATTATTGATTTTTATCTTTTTGTCTCACTCTAAGTCATCTCCAAAGCTACCTTGATCTCATTATATCATGGTAAGTAGCGGATAGCACTTGGAGTAGACATAGTCATTGTTTCTTTATGTTGTGCTTGTGGGTTGGTTTCATTACTCCAAGAATAGTATTCATATCTTGAAGTCTAGGTCGGTTCTAGCAAGATGTGTCCCATTTACATATATAGGCATCAAAACCTCATATGTATTATTCGCACTCATCGCTATGAGTCCCCTTCCTAGGCTAGGCAAGATTATACTACCTTGGGCATGCATGAAATCAACCTATTGTTTGTGGGTCTAGTCCATGCAATTGTAGGATATACATCATCACCTAGGTCATTTCATACCTTTGTGAACTGTATCCTACATTGCTACAGTAAACTAAGAAATGCTCTCAATTAATCTTTTGTAACTACAATTACTAGCTCAAAATCATCATCCTAATCACTCATTCAACATTATCATTTGGGCCTAGATTTCATAATCACCTACCCTACCCCCCCATCTAAAATTCCCCCAACTAACTCCCACCTAACACACCCTGAACCAAAGTAAATCCCCCCTCAATAACGTGGTCTCTTATGACCTAACAATCCTCTCATCTCCCCACTCCCCTCCTCTAAAAAACACTCCCAATCCTACCCATACCCCATCCATACACCCCTATCCTCTCCCCACCTGATCCCCTCTCCCACAGCCTTACCACGCAGGGTCAAACAAAGAACATCATGTGTATTAGGACCTGATCAACCCACCTATCACCTAGCATGCATCCCGCTTATCGCCTAACTACATATCATAATTAGTTAATCTCATTTCATTTAGGTTCATTTTAATCCATTTAAATTGCATGTCATTTAGGTTCATTTTAATCCATTTAAATTGCATGTCATTTAGGTTCATTTTTATCCATTTAAGTTGCATATCATTTAAGATTCATTTTAATCCATTTAAATTGCATGTCATTTAGGTTCATTTTTATCCATTTAAGTTGCATATCATTTAAGATTCATTTTAATCCATTTAAAATTGCATATCATTGAGGAATCTCTTAAAATTGCATCACTTAGGTTCATTTTAGAATTAGTTTAAAATGCATGTCATTTAGGTTCATTCTAAATCATTTAAGTTAAATTGCATATCATTTCATTAGGCTCACCATTAACAGCTGATGGTTTGCATAATAATTAGGTTCATTTTAGAATCATTTAGTTGCACATTATACATCACATTGCATATTATCGCATAACCACTTCGTCACATTACCTCATCATATATATACATTTAATGAACATCTAGCTGCATAGGCATATTTTCATACATAAACATACATTTCCATAATAAATGTTTCTGAAACATTCATTTGCATTAGACATCATATAGTCCATAAGATCACAAACACCCCACAACATATCCATCATAAATGCATCCATAAAATCAAAAACATCATTGCATAAACATAACACATCCATCGCATATAAAATCCATAAAGAAATACTGCATCCATCACATAGACATCATCATAATAGAACATCATAATCATAAGCATCATAAACCATCAAAAAGCATCACATCATATATAATCATCGCAAAAAAATGTACATCGATCATGTATCCATCAAAAGATATAGTGTCCTAATACAATGCCTCTAAAGGAAAACATGATATAACCATCACATAGAGGATCCTCTCTCCGAGGGACTGGGAGACTCTGACCCTGGTCGAGGCTGTGATCCTGTTAGCGGACGTGGCTATGGCTGTGCCTACACCTGGGGAACCTACTGGGGCACATGTGAGGGAGGAGGCATCGTCTACTAAATGGACTGAATAGATCTCATTCTATGTGATCTCGATGCCCTCAATCCACTGACTTGGCTATAGCTAGTTGCTCACTACTCTGCTGGCACGGCCACATAATACAGGCCCCTATAGTACTCCATCCGCGTACAGCTCTCTGTCAACTCCCCCTGTACCTGGTTCAACTATCCCTGTAGCTGATACGACTATGACTGCGCCTAAGACAACTATGTCTGCATCACTCCCAACACCGGGGCAAGTCCACCACCTGAAGCCTGTAGGCTACCTAATGAAGTCTCTGCCTATTGGGCCCTGATGAGTGCTGCATCTTGCTCCCCTGTCAAAGTGACTATGTCACCCTGAGCCTGTGCTAACTTTGCCTCGCAGCCCTCCAATACCTCCTGTAGGCTCGCCACCTGTGGTCTCAGGGTCTCCATCTCCTCCTCCTCATCCCGTCGCCTCCGACGAGGTGTAAGCCTCTCACCCTTGGCCTCTCCAGTTGTCCCTGAGGGACCTGCCTGTTGCCCTGCTACCTGTTATCCTCCCCCAATAGCCTGCTGCTATGCTACCTGTGGTGGAGGCAGATCTCCCCTATCCACCCTTCGATGTCCCCCATGCCGCCGAGGTCCTCTAGGTTGTCACCTTGCTCCAACCTGTACCTATTCAATAGGAACCTACTGCACAGGTACCTGTTGCCCCACCTACCCCTGTCCTGCTACCACCACCGCCAGCACATCTATCGGCTAGCCATCCCTACCAACCAACCTCTCCTCTCCATCCTCTCCAATCTCCATAAGGACATTCTCAATAATCTCCTCTCCCTCCTCCAAGCGGTCATCCCCATCTAAGTTGTCTCCATCTAAATCATCCCCCCCTGAACTTGCTACCTCCTCCGCTGGATCTGTCAATCGAGTAGGCCGATGCATATGCCACCATATATCATATGTATCCGTAGTCCCTGCATCCCTCACTGTGCTCCTCCAATCCCACCGCATTGGCTGTAGAGCTGTAAAATCAGCTAAGGCGACCTGTGGCTATATGGCTAAAGGCCAATAGGGTGCATCTCAAGGAGTCCGCGCAAATATGGCCATCTACTGCAGAGTGTCATGTATCAAACCAAACTACTACATGACCCATGAAGGTAGATACATCTCTATAGTATGGTCTCCTTGACCCATAAGGTACCACTGCTGAAACACAAAAGGGAGATGAATATCATCATCTGGCCACGGCTCTACGTTGATATATGGTTGCAAGGTCACATTAATAACATCATCTAGCATCCTCCTCCAATACCGCACCTGCCCAGTATACGTGTACTCTGCATCCTGATATAAAAACACAAAGGCCTCAAATGGCCACCGATAATACCCGCATGTCGGCTGAGTAATAGGGATGTGCTCCCAAATCCATACATGAAGCAGAGTAACTCCAGCTGATAACACTCTATCATGAAGGTAGGTGACTGTATGGATCTCATGGTATAACTGCCCCAGCATCGCCGTTCCCCACACATAGACAATCTCATGCCTCACCATCCCCTCTATCACCCCCCCAACCAACCAGAAAACCCCTACCTCACCTGTCAGGCATCACGACCCCTCCAATCAAAGCACATAGGAATAAGGCAAAGGGATCTGCACCCGCAGCCAGTGTCCCCTCATAGTCCATCTCTCTCCCGTCTGTAGAGAGCACAATGTGGTCTACTCCAAACACTCTGATTAGGGCATTCCACCCATCCTCATGTCATATTGAACCCGCCGACCTTGAATAGGTAGCTTGAGGATGCGATAAATATCCTCAAGTGTAATGGTAATCTCACATGTCAGCAATAGAAAGCTGCAGGTCTCCGAGCGATATTGCTCCATAACAGCTGTAATCAGAGCTCTATGAGCTCACAGAACGGGCATCGACGACACCATCAGAAGCCCCAATCTCACTAACCGCGCCTGCGTAGCATCATCAAAACCATCGAATAGTGCCATCACGGATGGAACTCATCATTCACGTGACTGTAATTTAAATCGCTGTATATCTTGCATACGCAACATTATGGTTAGATGTCAACCTATCTGTTTCTAAACCAACCTTTTCTTCTAAATGTCTAAAAAGCTAGCATCATGTGGCACCAAAACAGACAACCCCTTGTGCCATTTTTACAATGGCACTAACATTTCCTCTAAATGGCGTTAATACAGAGCACAGCGCCACTGCGCAGACCTCTTTGCGCTAATCCAAAAACTACCGCTACTGTGTGTTATACATGGCGCCATTTTTACAATTGGCATCGCTATACCTTTTTGCGCTAATTCACACAATAGTGCCAATCATGCCACATGTGCCAATTTAGTAAATAGCACTAATCCAATAAATAGCGCTATTCCCCATGATGGCACTATTCCAGAGAATAGCACCACCTTTACCCCAATTTGGCGCTAAAATGCCAAAATTCTATTCTTCTACATATCGTGCTAATCCAGACGATAGCGCTAAGATACCTCCCAAATGGCGACAAACCGCCCTAACCCTATCCTGGAGGATAGCCCCAATCCAGAGGATGGCACCAATCCGCCTTGCTGTTGGCACTACGTGCTCCAATCCCAAATCTCAAACTCGAAAAAATGCACGTAAAATGAAAAAATTACAAAGTTAGGGTTAGGCCCTACTAGGGGTCCAGCGTTCGGTGCCCAGCCAAACTCTCAGAATCACTCTAAGATGTGTCAAAGTCACCAGAACTGGGGGTTACAGTCAGCCATCTCTCCTTCGTCCTTTCTTCTCCAAAGTCAAAGTGTGCAAATGTGGCACTCTAAGGGCCCACTTTGCCTAATATAGTGGGCCATGTCCTTCTTCCACCCCCTCCTTTTCCCTCCAGGGTGCAAATCTCAGCCTTTTTCCCCCGTTTTTCTTCCTGTCATCCTCTTTTCCCATCCCCTATCCGATTTTCACTCCCATCACATCCTTTTTGAGAACTCACCTAGAAAATTTTTATTTTCCCACCGACCTCTCGAGGGAGCATCCCTTATTCATCTCATACCTTTCCGATAGCTGGAGCATATTTTTCTTTGACCTGACGCCACTTCCCTCCTAGGTCTGGACACCACTTCAAAGAGGGGCAAATGTACACACCTAAAAATGTCTTCTACCATCAAACTAACTCTTGACAACCCTAAACACACCAATTTCCCTTCTAACTAATTAATTAAATTTTTATTTTAATTAACTACCCCTTTCGTTTTCCAAATTCACACCATTTTATCCCCAAAATTGAATTAATTTCATTAATTCAATAGTCCAAACCTTAGCCAATTGATTTAATAAATATGCAATATTTAGTAAATCAATTTCCCTTTTTCACTAAATCCAATTAATTAGTTAAAACCATGTTAACTAATTAATTCACCCTATAATTGACCTATCCCTACCCGAGACAATTAAATAGCTATTATTTAATTGCCTACCATAGCCTACCTCATCCTAGCCCTAGGATTAATTAAATAAAACATATGTTTAATTAATTCTAACCCCTTCATTTGGGTGGTCAAACCTTGTTTAACACCCTTCCCCACATCCTCCAAATAAAAAATTGAATTAAATCCACATAAGTCAATTTTTTATTTAAAAACATCCCACATCACATTTGTTTCTCCCTACAAACCCATACTCATTTATTTCCTCTCTTCCCCAAATGAATTTTTAATTCATTTACATCCCCCATATGAATCTTTAATTCAAAAATAATCTTTCACCCCCATGCTCATTTAATAACTCCTTTTCCTAAAATGAATAAAAGATTCACTTTTATTCCTAGCCCTCCATTCATTCAAGATTGAATCTAGGCCCTCCACATCACTTTTATCCTCCACCATTGATCTTCCAAATCAATCTCCACCCTTGGATCAAAATCTCTTCCAAAAATCTATAAATAGAACCTCTCTCCATCCATTTTCATCATCCAAGTTTATGCAAAGTTACCATGTCAAAATCACTCTTGAGCTAGAATAGTGAGTTGCAAATTAGGGTAGCATTTCAAATTTGAATCCATTGTCTAGGGATAATCATGTCTTAGGAGCTTGTTTTGGGTGCAATGTCTTCTTCCTCCCTTGATGGGATTGGGTTTGCATGTGAGGTATAACTTTGTGTTATTTGCATTTAGTTTATTGTTTTCTACCTTGTTTGCTTATCTAATCTACAGGCATATATCTCCACTATGTTCAGGTTAAACCTTGTGGCTAGTAAGCCAATTGACCTAGGAGCATTGAAGAAAAATTATTAGACTGTCAAACGTGCATACAAAATTTTTAACCTGAACATAGGCCAAGCAGAGTTGATGGAAAAATGGTAAAGATATCAGACAGTGATAAGGAACCTTTTTAGTGCACTTTGTTCATGCATTATTTTGTCAGGACATAGCATAGTTTGTGTCAAGTGCTTGGAAGGGATTCTTCAGATAGAATGCCCATTTATCTAATGATGATGGCAGTGAATATTCAAGATCAAGAGACTAGGGAGCCATATGATTATGCTACCTATATAGCAGATAAAATGCACAAACAAATGATGGCACTCAAGAGCAAATTGTTTACTGTGGATGCCCATGTTGAATTCACATGGTATTCTTTATTGTGCCATATGATTTTGTTTGCCTTGTCAGGTATGTGGCATCAAAATTTACATGTCAAAATGGCAGATTCACAAGGAAATATATTGCCAATGCAAATGTGGACATGCATTGTGTGGACTCTAATTATACAATCTTTGAGGAGTATTTTGTGAGAAGAGTTCTTCGTTTCCTGGAGCCAGAAGGAGAAAGGTTGCATGCAGATATTTTAGATTTTTTGAGGCCTTTGGATAGGACCCCAGATTTGGGGAATGATCATAATTGGGGTGAGTAGTTTTACCATGAGCACACCACTTGTATCAGGATCTATGGGTGTGAGCCCCCCCCCACATCTTGCCTAAATATTTGCCAAAGAGGATTACATTTTTAGAAATTATTAGATAGTTGAATGAATTAGATAAAGAGCATCTGAGGAAGCATAAGAAGGGTTCATTTTTCCCCACCTCCCTTAGATTTAGTGATTTTTTGATAGCTAACAAAGGCGAGTTGGATCAGATTAATTCAGTACTGTAGTGTTACATGATGTATTTTGAGCAGCCAAGGATTTTTGACCCTAAAGGCTTTATTGACAGGGTGAGGGTCAACAAACAAAGGCCAAGATACATACATCAGGTTGACTATGATGAGGACACTGTCAGGAATTGCTTCATAATGAATGATTTCCACAACTTGAGCATCAAGTGGGACACACTAATGGTAGGAGAAAGGATGAGGAAAATCCTGAATGTCGCATACCAGGGTGCCTTTGCAGGAGTGCAGGACCCAATAAAAAGAATTCAAATGATGCTTGATAATGCAGAGTAGCTAATTGCTAGTGCTCCTCCAGGTGAAGAAAGACCTTCTTATCAACCTAGCAGATCAAGAGGGGGATATGCCATGAAAAGGGAATCACATGACCCTTCCCCTGCCAAAAGGGCAAAAATAATTGATTTATAGGTTGAAGAAGAGATTGAGGTGGTAGACCTTGAGGGAGAGGCAGAGGAACAAGTGTAGGAAGCTTCTCATTAGGTGAATTCACCTGATAGAATAAGGCCCTACTCCTCCCCTGATAATAGGTCAATGAGTACTATGACAAGCCAAACTGTCAATGAGTACTATGACAAGCCAAACTATGGACACAAAGGACATCAGGGTAATGGCTTGTAACAAATTCCTAGAAGATGATGAGTTCATAAATACTCCTAAATTCATGAGTTATGTCTTGAAAGTGAGGAGTGAGGAGTTTTAAAAGAAGATTGAGGATGCCAAGAGTGGGGTTGAGCCCTCTGAATATGAGGCCATCACTCAAAGAGTGTTGACAGAGGTTAATCATGCTATCAACAAAATGACTCTAGAGGAAGGGAGGGCATTGGTTGCCAAAAGTAATATCCTACTCCTGGACCACATTGGACCTTGTCAGATGCCATTACATTTGACACCATTACCAGAGAAGATTTAGATGTGATAGATGAGTAGGTTGAGAAGGCTCTCTCTAGTACAGCCTTCAATCCTAGGTTTGAGACACTGACAATATGGGCTTTAACCCCAAGTAATGATAAGCCTAGGATTGGATTGGGGGAATTGACTATCGATATGTGATAATCAAGAGGGTATCTGACACTCCTGCTCCCCAAGATGCAAGTTTGAATGTGCAGACAACACAATTTGCTGAGGCAGTAACAAATAAGCTGCAGAAAGAGCATGATGAGCTGCTGCTAAAATATGCACAAGTAATTGCAAAGCTCAATAAGTGTAAGGAGCAGTTATTACTAGGAGCTAGTGCTTCCACTCCTCCACCTATGATACCAACAACAAAATCATTTCCAATAGATACAGAGCCCTTGTTGGCAAAAATAAGGGAATTAAAGGAGGAAGTGAAGAGATTGAAAGATGAGAAGAAAAATTCATTTGAGGAGATGGTCACCAACTTGATCAATCATAGAGTGACCAAAGTTTTGGCAAGGGTGGTGAGACATGGAAGTCTTATTCAAATTTGAGAGATGCCCTTGACAAACATGAACAAGACAAGGAAAGCCTCAAAACAATGAAGGGAGTGTGGCTACAGAGAATTGGTGAATTGAGAGACTTGCATAGGTGCTCTAGATTTGATGTGTAGGCACCACCTAAAATGAAGCTGACCCTTGACATGATTCAAATTCTTGAGGAAGTTGTGGCTTTTCAGTTAAAGTTAGATAAGGTGTTGGGTGAAAAGAAACAATTTCTTGGAAAGATTGATAGGAAAATAATGCCTAGTGTATTGGAGAGTGATGGGCAGGTCAAAGATCTTGACAAGTGGAGAGCTGACTTCAGTGACAATGCTAGCCAACTAATATCTATCTGTTGCACCGATGGGGACCCCAGATTGAAGATTTTGAGTTCAACTTTGGATAAGCTACATGTATTAGAAATAAATTTTGAATTGTTATGTAAGGAAGCAAAGATCTTGATGGATGCATGGTACACAAGACATAATGATAAGATTTCAAAGTTGATCTCATTCTAATGGCTGTCAGAGAAATCATATGCTGAGTGGGCAGAGAAGTATGGATAAATGTGCTTGAAGAGAATGAGCAGCTACCCTCTCCCCTGCATTTATGTGGTTGGGCTCCTCCAACCTATTATATTCCTCATGATATATTATTTTCAATCTTTTCTCTAGGCTCAATGTAATAAATGCCCCTGCCCTTGAGTGGCACTTTGTAATGTAATTTCACCTAACCAAAAAAATGTAATGAATGTTGGCACCAGGTTCTATGTCTATAAAGAATTAGTTGCCTCGCTTTGTAAGTTTGTTGGAAGCTTGGGATTCTGAGGAGTAAAATTAATACAAAATTTTGATTGGTTGCTCTCTCCATGGTCTTGTGAGTTCTATTTTAATGTGTCTGTGTTTTCCATAAGCTATTTATCAGTTTCAGATTGAATTTGTATGAGTAATGCTATGTGCATGTATTTCTGTTAATTGTCTCCATTTGTTATCTACATCTTTCTCTAGAACGAAGTAACTAAGGGTTTTCTAAGTTCTGGGGTGCATCTTTACTACATTGCATGTTGATTTCTTGCTATTATTTAAGGAATGGGTTAAATTACTTTAAGTCAAATATGGGGGAACATGTATGACAATAGGGATATTTGTAAGTAGAGTTGATAGGAATACTTAATCTTGGGAGTTCTCTGCAAGGCAGGAACTAAACATCCCTCTAAAGTCTGTATATTCACTTGGTTTATGGGAAGTTACTTGCATGTTTTAAGTTGGACTCCATACCTTTGGATAGGCACCGATCAAAGGCCTAGATTAATTGTATGAATCAAACCCTAATTTGATAGCCAAACACATAAAATCAAAATAACTCAAAGTCTTAAGCTTTAGGAAT
This sequence comes from Cunninghamia lanceolata, assembly GCA_027924645.1. NCBI lineage: Eukaryota > Viridiplantae > Streptophyta > Pinopsida > Cupressales > Cupressaceae > Cunninghamia > Cunninghamia lanceolata. The sequence goes on from BSBN01000118.1 coordinate 8,657,418, forward strand.
TTTAGGAGTAGGCTTTTAGGTTTCAAATCCTCTGACTCACAACTGAAGTAATGTCCAAATCTAACCTCTTTGTATTTATCTTAAAGTTTTGGTCTACATGATAGATGATTTATCTACTAAATTTCAATACTTAGTAATAGTCAAGATTTATCACATGGGTATTGAGTAAGGGGCACCCCCTAGATCCTGCAGAGCCTAAAAGTGTAGAGGAGACATTAGAGTTTGTCTCATGTTCATTGGCCACTAACCTAAGAATCCTGTGGATAGAAGATGGCTACTTTTTAGGGAGACTCAAACAATCTGCTGGAAAAAACCCAACAGTCTCATCCACAACACTTGTGTGCAACATGATGCTGCTGCAATGTACTATGTCTTTACAGTAGATAAGGATATTGAATCATGCTTCTTGCTTTGCCATGAAACAACTCTGTCTCCAAGAAAGAACATGCCACCACTTGTACTTTTCCTATCATCTACACATCTAGCCCAATCTACATCTATGTAGGCACTTAGGTTGAAATCATTGTTCTTAGGATACCACAAACCATGATCTGAAGTGCCCTTTAAATACCTGAATATTCTCTTTACTACCATGACATGTGACTCTCTAGGATCTGCTTGAAATCTTGCCACAAGATAGACTACATGCATGATATCCAGTCTGGTATTAGTTAGGTATAGTAGTCCTCCAATCATTGACCTATATTTGCTCTGATCAGCCTTAGGGGATTCATCATCTTTGCTAAGATTGCAACAAGTTTTCATGTGAGTACAAATTGGTTTACATTCTTCCATTCCAAACTTCTTCAACAACTCCTTCACATACTTTGATTATGAAATGAAAATGCCCTTATCTGTCTGATTAATTTACAGTCCAAGAAAGAAGTTCATCTCACCACACATTGACATCTCAAATTCTTTTTGCATCTCATATGCAAAGTTCTTACACATACCTTAATTTCCACCAAAGATTATATCATCTACATAGACTTCAATGATCAAGATTTGATCTTTTCTTACCTTGATAAACAAGTTACTATCTACAGACCCTTTACTGAATCCTTGCTACAACAAATACTTGTCCAATCTTGTATACCAAGCTCTAGGAGCTTGCTTCAGTCCATACAATGCCTTCTTCAATCTGCATACCATGTCTGGTTTGTCTGATAACTGAAATCCATCTGGTTTCTCTATATATACTTCCTCTTCCAACTCACAATTCAAAAAAGTAGACTTCACATCCATCTGGTATACTTTGAAATCTTTATGTGCTACATAAGCCAAAAACAATCTAATAGCTTCCAGCCTTGCCACTGAAGCAAAAGTTTCCTCATAGTCTATTCCTTCCACTTGTGAGTAGCCTTTGCATACAAGTCTAGCTTTGTTTCTTACCACTTCTCCATTCTCATTCAACTTATTCTTGAAAACCCACTTTGTTCCAATCACATTCTTATCTACAGGCCTAGGGACAAGTTCCCAAGTCTTGTTCTTTTTAATTTGCATCAATTTTTCTTCCATTTCCTTGACCCAATGTTCATCTTTACATTCTTCAAAGATAGTATTAGGTTCAACCTTTAAAATTAAGAAGAGATTTACCCATTCTTCTATAATTTTTCTTGTCAGAACTCCTTTGTTTTTGTCACTGATGATTTTATCCTCTGAGTGATTCTTTTGCACATACTTGGGGGTTTTAGGAACTCTTTCCGGAGCTTCTTCTTCCTCACTCTAAACTTCATTTTCTTTGACTTCTTCAACTGCTTTGGTATCAATAGTCTCATCCAACTCATATCCATCAGGCTCTGAGTTCTAAATATCTTCATCTACCTTCACATTTTCACTTTCAATAATCTTCCTCAACCTTTTGTTGTAGCACCGGTAGGCTTTTCTCTTAGTGGAGTAACCAAGGAATATACCTTCATCACATCTAGCATCAAACTTTTCCAACTCTTCATCTCTTCTGATGTACCATTTACTTGCAAAAACTTTGAAATGCCTGACAGTAGGACTTCTTCCATACCACAGCTCATAATGTGTATTTGTTCCATTTTCTTTGACTTACACTTTGTTCTGAATGTAAACAATAGTATGAATAGATTCTTTCCAATAAACTTCCAGAAGGTTAGCATCTTTGATCATCTAGCAACTTCCTGAACTATTCTATTCCTCCTTTCAACTACTCCATTTTGCTGAGGAGTTCTGGGGTAGACAATTGTCTCTTTACCCCATATTCACAAAAAAGCATTGAATTCATTTGAAGTAAACTAACAACCTCCATTAGATCTCAGACACTTGATCCTCAAAACCATTTAATTTTCAACCATTGCTTTAAATGCCTTGAACTTATCTAAGGCTTCTGATTTTTCTTTAAGGAAAGTAACCCAAGTCGTTCTTGAATAATCATCAATAAGAAGCATAAAATACCTGTCACCTTGTAGACTTCTTGTTCTTGTAGGACCACACAAGTCTATATGTACCAACTCCAATAGATTAGTAGAGGATTGTTCCTTGCTCTTGAAACTTATCTTTGTTTGCTTCCCAAACTGACATTCTTTGCAGATGGCATTAGCAGGCTTCACAATCTTAGGTAGGTCTCTTATAGCTTAGACTGAGATTATTCTCACCAAATTATCAAAGTTAATATGACACATTCTCCTATGCCATAAGCATATTTCATTTGTCTAAGCCAACAAACAACAATTGTCAGTACCTTTCAAATGATAAAAATTACCATGAGTCTTCTTACCAACAACAATTATAGTTCTAGAGCTTTTCCTTATCTCACATCCATTATCCTTAAACATTAGATTATATCCTTTCTCACAAATATGTCCAACACTTAGAAGATTATACTTTAAGCCTTTGACAAAAGAACATCATTTGTATTATGCTTTCCATCAACAGTAATTGACCCTTTTCCACAAATCTTACTAGATGCATCATCACCAAACCTAACTAGTCCTCCATCATACTTTTCCAATTTAACAAACTTACTCTTATCTCCTGTCATGTGATTTGAACATCCACTGTCAATGATCCATTCATCTTCCTTTTCAGCATGAAATGCAAACAACTCTCCTAGACTTCCTTTCTTCTCATAGCTTGCAAGGTTAGCAGAAACATGTTCTTCTCTTAGGGAAATAAACAAGCATTCACTAGCATTACCATCTTCAAAATTAGGTTCATCATCCATTACACCATCATCATCTCTAACATAGTAACTCTTTCTTACCATCTTACCTTTACTTTCATTATCCTTGATCTTCAAAGCTTTATCAGGACATCTTGAAGCATAGTGACCAATCTTACCACAACTGAAACATTTGAAAGGTAACTTACCTCTAAAATTTCCACTGCCTCTTTTCATTCTTCTTTCAAATTTTGCCTCAAGCTCATCAAAGTCTTCTTCATCTAATTCCACAACATACTTATCTAATCTAGCGGTCTTTTCTTCCTTGGCCTTAAAAAGTAGTCTCAGTTTTCACAGAGCCATCAGTAGTACCAAATTCTCTCATCTCAAAAGTAGCCAGTTTACCAAGAAATCTAGCTTTTGAAAGTTTATCCATATCAAAAAATTCTTCAATGGCAGACACCTTGTGACTATATGATTTGGGAAGAGTTATGAGTACCTTATCTACAACATCCTTATCATCTATCATTTCACCAAGGCCCTTGATGCTGCTGAGAACTTCATCAATCTTCTGTATGTAACTTGTTATGTTCTCATCTTCAGACGTTTGCATAGTTTCATAGTTGGTCTTCAAGTTCTACAACTTTGCCTTCTTGATAGATTCATCACCTTCATAGATGTTTTTCAATTTCACCCAGATCTCATGAGCATTTTCCAGATCTACAACTTTCACCTTTTCAGTGTTAGATAAAACATTTAGTAGAGAATTTTTATCTTTTCCATTAGTCTCATAGGCCTTAATCTCAATTGCAGTCTTTGGACCATCCTTAGGTATTTTGTATTCTTCTTCAACTATTTTCCAGACATTATAAACAATAGAAACAAGATAAATTTGCATTCATACCTTCCAGAAGGCATAGTCAGATCCATCAAACTGAGGAATGTGTTCTTGTGCGCCATCCTAGATCTACCTTAAGCTGTTAGGCTTTCTTCCAAGGAACCTCACTTTGATACCAATTGTTGAAGGCATAAGACAACTAAGAGGGCAGTGAATCAGTTGTATCAAAAACTTTAAATTCTCTTAAACGAAATTACATTCACATTCACTTACTTTAATCTCTTAATTTGTTATGAAGATTAAACATGAAATGCATAATCAAAACTTAAACACATCACCACCATATACACATGAACACCAGATTTTTATGTGGAAAACCCTAAAATGGGAAAAACCACAGTGAGTGTTAGCTCACTGTGTATATGGAAAAATGGATTAAATCTAAACTAAATAAAACCAAAGAACCCAATAACATAAAGGAAACGAATCTAAGTAAAAGCCATAAATCACAAATCAAAGACAAATGAAAGCTCTTACCAAAACCTGTATTGTTCCCTTTTGGAGATATGTGGATTGCTCAATGTAGTTGCAAAGCCATGGCTGCAACAAGCAAGTATGTGCTCAAGAGATCAATGTCAAAAGATCGTTATAGTGCTCAATCGATGCGTTGTGTATGCTCGAAGCTCTGTTAATTATGCCTGAGAATACGATCGAAGAGAGAGAGCTAAATGAAGGAGATGAGGGGGGTTTATATAGATTTCATCAAAGATCGATCAACGGTCTAGATAATTCAGAAGAATCAACGGTGGAGATAAGTTGATGAATGTGCAACATATGAGAAGAAGACATGTGTTCTGCTTGCTTTTGCATGAGAGGAGTTATCAAGAATAGAAGAATGAGTTAATTGAAGAGATAAATCAATTAAAAGAATAAAGCAATCAGTTAAGTGATTTAAAACAAGAAGAAGAGATTTGCATGAGAAAAGAAGATATTTTGCTTTATTAAATATAGAAATATTTAATTGATGAGCAAGAAAGCTCGAGTTATTTTAGAGATAACTCAAATTAGAAGAAAAAGCAATTTAAATAAATAATTGATTTATTTAAATTTAGAGAAGATATTTTTGGAAGAAGTAATTAAATAATTGGAATTATTTAATTTAGAAGATTTGAAAAGCAAATTAAATAAATAAATTTATTTAATTGTTGTGCATGATTTTGGGAGAATGATTTTTGATTTAATTAAATAATTTAAGAATTATTTAATTTTAGATAAGAGGGAATTTGTTGAATTAATTAAATAATGGGATTTAATTAATGTGGATTTGATTTTCGAAAAGCGAATAATGATTTAATTAAATAATTAAAAATTATTTAATTGTGGAAGAATATAGAGGAATTTAATTTAATTAATTAAATAAAGAGAATTTATTTAATTAATGTTGAATTTAGGAGATTTAGAAGAATTTGATGAAATTAATTAAATAATTAGATTATTTAATTAATGTTGGAAATGCAGGTGATTAGATAGAAATGACGAAATGCAAGTGATTCGACGACACGGTCATTTTAGGGTGTCTACATTTTGCCCCTCTTTGATGCAATGCAGCATGTAGCATTGCATCAAAGAAATTAATTGTTGAAGAGGTGATACAATTTTTATGCCCTAGTGTAGCTAGTTGCCCCAGCGTATGCCCCCTCGAGCGGGAAGACAGGGAAGCGACAGAGGAAAGGTGTTGACGCTCGACTAGAAGATTGCGCGACCAGGTGGGAAGAAAAGCAGAAAACAGGGTGGGAAAGAAAACTAAGGGGGGGGACACTATAAATAGGTCCCATGGGGACCACAATCCTCATTTGCACCCATTGAGATTCTAAATTGAGAGAGAAGAGCTTCTAAACTTAGTTGAGAGAGAGGTGAGCAAACAGCGTGGAGAGATGCCGATTCCAGTGCATAGACATCGGGCGGAGCTGGTGCGGACCTACGGGAGGCTAGCAGGAGCTCCGGCAGTGGTAAGTGATCGAAAACCCCCTTTGAATTTGTCGATTAGGGGTAAAGTAGGGCTAGCTTTAGGTAGGGTTTAGCATTTTGGCCAAAAGCACCGTAAGTCTCTGCAGCGCGGATGGTAGTCGGCTGGCGCGCTTTCGGGGCGCCACAATGCATTTGGTAAGCGTCTACAGCGCTACTGGTAAAACCAAGTCATGTTTGGTAGTTGGGGTCTGTGTCACAGCGCATATGCAAAATCCCGCAGCGCATATGGCTAGGCAGTGTAGCGCAGTTGCTAGGGTAGGACAGCGCAAATGGTGGGGAGAGGAAAAAACGAAGCGCCTCTGGTAAAACAGAGCGGCGCTGTTGGCATGTGGGTGCAGCGCTTGTGAAAAACAAGGCGCTGGTGGTAGAAAAAATGCAGTGCTTTTGGATGGACAGGAGGGCGCTGGTGGCAGGGAGGGACAACGCTTTTGTGTAAACAAAGTGCTTTTGGTTTGAATAGAATAAAAGTTAGGGTTTAATAGAATGGGGGGACATAGAAGAGAGACGCCTAGCATAGCCGACAAGAGGGAAAAGGGATGGTTGGGGTTTGCATAGCATAGCCCAGGGGTAGATAGGATTATGAGGATTTGGTTATGGAAGAATTGACACGTGATTTGTTATGAATGCAGAGGATTTTGCCGCCACTGATGTCGCGGGAGCGACACCACGCGATTGCGCACGAGGTTGTTCAGTTGACATGGGAGGAGGATGCATTCCTAGAGCATGCAGGACTATGGCATGTGGCACACCTAACACACATTAGGGTGAATCTCGCCCTAGTGACAGCAGTCGTGGAGAGATACCACAGTGAGACTTCATCGTTTCACTTCCCGACAGGGGAGGCTACAGTGACACTGGAGGATGTATATCGCATCCTGCTGATCCGGATAGATGGGAGATTGTTGACTTTGACCCGGCACAAGGTGAGGCAGGCTTGGAGGAGGTCTTCTACACAGATGACCTATGGATAGACGATGGGGAGATCCGATGGGCCGACGTCCTGAGACTCTGCGATAGGATCAGATGGATCGTGGCATCGTTGATTGGTGGCTTCCTATGCCCGGACAGGAGATCGAGAGGACTATCAGTTGGCTGGGGGACAGTTCTATCAGGGATGTTCACCCATGGCAGACAGTATGCGTGGGGACCTTGCGTGTTAGGCCAGCTATACCATGATATGCACCACTGTGTGTACAGGAGGGGCAGGAGCCTCTTAGCAGGGGTGACTCTATTACAGGTGTGGGCGTGGGAGCACATTCCAGTGATCCGACCCATGGTGCAGCGCCACCGAGACAGAGGGGAGCCGTATGCGTTTCTATATGATGGGGTGATGACACACCGGAGGATGGGATCTGTCAGCTACTGGAGGCGGCAGATTGACGAGATGGACATATTCATCTGGAGGCCATGGCTACTATGCAAGGAGTGGCTGGACGAGCATGAGCAGCTCATGTACTATAGACAGGCTCGCTATCTGTTCGGTAGACAGATAGATATGATAGAGAGATATCTTCCCGAGCAGGTACTTAGATAGTTTGGCCTACCACAGGGGCTACTAGTGGGGGAGGCCACACATGCCAGGACGCGGAGAGAGACTGGAGACTGGGACGCAGTGATCCCAGTGGCGACAGCATTAGCAGAGGTGCGGGGACTTATCCCCGTGAGATGGGATTGGGACTTTGGGCTAGCAGACCCAGGGACACTGCCAGACTATGATCAGTACTGGCAGACACACAGGCCGATGAGATTGACTACACCAGGTGTAGTAGGGGCAGTGGGAGAGGTATTAGTCCTTGGCAGAGAGGCCAGGATGAGGCGGCAGGCCAGGGCAGCCGGACAGCAGGCAGGTGGACAGCAGGCAGGTGGCCAGCAGGAGGATGCTAAGATGGCAGAGGCATTGGGCCCAGTCGTAGAGACTGATCTGCAGAGGGCTGAGCGACTGCTGTAGGAGGAGATAGCCCGGAGGACTCGACTAGAGCTCCAGATGGTTAGACTGAGGAGAGACAGGGATACAGCATGGGCAGAGGCGAGACAGGTAGAGGCCATAGCCCAGGCACAGACACAGGCAGCCACAGTAGCACAGACAGCCCTAGCACAGGTGCAGGTGCAGCTACAGGCACAGGTGCAGGTACAGCTACAGGCACAGGTGCAGGCATACAGGCAGCTGCAGGCCCAGGTACAGGCACAGGCACAGGGATAGATGCAGCCATCGGCCGCACCAGCAGCAGATGCCGAGGCGGTAGCACAGGCTAGGAGAGAGAGAGATGCAGAGGTACAGCTATGGCTGACAGTAGAGGCTACACTCTTTAGAGTGAGGCGGGAGAGAGAGGAGGCACGCCGTGCACTGGGTGCAGACCAGAGGACCCTATACAGTGAGCTCGTCCGAGTGCAGGGTGAGCTAGTATCAGCTGGCAGAGAGGCAGAGTATTACAGGGGCCTATATGTGGGTGCGGTGCCGGCAGCTCAGTAGGCACCGAGCTATAGAGACAGGAGCAGGTCGGGGGCATCAGGATCTTGGAGGACAGGGCAGTCAGCGTCCTCAGTTAGAGGGCCATTGTTGCCACCAGGGGGAGGACGAGGACCATCAGGGGGACCTCCACCAAGCACAGGGGGAGGCCAGGGGCCACAGCAGGAGGGCAGCTCTACCCACTAGGGCATATTCATGTATATTGTATCACATTGTATTATTTTGGACAGATGCCTGCGTGCATTCTGATGTATATTTTGAGGGCTCTTGATAGCCTTGATGTACTATATTGGTGTATATTTGGATGTATACATATTTGTGTATTATTAATGTAGACACCGAGATTTTGTATTATGACGGCCGTTACATGATATATATATATATATATATATGATGATCTGTTCGACTTACTGCTGTTCATGCTTTTGTGTATGCATTCCTTGATGTCATGGATGTGATGATATGTATGTATGATTATGGATTTATGTGATGACATATGCTGTTTATATGATGCTTATAGATGTATGATGATAGAGATGTACGCTGATATAGATGTGATGACTAGTGATATCTGACATGTGGGTTTTGCAGATATGCACCAGAGAGGAGAACAGGAGGAGATGGAGACTGTTGATCGATTACTGTAATGAAAGCAATATAAAGGATGTGGAAATGGATGAATGAGCTTGTTGCAATGGCTTCGCATTTGTATATAAAGAGCAATTCTTAGTTTGATATAGCACGTGGATAGTCCGCCACCAGGGTATAAAAGACCAAGGTGCAGTAATATCCGAGTGCATGGACGTTGACTCTACAAGCAAATGGTTTGAACCTAGATCCCTTAGACATAATATTACCCTGTTGGAACATGTGAATAAGCCATAGTCTTGAACATAAAATAAACTTCAATACATGTAAATGCAAGAAGAAATATTAATATGTAAGATGCTAGGACGTAACACACACAAGATAAATAGAATGCTAAGAAAGATGCTAGAGATCATTCCTCAAACACGGCACACAGAAAGCAATGACTATGCCCCCAATCCATACTGCATCGCAACATACCAAGATTATAGATAAATCAAGGTAGCTTTGAATAGGTATGGGAATAGGGAACAAAAGATAAACCATAACACAAATTGACTGACTTACAAAGTAAACATACAGCCAACATATTCTCTTGCCAAAGAGGTTGCTCAGGATAGATTGGATAGGAAAGATAACAGCCTTATCGTAGGAAATCTGTGTCCGTTAAAGGGGGCTATCTACCTAAAAAGACAATATCTTGCTGCAGGAAATGCCACATGTCGTAGGAGACACATGTGTTGGTCTCGACAATGGAACACTTCGTAGAAGACAAGCTTGTGGATCTAGGGCTTGGTTAAGCAGTACTTAGCTGATGTTGGCAATCGGTATGCAGGATAGTAGATGACTCTGGAAGGAAGCCTCCTTGCTTCAGGTTTGTTAAGGACTTTTGCTTAGAAGGGATGCGCTAGCTTGTTGCGTGAGTTAGTCAAGTCGAGGCGAATGGATTTTGACACACGGAAGACTAGAAGGATGAAGTGCTAATGGATTGGGACGGGTGGAGAATGATGGATCGTGTGTGCCTGAGTACTGGATACATCCTTCGTATTCCAGACTGCCTACATACCCTGTATCCACGGGATCAAGGCACACTTACGATGGAAGATGAACGTGATAAATATGTAGTTCTAGATAGAGTGATGAATGGGTCAAGGTGAAAGGAGGGAGATCTTATGTACCTGAGTACTGGAAATGTCCTTCATATTCCAGACTGCCTACATACCCATATCCATGGGATCAAGGTACCTTAAGATTGAGAAGAGATGATATGTAGTTCTAGTTAGTGTGATGATGTGGGAAAAGAGCGGAGAAGAGGTGATCTTATGTACCTGAGTACTGGAAACGTCCTTCATATTCTAGACTGCCTACATACCCATATCCATGGGATCAAGGTACTTTAAGACTGAGAAGATGATAATATGTAGTTCTGGTGGAGGTGATGATGTAGAACAAGTGTTGAGAAGATAATAGCCTTATCGTAGGAGCGAAGTGTCTGTTAAAGGGTGTTACCTGTGGAAATGAGACAAGATTGAAGTATGCGCTGCGAACCACGAACAAGGAACCAATCCTAGACTGAAGCTAAGGAAAGAGTTGCCCCCATTCTGGTAGAGGAAACTGTAGGGGTGACTGCCGAAGAAGACACAAAAAGACTTGACCTAGGACAAGACAGTGTTAACTGTAGACACAGATCAAGATGTGGGATGATGATGAGGGACACTGACAAATTTCCAAGCTATACTAGGTAGGGAGATGGAAATGCAAACAAAGTCAATGGTTTTATTATGGATGGATGGATGAAGCAGGTTGCGAACTGGACAAGGAGTGGACAGGACTCAATAGACGATGGATGCTGACTCTACGCATAGCGCCTGTTTGCCAGGTTTTCACTATGGTACTTATCCAAGACGCCTGTTTGCCAGGTTTTCACCAGAGGATGGATTTTTTTGGATTATTTGATTTTTTTGATTTTTTTTTTTTTGATTTTTTGATTTTTTTTTGATTTTTTGATTTTTTTTTATTTTTTGATTTTTTTGATTTTTTGCTTTTTTGGAATACTCTGAGGATCAGGCATAGAACTTCTTGAGATGGACACTGTTAAGTGGCTCATCTAGAGGAATGTCGTCAGGTGTAGCTAAAGTATAAGCTCCTGATCCATATGCTGTTGTCACAATGAAGGGACCTAACCAGATAGGCTCAAACTTACCCTTCTTCTCTCGATCTGCTTGATTTCTTTGATTCTCCTTAAGTACAAGATCACCAACTTGAAACCGTCTTTCTTTAATCTTTTGTTGTAATTACGCTGGAGGCAGTTTTGATAGATATGGAGATGATTAAGTGCAGCAAGACGCCTCTCATCTAGTAGTTCAAGCTCAGCTAATCAAGAAGTGCGATACTCGTCTCCGCCGATCAGGTCTTGCATTGATACTCTGAGGGATGGGATCTCGACCTCTATAGGTAGGATGGCTTCAGAGCCAAAGACCAAGGCATATGGTGTGGCACCAATTGGTGTTCTGATACTCGTGCGGTAGGCCCATAGGGCAGGATTGAGTTGCAAGTGCCAATCATGACCAGCTTCATTGACCATTTTCTTGAGGATCTTGAGAATGGTTTTATTGGAAGCCTCAGCTTGGCCGTTACTCTGCAGATAGTAGGGAGTTGAAAAGCGATGTTGGATATTGTACTGTATGCATAAGGCACGGACATCTTGGTTCTTGAATGGTCTCCCATTATCAGTGACAATGGCTTGGGGAATACCATACCGGCATATGAGGTAGTTTAGGATAAACTTGGCTATTTGCTTATCGGTGATATAGGTCATAGGAATGGCTTCCACCCACTTCGTGAAATACTCAGTGGCGGTAATGATAAACTTGTGGCCATTGGAGGAGGAAGGGTGGATTTGTCCTACGAGGTCGAGACCCCATTGAGAAAAAGGCCATGGAGTAGTCACAGGTTGTAACTCATGAGCGGGTGCGTGAATCAAATCTCCATGTTGCTGGCATTGTAGACACTTCTTAGCAAACTGTGCAGCATCTTGCTCTATTGTAGGCCAGTAATAACCTATTCTGAGTATCTTCTTAGCAAGATTAGGACCAGTAGAATGCGCGCCATAGACACCTTCGTGTATGTCTCGTAAGGTAGCTTCAGCTTCTTCCATGTTAAGACATCGTAAGAGGATACCATCGAGACTCCGGTGATATAGTGTATCACCCAGAATGATGTAACGAGAGGATCGACGGATAAAGGTTTTGCGTTGGGTGGATGATAGGTCAGGGGGAAAGGTATTGTTCTTGAGGTATTCATAGATATCTTCGTACCACAGGGAATTGGGACCAACAAGTTCACAGATGATTTCAGTAACAGGAACATCGACGGCTGGTATCAACAATTGCTCGATCAAGAATTCACACTTCTATGTATTAGCAGGCATATCAATCAGTGACCCTACAGAAGCCATAGAATCCGCAGCTTTATTATGTTCTCTTGGAATTTGCTCAAATGTGATCCGAGAAAAATGTGGTTTGTAGGCATCCACTAGTTGTTTGTAGGGGACCAACTTTTCATCCTTTGTTTGGTATTCATCTGTGACTTGGCGAATGACTAGCTGTGAGTCTCCATATACTTGTAATTCTATGATGTCCCATTGAACTGCTGTGTTGAGACCTATGAGGAGTGCTTCATACTCGGCTATGTTGTTGGTGCAAGGGAATGCTAGCCGATATGACTTTGGAATGTAGTCATTCTGAGGTGTAACCAATAAGATGCCCGCTCCTGATCCATGCTGTGTGTAAGAACCGTCAAAGTACAACTTCCACATTATGGAGGTGGAAAGAGCGAAGAGATTCTCATCAGGAAAGTCTGCTACCATAGGATGTGTATCTTTCATAGGTGCTTCTGCCAGTTGATTTGTGAGGGCTTGTCCTTTGATTGCCTTACGATCGGTGTACTCAATGTCAAACTCACTAAGGATCATAACCCATTTAGCTAGTCTGCCTGTGAGAGCTGCTTTTGCTAGTAGATACTTCAAGCGATCAATCTTGGCTATCAGATTTGTGTGTTGGTTCAACATATAATGCTGCAACTTTTGGGAGGCGAACACTACTACTAAACAAGCCCTTTCCATTGGTGAATAATTGAGCTCGTATCCCACCAAGGCTCTACTAATGTAATAAATTGCATGCTCCTTTCCTGTTTCATCATTTTGTGCTAGAAGGGCCCCTAAGGCCGAGTTTGTAGTGGAGATGTACAATATCAAATGTTTGTCCGCAACTGGTGGAACCAATACAGGAGGTGTAGCTAGATACTCTTTAAGTTGATCAAATGCTGCCTAACACTTGTTGTCCCATCGAAACGAGACATCCTTTCGGAGCAAGTGTTGAAAGGGTTGACATTTATCTGCTAGCTGTGAGATGAAACGTCGAATGGACTGCAACCTTCCTTGGAGGCTCCTTAATGCTTTTAGGTTCTTTGGTGGAGGCATCTCCACTATAGCCTTTACTTTTGCTGGATCTACTTCGATGCCTCTACGAGATACGATGTATCCCAATAGCTTCCCTGATGTTACACCGAATACACACTTCTTTGGATTGAGTCTTACTTGGTATTTTTCAAGCCTGTCAAAAATCTGTCCTAGGACCTATATGTGATCCGCTCTAGAAGATTTAGCCAATATATCATCAACATAGTCTTCCATGATGTGATGAAAGAGGTCATGAAATATCACTATCATTGCTCTCTGATAGGTTGCTCCTGCATTCTTCAGACCAAACGGCATGACGCACCAACAATAATTGCCCCAAGGACAAGTAAAGGTTGTTTTATGTTGGTCTTCTTCAGCTATCCTTATCTGATTATAACCCGAGAATCCGTCCATGAGGGAAAGCATCTCGTGACTTGCTGTCAAGTCCACTATAATGTCAATGTTTGGTAGTGGAAAGTCATCTTTAGGACATGCTTTATTGAGATCTCTGAAATCATTACACATGTGGATGCGCCCATTAGGTTTAGACACAAGTACAATGTTTGAGACCCAATCTGAATAGTCGATAGGTCGTATGAACTTTACGTCTAATAGCTTTTGTGCTTCCACCTTCACCAAGAGAGCTATCTGTGGATGCATTTTTCTCAATTTTTGCTTGACTGGTTTCACCTTGGGATCAACTGTGAGATAATGAACTACCAGGTTAGGGTCTAGCCCTGGCATATCTGCATAGGTCTATGCAAAGTTGATGGTTCGTTGCAAGAAGAAGTTGTTAAGATTTTTGTGCTCTGTGTCAGATAATGATGCTGCTAGAAATGTTGTCTTTGGATTCTGTTCTGTACCCAGGTTGATCTCTGTAGAATCTTCCACTAGGAGAGCTGATTTCTCTTGATACTTAGATGGTAAGGGAAGGTCAAATCCTCCATCCTCCAGTGCCATAGTTGGGTTTTCACCTTTGGATACATCCTTTATTTTTACTATTTTATGATCAGGAGGTGCCACAGTGTGGTTTTCACCTAGAGATCTTTCTTTATTTGCACTTTTGCGACTAGAGGATTTGGCATTCTCACCAAAATAAGCCGTGGGCTCTAGTTCCATTACAAAACCTACCTTGTGATCGCCAAGAGGGATACCCTCCCGAAGTCCCATAAACTCAGCTAGAGCTTCGTCATTTTGAAACACATCTATAATGGGGGCCCCTTGTTGGTCCCAATCGATAAGCTCAGGGTAGACAAGCGTGATATTCTGGGTGCTGGTGTTGGAAGTTAAGGATACGGAGGATAGTGTAAAAATGGAGGATTCTGTGAATAGATTGGTTATGTGGAGGGAAGAGTCATCGACGATATCCTCTGTAGATGTCGAATCGGCAAGAAAAGTGTCAGCTACCTCGTCGAGGATATACTCGATGTCCGAGGCGCGTGGTACCTTCTTACCAAATCCTAATCCTTTCTTGTCTAGCTTCTTTGTTACCACAATGGGCTCCATAGTGCCTTGATTCTGTTTCCCAAGGCCACCTTTGCCTTTATAGCCCATGTTTTTCACTATCCTTAGACCATTGCCATATTGCTTGACTGGTATCGTGACTGGTTCTTTCTCCTTGTAGAGCCAAGAAGAGATGTCCTCAATAGTTTCCTCTTCCAATAACCGTCCATGTTGGAATTGGGTTAGGAATGTTGGGGGAAGAATAGTTGCTTTTTTGGTTACTTTAGCAATGGGTGGTTTGCCGTAAGATTTTGGAGATAAAGGCATCCGCCCTACACAACAAGATTCGGAGATATCATAAGTGCCAAAGCCTATATCTCGGACGCGTGCTGTGATTTTGGGGAGGGGTGTAGGCTCACTTGTAGAGGCTTGCGTGAGAGTTTTAGGGTCAACATAGAGAGGGGATTCAATGGCTTTGTCATTTTTAGGCACTTGGTTGCAATTCTTATAGCTTCCTTGCAAGACATGGCAAAATTCAAAAGGATTAGGATCTCCTGGGATGGTGATCTCCGTACCATTGTATGAGAACTTTAGGGACTGATGGTACGTGGAGGGAACAGCTTTCATTGCATGGATCCATGGGCGGCCAAGAATAATGTTGTAAGGCAGCTCAATATCAAGAACTTGACATCAGGTTTCAAGCATAACGGGGCCCAGCTGTATAGGCAAGTGAATAACACCTTCTGAACGGCGTTCTGCATCATCATACCCCTTGATTGTAATACTATGATCAGTGTTGACGTGATCCTCAGAGTATCCCAATTGCTTTAGTAACTTTAAAGAACATATGTTGAGACCAGCACCACCATCTATGAGGATGCATTTGATTTTGCGCTTATGGATGAGAACTTCAATATGCAGGGCATCGTTGTGACAAGGATCATGGGAGGGGAGGTCTTTCTCAAAGAAGACCACGTTGTAAGGCAAAGCAATATTACCCACTATAGCTTGGAAATCTGCGACTGCTATGTTGTTAGGAACAGAAGACTCTTGGAGGGCTTTTTCTAGCACCACTCTATGCGCAGGTGATGACTGTAGAAGGTCCAAAATAGAGATCTGTGCTGGTGTTCTCCCTAGATGTTCGACAAGATTATAATCAGACTGAACCGGAAGTCTAGGTGTAGGTGCACGGATGGTGACATGACCTCGACGAGTAGTAACAACACAATTCGTAGATTTGCCTTTGATGGTGAGGGTAGACACTCGACTCTCTTCAAAACGACCTACAATGGAATCGAAAGATGTGGACGCGTGATTGATACCTTTACCTCTATCCTGAGGAGGAGGTGGACCGTGATGAGGGAATGGTTCCTTGTACATATCAAGATCCTTGTTCGTGTGTTGCACTGGTGATTCATCCTCAAAAGTGATTTGATTACCGTCGATGAGGTTTTGGATGAGGTGCTTAAGCTTCATGCAAGATGCAGTTCGATGGCCTTTGCTCCTATGGAACTCACAATACTCATTGTCTCTGTAACGTGCAGTTTTGTAGACAGGTTCTCCATATGGGGGAGCATCAGGTAAGGTGATGAGCCCTTTCTGCAAAGCTTGCTGTAAGACCGATTCGATGGGTACTCCCAAGGGAGTGAATTGACGTCACAGAGGGTAATCTTGTTGGGGCCGCTCTTGTTGTCATTGCTGTTGGTTGGGATAAGGCTGCCTTTGTTGCTGCTGTTGTTGAGGTGGAGCTTGACTTGGTTTGGAGAGCTGCAGTGGTGTTTGCAACGTTTGGACATGCTTAGTATCGACCACTCCATCATTGACCACGTTTTTGTTCTTGTTCCAATATTTGGGTTTATCGTTTGACTGTTGATGCGAATTGCTATCTTTCGTCTCCTTAAAGATTTTGACCACACCCTTAGCAATGAGGGCCTTCTCAATGTTGATACCCTTGTATGTGATTTCATCGAAGGTTGTAGCACTAAGGATTTGCAAATGGAAACCTAACTCTTGGTTGAGGTTCTGCACAAAGATGCTAACAAGCTATTTCTCTAGAATCTTGAAAGGGAATTTACTAGCCATTTGTCTCCATCGTTGAAGGAAAGAAATGAAAGTCTCACCATTTTTCTGTTTATTGTTGCATAGGTCCGTCATGGAAATCTCATGCTCTGTGTTGTAAGAAAAATGGGTGGCAAACTTTTCTGCTAGCTCGTTGAAAGACTTGATACCCGTAGGTAAGTGTGAGAACCATTCTATTGCTTGACCTCCAAGACTGCGAGGAAAGAGACGCATAAGATACGTATCGTTATGTGAGACCTCGAAGCAATCAAGATAGAATTCCCTAAGATGGTCTTTTGGGTCACCTTTTCCTTTGTACTTATCGAACGTTGGAATAGTGAAATTTTGAGGAAAAGGGATCATTGGTAATGACCGATCAAAAGGATAAGGACACACTTCCTCTAAAGAGAAGGTCTTTTTGGTGTGGCCAAACGTAAGATCAGATAGCTGTTGTTGCACCTCCGCAATCTTTAGTTCCATAGTCGTGGGAGGGGTCGGTAACATCTCCTATTGTCCAACAAGCAGTTGGTGTTGCCCATATGGAAGATTATAATGTAAGCCATGCGCACTGGTATTGTAAGGGTCGTAAGATTGATTGGGATTGTGTGGATTGTATGATTGGTTCAGATTGGGTTGGAATTGGAGGCCTTGATTAGGCAGAGGTGGAGGTGGCGCTAGGTAAGAATGTTGGCTGTGCGATGGTTGAAGAACCGTATTAGGGGGAGGAAAGCTAAAGTGCGTTTGATTAGGTTGTGATGGTGGCACATAGCTTTGGGAAACCTGATGTTGGGAATGTTGAGAGTGGCTAGGCAATGTATGAAAGAAGTTGAGCGTGGATGAATGTTGTGGAGGAGGAACATAGGTAGAAGTGATTTGCGACGGTGGGGGTTGATTGAAGATGAGAGTAGAAGAATGTTGTGGTGGAGGAACATAGGTAGAAGTGATTTGTGACGGCTAAGGTTGCTTGAGGATGAGAGTAGAAGAATGTTGTGGTTGGGGCTGTGTGACTCCAATTGGTTGAGAGACATGCAGGTGTGATGATATAGGAGGTGGCATTTGTTGAGACCCTTGTTGCATGGCTACATAAGTGTTCCCCGGATTGTAATTAGGTGGGAAACCTACGCGTGATGGGGTAACCAAGATTCCGCTTGCGCTTGGGATGGACACTTTAGGAGGTGGTTGCACATTGGATCGAGCTAAGGTGGTTTGCTTAGCTAACTCTGCTTGACGTTGGAGAGTTTCTTGTTGGTTTTGATAGATCTCCATAGGAGTCAACAGTGGTGATACGGGCCTCTCCTCCATTGGGTTTTGAAAAAGGGGATTCCTATACTGTGAGCCTTGAGTAGGTAGGGGCGTAGTCACCGTGGACATGGTTTGCACCGCTTGTATGGTTTCTTGGGTGTTGTTGCTCTCCTTGAGAGTGGACACATCAAAATCTTGAGGTAACTTGGCACCTTGCTTTGCAAGCAAGCGAAAGAAATGATCCTGGTTCTCACTAAGGATTTTATCAAAGGCAGCGATAGCTCTAGGATCTTGTATAAATTCATCAAGATCTTGCCCATCTTCTTGAGATGGGGTTTGATCTACAATATAACCTTGTGGGACAAAATCTGGAGGCAAGCCTGTGGTATACTGAGGTGCATTTAGCAAATGGGTTCTATCCTGATGAGGATTGCTTGGTTCATCTATGTGCGGCATATTTGGAGAGCTGATTAGTTTTGCCGCGGGTGTACTTGGAGTCACCTTGGGAGTAATGTTGCGACGACCTGTTTGTGGTGTGCGAGGGGGTGACTTGTGCTTCTTAGGGACAACTTGCCTAGACTTCATGGTTTGCTGTAGCCTAGTGGTGACCATGGGATATACCTGGACATAATGTAATGCTGGGAATCTGTGAGATGCTTTGGAGAAATGGACAAACTCTGATGCACAAAGTACTGGACCAAAAGTGCTATACTGTTTGACCAGAGGCGTAGGACTGTGCTACCAAAAGCGTGCTACTGTGGGCCAGAGGCGACGGACTGAGCTGCCAATAGCGAGTTACTGCTATGCCAAAGGCGAGCTATAGTGACCAAAAGCGAGCTACTGTTATACCGAGGGCACTAAAGTAGAGTTTTGTGAGAGGCAGGTTGCTGCTGACCAAAGGTGATTTACTGTATTACCAACCAAAGGCGATCTACTGTATTACCAAAGGCGAGCTACTGTAATACCAGGGGCGCTAAAGTAGTGTCTGATGTTTTTCAAAGGAAATTTTTTTTTTTGTTTCTGATTGGATTGGTTTGGCAAGAGAAAACACAGCAAACAAGTGGTCAAAAAAGGCACAAGGACTGACACAACAGATAGTGTATGTTCAAGGCTCCAAACAAGCCCAATGTTTCCACAGGTTTAATACAGTTGCAATCAATAACAAGCACTTTTTATCCCTAGAGACAAGGTTTCATTGCAGTAGATTAGCTCACAGCTTAATACTCCGTCGATAAAAATATCATTCCATAAAGGTGTCAGATATTTAGTATCTTTGCGAGAGACAATAGGTAGGGATATCTCACCCTCCCCTTGGAAAGCTCAAGTAGGTCACAAGAGCTTTATGTCTAAGGGAATACTATCTCTTCTCAAGGGAGCCAATGGTGAGTATCTTAAGGGTTTAAATTGATTTCCCTTGCACTAATGATTACCGCAATGTTCGGAGGTAGGTCGCGTAGTCTCTATCTAAAATGGTTCTTAGTGACTTTGAGGGACCAACGCCTTACGAGCAATGCGACAAGCTACTAAAATCTTTAACCAATCCTACTAAGAGTTTCAAACACTTCGCTCAATGAAAAAATTATTTCCACAAAGAGCTAGTACACCTCTTTTCAGTTTGGCACCAAAAGGTAAGGCTAACGTTGGTTAGGACTTGGCTTTCGCCTTATCCCTCTTATATAGCGGTTCAAAGGAAAACTCCGCTTAGGGTCATCCCTTTTGGATGAATCGCAATCCAAAAGCAGGCCCTTCTAAAGGAAGTACAAAAAAAGTAAAAGCAAGCATGTCACACAAAGGTTCAATTGTCCCGTTATAAGAAAAATAAGGTGCAACTAAGCTATGCACACACACGATTGTAGTTGTAAATTGTCCCTTATGAAATGAAGTGTTTGGCATTCATGTCCATTGTCCTTTAGAAAATTGAGGTGTTTGTTCATACATGTCCATTGTCCCTTAAGAAATGCAGTATATTCCTAAGACTTAGATTGCAAGAAAAGATTTGTTCAATTATCCTTTTAAGCATGCAATGTGTTTCTAAGACTTAGTGAGATAAATCAAAAGAGGTCTTCAACGCTCGTCCTACATGAACATATTAAGAAAACACCTATTGGCTCTGTGTGAGTAATAAAACGCTGCAACAAGTGAGTTAGTTCCACCAAAATTTCACAAGTTAGCCAAAAAACAAATCAATTTTAACCAAAAGCGCGTTACTATCTTACCAGAAGCGATTCACTGTAAACCCAAAAGTGCTTTAAGACAGTCGAGAAGTGCAACAGAATATTACCAGCAGCGTTGAACAATAACCAGAAGCGCTGTACTGTGATTCCAAAGGCGCTGCGATAAATACCAAAAGCATGCAACGATAATAACAAAAGCGCTGTAAAATAACCAGGAGCGCATCACTGTGTAACTGAAAGCGCAATACTGTGTAGCCAAAAGCGCTGTGTTGTCTCAGATATAGAAAATATTAGTTTTTATCAAAATAACCAGGCAAAAATGACTTTTCATGGTGGATCTACCGTCTGGATAATGATATCTGATAGATCTGGGTCGTGAAATCTGGAAAACTCAGAAAATAGGTCAACACAATAGATTAGCAGAACTTAAGGATACTCCTAAATAAATCAGCTTAGGAGATATCAAAAATCAGGTTTGGAAGACAAATACAACAGCTTGTGCAAACAAAATCACAGATCTGAAATGAGAAAAAAACCCTGCAAAAGCACTGTGAATAAAGTCAAAACCTAATTTTAACCAGAAGCGCCTAACAAGGCCACCAATAGCGCTTCTCTATGTCACCGGAAGCGCTACTCTGTGCGGCCAGAAGCACGGCCGTGCCGCCAGTAGCGCTGAACTGTTCCTGCAAGAGCGCTTAGAGATACTACTAGACGCGTTGTGCAATATCGTCTGTGCTGTGCCGTACTGTGACTTCAAAAAAACAAATTTCTCAAAGAAAAAAAGGGATTAGTGGGTCCCACCGGGCATGCCAGAATGTGTATATGGAAAAATGGATTAAATCTAAACTAAATAAAACCAAAGAACCCAATAACATAAAGGAAACGAATCTAAGTAAAAGCCATAAATCACAAATCAAAGACAAATGAAAGCTCTTACTAAAACCTGTATTGTTCCCTTTTGGAGATATGTGGATTGCTCAATGTAGTTGCAAAGCCATGGCTGCAACAAGCAAGTATGTGCTCAAGAGATCAATGTCAAAAGATCGTTATAGTGCTCAATCGACGCGTTGTGTATGCTCGAAGCTCTGTTAAGTATGCCTGAGAATACGATCGAAGAGAGAGAGCTAAATGAAGGAGATGAGGGGGGTTTATATAGATTTCATCAAAGATTGATCAACGGCCCAGATAATTCAGAAGAATCAACGGAGGAGATAAGTTGAGGAATGTGCAACATATGAGAAGAAGACATGTGTTCTGCTTGCTTTTGCATGAGAGGAGTTATCAAGAATAGAAGAATGAGTTAACTGAAGAGATAAATCAATTAAAAGAATAAAGCAATCAGTTAAGTGATTTAAAACAAGAAGAAGAGATTTGCATGAGAAAAGAAGATATTTTGCTTTATTAAATATAGAAATATTTAATTGATGAGCAAGAAAGCTTGAGTTATTTTAGAGATAACTCAAATTAGAAGAAAAAGCAATTTAAATAAATAATTGATTTATTTAAATTTAGAGAAGATATTTTTGGAAGAAGTAATTAAATAATTGGAATTATTTAATTTAGAAGATTTGAAAAACAAATTAAATAAATAAATTTATTTAATTGTTGTGCATGATTTTGGGAGAATGATTTTTGATTTAATTAAATAATTTAAGAATTATTTAATTTTAGATAACAGGGAATTTGTTGAATTAATTAAATAATGGGATTTAATTAATGTGGATTTGATTTTTGAAAAGCGAATAATGATTTAATTAAATAATTAAAAATTATTTAATTGTGGAAGAATATAGAGGAATTTAATTTAATTAATTAAATAAAGAGAATTTATTTAATTAATGTTGAATTTAGGAGATTTAGAAGAATTTGATGAAATTAATTAAATAATTAGATTATTTAATTAATGTTGGAAATGCAGGTGATTAGACAGAAATGACGAAATGCAAGTGATTCGACGACACGGTCATTTTAGGGTGTCTACACTCACAATATAATGTAGTAACAATATTGAATAACAAAAGAGTCTCACTGCCAAAGGGCTCACTGCAAAAGGCTCAATGCTAAAGGGTGGCTCACTACCAAGGGGTGGCTCACTACCATGAACTGATATGATAGCATCTATCACATGCCCGAGTTTAGTTCCAATGAAGAGCAGTACTTATCACCTTTGCTGCCTCACAACACAAACACTTTCATCTTCACATGTTCACATCCACACACACTTCACATGGATTCATTACATTTATTTATACAAATCGTCAATCATGGAAGATACATCAAGGTCAGCAATATAATCTACAACCTTTAGAGAAGTCTCCAAGGTCTGTAAACATACACAATTCAAATTAGGTCTAGACATAAACAAACTTGTGGAGCAAATGAATGTAGGGAGAACACTTCACAGCTTATCACAAACCCAAATACATCTTCACATGCTTCAGCACACTTCTATAATCCATGAAACACATCCACAAAGAGTGTTAGCACCCCAGTCGGCCAAACTTGTGCAAACACCAAGAATTCTTACACACACACTTCCAAGAACTCAATCATAGCTTGTGAACCAAGAACAATCCTTTAACACAATCTAGAGACATCCACAAACAATGTAAAATCACTTGGGAGCCGACAAGTCCAGCTACAACAAGTTTCACTTGAAGACAATAAATCTCACTTGAAGACAACTTACAATCAACACTGCTAAGCTCTGCTACTCAAAAACTTACTTTTTAGAGCACCCAATCACAAATCCTTTGGAATAAAGATAGCTAAGGACATTATAAACATAATTCTAGAATCACATCACCTAAAACTACTCTGCGGAGAAATGTGGAGCAAAATACTTTCCCCCAGACACCTCTACACAACTCAGAAACTCTGTCAGATACTGTCTTCAAACTGGTGAACATAACTTGTACTACACAGTGATCCAGACCACCAAATTCTAGATTCAGCATCTTCAGACACTTCTCTAAAACATATCCAAATCTCACACTCCAATCTTCAATACAAAAGAAATGAGGAGGAAAAACTCATACAGTATCCTGCAAGCCAGAATACTCTGCAACACACTGTTTCCACTTGAAGAGCAAATTTTCTCAAAAGTACTTGGAAACTTAGCAACATGAACAATATGTTGCAAGTATGGGCCTAACCAATGTTGTCATTGATGTCAACATACTACTGTTGCATTGATGATAAGGATTGGATGAGCTGTGTGTTGAGGATATTGAGTAAATTAGTCCTAATCAGGAACAGAGAAGAACAGTGAAGATGGTGAGGTAAAGGTCCTAGATAAGATGAAGATCAGAGGATGTGCTTTAAAGGGTTTTCAAATATGTGTCTTAATATGATATAGTA
Source organism: Cunninghamia lanceolata (assembly GCA_027924645.1). Lineage (NCBI taxonomy): Eukaryota > Viridiplantae > Streptophyta > Pinopsida > Cupressales > Cupressaceae > Cunninghamia > Cunninghamia lanceolata. The sequence continues at coordinate 8,681,202 of BSBN01000118.1, forward strand.
AAGATTTCAAAGGTCCACATGAAGATCTGAAGAAGCTATGGCCACTTAAGTAAAACTAATTCTGGCAGGTGTTCAGAGGTGACAGAGTGACACAGATAGGTCCGGTGAGATATATAAATGCAATATCTTGTTCTATAGATTTGGTGGAGTATTTAGGAAGTCAATGTGAATTGACAACTCAATTAGTTCATGGTCTAGAGGTCTGCAAGCATCTATTCCAATATGACAGTAATGACAGATTGTGTTCTTGAGGTTTCAGATGAAGGAGAGAATGATTTGAGTGAACAGAAGTAGTGTGAATATTCTTGGTGATTTAGGCAAGCTTGTGGAGGTCTTTGGATTGTGTCCAGTTCATGTTGGTGGTCCACATTGAAGATTGAACTCATAATTGAAGAATTACTTCCGGATGATGGTGTTCTTCCTAAATCTCATCAACTAGATGAGTTACACATCTTACAGATGATCTTGAAGATGTTCTGTGAAGAATGGCATGTTCCTAAAGAAGGATTGAAGTCTCAGATCTGTGTGGTTGATAGTGTGTTGATCCGTGTGAAGTCTTTTTGTAATTAGTCATATTGTATTTATGTATTTGCTCTATAATGTATGCCGACTTGGATGATTATTCCTAAGTCAATGTCTTGTATAAATAAGGAGTTGTAAAGTCATTTCAAAGGCATGGTGTGGAGATGAGAGTGTGGTAGAAAGGAGTAGAGTGAAAAGGCAGAGTAGAAGTATTAAGCTTAAATGTAACTGACTCAAGCATGGTGAAGATGCTATTCTTTAGTTCAAGTATGTAATACCTATTATTCTATAGACAATGTGTCTTCTCTAGGCAGTGGGCCTCTTGTGAGCAGTGTGCTCGAGCAGTAAGCCCTAATTGACATGTGCCATTTTGTTCTTCCTATTCTTCTAACAGAGAATACATTCTTGGGTTCGTCACCCTATGGTTTTTCCCTTAACCAGGTTTTCCACGTCAAAAATCTTGGTGTCTTATGTGTTACTATGTTTCTGCTCTTGAATTATTGCATTATGTTTCCATAATTGATTTATCATTATGTTGCTAAATTAAGTAAAGGATTTAAGTGATTAATTGGAAGAAAGTTTTGGACAACTAATTCAGCCCCCCTCTCAGTTGTCTGTCCTAAATCCAACAATTGGTATCAGAGCCAAGTTCCTCTAAAAGGGGCTTAACCACTTGAGGAGATCCAGGATGTCATCCTACAAGAAGGATAGTCCAAGGTTTGATGGAACCAATTTCACTCTTTGGAAAAGTTTCATGGAATGCCACTTGCAATGTATGGGAATGTAGTATTTGATCATGGTTTCAAAGAAATATGATCCTCCATAGAATGGTCTGTGTACCGTAGATGAAATCAGAGATGTTGAAAACAATCTACAGACTAAAGAAGCTCTTCTAAGTGCCTTATCTGATTCAGAGCTGACAAATGTTATTGATCTAAAAAATGCATATGAGATTTGGCAAAAACTAGAACTTCTACATGAAGGAGACAAGTATGTTAAATGTGCCAAACTATAGAGTCTGAAAGGAAAATTCAAAAACCTGAAGATGCGAGAAGATGAAAATATCACTTATATTTATGCCAAGAGTAAATGAGCTTGTTTGTGGCATCAGATGTACTGGTGGAATCTTGGATGAAGATGAGATTGTTGGCAAAGTTCTCAAATCTCTTCTTGATTCTTACAAATATAAGGTTACTGCTATTGAAGAATTCAGATCCTTCTCAGGTATCACCAGAGATCAATTGGTTGGTAAATTGGCTGCATTTGAATTGACCGAGTTTGGAGATGCACCCCCTAAGACTGAATCTGTATTCAAAGCGAGTGCCTATGTAAAAGGAAAAAAAAAGTTTGATCTGGGAGAGAGCTCTTCAAGGAAACTATCATGGTATCAAAAAGAAAGAAAAGACCTAGAAGAAGATGAAGTAGAAGCTGCTCAACTTGAAGCCCTTATTGCAAAAAGACTGCCAAGAGGATCTAGTAAGTATGAGGGGAAATTGCCTTTTAAGTGTTTTAACTGCAATAAGATTGGTCATTTTGCCTCAAGGTGTCCGGGAAGATTTTCAAGGCCAAATCCTAATAGATGAAGGTTCCAAAAGAATTGTTACTATGTTCATGAAGATGATGATAATGAGGGAGTAACAGATGATGAATTAGAGACAGGAAACAAATATGGAAGTGACTGGGGGTTTATTGCCATCAAGGAAGAAGATCCAATGCCCTCTAAATCTGTCAATCATAAAATTATAGAAAGACCTCTAGCTGCCCAAGTTGAAGAAAAGGATGATTGGGTCATTGACAGTGGATGCTCTCACCATATGACAGGTGAAAAAAATAAGTTCATAGATTTGGAAAGGTATGAAGGAGGAGTGGTAAAGTTTGGTGATAATTCTTCTCAGAGAATCAGAGGTAGAGGAACCATTTCTTTTGATGGAAAGAACAAAACCAGTAATGTACTATATGTTGAAGGTCTGAAGCACAATCTTCTCAGTGTTGGATAGTTGGTGGACAAAGGTTATGATCTCTAATTCAAGAATAGAAATTGCAAGATCTTTGAAAGTTTTGGAATAGAGATTGCATCCGGTACTCAAACAAAAGGTAATATCTTCCACTTAGTTGGTACTGGTAAAATTTGCCTATTTGTTCAAATTGATCAGAGTTGGTTGTGGCATAGGAGAATGTGTCATGTGAATTTTGATAATATCATCAAGATAAGCAACACTCAGGCTGTAAGAGATCTTCCAAGATTGGTGAAACCTACAGATAGTTTGTGCAAAGAATGTCAGTTGGGTAAACAAAGTAGAGTCTCATTCAAAAATAAGGAACAATCTTCTATCAGATTATTGCACTTAGTTCATACTGACCTATGTGGTACGACAAGAATCAGGAGTGTGCAAGGTGATAGATACTTCATGTTATTAATTGATGACCATTCCCAGATGATGTGGGTGACTTTTCTAAAAGAGAAATTAGAAGCTCTTGAGAATTTCAAAATATTCAAGGCTTTGGTAGAGAATGAAACTAGATTTAACATAAAATGTCTGAGGTCTGATAGAGGTGGAGAATTCACATCCGATAAGTTCATAGAATTCTATGAGAAACATGGAATAAAAAGGTAGTTGTCTGCTCCTAGGACTCCACAACATAATGGAGTAGTGGAGAGAAAGAACCAGACCATCCAAGAAGCATCTAGAACCATGATGATGGAAGCAAATATTCCTCAAATCTATTGGAGAGAAGTTGTAAGCACTACAGTCTATACTCTCAATCGAGTACAAGTCAGAAGCAATACCGGTAAGACTCCTTATGAACTTTGGTTTGGCATCACTCCCACTGTGAGGTATTTTAGAGTATTTGGTAGCAAATGTTACATTAAAAAAGATGAAGATCTAGGAAAATTTGATGCTAGAAGTGATGAAGGAATATTCTTGGGTTATTCTACTCAAAGCAAAGCATATCGGTGCTATAACAAGAGATTAAGGAAGATTGTAGAAAGTACAAATGTGAAGGTTGATGAAGGTATTGAAAACCCTCAAGATTTTATGAATATGATGAAGATGATCAAAATAATATTTTTTGTTTAAGAAGTCCAAGCTCCCTTTGAAATTCAGATTCAAACTGATCCGGTAAATCAGGAAGAAGAGATAAGTTTGAATGAACTTGTTCAAGAATCAGAAGTGGAAGAAACTCCCAAAGTTCCTAGGTATGTAAGAATGAATCACTCTAAAGATCAGATCATAGGTGATAAAAGCAAAGGTGTACAAACAAGAAGAAGGATTGCTCAAGATTCAGAAGAGTATTGTTTAATTTCAAAGATTGAACCTAAGACAGTGAATGAAGCTTGCAATGATGAAAACTGGACTAAAGCAATGGAGGAAGAGCTAATGCAAATTGAGAAAAATCACACTTGGGATCTTGTTCCCAGACCTAAAAAAGAGTATGTGATTGGAACCAAATGGGTCTTCCGGAATAAACTGAATGAAGATGGTGAAGTAGTCAAAAACAAAGCCAGATTGATCTGCAAGGGTTACTCCCAAGTAGAAGGAGTTGATTTTGAATAAACTTTTGCTCTGATGGCAAGAATTGAAGTAGTCAGATTATTTCTTGCTTTTGCTACCTTCAAGGATTTCAAAGTATATCTGATGGATGTCAAATCTACCTTCCTGAATGGTGACTTGGAAGAAGAAGTTTACATTGAGCAATCAGATGGATTTCAATTGTCTGATCATGGTGATATGGTTTGCAAGTTGAAGAAAGCACTATATGGACTCAAGCAAGCTCCAAGAGCCTGGTATGAAAGATTGGATAAACATCTTTTGAAAATTAGTTTCAACAAAGGTACTACTGACAGTAATTTGTATTTCAAAATTGATCATGAAAATATCTTGATTGTTGAAGTGTTGTTGATGATATCATTTTTGGAGGAAGAGATAGTATGTGCAAAACTTTTGCAAATCAAATGAAAAGTGAATTTGAGATGTCAATGTTTGGGAAAATAAATTTCTTGGGTTTGCAAATCACTCAAACAAAGAAAGGAATCTTCATTTCTCAGACCAAATATGTAAAAGAATTGTTGAAGAAATTTGGGATGGAAGACTCAAAACCAATGAATACTCCCATGGCAACCAGATGTAAATTGAGCAAAGATGATGACTCTCCTAAGGCTCATAAAAAAAGTACAGGTCAATGATTGGAGGACTATTGTATCTCACTCAAACTAGACCTGACATTATGAATGTTGTTGGTCTTGTTGCTAGATTCCAAGCTGATCCTAGAGAATCTCATGTCATGACAATCAAGAGGATTTTTAGATATCTAAAAGGGACAGCTAAGTATGGATTGTGGTATCCCAGAGATCGTGATTTTTCTCTTCATGCATATATAGATGCTAATTGGGCAGGAGATGTGGATGACCGGAAGAGTACCAGTGGTGGAGCATTCTTTTTGGGGAAGAGATTGGTTTCTTGGCTGAGAAAGAAACAAGAGGCAATATCTCTGTCCACTGCAAAAGCAGAATATATTGCAGTAGTAGGCAGTTGCACTCAAGTATTGTGGATGAAGCAAATGCTAAGAGACATTAGAGTGGAGTATGAGGAATCTATCACAATCTTCTATGATAATTCAAGTGTAATAAACATATCAAAGAATCTGGTGTTGCATTCAAAGACTAAACATATATCCATTAAGTTTCACTTTTTGAGAGAGCAACTGAACAAGAATGAAGTCAGATTGGAGTTTGTACCTTCCAAGGATCAGATTGCAGATATTTTTACTAAACCTCTACCTAAGGACTCTTTTGAGTATCTCATGGAGAAGTTAGGGGTTATTACCCCTCTGGTTCTAAATTAAGGTGCACTGATGTACATCAGTCCAGTGGATCTTATAGTCATATTTTGTGGTCTGAATTGATGATGGGAAGCTACTACTCAGGGGGAGCAGCTGATATGTTTATGAAGTAATGCAAGTATGTGCCCTTTTCCATTGATGTCAAAGGGGGAGAGAAGACATGTGAAAAACAAGTGGTTATTGATCAAAGGGGGAGCAGTAAAGGAAGATAAGACATGTGAGTGGTTGTTGTTGATAGGGGGAGTTATGTTAGTAAGGAGAAGTTCTTGTCTTGATGGTTAAAACAATTTTTCACATCATATGTTGCCATCAATGACAAAGGGGGAGATTATTGAAAGTATGGGCCTAACTGGTGTTTTCATTGATGTCAACATACACCTGTTGCATCGATGATAAGGATTGGATGAGCTGTGTACTGAGGATATTGAGAAAATTAGTCCTAATCAGGAACAAAGAAGAATAGTGAAGACAGTGAGGTAAAGATCCCAGATAAGATGAAGATCAAAGGATACACTTTAAAGGGTTTTTAGTTATGTGTCTTAATATGATCCAATAAAGATTTTAGAGGTCCGCATGAAGATCTGAAGAAGTTATGGCCACTTAAGTAAAATTAGTTCTGGCAAGTGTTTAGAGGTGACAGAGTGACACAGATAGGGCCGGTGAGATCTAGAAATGCAATATCTTGTTCTACGGATTTGGTGGAGTGTTTAGGAAGTCAATGTGAATTGACAACTCAATTGGTTCATGGTCTGGAGGTCATAAGCATCTATTCCAATATGACAGTAATGACAGACTATGTTCTTGAGGTTCCGGATGAAGGAGAGAATGATTTCAGTGAACATAAGTAGTGTGAATATTCTTGGTGATTTAGGCAAGCTTGTGGAGGTCTTTGGATTGTGTCCAGTTCGTGTTGGTGGTCCGCATTGAAGATTGAACTCGTAATTGAAGAATTACTTCCGGCTGATGGTGTTCTTCCTAAATCTAACCGATTAGATGAGTTACACATCCTGCAGATGATCTTGAAGATGTTCTGTGAAGATTGGTGTGTTCCTAAAGAAGGATTGAAGTCTCAGATTTGTGTGGCCGATAGTATGTTGATCTGCATGAAGTCTTTTTGTAATTAGTCATATTGTATTTATGTATTTTCTCTATAATGTATGCCAACTTGGATTATTATTCCTAAGTCGATGTCTTATATAAATAAGGAGTTGTAAAGTCATTTCAAAGGCATGGTGTGGAGATGAGAGTGTGGTAGAAAGGAGTAGAGCGAAAAGGTAGAGCATAAGTATTGAGCTTAAATGGAACTGACTCAAGCATGGTGAAGATGCTATTCTTCAGTTCAAGTATGTAATACTTATTATTCTATAGACAGTGTGTCTCCTGTAGGCAGTGGGCCTCTTGTGAGCAGTGTGCTCAGGAAGTGAGCCCTAATTGGCATGTGCCATTTTGTTCTTCCTATTCTTCTAACAAAGAATATATTCTTGGGTTAGTCACCTCATGGTTTTTCCCTTAACCGGGTTTTCCACATCAAAAATCTTGGTGTCTTATGTGTTATTGTGTTTCTACTCTTGAATTATTGCATTATGTTTCCATGATTGATTTATCATTATGCTGCTAAATTAAGTAAAGGATTTAAGTGATTAATTGGAAGAAAGTTTTGGACAACTGATTCACCCCCCCTCTCAGTTGTCTGTCCTAAATCCAACACAATATTCTAGCATCATCAACACTTCTTCAAGTCATTCAAATCACCTTAACATGAAAATTCAATCAAGCAACGATTAACAATATCAAAAGACATAGTTGACACCAATGACAACACAATCATGTTGAGATCAATTGCAACACCGGTTAGTACATACTTACAACAAAATGAAACTAAAGTTGTGGGGTTTTACTTAGAGTTTGGGTTGAATTTTGTTTGGAAACAATATATTTTCTTTTCTACTCATCATATAAAAGGCAAGGGTGGGGCTTCCATTTTAGTTTGTTCTAAATGGGCCTCTTATGTTATCGATAGTGTCTCTTCTTGTAATAGGTTGGTTTGGGTTACTCTTGAGAGAAGTGATTTGAAGTATAGTATAGGTAATCTATGTATTCCCCCAATGACTATATAGATAGATGTGTTAGGTTGAATTCTATTGCCTATTGTCTCCCCAAAGATCCATGGGTTTTTGGGGGTGATTTTAACACATGATAGAGCATAAAGAAAAGAAAGTGGAAGGTAAGGATATTATTTGTAAAGGTAATGAGCTATATTTTTGGTCTAGGGTTGAAATATATCTTAGTATTTTTGATCCCTTAGAGAATAAAAATAGTAGCAATAAGCAAATTTGGTTTACTTGGTGTAATAATCAAGTTATAGGAAAGAGAGTTTATTCTAGGTTGGACATACTTTATGACCACAAGGATTTATTCTATTTTGATAAAAAAGGATATTAATCTAGTTCAAGTGGTCCCCTCCACTAATTCCATTCATTATTCTATGGAATCTTCTTTAAAAATTAATAATATTTCCCTTGAGGACTCTTGTAAGAAGAGTTAGTTGTTCAAAATCAATGTTTCTATTCTAAAAAAATAAAGAATGCCTAGAGGGTATTTTTGCTGTTAGAAACATTAATAAAATGTTTTTGGGGAAAAGTCTACTATTAAAATATGGGATAACCTTCTATCAATATGGAAAGCTCTATTGAAAACTATGGGTAAAAAGAAGCCCCAAACAGAAGTAAGATGGAGAATAATTTAGAGGAAATGCTTTTAGAATTGAAATTTTGATGAAAAATAATGTAAGGAAAATTATGTCCATGATGAGATAATAAAGGCCAAACATCAGCTAAGATGACTTCAAAATTAGAAAAACTAGGAGATAAAATTAGGGCTAAATTGAATCAGATGGAAGAAGAAGATAGAGGGTCAAAATATTTCTTTAATAAGTGACCCTAGACACCTGTTATAAACATAGACATGCTAATTAAAGCATTGAGACTCCTAATCCTGGCATGTGTAGAAATAGAAAAGCACAAAAGCCAAAAGACTAAAAATAGCCCCATCCAAAGTGAGCTTAATATACATTAACAAAAATTATAAAAACTAGGGGCTAATATTAAGGCTAAATTGAATTGGATGAAAAAAGAAGATAGAGGGTCAAAATATCTCTTTAATATTTTGAGCTTAAATGGCCCACTTTGATAATCTGATCATTTGCATCTTCCATCTGTTGGATTCCTTGCCCATGTCCCTGCACTCTGAACTGTCTGCCTTGCCCAAAGGGGTTGTGATGTGGGTGAATCCGGCATCGAGAGATCAACCTCTAAAGAGAGCCCATAAGAGGATGAGGATGAAACCCTATCATGGTCCTCACTGTTAGAACTAGAAGAAGGAATCTCTATCTCAGGAATCGGTCGTGGATGGTCTGAGTCATCATAAGATGTATCATCAAAGTCAAATGATTCCACAAAGGAAGGAGGAATGCAAGTGAAGAGTCAGTGGGACTTTCTTGGAACTTAACACTGCTCTCAATGAACAACTCATGTTAATTTAGTCAGATGTAGGAGATGATAACCTTTCACTCCTTCTAAATACCCTACAAAGATGCAAGGTTTGGAATGAGGTTCCATTACCTTGCGATTCTGAGAAGGTATTTGTACCATAACTGGGAATTCAAAGACCCTGAATTTCTCAACTGAAGGTTTCCTTCCTTTCTAAGCTTTAAAGGGTGTGACAACCTTCAAGGATTTGTGAGGAACTCTATTCTGAATGTAACATGCACAGTTGATCGCTTCTGCCTAGTACTGTGGTGTAATGTTCTTGGAGTCTATCATGAAATTTTCCATTATGTTCTTATGTTTTGCAACTCCATTCTATTGAGAAGTATAAGGAACTATACACTGCAAGTTTATTCCCTTTGTTGTGTAAAATTGCTCAAACCTATTATTAACATACTCTCCTCCATTATTTGTTCAAAGAACCTTGATGGGTAAACCGCTCATGCCATAGTTTTCTAATCCCATCTGAACGAGTAAGAAATGTGGTGGGAGAAACATCAGGGGCAAAATGTGAGAAGGTATACAGCCTAGCTTGGTGATCTGCCCTTTCCAATGCTACTAAGTTGTTGTGAAACTATTTGATCTCAACTAAATCTGGTGTATACTGTACTCGCATGCCCTTGCCTATGTGACTGATCTAGTACACATATAGGAGATTAGCTAAAAGTGAAGGTACACTGAGAACATTAGTGAATGCCCCCCCTCAACTTCAACAGACGATCTCCCAACAACTATTTTTGGAGTGTCATCACCTAAGGTAATGGTGGACATGCTATGGGGTTCTAAGGAAGTGAACTCAAACTGTGAACAACCCATATGGTGTGAGGCATTAGAGTGAATGATCCATGAAGATTTTGAAGATGAAACTACAACAAGAGCCTTGCCCTTGAATTTTACCTTTTGACTTAGAAGTTTCTAGGGTTGATGAGGACTCTTTGAAAGATTCAGGTACACCTATGTTGTTCTTCGCTAGGAGATGAGTGAGGTGATCAACCTTCTTCTTCATACATCTGTGCTCATCATACCCTATATTCTTATAGTAGGCACACTTTACTTTATCCTTTTTAGGTTGCCCTTGTTTGGATGAAGTTTTTGTGTGCCTTTTAGAGGCCTTGGGTTTATGTTCTTTCTTTGTCTCCTGATCCTTCTAAGTGTTTTGTTTCTTTCCTTTGATGCTTGAAGATTGTTGTTGTTTACCATTTCCAGCTACTAGGGCTTGAGGTTTTGAGGACCACAGTGCCCATGTGGATTAACTTATCTTTCTCTCTGGTAAGTTAGAAATGAATTCATCTACAAATGGCATTTTACAAGTGGCTCTGAGAGCTCTCTTGGTGGAATAGAATGTAGACACGAATACAAAGTTTTCAAGACCTAGTTTGGAGAGAACTGAGAGGACTAGTTGGTCATTTTTTTAATCAATTCCACATTCTTTTAACTATAACCTGATAGATTTAAACTTGGTGAAAAAGTCTTCTAATGTGTTAAATGTGCTCAGACTCAAACTGATTAACTCATTTTCTAGTTCATGAGCTCTCATCTCATCTATCTTCCCTAAGAGCTTCTCGAGGGAGAGCCATACCTCATTGGGAGTTGACAAAGATTCTACATGAAAGGGGATCTCTAGAGAGATGTTGAGACATAGACAATCGAAGGCCTAATCACACTTGTTAAACCATTTAACTTTAGCATTCTCATTAGATGGTTCCATTTCGGTGCCTATTGTAACCCTGCATAACCCTTTGTTTTTAACATGAGCTAAATTTTAGATTTCCAATCATGATAAGTAAATGGGGTTAATGGAAAAATAGACTGGTTAGACTCCATGTTGTAAGCAATGCATAAAATAAGAAGACAACACAACCCAATAAGATGCCTTGTGATTATTTTGAACACCCCCCAGTTTTAGCACTTTATAAGTAGTGTGTGGGCAAAATTTGCCTATTACATAATTTAAATGCACTTTTAGTTTAATTTGCCAAAAAATATTTGGACAAATAAACTTTACAAAGGGTATAAATTTTAATTTTGTAAAAAAATCTTTTTAAATTAAATTTAAATATAACTTTTCTTAGCTAAAAAAATCCCTAAATTAAAAAAAAACACAAATCTTTGAGAATGAGGTAGAAAACATGCCATAAATAGGCAAAATTTGCAAGGAGAGTAAAAAATTAGGAAAGAAGAAGGTCAATTTACCTCTAATTCAGGATGATTTACAACTTGCAGGGGCAATTTGCTTGATTGGAGGGTTGAAAAAACTTTTTATGAGAAGATGTAGGGGGCAACATTTGATTTTCTTTTGCCTTGGGTGGTTTCAAGTGAGCTTGTGGCCTGTGTTGAGGCCTGTGGCCCTTCAAAACATGGGCACATCCCATCTAATTTGTAAAAGACCAGTAAAAAAATGCCTTCTTCAAAAAATGCCTTTAGATTTAGAAAAACACCTCCAAATGCAAAAATTAATGCCTCTAAATCAGAATAAATGCCTGCAAAGTAGATCATGATATAGGTTGTGAAGATAAGATCTCTAGTGCACAAAAATGTCTCTATCTTCCTAGGATCAGACCAAACATGCTTTGATACCATGTTAGAAACAAGGATCGAATGGAAGGATACGAGTATCGACGCAAGTCACAAGAGCTTAAAAATCAGACACTCCTACAATACCAAAACAAAGTAATATACAAAGCAATAATGAAATGATCTATTAGCTCACATGAACAAGTACATATAGGCACAAGTATCCTAAGAATAAATGTGTCATAAATAGGAAAGCAAGCTTGAGAATAGTAGTGGCCTAAAAATAGACATGTACATACTTAACTCAAGATAAGTGACCCTAGGCACCTGTTCTAAACATCGATGTGCTAATTAAAGCACTAAGACTCCTAATCCTGGCATGTGTTGAAATAGAAAAGCACAAAATCTAAAAAACTAAAAATAGCCCTATCCTAAGTGAGCTTAATATACACTAACACCTGCCCTTAAGAAAATCTTAGGTGAGGAAATGGTGATGGGTCCTGACTACTAGGCCTAATCAGGTACCCATGTACAATGCAATATAATGCAATCTCTCATAAAATGGAGAAAGGGAGAAAACCTCATGGGAAAAAATTCCCCCCCAAAAGAGAGAAAAAATAAAGTGGAGAAGCTAGAAAGCCCCCTGAGGATGATGCTACTGATGAAGTGGACCATACCCCAAGAAGAGCTTGCAAATGAATAAGCTTGCTCTCAGTGAAGGGTTTGGTGAAGATGTCAACAACCTATTCCAATGACTGGCAGAAGACTAAGTCAATTATCTTTGCATGAATAAACTCTCGAATGAAATGCATATGAATCTTGATGTACTTGGTCTGCTGATGCTGGAATGGATTCGTACATAATAGAATGGTGTTCTAGTTATCACAATAGATGACTGTGGGCTATTAGAATGGAATGCCAAACTCTGTGAGAATTCCTTGAAGCCAAAGAGCCTCAGTAGTTGCATTAATAGCTCCTCTATACTCTGTCTCTATGGATGATAAAGCAATAGCATTCTACTTTTTGCCAGACCAACTAATAGGACCAAAACCAAGTGAGAAACTATAATTAGAAGTGGACTTGTGATTCTGAGTATCACTAGCCTAATCTAAATATGTGTATCCAACTATATTAACCTCAGTGCCATATGTGTAATTAATCCCAAATCCAAGAGTCCCCTGAAGGTAGTGAAGGATCCTCTTAGCTGCTTTCCAGTGAATCTCATGAGGCTCCTGCATGAATCTCGAAACCATGCCAACTGCATATGAAATATCTAGCCTGGTATGGGCCAAATAGATCAGACTTCTAACTAGTTGTCAATACAAAGTAGCATTGACCAATGGTGTAGCACAATTAGCCTCAAGCTTAACTCCAGATAGAAAAGGAGTAGCGGATGGCTTATAGTCAGTCATGTGAAATTGAGAAAGAAGGTCAAGAGTGTACTTAGGCTGTGCTAAAGTGATCCTCGAGTTTGTCTGTGAAATTTCAATGCCAAGGAAGTAATGTAGTAAGCCTAAGTCTATCATGTCGAACCTATCCTGAAGAGATAGCTTCATTGCTTCAATAGATCATGTAGAGCTCTTAGTGATCAAGAGATCATCAACATAAAGTACCAGTATCAGCAATGAATCATCCTGTCGCAGAAGATAAATGTTGGGATCTGAGTGGCACCTAGTAAAACTTGAAGAAAGGAGGAAGGAATCCATCTTGACATAGCAAGCCCAAGGGGCTTGTTTGAGTCTATAGAGAGATTTCCTATGTTTCCATACTAAGGAAGAATCCTGAAGAAACCCTGGTGGTTGTTCCATGTAGATCTCCTCCTCAAGGTCTCCATAAATAAAAGTACTCTTCACATCCATCTGGTGCATTTCACAACCATGTGTTGCAGCAATAGAAAGTGTGAGTCATATGGAATTCATCTTGGCCATGGGTGCAAAGGTCTCTATGTATTCAATACAAGCAACTTGTAAAAACCCCTTAGCTACCAAATATGCCTTGTATTTAACAACTGACCCATTTGTTGTATTCTTCATCTAATAGATCCATCTACATAGAACCATCTTTCTTCCCTTAGGAAGAGGTGTCAAATCCCAAGTGTGATTTCTCATTAAGGAATCATATTCCTCATTCATAGAATCTGTTAGATCTAGGGCACACAATTGAGAGGGGGGGGTGAATCAGTTGTACAAAAACTTGCTTCTACTTCAAACACTTGATTCTTCTTTGTTAGTTAATAGCATATCAATTAACCATCCATGAAAGCATAATGCATAAACACAAGAGCAGATAAACATCAACACATTGGACACCAAGATTTTGACGTGGAAAACCCGGTTAAGGGAAAAACCACAGGGTGATTAACCCAAGGATTATTCTCTGTTAGAAGAATAAGAAAAATGAATGGCACATGCCAATTAGGGCTCACTACCCGAGCACACTGCTCACAAAGAGGCACACTGCCTACAAGAGACACACTATCTACAAAGTGATAAGAATCACAAACTTGAACTGGAGATTGACATCTTTACCATGTCTAGATCAGTTCCATTTAAGCCTGAGATACTTCTGCTCTGCCCTTCGCTCTTTCACTATACCACACTCATCCGCTGCTCAACCCACTTTGAAATGAACTCACAAACCTTTATTTATATAAGACATCAACTTAGGAACAATCATCTAAGTTAACAATCAACCATAAGGACATTCGCAAGATGATTAATACATCTGGTTGGCCACCAGAAGAACATTCGCAAGATGAACAACTCATCCGGTCGGCTAGTCTGAACAAGAACTTCATCTGGAAGAATATCTTCAATTCCAGGCTCTACCACCAATGCGGACCGACAACATAACCTCAACATGATCCAAGAACCTTCACAAGCTTTCCTGATTAACCAGGTACATCTGTACTTCCTCTACTCACTGGAATCTCTTCTCCTCTTCATCCGAAACTTCAAGAACACAGTCTGTCACGACTGTCAAACTAAAAAAGGTTCTTCTGGACCTCCAAACTTTGTACAAACTGAGATGACACATCACAAAGACATCACAAACACTCCTTCCAATCCACAGATTCTAATAATGCACCTCCGAATCTCACCAGACCTTTTTGTGACACTCTGTTCATCTAGAGCATCTCCCAGAACTGGTTCTACTTGACCAATCACAACTTTTCATATCTTCATGCAGACCTCTAAAATCTTAACTGGATCATCTCAAGACTCATATCTACAAACCCTTTAATCCATATCCTCTGATTCTCAACCTATTGAGTACATTTGCCTTCTTATCACTATTCTTCACTGTTCCTGATTGAGACTACTTTTCTCAATATCCTCAACACACAGCTCATCCAAACCTTCTTACCAATGCAATATGAGTATGTTGACATCAATGACAACACTGGTTAACCTCATACTTGCAACAATCTCCCCCTTTGTCATTGATGGCAACATATGATGTGAAAAACCAACAAGACAAGAACTTCTCTTTTCTATCATAGCTCCCCCTATCAGTAACAACTCTTCACATGTCTTCTCTTCCTTTACTGCTCCCCCTTTGATCATCAACCACTTGTTTTTCACATGTCTTCTCTCCCCCTTTGACATCAATGGAAAAGGGCTTATACTTGCACTTGTAACACATCAGAATCATACTAGCTACTCCCCCTTAGTAGCAGCTCCCCATCATCAATCCAGATCACAAAATATGACTGTGATATCCACCAGACTGATGCACATCAGTGCATCCTAGTTTATCATTGGAGGGGCCATGACCCCTAACTTCTCCCAGAGATACTCAAAAGAGTCCTTGGGAAGAGGTTTAGTAAAAATAGCTAAAATCTGATCCTTGGAGGGTACATACTCTAATCTGACTTCATCCTTGTTCACTTATTCCCTCAAAAAGTGAAACTTGATAGATATGTGCTTGGTCTTAGAATGCAACACCAGATTCTTAGAAATGTTTATTGCACTTGAATTATCACAGAAAATTGTGATAGGCTCCTCATATTCTACTTTCATGTCTCTTAACATCGACTTCATCCATAAAATTTGAGTGCAACTACTTGCTGTTGCAATATATTCTACTTTAGTTGTAGACAGAGATATTGCCTCTTGTTTCTTGCTTAGCCAAGAAACCAATCTCTTTCCCAAAAAGAATGCTCCACCACTGGTGCTCTTCCGGTCATCCACATCTCCTACCCAATCTGCATCTGTATATGCATGAAGAGAGAAATACGGATCTCTAGGATACCATAGACCATACTCAACTGTTCCTTTCAAGTACCTAAAAATTCTTTTGATTGCCATAACATGAGATTCTCTAGGATCAACCTGAAATCTTGCCACAAGACCAACAACCTGCATTATATCTGGTCTAGTCTGAGTGAGATACAACAATCCACCAATCATTGATCTATACTTTGTCTGATCTACCTTCGAAGAGTCATCATCTTTGCTCAACTTACATCTAGTTACCATAGGAGTGTTCATTGGCTTTGAATCTTCCATACCGAATTTCCTCAACAATTCTTTCACATATTTGGTCTGAGAAATGAAGATCCCTTTCTTTGTTTGAGTAATTTGCAGACCCAAGAAGAAATTCATTTTACCAAGCATAGACATTTCAAACTCACTTTTCATCTGATTTGCAAAAGTTTTGCACATACTATCTCTTCCTCCAAAAATGATATCATCCACAAACACTTCAACAATCAAAATGTTTTCATGATCAATTTTGAAATATAAGTTACTATCAGCAGTACCTTTGTTGAATCCAATCTGCACAAGATGCTTATCCAACCTTTCATACCATGCTCTTGGGGCTTGCTTCAATCCATACAATGCTTTCTTCAACTTGCAGACCATATCATCATTATCAAACAATTGAAATCCATCCGGTTGTTCAATGTAAACTTCTTCTTCCAGATCACCATTTAGGAAGGCAGACTTGACATCCATCTGATATACCTTGAAGTCTTTGAAGGCAGCAAATGCAAGAAATAATCTGACTGCTTCAATTCTTGCTACCGGAGCAAAGGTTTCTTCAAAATCAATTCCTTCTATTTGAGAGTAGCCTTTGCAGACCAATCTGGCTTTGTTTCTGATAACTTAACCAACCTCATTTAGTTTGTTCTGAAAGACCCATTTGGTTCCAATCACATTCTTGTTTTTAGGTCTGGGAACAAGATCCCAAGTGTGATTTTTCTCAATTTGCATCAACTCTTCTTCCATTGCTTTTGTCTAATTTTCATCATTGCATGCTTCATTTATTGTCTTAGGTTCAATCTTTGAAATCAAACAACATTCATCTGAATTTTGAGCAATTTTCCTCCTTGTTTGTACCCCTTTGCTTTTGTCACCTATGATCTAATCTTCAGAGTGATTTAAAGTTACATACCTTGGATCTTTGGGAGTCTCTTGCACTGTTGTTTCTTGATCAAGTTCATTCAGACAAACCTCTTCTTCCTGATTTACCGGATCAGTTTGAATCTGACTTTCAGGAAGGGATTGAGTTCCTTGAATCAGAGCACCATCCTGATCATGTTCATCATATTCGTAAAACCTTGAGGGCTTCTCAATTCCTTCATGAACCTTCACATTTGTACTTTCTATCATCTTTTTCGGTCTCTTATTGTAACACCGGTATGCTTTGCTTTGAGTGGAGTAACCCAGGAAAATTCCTTCATCACTTCTAGCATCAAACTTTCCTAGATCTTCATCTCTTTTGATGTAACACTTGCTACCAAATACTCTGAAATATCTCACAGTAGGAGTTATACCAAACCAAAGTTCATAAGGAGTCTTACCAGTATTGTTCCTGATTTGAACTTGGTTAAGAGTGTAAATTGCAATGCTAACAGCTTCTCTCCAAAACATTTGAGGAACATTTGCTTCCATCATCATTGTCCTAGAAGCTTCCTGGATGGTCCAGTTCTTTCTCTCAACTACTCCATTCTGTTGTGGAGTCCTAGGAGCAGACAACTATCTCTTTATGCCATGCTTCTCACAAAAGTCTATGAATTCACCGGATGTGAATTCACCACCTCTATCAGACCTTAGACACTTCAGTTTCAATCCGGTCTAATTCTCTACCATAGCCTTGAAGATTTTGAACTTCTCAAAAGCTTCTGATTTCTCTTTTAGAAAGGTAACCCACATCATCCGGGAATGATCATCAATCAGTAACATGAAATATCTATCACCTTGCATACTTTTGATTCTTGTCGGACCACAAAGATCAGTATGAACTAATTCCAATAATTCGGTAGAGGACTGATCTTTGCTTTTGAAAGAGATTCTGCTCTGTTTACCTAGCTGATATTCTTTGCATAAACTATTTGTAGGTTTTACCAATTTTGGAAGATCCCTTACAGCCTGAATATTGCTTATCTTGATGATGTTATCAAAATTTACATGACACATCCTTCTATGTCATAGCCAACTCTGATCAACTTGAACAAACAGACAACTTTTATTTGAACGAACTAGATGGAAGATATTACCTTTTGTTTGAGTACTGGATGCAATCTCAGTTTCAGAGCTTTCAAAGATCCTGCATCTTCCATTTTTGAACCGGAGATCATAACCTTTTTCTACTAACTGTCCAACACTGAGAAGATTGTGCTTCAATCCTTCAACATATAGTACATTATCAGTTTTTCTCTTTCCATCAAAAGAAATAGTTCCCCTACCTCTGATTCTACCTGCAGAATTGTCACCAAACTTTACCATTCCTCCTTCATACCTTTCTAAATCTAAGAACTTGTTCTTGTCACATTTCATGTGGTGAGAGCATCCACTGTCAATAACCCAATCATCCTTTTCTTCAACTTGGGCAGCCAAAGCTTTTTCTACAACCTTATGATTGACAGATTTAGAGGATATTGGTTCTTCTTCCTTGATGGCAATAAACACCCATTCATTTATGGATTTGCTTCCTATTTCTTATTCATCATCTGTTACTCCTTCATTGTCATCTTCTTCATTAACATAATAGCAGTTCTTTTGAAACCTTTGTCTATTAGTATTAGACCTTGTAGATCTTTCTGGACATCTTGAAGCAAAATGACCAATCTTATTGTAGTTGAAGCACTTAAAGGGTAGTTTTCCTTCATACTTACCGGACCCTCTTGGCAGTCTCTTTGCAATGAGGGCTTCAAGTTGAATTGTTTCTACTTCTTCCTCTTCCATGTCTTTCCTTGCTTGATCATACCATGACAGCTTCCTTGAAGAGTTCTCTCCCAGATCAAATCTTTGTTTGCCTTTCACATAGGCACTAGCTTTGAATGCTGATTCAGTCTTGGGGGGATCATCTCCAAACTCAGTCATTTCAAATGCAGCCAATTTGCCAGCCAGTTGCTCTCTTGTGACAGTTGTATGGGCTCTAAATTCATCAATGGAAGCAACCTTGATTTTGTAGACAGCAGGAAGGGATCTGAGAATTTTGCAAACAATTTCATTTTCATCCAGAACTCCACCAGCATTCCTGATTCCACACACTAGCTCATTCACTCTTGGCATAAAGGTAGTCATATTTTCATTATCTCTCATCTTCAATCTTTCAAATTTCCCTTTCAGACTTTGCAACCTTGCACTCTTGACAAACTCATCTCCTTCATACAGAAGGTCCAGTTTAGTCCAGATCTCATATGCAGTTGGTAGGTCAATAACATTTGAGAGATTTGAGTCATTCAATGTGCTTAGAAGAGCTTGCTTGGTCCGCAGATTATTTTGAGCATCTGTGATTTCATTCAGAGTTGTCAGACCACCATGTGGAGGAACATATGGTTTTGAGACCACGGTCAAGTATGCTTTTCCCATACACTACAAATGACATTTCATGCGACCTTTCCAGAGAGTGAAGTTGGTTCCATCAAACTTTGAACCATCCTTGTTGTATGACGACATCCTGGATCTCCTCAAGCAGTTAAGCTCCTTTTAGAGGAACTTGGCTCTAATACCAATTGTTAGATCTAGGGCACACAACTGAGAGGGGGGGTGAATCAATTGTACAAAAACTTGCTTCTACTTCAAACACTTGATTCTTCTTTGTTAGTGAATAGCATATCAATTAACCATCCATGAAAGCATAATGCATAAACACAAGAGCAGATAAACATCAACACATTGGACACCAAGATTTTGACATGGAAAACTCGGTTAAGGGAAAAACCATGGGGTGATTAACCCAAGGATTATTCTCTGTTAGAAGAATAAGAAAAATGAATGGCACATGCCAATTAGGGCTCATTGCCCGAGCACACTGCTCACAAAGAGGCACACTGCCTACAAGAGACACACTATCTATAAAGTGATAAGAATCACAAACTTGAACTGGAGATTGACATCTTTACCATGTCTGGATCAGTTCCATTTAAGCCCGAGATACTTCTGCTCTACCCTTTGCTCTTTCGCTATACCACACTCATCCACTGCTCAATCCACTTTGAAATAAACTCACAAACCTTTATTTATACAAGACATCGACTTAGGAACAATCATGTAAGTCGGCAATCAACCATAAGGACATTCGCAAGATGATTAATACATCTGGTCGGCCACCACAAGAACATTCGCAAGATGAACAACTCATCTGGTCGGCTAGTCTGAACAAGAACTTCATCCAGAAGAATATCTTCAATTCCGGGCTCTACCACCAATGCGGACCAACAACATAACCTCAACATGATCCAAGAACCTTCACAAGCTTGCCTGATTAACCAGGTACATCTGCACTTCCTCTACTCACTGGAATCTCTTCTCCTCTTCATCTGGAACTTCAAGAACACAGTCTATCGCGACTGTTAAACTGAAAAAGGTTCTTTTAGACCTCCAAACTTTGTACAAACTAAGATGACACATCACAAGGACATTCCAAACACTCCTTCCAATCTGTAGAGTCTAATAATGCACCTCCAGATCTCACTGGACCTTTTTGTGACACTCTGTTCATCCGGAGCATCTCCCGGAACTGGTTCTACTTGACCAATCACAACTTTTTCATATCTTCATGTGGACCTCTAAAATCTTAACTGGATCATCTCAAGACTCATATCTACAAACCCTTTAATCTGCATCCTCTGATTCTCAACCTATTGAGTACATTTTCCTTCTTCTTATCACTGTTCTTCACTGTTCCTGATTGAGACTACTTTTCTCAATATCCTCAACACACAGCTCATCCAAACCTTCTTACCAATGCAATATGAGTATGTTGACATCAATAACAACACTATTTAACCTCATACTTGCAACAAAATCATCCCACTTAGGTATTCATGAATCATCTCTGAAGGTCTTTGGATCAAAGGCTAAGGCAAAGTAAGCATGTGGCCCACTTTGATAATTTGACTGTGTACGTCTGCCATCTGCTAGATTCCCTACCCATGTCCCTACACTCTGAAGTGTTTGCCTTGCCTAAAGGGCTTATGATGTGGGTGAATTGAGTGCCAAGAGATCAACCTCCAAAGCAAGCCTATAGGAGGATGAGGATGAAACCCCATCATGGTCCTGACTGTCAAAACTAAAAGATGGAATCTCTATCTCAGGATGATTGTGAATGGTCTAAGTCATCAAATGATGTATCATCAAAGTTGAATGAGTCCACGAAGGAAGGAGGAATGTCAAGTGAAGAAGTCAGTGGGACTTTCCTGGAACTTAACACTCCTCTCCATGAATAGCTCATTTGTGGTCAGATGTAGGAGATGATAACCTTCCACATCTTCTGGATGCACTACAAAGATGCAAGGTTTGGATTAAGGTTCCATTTCCTTGTGATTCTAAGAAGGTATTTGTTCCATAGCTGGGGATCTAAAGAACTTGAAGTTCTCAATTAAAGGTTTCCTTCTTTTCCAAGCTTCAAAGGGTGTGATACCCTTCAAGGCTTTTTGAGGAACTCTATTCTGAATGTAACATGCATAGTTGATTACTTCTTCCCAGTATTGTGGTGTAATGTTCTTGGAGTGTATCATGCAATTTTCCATCTCTTTTAAGGTTATTATTATGTTTTACAACTCCATTCTGTTGAGGAGTATAAGGAACTGTACACTGTAAGTTTATTCCCTCTATTGTACAAAACTGCTCCAACCTATTATTAACATACTCTCCTCGATTGTCTATTTGAAGAACCTTGATGACCTTCCCTGATTATTTCTCAACAAGAGCCTTGAAATATTGAAATTCGCTAAAGACTTTAGACTTATGTTGAAGGAAGTAGACCCATGTGTACTTAGAGAACTCATCTATGAATGTGAGGACATATCTAGCCTTATTGAAAGATTAATGGGGAAAAGCACTAGATACATTCTTGTGAACAAGCTCCAAGATTTGTGTCACTCTCCATGATTTGCCTTTGTCAAGTCTCTCTTCAGGATGCTTCCCAAGGACACATCCCTCACAAAGACCCTTAGAGAATCTGACTCTAGGCAATCCTGTAACCATATCATGATGTCTAAGCTGCTCAAGATAGTGGTAGTTGAGATGGCCAAACTGCTCATGCCATAGTTTGCTAATCCCATCTGAATGAGTAACCAATGCGGTGGAAGAAACATTAGGGGCAAAATGTGAGAAGGTATACAACCTAGCTTGGTGATCTGCCCTTCCCAATGCTACTAAGTTGTTATTGTGCAACTCTGATCTCAATTGAAATTGGTGTAAATTCTACTCTCATGCACTTGCCTATGTGAGTGGTCTAGTACATAGATAGGAGATTAGATGAAAGTGAAGGTACACTAAGAACATTACTGAATGCCCCCCTCTCAACTTCAACAGATCCTCTCCCAACAACTACTACTAGTGTGTCATCACCTAAGGTAATGGTGGACATGCTATGGGGTTCTAAGGAAGTGAACTCAACCTGTGAGGAACCAATATGGTGTGAGGCACCAAAGTCAATGATCCATGAAGATGTTGAAGATGAAACTACAACAAAACCCTTTCCCTTGAATTTCTCTTTACCTTTTGACTTAGAAGTTTTTGGGGTTGATGAGGACTCTTTGAAAGATTTAGGTACACCTATGTTGTTCTTCTCTAGGAGATGAGTGAGGTGATCAAACTTCTTCATACACTTGTGCTCATCATGCCATGTCTTCTTATAGTAGGTACACTTTACTTTATCCTTCTTAGGTTGCCCTTGTTTGGGTGAAGTTTTTGTGTGACTTTTAGAGGTCTCAGGTTTATGTTCTTTCTTTGTCTCCTAATCCTTCTGAGTGTTCTATTTTTTCCTTTGATGCTTGAACCATGTTGTTGTTTACCATTTCTAGCTACTAGGGCATGAGGTTTTGAGGACTTCACAGTGCCCATGTGGAATAACTTATCTTGCTCTTTGGTTAAGCCAGCAATGAAGTCATCTAGAGATGGAATTTTCCAAGTGGCTCCAAGAGCTCTCTTGGTGGAATAGAATGTAGACATGAATACAGAGTATTTAGGACCTAGTTTGGAGAGAATTGAGAGAACTAACTTTGGTCATATTTTTTATCAATTCCACATTATTTTAACTACAACTTGATAGATTTAAACTTGGTGAAAAAGTCTTCTAATGTGTTAAATGTGCTCAGACTCAAACTGATTAACTCATTTTCCAGTTCATGACCTCTCATCTCGTCTACCTTTCCAAAGAGCTTCTTGAGGGCGAGTCATACCTCATTGGGAGTTGACAAAGATTCTACTTGAAAGAGGAGCTCTATAGAGATGCTAAGACATAGACAACTAAAGGCCTAATCATAGTTTCTTAAATCATTTAACTTTAGCGTCGTCATGAGATGGTTTTGTTTCAATGCCTATTGTAACCCTGTATAACCCTTTGTTTTCTAGCATGAGCTAAATTTTAGATTTCCATTCGTGATAAGTAGATGTGGTTAATAGAGAAATAGATTAATTGGACTCCATGTTACAAGAAATGCATGAAAGTAGAAGACAACACAACCCAAGAAGACGCCATGTGATTATTTTGAACGCCCCCTAGTTTTGGCACTTTATAAGTAGTGTGTGGGCAAAATTTACCTATTACATGATTTATATGCACTTTTAGTTTAATTTGTCAAAACATATTTGGAAAAAATAAACTTTACAAAGGGTAGAACTTTTAATTTTGCAAAAAAAAGTCTTTTCAATTTAAATTTAAATATAGCTTTTCTTATCTAAAAAAAGCCCTAAATTTTAAAAAAGCACAAATCTGGGTGAATGAGGTAGAAAACATGCCCTAACTGGGCAAAATTTGCAAGGAGAGTAAAAAATTAGGCAAAAAGAAGGTTAATTTATCTCTAATTCAGGAGGATCTATAGTTTGTAGGGGCGATTTGCTTGATTGGAGGGTCAAAAAAAACTTTTGTGAGCAGATATAGGGGGCAACATTTGATTTTATTTTGCCTTGGGTGGTTTCAAGTGAGCCCGTGACCTGTGCTAAGGCTCACGGCCTATATTTGGCCTTGTGACCCTTTAAAATAGGGGCACAATGCTTCTAATCTACAAAACACTAGTAAAAAAATGCCTTCTTCAAAAACGCCTTCAAATTCAAAAAAACATCTCCAGATGCAAAAATTAATGCCCCCAGGTGCAAAAATTAACACCTCCAAAGAAGGCCGTGATTTAGGCCTTGAAGATTAGCTTTCTGGTACATAAAAAATGCCTCTATCTGCCAGGGATCGGCCCTTGAGATTCAACTTGAAACTCACAAATTTGAATGCTATGCTCAAAATATTTGATAATATAAATTACCAGATTCACAACCTTACCAAATGTGCTCTGATACCATGTCAGAAACAAGGATTGAATGGAAGGATAAGAGTACTAGCGTGAGTCACGAGAGCTTAACAATTGCACACTCTTGCAATACTAGAACAAAGTAATATGCAAACAAATAATGAGATGATCTTTTAGCTCACATGAACAAGTACATATAGGCACAATTCTCCTAAGAATAGACATGCCAGAAATAGGATGGCAAGCTTGGGAATAGTAGTGGCCTAAAAATAGGAATGTAACTACTTAACTAAAGATAAGTGACCCTAGACACCTGTTCTAAACATAGACATGCTAATTAAAGCAATGAGACTCCTAATCATCACATGTGCTGAAATAGAAAAGCACAAAAGTTAAAAGACTAAAAATAGCCCTATCCTAAGTGAGCTTAATATACACTAACAAAAATTATAAAAAACTGGGGGCTAAAATTAGGACTAAATTGAATTAGATGAAAAAAAATGATAGAGGGTCAAAATATTTCTTTAACATTTTGAAATCTAAGTAGATCAAATAGAAAATTGGACCTATTAACAATGAGGAATTTATGACTGACATGTAGATGTAATGAAAGAAAAATTTAAAGGTTCTATTAGAAACTTTTTCTTTCTAAAGATAATGTTTAGTGTTTAGAAGTCATAAACTTTTGTAAGAGGGTCATACCTAAAAAAGTTAATGATAAAGATGTTATAGAAATAAGCAAAAAATATCAAAAGATGAAATCATCAGAATAATAGATTCTTTCAAATATGGTAGATCTCTTGGTATTGATGGCATTCCTATTGAATTCTATGAAGTAAACAATGATTGGATTGTTGAAGACATTTTAGAGGTTTGTAAGGAATCTTTTGATAAGGGTTCTCTTGGTATTAATATCAATAGGGGAGTTATCAAACTCCTTCCCGAGGAAGGGGACACATCTCTTAATGAAAATTGGAGAGCCATCACCTTGCTTAATGTCTCATATAAGATTCTTGCTAATATTATTTCACTTAGATTGACTGATATTTTGAATAAAGTAGTCTTAATGAACTAGATGGTTTCATTAAGGGAAGGTATAAATTGGAAAACTTGATAACTAGATGGGACATGCTTAACTAGGCAAAGCACCCTAGGGAAAATGATAGTATGCTACTGTTAGATTTTGAAAAAGCATATGATAAAATTGAGTGGTTTTTTGTGATAACTATTTCGGAGGAATTTGGTTTTCCTAATGATTTTTACAAATTGATTAAGGTTCCTTTTAGGGATGCCTCTACATAAATTGATATAAATGGGTCCTTGACTAACCCATTGTTTCTTCAAAGGTCCATAAGGTAGGTATGTCCTTTGGATCCTACCTTGTTTGTCATTATTGGTGATGCTTTGCATTACATTTTGAAAACTAATATGCTTAATCCTCTAGTCAAAGGTATTTGATTGCCTAACACTAAAAATCTTTTTAATGCTCATCGTGTTTGTTGAAATGAGTCAAGATAACGTAAATAATGTGTTAAGTGAGCTCAATCTATTTTGTAAGGCATCAAGAGCAAAAATCTTTGACAACATATATATTACCTTAAGCTGGAATGACTCTTCACCTGATTGGCTCAATGGTAAAGATTAGAAGTGGGGGGCCCAAAAAAAATTATGAGATACTTAGCTATCCCATTCTCAGTTGATCTTTCATTGAAAGAGATGTGGGAATGGATGTTTAAAAAAATTAAGAACAAGAATATAAAATGGAAATCTCACCTCCTTTCTCTTGCTAGTAGAGTTTAAGTTTGTCAAAAGGTCTTGGCCTCCTATAGTATATATTATTCTTCTGCTTGGCTATTTGGAAATTATCAAGTGGATAAGATTCAAAAAGTTCTGAGAGATTTTTTGTGGTTGGATAGGAAGGGTAGTAGAAAAGGCATGTCATTAGCTGGTCTTGGTGCTACCTCTGCAAGAAATTAAGAGGTCTTGGCCTTAGAGACATAAAATTGCAAGGTGTCAGTCTTGTTGTGAAATGGATTTTAAAAGACTTTAATGCTAGTGATCCCTAGAAGGTATTAGTTACAAATAATGTTGCTCTTTCAAGGCAAAGAAAGGTAAAAACTAGACAACTTTGCATCCTCATGATTTTTTGTTTAAAGAATATTATGTTAAACCATTTGGTTCAAATGCATTTAGTAGCATTTGGGGGGCTTTGGAGAATGTTAAGCATCTTGTTAAAAATAAAGAAGTCTTTTATAGATCTAAGGGTGTTTTCATTGCTCATAGGTCTATTTGGTGGATTTTGGATTAGAAGAATAAACCTCTTTTTCTTACACAAGGTTGTTCTACTAAATAATTGGCATCTAAGAGAATTAATGAATTTAAATACATTGGAGAGAATGGTTGGGTAAATGATTGGAAAAAATGCAATCTAAGTTTAATATTTCTAATAGCCAAAGGAGATCTTACCAGTCTTGAATAAAGCATTTTATGGGGTGAAATTTCCCATCTATGAAATTTAACATTGAAATCATGGATAACTTCTATTGGGAAGATGGTTCTACCTTTAGTAAAATGACTTCAAAGGAACTTCACATACTTCTTACTGATAAAAAGGAAAGTATTTGCAAACTTAATACCAATTGAAATCTTGACTAGTCTATTGATAGTTGGTCATGTATCTTTAAGGATGTGTGGTCTAGTGTGGTTAAGCCAAAAAAAGCTTGTTTTAGGTGGTTGTTACTCTTTAAAAAACTTGCCATTAATACAAAATTGTCCTATTTAGGAATCCTTACTAGGATCTATGACTTCTGTGATAAGGTTCAAAGGATTAAGCATCTCTTTTTTATTGTATTTATGCTTATAAGTTGTCTTCTTTTCGGGTCATTGTCAAAGGTGGGATGTGAAGGATGGTTTTACATGGCATGAAATGTTTTTTGTGTGCGTGCGTAAATTTAATAAGGATCTTAATAAATTGTAGTTGGTCTTAAAAAAAAAAGATTTTTTGGCATATCTAGAAAGTTAGAAATGAAGAGGTCTTCAAGGGAAAAATGAGATATCAGATTACTATATATCAATGTGATCTCACCCTTCTTTGTATTCTGATGTAGGTTTCTATGGTATTACAAATTCTAAAAGATAGATTGTTCATATTGCTTGATGATAGGCTTGTTGCAAATATGTGCCTAAGTGGTGTTGTCATTGATGTCAACATATTCTTGTTGTCATTGGTGTCAACTGTGCCTCATTTTGTTGCCTATTCAGGAGACTGGAATGTTGAGGATATTGAGAAAATTAATGAAGACTCAATGTTCACAGACTTTATGGCTATGTAGAGGATTGTCAGAGGTTGTTCTAGTTAAGAATTAAGAAATCCACATGAAGATTTGAAGAAGTTATGGCCATCTGAATAGAACCAGATGTTGCAGTATTCAGAAGAGACAGAGTGACAGTAAGTTGGTTCAAATTGCTCCACAGTGAAATATTATGGTCTATGGATTTGAAGGCATGTTTGGGAAGTTAGTGTGTATCATCAACTCTAGTGGTTTGTGGTTTGGATGTTCGCAAGTAATCGTTCTAGTTTGATAGTCACGGCAAACAGTGTTCTTGAGGTTCTAGAGGAAGATACAAATGATTCTGGTAATTTGGTTTATAGTAGATGTTATTGGGGAATTCAATGTGCTTGTGGAGGTCTTTGGATCATGTGGCTACTATGTTGGAGGTCTGCATTGGAGTTTGAGCTTGTTATTGAAGATTTCCTCTTTGAAGTTGATGTTCTATCCAATCTTGGTCGACTGGATGTTCCTAGTGTGTTGCGGATGATCTAAAGATCATTTTATGAAGTGTGGCATGTTAGTAGAGGAAGATTCAAGTCTCAGCTATGTTTGGTTGACAGTGTAAAGATCTGCATTAAGTTTGGCCAAGCTTATTGATCATTCCAAGGTTGATGAAGAGTATAAATACTTGTTGAAGAGTTGTTAAAAATCATCCTTGAGAAAAATACATTAAATCTGAATAAAGAATCAGAAGTAGAGCAGAGAAGAAAAGGAGTAGTGTAGAGTGAAAAGTTAGTGAAGAAGAATTTGGGGCAAAGGAGGAGTTTTGTGAGCATTCATTGAAATTGAACCAAGCATGAAGTAGATGCTATTTCTTAGTTAATTTTTCTATTCTAAATAAATTTTGCAAGCAGTGAGCCTCTCTTTTGAGTAGTGAGATTTGGGCAGTGTGCCCAAAGGCATGTGCCTTCTATTTTTATAAAGTAGTTTTAATAGGGTACAAATCTTTATGGGTTAACCCCCACCATGGTTTTTCCCTTAACTAGGTTTCCATGTCAAAATCTTGGTGTCAAGTGTGTTGATTATGTTTCTGCTCATATGTTGTTGATCTATGCTTTAATGTTTACACCATTAATCTGATAGTAAGTTAATAAACAAGGTTAAAAGAAAAAAAAGTTTATTTTGTGTGACAATTGATTCACCCCCCCTCCCCTCTTAGTTGTCCAGTCTAATTCCAATAATTTGTATTAGAGCCAAATCCTCTTATAAAGCTTGACCACTTGAGGAGATCCAAGATATCGACCTACAAGAAGTATAGTCTGAGATTTGATGGAACAAATTATTCTATTTGGAAGAATCACATGGAGTGCCATTTGCAATGCATGGGCAATGCCTATTGGGTGATAACCAGTGTCGATTATAAACCTTCAGAGAAAGGTCCTTCAACTCCAGATCAAATCAAAGTGCTGAAAGTAACCTTCAAGCTAAAGAAGCCTTGTTGAGTGCCCTGACTAATTCAGAAATGATAAATGTCTTTGGTCTAAAAACTACTCATGAAATCTAGAAAAAGTTGGAGAATCTATATGAAGGCGATAAATTTGTCAAATGTGCCAAGGTGCAAAGTTTGAGAGGAAAATTTGAAACTATGAGGATGAGTGAAGATGAAAACATCACAATCTACATGCAAAAGATAAATGAACTTGTGTGTGGTATCAAGTGTGCTGGTGGAACTTTGGAAGAATTAGAGATTATATCAAAAGTGCTCAAATCTTTACCAGATTCATACGAACAGAAGGTTGCTACTATAGAGGAGATTAGGACTATCTCAGAAGTTACAAGAGGTCAACTGGTTGGAAAAATTTCAGCTTTTGAATTAAGTGTGTTTGGTGATTCTCTTCCCAAGTATGAATCTGCATTTAAGGCCGGTGTATATGGAAAACAAAGATATGATCCGGGTGAAAGCTCTTCTGCAAGATCAAATAGATTTGTGAAGACAAGAAAGGATCTTGAAGATGTTCAAATTGAAACTGCAGATCTTGAAGCTCTTCTTGTCAAAAGATTGCCACGAGGATTCGGTAAGTATGAAGCAAATTTGCCACTCAAATGTTTTGCTTGTAATAAGATTGGTCATTTTGCCTCAAGATGTCTATTGAGGTTTTCAAAACCAAACCCTAACAGATACAAAAATAAAAAAAAATGTTACTATGTCCAAGAAACTGGAGAAGGAGTCACAGATGATGAATCTAATCATGGAGGTTCCTCTGAAAATGATTGGGTGTTCATTGTCATCAAAGAAGAACATCTTGTGTCTACTGAATCTGCTAGCTATACAAATATGGAAAGTACCTTGGCTGCTTAGGTACTGAGAAAGATGAATAGGTGATTGATAGTGGATGTTCTCATCATATGATTGGAGACAAGAGTAATTTTGTGAATTTTGAAAATTATGAAGGAGGGCTTGTGAAATTTGGAGATAAATCAGCTGGTAGAATCCATGGTAGAGGATCCATCTCTTTTGATGGTAAGAATAGAACCAATGATGTTTTGTATGTGCAAGGACTAAAACATAATCTTCTCAATGTTGGATAGTTGGTTGACAAAGGTTATGATCTTTGATTCAAGGATGGACAATGCAGAATCTTGGAAAGCTCTGGAACTAAAATTGCATCCAGTACTCAAACTAGAGGTAACATTTTTCATTTAAGTAGTTCTGGTAAAAGTTGTTTGATTTCTAAGATAGATCAAAGTTGGTTATGGCATAGGAGGACGTGTCATGTGAATTTTGGTAACATTGTCAAAATAAGTACCACTCAGGCTGTAAGAGATCTTCCAAAACTTGTGAAACCTAATAGCATGTGTAGAGAATATCAATTGGGGAAACAAAGCAAAATTTCATTCAAAAGTAAGGAATAAGCTTCAAGTGGATGATTGGAACTGGTACATATTGATCTCTGTGGTCCTGCTAGAATTAGGAGTGTGCAAGGAGATAGACATTTCATGTTGCTTATTGATGATTACTCCAGGATGATGTGGGTGACTTTCCTAAAAGAGAAATCAGAAGCTCTTGACAAATTTAAGGTGTTCAAAGTGATGGTGGAAAATGAGATTGTTGAAAAATTGAAATGTTTGAGATCTGACAGAGGTGGAGAATTTACTTCCGGTGAGTTTGATGCTTTCTGTGAAAAGCATGGCATAAAAAGATAGTTATCTGCTCCTAGGACTCCCCAACAAAATGGAGTTGTGGAAAGAAAAAACTGGACCATTCAAGAAGCTACCAGGACCATGATGATGGAAACAAATGTTCCTCAAGTTTATTGGAGAGAAGATGTAAGTACTGTTGTCTACACTCTTAACCAAGTACAAATCAAAGGCAATTCTAGTAAGACCCCTTATGAACTATGGTTTGGTCATCCCCTTACTATGAGATATTTCAGAGTTTTTGGTAGTAAATGCTATATCAAAAGAGATGAGGATTTAGGCAAGTTTGATACAAGAAGTGATGAGGGAATATTTTTTGTGGGAATTAAGGTGTCTCAACCTTGGTAATTCCTTACATTAATAATGTTTGTATTTATTATTTAATTGCCTATGTTGTAAATATTTGTAAATTCCATATTGTCATATTGTGGGATGTGGCATGGTGATGTGTCAATCCTACATGGAATATGACAACTTGTAATTTTGTCCTCACATGAGGAGATAGGTGTCCCACTTTGTGGTAGGAACATTTTGCCATGTGTCGGCATCTTCCATGTTATGTAAGGGAATGTTTGATTGAAACAGTTATGATGGATTCCTATGACAGAATCTATGACATGTAAGAGTCAGAAATAGAAGGTTGTAAGACAGGTGAAGACATGTGTCATGAAGCATCTTTGAAAAAGGCATATTTGGGTGCCCCAAGGTGGAATATGACATGTTGTAAGAGAATATGATATTTATAGCATGTGTATGATAGATTCTCTTACAGCTGTAAGTTGTAACTGCTATGATAGATTCTATGATAGTCATAAGTGTCGTAAGAGCATCTGTCATAGCCCATTTTGGAAATAAGTGACCTCTTTGGGATGGGAGCTATGGACAAGTGGTAGGAACATTCTACAATGTTGACCAAGTGTCCTTAGGTGTGGGTTTTGGTCCATGAAGCCAAGTTGGAGGCCATGCCAAGAAAGGTCCCATATTGCCTTGTATTTTCTATATAAACATGTACTTGGAGAGAGAATTTGTATCATAGGTTTACAGGTATTATTATGCTACCAGATTGACTCTAGACACGAGTGTCAAAGACCATTGAAGCTTGCATTGCAAGTGTATTGTAAACATTCTTTCAGATTTGTTAATACATTGTGCAGGTTTCTGAGTGTGGAGTTTTTCACCCGATAAGGGTTTTCCCCACTGTATCTTTGTCTCTCTTCTTCTATCTTCTTTCTGGTTCTTGTTTATTGCTGTAATATCTCTTTTAGATGTAATATGTTGCTATAGTGATAAGGATTAAACTTAATTTGCATAGCCCTCTCTTCATTAGATTAGTGTAGGAAGTGATTTCTACATACCTAGCTTCCTTTCAGTTGGTATCAGAGCTTGATCACCTTTGGTCCTAGTTGTTGGGTAGGGGTTTTTTGAGCTGATCTTAAGTTGAGTGGGAGTCTATGTAGAGTATTCTGATTTCTGTTACAGTAAGGAGATGGCAAGCACATCTAGAAATTTTGAAGTGGAGAAATTCAATGGCAACAATTTCGAGCTATGGAAGCTCAAGATGGAAGACATGCTTGTAGACCTAGACCTTTGGGAAAGTGTTAATGTAACTAAACCAGCTACAATGTCACAAGATGAGTGGGATCTCAAGGACCAGAAGGCTAAGCATCTCATAAGACTTAGTCTTGCTGATTCTATTATGTTAAATGTCCATGAGGAGAAAACTGCAACCTTGCTTTGGAAGAAGTTGGGAGATGCGTATCAAGCCAAATCCCTAGTTAATAAACTTTTTTGCAAAAGAAGTTGTATTCTCTTTGAATGGAGGATGGTGGATCTGTCGCTGAACATATGAATACTTTTAACATGTTGGTTGCATAATTGACATCTATTAGTTTAAAGATGGAGGAGGAGGATCAATGTATGACCTTGCTTTGTTCTTTGTTAGACTCATGGGATCACCTTGTCATGGCTATTGGAAGCACCACATTCACATTCAAAATGGATGAAGCGGTTCCTTTATTGTTATCTGAAGAGATGCGGAGAAAGTCTTCTGATGCAGCCAAAGAGGCTCTTGCAGTTCGTGGAAGACCCAAGGAGAAAGGGAAAAAGGACAAGAAAGCTGAGAAAGGTAGATCCAAATCTCGTGGGAGATCCAAATCTCCTAGAAAGTCCAAGGCTATCTTTTGGAACTATGGTAAATCTGGGCATTTCTGAAAGGAATACAAAGAGGAGAAGAAGAAGAAGAAGAAGAAGAAGAAGAAGAAAGCTCCTGACTCAGATTCCAACAAATCACAAGATGATAGTTATTCTTTCATCATAGCCCTAGAAACCCATGCATCCGATGATGTGTGGTTGATTGACTCTGGTGCATCATTCCACATGACCTCGCATCGAGACTAGTTCACTAAGTATGAGGAGTTCAATGGTGGAAAGGTGTTTCTGGGTGACGACTCTCATCTAAAGATTGTTGGTCATGGAAGAGTCTCTATCTGATTCCCTGATGGTCAATTGAAGGGGATCTCTAGGGTTATGCACATCCCGAGCTTAGCACGGAACCTACTTTCAGTAAGTAGTTTGAATGATGCAAGTGTGCAGGTTGTCTTTTTGAAAGAAGGATGCAAGATGACTAGAGGAGCTATGGTGCTTGCTAAGGGTACTAGGAGAGGTACTCTGTTTCAGCTGGAGACATGAATTTCACAATGCAATAGTTCTTCTAACTCAAGGAAGAGGACAACAGTCACTTCATCCCCACCATCTGAACGAGCAGTGAAGAAATCTATTGTTTCTAGTCTTGATGGTTGTAATCATGCATTGGAAGTTAAACTTCCTGCTGAAAAGACAATATTATGGCATAAGAGATTGGGCTAGATTGGTGAGAAGGGTCTGCGTACCCTGAAAAATAAGAACCTCATTGAGGGGTTAGATGATTGTAATCTTGAGTTTGACTTTTGCGAACATTGCATTTATGGGGAGCAGAACCATGTTTAGTTTTATTCGAGTTCTCACAAGTCTTCTGGTGTGTTGGACCTTGTTCATTCTGATGTATTTGGTCCTGTTAACATTCCTTCATTATCAAAATCTATATTTTTTGTATCTTTATTAGATGATTACAGTAGAAGGACATGGATTTATTTTCTTAGAAGAAAATCTAAAGTCTATAGTAAGTTTAAGGAGTTTAAGGCCTTTGTTGAAAATCAGATTGGTAAAAAGATTAAGTGTTTGAGAACTGATAATGGTGGTGAGTTTTGTTCTATAGAATTTGATAAATATTGCAAGGAACTTGGGATTGAAACACATAAGACAACTCCATACACCCCGCAGCAAAACAGAGTTGTAGAGAGGATGAACAGAACATTGATGGAGAAGGCTAGGAGTATGCTTAGTGGAGATGGCCTAGAACAAAAGTTCTGGGTTGAAGATGTTGCCACTGCCTGCTATCTGGTAAATAGATCTCCTACATCAGCTCTTGTTGGTAAGACACCCATGGAGGTGTGGTCTGGTAGAAATCCTTCAATAAGGCATCTTCATGTTTTTGGTTTTGAGGCATATGCACATGTGCCTAGGGAGAACCGGTCAAAGTTGGAGAACAAGGCTGTTAAGTGTATCTTCATTGGCTATGGTGTCGGTGTGAAAAGATACAAGCTTTGGAACCCTGTGGCTGAAAAAGTGTTGTATAGCAGAAGTGTCATCTTCAAAGAGCTTACATCTCCTTCCACTATTTTATAGCTAGAAGAAAAAGTAAAGAAAGAGGATGTTGTTCAGTTTCCTACTACCCCTGAGAAGACTAAACAAAAAGACAATGTTGGACTTGATGATGAGGAGAGCTCTGGCAGCTCTAAAAGCCTAGATGAAGAAGCTGAACCTCAACTACAGCCATTGAGGAGGTCTACACAGATAAGAAAGCAACCTGAAAGGTTTGGTTTTACATTGCTTGATTCTAGTTGTGCTTATGCTTTACTCACTAATAGTGAGGAACCTAGAACTGTATTAGAGGCTTTGGACATGAAAGATGCAGGTTCCTGGAAGGAGGCCATGGAGCATGAAATGGCTTCTTTGGAAAAGAATCAAACTTGGGACTTGGTGCATTTGCCTCCTAGACAGAAACCTGTTGGATGCAAATGGGTGTTCAAGAAGAAATTTGGTGTAGATGGCAGTGTTGAGAAGTATAAGGCTAGATTTGTTGCAAAGGGGTATTCACAAGTGGAGGGTATATATTATGGTGAGATCTTCTCTCCCATTGCAAAGCTAACATCCATTTGATTCCTATTGTCTCTCGCAACAACTTATGACTTGGAGGTAGAACAGATGGATGTGAAGACAGCTTTCCTTCATGGTAATTTGGAAGAAGAAATCTACATGTTATAGCCAGAGCATTACATGGTGAAAGGTATAGAAAATTTGGTTTGCAAACTTAAGAAGTCTTTGTATGGTTTGAAGCAATCCCCTAGGAGATGGTATTTGAAGTTTGATGCCTTTGTGTTGTCAATTGGATTTGTAAAATCGAAATTGGATCACTGTGTGTACTTTAAGTTTGATGGTGATTGTATTCTCATTGTTGCACTATATGTTGATGATATGTTGCTCATTGGGAAGGGTAAGAATATGATTTCTGATTTTAAATCTCAGTTGTCAGCACAGTTTGAAATGAAAGATTTAGGGGTAGCCAGGTACATTCTAGGAATGGAAATCAAAAGGGATAGAGCTAACAAAAAACTTTGGTTAAGCCAGAGTAAGTATGTGAAGACCGTGTTGGATAGGTTCAGCATGGTAGATTGTAGACCATTGTGTGTTCCTATTTCTTTGGGGACAAAGTTATCTATTGAGGATTGTCCAAAATCTCCTAGTGAGGTGGAGGACATGAGCAAAGTACCTTATGCTAGTGTTGTTGGCAGTTTGATGTATGCTATGGTCTGTACAAGACCAGACATTGTTGAAGCAGTGGGAGTCCTTAGTCAATTTATGGCTAATCCTGGATGAGTTCATTGGGATGTAGTTAAGCGACTGTTCAAATATTTGAGGGGTACTTCTGAGTATTCCATTTTCTATCATGGCAATGTTACAGGACCTTCACATTCCATTGACATTCATAGATTTGTGGATTCAGATTGGGCAAGTGACATTGATAGCAGGAGATCCACCAATGCTTATGTGTTTACACTGATTGGTGTTGCTATTAGTTGGATGAGTAAGTGACAACCTGTGGTTACTTTGTCCATTATATAAGCTAAGTATAAGGCATCAACTCATGCTTGTAAGGAAGCCATTTGGCTTAAGAGATTGTGTTCCAATATTGGTGTTGATGTAGTTTAGATTCACGATCAGTTGTGACAATCAGAGTGCAATTTGCCTTACGAAGAATCCAACTTTCCATGCTAGAACAAAACACATTGATGTTCAATTTCACTTGATGCGAGACATGGTTGAGGATGGAAAGGTAAATTTGGAGAAGGTAGATACTTTGAAGAATGTTGCAGATGCATTGACGAAACCAGTGGGCACAGAGAAGTTCAGATGGTGTTCAGAGTCTATGGGCCTCTCGGCCTATAGCAGTTAAATCTTGTAATTCTATTAGCTCTTACAAGGTGTTCAACAAGTGGGAGAATGTTGGGAATTAAG
The DNA here is from genome assembly GCA_027924645.1 of Cunninghamia lanceolata. NCBI lineage: Eukaryota > Viridiplantae > Streptophyta > Pinopsida > Cupressales > Cupressaceae > Cunninghamia > Cunninghamia lanceolata. Next base: position 8,717,408 of record BSBN01000118.1, read on the forward strand.
GTGTCTCAACCTTGGTAATTCCTTACATTATTAATGTTTGTATTTATTATTTAATGGCCTATGTTGTAAATATTTGTAAATTCCTTATTGTCATATTGTGGGATGTGGCACGGTGATGTGTCAATTCTACATGGAATATGACAACTTGTAATTTTGTCCTCACATGAGGAGATAGGCATCCCACTTTGTGGTAGGAGCATTTTTCCATGTGTCGGCATCTTCCATGTTGTGTAAGAGAATGTTTGACCGAAACAGTTATGACAGATTCCTATGACAGAATCTATGACATGTAAGATTCAAAAATAGAAGGTTGTAAGACAGGTGAAGACATGTATCATGAAGAATCTTTGAAAAAGGCATATTTGGGTGCCCCAAGGTGGACTATGACATGTTGTAAGAGAATATGCTATTTATAGCATGTGTATGACAGATTCTCTTACAACTGTAAGTTGTAACTGCTATGACAGATTCTATGACGGTCGTAAGTGTCGTAAGAGCATCTGTCATAGCCGATTTTGGAAATAGGTGACCTCTTTGGGATGGGAGATGTGGACAAGTGTCAGGCACATTCTACAATGTTGACCAAGTGTCCTTAGGTGTGGGTTTTGGTCCATGAAGCCAAGTTGGACGCCCATTTCAAGAAATGTCTAATATTGCCTTGTATTTTCTATATAAATAGGTGCTTGGAGAGGGAGTTTGTATCACAGGTTTACAAGTACTGTTATGCTACCAGATTGACTCCAGACATGAGTGTCGAAGATCATTGAATCTTGTATTGTAATTGTAGTGTAAACATTCTTTCAGATTTGTTAATACATTGTATACAGGTTTCTGAGTGTGGGGTTTTTCACCTAATAAGGGTTTTCCCCACCATATATCTGTCTTCTTTCTGGTTCTTGTTTATTGCTGTAATATCTCTATTAGATGTGATATGTTTATGTAGTGATAAGGATTAAAGGTAATTTGCATAGCCCTCTCCTCATTAGATTAGTGTAGAAAGCGATTTCTACACACCTAGCTTCCTTTTAATTTTCGGGGTACTCTACTCAAAGTAAGGCTTACCGGTGCTTTAACAAGAGGTTGAAAAAGATTGTTGAAAGTACTAAAGTTAAAGTTGATGAGAGCAAGGAAGAACACTCTAGGTTCTATGGATATGATTTAGATGATCAAGATGAAATTCAAAGTCAAGGAAGGTTAGTTCAAACTCTGACTCAAATTTAGATTGATCTGGAAACTCCAGGAACTCAAGAAAATAGTATAGATGTTGAGGAACAAGCTCAAGAAACATAAGTTCAAGCAATTCCCAAAACCCCCAGGTCTGTAAGAATGAATCATCCTAAAGATCAAATCATAGGAGATATAAATAAAGGTGCTCGAACTAGGATAAGAGTTGCTGAAGATCAAGAAGAGATTTGTTTGATTTCAAATATTGAACCTAAATCAGTAAGTGAAGCCTGCAATGATGAAAACTGGGTAAAAGAAATGGAAGAAGAATTGATACAAATTGAAAAGAACCACACTTGGGATCTCGTTCCTAGATCTGAGGACAAAATTATGATTGGAACCAAATGGGTCTTCCGGAATAAACTAAATGAAGATGGTGAAGTTGTAAGAAACAAAGCAAGGTTGGTATGCAAAGGCTATTCTCAAGTGGAAGGAATTGATTTTGAAAATTTTTTTGCTCTGGTGGCAAGAATAGAGGTAGTTAGATTGTTTCTTGCACTTACTACTTTCAAAGATTTTAAAGTATATCAGATGGATGTCAAATTAGCATTCCTAAATGGAGATTTGGAGGAAGAAGTCTACATTGACTAACCGGAAGGATTTCAGCTATCTGATCAGGGAGATATGGTTTGTAGACTGAGAAAAGCCTTGTATGGACTCAAGCAAGCTCTAAGAGCCTAGTATGCAAGATTGGATAAATATTTTCTTAAGATAGGATTTAGCAAAGGTACTGCTGATAGTAATCTTTACTTCAAGATCAATCATGAGGACATCCCAATTGTTGAGATCTTTGTTGATGATATCATTTTTGGTGGAAATGAATGTATGTGTAAAGCATTTGCTGATTAGATGAAAAGTGAATTTGAGATGTCAATGTTTGGAGAAATGAATTTCTTCCTAGGTCTACAAATTGTTCAGTCAGATAAAGGTATCTTTATATCTCAGTCCAAGTATGTGAAAGATTTACTGAAGAAGTTTGGAATGAAAGATTCAAAGCTAGTAGGTAGACCTATGGTAACCGGATGCAAGTTAAGTAAATATGATGACTCCCCCAAGGCAAATCAGAAAAAGGTATAGATCAATGATTAGAGGATTGCTCTATCTGACTCAGACTAGACCTAACATCATGACTGGTGTTGGACTTGTTGGTAGATTTCAAGCTGATCCAAAAGAATCCCACATTGTGGTAGTCAAAAGAATTTTCAGATATCTCAAGGGGACAATTGATTATGGATTGTGGTATCTAAAGGACAATGATTTCACTCTTCATGCATATATAGATGTTGATTGGGCAAGAGATGTAGATGACATAAAAAGTACTAGTGGTGGTGCATTTTTCTTGGGAAGAAGATTGGTCTCTTGGATGAGCAAAAAACAAGAGGCAATATCTTTTTCTACTGTAGAAGCAAAATATATAGTAGTAACAAATTATTGTACTTACGTTCTATGGATGAAGCAAATGTTGAAGGACGTTAGAATTGTGTTTGAGGAGCCAACCACAATCTTTTGTGATAATTCTAGTACAATAAGAATCTCAAAGAATCTAGTGTTGCATTCAAAGACAAAGCATATATCTATCAAGTTTCATTTCTTAAGAGAGAAGGTAAATGAGAATGAAGTCAAGTTGGAGTTTGTGTCTTCCAAAGATCGGATTGCAGATATCTTCACTAAGCCTCTTCCCAAGGATACCTTTGAGTATCTCAGAGAGAAGTTAGGGGTTATTACCCCTCTGAATCAGAACTAAGATGCACTGAGGTGCATCAGTCGGATGGAATTCTCAATCATATCTTGAGAACTGGATTGATGTTGAGAAAATACTACTCTAAGGAGTAGTCAACATGCAAATGTTGGAGATCAATCTAAAATTAAAAGGGGGAGTAAAGATTACAAATATGTGCCCTTTGCCATTGATGTCAAAGGGGGAGAGAAGACATGTGAAAAACTAATTGCTGATGACAGGGGGATTAATGAAGGAAGTAGTTGCAGAAGTTCTTGTCATGATGGTTAAATCAGTTTTTCACAACATATGTTGCCATCAATGACAAAGGGGGAGATTGTTGCAAATATGTTCCTAAGAGGTGTTTGTTGGCAAGAGACACTATATGGATTCATGGTTGTTGTCATTGATGGCAACAAAGGTCATCCCACATATCCGCAAGTCATGGTGTGTCTCTACTGGAAGTCATAATGAAGATTGTTGTGGTCCGGTGAACAAGAACAGAGCATGTGGCAAGGTCCGACAGATTGGTCCGGATCTCTCAGAGGAAGTGTCTTGGTGCAGTACGGATTTGGGGAAGTCAAGAGGACTACCTTGAGTAGTATATTCCAAGGATTTAGCCTCCGGTGATGAACAAAGAAAAAGATATGAATAGTTGAGTACCGGATTCCTGAGAGACAGTGAGAACAGAGGAAGAACTGACTGACAGAGTATCAGACTATTTTCTAGATGTGTTACTGTTGATGGTAAAGGTTGTGAAGGCATGAATCATGTTTGGCCGACATGATTAATGATATCTACAAGTATATGCTTGATCCGCATTGCTTGGTGAGCAAGGATTCAGCCGACAGAACAAAGTTTGTAAGAAACTAGACTGTTCCGGATGCCGACTAGAAAGGTGATGAAATTACTTGTGCGGATATATATAGAGGATGGATTTAGTTGTGAAAGGTGTGATAATGTGAAGGCATATGCGAATAAGTGCAGAACAAAGCAGAAGTAGTAAGAAAGATCCGGTATGTGAAAGGATAGCAGAATAAAGAACAGAGGAAAGATGAAGTGCAGCAGATCAGTGTACTGAGCCTAACCAGAACTGAACTCCAGCATATGTAGATGCTTCCAATCAGTTCAAGACTATGATTCTTATCACTTTGTAGACAGTGTGTCTCCTTGTAGGTAGTGGGCCTCTTTGTGAGCAGTGTGCTCAGGCAGTGAGCCCTAATTGGCAAGTGCCATTTTTGTAATTCCTTATTCTTCTAACAGAGAATAATCTTTGGGTTAATCACCCCGTGGTTTTCTCCCTTAACAGGGTTTCCACATCAAAAAATACTATGTCATGTGTTTTTTCACTTCATGGTAATGTTTGTTTGTTTGATTCAATGCTGCATTGATTAATAAGAAAGTTCAAAAGAAGAAATAATTAGGATAACTGATTCACCCCCCCTTCTCAGTTATCAACAATTGGTATCAGAGCAAGGTTCCTTCTAATAGAGCCTAACAGCTTGAGGAAGATCTGGGAGTTCAAATGGATGCATATGGTTTAAGGGAGCAACTCAAGAGTGCCCTTGAGGATCTTGAACAGTCAAATTCTGAAGTCAATGAATTAAAGGAAAGACTCAAACAGGCTGATGAATTCATGAGAGAATTAAAGGAAAAATTAAGTCTCTCTATGAAAAAGAGAAAGGAGCTGCTCCAACAATTGGCAAGACAAAGTGAAGAAAGCAATACAAATGAAGAATTGACTGAGCAAACCAAGTTATGTGAAAAGTTATCAAAAGAAGTCATTATGTTAAGACATGAAATGGAATCAGGAACTATAAAGTTTACTCAAGAGATTGAAGAAAAAAGAAAAGCTAAAGACAATCTAAGACAATCTCTTAAAGAAAAATCAGAAGAATGCCACCAGATGGACAGGATTATCAGACATCTTGAATCTAATCTTGAAGATGCCAAAGATAATGAAGAAAAACTTGAGGATCAAATTGCCTCTCTCAAAAGAGATCTTCAAACAACAAATGAATATAAAGAAAAATTCAAGATAAGTTCTGCCCAACTTGAAGTACTTCTTGGAAGTCAAAAGAGGACAGATGACAAGTATGGTTTGGGATATGAGAAAGGAGAAAGCTCCGGATCTGGTCAAAAGAATTTTGGATCAGAAAATCCAAGCAATAGGCCTAGAAGACCTCCGGTAAGACAGCCCAATGCTCAAAGATATCCATCTTTCAATGGATATTGCCACAGCTGCAACCACTTTGGTCACAAAGCTAATCAGTGTAGAAAGAGAATGAATCAGATTAATTCATCCTTCTCCGGACAGTGCTTTAACTGCAAAAGGTATGGACACAAATCCCATGAATGCAGAAATATGCAAGTAAACAAATCATTCAAAGGTAGATGCTTTACATGCAATAGAGTAGGTCATATGGCTAATCAATGCAGACCAAGAGGTTATCAGTCAAATATGCAAAGAAATGTTATTTGCCAAATCTGTAATAGGTCCGGTCATAATGCTAAAGTCTGTAGAAGCAAGAATCAGGACAAAAGAGGTCCGGTGTATAATCAGAATCAAGACAAGGGTAAACAAAAGATGAATGCGGATGAAGTTAGGAATCAGATGAGCAAGATTTGGGTGAAGAAAAGTTCAGAGAATGTAGAGGTTGGATCCGCACCAGACTCTGGTGCTGATATTTCTTCTGGAAATTAAAAAGTGAGCTCTGGCTCAGGGGGAGACTCAAAGAAAATCCTGTTCCCCCAGCCAATCAAGTGGTGCCAGATGTGGCACAAGATGCAGAGTAAAGGGTTTAAAGATATAAGTCTTGAGATGATCCAGATAAGATTTCAGAGGTCCGCATGGAGATGTGAAGAAGCTGTGATCGATCAAGTAAGACCTGTTCTGGGAGATGCTCCGGAATGACAGAGGATTACAAAAAGGTTTGGAGAGATCTGGAAGTGCATTGTCTTATTCTGCGGATTGGACAGAGTGTTTGGGATATTCTTGTGATGTGTTATCTTGATTTATTCATGATTGAAAGATCCGCATGATGTTCATAGATCAGGACTGATCTGGGATACTCCAAGCTATCCGGACAAGGCAAACCGGAATAATATAGGTGAAGCATTTATTGCAAACAGATATTAGGGTTTGCGAAATGATATAAGGGATTTCTCAACAATCATTTGATCATTCCACATCCAAGAAGAAGCGAAAAGTAGAGCTCTGCAACAAAATTCATCAAGTTTACCGAAGATCTCCTGCCGAAGTCATTACATACAGAAATCAATCCAGCTACTCCGTGCAACCGAAGACGCAAAAGGTATTTTCCACTTTTGATATCTTGCTACAAATCTTTTGAAGAAATGGCTACTTCAAATATAGTAAAAATCTCAGATAGGCCCCGACCTGAATTTAAGAAACATCCATACAAGTCATTGGAGGTAGATCCCTTAGGAGCATTTTCCAGTGTTCCTCACGGAGTTTTACACACAGAAGACATTAGGGTTTACATACATGCAAGCATTGAGGAATTTGGGGAATTCAAATTGAGAGATCTCTATCATAAACAACTGATAGACAATGCTTTTGAGCTTAAACCAGAGTATAAGGGTATCCAGAAGAAACAATTTGATCAAGTCATTCTTTTCCCCTGCTTTGAAGAAGATGAATGGGTCCAGTATGTACTGAGCAGGATACATGACAACTTCCTATGGCTGGATAGACCCTGCAAGATCACAAAAGCGGCAATTAGAGCAGTAACTGGTCTATACTCTTCCGGAGGGATACCTATCCTCAAATCTGTCAAAAATAACATTGTAACTGAGGCCACTGGATCAAAATTTGATAAGAGGGCAATGACCATTGAAGATATTTCTGATCCGGATATCAAGTATGCGTCCATGATAATAGGATACAAGATCTATCACTCCAGCAGGGAGAATTCTGTATCCGGAACTGCAGTATATACTGCCTATGAAATGCTAAGGAAGAATGCAGAATATGATCTCTGCGAACTGCTCTTAAGCCAATTAATGGAAAATATACAGAAAATCAAGAAGGACAAGAAGAATTCTTTTAAGTATGGTACTCTTATATTATGTCTATTCTTCTACTTCATGAATGAGCTGCCCGGATCAAGTGGATGGGCATGGCAGAATGACAAACCTGTTGTAGTACAAATAAGAGACTATCTACATGGGCTTGGGGATGCCAAAGCAAGAAATACAGCCCTATGGGGATACTTCAAAAACTTCCAAAGCATGATGCAAGCAAGAGAAAGAATTCCCCAGTCTCTTGTTGAAAAATACAAAGACTCAGTGTGCTTTATGGTGGACATTGATCAGTGCCTAATGGAGGCAGTGGAGCCAAGGACTGTCTGGATCATGCCCATGGGGTATGAAGTGGATGAACAGATAGTGGAGCTGCATGTTCAACACATGCTAAGTCAGCCCAAAGATCCAAAGGCAGAAAGGTTTGGAACCTTTGAGGAGCTGAGTGTAAAGATCCATGTAGAACTCAGGGAACCTGAGATAAAGAGGAAGGTGAGAAAAGAAGTAGAGCATATTGCTCAAGGCCTAGGCATCTCAAAAGAGGCACTTGATGCCAGCTGGGAAAAGAGGAGAAAGGCTGAGGAAGAAAAGAAAAGTAAAGAAAGTGTTCCGGTTGAAACTTCCACCCGGACCAGATCATCAAAAAAATCTGCACCTCCCACAACCAAAAGTTCAAAACCGGAAGTCCAGGCATCTGGTAAAAGATCTAAGACAAAAGCCACAAGGGCTTATGAAAGCCAAAAGGATGAAGAGGAAACTGAGTCAGATGAGGGAGTAAAAGAAATAAAGAAGCAGAAGAAGAAAGGATCTAGTAAACCCTCCACAGGCCAAGACAAGGATGAGATGGCAGAGGTATTTGTTGAAAAGCCCACTCTGTCTCTAGAGAGTGTAATCAAGTCAGTTACGGTGGATGGAAACCTTCAACCAATGACTGAATTTTATGATGACTACAATGAGGCTGACCAAAAGATTCTGCAGGAAGCCACAATCAAGTATCTGAACATATACAATAAGGCTTTCATTGAGATCATATCTCTAATTCCTAAAAGCCTAGAAAAGGAATTAGAAATAAGAAAGAATAATGCTCATGCAAAAGATCTTGAGATTCGGGAGCAGATAGCTATTCAGCTATATCCTCAAATTGATCCCAAGACAATGAACATAATATTCAAAGACTACAAAGATGAGTTCAGAAGTAAAGCCAGGATGAATCAACTCATGCTTGGTGAGACTGACAAGGTGGCCAAAGAGACAGAAGAGATCCTCCGGAAGGCCTTCAAAAGGTTCAATCTTCCTGTTGTAGAGGACTTAGGTGCAGAAACAGCTGTGGACTTGGAACCCTCGGCTCCAGAAGAAGTGGCCTATGAACAGGCTAGCATCTCTCCTCCAGTTTCCCCTACAGTCTCTGGATCCAAAGAAGAAGAGAAATTACAGGAGAAGGAAGCAGTGGTGAAAGATAAAGAGGTTGGCAGTACCAAGGGTGTAGAGAAAGAGAAGACTCCATCAGAGAAGACCATGACTGATAGTGGTAAGAATGTGGAAGGAGAGAAAATCCCAAAGGACAGTTCCAAGACTGCAGAAGAAAAGAAACATCTGTCTCTGGCAAGAGACACTACACAAACTGTTCAACAATTTTTGAGCAAAGAAACAATAGAGATCGATGAACCGGAGCTACTACAAGGCCCATTCAACTTTGATTCCCTCTCTCTGGTGCAGACAATGAAGATAGCCTCATTTGCAAATGCTAAGGCAAATGAAAAGCTCCTAAAGTCTCATATGGAAGACTGTGAGTTGATAGAGGTTGCCTCCGGAGTACTTGAGAAGATTATGCCATCGGTCCAGATAGATCTGGCATCCTCCTCTTCCGGTAATCTCAAAACCTTAGTCAGCAGTGTTAGTACACATTTTGAATCTCTAGAAAAATCAGCTGAAGAAAAGGTCCGGAAGGAGTTTTTGGATAAAAGGTTCTCCGAGGTTCAGGGTTTGATCATTAATGACAGGAGAAACATGAACATTGGAATAAAGAGCTTAGAAAATGCTCTTAAGGATGGCGGTGAAATATACAAATTTTGTATCTCCTGGTCCAAGGTAACAGTGGACATTGAGAAGAAAATAAGAGCGCAAGAGGACACACTACTAAGCTTGTCTCAAAGTTTTGATCCTCTTTCTTCCTCTATAACAAATCAAGAATGTCAGACTATTGCAGTCTTGAGTGAAATCAAGAAACTGGAGAAGGAAAGGAAAAATAGAATAAGCAGGTTGAGTGAGCTCAGGGGGTTAATTGTCCCTAAGCTAGAGGCCATGCATGAGGCCATAGTAGAAGCTCAAATCACAGCCCAGACAAGTGATCCGAAAGATCTAAAAAGGGCAGATGCATTTGCATTTTTGTTGAGTGGTCACATTTCAATTTTGGATAGAATGAAGCAAAGTTGGGCTACAGAACTGATCCAACTGAAGACATCTTTTACAGACATTCTTCAGTATATGTGAGTATGTAAATATGCGGCTATGTATAGAAAATTTTTGAAAATTTTGGTGTGTGGACCCTACCCTTTGCCATTGATGTCAAAGGGGGAGTGAGGAGCAGTGAAAAATGAGGAATCCAACTAAGGGGGAGTTCTGGAAATTGTATATAAAGACAGAGCATCAGCAAAGGGGGAGCATAGTGTAAACACTTAGTCATTTTTTACTAAGTGTTGCCATCAATGCCAAAGGGGGAGATTGTTGGCAAGAGACACTATATGGATTCATGGTTGTTGTCATTGATGGCAACAAAGGTCATCCCACATATCCGCAAGTCATGGTGTGTCTCTACCGGAAGTCAGAATGAAGATTGTTGTGGTCCGATGAACAAGAACAGAGCATGTGGCAAGGTCCGACAGATTGGTCCGGATCTCTCAAAGGAAGTGTCTTGGTGCAGTGCAGATTTGGGGAAGTCAAGAGGACTACCTTGAGTAGTATATTCCAAGGATTTAGCCTCCGGTGATGAACAAAGAAAAAGATATGAATAGTTGAGTACCGGATTCCTGAGAGACAGTGAGAACAGAGGAAGAACTGACTGACAGAGTATCAGACTATTTTCTGGATGTGTTACTGTTGATGGTAAAGGTTGTGAAGGCATGAATCATGTTTGGCCGACATGATTAATGATATCTACAAGTATATGCTTGATCTGCATTGCTTGGTGAGCAAGGATTCAGCCGACAGAACAGAGTTTGTAAGAAACTAGACTGTTCCGGATGCCGACTAGAAAGGTGATGAAATTACTTGTGCGGATATATATAGAGGATGGATTTAGTTGTGAAGATAGGAATTGTGTGAAGGTATATGCGAATAAGTGCAGAACAGAGCAGAAGTAGTAAGAAAGATCCGGTATGTGAAAGGATAGTAGAATAAAGAACAGAGGAAAGATGAAGTGCAGCAGATCAGTGTACTGAGCCTAACCAGAACTGAACTCCAGCATATGTAGATTCTTCCAATCAGTTCAAGACTGTGATTCTTATCACTTTGTAGATAGTGTGTCTCCTTGTAGGCAGTGGGCCTCTTTGTGAGCAGTGTGCTCGGGCAGTGAGCCCTAATTGGCAAGTGCCATTTTGTAATTCCTTATTCTTCTAACAGAGAATAATCTTTGGGTTAATTACCCCATGGTTTTCTCCCTTAACAGGGTTTCCACGTCAAAAATACTGTGTCATGTGTTTTTCATTTCATGGTAATGTTTGTTTGTTTGATTCAATGCTACATTGATTAATAAGAAAGTTCAAAAGAAGAAATAATTAGGATAACTGATTCACCCCCCCTCTCAGTTATCAACAGTTTGTGCATGGATTCAGCTGACAGAACAGTGATCTTGAAAAAGTTTCTAAGCTTTCTTGAGGTTGACTGCAATTGATGTGATTTCATGTTGCGAATATAAATTATATGATCAATGGGTGCAAGAATTTTGGAATATGGTTGTGTGAATATGAAATAAGAGGTACAAAGTAAGGCAGTATCAAGTGTGAAGTAGAGATCTGAGGCTCAAATCATGAAAGAATAGTAAAATAGGGCAGTGAGAGATGAAGTGTGTGAAGTTGGTATATTGACCCTAACCGGAACTGTAATCTTGCATTATTAGATGCTATTCTTTAGTTCAAGCATTTTAATGAAATCTTTGTAATTAACCTTGTAGGAAGTGAGCCTCCTTTGAGTAGTGAGCTTTGGGAAGTGTGCCCAAAGGCATGTGCCTTCCCATTTGTAATACTTTTAATAGAGTATAAAATCTTGTGGGTTAACCCCCACCGTGGTTTTTCCCTTAACCGGGTTTCCACGTAAAAATCTTGGTGTTCATGTGTGATGATTTTGTTGCTGTTGTTCTTGAGTTCATGTCTCTTTCTTTTGAATGTATGTGGTAAATTAATAAAGGAACAAAATAATAAGTTTTGTAGAACACTGATTCACCCCCCCCCCTCCCACTCTTAGTGTTCCTTAATTTCAACAATTCCATCTAATGTTTTAGTATTCAATGGAATGCACTCTAACTTGTTGTAAGGTATGTGGAATGTTGAATGTAATGTGACCCCACCTATGTTGTATGTTTTTTTCCTCTATAAGCAACTATTAGGCCTTTTGGTTTTTCTAGGTAATTGTCAATGGAGTTATTGTATATGCAAACATGAGATTGGAATACGATTTTTGCATTGAATGTTTTTCCAGTTCTTGCTCCACTTGTTAGAAATGAGTACAATGGATTTTTGTTATCTTTTAATTTTTTCAATACTATGTCTTATACAATTGCATTTTACTCCTTATTTGAAAGGAAGCAAGGTATGCAAAAATACTTCCAACGCCAATCTAATAAGGGGAATATAGTGCAAATTTTTAGATCCGTACAATTACAGTTATGTTAAACATATAACATAGAGATTAAAACAACAAACAACAACACATAGAATGCCAGTGACACAAGATGTACATGGGGAAAACCTTTTAAGGTGAAAAACCCAACACTCCAAAACCTGCACAGTGTATTTGCAAAACTGAAATGGTTTACAATACACTTGCAATGCAAGTTCTTCTAGGAGTCTTCAAATGTTGTTTTTGGAGTAATTTTAGTAGCATAACAGTACCTATACAAAACCTATGCATACTACTACTTCAACCACCTCATTATATAGAGTTACAAGGAATAAATGAGAAGCTTCTAGAGGTGGGCATCCATCTTGGCCACATGGCCCATTTATCACACCCAAGGAAACTTGTCCAACATGCATACACCTCTCTTACATCTGTCATACATGGAAGATTTGACTTTCCCAATGTGGAGCACTCCAACCAAGAATAGGCTATGACAGATGCTCTTACGTATCTTACAGCTGTCATAAAATCTGCCCAACATAACAACATTCAATGTTGTAAGAGAATATGTTATACAAGACTAAATATAGCATATTCCTCTTACAACATGTCATAGTCAACCTTGGGCACTCCAAGATGCCTTCCTCACATGCAAAGATACTCTCTGACACTTGTCCTCACTTGTCATAGGAATCTTTATACTTGGCTCTTATATGTCATAGATTTTGTAATACAAAAATAACTTCTATGTCATACCACAAGATGCTGACACATGGCATATTAGTGCCACCTCAAATGGGACACCTAGATTCTCATGTATTTGACTTGACCATCCAAGTCATGGGTGAAAGCACAAAGATGAGTATACATTTCATGGAAGTCTTCCACAGATGGAAAATGCTGCTTGGAACGGGTACCCATTTAGAAAATAACAGGCACCTGTTTAGGAACAGGCACCCGAGCTTAAAATGGACGTCTGTTATGAAACAACTTCCCATTTTGGATAGGGCACCCGAAGGTAAACGGGAACCCATTATGGAACGGGTGCTCGTAAATGAAATGGGTACCCATTTTTTAAAAGTATATATTTTTTAAAAACAAGCATGCAGCTTCATTTTAACAGCTATAGGCTACAAAAAAAAGCATAGAGAGGATGACGCCAAGAACGGGTACCCATGTTGGCTGACCCCACCTCCCACCTCCAAAACATCCCTGCCTCCTCCAAATCAATTAATGACTACCCAAGGTTGGTTGCCCATCAATTTCTACTATTTTTCATTGTTTTTTGCTATATTTTTTGTTGTTTTTTGTTGTTTTTCCAATGTTAAACTGTATATGTTCAACCTTAAATCAAAAACAACCAGTAAACCCTAATTCATAAACTGTATACCTTTAATTCAGAAATGCTAAACCCTAGTTCATAATCGCTAAAACGTAAAACCCTAATTCATAAACGAGTGTTTCATAAATAGTAAAACGTAAAACCATAATTCATAAACACTAAACCCTAATTCATAAACTAGGGTTTCATAAACTAATTATTCTAAAACCTAAATGACTTATTAAACCTAAACCTAAAACCTAGAAACTTCACTTTATTATGTTTAAATCTTTAATTTAAACATATGGACATCTATATAATATTTGTATGTAAACAGTTAAATGGCCACATGATAATCCCTCCATGAACTACCTGGTTTGATAGAACTTCTAGGGTTTCTTTCATATATACTTAACAATAAACCTTTAGGAATGATATTTCAAAATCATTCGAAATTGTCTAGGGGAGAGGACCTAGTAGTTGAGTACCCTAACTTCACACCTCTCAAAATCATACATGGCAATTTCGAGTCACTCCAAAAATTTTATAGTAGCTTACTTGTCAAGGCCCCTGTTTATAAATAAGGTTTCATGTTTTTCCTTCTATGTATGTATTCTTCATAAGATGATTCTCTATAAGCTCATGTATCTATTGTATATCTAAACATAGGAGCATTCATGATAGTATATACCCCCCTTCCCCTTGATAATTGGTTGTATCTATAGGTTACAAGCAATTGTTGGAAGAAGGAAAATAATACATGAACAATAAATGTAGTCTAAGCATGAAAACATATAATCATGTAAGCATATAAGCATCTAATCATGTAATTACATGTGCATATAAGAACCTAAAGTAGTAAGTCTAAATAATACATCATGTAAGCACATGGGATAGAGAGGACATTAAGGAAGGTAATGTTACTCCCACTATGGACAATAGAATGGTGATGTGACCCTTAATGGCCAAAAACATTTGCATTAGTATCAAGGCACTAGGATGGTCATTGTTGAACACAGAGAATACTGAGAGGGGGGTGAATCAGTATTCTACGAAACCACTTGTTTTGTTGTACTTTAATCCAATTACCAAATTCAATAACATGAAAGTAGAATAAACATAAGAACAACAACCATAAAGACATAACACATAGACATGAGAATTTTTACGTGGAAAACCCCAAAAGGGAAAAACCACGGTGAGTGTTAGCTCACAATATATTATAATAACAATACCGAATTACATGAAGGCTCACTGCCTTAGGGCTCACTGCCTTGTGACTCACTGTCCAAGAAATTCTCACTGCAATAGGCTCACTGCCAAGAAAAATAGAAGAGAAGATAGAAGAAGGATTGGTTCACTGCCAGGAGATGACTGCTACAGATGCATCTACAAAATACTAAGGTGCAGTTCTATTTACATCTTAGTATACAGACTCAAAAGTCTTCATAATGTCTTCTCTGCTTTTTTTGCTCTGCTCTACATAAACTCTGCTGCGCTGCCCTTACTATCTTTTTCTGGTTACAACTCTACTTTAGATCGCATACACATTGAATTCACACATGTCACATATCACTTCACCCCTTCAACACCAAAATCCATCAAGTATATATATTCGCTACAAGATTTATCTCATAATTAGGTCAGCAAGCCAAATATGAACCGTGTATACAAATGTTATATCTTGTTGGCTTGAACTTGTGCATAATCTGCAATGCAAACACAAACAATCATTCAATAGACTTCATATAGGTCGGTACCAATCATTCAACCACTTAAATTGATTGTTCAAATAATATATCTTCTCTGCATAAAGATCTAACATGCCTGTCAGCTTGGTTCTTAAGAACATGCTTGACCAATTCATCTATCACATCATAACTCTCACTACGGACCATAAGAGACTTAAAGATTCATAACCAACATTCATTTTGGACCTCTTAGTATACCCTCCAAACCGCAGGATAAAATATGCAACAGTGGAGGAATGCGGACCATTTTACTCTAGTACTATGCACTGTTCCTATCTTTACTCTGTTCACCCAGACTTAGATACTTCACCATATGACTTCTGGAGGAAATTAGAACTTGAGCACTCGAGCATGTGATCACCAAGTATCTATGAATATCATACCTAAACCGCATATAATTATCTTCAACTGCAGAGGCGTACTAACACAAACATTGTCATTTACACTATATAATGTATAGTGCCCATACTTAGCCATTTATCCTTTTGGAGTAAAGTCTCTTTGCCATGTTGGTGGAATCTCCTTTCTTTGTTTCCATCATTGACAACATTCAATCATTCATCAGAGCAGTTTCTCTTGCCAACAATCTCCCCCTTTGGCATTGATGGCAACACTTAGTGAAAAATGCTTGTCTGCTCTC
Organism: Cunninghamia lanceolata; assembly: GCA_027924645.1. NCBI lineage: Eukaryota > Viridiplantae > Streptophyta > Pinopsida > Cupressales > Cupressaceae > Cunninghamia > Cunninghamia lanceolata. The sequence continues at coordinate 8,732,938 of BSBN01000118.1, forward strand.
CCTTTCTAAATATACCCTATTTTTTTTCTCCCCCTTAGATGTTTGCCCATTTTTCACTGATCTTCTTCTCCCCCTTTGACATCAATGGCAAAGGTGTATCTACAAGGGTCAAAATTTTGTCAAAACTGTAAAACTGTCATACTCTATTGCATATGTACACATACAATCTTTAACTTAATTAGTTGTAGGTGAAAGAATATCCTTGTACATAATCTTTAATTGTGTAATCCCTTCATCCCATCATTTCTTATCTCTTTCCAAAGTTTGATTGTGACCATTTACCATAAAACTAATATTTTTGCCTTTTGCACATCTGAAGGTGTATCAATTAATGCTTTTGATTTCAAGGCTTCTTCTACAAGATTATTCATTGAATCTATTTGGGGAATTATCAATCCTCTTAATTGACACATTCTATTTTTCATTTTGTCCCTCTTAATCATTAAATCACTTAAATCATTGTGAATTTTTATAACTTACATCTCTTTGCAACTCATTGACTCAACTGCTAGATCAAATGACTTAGAGATATTTGTCAATTGCAGTTCCACATCCTTGATCTTTTCTCCTAACTTCTCTGTGGCTTTCGACTATGATACACAAAATTTGTATAAGTCACAGGCTTCTTTGATGGCACTCTGTATATTTTTTATTCTAATGTCCAACAGAGTTTATATGTCCCTTGAGTTGATTTATTGAAGACATTGAAGTGTCCTTTTGATATGATGGCATCAGCTTCTCCAAAATGCTAGATGCCTCACCAATCAGTTCACTGTCTTGTATGTGTGACTTCAAAATTTCTTCCTGTGCCTTTGCTTGCAAAATTGATACAAATTTAAATTTCTGTACTGGAGACATTGAGTCCAGGTTTATTGGTCCCTGCAAAAAACTCAGGCTCATCCAAGACTTGTTTTTCTCTCTCCAAGAATTCCTTGACAAACTCAGCAGTGTCTCTTGCTATATCAGAGACTTCTTCTTGGTTTGGTTCTGGAGGATCTAAATCCATATCTTTATTTTCATCAGCTATTTTCTCTAAAGAAGGGTTTATCTTGTCTTGTTGTTCATTTTCTTTGTTATGTTCCTAATTCTCTTTGAGTGTTTGATCATCAGTTTGTTGTTTTGGAGGAAGATTTATCTCAATTTTGTCCTTGACAGCTATATCAGTGTTGTGTGGTTACACAACACGCCCCATTTTGACTTGGCAAAATAGGGACCCAACTTTTTGGCTTGGCTTGTGTTGTCTGCTTTGTGGCGGTTTGGTAAAAGTAAGTCATGTGCATCATCATGTAGAACCAGGATGAGGTGAGTCATCATCATGAGGTCATTTTGTCAAAATTTGCATTTCATTTCTGTGACCTCATATTTTGAAAAAGCGTTAAATTCCATGCAAGTTTGCCTTTTACATCACCCTGATATTCCTCAGGATGTAAAAGTTATGAACAGTCAAAGTTTTGGTCAAACCTGATATTCGCAAGAGGAGGATCATATTTTATAACCTCAGTCATGTTATCGAAGATCATCCTGATCTTGGTACATCACCCGATAAGTCATGCGGTCCAGATATCTGAACGTCAATTTTAAGTGGTAATAAATCTTTCCCGTCAAGCAGTCTTATATATCGCGGGCATCATATTTCCAAATGTAACCTAATATTTCTTAATATCCTCTTGCCGCGAAATATCGCCCTAAGCCAATATCTTGATGACGTCATCCAAATCGGATAAACGAAGAAACAAGCATGACGATGACATCATCATCACATTTACATTTCGACAGGATATTTTCTAAAGATGATCATGTCCGCATAATATGATGATGATGTCATGATGCCTTTCCGATACAAAGAATGAATATCAGGATGACGTCATCCTGATATTCCAAAAGAAAGGCATGTAAGTTTGTCTCGTCATCATCATATTTGAAACATCACCTGATACATCAAAATATCCTCCTGATGTACTAAACATAACCAAAAGGGTGCTTTTATCACCCAAATCTTGTCGAGATAACCATTCCAATTTGCCAGAGGAGGATGACATTGAAACTCGACCTGATATTTGTGAATATCATCCTACCTTCATGATACCCTGTCATATGGATATCCCCCGGCTCTCATTGCCGCCATTATCATTTAATACGCGCAGACGTGGTAGGTGGTTCCCGCCGACCCCGGAACTCAATGAAACACCTGGCGAGATCCTGCATTTTCACACGGATAATCAATGAATACAATCTAATTTGTCAGAGTTGCCCTAAATTTACCCTAATTGCAAGGTTAAAAGGTAATTCAACTGTTATTTTTTACATTTACCTTGCAATAAAATTGTTTTACAGAGCACCAGCTTCCATATCCGCATACAGGCGATTGTTGCACAATTTGAGCTCACAGACATAAGGAAGTAAGCGATCATCAGCTGAGTTAAGAGCATTGTTAACAGTCTACTGGTATAAAAGAAAAGGTCTGCATAACCAGGTAAGTAAATGAAACCCTCATCATGTTATTTATGTTCAGGTATGATGATGTAGGTTCTGGTTTATACATCGATATGATAAAGTAATGTTGAAAAGATACAGTAGGCATGGTGATTTATAAAGTTAATGGCAATATGCATACATGTGTATACCCATTGTGAGATAGGATTTTGTTAATTGTAGGTACTCATGGCGGACAAGCGGTTAGTTAAGTGTCAAGAGGAATTTAGTAGGCCCATGTTCTCTTCTCAGAGGGGGGTCCTGTTTAAATATGGAGCAATTACAGATACCCATTAGGGGAGCACCAATTTGGAGGCCTGCTTAGCTAGGTTGAATGATGGGAATGACAAGAGTCCTGTGCTGGATGCAGTGTTCGTATCAGGAATGTGGAACACTGTCGGTTTTCCATACTCTATGGAATCTCCGGAGCTAGTCATCGAGTGTGCTCGGAATTATAATCCTGAGACAAGGCAAGTGATGAAGCATGGGAGGATATATGCAGACCTCTCCATCAAGGGTCTCTCCCATACATTTGGATTGCCACTGGGCAATAAAGTTAAGAGCATAGACCTGAGGAAGTCCGAAAAGGAGTATGAAGCCAACAAGAAATCAGCCAGGAAGAACATGTATCAATGGCGGGCTGAGAACAACACATATCCTGCAGCAACCAAACTTCCTGTGCACCTGTTTAAATATGATTTCAGTGAGGAATACCAATACATGATTGCACTCCTGAATAGAGTAACAGGCCAGCCTGATGCTAGTACTTTTAGGGATTGGATGTATGGAATAATAATGATGTGTCTGTATTCAGATATCAAGCCACTGTGGGGCTAGATAATAAGTGATGCTCTGCATGAGCAACTAATAAACCTGGGAGGTTCTAATTGTGCATTCTATATGTCATCATACATTGTTTATTCTTGTGCTTACAAAGGCACTTTTGATGCTTTAGTTACAGATGGAAAACTTACAGGCACAAATGCTGCATATATCTGGGATCATCATCCCCAGCTGCAAAGAATAAATTACCTTAAAGATTACAAACTAGTCAATGATGCATTCTCCATGCATCTGGTGAGGACAATGGAAGAAGACAGAACAAAGAGATTGAGCATAGAGGCTCAAGAGATAGTTTACAGGCATGGGGCCTGGTACATACAGTTTGCAACCTTTTCATACATAAGGGTTGAAGGTTTTGAGGGACATCCCCTGATGCTGCCAAGGTATCCTACTGATGCAGTAATACTAATGGAATTTATCTGGCAGGCCTCCACAATGATAAAAATGTACAAGGACGCCAAGAAGCTGCCACCAATTTTGTTCCCAGTTAGCATTGGCTACTATATGTGCCCTGACTCAGACAATATAAAGAAGGTGATGGTCACCCTAAATAAAATGAATCTGCAGCCTTTTCCACTAACAAGACCATATGATCCTTACAGCAGAATACATAAAATACTAGGAAAGCCTATTCATCAGAGGCACCTAGAGGATTTTTGGGCCAACTGCGAAGATGAGGCAGAGTCAAGAAGAAGAAGGTATCAGAGGTTAACTCTGAGCCAAATTAGAACCTTTGATTGCATCCCCCTTCCCCAACAATTGAAGAAGGATGATGGCAGGATAATTGTAGATGAATATGAACAGAAGAAGATATATAATGACACCATCTCTGCACCTGACCTCACCATGTAGGAGGACATATCTTTGGACCCCTTCATTGCTAGGACCATACAGCTAACTCAAGCTTGGGTTGATGAGCAGGTGGAGGCATTGAAAAAGAAAGGTGTTGCCATTACGGTGGACAACAAGAAGAAGGGATAGGATATTCCTAGGGATGAATATGACGACTTCCTGAATGAGAAGAGGAAGACCAAGGGAGATAGAATCCCTCCACCACAACAACAGAGAAAAAGACCCCCAAGGGGCAAGAAGGTGGATAAAGAATCCAAAGGGGTTATAATTGAAAGGGCAGTATTTGTAGTTGAGCAGGTAGCAGCATTAGGATCGGGATCAGAATCAGCATCCCCTGCAAAGAAAGAAAAGCCCAAGAAGAGTAACATAGCAGAGACTGGAATCACTGAGACCCTAGAAGAGGGTCAGTCCTCAAGGAAACATGATACAAAGGATATCCTCATGGAGGAAGAGCCTGAAGAAGAGGAGGATCCATTAATAATAAAGAGGAAGAGAAAAGCTCCACAGGTGCTAGTGTCCACCCCACCTAAGAAACAAAGAACCTCCATGAGAGGTGGAATAAGCCAACCCCCAACATTATTACAAGGGGCAGGTAGTGAAGTACCTAAGGAACTTCAGCATGATGTTCCACTTCCTACCATCATCAAGTTCAAAACTGAACTTGCAGAGGAACAAATGAAAGAAACTGCCCAGACACAAGCAGAAGGACATGTCTCGCTAGATGAGACAATAAACTTGTCTGATGATGAGGTCGTGCAGGATGTGGCTGCACAAAAGTTGGACACACTTGTTGCCAGAATAAGCAACACAAAGAGCACATTGCTCAGTTGCATGCCTACATAAGGAGGCTAACCAGTCCTGATGATACTACAACTGAACATGCAGTCCCATTGACTGTTATTTCTCAGGAAGAGGTAAAGAAGTTAGACCTCATGAAACATGAGGCATCTGTAATAAGAAAATGGATGTCATCCACATTGGATGATGCTGTAGAAATAGTGAAGGCCTCTTTGAAGAGGTGGAGCATTCTGAGTGACTCTAGGACCAAGGTGGATAAATTGCAAATGCAGACCGGGAAAAGGTCTTACAAACTGGAAAGGGTCCTAAGCATTTGGGAGAAATAAAGAGGATAAATCCTCAACTGCTTATCAGTAAGCAGGTACTAAACAGTAATAGCGCATTGTTGGTGGACATCTGGTACAAAGACATTCAGTTTGAATACGGAGTCCTCAAAAGATGCAATAATAAGCTGAGAGATATCAGCATGAGGCTACACGATTTAATGGCTGAAGAGGCAGAGATATTAGAAACATTGGAAGGGAAGGTTGGAGGGAAAATAGAAAATCAAGATGAAGAGTCTGCCATCAAAGCTCTACACAGTAACTTCCAATCAGAAGTAGATGGTCCACCTGTCCACTTGACAGAGGAACTTATAGATAAAATAATGAGGATCCAGGTCAAGATGGAAAGATACAATGAAACACTGCAGGACAAGAAAGACAAGCTGGATAACAGCAGAGATAAGTATGGAGCACATAAGCACACCATCATCAAAGTAATGACTCAAGATGGTGGAGGAATAGATCAAGTTGTGCATTCATATGAGCAGATCCGGAACAACATGCAGCCCCATATGCGACATCATCATCATCAGGATAGCGAAAGTTCAAGAAGTGATGCACATGATGATGATCCACATGAATCAGCTAGGGAACATGATGAAGATACATCATAAAGGGGATATAAGCATAAGTAATATAGATAGTTGCTAGCTGGCAACTTGTGCCATTTTTGTAAAGATTGACAAAGTCAAGAGAATGATGACCATAGATTTGCATTGATAAATGAAGATCGTAGATCTTTTGTAATGGATTCCTCACCTTATTCTATAAAAGGTGATGGAATGCCTTATTGTAAACATTTGAAACTTAATTGAAATCCGTCTGCTGAAACATTCAGAGCTCATTTCAAAGTTTTTGTATACATTTATATTTTTGCATGCTTAATGAATGAGAAGACTGTGTTGATTACAATTCATAGTAAATCTTAAGTAATCAGTGTATGAGTTCTGGATATATGTGGTGATTTGCTACGTCCCTTGGAGTGCATGTCTACTTACATGTGTTGTTTTCATACAAATTCCTTTGAAGTTAGCATCAACTATATCTAGCTGTGGAATGTCCTGGTGAAAATATGGTTTGGTTTTCTTCTCTTCATGATAGTATCTAATATACATGTGGTTCAAAAACTGAAGGTTCAACTTTAATCAAAAGCATTTCTTCAATTTCTTTTAAATTTCAAGACATTTCATCTCCATAATTGCAAATAATTGATGATCTTAAGAAAATAGCATAGATATGCAGAAATCTCGTAGATAATTGCAAATATTTAGCATATTTGAATACAAAGCATGCACAATTGAAAATATCATGCAAAGAATGAAGTATTTCTGCATCTTTTCACCAACTAACTATATAATATGACTTCTCTGTAAAGAATTTCTGCAGGAGTGTTATGATGACATTGAACTTTTACGTAAGGCCCCAAAATGGAAACAGTAACTCACATTAACCTCTGAGTAACTTCAGACGATTAAGACCTAATCACCGGAGACTTGGGATCATGAATTCTTTGAATTCATAGTATCTTTTAAGCTGAATAAAGGTTAATGTGTACTTTTATTCTATGCTTGTTTTTGACTAACATCATAACCAACATAAATTGGCGCTAGAAGGAGGGCCCAATCTGGAAGACTACATTCATCATCATTATTTTCAGGTTTGATGATGCAGAGAGTAAGGTAACCTCGAATCATCTATGAATTTCAAATATTATGCAAATATTTACCGTAGCAAGCTCGTAGATGCTAATTTTGTGTAAAGATTTCCAGATTTCACATAAATATTGCAAGCTTTACAGTAGATTATTTTGAATTCACAAATATTGGCCAAAGATACATAAATTTGTTCAGGCTTTGAAGAATTTAGACCTTAGAAACTTGAGATCTCATGCTAGGCGTCGTTATACTTCAAATATCCTTGCGTATTTGCAGTATCTTTGCAAATATTTTGTAAATATCTAGTCCGATCAGCCATCTGACCGCAAATATCACCTCATCCGGTGAAATTTGGCCAATATTTGCAAAGTTTCAGCCAAATTGCCTCAAAATTGAGAAATCCTAGCTCACAGGATAAATACCAGGTCTAGACCTAGTGGAATTTTCGAAGAATTGCCTGTTAGAGGTTTCATACCTAGAACTGTAGACATTCATCATACTCCAGGGTCTAGTGCGTCAGGGGCTTCGCCAGAACCTCTTCTTGTAACTCCTGTTGGTTTACAAATACCTTCTAGAATATCTGTGACACCTCCTTTTCAACCTCAGGGCGTGCCTTTAGTCCAACCTCAGCCAGCTGCACCACCAGCTCAACCTCCTCCGGTTGCAATGTCTTTCTTTGCAGCAGAGTCACCTTTGACCTTTACTGCATATCATGAGTTACCAAAGAATCTGGATAAACTTTGTCCAAAATACCATCCTTACCAAGATGCTGAAGATCATATCAGGACCTTTAAGGAAGCTTGCTGCAGAGCTAGAATAGAGCATCAAGATATGGTGTGCAGATTATTTCCTTTTTCCTTGGGGGAAGAAGCTTATAATTGGTTCATCAGTCTTGGTCAGGGTTTTGTTGATTCATGGGCCTTACTAGAGAAAGCTTTTCTTGATAGATTCAAGGTTCCAGTCGATCCCTCAATAAACTATCATTTATTTGCTACTATCAAGAGATTTGAGAATGAGCCTATCGCAAATTTCAATGCTAGGTTTCAGAAAATGTTGTCCAGTGTGGTCACTCCTTATACTGTGTCTGACGAAGCTACAAGGAGCATTTACTATTTAGCTTTAGATCCTTTAACTTCCATGTTCATAAGGAGGACACATCCCCGAATCACAACTTTAGCCTTAGCTTTTCAAGAAGCTATACAGGTAAACTAGCAGTTAATACCTACCCCTACTCCAAATATGGTATTTCCTACCTTGCCTGGCATGCATTCACAATATCCTGCATCATATTCTACACAGTATCCTACACAATATCCTAATGGAGCAGTGAACCCCCAGCAGTCATGCCTGCACCTTTGCAAGTATCTCCACTGAGCATTATGCCCCCTCCTAATGGAAATGGCCAATTGCCACAATATCCTGCACAAGCTCAGACACCTTAGGGTGCTGACCTGTCCAATAATAACCATGGATCCTCTTTCTTTAAGCCCCAGAATGAGAATGTGGTGGCCAAAGTTCAAGAAGAAAAAGAGGAAATCAAAGAAATCTCTGCTCAATTGAGGAAACTCACCACAGAAGTGACACACTTGAGAAATCAAGGTTTCTATTCCCAGTCAAATCAGAATAGAAATTATTCCAATGATAGATCAAATTATCCTGATAGAGGATATAACACCAATAATTTCAACAATAATGGTGGTGGAAATAATAGTAATCCCCAAAGACAGCCCACAGTATGGAACTCTAGGCCAAATAACGGCTCATTACCATCACCCCTAGACAATCAGCCTCCTGGCGAAGCCAAACAGACTACTAGAGTCAATCTTGCTGAGGCAGCTCTTACTAATTGGTGTAGGATCCACAATACAAATACACATGTAGAATTAGACTGTCCACAATTTAGAATTGCTGCTAGCATCTTTCAGACTGAAGTATCTAACACCTCTGGGAATTCACCACATGCAGAAGGAAATGAGATTGTTCCTTGTGGATATGACTCAGCTTTTGTGCTGGAAGCCTACATTAATCAACCTCATTAGAGTTATAACCAAACATGTGAGGAATCTGCCTTAACTTTTGAAACAAATTATGTTTTCCCCTTTGAGGATGAAAATGAACCTACAAGAGGGCATGAGGAAGTGCATGCATATCAGCAGCAATATCCTGGTAAACACAATTATAACTTGAGGAGTAATGCTAATAGACCTGCTTGTCCACTGACATCATCCTTAGCTCCAAATAACTTCAACACACCTCTTGATCCTAAGGCTAGCAATAACCCTGGGTTCCCCAAAGTAAATGCTCAATACTTGTCGCCTCAGAACACAGGATCAAAGGTTGTAAATGCACCTCATGAATCTGACAAGTTAATCACCTATCTGGCCGATGAAATGAAGAAAATTAAGATCAACCTATCCCTGTCTGAGTTACTGAAAACTCCTGCCATCAAAAAAGTATTCATGAAGTCATTAGATGATCCTGCTCCTAAAGAGGATGGCCATCTTTCAAGTCAATCCAGTGGCAAAGATCATGCTGCTAGGGATAATACTATCAAGCCTAAAGTGTCAGCTATAGTCCAAGCTGCAGAAACCTCCCACATGACCTTGTATAAGGATAAAACTGAATCACCTCTGTTCCTCCTCACCATAAGAATGTTCAGCAAGAACCTGCACAACTGTCTGGTTGATTCAGGGGCCTCTACAAATGTTATGCCTTTGTCAATATGTAATGCTTTAGGACTACATCCTGCTAAATCTCTAAAGAAGGTCACATAGCTAGACAAAATAGAAGTAAGTGTAGTAGGAGAGTTAACTCATATCCACATGCAACTAGCATCTGATCCTAGAATCTAGTATTACATTGACATTCAAGTAGTCGACATACCTGATACATATGGGATGTTGCTTAGCCGAGACTGGTCCAAAACGCTTAACGGATATATGTCCATAGATTTCAGTCACATGTGGTTACCATGGAATGGTATACCAAACCAGATCAGGATTGATGCTGAGCCTAGAATGAAACATATGATCACTGAGTATAACCGAACAAATGAGATCATGTACGTAGACATAGAACCTGGAGTTTACTGCATCAGGCCGCAGACTGTCAAAATAGAAGAGATCCTAATGCTTGACTTTCATTATCATCATGATGATGATCATCAGGAGGACATGCCAGTTGTAGAACATGATAATAATCCTAATAATGAGAATGAAATAGATCACTTCAGAGACTTTGAGATGCATCTGTCTAACCAGGTAAAGCATTGTCAATTATTGAATATACCTGCTAATGATATTTTGATTGGTGGATGGTGCAGATTACATGGTGAAGCACATTCAGAAAAGACTTGTGAAACTTGCTTAGATATGATGATGCTGGAGCAGACATGCAGTGAAGCATCATCATCATATTCTGAGATGAACGATGAAATGAAAGAAAAGATCACCCCTGGGAGTGATTGCTTTATGGAACCAGATTATGAATTGTCTGATGAAGACAAAGGTAGTGACCTAACTAATTTCGAAGAATTTCTAGTAAAGGAAATAGAGAAGATGACACGACAACATAGATCTCCCCAGGAGGTCTTAATTAAAGGGTGGTGTAGGTTACATGAGGTGCATCATTCAGAAACAACTTGCTCCCTATGTTTACACATTTTGAAAAAGCATGTAGCTGTAGATCTAGAAGATCATCCTCATGCTGGAGTGAAAGAGAGAGTAGAAAAACCATTAAACTCACAAAAGAAAGGAAAGAAGAAATTGGAGCATGATGACGTCCCTAAGTTAAAGTGGATATCAGGTGGAGCAGCAGCCAGAGCTGTCAAGAAAAAAGAAAGTTTAGCTAAATGTCCTGCTGAAGATAAACCCTAGATCCTAAGGTTTGATGGATCCAAGTCCAAGCAAGGTGCTAGGGTAGGAATTGATCTGATTGATCCAACTGGAAAATCCTACTTAGCCACTTATAGATTATAGTTCCCCTGCACCAACAATGTAACAGAGTATGAGGCTCTGATTCACAGGATACTGTTTGCTCATAAGAAGAAAGTAAAGATCCTGCATGTCTTCAGAGATTCAGAGCTAGTTGTGAGGCAAGTAAGAGGAATCTACTCATGTAACTACAGAAAGCTATCCAACTACAGACATCGAGTGTGGGACCTGATTGAGGATTTTGATGCCTTTAATATCACCCACGTACCTAGAGAACAAAACCATAGGGCAGATGCACTTGCCCAAGTTGCCAATACATTGGAGCCACTGTCTATATCTGGTCTGAAAAGATTTTTAGTAGAACTGGTGTCAATACCTTCAGTACCTGATAATGTGACCAGCCTCCAGGTGTTTGATGATGATTAGCACATTCTGGACTTCATTTCAAATAGAGACATATTTGAAGCTCAGATTATAGATGAGAATGGTATGGGAGATCATGTCTGGGAAGAAGATGAGATATTAGAATTACCTAGCAATAGGATTCCCAAAGGTATGATTGAATTAGAAAGAGCCTTTGATTTGGATAATATGCTTAAACAGAAGGATCTGCCCAAGGCAGATGGAGGTCAGTATTCACAAGTGAATATTGGACAAGATGATGACAAGAAAAATGTCTTGATAGGTAAGGTTTGCACATCAGAAGAGTTAAAAGGAATAACTCAGGCCCTCAAGGATTACATACATGTAATTGCATGGACTTATGATGAGCTGAAGACGTATGACACTTCTGTCATAACTCATACTATACCTCTCAAGCCAGATGCTAAACCTTTCAGACAGAAGCAAAGGCCAGTCAATGCTCTGCTTGAACCAATAATTCTTGAAGAAGTCAAGAAATTGTTAAACGCCAGGATAATATTTCCTGTGAGGCACTCCACTTGGGTGGCAAATCTCGTGCTAGTTAGAAAGAAGAATGGAGACATCAGGTTATGTGTAGATTTTAGGAATCTAAACAGAGCATCTGAAAAGGACAATTATCCTTTACCCTCATTAGATGAAGTTCTGCAGATTGTAAATGGAGCCAAAATGATGTCCTTCCTGGATGGGTTTTCAGGATACAACTAGGTAATGGTTGATAAAATTGACAGATTGAAAACTGCCTTCACCACAAAGTGGGGGATATTTTCATATAGACATATGCCATTTGGACTTATAAATGCTGGAGCTACATTCCAGCGAGCAATGGACATAGCCTTTAGAGGCTTAATAGGAAAATGTATAGTCATCTACATGGATGACTTGACAGTATTCTCCAAGGAAAGGGGGAATCATGTCACTGATCTCAGAAATGTACTGAAAAAGTGTGAAGAGTATGGAATATCTTTGAATCCCAAGAAGTGCATATTTGGGGTGACAACAGGAAAGCTATTAGGTCACCTAATCATAGAAGATGGAATTATCATTGATCCTGACAGGGTGGAGTCTATTATGAAGTTACAACTTCCAGGAAGCAAAAAAGAACTTAAATCTTACTTTGGTAAGATAAACTTTGTGAAGAAGTTTATCACCAGCTTTGCTGAGATTGTCAGACCATTAAATGCCATGTTGAAAAAAGATGCACAAATTGAGTGGACACCAGAGGCCAAAGCTACATTTGAAGATATAAAGAAAGCCATTTATGATGCTCCAGTCCTTATCAGTCCAGATTACACAAAAGATTTCTACATCTATTCATTTGCTTCAGAACATACCTCTGTAGCAGTGTTAACTCAGAGAAATGAAGAGAAAGAAGAGAAACCAATTGCTTTCATGAGTTGTCCTTTCAGGGATACTGAGTTGAGATATGTAGATGTTGAGAGACAGGCACTTGCATTAGTCAGAGCAGTAAAGAAATTCAGACACTACATACTAAGAAGCAAAGTGATTGCTGTAGTACCAGATGCAGCAGTGAAGATGCTACTGATGCAAAGTGAGCCTGGTGAGAAAAGATCCAAATGGATTACTGTATTACAAGAGTATGACATGGAAATTACACCAATGAAGCTGGTAAGAGGACAAGCTCTGAGCCAGATGATATCTGAAATTGACCCAAACATCACTAGTCAGCAATATGTGATCAATGAGAAAGACAATAAAGAGTGGTATTCGGACATCAGGCACATCCTGATCACTAGAAGATGCCCATCAAGAATGCAGGCTTCATAGAGAAGGGCCTTAAAGATAAAATCCCAAAAATACATGATGAAGGGAGGAACCCTATTCAAGAGGAATTATGAAGGAATATACCTGAGATGTTTAGAAAAGCAAGAAGCAAATGAAGTCCTATCAGAACTACATGATAAGTTTGGAACGGCACATGGATCAACATTGGCCACAACACATGCAATCCTCAGAGCAGGACATTACTGGCCTACAATTTTTAAAGACATAGCTGATCATGTTAAATGTTATCATGTTTATCAGGTTGCTGCCAACAAAGAGAAATATGCTGCACAACCCTTGCAGCCAGTGATGGAAGAGCACCCATTTGCACAGTGGGGCATGGATTTCATAGGACCAATCAATCCTCCATCCTCCTCAGGTCATAGGTATGTCTTAACGATTACTGACTATTGTACTAGATGGACTGAGGCTTTTAGCAGCAAAACTTGTACTGCAGATGATGTCATTAAATTTCTAGAGAACAATATTGTCACTAGGTATGGAATTCCTTATGCTTTGGTAAGTGATAATGGTTCTTCCTTCATTTCCACCAAGTTATCAAGTTGGGCTTTTGATCATGGGATTATACTTAAGTTTTCATCTAACTACTATCCCCAAGGGAATGGATTAGCAGAATCCACCAATAAAAATTTGTTGAGTATCATAAGAAAATTAATAGAAAAGAACCCTAGAGAATGGAACTCATTTCTAAAGTATGCCTTATGGGTTGACAGAACTAGAGTGAAAACTGCATTAGGAAACTCACCTTTCCAACTAGTATATGGGGTAGATCCCATCCTCCCTATAAACCTAAAAATTCCTACTCTACAGTTTGCCCAAGAATACCTAGGCATAGACAATAAGAAAGAAGTCAGGTTGCTTCAGTTGATGCACCTGAAAGAAAAAAGGAGTCAAGCAATTGACCAATTTGCAAAACATCAGGCTGTTGTCAAATGCTGGTTCGACAAGAGAGCTAGAATTAAAGCTTTCAAGATATCTGATTTAGTCCTGATGTGGGATAAAGCCCATTGAAAGAAAGGTGACCATGGTAAGTTTGATAAATTATGGATAGGTCCCTTCCAAATTTCTGAGATACTAGGAGACAGCACCTATAGGCTTAAGAACCTGACAGGTGAGGATGTCCCATTGCCAATCAATGGACAATTCCTCAAACATTATTTCCAGGCCTAAATGACTTCATGACAGTCACATGTATCATATTGTATAGTTGTTTGTATAGTTTGTTTGTTTTGCTTGTTTTGTTTTGTTTGTTGAGTTTTGTTTTGGTAAGTCAAGATGATGCACTTCATCACCCCAGAGAATAGTTAAATTGTTAAGATTCAAGTGATGAGATCGCATTTAGACATAGGTTATGATTCATTCTAAGAAGTATTCATGATCAAGTTTGTGATATCTTTTCATCAGGGTGCCTTTTCTTGGTCAAAGTGAATCAATCACAATGAAACACCTAACAACCTTGGGTTTGTTGAACACACAAGTATAGGTGTTAAGTGAAAAATCTAAAGGGACTCCCTTGCTACCAATACAATCTCCAACCTAAAGCTGCAAGTGACTGTACCTTGTACAAATGAGCTGACATAATGATATCAGATACAAATTTTAAAGAGAAAAATCAGAAAAGAAATAAAACTAGGCCATCTAAGTAACTCTACCGGGGCTATAGATGCCTGCTGGTAGTGGGGCTCTACTTAGGGAGATTGTATAGATAACCTTGCCGGGGCTATGAATGCCTGTTGGCAACAAGGCTCTATCTAGGTTGGCTATGAGGGATGATCTCCAACTATGTAGTTTAACACTAGTTACTTATGTTTTCAACTTGCTTTCAAGATGAGGATAATTAATCATATGCACACACCTAATCCTTTGTTAAGCATTATTACCATGATGAAATTTTATCATTCAGAGGATCATGATGCCTATGTTTAGATGGAATTAGAATACTATAGATGAATGTGATCACATCACTTGAATTATTGGAATTTGTTTGTTTTCTTTTGTGGCAAGTTGTTGTGTGGTTACACAACATGCCCCATTTTGACTTGGCAAAATAGGGACCCAAATTTTTGGCTTGGCTTGTGTTGTCTGCTTTGTGGCGGTTTGGTAAAAGTAAGTCATGTGCATCATCATGTAGAACCAGGATGAGGTGAGTCATCATCATGAGGTCAGTTTGTGAAAATTCACATTTCATTTCTGTGACCTCATATTTTGAAAAAGCATTAAATTCCATGCAGGTTTGCCTTTTACATCACCTTGATATTCCTCGGGATGTAAAAGTTATGAACAGTCAAAGTTTTGGTCAAACCTGATATTTGCAAGAGGAGGATCATATTTTATAACCTCAGTCATGTTGTCGAAGATCATCCTGATCTTAGTACATCACCCGATAAGTAATGCGGTCTAGATATCTAGACGTCAATTTTAAGTGGTAATAAATCTTTCCCGTCAAGCAGTCTTATATATCACGGGCATCATATTACCAAATGTAACCTGATATTTCTTAATATCCTCCTGCCGCGAAATATCACCCTAAGCCAATATCCTGATGACGTCATCCAAATTGGATAAACAAAGAAACAAGCATGATGATGACATCATCATCACATTTACATTTCGAAAGGATATTTTCTAAACATGATCATGTCTGCATAATATGACGATGACGTCATGATGCCTTTCCGATACAAAGAACGAATATCAGGATGACATCATCTTGATATTCTAAAAGAGAGGCATGTAAGTTTGTCTCGTCATCATCATATTTGAAACATCACCGGATACATCGAAATATCCTCCTGATGTACTAAACATAACCAAAAGGGTGCTTTTGTCACCCAAATCTTGTCGAGATAACCATTCCAATTTGCCGGAGGAGGATGACATTGAAACTCGACCTGAAATTTGTGAATATCATCCTGCCTTGATGATACCCTGTCATATGGATATCCCCCAGCTCCCATTTCTGCCATTATCATTTAATGCGCGTAGACGTGGTAGGTGGTTCCCGCCGACCCTGGAACTCAATGAAACACCTGGCGAGATCCTGCGTTTCCGCATGGATAATCAATGAATACAATCTAATTTGTCAGAATTGCCATAAATTTACCCTAATTGCAAGGTTAAAAGGTAATTCAACCATCATTTTTACATTTACCTTGCGATAAAATTATTTTACAGAACACCAGCTTCCATATCCGCATATAGGCGATTGTTGCACGATTTGAGCTCACAGACAGAAGGAAGTAAGTAATCATCAGCTGAGTTAAGAGCGTTGTTAACAGTCTACTGGTATAAAAGAAAAGGTCCGCATAACCAGGTAAGTAAATGAAACCCTCATCATGTTATTTCTATTCAGGTATGATGATGTAGGTTCTGGTTTATGCATCGATATGATTAAGTAATGTTGAAAAGATACAGTAGGCATGGTGATTTATAAAGTTAATGGCAATATGCATACATGTGTATACCCGTTGTGAGATAGGATTTTGTTAATTGTAGGTACTCATGGCGGACAAGCGGTTAGTTAAGTGTCAAGAGGAATTCAGTAGGCCCATGTTCTTTTCTTAGAGGGGGGTCCTGTTTAAATATGGAGCAATTACAGATACCCATCAGGGGAGCACCAATTTGGAGGCCTAGTCAGCTAGGTTGAATGATAGGAATGACAAGAGTCCTGTGCTGGATGCAGTGTTCATATCAGGAATGTGGAACGCTGCCATTTTTCCATACTCTATGGAATCTCCGAAGCTAGTCATCGAGTGTGCTCAAAATTATAATCCTGAGACAAGGCAAGTGATGAAGCATGGGAGGATATATGCAGACCTCTCCATCAAGGGTCTCTCTCAGACATTTGGATTGCCACTGGGCAGTAAAGTTAAGAGCGTAGACATGAGGAAGTCCAAAAAGGAGTATGAAGCCAACAAGAAATCAGCCAGGAAGAACATGTATCAATGGTGGGCTGAGAACAGCACATATCCTACAGCAACCAAACTTCCTGTGCACCTGTTTAAATATGATTTCAGTGAGGAATACCAATACATGATTGTACTCCTGAATAGAGTAACAGGCCAGCCTGATGCTAGTAGTTTCAGGGATTGGATGTATGGAATAATAATGATGTGTCTATATTCAAATATGAAGCCACTGTGGGGCCAGATAATAAGTGATGCTCTGCATGAGCAGCTGAAGAACCTGGGAGGTTCTAATTGTGCATTCTATATGTCATCATACATTGTTTATTCTTGTGCTTACAAAGGCACTTTTGATGCTTTAGTTACAGATGGAAAGCTTATAGGTACAAATGCTGCATATATCTGGGATCATCATCCCCAGCTGCAAAGAATCAATTACCTTAAAGATTACAAACTAGTCAATGATGCATTCTCCATGCATCTGGTGAGGACAATGGAAGAAGACAGAACAAAGAGATTGAGCATGGAGGCTCAAGAGATAGTTTACAGGCATGGGGCCTGGTACATACAGTTTGCAACCTTTTCATACATAAGGGTTGAAGGTTTTGAGGGACATCCCCTGATGCTGCCAAGGTATCCTACTGATGCAGTAATAATAATGGAATTTATCTGGCAGGCCTCCACAATGATAAAAATGTACAAGGATGCCAAGAAGCTGCCACCAATTTTGTTCCCAGTTAGCATTGGCTGCTATATGTGCCCAGACTCAGACAATATAAAGAAGGTGATGGTCACCCTAAATAAAATGAATCTGCAGCCTTTTCCACTAACAAGACCATATGATCCTTATGGCAGAATACAGAAAATACTAGGAAAGCCTATTCATCAGAGGCACCTAGAGGATTTTTGGACTGATTGTGAAGATGAGGCAAAGGCAAGAAGAAGAAGGTATCAGAGGTTAACTCTGAGCCAAATTAGAACCTTTGATTGCATCCCCCTTCCCCAACAATTGAAGAAGGATGATGGCAGGATAATTGCAGATGAATATGAACAGAAGAAGATATATAATGACACCATCTCTGCACCTGACCTCACCATGCAGGAGGACATATCTTTGGACCCCTTCATTGCCAGGACCATACAGCTAACTCAAGCTTGGGTTGATGAGCAAGTGGAGGCATTGAAAAAGAAAGGTGTTGCCATTACGGTGGACAACAAGAAGAAGGGACAGGATATTCCTAGGGATGAATATGATGACTTCCTGAATGAGAAGAGGAAGACCAAGGGAGATAGAATCCCTCCACCACAACAACAAAGCAAAAGACCCCCAAGGGGCAAGAAGGTGGATAAAGAATCCAAAGGGGTTATAATTGAAAGGGTAGTATTTGTAGTTGAACAGGCAGCAGCATCAGGATCGGGATCAGAATCAGCATCCCCTCCAAAGAAAGAAAAGCCCAAGAAGAGTAAGACAGCAGAGGTTGGAATCACTGAGACCCTAGAAGAGGATCAGTCCTCAAGGAAACATGATATAGAGGATATCCTCATGGAGGAAGAGCTTGAAGAAGAGGAGGCTCCATTAATAATAAAGAGGAAGAGAAAAGCTCCACAGGTGCTGGTGTCCACCCCACCTAAGAAACAAAGAACCTCCATGAGAGGTGGAATAAGCCAACCCCCAACATTATTACAAGGGGCAGGTAGTGAAGTACCTAAGGAACTTCAGCATGATGTTCCACTTCCTACCATCGTCAAGTTCAAAACTGAACTTGCAGAGGAACAAATGAAAGAAACTACCCACACACAAGTAGAAGGACATGTCTCGCTAGACGAGACAATAAACTTGTCTGATGATGAGGTCATGTAGGATGTGGCTGCACAAAAGATGGAGACACTTGCTGCTAGAATAAGCAACACAAAGAGCACATTGTTCAGTTGCATGCCTACATAAGGAGGCTGACCAGTCCTGATGATACTACAACTGAACATGCAGTCCCATTGACTGTTATTTCTTAGGAAGAGGTAAACAAGTTAGACCTCATGAAACATGAGGCGTCTGTAATAAGAAAATGGATGTCATCCACATTGGATGATGCTGTAGAAATAGTGAAGGCCTCTTTGAAGAGGTGGAGCATTCTGAGTGACTCCAAGACCAAGGTGGATAAATTGCAAATGCAGACCGGGAAAAGGTCTTACAAACTAGAAAGGGTCCTAAGCATTTTGGGAGAAATAAAGAGGATAAATCCTCAACTACTTATCAGTAAGCAGGTATTGAACAGTAATACTGCATTATTGGTGGACATCTGGTACAAAGACATTCAGTTTGAATGCAGAGTCCTCAAAAGATGTAATAATAAGCTGAGAGATATCAGCATGAGGCTACACAATTTAATGGCTGAAGAGGCAGAGATATTAGAAACAATGAAAGGGAAGGTGGAAGGGAAAATAGAAAATCAAGATGAAGAGTCTGCCATCAAAGCTCTACACAGTAACTTCCAATCAGAAGTAGATGGTCCACCTGTCCACTTGACAGAGGAAATTATAGATAAAATAATGAGGATCAAGGTCAAGATGGAAAGATACAATGAAACACTACAGGACAGGAAAGACAAGCTGGATAATAGCAGAGATAAGTATGAAGCACATAAGCATGCCATCATCAAAGCAAAGACTCAAGATGGCAGAGGAATAGATCAAGTTGTGCATTCATATGAGTAGATCCGGAACAACATGCAGCCCCATATGCGGCATCATCATTATCAGGATAGCAAAAGTTCAGGAAGTGATGCACATGATGATGATCCACATGAATTAGCTGAGGAACATGATGAAGATACATCATAAAGGGGATATAAGCATAAGTAATATAGATAGTTGCCAGCTGGCAACTTGTGCCATTTTTGTAAAGATTGACAAAGTCAAGAGAATGATGACCATAGATTTGCATTGATAAATCAAGATCGTAGATCTTTTTTAACGGATTCCTCACCTTATTCTATAAAAGGTGATGTAATGCCTTATTGTAAAAATTTGAAACTTAATTGAAATCCATCTGCTGAAACATTCAGAGCTCATTTCAAAGTTTTTGTATACATTTATATTTTTGCATGCTTAATGAATGAGAAGACTGTGTCGATTACAATTCATAGTAAATCTTAAGTAATCAGTGTATGAGTTCTGGATATATGTGGTGATTTGCTACGTCCCTTGGAGTGCATGTCTACTTACATGTGTTGTTTTCATACAAATTCCTTTGAAGTTAGCATGAACTATATCTAGCTGTGGAATGTCCTGGTGAATATATGGTTTGGTTTTCTTCTCTTCATGACAGTATCTAATATACATGTGGTTCAAAAATTGAAGGTTCAACTTTAATCAGAAGCATTTCTTCAATTTCTTTTAAATTTCAAGACATTTCATCTCCATAATTGCAAATAATTGATGATCTTAAGCAAATAGCACAGATATGCAGACATCTCGTAGATAATTGCAAATATTTAGCATATTTGAATACAAAGCATGCACAATTGAAAATATCATGCAAAGAATGATGTATTTCTGCATCTTTTCACCAACTGTATAATATGACTTCTCTGTAAAGAATTTCTGTAGGAGTGTTATGATGACGTTGAACTTTTATGTAAGGCCCCAAAATGGAAACAGCAACTCACATTAACCTCTGAGTAACTTTAGACGATTAAGACCTAATCACCGGAGACTTGGGATCATGAATTCTTTGAATTCATAGTACCTTTCAAGATGAATAAAGGTTAATGTGTACTTTTATTCTATGCTTGTTTGTGACTAACATCATAACCAACAATCAGTAACAGGAACTTGGCCTTCTTTCTCCTTTGGCTCTTTGTCTAGTCCTTGGTCCATGTTCACATCTAGAATAGATGTGTCATATCCAACACTTATTTCTTCATTGTCATATATTGTTGGAAGATGAAATTCCTTTAACACTTTCAAAGTGATTTCCTCAGTCTCCTTCACTAATTTCTCAATGTCATCTAACATGAGAGTGTTCATCCTCTTCTTTGTTTTAAATTATTTATGTAGCTCTTTGGAGACTTTTTATTTTTCTTCCGATGTGATCTCTGGACATAACTTTATTAGTTTATCCTTAGCCATAGCAACTTCCTTTCTTGCAGACATTATACTACCCAAACTGCCTGGGAGATCAGTAATGATTTTAATAAGGGCTTTGTTGTAGATGTCTAAGTATCTGATGACAACAGTCTTAATGATCCATATGTCTGGATCATCATACTCATCATACAGTTGAGCTATGGGTTTCAAGTTTCCATCAACTTTTATGGCTTTTAGGACATCTTCAAGACTTATGGTGGCTTCTCCTGTCTGAGACTTATCTTGCCTTGACCTTTTCTCAACTTTACCCTTATCAGAAGGTTTCTTCTTGTTGCTCTCGGAGGCTTTGGTGGCCGCAGTTTTCATTTTCTTCACTTTTTCATCTAACTATGTCTCTTTCTGATCTACTCCTATACTCACATACATTCTATGACCTTTGGTTTTCTATCTCTTGTGACTTGTTGAACGGACTTCCACACTTGCAAAGGGTGTGGGACCGGAGCACATAGATGCAGTTTCTATGGCAGTAGAACCTCTAGTTCTTTTTGTTATTGTTGGGTTTTCTGGTTGCCTCTTAGGCTCTTCCAGAGCCTAAATCGGTTCACTTTCCTTCCTCTCTTTTGCTTTTCTCTCTACTTGTTCCTTTTCTCTTGTCTCTTTGATTTGTACTTTGGTGAAACCCCTTTTTAGGGCATAATCTTTTGCTATCTTCTGGGTCTTCTTTAAAATTTTAGGTTCTCTCACCTCAACATGTATTTTTACAACCAATTCCTCATATGTCCCAAATCTTTCTTCCTTGGGGTCCCTTAGTTTGCTTAGCATATGTTGGGCATAATTGTCTAGTACTTTTCCATCAAATTCATATCCTATTGGCATAACCCTGACTGTTCTGGGCTCAACGACCTCCATCAAGCATTGGTCTTTTGTCACAATGAAGCATATAGTGTCCTTGTATTTATTAACAACTAATCTAGGGATCCTTTCCCTAGATTGCATTAACCTTTGGAAATGTTTGGAATAGCCCCATAGGGCTAAGTTTGTGCCTCAATATTTCTTATGCTGCTCAAACACTTCTCTGTCAGGCATAGTCAATTAGGATTGCTCCACAATGCTCTGCACTTGAACCTTTTTCACCAGAATTCCTTTCAAAAGATATCTCACATGCATCTTTTCAACATATCTTCATGTCAAATCTCAGCACTAATAATCTGGCTAGGGGATTAAAATTTTCATTGCAGCTCGCTCTACACCAGAGCTCACAATCTACTTCCCTGAGGAAGTATCTACTCCAGAAACTGGTGCAAATTCATTCCCAGCCTCATTTATATCCTTCTTAATCCAGACCTTGCTCATTTCTTTCTTGATTTCCACTGGATCAATCTTGTTCTTGCCTTTATCTTCTTTCTACTTTGTTTTCCTCCTCTCTATAGGATAGTCTCTCTTCTCATCCTTTCTTCTGCAAAATCTTGTAACATGTCCAAACTTATTGCAATTGTAGCATACCACTTTCCTTTGTCCTTGATTCCTTCTATGGATTGAATTTGTTCTTGATCTGCATTGATTAGCCATATGTCCAAATCTATTGCATACAAAACACTTTCCATTGAATGATTGAGTATTCCTTGCATTGTAAAAACCATTCCTTACCAGACTTTTGCATTCATTTGATCTATGACCAATTTTCTTGCAATTGAAACATTGACCAGAAAATGATGGAACATTCTGATTTATTCTACTCCTACACTAAGTATCCTTATGGCCAAACTTATTGCAATTGAAACAATAGCCATTGAAAGATGGGTACCTTTGAGCATTTGGCTGCCTGATTGGAGGTCTTCTAGGTCTTCTTCTTTGATTCTTGAACTGATTTCCTTTGTTTTTCTTCAACTCAGAGTTTGCTTGATCTGAATTTGAACTTTCTCCTTTCTCAGATCCCAAGCCTTGCTTGTCATCTGAACTCTTTTGACTAGAAATCATTTCATCAAGTTTTGTAGAACTTATCTTGAACTTTTCTTCATAGCTCTTAGCTTTCCCCAAATCTGATTTCAGGCTTACAACTTCATTTTCAAGTTTATCACATTCTTCTAATTTTCTTTTTGCCAACATTTTTTGATCTTCTGCTTTAGCTCTTTCTACAACTTCCACTTTCAAATCATCCAGTGTTTCATTTGTTGATATCAATTAGTCACTAACCTCTTTGTATTTTTCTTTGCACTTCTTGACTTGTACTTTTAGCTTTAGAATGCATTCATCAGCTTTTAAATATTATCCTTCAGATCCCTATTTTCTACTTCAAATTTTTCAAGATCAATAAGAGTTGCTTCCAGTTCAACATTGTTCTCATATGAGAAATTATCAAATCTTCTAGCTGCCATGAATATACTATCCTAGATCTTCCTCAAGTTGTTAGGCTTCTTCCAAGGAACTTGGCTCTGATACCAATTGTTGAACATAGAGAATACTGAGGGGGGCTTGAATCTGTATTCTACGAAACTATTTGTTTTTTTGTACTTTAATCCAATTACCAAATTCAATAACATGAAAGCAGAATAAACATAAGAACAACAACCATAAAGACATAACACATAGACACCAAGATTTTTACGTGGAAAACCCAAAAAGGGAAAAACCATGGTGAGTGTTAGCTCACAATATAATATGATAACAATACCAAATTACATGAAGGCTCACTCCCCTGGGACTCACTGTCCAAGAAATGCTCACTCCAATAGTCTCATTGCCAAGAACAATAGGAGAGAAGATAGAAGAAGGATTGGCTCACTGCCGGGAGATGACTGCTACAAATGCATGTACAAAATGTTAAGGTGTAGTTCCATTTACAACTTAGTATATAGACTCAAAAGTCTTCATAATGTCCACTCTTCTTTTTCTGCTTTGCTCTACATAAACTCTACTCTTCTGCCCTTACTATCTTTTTCTAGTTACAACTCTACTTTAGATCACATACACATTGAATTCACACATTTCACATATCACTTCACCCCTTCAACACCAAAATCCATCGAGTATATATATTCTCTACAAGATTTATCTCATAATTAGGTCGACAGGCCAAATATGAACCGTGTATACAAATGTTATATCTTGTTAGCTTGAACTTGTGCACAATCTACAATGCAGACCCAAACAATCATTCAATAGACTTCATATAGGTTGGCACCAATCATTCAACCACTTAGATTGATTGTTCAAAAATATATCTTCTCTACATAAAGATCTAACATGCCTATTGGCTTGGTTCTTAAGAACATGCTTGACCAATTCATCTGTCACGTCATAACTCTCACTATGGACCATAAGAGACTCAAAGATTCATAACCAACATTCATTCTAGACCTCTTAGTATACCCTCCAAACTGTAGGATAAAATATGCAATAGCGGAGGAATGCGAACCCTTTTACTCTGTTACTGTGCACTATTCCTATCTTTACTCTATTCACCTAGACTTAGATACTTCACCATATGACTTCTAGAGGAAGTTAGAACTTGAGCACTAGAGCATGCGATCACCAAGTATCTATGAATATCATACCTAAACCGCATATAATTATCTTCAACTGTGGAGGCATACTGACATAAACACTGTCATTTACACTATATAATGTATACTACCCATACTTAGCCATTTATCCTTCTGGAGTAAAGTCTCTTTGCCATGTTAGTGGAATCTCCTTTCTTTGTTGCCATCAATGACAACATTCAATCATTCATCAGAGCAGTGTCTCTTGCCAACATGTCATATGGCCCTAATGTGGAATCCAAGAGCATGATCACACAAAGGTATAGGTAAGGCCATAGGTCTCTAGTGGTAAATAAAATGGAAATAATGGTATGGAATCAAAACTATTGTAAGGGACAAAAACAAGGTATAAATCCAAGATAAGGTGCTAAGGCTTTCAACTAGGTCTCAAGTTTAAATGATGGAAACAAATACCCAAGATATAACAATAGTACGAAGCATGTGGAATAGAGGGAAGCTATTGGCAAGAGACACTGCTCTAATGAATGATTGAATGTTGTCATTGATGGCAACAAAGAAAGGAGATTCCACCGGCATGGCAAAGAGACTTTACTCTGGAAGGGTAAATGGCTAAGTATGGGCAATATACATTATATAGTGTAAATGACAGTGTTTGTGTCAGTATGCCTCTGTAGTTGAAGATCATTATACACAATTCAGGTATGTAGCTCATAGTTGTTTGATGATCATATGTTCAAACATTTTGTCTTGACTTCCTCTAGAAGTCATATTGCAAAATATCTAAGTCCGAGTGAACATAGTTAAGTTAGGAATAATGCACAGTACCAGAGTAAAAGGGTCTGCATTCCTCCAATGTATATTTTGGCCTGTGGTTCTGAAGGTATAATAAGAAGTCCAAAATGAATGTTGGTTATGAATCTTTGAGTCTCATATGGTCTACAGTGAGAGTTATGATGTGGCAAATGAATTGGTTAAGCATGTTCTTAAGAGACAAGCCGACAAGCATGTTAGATCTTTATGCAAAGAAGATATATTGTTTGAACAATCAATCTAAGTGGTTGAATGATTGGTGCTGACCTATATGAAGACTATTGAATGATTGTTTGGGTCTGCATTGCAGAATGTGCACTAGTTCAAGCCAGCAAGATATAACATTTGCATACATGGTTCATGTTTGTCTTGCCGAGCTAATTATGAGACAAATCTTGTAGCAAATATATATACTTGATGGATTTCAGTTTTGAAGGTATAGAATGATATGTGATGTGTACGAATTCAATGTGTATGTGATCTAAAGCAATGTTGTAACTAGAAAAAGATAGTAAGGGCAAAAGAGCAGAGTTTATGTAGATCAGAGTAGAAAAAGTAGAGCAGACATTATGAACACTTTTGAGTCTATATACTGAGTTGTAAATGGAACTGCACCTTAGCATTCTATAGATGCATTTGTAGAAGTCATCTCCTGGTGTGAGCTAATCCTTCTTCTATCTTCTCTTCTATTTTCTTGGCAGTGAGCCTATTGCAGTGAGCACTTCGTGGATAGTGAGTCCTAGGGTAGTGAGTCCTAGGGCAGTGAACCCTAAGGTAGTGAGACTTCATGTAATTTGGTATTGTTATCATAATATATTGTGATCTAACACTCACCGTGGTTTTTCCATTTTTGGGTTTTCCACGTAAAAATATGGTGTCTATGCGTTATGTCTTTATGGTTGTTGGTCTTATGTTTATTTTGCTTTCATGTTATTGAATTTGGTAATTGGATTAAAGAACAATAGAAAAAGTGGTTTTGTAGAATACTGATTCACCCACCCTCTCAGTATTCTCTGTGTTCAACAATTGGTATCAAAGCAAGGTTCCTTGGAAGAAGCCTAACAACTTCAGGAAGATTTGGAATAGTATACTCATGGTAGCTAGAAGTTTTGGAAATTTCTCATATGAGAACAATGTTGAACTAGAAGAGACTCTTATTGATCTTGAAAAATCTGAAGCAGAAATCAGGGATCTGAATGATAATATTCAAGAAGATGATGAATGCATTCTAAAGCTAAAAGAACAAGTCAAGAAGTTCAAAGAAAAATACAAAGAGGTTAGTGAACAATTTATATTAGCAAATGAAACCCTAGATGATTTGAAAGTGGAAGTTGTAGAAAGAGCTAAAGCAGGAGAAGATCAAAAAATGTTGGCAAAAAGCAAATTTGAACAATGTGATAAAATTGAAAAAGAAGTTGTAAGCTTGAAATCAGATTTGGAGAAAGCTAAGAGCTATGAAGAAAAGTTCAAGATAAGTTCTGCAAAATTTGATAAAATGATTGCTAGTCAAAAGAGTTTGGATTACAAGCAAGGCTTGGGATTTGAGAAAGGAGAAAGTTCAAATTCAGGTCAAGAAAACTCTGAGTTGAAGAAAAACAAAGGCAACCAATTCAGGAATCAAAGAAGAAGACCTAGAAGACCTCTGGTCAGGCAACCAAATGCTCAAAGGTACCCATCTTTCAATGGCCATTGTTTCAATTGCAATAAGTTTTGCCATAAGGCTACTTAGTGTAGGAATAGAATAAATTAGAATGTTCCATCATTTTCTAGTCAATGTTTCAATTGTAAGAAAATTGGTCATAGATCAAATGAATGCAGAAGTCTGGTAAGGAATGGTTTTTACAATGCAAGGAATACTCAATCATTCAATGGAAAGTATTTTGCATGCAATAGATTTGGACATATGGCTAATCAATACAGATCAAGAACAAATCCAATCAATAGAAGGAATCAAGGACAAAGGAATGTGGTATTCTACAATTGCAATAAGTTTGGACATGTTGCGAGATTCTGCAGAAGTAAGGATGAGAAGAGAGACTATCCTATAGAGAGGAGGAAAACAAAGTAGAGAGAAGATAAAGGCAAGAACTAGATTGATCCAGTGGAAATCAAGAAGGAAATGAGCAAGGTCTAGATTAAGAAGGATATAAATGAGGTCAAGAATGAATCTGCACCAATTTCTAGTGAAGATACTTCCTCAGGGAAGTAGATTGTGAGCTCTGGCTCAGGGGGAGCTGCAATGAAAATCTTAATCCCCTAGCCAGATTGTCAGTGCTGAGATCTGGCATGAAGATATGTTGAAAAGATGCATGTGACAGATCTTTTGAAATAAATTCTAGTGAAAAAAGGTTCAAGTGTAGAGCATTGCGAAGCAATCCTAATCAATTGTGCCTAACAGAGAAGTGTTTGATAGCTTTTTGAAAGATAACATTTATGATGTTTAGGTTTTGACAAGAGATGATTAAAAGGACTGTATCCTAAGGAAAATTCACTTTGCATTCAAGCTCTCAAGTGTCTTAGGCAAACAGAAGCTAAAACTCTAGTGACTACAGAGATTTCCAAGTGATTCAAAGCAAATCAAACCGATCTCAAGGAAACCCTAATCTGGTGAAAGAGGTATTTACAACTTGAAAACCCTAATATGAAAATTGAATTATTCTAGAAAAATGTTTACTCCTCAATTAATCGAGATAGCAGAAATGGCTCGCCCCAAGTTTAAGAAACATTTCTTCAAATCACTGGAAAACAATCCTATAGGGGCATTCTCAATTACTCCACATGGAGTTATGCATATGGAAGATGTTAGAGCATACATTCATATCAGTCTAGAGGAATATGATCACATGAATCTAGGAAATATTGTTTGGCTTGATCACACACCAGTAGCCACTCAAATAAGAAATCACTTGCAGAGTTTGGGTAATGCAGTTAAGTAGAATGAAATCTTATGGGAATATTCCAAAGACTTTCAAAAGAAAATGTTATGTAGGATCTGGATACCTAAAAATGTAGTGATAAAGTATGAAATGGACATTTTATTCATGGTAGACAAAGACAAATGCTTCATGGAAGTTGTGAAACCAAGAACTGTATGGGTACCTGCATTAGGCTATGAAGTTGCAGAAGATGTTTTGACTGAATTAGCTGATGCACTACTAAGAAAACCTAATGATCTCAAAGAGGGCAGATTTGGGACATTCTTAGAATTATCTTCCAAAATGTCTATGGAACCTGAGCAATCAGATAAAACATCAGATGAACAAATAAGTAAGGAAAAAACCAAAGTAGGAGGATTAAAATCCATAAGTGCTTCGGTAGAATGGACATCAAGCACTCTACAAAGGAAAGATGAGAGATCTAAAATGGAAAAACCAGCATCTAGCCCCAGAAAAAGAATAAGGACATCACCCATTACAAAAGCCACAACTGAAGAAGAGAAAGAAAAGGCACCAAAAGAGAAGAAAAGAAAGAAAGTTTCACTTGGTGAAGAAAAAGTGGCAAGAGACACTGCTGTAAAATCTTTGGAAAAGCAACAAAGTGCACAAATCCTAGACTTACCTGAGTTTCTAGAAGGACCAATAAATCTAAATTCTTTGTCTTTGATACATAAATTCAAATTAGTATCAACTGTTCAAGCAAAGGCACAGGAAGAGATGATGAAAACACATATACAATACAATGAGCTCAGTGGTGCAACATCTGATGTACTAGGGAAGTTGATGCCTAAATACCAAAAAGATACATCATTATCATCAACTGATCAACTAAAAGGTATGATAAAATCAATCAACAATCATTTTGAATCCTTTGAAAAATTTGTAGAAACAAAAGTCAGAAAAGAGTTTGACGAGAAAAGATTAGATGAGTTAAAGATCATGTTGATCAATGATAAAACTTCTTTAGACAATGGAACAAGAGGTATACAAAGTGCCATAAAAGAAGCCTGTGACTTGTACAAATTTTTTTTGTCATGATCGAAAGCCACAAAGGAATTAGAAGTGAAGATTAACAATTTGAAACTACAGTTGAGAAATATTTCTAAGTCATTTGATCCAGCAACTGAGTCAGTAAGTAGCAAAGAGATACAAGTGATCAATATCCATAATGAGCTAAGTAAGATAGTGAATAAGAGAGACCAAATGAAAATAGAATGTGTCAATTCAGATGACTAATAAGTCCCAAGCTAGATTCAATGTCAAATCTTGCAGTAGAAGCACTACAAGTAAGTGCACTAATTGACACACCTTCTAATATACAAAAAATAGAGAAATTAGTCTTCCTAATAAGTGGCCATATTCAAATTTTGGACAATGCTAAGAAGAGTTGGAATAGAGAGTTAGTTCAAATCAAGAACATTTTCAATGACATTCTACAACCCACAACAAACTAAGTTGAAGATTGTACATGTACATATGCGGCAGAGTATGACAGTTTTGCAGTTTTGACAAAATTTTGACCCTTGTACATACACCTTTGCCATTGATGTCAAAGGGGGAGAAGAAGATCAATAAAAAATGGGCAAACATCTAAGAGGGAGAAGAAAAATAGAGTATATTTAGAAAGGGGGAGCAGACAAGCATTTTTTACTAAGTGTTGCCATCAATTCCAAAGGGGGAGATTGTTGGCAAGAGACACTGCTCTGATGAATGATTGAAGGTTGTCATTGATGGCAAGAAAGAAAGGAGATTCCACTGGCATGGCAAAGAGAATTTACTCCGGAAGGGTAAATGGCTAAGTATGGGCAGTATACGTTATATAGTGTAAATGACAATGTTTGTGTCAGTATGCCTCCACAGTTGAAGAACATTATACACAATTTAGGTATGTGAGGTATGTGGCTCATAGTTATTTGATGATCATGTGTTCAAATGTTCAAGTCTTGACTTCCTCCGAAAGTCATATTGCAAAATATCTAAGTCTGGGTGAACAGAGTTAAGTCAGCAACAATGTATAAAGCCAAAGTAAAAGGGTCTACATTCCTCCACTATTGCATATTTTGGCATGCGGTTCTGAAAGTATAATAAGAAGTCCATAATGAATGTTGGTTTTGAATCTTTGAGTCTCATATGGTATGCAGTGAGAGTTATGATGTGACAGATGAATTGGTCAAGCATGTTATTAAGAGACAAGCCGATAGGCATGTTAGATCTTTATGCGGAGATGATATATTGTTTGAACAATCAATTTAAGTGGTTGAATGATTGGTGCCGACCTATATGAAGACTATTGAATGATTGTTTGGGTCCACATTGCAGACTGTGCACTAGTTCAAGCTGACAAGATATAGCATTTGCATACATGGTTCATGTTTGGCTTGCCAACCTAATTATGAGACAAATCTTGTACAGAATATATATACTCGATGGATTTTGGTGTTGAAGGTGTGGAATGATATGTGATGTGTATGAATTCAATGTGTATGCGATCTAAATCAAAGTTGTAACCAGAAAAAGATAGTAAGGGTAGAAGAGCAGAGTAGAAAAAGCAGAGCAGACATTATGAAGACTTTTGAGTCTGTATACTGAGTTGTAAATGGAACTGCACCTTAGCATTCTATAGATGCATTTGTAGTAGTCATCTCCTGGCAGTGAGCCAATCCTTCTTCTATCTTCTCTTCTATTTTCTTGGCAGTGAGCCTATTGCAATGAGCACTTCGTGGACAGTGAGTCCTAGGGAAGTGAGCCCTAAGGCAATGAGCCTTCATGTAATTCGGTATTGTTATCATAATATATTGTGAGCTAACACTCACCATGGTTTTTCCCTTTTTGGGTTTTCCACATAAAAATCTGGTGTCTATGTGTTATGTCTTTATGGTTGTTATTCTTATGTTTATTCTTCTTTCATGTTATTAAATTTGGTAATTGGATTAAAGAACAACAAAAAAATTTGTTTTGTAGAATACTGATTCACCCCCCCTCTCAGTATTCTCTGTGTTCAATAGAAGCATGATGCACCCAAATAAAATAGAAAGGGAAGCACTTAGCACAATTCCCCCAATGTAAATTCTAAAGATGTGGTAGTAAGATCATGTATAAAGTATAAATGGGAAAGGAATGATGCTCCCCAAGTGTATACTATAGAAATGAAAGCATAATATGTAAGGGGGAAGTCATGATGTTTTCTGGTGTAAAGGCATGACAAAGTAAGCTCAATTTGTCATTAGGGAAGGCATGATTATTCCCCAAAGTAAAGTTGGTCCTCTAGAAGTGGAATATGACAATGAAGGATCAAGGTGTAAAATCTCTAGAAGAATGAAATGTAAATATATTTACAATAAGTAACTCTAGGGAGTAAGATGTGTCAATATATAAGCTCAATGTATGAAACTCTAGGAAGCATAATGTATCAATGTAAGTCCAAATTAGAGTTTCTAATAAGCATGAAATTATGTCAATGTAAGATCAATGTATAGCATGTTGTGGGAAAGTAGTAACACTATATAAGCTCTTTAACAAACATGATATAACAATATTAAATCCATAAGTAAGCTCTAGGAAGAATAATATAATAATGTAGGATCAAATGAATAATCTCTAGAAAGCATGATATAATAGTGTGAAATCAGTAAGTTCTAAGAAGCATGGTATAACAATGCAGTAGCTATGAATCATAAGCATAAATGCAAGGAAGGCAAAGACTATAAAAATGGACAAAGGATAAAGGATAGGGAAAAACAAATAAGCAACCCAAATGGGGAATGAGAACAAAAGCATAATCAAATAGTGAAAAGTGAAGTGAAAACCAACAATGTCACCCAAGTGGGGGAGGATGAATATGTGAAACAAATAGAGATGGTGAAATGTGTATAAAAAGGCACAACGATATGGTCATAATAAAAGAAATGGCTAAAGAATTTAAAATATAAGATCCAAAAGAAACTAAGGCATGAGATTGAAAAATGGAAAACCAATAAAATCTAACCTATAGGTATATGAATATACATTATAGTGGTGTTCATAAATCATTTATGAAAGTGCTTCTTAGGTACCGGCATCTTAGGCTCATCAACCATTAGATCATTTTCCTAAAAATCATCATCCAATTTGTATTCAACAAAACTTATATCCACCCACTACTTTCACGTCAACAAATGACATATACATGTTATGCAAGATTTTATGGAAACATACATTTTATATCCATTTTGCAAGTGAATAGAAGAAAGGAAATCATTACCATTTTAAACATGTATATATAAAGACCATTGTATTCATAAAGACCTATCTCTACTATCCCCACCTTCTATGCATAAATTATTTTCTAAGTTAGGTTCTATATCCTCTTGTAAAGGAGGGAGCATTTCTCATTAATCACATTATTCCTTTCAGGGGACCTAAAAAATAATTTCAAAATCCTAGGTCACTTCATCCTTTTATAGGACCATAACCAAGGTAAAGCCAAGGCAAATTACTTGACCAATCCCTCAAGCCATGCTTCCATTATGTTCTTCACCTAGTTTGAGTCATCCAACCATGGGTTCAACAGAAGTGTGCCATCAAATTCAGCATACATAGCAAATAAGGAGTCAAATCCAAGAGTGAATTGATCAAATTCAAGTTAACTCAAGAACTTACATACATACATATGGGTGCTGCCACAATAATAGGTTACACTTTATGGGACATCCTGATTTTTGCTGAAATCACATATTTTTAGAAAATATAATGATTTAAGACTTGAAAGGTTCCATTAAAAGGATTTTAACTGAAGATGGTTTGATCAAACCCCCTTAGATTCAAACCCCCTTGGTGTTACATCTCACTTGTGCCCTAAAAATTTTGATGTGTGCCCTAGATATTTTGATGGTTGTGCCCTAGTATCTTAACGTTGTTCTCAAGCATAGATATGTATAAACACATATATAGTAAATTAGTTGTTGAATAGAGATATACAATGTATTTATAACCGGTTTAATTAAGTTCATTTGACAGATGTTCGTTTACTTGAATGTAGATGCAAAGATGTAATGAGATATCAGACTAACTACTTGTATTTGACCTAGTGATTGCAGGAAATATCACCTCCTAGGGGGGAGGAAAAGTATCATCAGGTACGAGGAGTAAAGGAAGAGAAGTCTAGTGCCATCTGAAACCTAGCCTATAAGTTCAAGATTATCATTAAAGTTAGGATTGGAACTTCAAGACCAGAGTTGTCAGGTAAACTATAAAGTTGACCTTAGGTGTTAGGCTCACCTAACTCATGTTGTTGGTCATGTAGCATCACCTTTTTATTTTCTCTTGAATCAAAATCTTAAAATTTAATCTGTTTTGGAACCTTGAATGTTTAATTATCTCTCAAAAATATTTAAATAGTCGATCAAATATAAAAGAATTAAACTTATTCACCCAATAAAATAAAAATTTACCCTGGAGGATAATACTATTCGATCCTATTGGCCTTATAAGGTTGAAACCTTATATACTATCTATCCCCCAGCATAGAGAAATAAATAATATTATTGGTTTCTATAAAATGAATACAACTTTCACCATCGTTTTATTGGGGATTCTACAAAGTCAAAAGACTAATCTGCTAAAATACTGAAGTTCATTGCTATCGGCCTCACTTGAAACTAAACATAAAGATTTATATATGTGTATGGCATTTTATAACAAAGTTTGGCCTTATAAGCATCTTAAGATATGATAGTAACACAAACAAAAAAATTGAAAATGAATTTGATTTATATACTTATCATATTATCGAAAGTGAGAAAAAAAAGAATAAAAGTGGAAGAACATCTTGTTGGTTGTGGGAAGTGGACGGTTGAAGGTGGTGGACTTCTTGCTTCCAAAGAGAGAGTGTATTTGGAGCGATAAATAGTTGGAGCAACCATTTTTAGGAGGGAGATAGAGAGAAATTTTTAGAGAAGAGGTGGAGTATTGTGCAGGAGAAGAGTGCTACACTGAGTTGGAGTCACCCAGAGAAACAATAAGTTGTCAAGTCAAAAATATGTTGAGAGCTTCTACTAAGACCAAACCAGGAGCATTCAGTTCATCGTTGTTAGGTTTAAAACTTTCCTTAATGAGTTGTATGCATTAGAAATTTGTTCTAGTCAAACTAGCTTCTTGAAACCATAGCGCCATGAGTGGTGTAGTTTGAGCAAGATAGTTTTTAAAAGAACTAGATGCCATATTGGCTATACAATCATGAGTAAATGTTTAGATATTGCAGTAAGAAAATAATAGTTAGAACGTTGATGATATGTTTGAATCTTCTGTATAATTAACAACTGACTATGATAGAAGTTTATTCTTTCCTGTTGGTTGGGATAGCTTAAAACAAAGACCCCAGTGTATGAGATTAGCTTTATATTAGGTTGGTTCTTGGTTTATAAATCTTCATGAAAACTGTGTGTTAATCTTTTGCAAACATCCATGCGCCTGAAGGTTCTACATAAATTTTTCCTCTTGAATCAAGATAGCTTGTACACGTTAAATACTTGTGTCTTCTTGTTTGTCTCTTGCATGTCGAGAGCTTAGGAAAAGAATTGTATAACTCCATAGTTATTATTTACCTCTGTGCATTTAGAACCATGAGACTATAATATTTCATATCGAGAAAGAAATTTTACTTGGTCAGAGACTAAAGTTAGGCACAATCTATGAGCAGTTTGTAATTATAACGAGTCTCCCCCTAAGGGAATTATTACAATGACCCCATGTCTAAAAGTTAAATATGAGAAATGGATATTACTATGGTATCAGTATGCAGTAGCATAAGAGACAGCCATGTGGGTAAAATTCCATTATATAATTTCTTTCCGAGTAGGGTGCTAAACTTGACTACATGACTTCATTGTGTCGTGTTGCATTTATTCAAAAACCTTGGCCAAGGTGATGCTACTACCTCTTAGTGTTAGTCAGTTTCTTGTCCTAGATACACACCCAATCAGAGGTCATGCTAGTTAGGAGTTGCCTATAGTGTATGACCGACTAGGGATTGTGTAGGGTCAAACACCAGTCTTAGATGGCATTAGATTTCTCTTCCATTACTTCTCTGGGAAGGGACGGGTCTTTCCAGTAGGAATGGCATGAGGGACTAGTAAGTCCATGGATGGGCAGAAAAAATACCTTGATGATACTTTTCCTCCTCCGTTTCAGCAGTAAAGGATGTTTAAAGCTCCAGATGGCTTAAACAGATTTCAAAGGACACTATAAACTCAAACCCTCTATAAATATGAAATGGTACTTACTTTAATAGTTATTTCTTTTAGTTATCTTTTATGCATGGCAAATTGAATCAGTTTATAGTTCTTGATTTATATATATATATATATATATATATATATATATATATATATATATATATATATATATATATATATATATATATATATATATATATATATATATAATTCTACTCTCTTGTACCAGTTTATGCTTATTGCACATCTATTAGTTGCTTAGTTTTAGTTTGTTACAAATATGTATGTTGCATATCCATTAATTGCATAATTTTAGTTGTGACAAATGGTATCAGAGCTACCGGGTTCGACACTAAACCTAGGGCTCGTCACCACAAGAAAATAAAAAAATAGGAGTAATAAGTGTATACACCTAAAAATGACATGACTCTACCTAAATAAATATTTTTAATATTTATTTAAGTCTAAATTCCTCTATCAATAAATAAATAATTTATTTTTTTGATACATATTTCTCTAAGTTAATTAAATGTCAAAATATTTTACTTCTTCTAAAGTCAAAATTAAATAAAATCCTTTATTTAATTTAATTCTTCCAAACAATTAAATGATTCTTAATTATTTAATTAAGTCATTTATTCCTCCAAATTTAAATAAATCAATCAAATTTATTTAAATCCTCTCAATCTCTAAAAATAAAATACAATCAAATATTTTATTTATTCTTCCAAATCATGCACAAACAATTAAATAAATTTATTCATTTAATTTGCTTTCTTATCTTCTCATTCCTCAATTAAATACATTTATTTGTTTAATTTGCTTTCTTATCTTCTCATTCCAAATTTAAATAAATTTATTTATTTAATTTGCTTTCCTATCTTCCAAATCTTCTAAAAATAAATCTTCCTTGTCATACAAAAGCAAAAGATGAGTTAACTAATTTAAAGCAACTTTGTTTTTAGCAACAAACTCTTAAATTAGATAAATATACTCTAATTTATGAAATCAAAGCTCATCCTCATCAAGAAAGAAGTTAACTCAACAAAGCATCTTTTTGAATGACACATGTCTTCTTTCTATTCGCGTACGTTCTCTCAAACATTCTCTACCATTGATCTTCTTTCACACAAGTCTATAAATACTCCTCTATTAGATTCCATTTCAGATCATGAAGCTTCCAAGTAAAATTACTCTGTCAAATCCATAGCGCGTCATTGGCACCCCTACTCTTGCATCATTCATTATCCATCTCACATTGTATTGAAGCTCATCTTCAATACAATAAGTATCCGAGCCATTTCTCCTTTGTCATCTTGAGGAAACAAAGCAAGGAAGCAAGCTTCCTGAGGGCTACTTTCATCACCAAAGATCAATCGACAATAGGCAAACAATGGAAGCCGCTAGGCAACAAAGCACTGTAAGTTTGTTTATTTGTTTTTATTCTTTGTTGCTTGCATATTTCATTGAAGTTATTGGGTTTTATATTCATTTTAATATTATCCCATTTTACCCGTAACAATAAGAACTAAAACGAAGCATTTTAGTTTTTTGCCAGGATGTGGATCCATACCACTAAATGTAAAAGAGCTCGAGGGATCTAGTTTATTCTCAACTTTGGAGAGTAAAAATTTTGAAACATGATTATTCATGCTACACTCCACCCTTAGATAATGAAACCCTGGATGATGCACTTAAATGACTGAGAAGAGAAAGACAACCCTGGACAGCTCCAAGAAGAGAAGTAGTGAGAACAACCATCATGGTAAATAGGATACCTAAAATTGAAAACAAATTTGTAACCTCTGTTGTACACAAAAATGTGTTTGATGACTCGAAGGAACTTCATGTACCCACTCTAGGTTACCGACTAATTCCTTATTCTACATTTGAAGGGCAGGAAGAGCCCATAACTAGAAGCGACAATAGCTCTTAAATAAGGGCTCTGGGATCTAATCATGTAAAAATGTAATATAAAATTTTTGTAGTGCTAATAAAATATCAATTTTGTTCTATGTAACCTTGAATTACATGCATGTAAGTAAATAATGGAATAAAAGAGACTAAATGAGTGCTTATTTATTTAGGTAAATTAAGTAATGTAAAGATGTCTCATATGCAAGAAGGTGGATGGGAGATTGAACCCCTAGAGACTTCTACAGCCAAATTAGACAGGCTTTTACTCCTGATGCAAGACACCCAAGCCAGGCTCCGACATTTGGAGTAGAGGGAAGATAGACATTCAAGAACTCAGAATGAGGAACATGAGTTTCAGTTGGAGACAGAAATACCAGGACATGCCACACACATCAAACTGACAATGAAGAACATACTTTTTCCTAGTCTAGTAAAGATAAAATAGTACGTAGCATCATTTTAGATGACCTGAAAAAGGTTAAACCACCCCAGTATGATGGATTTAAGGCTGGTGATGCCACTAAGGCATGGTTAACTTGAATGGAAAAATATTTTGAAATCCGAGATTACACAAAGAATATGAAGGCAGCATGGGGGATTACCAGCTGACATGATAGGCTACTGGTTGGTGGGAAAATAAGAAGGTTGAATTAGGCTTGATGTCCACCAATGTGTCATGGGAGCAGTTTGTAGAAATCTTTAGACAATGGTGGTTGCCTCAGTTGTTCTCTGAATAGAAATTAATAGACTTGCAAGAACTGAGACAAGGAGAACTTTTTGTACATGCTTATTGGGAGAAGTTTAATCATTTTCTCAAGTACGTTCCTCAATATCAAAAAGATGGAAAGTACAAAATTAGAAAGTTTATTATGGGTCTCAACAACTATATTGGTGGATCTGTAGATGTATTGGCTCCTACTACTATGAATGAAGCCTATGAGAAGGCTGTACGATAGGAACAAAATCTCAAAAAGAATGACTCCATTAGGGATAAGAATAGAAAGAGGAGAAATTGGTCACAAAATTCCCAGCCATTTAAGAAGAAAGGAGATAATTTCAGGTCTAGAGATAGAAATGCAAAAGGGTTTAAAGGAGGTTGTCAGAATCATCAAGGAGATAGGAGAGGTTTTGATAAATCCAGAAGAAGTAATGAGGAAGATAATAGATGAACTGAAAGGAGAGGACCCCCAGGGGGATGTTACACATGTGGAGGAGAGCATTATGCCAATCATTGTCCTACAAGAAGTCAAGGGGGACAGCAATAGAGGAACCCTTTACCTCCCCAGCAGACAACATTTCAGTAAAGAATCCATGCAGCGGGGGACAATAGACAAGAAGAATATCAGTTTACCCCAATAGAGGCTCTAGGTATACTATATGGAAATCCCATAACTGTACTCATAGACACAGGAGCTACAGAAAATTTTATTTCTCCTAAATTACTGAGTAAGTTTCCTAAAAGAGTAGGATTTATGGCTAATTCTTGGACTATTGAGTATGCCAACCAATCAAGAGCTCAGGTAGAGTAGTGTTTATTTGAGTCCAAGGTTGAGCTTCTAGGCCTTACCATAGAAGTAGATTTATATGTAGCACCCCTAGGCACATATGATGTCATTCTAGGTACGAACTGGTTGGGGAAATACAAAGCCAAGGTTGACTATTATGACAAAATAGTTGAGTGCGAGGATGATCTAGGGAATAAGGTGCCGGTGTGAGGCACTTGTCATGAAGTTAAGTTGTGATGACTCTCCTTTATGTAATTAAAGCGAAGTGGAAGGAAGGGTTGTCATATTTTTACAGTAAAAATGGAGGAAATTAGTGAAAAAAAAGAAACTACTTACCATGATGGCCTAATGATGTATGAAACCAACTATCCTCAAAAGGAAAGTGAAACAGTGTATGAGAAACCAAAGGAATCCTTTGAAGAAAAATATCCTTATCTTTGGGATTATCAAGATGTATTTCCTGAAGAGTTACTCAGGTTACCACCAAAGAGGATATTTGATTTCTCCATTGAGTTAGTACTAGGAGCCGCACCAGTGTCAAAAGCTCCCTATCATATGACAACAGTAGAACTTATGGAACTGAAGGCCCAATTACAAGAGTTACTGAGCAAAGTTTTGATTAGACCTAGTGTGTCACCATGGGGGGCACTGGTAATATTTGTTAAGAAAAAGGATGGGACCCTTCAACTCTACATAGAT
This sequence comes from Cunninghamia lanceolata, assembly GCA_027924645.1. Classification (NCBI taxonomy): domain Eukaryota; kingdom Viridiplantae; phylum Streptophyta; class Pinopsida; order Cupressales; family Cupressaceae; genus Cunninghamia; species Cunninghamia lanceolata. The sequence continues at coordinate 8,772,611 of BSBN01000118.1, forward strand.
TACAAAATGCTAAACAAGTTAACCATCAGGAATAAGTACCCTCTACCCCGAATCAATAATTTAATTGATTAGATGTGTGGATCAATAGTTTTCTCTTAAATAGATCTTCGGTCAAGGTATCACCAATTAAGGCTTAGAGATGAAGATATCCACAAAACAGTCTTTAGGACTCGTTATGGGCATTACGAATTCATTGTATTACCATTTGGGCTTACTAATGGCCCAGCTGCATTTATGAACTTAATGAACAGTGTGTTCCATGAATGCATGGATAAGTTTGTCCTGGTATTCCTAGATGATATTCTAATTTAATGGAAGAATGAAGAAGAACATTATCAGCATCTGTAAATTGTATTATAGCACCTACGCGAAAACAAGTTATATGGGAAGTTATCCAAATGCACTTTCTTTTAGAAATAAGTACATGTTGAATATAAGGAATACTAAGAGGGGGGGTGAATTAGTCCTTGTTCAACTTTCTACTGATTCAAAGGTCTTCATTTGTTCTACTCTGCTTCTCTACTTAACTACATATACTTTGTTTTATGTCCTTGTTAAACTTTTTCTGCTCTACACTCTGCTCATAATCCTTCACACTTCAAATTTGCACACTTCGTACAACCAACAATGACACACCAACATCAAATTTCATCAAGTATATATATTCACTACAAGATTTAACTCATAATCAGGTCGACAAGCAAAACATAAACTGTGTACACAAATACTACATCTTGTCATCTTGAACTTGTGTACAATCTGCAATGCGGACTTAAACACACATACAAAAGTCTTCATATAGGTTGGCTTCAATCATATCATCACTTAGATTGAATATTCAGACAATATAACTTCTCTGCATAAGAATCTAACATGTCTGTCGACATGTTCCTTCAGAGTATACTTGATCAACTCATCTGTCACATCATAATTCCCACTACGGACCATATGAGACTCTAAGATGCATAAACAATAATCATTCTAGATCTCTTAACATATCTTCAGAACCGCAGAACAAAATATACAACTACAAAGAAATGTGGACCCTTTTCTCTAGCACTGCGTATTGCTCCTGACCTAACTGTGTACACCCGGACTTAGGTATTTTACCATGTGACTTCCGGAGCAAGTCAAGACTTGAGCACTGGAACAAATCATCACTAAATATCTATGAACAACATACCTGATTTGCATATACTGATATTTTACTGTGAATGCATACCATCCCAAACATTGTTACTTACTTTGTATAATGCATATTGTTCATACTTAGTCATTTCTACTTCCGGAGTAAAGTCTCTTTGTCATACCAGTGGAGTCTCTTTCCTTTGTTGTCATCAATGACAACATTGAATCATTAGAACAGTGTCTCTTGCCAACAATCTCCCTCTTTGGCATTGATGGCAACACTTAGTGAAAAATGTGCATATGCTCCCCCTTACTCTGTGTTTCTTCTCCCCCTATGATGTTTGCCCATTTTTCACTAATCTTCTTCTCCCCATTTGACATCAATGGCAAAGGTGTATGTACAAGAGTCAAAATCATATGAAAACTGTAAAAATCTTCATACTTTGTCGCATATGTACACATACAATACTTTAACTCAATTAGTTACTGGTGAAAGAATATCCTTATGCAAAATCCTTAATTGTGTAATCTCTTCATCCCATTGATTCTTTGCCCTTTCCAAAATTTGAATGTGACCGTTTATCAAAAAGACTAGTTTTTCTACCTTTTGCACATTTGAGGGTGTGTCAATTTGTAAAGCTACATGTGCTTCTACTACAAGATTTGTCATGATCTCAATTTTGAAGCTTAATACCCTTCTCAGCAAACACATTTTGTTTTTAATTTCTTCCTGTCTGCTGAGAAAACTGCTTATGTTGTTTTGAATATTTTCAACTTGCGTTTCTATTCAGCTGATTGAGTCAACTACTGGATCAAAGGTCTCAGAAATATTTGTGAGTTGAAGCTCCATGGTTTTGATATTCTCATCCATTTACTTAGTATTTTCAGGCCAAGACAAAAAAATTTATATATTTCACAGGCTTCCTTGATTGCATTCATCATGTTCTTGATGCCGCTCTCTAATAGAATTTTGTCACTGTCTAACATGGTTTTTGATATTGCTAATCTTTTGTCTTCATATTCCTTTTTAACCTTAATATCAGTAGACTTTTCAAAGGATTCAAAATGAGTACTTACAAAATTTATAAGACCTTTGAGATGAGTAGTTGATGATGTTGATATATCCTTCCGGTATGAGGGAATTAACTTCTCTAGAATGCTTGATGTCTCATTAATGAGTTCATTGTCTTGTAAATATGTTCTTAGCATTTCTTCTTGAGCCTTAGCTTGCATTATTGATACTAGTTTGAATTTTTCCATAGAAGACATAGAAGCCAAATTTATTGGTTCTTGTAGAGACTTGGGTGATTCTAGAATCTGTACACTTTGTTGTTTTTCCAAAAACTTTCTAGCATATTCAATTGAAATTTGATCTGCAGCAATGTCTCTTGCCACATATTCATCACTAAGTGTAACTTTCCTTCTTTTCTTTCCTTCTATTGGATTGTATTTCTCAACTTCTATACTGGATGAGATGCTTGTTCTTTTCTTGGGGCTGGATGCATGTTCTTCCTTTTCATCTTTCTTATCTTTTCTTTCCAGAGTGTTTGACTTCCATTTCACCGGGGCATTTAAGGGTCTTGACTCTTCAGCTTTGTTTTTTGCCTTGCTTGTTTGTTCATCAAAAATTTTCTTTGAGTGCTCATATTCCATAGACAGTTCTTTGAATGTTCCAAACCTTTCTTGTTTGAGATCTTTTGGTTTCTTTAGTAGTTCATCAGCTAATTTAGTCAGGATATCTTCTATAACTTCATATCCTAATGGAGGGACCCATGTAGTTCTTGGTTCCACGGCTTCCATGAAGCATTTATCTTTATTCACCATGAATACAATGTCATTTTCATATTTCATCACTACCTTTTAGGTATCTAGACCCTACATACCATTTTATTTTGAAAGTTCATGAAGTATTCCCCTAAAATTTCATTTTGTTTTTCTGCATTTCCCAAACTTTATAGGTGATTTCTTATCTGAATAGATACTACTGTATGATCAAGCCAGATAATGCTTCCCAAGCCGGGTAGCTCTCTTAGGAAGTAGAAGAGTAAATAGGTAATCAAAGTTCCATATTTGAAGTGATAATTTGTCTCCTTTGTTCTTTTCACGTTCTCCATTATATCACTCCAGAGTAACTCACAAAGGTTGTAATCTGTATTATTTTTTACCATGTCATATGCTGTGTATATGGCTAGTACAGAAACAGAATTTTCTGAGTGGGAAAAGCATACTTTGTATCCAATAACCATTGAGGCAAATATGATAACCGGATCCCTGATATCATTTACTATGAGAGCTTTCTTATCAAATTTGGCTCTTGTCAACTGAATTACTAAATTGTTCTTTATTTTCTTGTCACCTGGGATCCTTCTGGAGGAACTCATACCAGTCACAGCTTTGATAGCTTCTTTAGTTATCATATATGGTTCGTCAAGCCACAAAAACTCATCATGAATTCTTCTTATGATAAGCTTAACCCATGTATCATTCAGAATTGTAGGAAAGTCCAACCAGGTGTTTGATTTCTTTTCTCCTAGAATTTTATATTCATTTTTCAACTCAACATCAATAGTAGTCAGTTTATCCAAGTATAGTTTGCCAAGAATCAAATGATCGTATTCCTCTAAATTTGTATGAACATATGCCCTAACATCTTCCATGTACACAATTCCATAAGGAACAATTGAGAATGCCCCTACAGGATCATTTTCCAGTGATTTGTAGAAATGTTTCTTGATCTTGGGGTGGTACTTTTCTGTTAGCTCAATTAATTTGGGAGTAAACATTTTCCACAAGATTTTAGTCAACACAAAAGGGTTTTCAAGTTATAAATACCTTTTCCTCTGAATTAGGGTTTCCTTTGCCTAAGGTTGATTTGGGTTGAATCGTTTTGGAAATCTCTGAGTTGCTCAGAGTTTTTCTGTAGATGCCCTTAAACACTTGAAGCAAAGTGATTAATATTTTATGAATCTAAACCTTTTAACCCCTTGAGACCTTAACTTAATAATCATAAATGCGGTCTTCAAAAAGCTACCAAACACTTCTCAGACAACCACAGTTAATCCAAATTGCTCCGCATTAGATCTTTTTCTACCAGAATTTCTTTCAAAGGCTTTGTCATAGAGTTCTTCACAACATACCTTAGTGCCAGATTCCAGCACTAACTTTTTGGCTGGGGGATTTGGATTTTCAACACAGCTCCCCCTGAGCCAGAGCTCCCAATTTACTTCCTGGAGGAAGTATTTGCACCAGATGCTAGTGCGGATCTATCCTTGACTTAAATTACTTCTTTCTTGATCCAGATCCTGTCCATTTCTTTCTTAGTTTCAACTAGATCAACTGTTTCTTTTCCCTTATCATTCCTCTACTATGTTTTTCTTTCTTCAACATAGTAGTTTCTTTTCACATTCTTGCTTCTGCAAAATCTCGCAACATGTCCAAACTTGTTGCAATTGTAGCATACCATGTTCCTTTGTCCTTGATTCCTTCTATTAGTTGGATTTGATCTGCATTGATTAGCCATATGTCCAAATCTATTGCATGCATAACACTTTCTCTTGAATGATTGAGTATTCCTTGCATTGTACGAACCATTTCTTACCAGACTTATGCATTCATTTGACTTATGACCAATTTTCTTGCAATTGAAACAATGACCAGAGAATGATGGAACATTCTAATATATTCTACTCCTACATTGAGTAACTTTATGACCAAACTTATTGCAATTAAAGCAATGGCCATTGGCTATCTAATCGGAGGTCTTCTAGGTCTCCTTCTTTGATTCCTGAATTGGTTCCCTTTGTTTTGCTTCATGTGAAGTTTTATTGACTTGATTTTGAACTTTCTCCTTTCTTAAATCCTAAGCCTTTCTTGTTATCCAAACTCTTTTGACTACCAATCATCTCATCAATTTTTGCAAAACTTATCTTGAACTTTTCTTCATAGCTCTTGTCTTTTTGCAAATCTATTTTCAAGCTCACAACTTCTTTTTCTAGTTTAACACATTCTTCAATCTTGTGTTTTACCATCAGATTTAGATCTTCTTCTGCTTTAGCTCTTTTGATAACCTCCACTTTCAAATTATCCAGGGTCTCATTTGCTGATATCAATTGTTCACTAACATCTCTATACTTTTCTTTGAATTTCTTGACTTGTTCTTTCAGCTTTAGAATGCATTCATCAACTTCTTGAATGTTATCCTTTAGATTCCTGATTTCTGCTACAGATTTTTCAAGATCAACAAGAGCTGCTTCCAGTTCAACATTGTTTTCATATGAAAAGTTTCCATACCTTCTGGCTGCCATGAATGAACTCTCTCAGATCTTCCTCAAGCGGTTAGGCTTCTTCCAAGGAACTTGGATCTGATACCAATTATTGAATATAAGGAATACTGAGAGGGTGGTGAATCAATATTCCTCAAAACCACTTATTAATAAGTTCACTTATCCAATTTTCCAAAATCAATAACATGAAACTAGAATAAGCATAAGAATAGCAACCATAAAGACATAACACATGGACACAAGGATTTTTACGTGGAAAGCCCAAAAAGGGAAAAAACACGGTGAGTGTTAGCTCGTGCAATATATTATGATAGCTCAATATGAATTAAAAGAAGGCTCACTGCCCTATAAAGAAGTGCTCACTACGAAAAGGCTCACTGCCAAGAGAAAAGAAGAAAGAAGAAGGATTGGCTCATTGCTAGAAGATGAACTATTGTAAATGCATCTATTGTTGCAAGTATGGGCCTAACTGATGTTGTCATTGATGTCAACATACTCCTATTTCATTGATGATAAGGATTGGATGAGCCGTGTGCTGAGGATATTGAGAAAATTAGTCCTAATCAGGAACAGAGAAGAATAGTGAAGACAGTAAGGTAAAGATCCTAGATAAGATGAAGATAAGAGGATGCACCTCAAAGGGTTTGCAGATATGTGTCTTGAGATGATCCAGTAAGGATTTTAGAGGTCCGCATGAAGATCTAAAGAAGTTTTACCCTCTTGAGTAAAACTGGTTTTCGCAGGTGTTCTAAGGTGACAGAGTGACTCAGATAGGTCCGGTGAGATCTAGAAATACAATATCTTGTTCTGTGGATTTGGTGGAGTGTTTAGGAAGTCAATGTGAATTGACAAACCCAATTGGTTCATGGTCTGGAAGTCTGTAAGCATCTATTCCAATATGACAGTAATGACAGACTATGTTCTTGAGATTCTGGTTGAAGGAGAGAATGTTTTTAGTAAACAAAAATAGTGTGGATGTTCTTGGTGATTCAGGAAAGCTTGTGGAGATCTATGGATTGTGTCCAAGTTCATGTTGGTGGTCCAAATGAATATTGAGCTTGTAATTGAAGAATTACTTCTGGATGATGGTGTTCTTCCTAAGTCTGGCCGACCAGATGAGTTACACATCCTGTGGATGATCTTGAAGATGTTCTATGAAGAATGGCATGTTCCTAAAGAAATATTGAAGTCTCAAATCTGTGTGTCCGACATTGTGTTGATTTGCATGAAGTCTTTTTGTAATAAGTCATGTTGTATTTATGTATGTTCTCTATAATGTATACTGACTTGGATGATAATTCCTAAGTCGATGTCTTGTATAAATAAGGAGTTGTAAAGTCATTTCAATTTGATCTTGTGGAGATGAGAGTGTGGTAGAGAGGTGGAAAGCGAAAGGTAGAATAGAAGTATTGGGCTTAAAAGGAACTGACTCAAGCATGGTGAAGATGCTATTCTTCAGTTCAAGTATGTAATACTTATTATTATGTAGACAGTGTGTCTCCTGTAGGCAGTGGGCCTCTTGTGAGTAGTGTGCTCAGGCAGTGAGCCCTAATTGGCATGTGCCATTTTGTTCTTTCTATTCTTCTAATAGAGAATACAATCTTGGGTTAGTCACCCCGTGGTTTTTCCCTTAACCGGGTTTTCCACGTCAAAATCTTGGTGTCATTTGTGTTAATGTGTTTCTACTTTTGAATTGTTGCATTACATTTCCATGATTGATTTATTATTATGCTATTGGATTGAGAAAAGAATGTAAGTGATTAATTGGAAGAAAGTTTTAGACAACTAATTCACCCCCCCTCTCAATTGTCTGTCTTAAATACAACAATTGGTATCAGAGCAAGGTTCCTCTAAAAAGGAGCTTAACCGCTTGAGGAGATCTAGGATGTCATCCTACAAGAAGGATAGTCGAAGGTTTGATGGAACCAATTTCACTCTTTGGAAAAGTCACATGGAATGTCATTTGCAATGTATGGGAATGTAGTATTGGATCATGGCTTCAAAGAAGTATACTCCTCCACAAAATGGTCCAAGAACCGTAGATGAAATCAAAGATGCTAAAAACAATCTTTGGAGTAAAGAAGCTCTTCTAAGTGCCTTGTCTGATTCAGAGTTGACAAATGTTGTTGACCTACAAACTACTTTCAAGATTTGGGAAAAACTGGAACTTCTGCATGAAGGAGACAAGTATGTTAAATGAAGATGAAAATATCACTACATTTATGCCAAGAGTAAATGAGCTTGTTTGTGGCATTAGATGTGCTGGTGGAGTCTTGGATGAAGATGAGATTGTTGACAAAGTTCTCAGATCCCTTCCTGATTCTTACAAGTACAAGGTTGTTGCTATTGAAGAATTCAAATCTATTTTAGGTATCACAAGAGATCAATTGGTTGGTAAACTGGCTGCATTTGAATTGACTGAGTTTGGAGATTGCCCCCCCCAAGACTAAATATGCATTCAAAGCTAGTGCCTCTGTTAAAGGAAAACAAAAGTTTGATCTAGGAGAGAACTCTTCAAAGAAACTATTATGGTATGAGAAAGAAAAAAAAAATCTGGAAGAAGATGAAGCAAAAGCTGCTCAACTTGAAGCCCTTATTGCAAAAAGACTACCAAGAGGATCCAGTAAGTATGAAGGGAAATTGCCTTTTAAGTGTTTCAACTGCAAAAAGATTAGTCATTTTGCCTCAAGGTGTCCGGAAAGATTTTCAAGGCCAAATTCTAATAGATCAAGGTTCTAAAAGAAATGTTACTATGTTCATGAAGATGATGATGATGGAGTAACAGATGATGAATTAGAAATAGGAAACAAATCTGGAAGTGACTGGGTGTTTATTGCCATCAAGGAAGAAGATCCAATGCCCTCTAAATCTACTAATCATAAAATTGTAGAAAGAGCTCTGGCTTCCCAAGTTGAAGAAAAGGATGATTGGGTCATTGATAGTGGATGCTCTCACCATATGATAGGTGACAAAAATAAGTTCATAGATTTGGAAAGGTATGAAAGAGGAGTGGTAAAATTTGGTGATAGTTCTGCTGGCAGAATCAAAGGTAGAGGAACTATCTCTTTTGATGGAAAGAACAAAACTAGTAATGTACTATATGTTGAAGGTCTGAAGCACAATCTTCTTTGTGTTGGATAGCTGGTGGACAAAGGTTATGATCTCCGATTCAAGAATGGAAAATGCAAGATCTTTGAAAGTTTTGGAACAGAGATTGGATCCAGTACTCAAACAAAAGGTAATATATTCCACTTAGTTGGTATTGGTAAAAGTTGTCTATTTGTTCAAATTGATCAAAGTTGGTTGTAGCATAGGAGAATGTGTCATGTGAATTTTGATAATATCATCAAGATAAGCAACACTCAGGTTGTAAGAGATCTTCCAAGATTGGTAAAACCTACCAATAGTTTGTGCAAAGAATGTCAGTTGGGTAAAAAAAGTAGAATCTCATTCAAAAGCAAGGAACAATATTCTACCGGATTATTGGACTTAGTTCACACTGATCTATGTGGTCCAACAAGAATCAGGAGAGTGCAAGGTGATAGATATTTCATGTTATTAATTGATGATCATTCTCAGATGATGTGGGTGACTTTTCTGAAAGAAAAGTCAGAAGCTCTTGAGAAATTCAAAATATTCAAGGCTATGGTAGAGAATGAAACTGGATTAAAATTAAAATGTCTGAGGTCTAATCGAGGTGGAGAATTCACATCTAGTGAGTTCATAGAATTCTGTGAGAAACATGGAATAAAGAGACAGTTGTCTGCTCCTAGGACTCCACAGTGGAATGGAGTAGTAGAGAGAAAGAACCGGACCATCCAGGAAGCATCTAGAACCATGATGATGGAAGCAAATATTCCTTAGATCTATTGGAAAGAAACTATAAGCACTGCAATCTATACTCTCAATCGAGTACAAATCAAAAGCAATACCGGTAAGACTCCCTATGAACTTTGGTTTGGCATCACTCCCACTATGAGGTATTTCAGAGTCTTTGGTAGCAAATGTTATTAAAAGAGATGAAGATCTAGGAAAATTTGATGCTAGAAGTGATGAAGGAATATTCTTGGGTTATTCTACTCAAAGCAAAGCATGCCGATGTTATAACAAGAGATTAAGGAAGATTGTTGAAAGTACAAATGTGAAGGTTGATGAAGGTGTTGAAAAAGCCTCAAGGTTTTATGAATATGATGAAGATGATCAAAATGATGTTTTTGTTCAAGAAGTCCAAGCTCCCTCTAAAATTCAGATTCAGACTGATCCGGTAAATCAGGAAGAAGAGATAAGTTTGAATGAACCTGTTCAAGAATCAGAAGTGCAAGAAACTCCCAAAGTTCCAAGGTATGTAAGACTGAATCACTCTGAAAATTAGATCATAGGTGATAAAAGCAAAGGTGTACAAACAAGAAGAAGGATTGCTCAAGATTCAGAAGAGTATTGTCTGATTTCAAAGATTGAACCTAAAACAGTGAATGAAGCTTGCAATGATGAAAACTGGACTAAAGCAATGGAGGAAGAGCTAATGCAAATTGAGACAAATCACACTTGGGATCTTATTCCCAGACCTAAAAACAAGAATGTGATTGGAACCAAATGGGTCTTCCGAAATAAACTGAATGAAGATGGTGAAGTAGTTAGAAATAAAGCCAGATTGGTCTGCAAAGGTTACACCCAAGTAGAAGGAGTTGATTTTGAAGAAACTTTTGCTCTAGTGGCAAGAATTGAAGTAGTCAAATTATTTCTTGCTTTTGCTACCTTCAAGGATTTCAAAGTATATTAGATGGATGTCAAGTCTGCCTTCCTGAATGGTGACTTGGAAGAAGAATTTTACATTGAGCAACCGGATGGATTTCAATTGTCTGATCATAGTGATATGGTCTACAAATTAGAGAAAGCACTGTATGGACTCAAGCAAGCCCTAAGAGCCTGGTATGAAAGATTGGATAAGCATCTTTTGAAGATTGGTTTCAACAAAGGTATTGCTGACAGTAATTTGTATTTCAAAATTGATCATGAAAATATCTTGATTGTTGAAGTGTTTGTTGATGATATCATTTTTGGAGGAAGAGATAGTATGTGCAAAACCTCTGCAAATCAAATGAAAAGTGAATTTGAGATGTCCATGTTTGGTGAAATGAATTGCTTCTTGGGTCTGTAAATCACTCAAACAAAGAAAGGAATCTTCATTTCTTAGACCAAATATGTGAAAGAATTGTTGAAGAAATTTGGGATGGAAGAATCAAAACCAATGAATACTCCCATGGAAACCGGATGTAAATTGAGCAAAGATGATGACTCTCCTAAGGCTGATCAGAAAAAGTACAGGTCAATGATTAAAGGACTATTGTATCTCACTCAAACTAGACCTGGCATTATGAATGTTGTTGGTCTAGTTTTTAGATTCCAAGATGATCCTAGAGAATCTCATGTCATGGCAATCAAGAGGATTTTTAGATATCTAAAAGGGACAGTTGAGTATGGTTTGTGGTATCCTAGAGATCATGATTTCTCTCTTCATGCATATACAGATGTGGATTGGGCAGGAGATGTGGATGACCAGAAGAGTACCAGTGGTGGAGCATTCTTTGTGGGGAAGAGATTGGTTTCTTGGCTGAGCAAGAAACAAGAGGCAATATCTCTGTCCACTGCAGAAGTAGAATATATTGTAGCAGCAGGTAGTTGCACTCAAGTATTATGGATGAAGCAAATGCTAAGGGACATTAGAGTGGAGTATGAGGAACCTATCACAATCTTCTATGATAATTCAAGTGCAATAAACATATCAAAGAATCCGGTGTTGCATTCAAAGACTAAAGACATATCCAGCAAGTTTCACTTTTTGAGAGAGCAACTGAACAAGAATGAAGTCAGATTGGAGTTTGTGCCTTCTAAGGATCAGATTGTAGATATTTTTACTAAACCTCTACCTAAGGACTCTTTTGAGTATCTCAGGGAGAAGTTAGGGGTTATTACCCCTCCAGTTCTAAATTAAGGTGCACTGTTGTACATCAGTCCAGTGGATCTCACAGTCATATCTTGTGGTCCAGATTGATGTTTGGGAAGCTGTTACTCAAGGGGAGTAGCTTGTATGATTCTGAAGTAATGCAAGTATGTGCCCTTTGCCATTGATGTCAGAGGGGGAGAGAAGACATGTGAAAAACAAGTGATTGTTGATCAAAGGGGGAGTAGTAAAGAAAGAGTAGACATGTGAGTTGTTGTTGGTGATAGGGGGAGTTGTTCTTGTCTTGATGGTTAAAACAGTTATTCACATCATATGTTTCCATCGATGACAAAGGGGGAGATTGTTGCAAGTATGGGCCTAACTGGTGTTGTCATTGATGTCAACATACTCCTGTTGCATTGATGATAAGGATTGGATGAGCTATGTGCTAAGGATATTGAGAAAATTAGTCCTAATCAGGAACAAACAAGAACAGTGAAGATAGTAAGGTAAAGATCCCAGATAAGATGAAGAAAAGAGGATGCACCTCAAAGGGTTTGTAGATATGTGTCTTGAGATGATCTAGTAAGGATTTTAGGGGTCCACATGAAGATCTAAAGAAGTTTTACTCTCTTGAGTAAAACTAGTTCTGGCAGGTGTTCTAAGGTGACAGAGTGACTCAGATAGGTCCGGTGAGATCCGAAAATGCAATATCTTGTTCTACGGATTTGGTGGAGTGTTTAGGAAGTCAATGTGAATTGACAACCCAATTGGTTCATGGTCTGGAGGTCCGCAAGCATCTATTCCAATATGACAGTAATGACAGACTGTGTTCTTGAGATTCTAGTTGAAGTAGAGAATGTTTTTAGTAAACAAAAGTAGTGTGGATGTTCTTGGTGATTCAGGAAAGCTTGTGGACATCTTTGGATTGTGTCCAAGTTCGTGTTGGTGGTCTACAATGAAGATTGAGCTCGTAATTGAAGAATTACTTCCAGATGATGGTGTTCTTCCTAAGTCTGGCAGACCGGATGAGTTACACATCCTGCGGATGATCTTGAAGATGTTCTATGAAGAATGGTGTGTTCCTAAAGAAATATTGAAGTCTTAGATCTATGTGGCCGACAGTGTGTTGATCCGCATGAAGTATTTTTGTAATAAGTCATGTTGTATTTTATGTATGTGCTCTGTAATGTATGCTAACTTGGATGATAATTCCTAAGTCGATGTCTTGTATAAATAAGGAGTTGTAAAGTCATTTCAATTTGATCTTGTGGAGATGAAAGTGTGGTAGAGAGGCAGAAAGTGAAAGGCAGAGCATAAGTATTGGGCTTAAATGGAACTAACTCAAGCATGGTGAAGATGCTATTCTTTAGTTCAAGTATGTAATACTTATTATTTTGTAGATAGTGTGTCTCCTGTAGGCAGTGGGCCTCTTGTGAGTAGTGTGCTCGAGCAGTGAGCCCTAATTGACATGTGCCATTTTGTTCTTTCTATTCTTCTAACAGAGAATACAATCTTGGGTTAGTCACCCCATGGTTTTTCCCTTAACTAGGTTTTCCATGTCAAAATCTTGGTGTCATTTGTGTTAATGTGTTTCTGCTTTTGAATTGTTGCATTACATTTCCATGATTGATTTATTATTATACTGTTGGATTGAGAAAATAATTTAAGTGATTAATTGGAAGAAATTTTTAGACAACTGATTCACCCCCCCTCTCAGTTGTCTATCTTAAATATAACATCTATCACATGCTGGATCACAGTTCCATTGAAGGTTCAATCTACTAATTCAAAGGTCTTCATTTGTTCTGCTTTGCTTCTCTACTTAAATAAATATACTTTGTTTTCTATCCTTGTTCAACTTTTTCTGCTCTACACTCTGCTCATAATCCTTCACACTTCAAATTTACACACTTCGCACAACCAACAATGACACACCAACATCAAATTTCATCAAGTATATATATTCACTACAAGATTTAACTCATAATCAGGTCGACAAGCAAAACATAAACTATGTACACAAATACTACATCTTGTCATCTTGAACTTGTGTACAATCTGCAATGTAGACTTAAACACACATACAAAATTCTTCATATAGGTCGGCTTCAATCATATCATCACGTAGATTGAATATTCAAACAATATAACTTCTCCGCATAAGAATCTAACATGTCTGTCGGCATATTCCTTAAGAGTATACTTGATCAACTCATCTGTCACATCATAATTCCCACTACGGACCATATGAGACTCTAAGATACATAACCAACAATCATTCTAGATCTCTTAACATACCTTCAGAACTACAGAACAGAATATACAACTGTAGAGAAATGCAGACCCTTTTCTCTAGCACTGTGCACTGTTCCTGACTTAACTGTGTTCACCCAGACTTAGGTATTTTACCATGTGACTTACATAGGAAGTCAAGACTTGAGCACTGGAACAAATCATCACTAAATAGCTATGAACAACATACTTGATCCACATATACTGATCTTTTACTGCAGAGGCATACCATCCCAAACATTGTTACTTACTCTGTATAATGTATACTGTTCATACTTAGTCATTTCTGCTTCCGGAGTAAAGTCTCTTTGTCATACCAATGGAGTCTCTTTCCTTTGTTTCCATCAATGACAACATTCAATCATCAAAATAGTGTCTCTTGCCAACAGTACAATACCTGGGTCATATCATCTCAGAAAAAGGTATTTTTGTGGATCCCGCTAAAATAAAAGTGATAACAGAATGGCCCACCCCCAAGAATGTACAGGAAGTAAGAAGCTTTATGGCCTTAGCAAGCTAATACAGGAAATTCATAATGAACTTCTCACATATAGCACACCCAATCACATCACTTCAAAAGAAAGGGAAAATTTTTGTATGGACAGAAAAATGTCAGAAAGCATTTGAGCTCCTTGAGGAAAAACTAGTCAGGACACCAGTATTAAAAGTACCAGACCCTGAGGGACAATTTTTGGTAGTGACTGATGCATCAGGGGAAGGACTAGGTGGGGTACTAATGTAGAAAGAATAGGTAATAGCTTATGAATCCTGGAAACTCAAAAGTTATGAATAGAACTATGCATCACATGATTTGGAGCTCACTGCTATAGTACACGCTTTACAAATGTGGCGTCACTACCTGCTAGGAAACATTTTTGAGCTCCGATCAGATCATCAAGGGTTGAAATATATATTTACCCAACCTAATCTCAATGCAAGACAAAGAGAATGGTTGGAATTGATCTTAGATTATGATTTTGAGATTAGCTACATTAAAGGGAAAGAAAATCAGGTAGCAAATGCTTTATGCCGCCGAAGGCATGTTAATGCGGAAACCACAGTGCATTCAGATTTTAGAAACCATGTGCTTCATCAACTGAAGGATGACAAATACTACCAACAGGTAAAGATGGCTCTACAACTCAATCCTCAAGATCCAAGGTGTGAGGGGTTCAGAATAGAAAACGACGGGTTACTAAGGTATCAAGGTAGAATGTATATACTTGAAAGCACCGAACTTAGAAATTTGATTTGGAAAGAAGTGCACTCTGCACTATATTCTGAACATCCTTGTTGGGAATTAAGGTGTCTCAACCTTGGTAATTCCTTGCATTATTTATGTTTGTATATATTAATTAATTGCCTATGTTGTAAATAATTGTAAATTCTATATTGTCATATCGTGGGATGTGGCACGATGATGTGTCATCCTACATGGAATATGACAACTTGTAATTTTGTCCTCACATGAGGAGATAGGCATCCCACTTTGTGGTAGAAACATTTTGCCATGTGTTGCATCTTTCATGTTGTATAAGGGAATGTTTGACCGAAACGGTTATGAGGGATTCCTATGATTGATCTATGACATGTAAGAGTCAGAAATAGAAGCATGTAAGACAGGTGAAGACATGTGTCATGAAGCATCTTTGAAAAAGGCATATTTGGGCACCCCAAGGTGGAATATGACATGTTGTAAGAGAATATGCTATTTATAGCCTGTGTATGACAGATTCTCTTACAACTGTAAGTTGTAACCGCTATGACAGATTCTATGACGGTCGTAAGTGTCGTAAGAGCATCTGTCATAGCCCATTTTGGAAATAGGTGACCTCTTTGGTATGGGAGCTATGGACAAGTGTTAGGTACATTCTACAATGTTGACCAAGTGTCCTTAGGCATGGGTTTTGGTCTAGGAAGCCAAGTTGGACGCCCGTCCCAAGATAGGTCCAATATTGCCTTGTATATTCTATAAAAACAGGTGCTTGGAGAGGGAGTTGTATCACAGGTTTATAGGTACTGTTATGTTGTCAGATTGACTCTAGATATGAGTGTCAAAGACCATTGAAGCTTGCATTGCAAGTGTATTGTAAACAACTTTCATATTTGTTAATACATTGTGCAGGTTTCTGAGTGTGGGGTTTTTCACCTGATAAGGGTTTTCCCCACCGTAAATCTTTGTCTCTCTTCTTCTATCTTCTTTCTAGTTCATGTGTATTGCTGCAATATCTCATTTAGATGTTCTATGTTTTGTAGTTGTAAGGATTAATTTGAATTTGCATAGCCCTCTCCTTATTAGATTAGTGTAGGAAGCAATTTCCACACACCTAGCTTCCTTTCAACTGGTATCAGAGCCTGGCCAGTTTTGGTCTTAGCTATTGGGTAGGGGTTTTTTGAGCTGATCTTAAGTTGAGTGAGAGTCTGTACAGAGTATTCTGATTTCTATTACAGCAAGGAGATGGCAAGCACATCCAGAAGAATGGAAGTGGAGAAATTCGATGGCACTAATTTTGAGCTATGGAAGCTCAATATGGAAGACATGCTTGTTGATCGAGACCTTTGGGAAACTGTTACTGGAACTAAACCAGCTGCAATGCAACAAGCTGATTGGGATCTCAAGGATCGGAAGGCTAAGGGTCTCATAAGTCTTAGTCTTGTTGATTCTGTGTTGTTAAATGTCCATGAGGAGAAAACTACAACCTTGCTTTGGAAGAAGTTGGGAGATGTGTATCAAGCCAAATCACTGCTTAATAAACTTTTTTCTGAGAAAGAAGTTGTATTCTCTTTGAATGGAGGACGGAGGATCCATTGCTGAACATATGAATGCTTTTAACATGTTGGTTGCACAGTTGACATCTGTAGGTGTGAAAATGGAAGGGGAGGATCGATGCATGACCCTACTTTGTTCTTTGCCAAATTCATGGGATCATCTTGTCATGGCTATCAGAAGCACCACTACCACCTTCAAGATGGAAGATGTGGTATCTATGTTGTTATCTGAAGAGATGTAGAGAAAGTCTTCTGATGCAGCCAAAGAGGCTCTTGCGGTTCATGGAAGACCCAAAGAGAAAGGGAAAAAGAAGGACAAGAAAGGTGAAAAGGGTGTATCCAAATCCCATGGGAGATCCAAATCTCCTAGAAAGTCCAAGGCTCTTTGTTGGAACTGTGGTAAAACCAGGCATTTCTAAAAGGAATGCAAAGAGAAGAAGAAAAAGAAGAACGCTCCTGATTTAGATTCTGACAAATCACAAGATGATGGTGATGCTTTCATCGCAGCCCTAGAAACCCATGCATTTGATGATGTGTGGTTGATTGACTCTAGTGCATCATTCCATATGACCTCGCATCGAGACTAGTTCACTAAGTATGAGGAGTTCGATGGTGGAAAGGTGTACTTGGGTGATGACTCTCATCTAAAAATTGTTGGTTGTGGAAGAGTCTCTATTTGATTCTCTAATGGATGAGTGAAGGGGATCTCTGGGGTTATGCATATCCCAGGCTTAGCACGGAACCTACTTTCTGTAAGTAGTTTGAATGATGCAGGTGTGCAGGTTGTCTTTTCGAAAGAAGGAATCAATATGACTAGAGGAGCTATGGTGCTTACTAAGGGTACTAGGACATGTACTGTATTTCAGCTGGAGGCATACATTTCACAATGCAATAGTTCTTCTAATTCAAAGAAGAGAGCAGCAATCACTTCATCCCCACCATCTGAATGAGTAGTTAACAGATATGTTGTTTCTAGTTCTGATGTTTGTAATCATGCCTTGGAAGTTA
This sequence comes from Cunninghamia lanceolata, assembly GCA_027924645.1. Taxonomy (NCBI): domain Eukaryota; kingdom Viridiplantae; phylum Streptophyta; class Pinopsida; order Cupressales; family Cupressaceae; genus Cunninghamia; species Cunninghamia lanceolata. Next base: position 8,790,035 of record BSBN01000118.1, read on the forward strand.
AACTTCCTGCTGAAAAGACAATGTTATGGCATAAGAGATTTGACCACATTGGTGAGAAGGGTCTGCATACCCTAAAAAATAAAAACCTCATTGAGGGATTAGATGATTGTAATCTTGAGTTTGAATTTTTTGAACATTACATATATGGGAAACAAAACCATGTTTAGTTTTATTCATGTTCTCACAAGTCCTTTGGTGTGTTGGACCTTGTTCATTCTGATGTATTTGGTCCTATTATTGTTTCTTCATTATCAAAATCTATATATTTTGTATCTTTCATAGATGACTACAGTAGAAGGACATGGATTTATTTTCTTAGAAGCAAATATGAAGTCTATAGTAAGTTTAAGGAGTTTAAGGCCTTTGCTGAAAATCAGACTGGTAAGAAGATTAAGCGTTTGAGAATTGACAATGGTGGTGAGTTCTATTCTATAGAATTTGATAAATATTGCAAGGAACTTGGGATTGAAAGACATATGACAACTCCATACACCTTGCAGCAAAATGGAGTTGCAAAAAGGATGAACAGGACACTAATGGAGAAGGCTAGGAGTATGCTTAGTCGAGCTAGCCTAGAACAAAAGTTTTGGGCTAAAGCTATTGCCACTTCTTTCTATCTGGTAAATAGATCTCCTACATCAACTCTTGTTGGACAAACACCCATGGAGGTGTGGTTTGGTAGAAAGCCTTCAATAAGGCATCTTTGTGTTTTTGGTTGTGAGGCATATGCACATGTGCCTAGGGAGAAGTGGTCAAAATTGGAGAACAAGGTTGTTAAGTGTATCTTCATTGGCTATGGTGTCATTGTGAAAGGATACAAGCTTTAGGACCCTGTGGCTGAAAAAGTGTTGTATAGCAGAAGTGTCATCTTCAGAGACCTTACACCATCTTCCATTGTTTTACAGCCAGAAGAAAAAGAAAAGAAAGAGGATGTTGTTCAATTTCCTCCTACCCCTGAGAAGACTAAATAGAAAGACAACGTTGGACCTGATGATGAGGGGAGCTCTTACAGCTCTGAAAGCTTAGATGAAGAAGCTGAACCTCAACCTTAGCTCTTTATGAGGTCTACACGGATAAGAAAGCAATGTAAAAGGTTTGGTTTTACATTGCTTGATTCTAGTTGTGCTTTTGCTTCACTTACTAACAGTGATGAACCTAGAACTATATCAGAGGCTATGGACATGAAAGACGCAGGTTCTTGGAAGGAGGCGATGGAGGATGAAATGGCTTCTTTGGAAAAGAATCAAACTTGGGACTTGGTGCCTTTGCCTCCTGGATGGAAACCTGTTGGATGCAAAGGGGTGTTCAAGAAGAAATTTGGTGCAGATGGCAGTGTTGAGAAGTATAACGCCAGATTGGTTGCGAAGGGGTATTCACAAGTGGAGGGTATAGATTATGGTGAGATCTTCTCCCCCATTGCAAATATGACATCCATTCGATTCTTGTTGTCTCTTGCAGCAGCTTATGACTTGGAGGTAGAATAGATGGATGTGAAAACAACTTTCCTTCATGGTGATTTGGAGGAAGAAATCTACATGTCACAGCCAGAGCATTACATGGTGAAAGGTAAAGAAAAATTGGTTTGCAAACTTAAGAAGTCTTTGTATGGTTTGAAGCAATCCCCTAGGAGATGGTACTTGAATTTTGATGCCTTTGTGTTGTCAATTGGATTTGTGAGATCGAAATCAAATCACTGTGTGTATTATAAGTTTGATGGTGATCGTATTCTCATTGTTGCACTATATGTTGATGATATGTTGCTCATTGGGAAGGGTAAGAATATGATTTCTGATTTTAAATCTTAGTTGTCAGCATAGTTTGAAATGAAAGATTTAGGGGTAGCTAGGTACATTCTAGGAATGGAAATCAGAAGAGACAAAACCAACAGAAAACTTTGGTTAAGCCAAAGTAAGTATGTGAAGACTGTGTTGGATAGGTTCAACATGGCAGATTGTAGACCATTGTGTGTTCCTATTTCTTTGGGGACAAAGTTGTCTGTTGAGGATTGTCCAAAATCTCCTAGTGAGGTGGAGGACATGAGCAGAGTACATTATGCTAGTGTTGTTGGTAGTTTGATGTATGCTATGGTCTGCACCAGACCAAACATTGCCCAAGAAGTGGGAGTCCTTAGTCAATTTATGGCTAATCCTGGACAAGTTCATTGGGATGCAGTTAAGCGAGTGTTCAGATATTTGAGGGGTACTTCTGAGTATTCCATATGCTATCATGGTAATGTTACAGGACCTCTGCATTCTATTGATATTCATGGATTTGTGGATTCAGATTGGGCAGGTGACATTGACAGTAAGAGATCCACCAGTGCTTATGAGTTTACATTATTTGGTGGTGCTATTAGTTGGATGAGTAAGTGAAAACCTATTGTTGCTTTGTCCATGATAGAAGCTGATGATATGGAAGCAACTCATGCTTGCAAGGAATCCATTTAGATTAAGAGATTGTGTTCAGATATTATTGTTGATGCAGGTCAAATTATGATCAGTTGTGACAGTTAGAGTGCAATTTGCCTTGCGAAGAATCCAACTTTCCATGCTAGAACAAAGCACATTGATGTTCAGTTTCACTTTGTGCGAGACATGGTTGAGGATGGAAAGGTAAATTTGGAGAAGGTAGATACTTTGAAGAATGTTGCAGATGCATTGACGAAACCAGTGGGCACAGAGAAGTTCATATGGTGTTTGGAGTCTATGGGCCTCTCGGCCTATAGCAGTTAAATCTTGTTATTCTATTGGCTCTTACAAGGTGTTCGACAAGTGGGAGAATGTTGGGAATTAAGGTGTCTCAACCTTGGTAATTCCTTGCATTATTTATGTTTGTATATATTAATTAATTGTCTATGTTGTAAATAATTGTAAATTCCATATTGTCATATTGTGGGATGTGGCACGGTGATGTGTCATCCTACATGGAATATGAAAACTTGTAATTTTGTCCTCACATGAGGAGATAGGCATCCCACTTTGTGGTAGGAGCATTTTTGCATGTGTCAGCATCTTTCATGTTGTATAAGGGAATGTTTGACCGAAACGGTTATGATGGATTCCTATGACAGATCTATGACATGTAAGAGTCAGAAATAGAAGCATGTAAGACATGTGAAAACATGTGTCATGAAGCATCTTTGAAAAAGGCATATTTGGGTGCCCCAAGGTGGACTATGACATGTTGTAAGAGAATATGCTATTTATAGCTTGTGTATGATAGATTCTCTTACAGATGTAAGTTGTAACCGCTATGACAAATTCTATGATGGTCGTAAGTGTCGTAAGAGCATCTGTCATAGCCCATTTTGGAAATAGGTGACCTCTTTGGGATGGGAGTTGTGGACAAATGTTAGGCACATTCTACAATGTTGACTAAGTGTCCTTTGGCATGGGTTTTGGTCCATGAAGCCAAGTTGGACGCCCATCCCAAGATAGGTCCAATATTGCCTTGTATATTCTATAAAAATAGGTGCTTGGAGAGGGAGTTGTATCATAGGTTTACAGGTACTTTTATGCTACTGGATTGACTCCATATATTAGTGTTGAAGACCATTGAAGCTTGAATTGCAAGTGTATTGTAAACAACTTTCATATTTGTTAATACATTGTGTAGGTTTCTAAGTGTGGGGTTTTTCACCTAATAAGGGTTTTCCCCACCGTTAATCTTTGTCTCTCTTCTTTTGTTTTCTTTCTGGTTCATGTGTATTACTGCAATATCTCGTTTAGATGTTCTATGTTTCTGTAGTTGTAAAGATTAATTTGAATTTGCATAGCCCTCTCCTCATTAGATTAGTGTAGGACGCGATTTTCGCACACCTAGCTTCCTTTCAATCGTGGGGTTACTAAACTTATGGAAGATATTAAACCCCTATATTTCTCGAAAGGAATGAAAAAGGATACAGCAAAATTTGTGGCAAGCTGCTTAGAGTGCCAGAGAGTTAAGGCTGAACATCAACACCCCACGGGATTGTTGCAACCCAACATAGTACCTAATTAGAAATGGAAAATAATCAGTATGGACTTCATCCAAGGATTGCCTATGTCCAGAAACAAACATAATGCCATATTGGTAGTAGTAGATAGACTTACCAAGGTAGCACACTTTATACTAGGAAACTTAATAGATGGTGCACCCACTATTGCCTATAAATTTGTGCAAGAAGTATTTCAATTGCACGGAGTACCTGAGAAAATAATATCCGATAGGGATGCTAGAATGACATCTAGATTTTGGCAAACCTTGTTTAAAGCCCTAGGTACACAACTGAACATTTGTTCCGCCTACCATCCTGAAACAGATGGTCAAATAGAAAGGGTCAACCAGATACTAGAGGAATTTCTTCGAATATACTGCATGGATCAGCAGTACAAATGGGAGGACTATCTTCCCTTAGTTGAGTTTGCGTTTAACAACTCCTATCAGTCATCAATTAAAATGGCACCATTTGAGGCACTATATGGAAGGAGGTGTAGAAATCCTATCAGCTGGGATAAGCTAGAAGATAGGATAACCCTCGATCTAGAAATACTCTCAGAAATGGAAGAGCAAGTAAAGTTGATTAGAAAATGGTTAGCACAAGCTAATGATCGACAGAAAAGCTATGTAGATGCTAAACAAACTCCCAGATAATTTGAAGTGGGAGAGAAAGTGCTTCTTCACGTCAAACCTCAAAAAAGTGCCATAAAATTTGGAAAATCAACCAAACTTGCACCTCGATATGTTGGAACATTTGAAGTCCTAGAAGTTATCAATTCAGTTGCTTATAAAATTGCTCTACCAACAGCTCTCGCCCAGTTGCATGATGTTTTCCATGTTTCATATCTTAAAAAGTATGTATCTGATTTCACACATTTAATTGATTGGAACTCCTTACAGGTACAGGATCTAGGGATAGTCATGATCGAGCCAATCAGGGTGCTCAAGGTATGTAAGCATCGCTTACATAATAGAGAAGTTACCCAGTGCAATTTCCAATGGGACCAGTACTTAGAAGATAGTGCCACTTGGGAATATTTTACTAAAATGCATCAAAAATTTCCTCATCTATTCAATGTTTATAATAGTTGAATTTATTTCATTATGTTTGGATGAACAATGAAAAATTCTTGTTACTTATTTGATACTCTAAATCATCGAGGACGATGATTCACAAGGGGAAGGATATGTTACATCCCACTTGTGCCCTAAAAATTTTGATGTGTGCCCTAGATATTTTGATGGTTGTGCCCTAGTATCTTAACGTTGTTCTCAAGCATAGATATGTATAAACACATATATCGTAAATTAGTTGTTGAATAGAGATATACAATGTATTTATAACCAGTTTAATTAAGTTCATTTGACAGATGTTCTCATGTTTACTTGAATGAGATATCAGACTAACTACTTGTATTTGATGTAGTGATTACAAGAAATATCACCTCCCAGGGGGAGGAAAACTATCATCAAGTATGAGTAAAGGAAGAGAAGTCTAGTGCCATCTGAAACCTAGCCTGTAAGTTTGAGAATGTCATTAAAGTTAGGATTGGAACTTCAAGACCAGAGTTGTTAGGTAAACCGCAAAGTCGACCTTAGCTGTTAGGCTCACCTAACTCGTGTTGTTGGTCATGTAGCATCACCTTATTATTTTCTCTTGAATCAAAATTTTAAAATTTAATTTGTTTTGGAACCTTGAACGTTTAATTGGCTCTCAAAAATATTTAAATAGTTGATCAAATATAAAAGAATTAAACTTATTCACCTAGTAAAATAAAACTTTACCCAAGGATAATAATATTCAAGCCTATCGGCCTTATAAGGTTGAAACCTTATATACTGTCTGTCTCCCAGCATAGAGAAATAAGTAATATTATTGGTTTCTATAAAATTTGAATATAACTTTCACCATTGTTTTATTGGGGATTCTACAAAGTCAAAAGACTAATCCGCTAAAATACTGAGGTTCATTGCTATCGGCCTCACTTGAAACTAAACATAAAGATTTATTTATGTGTATGGCCTTTTATAAGAAAGTTTGAACTTATAAGCATCTGAAGATATGATAGTAACACAAACAAAAACATTGAAAATGAATTTGATTTATATACTTATCATATTATCAAAAGTGAGAAAAAAAGGATAAAAGCAGAAGAACATCTTGTTGGTCATGGGAGGTGGATGGTTGAAGGTGGCGGACTTCTTGCTTCCAGAGAGAGAGTATATCTGGAGCGATAAATAGATGGAGCAATCATTTTTAGGAGGGAGACAGAGAGCTTTTCAGAGAAGAGGTGGATTGATGTGCAGGAGAAGATTGCTATGCCGATTTGGAATTGCCTGGAGAAACAATAAGTCATCAGCTTCAAAATATGTTGAGAGCTTCTGCTAAGTCCAAATTAGGAGCATTTAGTTCATCGTTGTTAGGTTCAAAACTTTCCTTAATGACTTTAATGCATTAAAAATTTGTTCTAGTCAAACTAGCTTCTTGAAACCACAATGCCATGAGTGGTGTAGTTTGAGCAAGATAGTTTTTAAAAGAACTAGAAGCCATATTGGTTATACAATCATGAGTAAATGTTTAGATATTGCAATAAGAAAATAATAGTTAGAATATTGATGATAGGTTTGAATCTTTTGTACAATTAACAGTTGACTATGATAGAAGTGTAGTCTTTCCTGTTGGTTGAAGTAGCTTAAAACAAAGACCCCAGTGTATGAGATTAGCTTTATATTAGGTTGGTTCTTGGTTTATAAATCTTCATGAAAACTATGTGTTAATCTTTTGCAAACATCCATGTGCCCGAAGGTTCTGCAAAAAGTTTTCCTCTTTAATCAAGATAGCTTGTACACGTTAAATACTTGTGTCTTCTTGTTTGTCTCTTGTATGTTGAGAGCTTAGGAAAAAAAAATATATAACTCCACAGTTATTATTTACCTCTGTACATTTAGAATCGTGAGACTATAATATTTCATATTGAGAAAGAAATTTTACTTGGTTAGAAACTAAAGTTAGGCACAATCTGTGAGTGGTTTGTAATTATAACGAGCCTCCCCCCCAAGAGAATTATTACAATGACCCTGTGTCTAAAAGTTAAATATGAGAAATGGATATTACTGTGGTATCAGTATGCAGTAGCATAAGAGACATCCATGCAGGTAAAATTCCATTATATAACTTCTTGCTGAGTAGGGTGATAAACTTGACTACATGACCTCATTGTGTCATGTTGTATTTATTCAAAAACCTCGGCCAAGGTGATGCTACTACCTATTAGTGTCAGTCAGTTTATTGTCCCAGGTACACACCCAGTCAGAGGTCATGCTAGTTAGGAGTTACCTATAGTGTATGACCGACTAGGGATTGTGTAGGGTCAAACACTAGTCTCAAATGACATTAGATTTTTCTTCCATTACTTCTCTGTGAAGGGTTGGGTCTTTCCAGTAGGAATGGCATGGGGGACTAGTAAGTCTGTGGATTGGCAGAAAAATGTCCTAATCTGATATTTTTCCTCCTTCTCCATTTCAGTAGTAAAGGATGCTTAAAGCTCTAGATGGCTTAAACGGATTTCAAAGGACACTGTAAACTCAAACCCTCTATAACTATGAAATGGTACTTACTTTAATAGTTATTTCTTTCAGTTGTCTTTTATGCATGGCAAATTGCATCAGTTTATAGTTCTTGATTTTAATATATATATATATATAATTCTGCTCTCTTGTACCAGTTTATGCTTATTGCACATCTATTAGTTTCTTAGTTTTAGTTTTTTACAAACATGTATGTTGCATATCCATTAATTGCATAATTTTAGTTGTGACACTTGAATAGAACCCCACTAGTTTTAAACCATACCTATAATGGAGTCTCTTCTACACCTAACAAAATGCTGATAAAAAACCACTTTTGATTTACCTTTTGGGGGATCAAATGAATTCATTTAAAATTTATGTTTTGTAAGTATGTAGTCCTTATTATAAGCTTCCCAAAAAGTGTAATTTTAAATATATTTAATTTGATTATTATATTTATTTTTTATTTCTTGTGAATGTAGGTTTTCAATGAACATCAAGGTCTTTGTTTCACACATACGAAAAAAATAGGAAAATAGAGAAAAAAAATTCTAAAAAATACATGTCCTCTAGGTATTGATGTCCTTATTCCAACAAAAAAAAAATTCTGATACATACAAAAAAGTTATGTTGGACAGAATACTATGTCTAAATTATAATTGGTTTGACTTCAAAACTTAATAAAAAAAATATTCAATAAAACATTATGAAACCAAATGCATCCTCTAGATATCGATGTTACCAATCTAAATTCAAAAAAATCAGAATTTTATCCTTTGTAGAAAAAAAGTTATGTGCGATAGAATACACATCACTTTACAAAAATGTTGTTTACTATTAAAAACTAGTTATCAAAGGAGACACAAAAAAATTTACAATTTAACTCCAAATTTTTTTTAAAATATATATTTAGAATCTACAGACAAAATCTCACAAATCACTGGTTCGCATCATCTTCAAATTCCTAATGGTTTAGTGGCTATAGGTGTCAGAAAGTGAAGATTTAGTTCAAAATGTTGATTTCAATGTCAAGTTTGGCCAAAAAGTGTAACCCATTATTGTGGGATGACCCATATGTATGTACATACATCTAAAATTAGTTCCATGGTTGATTCAAGCATGTATTTATCATCTTGGATATTTAAACATAGTTGCGTAATGGATATATAGAGTTGTCTAGGAGTGGTGAGAGGCCAAAGACTAATAAAAATTTGAATACTTATTTCTTGGATATCCTTTATAGTGTAATAATAGTTTAGGAAATTTGGTAACATATTTCTTAGATATCCTTTATGGATATCCTTTAAATAAAATCAACTTAAATTTTACCAAAATAGGAAATGGTAACATGGATAAATGTCCAATGACATTTAGGCTATACATTAAACTTTTAGGAATGATATATTTCATAAGATCATTTGAAATTGTCTACATACATACATACATGTACAGTAAAAGATTATAGGACTTGACAAAATAATGTTGAGTAGATAGGACATGAATTTTGATTCATATCATGATTGTTAAACATAAATTTTGATTTACATTTTCTAACAAGTTTAAATTTTGAATGCATGTATATGTTAAATTAAATGTTTTAATTTATATTGTTTAAACCATGCAAATTTATATATTTCCAAGTTTTCAATATATATATATATTTAAACATATGTTGTACATGCAATTTAATATATATATTCAATTCCTAATTTGATTTTAATTATGTTTTGTAATTGCAGCTCTAGACTTGTAGCCCTTATTTGTACACATGGACGATCTAGCCCAGGACCCCCCATCCTAACCCCAAGACCCCCGACCACCACCACCACCACCACCACCTGATGAGGCTCATTTACGAGCAACAATTGATGAAAATATTCAAACATTGCAAGAAAAAATCAATTTCTTGCAAAGCCAAATCCAAACCCCTCCACACATTTCACGGTTTGCATCTATGATGCAAACTATTATTGATTTAGTGAGAGTTATCCACATGGATCTAGACACATTCCACTCATGGCAGGAAGAGAGGAGGCAATTTTATGTAGATGGTCTCTTGTATAAAGAGATCAATGATTTACATATTACCAAAAATACATGTGAGGCCTACCCTTTTTCATTCTATTCCTGTGACTATTTACCTTACTGTTGCTGATACTTTTATATTTGTGGGATTGTTGATCCAGGATTTTTGAACTACTAAACCTTATTATGTTAAAGAAAAACTAATTGGGTGATGTTGGATAGATGTTTTCATTAAGAGAAAATAAATTGGGTGATGTTAGATTAATGTTTATTTTATAGGAAAACTAATTGGGTGATGTTTGATTAATGTTTACATTTCAGGAAAACTAATTGGGTGATGTCTGATTAATGTTTACATTACAAGAAAACTAAAGGTGATGATTAGAAAGAAAATTGTAATGTGATTTCATTATGTTTATGAGAACTCTGGTATGTTTTAGGAATGCATGTATTAAATTTGCTTCGGCTATGTTATTTATATGTGGAATTAACTTTGAAATTGAGTGTGCAGGTATTTCTAACAAAACCACAGATACAGGAGATTATTCCACACCTTATGTTGTAATCCCTTGTGAAGCCGATCTAGTTCCACTAGGAACTGAGATCAACTCTGTGTTTGATTTAATGTTGTAATGTTGTCTTTCATGAGGTTGAATGGGTTAGGTCTACCCTCTTGTAAATTTGAATTATGATTTGTGTTGTAAGAAATGTAATTGAATTTCATTTTTTTAATTTTAAATTTTTGAGACCCTTTTCTTGTGTCTTAACTTGACCCTGGGTGTCCTAACTAGGTTAAAGTTGACCATGGGTTATACCCCATGGGTCTAGGGTCCCTTTTGACTTGGGTAACCCTTGAGTAACCTCCGTATGGTCACCTTAGCTTCACATTGAAGTTAAGTGACGAATTTAGAGGTATGGAAGGGATAGGATGAGTGGTACCAACACTCAAGCCCATCCCTTTTCAATTCCCAAGGTAAGGGATGACTCCAAGACCCACCAATTATGGAGGATTTGACTTCAAGTCTCCCTCACAATTGGTGAGAGTCCCCATGGAGTTGTGTGGTCATTCATAAGAAGGAAAGAAGGGGAGACATGTGTCACCCTTTTCCCCTTTAACTCCTTTTTTTCTCCCATGTGTAAGAGAGATGACATGTGGTAAGGGATAAGGAAGACTTTAGGGATGGGTGAGTGACATATGCCAACACTCATCCCTTGGGACACAATAGTAGTTTGGGGAAGAGTGAAGAGGTGACAAGTGCCACCTCCCCATTCCTCTAAACTCATGGGTGGGGTTATTTTAATCCCACTTGGGGATAGGGAGAGGGCGTTGTTGAATTTGGAGGAATTTTTTTGTTTATGAAAAATTACTTTTGGGAGAGGAAGGTCAGAGGGAGTTTGGTGGCTTAGGTTGGAGGAGATTTTAGTGGAGCTCTACATCAGCTACATCCATTAAAGAGCTTTGTAAGGTTGGATTTCAAGGCCTTTCCCTTGCTTTTCTACTTGTTGCATGAAGGATGTGTGAAAATGTTTATTTTTGCTTATGTTGTATTTTTTTTTTGTGTTATTGTGGGGAACTTTTATTGGGATATTGACAGAGCTTCTTCCACTTGGGAGAAATGCTCATCAAGTGTGGGGTAGGGGAGGAGTGATCCTCCTCGAGGTCATGCCTTGTTTTTGGGATGTTGAAAGCCTTGAGGGCATTTGTGTGACTTTGAGAAATTGTGTTATATGGCTTGAGAGCCAAAATATGAACTCCTTGAAATTTTTGTTAACAAGTTTGGCTTGAGGCCATGAGAAAAATTGTGTTGAAATAATGCTGAAGGGTGGCACTCTAGAGTTGAGTGTGTCCACTCTCCTACCCCTCTTTAAACTCACCCAGGTTGAGTTTTGTGTTGTGTAAATATCCATGGGTGTATGTGTGTTTTGGTGTGTTGTTTTTACCTTGTTGTGAAGTGGATTTTGGAATACCCTAGGTGTGTGGATGATCTCCCTAGCTTGGGGGTGACCCTCTTATAGGTCTATAGTAGGGAGGAGAGCAAGTTGAGTGGTGTTTTCTCCCCTTGGGTGTTGCAGGTTTTCATGGAGCTTAAAGTGGAGTGAAGAGTTTTCTTGTTTGGAAAATATTTTATTTTCCTTTACTCTTATGGCTTTGAGAAGAGTATGGTCTTATTAGGGAATCTCACTCTGGTTGATTTTGAGAGGAGAGATTTCTCCTTCTATTGTTGTAATTGTGGTAATTTTGAGTTAAGAGGAAATTCTCTTCTTTGTAATAAAGGTTTTATTTATAGTGTTTATTACATTTTGTTACTATTTATGAAATGATTAAGAAAAGAAATTTGTTTTTAAAAGGATATTAGAATTGTCTATTTCCTTATTCTCCTATTATGAAAAGTTGTGAAATTAGTTGTTAAAAAAAAGTTTGTTAAAATGCATCTCTTTACATGATTGTGAAAATGATAATTTTAATGTGTTATATGAAGTTGTAGTTGGTTATTATGAAATGAAATAAACTTTTGTATTAGTCATACATTTGACTTTGTTGTGAATAAATACAATCATTTCTGTTCCATTTTAAAATGATATGCTGTTATTTTCAAATGAAATTAGTGACTTGAAATTGAAATTGCAAATTGGTTAAGAGATAATCAGATTTAATATCCTTGTAAATTACTCTATATTATAACTTTTGTGTTGAATTGTAATTGGAGATAAAATAGTAAGGAAATTCAATATAAACATTATTCATTATTCTGCCCTTCAAAATTTACTGACAGAGATTAATTAATAATTTTATATATTTTTACATTTTCAATATTTATACAAGTTAAATGTGCTATTAATGAAACTGCGAAATTAAATTGCTGGGTGATAAAGAGGTGTATATATATATAAATATACATATATATATATTATAGATTTTAAATATATGAAAATTGTGATGGGAAAATATATTAAGTTTGCAGTTTACTGTGTAAAATAAAAAAACATAGTAAAAAAAAAGGAAGGAAATTTTTTATTACAAAGATTGGTGGGGGTTTAAACCCCCCACCGAATGTCTAACTATGGGTGTGGGGAGGGGGTGGAGCCCCCACCCACACCCCACACCCCCCGTAACTCCCATGACCCCCGCGGGCTACCCCCTCCCACGACCCTCGCACTATCACTGCCACCAGTTCCCTATGCCCCGCGCTCCATCCTCCACCGCTCCCTGCGGCCATTCCCAAACAACACCCTCCGCAGTGTCTCTGTCGTCCGCAACCTCCACCCTTCCTCCACTCTTCCCCCTCCTCTATGCCCTACGCTATCCGCGGCCCATCTCCACCTTCGCGGCCCCCTCTGTGATATGCAGGTCCCTCTATCCGAATCCCCCTCCATGGCCACCGCTGCCCTTGCATCCATAGCCCTACTCATACCCAGCAAGACAAAAATATGTTAGGGCATTTTCCATTGCCTTCGAAATAAAACATGGAATGAACATAACGCTTTGGTGTTTATAAAGGGAAAACATATTATATTTAAATACTATAAAATATATATATATATATTAATTATTTGTTATAAATTTATAAGAGAGGCCATAATTTTTTTTAAAGAAAGAAAGAAATTTATATTAGGAGAGTTTTAACGACAATAAGGAAAAATATATTTATAAATTAAAAAGAATATTATATATATATATATATATTATTTTTAAGAAAAAATATTTTGGAAGTTTAAACAATTATCACAAATTAAATATCATGAAAACGAAAAGAAAAATTTGATCTTTCATTTGACAAAAGACACCTTGAAATATAAACGCAAACAAGCCATCACAGGCATTCCATGTGTGGCCATTGTAAACTCAACTGTAGATTTAGAAAACGTCCAATTGAGAAAAAGAGAGAGAAAGAGAAAGAAAAGTTAACCTTGAAAAAACAAAGAGGAGAAAATGCGCGGCATTTCTGAATTGGGCTAAGAGAACTAAGTAAGTTTGACCTACCGTTAATCCTGATTAGGAACAAGTTAATTAGCAAAATTAATTCAAACACTGAGATGAAACCTAGAGTGGAAACCTAGGAGACTGAGTCAAGCGAAGTTAGGAAACCCTGTTTAAGTGATCTGGTCTACCAAGAAATTAGGAATAATGTAAAGGATGCAGTGATAACTCTGATTGATAGAGAACATGAAGCAAAGCAGGGTAAACATAAAGAAATACAATCAAAATTAAATTTCAGAGAAATGGTAAGGTGAACGTGATAGAAATACAATCAAAATTAAATTTCAGAGAAATGGTAAGGTGAATGTGATAGAAATACAATCAAAATTAAATTTCAGAGAAATGGAAGAGAGGGCAAATGTGCAGGCTTTGTTGAAAATGCTAAGTTTGAAGGAGGAGAAATTAATATTAAATTCTAGAAAATGGAAAGAAGAACAGATGATCATGCTTTGTTGAAAAATGATTATCACCTTAATCAACTATTGTACAAATGTAATTAGTGAGATTAACCTAAGTCAAGAAACCACGTGATAAAGATTAGTGTTAGTGTAATTAATCACACCAATGCTCGTGAGGCGTTATGCTGCCAGATTCTTCCAGAATGTAGGGTCTAGGAGCTTTAAAAAAATTCAACCCTTGCAGTGACGTTAACCGTGTTGCGAAGACCCCCTTGTTGGCCTTCTTGTGTTTGGGTGTGCACATGGGTGTGTATTACCCTGCTAGCAACTATAATGTTTATGCCTTAAGCATACACCACCGAGCATGCTTATGCGTGCGAGGGGGTTTATAGGGAAGCGTGGGAAAATTTTTGATATTTCGTGTCATGACCACATGACACATGTGGACATGACATGTGTGATGCATGTTGTGACCACATGGGAAATGTGGGCATGACAATACAATTGCCGCATATTTCATTGATCCCTCCACAGGCGAACAAATACCACCAAAGAAAAAGAGAATTTCAATCAGATGGTGCACACATTAGCAGATAGCTAATACTTTTTGGGAACAGTGGAGGATGGTCTTTGACCAATTACCTCATGCTAATTTTGAGGTTCCCTTTTATTTTTTGGAAAAATTATGGGTAGAGTTTGAGATGGGCAAAAACCCCAATTATTTTGATATGAGATCATTTCAGGCTATGGGTGGTGGAATGCCACAACATAGACCAGGGCACGTGTTGATCAAAATCAACGTTTGTCCCCTGCACCTATTGTCCCTTCTCTACCCTCTTTTCTTGTGCCCTTTCACCAATGGACGATCGTCTCAGCACTCAGAGTGTTATCGTCACTCTCAAGAAACTTAACTGACCAAGCTACCTGCTTGGCAGATGAAGTCAATCCTAGAGAGCCTACACAGCCTAGAGTAGCACCTGGTGCTGGTCCTGGGGCATCACCTAGATTGACACTATTACGGTCCACACTGCATTATTGTCAAAACTGTAATCATCCATGTTTTGGTCCTACATCTACTTTGGAGGAGGAGTCATTTTTGGCTACATTATTCACTTCTATGGACTCATTATGTATGCCACATTTAATAAAATTAAATTTAATACAAATTAATATAGATCCTTGATTATCAATTATCAATCTTTTTAATAAATTTTAAATATATTAATAAACATGTTGATTGGTACAGATGACTCCATCAGTTGTTGCCACTAGATCACGGCTAGACCATTTAGTTTCAACAGCAGTAGAGATGGGTAGACCTTATACGGTCAAGGTATAAAAATTAGGACCTCTAGATATTATTTAAAATTGGAATATATATTTTAATAATATAGAATTTAATATGCAATAGTGATGAACCTTTTTTTTTAATTTAAAGTAGATGGGAGGTCCTGACACTTTTGTGTCAAACCAACCAAGTCATCTACGACCAGTGGCAGCATCATCTATGTAGGAGCCTACTTCATATGCCATGGTTTAATTAAAATTGTACATTTTTAGTTTAAATTTGAATTTCCAATGTAATTTCATGATTTTAAATTCATGTCTTTAAAGTTGAATTTATATATACATGCACACATATATATGTAGGACAAGATTAGTATAGGTGCAGGCTCAATTAATCCTATCATTGATGAGCTTGCACATATGCACGAGTCATCTCTCATATTTTAGGTCCTATAGTTAAATCCTATGTTATTTCAAAGTCTTTTGTATCATTCAACCTTGCATTTTGTATCTACACTCTAGCCTAATTCATGTGTTTTATTGAAATATAGGAATTGGCAACTCAGACATTTACTCTGTCAGAATTGGTACCATCTGTTGCACACGAGCATGATAGGAGAGATGATGAGCCCGTTGTGGTATGCTTAGACATTTTCAAGTTTATATTTAAAAATTTAATTTGATGGTTAAATGGTTTAAATATTTGATTTAAATAATTAGGATGCAGTTTTGACATTAAAATTGATTTGAATCTTTTTTTTCTTATACATAGCATGAGTCGGCCTCTGAGTCACGTGGACCAAAAGGCGGCTTGAAATGGATGTTGATCAAACTTAGGGCACACATACATATTAGATTGTTTATTTCATGAGGATTTTATGACTATTTCAATATTGACTAGACATAGATGTTTTGTGTCTATCTCACTATTTTTACATGGACTGTTATTATGTCAGTATTTATATCTCATGTAGACTATTTCATCTAGACTAGATTTTACTATTTATTGAATGTCCACTATATGCATCTATATTCAAACTTTAATTTCATATCTCATATTTAACACTTCAAATTATCATGTATTTAATTGTAAATTTGTAATTTATACTAATTCTAATTAGATAAGAGAAAAAATTCAATTGATTTAATTTATTAAACATTTATTAGATACATACTATGTTGGATATTTAACTTTGTCAAGAGCTAGATTGAGTATAGATAACTGGAAAGTCTATGAAGGCAATTGATCATGGGCACTAAATCTTAAAAATATTTATTTGTTGAAAGATAGACCTTATTCTAGTAATTTCTATGGTTCTATTTGGATTTACATGAGTCAAATGTTGGGACTTGTTAAATTATAATTGAGTTAAATATTTAGGCAAATTTTATTGATTAGATTTGTCAAGAGCAACCATGTTTAATCAATTTATTTTTAAATTATCAACTAAACATTTCATAGATCAATACCTTCCCTATAAATTTACAAAAAGAAAAAGAAAATTAGAGAAATACATGTACCCTTTAAATTTACAATTTAAGAAAATTAGAAAATTAGAGAAATTTAGGTCTACCCTAAATTATATCAAAAGAAAAATAGAGAAATACCTAACCTAAATATCAAAAGAAAAATAAACAAATACCTACTCTTAATTGTTGTATATATATATATATATATATATATATATATATATATATATATATATATATATATATATATATATATATATATATATATATGATAAAGAATACTTGGTTCTATCTACTAAAACTTTTGAGATTTGCTTCTAATTTTGAAAAAAACTAAAAATTAGAATTTCTAAAAAATATAATAAAATTAGCATTTTGTGTGTAATTTGGTGCACGAGTCCACGGGTGCATAGGCAATTAGCACCACCCAAAAACATTTTCTAGTTTGATTTCTAGTTTTTTTAGTTTGTTTTGGTTGGTGTTCTTTGGCATTTCTCAGGTTCATGAAAGGAAGCAAGGTATGCAGAAAACACTTCCTACACTGATCTAATGAGGAGAGATATATGCAAATTTCTTTTACAGTTATAGATTAAGATACACATTAACAGAAAATAATAACAATTTTCAAATGCAAACACAAAACTCACAATACAAGATATACGTGGGGAAAACCCTTTTAGGTAAAAAACCCCACACTCCAAAGCTGCCCAATATATTATTTAGAAATCACAAAGATTACGATATACTTGCAGAGCAAGCTTTTATAGGAGTATGCCCAACTAGAGATCCAAGAGGTAATTCGATATTTATAAGATTCTACATACAACCTCCATCTCAAGTTCCTGATTTATAGGAGATACAATACAGCACACTGCCAACGGTAATTACAAAACCATGAGCTAAAACCACCCAAAAGTGGCGCCCAAATTATCTCCAATCAAAGATGCCTTGTGATGTACCAAACCATACAGCAACATGTGTAACTCTCTCCTTAACAGCTCTTTTATGTGTCCAACATGTTTTTACATTTCCCAAAATGGAAGGTCCAACTTCCGGAGGCCATAACTTTTGATCCGGGAGTCCAATTGATGAACCGTTTTATGCGTTGGAAAGCTCGTGAAGTGCTCTATCACCTTGTAACTAGATTTTTAGGTTATGAAATTTTTGGGATGTTTAGAGAAGGTTTGATACCCAAAATTTGAGTTCAGAACTTTTTTGGCAGTTTCAAAAAATAGAAACTTTAATATCTCACAATCCAGATATGATCTTGAGTCAAAACTCACCCGAGATGTTTACTTAGTTGTTCTGCACCTTCTGGAAAAATTTTAGGTCAACCCGAGGTCAATTGAAGGACTTACTAAAAATAGTAAGTCTCTTTATTTTAAGGTCGTTTAGAAACTTTTGGAAACTTTGAAAGTTCTAGACCATTATCCAAGATAAAGGGTATCCAAAAAGACCAAAACTGGGAAGAATAGTAACCTTTTGAGGTTGCAAGGTTGAGACACTTTTCCTAACATTCTCCCACTTGTCAAACACCTTGTGGTGGTGCCTGCATAAACATTCAAGTTTCAAAAATTTAAATATGCAGACCCCTTCCCTAAAAATCTAACAAGTTCTAATATTTTGGCCCCTGCAATTATCAAAAATGCAAGAAATCAGTTGTGTGCAGGTTAAAATGGCGATGGTGGGTTGAGAGATCCTATCAACCCTCTAAATAATGAGTTAGATGCATTTTTGGATGCATATCGGGCCACAGTTCCTAGCTTCTAAATTATTTTGAAGTGTGGCAGTGAGGGTCAAAAAATGTGCCTGTGCCGCGGGATCTGCCAAGTGTCGAGCCCCAGTTCAAAGTTTTTGAGAGTGGCGTGGAGGGCACCATGTGGAGGCACCCGAGAGACACAGAAAAAGTAGCTCAAAGCCCTACGGGCGGTGCCAAGTGTCGGCCTCCGCCGGTGTTTCCAAAAGACCCTTAATGTTTCTCAAAGGTAGTGTGGATGGTGACAAGTGGCAGCCTCTACTTATGTTTCAGGAAAGTTTCAAAAAGTTTCTCAGTTGCTGCGGAAGCTGACAAGTGTCAACTTCCATGTAAGTTTCTTTTTTGTTTCCCGCAATGCAAAGTATTGAATGGTGGTGGGTCCCGATGATGAGTCCCAGATGCGCAGAAAGCACCAAGTGTCGGCCTTCGCCGGAGTGTTTCGAGGAAGGGTCTTTGAGTTTCAAGGGACCGCAGAAGGTGCCACGTGGCAGCTTCCATGGGAGTTTCAAGGGAGTTTCTTAATGTTTAAAGGGAGACCGCAGAAGTTGCCACCTGTCTCGATGGCTGATGCTGTGGATGCCGCCACATGTCCTCTTTTTTGAGAAGCAAATGGAGGGAGCGATGGGCCAGCAATAGAGTCAAAGTGCCTACGTGGCACGGTATCATTGGTTGGTGACTTTTCAGCATTTTTTGGGGCCGTAGATCTCTGCGATAGGTTTTAGATCGCCGGCCATATTTTGAACCTATAGCAACGGGTTTTTCCTGAGTATCTACGAATATTTTTAGGCGAGAAAACTCCATGGGCTTGCTGTGGCTGCGTTTCCAGAGGTTGCAGGTAGGTGAGACAGTAATGGCATATCTTGCAGAGAGGCATGGGTCGTGTTGATAGCTCAACCACCTGAATTGATGAGGAATGTCCCTGAGTGGCAGCACATCTCCCAAGTTCACTTGTTCCCTCCTCCTTGTCCCTCTGTTGCATTAACTATTTTGAGTGCCATTTTTCTGATACATTGTATCTGGCAAATTTTTGATGTACCTTGTAATTAATTTGCTGAGTACACAGTTTTGCTATGAAAGGCAGACTGTGTCACTTATTTTAGGATTTTGAAGGCATGGGGCATTTTTTGTGTAAATAATGAAGAACAGGGCATGATCTTGGTTGTTTCTATCCCATTTTGGAGTTTATGTGTTGCAGCATGAATGTATTTTGCACATATTTTTAGTTTCAGTGTTGATTTATATGAGAAATGCTTATTGCATGTGTCTATCTACTTGTCTCCATTTGCTGCATGTCATCCTTCTTTTGAATCTGGTTGCTAAGGGTTTCATAGATTCTAGGGTATAGATATCTATACTGCATGCTTGATCTGTAACTTCCATTCAAGGAGTGGATTAAACTGTTTTAGGTTAATGTATGGAGAAGGTTGTATGTCTGTAAGGATATCTGTAAGTAGAGGTAGTTAGATACCCATTTTTAGGTGATGTTTGTAAGGCAAGCATCAGTCCAGCCCCCTGAAACTTGAGTGAAAGTTGCAAACCATCTGCTGTATACGTCTAGTTGACTCCTTGCCCAATGGATACGCACCAGTCTGTTTCTGGGTCAGTAGTTATGAGCCAAAACCCCTTGTCTTGCATCCAGGACATTATGTCCACCCATCTCATCACTTCCACCTGTTAGTTGTAGGAGTAGGATTAGGAACCCCCTGCATACTCTCATACCCAACCAGACAAATATGTCCAAGAATGTTGCCCACCTTGTGATCTGTCATGAAGATCTTGGTCCACACATGAGAGTATTCTACCTGTTATTGTAAAGCTAAATCTTTCTGTCATTGAGCTAGTCAATGTTACATCTTTTGTCATAGGGACACCCCCCTTGGTGTGGCAGAACCAGAAGTGAAGGGGGGGCAGCTCACGCAACCTCCTGTAATCTGTTGGCCAAATCCGCTCGTGCATTGGAATTGGCAAACACTCTGTAGATTTGGTAACCAACAGATTTTGGCAACTCTGCTGGGGATGGATTGAGGCATGGGTCATGTTTCCAGAGGTTGCAGGTAGGTGAGACAGTAATGGCATATCTTGCAAAGAGGCATGGGTCGTGTTGATAGCTCAACCACCCGAATTGATGACGAATGTCCCTGAGCGGTGGCACATCTCCTGAGTTCACTTGTTCCCTCCTCCTTGTCCCTCTGCTGCATTAACTATTTTGAGCACCATTTTTCTGATGCATTGTATCTGGCAAATTTTTGATGTACCTTGTAATTAATTTGTTGAGTACACAGTTTTGCTATAAAAGGCAGACTGTGTCACTCATTTTAGGTTGTTGAAGGCCTGGGGTATTTTTTGTGTAAATAATGAAGAACAGGGCATGATCTTGGTCGTTTCTATCCCATTTTGGAGTTTATGTGTTGCAGCATGAATGTATTTTGCACATATTTTCAGTTTGAATGTTGATTTCTATGATAAATGCTTATTGCATGTGTCTATCTGCTTGTCTCCATTTGCTGCATGTCATCCTTCTTTTGAGTCTGGTTGCTAAGGGTTTCATAGATTCTAGGGTATAGATATCTATACTGCATGCTTGATCTGTAACTTCCATTCAAGGAGTGGATTAAACTATTTTAGGTCAATGTATGGAGAAGGTTGTATGTCTATAAGGATATCTGTAAGTAGAGGCAGTTAGATACCCATTCTTGGGTGATGTTTGTAAGGCAAGCATCAGTCTAGCCCCCTGAAACTTGAGTGAAAGTTGCAAACCATCTGCTGTATACATTTAGTTGACTCCTTACCCAATGGATAGGCACCAGTCTGTTTTTGGGTCAGTAGTTATGAGCCAAAACCCCTTGTCTTGCATCCAGGACATTATGTCCACCCATCTCATCACTTCCACCTGTTAGTTGTAGGAGTAGGATTAGGAACCCCCTACATACTCTCATACCCAACCAGACAAATATGTCCAAGAATGTTGCCCACCTTGTGATCTGTCATGAAGATCTTGGTCCACACATGAGAGTATTCTGCCTGTTATTGTAAAGCTAAATCTTTCTGTTATTGAGCTAGTCAATGTTACATCTTTTATCATAGGGATACCCCCTTGGTGCAGCAGAACCAGAAGTGAAGGGGAGGCAACTCACGCAACCTCCCATAATCTGTTGGCCAAATTCACCCATGCATTGGAACTGGCAAACACTCTGCAGATTTGGTAACCAACAGATTTTGGCGACTCTGCTAGGGATGGATTGATAAAAAGGAATATATTTGTGGCCCATCTGAGTCACCAACAGATTTTGGTGACTCTGCTGGGGATGTGATTGATCAAATGTAGTACTATCTAGTCATCCCAGGTAATATATTTGTGGCCCATCCGAGTCACCAACAGATTTTGGCAACTCTGTTGGGGATGGATTGATAAAAAAGGAATGTATTTGTGGCCCATCCGAGTCACTAACAAAATGATGCTTTGCTGGTGGAATGAACCTCAAAAAGTATCTTACATCTATTGAAAATTTTGTCCTATCTGGAGAGGTGGCGACTCTGCAAAAAAGATCTTAATGCACATGAAAGATAGATGTATGTGATGTGACAAAGATATTCATATTTTTGCATCAAGATGAGAAAAGGTACCTAGCTTCTTCCCCTCTGTATTTGTTGTTTACTGCATAAGTTAGATGCTAGGGGAAGCCTTAGGTCTTAGGTAGACAAAGGATGTCTAAGATGGAAAATTTTATGAATCCAAATATGTTTTATCCCATACTTAGTCAAAAGGGGGATGATATGTTGACAAAAAGAATAGAAGAGATAAAAAATAGGTTGATATTTTTAGAGGCTAGGCAGGCCCAGTTAAAAAGTAGTAGCCCTGTTGTGTCTGCCAGTCAGAAGGCTAAACCTCTTATCAGCCCTCTTGATCCTCAATATGACCTTGAGATCATGGCATCATGTGAGGACAAAAGTGAAAATGAAAAGATATCAGTTGAGGATGCCATTGAAAGGATCAATGATGAATTCCATTGCAAGGTTGAGGTGTCTGGTTCTGAAAATACTTATGTGGTTATGGACAGAAATGAACATTTGTTTGAATGGGTTTGTGGAGATAATTGTGAGTACTGTGCTTAGGATAGAGAAGAGGTAAGCAAATAGGCTGATACTCCTCCACAGAGTGAATCCATTGGTGATGAAGATGCATGTACTGTTGTCCATGAACAAATGGCATACCATGATGAGGCTGAGACACCTGGATCACCCATTTATGACACATGTGGTGATGAGGATCTGTCTAAGTATGGTGAGGATTTAGACACTATTTTTGACTTGGATTCTATTTCTCATCCTGATGAAAGAGAAGCCAACATACATCAGGTAAGTGATTGTAAAAATGTCCCTGATTGTAAAGAGGTGCCAGAGCCTGATCTTTTCCAGTTTGGTGTTGCTGATGGTTGTGTGCAAGATGTGCACAACTATGATTTTGAAAGCTTTTCTTTTGATGTGCCAGCATATGATACAATGAGCCCTGATCTTCCTAGTTGTGTGGTGTACTCTGAGTGTTTCCTATTTTTAGTCCAGCTAGGAAATCATGTTGCAATGCATGATGATGATACTGATGAGAACATGTGTTATATTTCATTTGAGTATGCATTGCTTGATGAACACTGCATCCACTTGTTACAGGATGCTGAAGGTTGTCTGCATAGGGGTAACAATGACAAGCTAAATCAGAAGGTTGAATATGCAGATGACAAGGTTTATTTGTGGGTAAGTCATGACAGTATCTCCAGGCTTGATCCAATGTATGCAGATGAAAACAAACTGTTTGACAAAGGGAGATACAGGTTTTTCTTTTCTTGGTGGCCTTAGGCCATCAAGTGTGTTTGGTGATGTAGGTCAGTGCAGTATTCAACTTTGTGCCCAATGGATAGTGGACTGGTTTGCATCCCATATATCTGAGGTTCTCGCCATGCCTGTAGGAGGCATGTGTCCCCAGATAGAGCCACTGGTGGTGCCTGCATAAAGATTAAAGTTTCAAAAATTTAAATATGCAGACCCCTTCCCTAAAAATCCAAAAAGTTCTAATATTTTGGCCCCTGCAATTATCAAAAATGCAAGAAATCGGTTGTGTGCAGGTTAAAATGGCGATGGCGGGTCGAGAGATCCTATCGACCCTCTAAATAATGAGTTAGATGCATTTCTAGATGCATATCAGGCCACAGTTTCCAGCTTCTAAATTGTTTCTAAGTGTGGCAGTGAGGGTCAAAAAATGTGCCTGTGCTGCGGGATCTGCCAAGTGTCGAGCCCCAGTTTAAATCTATGCCTTTGCTTCCCATGGAGCATGCCATGTGTCAACAGTGGAAGTAGCCCCTTTATAAAGTTTCAACTATGTGCGGAAGGTGCCACATGTCAGCTTCCGTCAAAGTTTCTACGTAGTTTCTAAAAGTTTCTGAGAGTGGCACGGAGGGCACCACATGGAGGCACCTAAGAGACACAGAAAAAGCAGCTCAAAGCCCCGCAGGAGGTGCCAAGTGTTGGCCTCCGCTGGTGTTTCCAAAAGACCATTAATGTTTCTCAAAGGTAGCGTGGATGGTGACAAGTGGCAGCCTCCGCTTATGTTTCAGGAAAGTTTCAAAAAGTTTCAAAGTTGCTGCGGAAGCTAACAAGTGTCAACTTCTGCGTAAGTTTCTTTTTTGTTTCCTGCGATGCAAAGTATTGAATGGTGGTGGGTCCTGATGATGAGTCCCAGATGTGCAGAAAGCACCAAGTGTCGGCCTCCGCCAGAGTGTTTCAAGGAAGGGTCTTTGAGTTTCAAGGGACCGCGGAAGGTGCCACGTGGCAGCTTCCACAGGAGTTTCAGGGGAGTTTCTTAGTGTTTCAAGGGAGACCGCAGAGGTTGCCACCTGTCCCGATGGCTGATGTTGTGGATGCTGCCACGTGTCGTCTTTTTTGAGAAGCAAATGGAGGGAGCGATGGGCCAGCGATAGAGAGTCAAAGTGCCTACGTGGCATGGTATCATTGGTTGGTGACTTTTCAGCATTTTTTGGGGCCGTAGATCTCTGCAATGGGTTTTAGATCGACGGCCATATTTTGAACCTATAGTGACGGGTTTTTCTCGAGTATCTGTGACTGTTTTTGGGTAGGAAAACTCCATGGGCTTGCTGCGGCTGTGTTTCTAGAGGTTGCAGGTAGGTGAGACAGTAATGGCATATCTTGCAGAGAGGCATGGGTCATGTTGATAGTTCAACCACCTGAATTGATGAGGAATGTCCCTGAGTGGCGGCACATCTCCCAAGTTCACCTGTTCCCTCCTCCTTGTCCCTCTGCTGCATTAACTATTTTTAGCACCATTTTTCTAATGCATTGCATCTGGCAAATTTTTGATGTACCTTGCAATTAATTTGCTGAGTACACAGTTTTGATATAAAAGGCAGACTGTGTCACTCATTTTAGGTTGTTGAAGGCCTGGGGCATTTTTTGTGTAAATAATGAAGAACAGGGCATGATTTTGGTTGTTTCTATCCCATTTTGGAGTTTATGTGTTGCAGCATGAATGTATTTTGCACATATTTTTAATTTCAGTGTTGATTTATATGAGAAATACTTATTGCATGTGTCTATCTGCTTGTCTCCATTTGCTGCATGTCATCCTTCTTTTGAATCTGGTTGCTAAGGGTTTCATAGATTCTAGGGTATAGATATCTATACTTCATGCTTGATCTATAACTTCCATTCAAGGAGTGGATTAAACTATTTTAGGTCAATGTATGGAGAAGGTTGTATGTCTGCAGGGATATCTGTAAGTAGAGGCAGTTAGATACCCATTCTTGGGTGATGTTTGTAAGGCAAGCATTAGTCCAGCCCCCTAAAACTTGAGTGAAAGTTGCAAACCATCTGCTGTATATGTCTAGTTGACTCCTTGCCCAATGGATAGGCACCAGTCTGTTTTTGGGTCAGTAGTTATGAGCCAAAACCCCTTGTCTTGCATCCAAGACATTATGTCCACCCATTTGATCACTTCCACCTGTTAGTTGTAGGAGTAGGATTAGGAACCCCCTGCATACTCTCTTACCCAACTAGACAAATATGTCCAAGAATGTTGCCCACCTTGTGATCTGTCATGAAGATCTTGGTCCACACATGAGAGTATTCTGCCTGTTATTGTAAAGCTAAATCTTTCTGTCATTGAGCTAGTCAATGTTACATCTTTTGTCATAGGGATACCCCCCTTGGTGCGGCAGAACCAGAAGTGAAGGGGAGGCAGCTCATGCAACCTCCCGTAATCTGTTGGCCAAATCCGCCCGTGCATTGGAACTGGCAAACCCTCTGCAGATTTGGTAACCAACACCTTGCAAGAGCAAAGGGAGTATTAACACCATCATTTAATTGTTAGGGGTTGTGAGGCCCATAGACTCTGAACACCATCTGAAGTTCTCTATGCTCATAGGTTTTGTCAAGGAATCTGCAACATTCATCAAAGTTTCAACTTTTTCCAATTTTAGCTTCCCATCCTCCACCATGTCACGAACAAAATGGTATTGGACATCAATATACTTAGTCCTTGTGTGGAAAGTAGGATTCTTCACCAAACATATGGCACTATGACTGTCACAACAAATAGTAATTTTCCCTGCATCAAACCCAACATCAGAACACAGTCTTTTAGCTAAATGACTTCTTTACAAGCATGAGTTGCTGCCATGTACTCAGGTTCAGTAGTGGACAAAGTGACCATAGGTTACCACTTACTCATCTAACTAATAGCACCACCAAACATAGTGAACACATAAGCACTAGTGGATCTCCTACCGTCAATGTCACCTACCCAATCTGAATCCACAAATTCATGAATACAAAGTGAATGCCAAGGTCCTATAGGATAACCATGATAACATAAGGAATACTCAAAAGTACCCCACAAATATCTGAACACTCTCTTCACTACATCCCAATGTACCCATCCAGGATTAGCCATAAATTGACTAAGGACTCCCACTGCTTGGGCAATGTCTGGTCTTGTGCAGTTCATCGCATACATCAAACTACCAACCGCACTAGCATAAGGAGCTCTACTTATATCCTCTGTCTCAAAAGGAGACTTTGGACAATCTTCAACAAATAACTTTGTCCCCATTGTAACAGGAATAGTCAAAGGTATGCAATCCATCATGTTGAATCTCTCCAACACAGTCTTAATATACTTACTCTGGCCTAACCAAAGTTTTCTATTTTCTCTGTCTCTTCTGACTTCCATTCCCAGAATGTACCGATTTGCCCCTAGATTTTTCATCTCAAACTGTACTGACAACTGAGACTTCAAATCAGAAATCACACTTTTACCATTCCCAATGAGTAACATATCATCAACATACAATGCAATAATGAGAATGCAATCATTGTCAACCTTGTAGTAAACAAAATGATATGATTTCAATCTCTGAAATCCAATACTCAACACAAAGGCATCAAACTTCTGGTACCACATCCTAGGAGACTGTTTCAAACCATACAAAGACTTTTTAAACTTGCAAACTAGATTTTCTTTACTTTTTACCACATAGTGCTCTGGTTGTGACATATAGATTTCCTCCTCCATGTCACAATGAAGGAATGTTGTCTTCACATCCATCTATTCCACTTCTAGATCATACACTACTGCAAGAGATAACAGGAACCGAATAGATGTAAACTTTGCAACGGGAGAAAATATCACCATAGTCAATTCACTCCACCTGATAATACTCCTTGGCAACCAATCTAGCCTTATATTTCTCAACACTATCATCTACACCAAATTTCTTTTTTGAACACCCATTTGCATCCAACAGGTTTTCATCCTTCAGGTAAAGGCACCAAGTCCCAAGTATTATTCTTTTCCAAAGAAGCCATCTCCTCTTCCATGGCCTCCTTCCAGGAACTTGCATCTTTCATACCCATAGCCTCTTTCACAATTCTAGGCTCATCAGTGTTAGAAATCAAAGGAAAAATACAACTAGAATCATGCAATGAATAACCAAACCTATCATGTTGTTGCCTTATCTGTGTGGACCTCCTCAAAGGTTGAGGTTGAGGTTCTTCATCTTCTTCTGAAATTTCAAAGCTACTAGAGCTCACCTCATTATTAGGTCCAATAGATGTTTTTGGTTCAACTTTCTCGGAGGTGGAAGGAAGTTGAACTACATCATCTTTCTTTTCTTCTTTTTCTGGTTGTAAGACAATAGAAGAAGGATTGAGCTCTCTGAAGATCACGCTTCTACTATATCGAACTCTCAGCTACTGGATCCCAAATCTTGTACCCTTTCACACTGATGCCATAACTGATGAAGATACATTTTACAGCCTTGTTCTCCAACTTAGACCTCTTCTCCTTAGGCACATGTGCATATGCCTCACAACCAAATACTCGAATGTGTCGTAATGAAGGCTTTTTACCAGACCATGCCTCCATAGGTGTCTTATCAATGAGTGCTGATGTAGGAGACCTGTTAACCAGGTAACAAGCGGTAGAAACAACTTCAGCCCAAAACTTTTGTTCAAGACCAGCTCCACTTAGTATACTCCTTGCCCTCTCCATCAACGTTCTATTCATCCTTTCTGCAACTCCATTCTGTTGAGGTGTATACGGAGTTGTCTTGTGCCTCTCAATCCCCTGTTCTTTACAGAACTTGTCAAAATCTATTGAACAGTACTCACCACCATTATCAGTCCTCAAACACTTAATCTTTCTATCCTTCTGATTCTCTACAAGAGCTTTGAACTCTTTGAATCTATTAAAGACTTCATATTTACTTCTAGGAAAATACACCCATGTCCTTCTACTATAATCATCAATAAATGAAACAAAGTAAATAGATTTTGAAATCGAAGGAACATTAACAGGACCAAACACATCAGAATGAATCAAGTCCAACACCTTAGAAGATTTGTGAGAACTAGAATAAAACTGAACACGGTTTTGTTTTCCATAAATGCAATGTTGGCAGAAATCGAACTCAAGGTTACAATCATTCATACCCTCAATAAGATTTTTATTCTTCAAGGTTTTTAAACCCTTTTCACCAATGTGACCAGGCCTTTGGTGCCATAACATTGTCTTCTTAGCTAGAAGTTTCATCTCCATAGAATGAGCACCCTTAGGTACCCAGAAAGCATGACCATTAGAGGTAGATGCAATAGTTTTCTTAACTACTATTCCAATGGTGAGGATGAAGACTCTAAAGCTCTCTTCTTTGAAATAGAGGCACTATTACACTATACTACACATGCGTCAAGCTGAAACAGAGTGCTAATCCAAACACCCTTAGCCAACACCATAGATCCTCTAGTCATCTTGCATCCTCCATTCAATAAAACAACCTGCACACCCACATCATTCAATTAACTTACAGAAAGAAGGTTATGTGTCAAACCAAGGATATGCAGAACACCATTGATTCCCTTTACTCATCCATCAAGGAATCAAATCAAGACTCTTCGACATCCAACCATATCCATGTGAGATTCATCACTCAGGTACACCTTTCCACCATCATATTCTTCATACTTTGAAAACTAGCCCCGATGCGAGGTCATGTGAAAAGATGCACCAAAGTCAATAAGCCACACATCCTCAGATGCATGCATTGCCAAGGCAGCGAAAAATGCTTCTCCTTCATCCTGAGAGGACTCGTCAGAATTCAAATCATTATTCTTCTTATTTTTCTTTTTCTCCTCCTTGCACTCCTTGCAAAAGTGACTAGGTTTGCCGCAGTTCAAACACAGGGCCTTGGACTTTCTGAGAGACTTAAATCTCCCATAGGATTTGGATCTTCCTTTTTCTTCCTTCTTCTTATCCTTTTTCTTTCCCTTCTCTTTAGATCTACCACGAACTGCAAGAGCCTCCTTAGCCAATTCAGAAGTCTTTCTCTGCATCTCTTCAGACAATAATGAAGAAACCACATCTTCCATCTTGAAGGTGGAAGTGGTACTCCCAATGGCCATAACAAGGTGGTCCCACGAATCTGGTAAGGAACACAGTAATGTCATACATCGATCCTCCTCCTCCATCTTCACACCAATAGAAGTCAACTGGGCAACAAGCATATTGAATGTATTTAGGTGATCAACGATAGATCCTCCATCTTCCATCTTTAGAGAATACAATTTCTTTCGCAGGAGAAACTTGTTCACCAGGGATTTAGTCTGATAAACATCTCCAAGCTTCTTCCAAAGATCCTTTGCAGTCTTCTCTTCATGGATATTCAGGAGCACTGAATCAACCAAATAGAGTCTTATCAGACCCCTAGCTTTTTGATCTTTGAGATCCCAGTCTTCTTGAGACATTGCTGCTAGTTTTGTACCAGATACAGCTTCCCATAAATCCTGATCTACAAGCATGTCCTCCATTTTGAGTTTCCACAACTCAAAATTACTACCATTAAACTTCTCTATCTCAAACCTCCTAGATGTGCTCACCATCTCTTACCTACAACAAAGATTTCAAAATCCTCTGCACAAGCTCCCACTGAAACAAAGATCAGCTCAAAAACCCCTCTACCCAACAACTAGAACCAAAGGTGATCAGGCTTTGATACCAACTGAAAGGAAGCAAGGTATGCAGAAAATGCTTCCTACATTGATCTAATGAGGAGAGATATATGCAAATTTCTTTTACAGTTACAGATTAAGATGCACATTAACAAAAAATAATAACAATTTCCAAATGCAAACACAAAACTCACAACACAAGGTATACGTGGGGAAAACCCTTTCAGGTAAAAAACCCCACACTCCAAAGCCACCCAATATATTATTTAGAAATCACAAAGATTACAATATACTTGCAGAGCAAGCTTTTACAGGAGTATACCCAACCACAAATCCAGGAGGTAATTTGACATCTATAAGATTCTACATACAACCTCCATCTCAAGTCCCTGATATATAGGAGATACAATACAGCACATGTCGCCAACGGTAATTACAAAACCATGAGCTAAAACCACCCAAAAGTGGCACCCAAATTATCTCCAATCAATGATGCCTTGTGATGTGCCAAACCACATAGCAACACATGTAACTCTCCCCTTTATAGCTCTTTTATGTGTCCAACACATTTTTACATTTCTCAAAACAGAAGGTCCAACTTTTGGAGGCCATAACTTTTTATCCGAGTGTCCGATTGACAAACCGTTTTATGCGTTGGAAAGCTTGTGAAGTGCTCTATCACCCTGTAATAGGCTTCACCAGTTATGACAAATTTTGGGATGTTTAGAGAAGGTTTGATACCCAAAAATTAAGTTTGAAACTTTTCTGGCAGTTTCAAAAAAATAGAAACTTTAATATCTCACAATCTAGATATGATCTTGAGTCGAAACTCACCCGAGATGTTTACTTAGTTGTTCCGCACCTTCTGGGAAAATTTTAGGTCAACTCGAGATCAATTGAAGGACTTACTAAAAATAGTAAGTCTCATTATTTTAAGCTCATTTGGAAACTTTGAAAGTTCCAAACCATTATCCAAGATAAAGGGTATCCAAAAAGACCAAAAGTGGGAAGAATATTAACCTTTCGAGGTTGCAAGGTTGAGACACTTTTCCTAATAGTTCATAGGACTTCAGCAGCAACAAGAATGGAAAGAATCAACTTTCCTCGAAAATGGTAGCATTAACTTCTCATTTAGTACCTTTACCGCACCCCCGTGGGTGCTTGGTATGTTCCAGGCAGGCTAGTAGGATCTGTTGTGTTCATGTAACCTTTAACCACCATCCTGCAGTAATGCAAGGCCTCGTGATCCTGTGGTGGGGAGTCTGAAGGTTCGCAGTCATGCAGGGACTGCTATCCCATGATCAAGATCTGAATCATTTGCGGTATTGCGGTTAGTGTTTGGTGTGGAAGTTAAAGGCAACTGCTACCCCACGGCCATTACCAAGAGGTGTGGTGGGACTACGGTGTGATATGTAATCTGAATAATGGAATAACAGAATGCCAATGGTCTTATAAGTTTGAATTTGGCAGAGAGAACAGAAGAGAGAAGAGGGAAGAGGAACGGATGAGGGAGCTCCAAGAATGAGTCAAGAGCTCAAGGGAACAAAGAGAGGGAGAGCTCGGTGGAACAACAATGGTGAAGACCAAGTAGGAATTGGAGTGCCTATGTAAGAGTGGGAGTAGATTGTGTGTATGTTGAGAGGGGCCATGGGTGGCCAACTTATTGTAATTGTTTTGTAAATTTGATTGAATAAAATTATTATTATTTTGTTGAAATCTGAATTTTGAGATTTTGAATGTGTGTGAGAGTGAGAGGGATTACCTCTTGCATCAATTGGTATCAAAGCTAGTTATCCTGAGTGTGGAGAGTATCCACCAGGATCTGTGGGAGTGAGTAACAGTTGAGAAGTGCTCAAGAGGATTTTTGTGGGTGTGTGTGGAGTCCCAAACAGTCGAGAGCTAAAGTCGTTGATTGACAGAGATGCTGCCATGAAGAGGAAGACCCAGAATAGAGGCAGTGTTGGAATAGTTCTGAGATAGGCTAATGGAAGATATCAGAAATGAAGTGAGACTGGCTACTAGTAATGCCAAAGATTATGAGAATGAAGAAGAATCTGAAGAGGAAGAATAGGGAAGGGAAGAAGAAGGAGAAGAACGACCAGAGGATGCTGGAGAAGAGAGATTTTAAGAGCTCTTTCAAGAATAACAAAGAGTAGTAAAGTAGATGTGTCAAATTTCTCTGGAACATTAAATCTAGAAGAGTTAATTGATTGGATTGGAGAACTGGAGGAGTACTTCAAAATGGAGGACATAAGAGACCTGCAGTGGGTGAAGATAGCCCAAACAATATTGAAAGGGCATGTTGCACTATGGTGGAAAGGGTTGCAGAGAGAATGGGAAATGGATGGAGATCCCTAGATAACAAGATGGAATCAGATGGTGACAAGATTGAAGAAAAAGTTTATTCCTGGGGATTATGAGATGGATTTATTCAAGAAACTGTAGAATCTTAGGCAAAAGGACATGAATGTAAAGGACTACATGGTGGAGTTTTATAAGTTGACCATTTGATCTAGAAGGCATGAAATCGATAGAGAGAAGGTAGCAATGTATGTGAATGGCTTGAGATTTACTATTCAAGATGAGATGAATATGCTAAAAATTACCATAGTTGAGGAAGCATACCAATATGCATTAAAGGCAGAGGAGAAATTGGTGAGGAGGTAAATGAGCAGTTCCAAAGGTCGGGGAAGATTTGCAACTGACAAGGACAAGTGAGTAGTAGTAAAGGGAAGCAAATTGAAGAAGAATTCAAGCCCAATAAGGAGGTGAGACAAAACACCAAGGAAAAGGAGGTTTCAGCTAGAGGATGTGGTAGCAACAGCAGAGGGTTTCCATTACGATGTTACCAGTATAGAGAAGTTGGTTATCATGCCTTCGAGTGTAATCAAATACAAGGGGGCAGCAAGAAGAGTGCAGCGAGAAATCACTTGGCACAAGAAGATGAGGAATGTGATGCATCGCTGAAAGGTGAAGATCCAGAAGAAGGAAAATCACTCATGATGAGGAAAGTGTTAGTGAATCCAAAGGCAGATGAGGAGAAGCCATCCCAAAGAAGGAATCTTTTCTGAACTGTGTGAAAGGCTGGAGGTAAGTGTTGCAAGTTTATAGTAGATAGTGGTAGTATGGATAACTTAGTTTCAAACGAGATGGTAGAAAAGTTAAATTTGAAAAGGAGTAAGCATCCTAGTTTGTACAAGGTTTCTTGGTTGTAGAAGGACAATGAGATGACTGTGAGTGAGCAATATTTAGTTAATTTTCATATTGGCTCTTATAGAGATGAGGTGTCGTGTGATGTGATGCCTATGACTATGTGTCATGTGTTATTGGGTAGGCTGTGGTAGTTTGACAGGGAAGCCATCTATGATGGTAGGAAGAACATGTATACCATTCAAAAAGATGGACAAAAGTTTGTGTTGAATTCTCTAAAGGAGAAGGAGAAACAGATTAAAGATTCTAGCATTGTTGTTTGTTATAGTGCAGAGAAGCAACAAATAGAGGAAAAGGAATAGGATGCGTGCAGTGAGTTGCAGCCATTCAAAGGACATATTTCCAGAGTGAAGAGCAAATTGGAGTCTGATTTACCACAACAGTGCAATAAGGGGGTGAAAGGTAATAGTTTAAAGGGGTGTGGTGGTCACAGACATGGACCTATGGTAAGGAGTTGTCTCGAGAAACAAGATGACACCAATGGTGGTGGTTTGGGTGTTGAAGTTGAGCAGAACAACAAAAGAGGGAAGGCTCCCGTAGACAAGGAGCAATTGTGGATTAAAAATAAACATGGGATTACTGTCCCATGCACCTATCAATGTTTTTGATTTTATCAACTCAAGGAACATTTCTCTTACCTAGCGTGTCTGGTGCAGGAGCACACGGTTGCATAGGCGATCAACACCACCCAAAAACATTTTCTAGTTTGATTTCTAGTTTTTTTGGTTTGTTCTGGTTGGTTTTCTTTGGCATTTCTCAGGTTCATAGGAATTCAACGGCAATAAGAATGGAAAGAATCAACTTTCCTCAATAATGGTAGCATTAACTTCTCATTTAGTACCTTTACCGCACCCTCGTGGGTGCTTGGTCTGTTCTTGGCGAGCTAGCAGGATGTATTGTGTTCATGTTACCTTTAACCGCCATCCTACGATATGAAATTGGAAGGACCGTAGCAATGTCGGGGCCCCGCAATCCCGCGGTGGGGAGTTTGAAGGTTCGCGGTCATATGAGGACCACTATCCTGTGATCAAGATCTGAACCGTCTGTGGTATTGTGGTTAGTGTTTGGCATGGCAGTTAAAGGCAACCACTACCCTGCGACCATTACCAGGAGGTGTGGCAGGACTGCGGTGTGATATGTTAGCTGAATAATGGAATAATGAAATGCCAACAGTCATATAAGTTTGAATTTGGCAGAGAGAATAGAAGAGAGAAGAGGAAAGAGGAATAGATGAGGGAGCTCTGAGAATGAGTCAAGAGCTCAAGGGAATAGAGAGAGGGAGAGCTTGGTAGAACAACAATGGTGAAGACTGAGTAGGAATTGGAGTGCCTGTGTAAGAGTGGGAGTAGATTGTGTGTATGTTGAGAGAGGCCATGGGCGGCCAACTTATTGTAATTGTTTTGCAAATTTGATTGAATAAAATTATTATTGTTTTGTTGAAATTTGAATTTCAAGATTTTGAATGTGTGTAAGAGTGAGAGGGATTACCTCTCGCATCATAATTTCATCAAGAGCACCAAATAATAACTTAATCAATGCATTAATCCCAGTTTTTCATAACTTCTATGTATAAGAAAAAGAGCTTCCCTTAGCTTCAAGAAATATAAATATTCTATACTGACAAGGCCAACCACGTGAAGGTGGAAGCTCATGTGGCCTCACCTAAGACCTAAGACACATGTATTCTAGTAGACATAGGACACCTAAGACAACTATTGTATAGTATGTATCTAGATTTTATAGACATAGTAGCCTAAGACACCTAGTCTTTATACCTTATCGTAGTCTAGACCTAAGTCACCTAGACACCTAGATTATAGTTCTACCTAAGACACCTATTATGGTAGACCTAGTTGACATATAGTACCTACCTAAGACACCTAGATTAAATTATACCTTATTCTAGTCTCTAGATAGGTAGTTGATATATAGTATCTACCTAGAAGACACCTAGATCATTCTAGATTATACATTATTCTAGTCTCTAGACAGGTCGTTGATATATAGTATCTACCTAAGACACCTAGATTAGATTAAATACCTTTTTTCTAGTCTCTATCTACCTAGTTGACATATAGTATATACCTATGACATAGGTAGAGACACCTATTATCTAGTTAGAACCCAAGACACCTAGAGACACATAGATTTTATACATTACTCTCTAAGTCTAGATCTACTTGACAACTAGAAGTTGAAGACTCTAGATATCGAGCATGTGTAGAGAATATACCTGTACAACAAGAAACAATAGCTTGAAATCCTTTCAACACTACATGTGATTGCAAAAACAACTCTAGAGGTCAAGCCACAATGAAAGGTAAATAAAAACTTAGAACCTAGAGATCATTTTATTTAAAGATAGAATTTGTTTAGAAGTTCCATTGAAATTATAATGAAAGGAAATAACTATTGAAGCATAAATTAAAATAATTAATAGTATAGATCTAGTGAATACTTGAAATAAAGTATAAGTGAAATTTAAATAATAATTAACACCTTAGATATGTTTCCAACCTCTGTTATGACTGCAAAAACATCTCCTACACCATGTATTGAAATGTAAAAAGTTAGAATGTGTCATGATCTTTAAGAGAATTAGGAATATTAATATGAAGGCTTAACATGAGTTAAGAGGATGGGGAGATGCGTGCTAGTAAATGAATTACCTATAAATATACTTAATCAAAAACTCACATTCTAAGAAATGCCTAATTAAACTAAATCATACTTACCTAACTTATGAAACATAGCTAGGGGATCATGGCTTAAGGGGAATTGAGAGGATGACTTAAGGGGAGTTAAGAGGATGGATTAAGGGGATATGGAATCAACTGTAGTATTTATAATAAGGGTATGTATGCACTAACTTATATCATTTAACTTTATTGAAGTTATTTTAAACTAAATCCTAAGTTTAAACCTAACTTATGGAACATAGCTAGGGGATGGCTTAAGGGGACTTAAGAGGATGGCTTAAGGGGAGTTAAGTGGATGGATTAAGGTGATATGGAATCAACTGTAGTATTTTTGGTAAGGGTAAATGCACTAACTTATATCATTTAACTATATTGAAGTTATTTTAAACTAAATCCTAATTTTACCTAACTTATGGAACATAACTAGGGGATGGCTTAAGGGGACTTAAGAGTATTCTTAATGGGATATGCAGTCAATTAACTATCAATCATATTAATCCTAAACTCACATCCTAGAAAAACATAATTAAAAGTTTAAAAATTATTACATACCTGTTAACCATTTAAAAACTTTACTCCATTGTACCATTTGCATCCTCTCTTTTTTGTAATGCATCTATGATTGCCTCATGCTCTTCCATAGAAAGTGTCCATAATTCTTTTGTGACAGGTCTCCCTTTATATCTCAATAATTGTATATTTGTTGCCACAATCAGATGCGAGTAGTGCAAAATTTTCTTATGTCTTTCATAATCTTCAAATGCAGGTATACCATTCCTCCTTATCAAATATTTATGTAGCCAAGTGCTAGTAACAACCACATAACCTGTTGGATATTCAAAGTTATCATCATCTACTCTAGGTTGTAACAACTTCTATTTTGCCTCAACACACTGAGCCAACCAATACTCTGTTTCCTCTTCATTACCCTTGGGTGCAACAACATCATACACATGTCCTGCAAAAAAATTTCACATCTAATAAGTCACAATAATATACATACATACATATGTACAATTAAATATAGATTTCCAAAAAAATGTATCGAAAATAAATATTGAATGAATGTACCTTCTTGTACAAGGTCTAAAATATGTTGATAGTCATCTGATGCTTGCAAATGATTATCCTCCTCAAATGTTATCTCATTTTGATCATGTGTTTGTAGAGGTGTTAAGGACCTTTGTTTCCATTCTTCAACCCAATCTATATTTTCACATCCTTCCCACTCACATGCGATACAAAACTGACAAAAACATGCAAGCTCCCTAGTCCATAGAGTCCATGTGCTTGTATTTGAACTCTTAAATGAATGTCATTTTGTTGATCCACTAATTGTATCACAATCATATCGGGGAGGAATGGTTTCTTCTTAAACCTATTATGTCATAAAAATGCACCCTTGGGGGCTTTTTCCTTTAAGGTTTAGCTCCTGGGTCTTTAGATTGCATTTAGAACATTTTGCATGATAATTCAGACTCCCGATGAGAAAACCCTTGGGTCTTGTGACAAATAGGACTTAGGGGGTGCTAATTTAACAATGCCAGAACAAAGAAAAGGGGGTGGACAAGGGCGCTAGTGCCCTAGTCCATCCCTATTTTGGATCTGCCCTAAATTCAAATGTCAGGTTTGTGACCGTTATTTGGTTTCAAGGCTGACATCATAAGTTTCAAATACGAAATTCTTGGCAGGAATCTTAATAGTTGCATATATAAGCATATTTAGTTTATCATTTGCAAACTAGATGGACATTGTGATTCATGAGCTTATGTTTAAGTGATCAAGGCATTCATTGTTGTTGCAGAGCATAGCATTGTTATTGTGTTTGTTTTTGCAGGTTGGATTCCATCTTCTCCTCATGGCATTGAAGAGCTTCTTCCTTCTATGAGAGTTTCATCATCAAGGTGACATTTATTGTGTTTTCAATCATTATCATTTAGTTTTTGCCTCTGTCCCACAAGGACACGCACTCTCTCTCTGACAACAGTGTTCAGAAGAATTCAATGTCTCACTAGGGCTTGACTAAGGCAAGCCTCTAAACACCACAACCCCCTCCCACATTCCATGTAATTGCAGGTTACAGGTTGCGAAAGCGGGAGAAGTGGAGTTGCAGGGAGCAAGAGGACACTATGGAGATTCCAAATCCTGAAAGAGGAGCCTGATCAGACTAGGGCGCCATCAACCTTGTCCTTCGCATCTGAAGTTACAGAAACAGACTAGACAGTGAGCATCAGGGTTTGTAGAGCTTTCGACATCTGGAAGAATCTCCCGTAGTGGACTAGGGTGCCATCAACCTTGTCCTCCATTGTGGGATCATGGAAAATAGAAAATATAGCAGAGATCCGTGCCAGAAGGAATGGTGCAGGAGCACCAAGGGCTTGGAGCCCATGTGTATATATGTTTGCATTTTGGTGTGATGTTTTGAATTTTCAAAGTAGGGCAGAGCGGGAAGTACTTTATGCTATTCTACATGGAACCATCGGCGTAGGAAGAGGAAAGTCTGGCCGATGGAGAATGCATTTCGGTGTGAGAGAACCCATCGGCGAAGCCTTTAGAAGTTATAGTGAAGGTGAAGTTACGCTGATAGAAAGAACATCGGCATGACCAAAGATATCGGCGGGACAAATTTGAAGTTTTCCAATAGAATGTGGTCTCACCGAAGGCAGTTGTTAGGTCCATCAAAGTAACAATGAATATTGGCAAACCAAGGAAAAACTACGCCGACAATGTAATGTCTGAGCGATGAATACTTTAGCCATCAGAGAGAAATGGTCCATCAGTGGAAGAGATTAAGGCTAGGCTGATAGTTTTAAGTCACAGAGACAAGTGTGTTCATCAGGAAGAGTCAGCAGAAGTCACAGCGAAAGAATGTATGTTTGAAGGTTGAACCTCACCGTTGAACCTCACCATTGAACCCCGCCATTGAACCTCGCACCAAGGTTCAATGGTTCAGCGTAAGAAGTATGATCGGTAGAGATGATGAAAATCTGACTGATAGGCATGGGTTGGGCGATGGAAAGTTTACAAAATTAAAGGGCATCGGTGAGAAAGTAACTGCCAAGAAAATGCAGAATTGAACTGGACGGTTAGAAAACGAACCGGTCTGGAAACTGAACCGTCCTGTAACGGACATGAGCAAATATATAAAATAGAGAATTCTTTCTGTAAGAGGTTCATGAGGGGAAGATTTTGATTTGAGAAGCATTTTGATGTAAGAAACAGTTTTGAATAAAATCCAATTCATCAGTTCGGCCAATTTGTGTATTTTTGTACAGTTCTTAGTTTGTTATTCTGAAGTAGATTAGTTATGTCTTTTTCTACAATTTTGTTCTCTTTTGCAAACCATGACTCTATATTGATGATTCCTCAAGTTCCTCTGTATAGTATGGAGGCCATCAAGCAGAGTCATGCTTTTTGTTTGTTTTCCTTTTGTGGGGTGGTCGGATTGTCGATTAGAGGAAATGCATGCTTATTCTAGGTGAGCTCAGTAAAGAGTCTGGCTAGATAGACAAGTAGGTAAATAGACTTGCAGGGGTGGAAAATAGAGAGGAAGAAAGTGAGCACCAAGTAGTCCAGACCCTTGAACAGAGAGAGAAGGGTGGGCAACGGGCTCAGAAAAGTTATGTGCCATTGAGGCAGTATCTTGGAAGCAGTGAGGATAAGGTATGTGTCCCACACCAAGCAGAGTGATAGAATTTTCCATCTCTACAAAGAGTTGAGGAAATTAACTGACATTTTTGTGTAGAAAGATGTCCGTTAGCACATTGAATTGGTAGAGAGGCTAGTGTTGTCAAATAGTCTTGTACACCTACAGGATACAGAGCAGGCAGCCTAGAGTCCTCCCTATCAAATTGGCATCAGAGCAGTAAGATTTGGGTTATTCCTAGATTGGAATAGAAGATTTGTATGTCATCACCAAGTTCAAGTGAGTCTATACGTTCATCCAAGAAAATGGTGACTAATGCAGAGTTAACAAAGAAAGTTGAGGATCAAGAAGAGGAGAATAGACTCCTACAGGAAAGATTGGCAGCAATGGAAAGTAGACTGGGTATAATGATGGAGAAGACTGAAGAAGTCAGGCAAAAAGTAAACAAGGAAAAAGGTGTGTCTATAGAAGATGAAGAGCCCACACCTGATCCTAAGTTGGAAGAAGAATCATTCTTGAAAGCTTTGAAAGCAATGAGTGGTAAAACATTGGAAGGAGTACCACTTTTTAGTGGGAAAATGGACCCAGATTTGGTCATGGAGTGGATAGAAGGACTTGAAAATCACTTTGAATGTGATGGTGTAAGTGAGGCATAGAAAGTAAAGGTGGCCAAATCCAAACTCAGGGGAGCTGCCTTAACCTAGTGGAAATTTGTGTAGACTGAAAGAGCAAAAGAAGATAAGAAGCCCATAGCTACTTGGAAGGGTATGGTAGCTAAAATCAAAGAAGCATATATGCCAGAAGATTATGAAATACAGCTACACAGGAAGAGACAGAATCTGAGATAGAAGGAATTAGATGTCAGTGCATACACTGAAGAATTCCAAAAGCTATGCTTAAGGTCCAAAGTAATGGAGGATGAAAGCATAAAGGTAGCAAGGTACCTTAACAGTCTGAAGTGGAATATACAAGAAGAAATTAGTTTGTTGTGCCCTACAATAGTGCAAAAATGCTATCAGCTGGCACTGAAAGTGGAGGAAAAGAACAAGAGGAAACAAGACTCAAATAGCAGAGGAAGAGGAAGAGGTAGAGATAACAGAGGACACAAAGGAGGTTTTGGTGGAAGGAATGCTAACAATAGATCCCAAGCAGAATCAAAACTCACAAAGCAGAGTGGGGAGTTGAGTGGTAGAGGAAACCACAGAGGAAGAGGATCTAACAGAGGAAGGTCAGGAGGATCAGGCAGAGGATCCTATTTCACCACCATGAAGTGTTACAATTGTGGCAATCTAGGTCATCTAGC
Source organism: Cunninghamia lanceolata (assembly GCA_027924645.1). Classification (NCBI taxonomy): domain Eukaryota; kingdom Viridiplantae; phylum Streptophyta; class Pinopsida; order Cupressales; family Cupressaceae; genus Cunninghamia; species Cunninghamia lanceolata. The sequence goes on from BSBN01000118.1 coordinate 8,830,864, forward strand.
GTATAGGTGTCCAGAAAAGGCCACATCCTCTTCTCAAGGAGGTGATAAGAGAAATCACTATGTCTAAGATAATGCATCCAGTAGCCAGTCACCTAAGATCAGTCTGAACTCAGAAGATGGAGAGAACTTGATGATAAGGAGAACCTTGATGAAGGAACCAGTAAAGTCTGAACCAAGCCAGAGGAGAGCACTATTCAGAATCAAGTGCAAGATTTTGAATAAGATATGTAAAATTGCCATAGACTCAGGATCTACTAATAATATTATTTCTAATGAGGTGGTTAAGAAACTAAATTTGAAAAGAATTACTCATGTAAACCCATATAGAGTCACATGGTTGAACAAGGGTCAACATGTGGTAGTAAATGAACAAAGTTGGGTAGAGTTTAGTATAGGTGGCTATAAGGATAAGGTATTATGTGATATACTACCCATGGATGCATGCCATCTCTTATTGGGTAGACCATGGCAGTATGACCAAAAGGCAGTACATGATGGTGAGAAGAATGCCTATTCTTTTCAGAAGGATGGTGTCACCTATAAGATTTAGTCATTGGAGGATGAAGATGCAGTTCAGATAAAGAGTCCTAAAATCTTGGTTGTGAGTGGAAAAGAGTTTCTGAGTACTCTTAAGGAGGATGGTATTGGTTATGCCATCATAGTAAAACCAAAAGAAGGACAGCAGGATAAGAAGACAGAGATTCCCAAAGAGGCGCAGCCTATATTGGAGAAGTATAAAGGCATAATTAGTGATGGTACACTAGCCACATTGCCTCCACCGAGAGCAATAAGCCATCAAATAGACCTGATTCTAGGGGCATCTTTGCCAAACAAGGCACCTTACAAGATGACTCCAGATTAGCACAAAGAGATTTCCAGGCAAGTGCAAGAGTTGCTAGATCAAGGATTGATCAGGAAGAGTATTAGTCCTTGTGCAGTACCCACAGTGTTGGCACTAAAGAAAGGAGGATCATGGAGATTATGCACAGATGCTAGAGCCATAAACAAAATAACTATAAGGTATAGATTCCCAATTCCTAGAATTGAAGATCTCATGGACTATATTAGAAAAGCAAAGTACTTCACCAAGATAGACCTGTTGGATCTAGGGCATACAACTGAGAGGGGGGGGGGTGAATCAGTTGTATAGAACTTCTTCTATTTCAAACACTTAATTCTTTGTTGTTAGTTAGCAGCATATCAAATAATCATTCATGGACGCATAATACATAAACATAAGAGCAGATAAGCATCAACACATTGAACACCAAGATTTTGACGTGGAAAACCCGGTTAAGGGAAAAACCACGGGGTGATTAACCCAAGAATTATTCTCTGTTAGAAGAATAAAGAAAAATGAATGGCACATGCCAATAAGGGCTCACTGCCCGAGCACACTGCTCACAAAGAGGCCCACTGCCTACAAGGAGACACACTGTCTACAAAGTGATGAAAATCACAGTCTTGAACTGGAGAATGACATCTCTTCCATGTCCGGATCAGTTCCAATTAAGCCCAACAATCTCTGCTCTGCCTTTCGCACCTTTCTTCGCTATATCATGCTCATCTTTTTCGCCACAACTGAAATGAACTCACAAACCGTTATTTATACAAGACATTGACTTAGGAACAAACATCTAAGTCGGCAAACAACCATAGGAGTATCCGCAAGATGAATAACACATCCGGTCGGCCATCACAGGAACATTCGCCGGATGAACAACTCATCCGGTCGGCTACACAGAGCAAGAACTTCATCCGGAAGAATAACTTCAATTCCGGGCTCTACCATCAATGCGGACCAACAACACAACCTCAACATGATCCAAGAACCTTCACAAGCCTGTCTGAATGTCCGGATACATCCGCACTTCCTCTACTTACTGGGATCTCTTGTTTTCCTCATCCGGAACTTTAAGAACACAGTCTGTCGCCACTGTCATAATCCAAGAGGTACTTCCGGACCTCCAAATCATACAAAAATCAGGATGATACATCACAAGGACATCCCAAACACTCTTTCCAATCCGCAGATTGGGATAATACAATTCCGGACCTCACCGGACCTTTTTGTGATCCTCTGTCACCTCCGGATACTTGCTTGACCCGGTTCTATACCGACAGCCACAACTTCTTCAGATCTTCATGCGGACCTCTGAAATCTTAACTGTAGCATCTCAAGACTCATATCTACTAACCCTTTGATCCGCATCCTCCGGTTCTCATCCTCTACAGTACATTTACCTTCTTCTTATCACTGTTCTTCACTGTTCCTGACTGAGTCTAATTTTCTCAATATCCTCAGCACACAGCTCATCAAATCCTTCTTGTCAATGCAATATGAGTATGTTGACATCAATGACAACACTGGCTCACCTCATACTTGCAACAATCTCCCCCTTTGTCATTGATGGCAACATATGATGTGAAAAACCATCAAGACAAGAACTTCTCTTTTCTGTCACAGCTCCCCCTATCAACAACAACTCTTCACATGTCTTCCTTTGCTGCTCCCCCTTTGATCATCAACCACTTGTTTTTCACATGTCTTCTCTCCCCCTTTGACATCAATGGCAAAGGGCTCATACTTGCAACTCTCATGCATCAGAATAATACCAGCTGCTCCCCCTTAGTTGCAGCTCCCCATTAGTCCGGATCACAAGATATGACTGTGATAGCCACCGGACTGATGCACATCAGTGCATCTTAGTTCATCACCGGAGGGGCCATGACCCCTAACTTCTCCCGGAGATATTCAAAAGAGTCCTTGGGAAGAGGTTTTGTAAAGATGTCTGCAATCTGATCCTTGGAGGGAACATACTCCAATCCGACTTCTTCCTTGTTTACTTGTTCTCTCAAAAAGTGAAATTTGATAGATATGTGCTTAGTCTTAGAATGCAATACCGGATTCTTGGAAATATTAATTGCACTTGAATTATCACAGAAAATTGTGATAGGCTCCTCATATTCAACTTTGATGTCTCTTAGCATCTGCTTCATCCATAAGATTTGAGTGCAACTACCTGCTGCTGCAATGTATTCTGCTTCAGTTGTAGACAGTGATATTGCATCTTGTTTCTTGCTTAGCCAAGAAACCAATCTCTTCCCCAAAAAGAATGCTCCACCACTAGTGCTCTTCCGGTCATCCACATCTCCTACCCAATCTGCATCTGTGTAAGCATGAAGAGAGAAATCCGGATCTCTAGGATACCATAGACCATACTCAATTGTCCCTTTCAAGTATCTAAAAATTCTTTTGATTGCCATAACATGAGATTCTCTAGGATCAGCCTGGAATCTTGCCACAAGGCCAACAGCCTGCATTATATCAGGTCTAGTTTGAGTGAGATACAACAATCCACCAATCATTGATCTATACTTTGTCTGATCTGCCTTTGGAGAATCATCATCTTTGCTTAACTTACATCCGGTTGCCATAGGAGTGTTCATAGGCTTTGAGTCTTCCATACCAAATTTCTTTAACAATTCTTTCACATATTTGGTCTGAGAAATGAAGATCCCTTCTTTTGTTTGAGTAATTTGCAGACCCAAGAAGAAATTCATTTCACCAAGCATAGACATTTCAAACTCACTTTTCATCTGATTTGCAAAGGTTTTGCACATACTATCTTTTCCTCCAAAAATGATATCATCCACAAACACTTCAACAATCAGAATGTTTTTATGATCAATTTTGAAATATAAGTTACTGTCAGCAGTACCTTTGTTGAATCCAATCTGCACAAGATGCTTATCCAACCTTTCATACCATGCTCTTGGGGCTTGCTTCAATCCATACAAAGCTTTCTTCAACTTGCAGACCATATCATTATTATCAGACAATTGAAATCCATCCGGTTGTTCAATGTAGACTTCTTCTTCCAGATCACCATTTAGGAAGGCAGACTTGACATCCATCTGATATACCTTGAAGTCTTTGAAGGCAGCAAATGCAAGAAGTAATCTGACTGCTTCAATTCTTGCCACCGGAGCAAAAGTCTCTTCAAAGTCAATTCCTTCTATTTGAGAGTAGCCTTTGCAGACCAATCTAGCTTTGTTTCTGATTACTTCACCAGCTTCATTTAGTTTGTTCCGGAAGACCCACTTGGTTCCAATTACATTCCTGTCTCTAGGTCTGGGAACAAGATCCCAAGTATGATTTTTCTCAATTTGCATCAGTTCATCTTCCATTGCTTTGGTCCAGTTTTCATCATTGCAGGCTTCATTTATTGTTTTAGGTTCAATCTTTGAAATCAGACAACATTCATTCTGATCTTGAGCAATATTCCTTCTAGTTTGTACACCTTTGCTTCTGTCACCTATGATCTGATCTTCAGAGTGATTCAGTCTTACATACCTTGGAATTTTGGGAGTATCCAGTACTGCTGTTTCTTGATCAGGCTCATTCAAACCTAACTCTTCTTCCTGATTTACCGGATCAGGCTGACTCTGTCTCACCGGAGAGGATTGAGGTCCTTGAACACTGTCTTGATCATCTTCATCAAACTCATAAAATCTTGAAGGCTTCTCAATTCCTTCATCAACCTTTACATTGGTGCTTTCTATCATCTTCCTCAATCTCTTATTGTAACACCGGTATGCTTTGCTTTGAGTGGAGTATCCCAAGAAAATTCCTTCATCACTTCTAGCATCAAACTTTCCTAGATCTTCATCTCTTTTAATATAGCACTTGCTACCAAATACTCTAAAATATTTCACAGTAGGAGTGATGCCAAACCAGAGTTCATAGGGGGTCTTACCGGTGTTGTTTCTGATTTGAACTCGATTGAGTGTGTAGACTGCAGTGCTGATAGCTTCTTTCCAAAACATTTGAGGAACATTTGCTTCCAACATCATTGTCCTAGCAGCTTCCTGGATGGTCCGGTTCTTTCTCTCAACTACTCCATTCTGCTGTGGAGTCTTAGGAGCAGACAACTGTCTCCTTATACCCTGTTTCTCACAAAAGTCAATGAATTCACCAGATGTAAATTCACCACCTCTATCAGACCTTAGACACTTTAGTTTCAATCCGGTTTGATTCTCCACCATAGCTTTGAAGATTTTGAACTTCTCAAAGGCTTCTGATTTTTCTTTTAGAAAGGTAACCCACATCATCCGGGAATGATCATCAATTAACAACATGAAATATCTATCACCTTGCAGACTCTTGATTCTTGTCGGACCACATAGATCAGTATGTACTAATTCCAATAATCCGGTAGAAGACTGATCTTTGCTTTTAAAAGAGACTCTGCTTTGTTTGCCTAACTGACATTCTTTACACACACTATTTGTAGGTTTTATCAACTTTGGAAGATCTCTCACAGCCTGAGTATTGCTTATCTTGATGATGTTATCAAAATTTACATGACACATTCTTCTATGCCATAACCAACTCTGATCAATTTGAACAAACAAACAACTTTTATTTGAACCAACCAGATGAAAGATGTTACCTCTTGTCTGAGTACCGGATGCAATTTCAGTTCCGGAGCTTGTAAAGATTCTGCATTTTCCATTCTTGAACCGGAGATCATAGCCTTTGTCCACTAACTGACCAACACTGAGAAGATTGTGCTTCAATCCTTCAACATACAGTACATTACCTGTTTTGCTCTTACCATCAAAGGAAATAGTTCCCCTACCTCTGATTCTACCAGCAGAATTGTCACCAAACTTTACCATTCCTCCTTCATATCTTTCCAAGTCTAAGAACTTATTCTTGTCACCAGTCATATGGTGAGAACATCCACTGTCAATAACCCAATCATCCTTTTCTTCCACTTGAGCAGCCAAGGCTTTTTCAACAACTTTGTGATTGACAGATTCAGAGAGCAAGGAATCTTCTTCCTTGATGGCTATAAACACCCACTCATTTCCGGATTTGCTTCCTGGATCTGATTCATCATCTGTTACTCCTTCATTGTCATCTTCTTCATGAACATAATAGCAATTCTTTTGAAACCTTTGTCTGTGAGTATTAGATCTTACAGATCTCTCCGGACATCTTGAGGCAAAATGACCAATCTTATTGCAGTTAAAACACTTAAAGGGTAGTTTTCCTTCATACTTACCGGATCCTCTTGGCAGTCTCTTTGCAATGAGGGCTTCAAGTTGAGCTGTTTCTGCTTCTTCTTCTTCCATGTCTCTTCTTGCTTGATCATACCATGACATTTTCCTTGATGAGTTTTCACCCGGATCAAATCTCTGTTTGCCTTTCACATAGGCACTGGCTTTGAAAGCAGATTCAGTCTTGGGAGGATCATCTCCAAACTCGGTCATTTCAAATGCAGCTAGTTTGCCAGCCAGTTGTTCTCTTGTGACAGTTGTGTGGGCTCTGAATTCATCAATGGCAGCAACTTTGATTTTGTAGGCAGTAGGAAGGGATCTTAGGATTTTGCAGACAATCTCATTTTCATCTAAAGTTCCACCAGCATTTCTGATTCCACATACCAGCTCATTTACTCTTGGCATAAAGGTAGTAATGTTTTCATCATCTCTCATTTTCAATCTTTCAAATTTCCCTTTCAGACTTTGCAACCTTGCACTTTTGACAAACTCATCTCCTTCATACAGAAGTTCCAGTTTAGTTAGGATCTCATATGCAGTGGGTAGGTCAATGACATTCGAGAGATCTGAGTCATTCAATGCACTTAGAAGAGCTTCCTTGGTCCGCAGATTGTTTTCAGCTTCTGTGATTTCATTCAGAGTTGTCGGACCACCTTGTGGAGGTACATATGGTTTTGAAATCATACCCATATATGCTTTTCCCATGCATTCCAAGTGACACTTCATGCGACCTTTCCAGAGAGTAAAGTTGGTTCCATCGAACTTCGGACTATCCTTCTTGTAAGACGACATCCTGGATCTCCTCAAGCGGTTAAGCTCTTGTCAGAGGAACTTGGCTCTGATACCAATTGTTGGATCTAGGGCATACAACTGAGAGGGGGGGGGGTGAATTAGTTGTATAGAACTTCTTCTATTTCAAACACTTAATTCTTTGTTGTTAGTTAGCAGCATATCAAATAATCATTCATGGACGCATAATACATAAACATAAGAGCAGATAAGCATCAACACATTGAACACCAAGATTTTGACGTGGAAAACCCGGTTAAGGGAAAAACCACGGGGTGATTAACCCAAGAATTATTCTCTGTTAGAAGAATAAAGAAAAATGAATGGCACATGCCAATAAGGGCTCACTGCCTGAGCACACTGCTCACAAAGAGGCCCACTGCCTACAAGGAGACACACTGTCTACAAAGTGATGAAAATCACAGTCTTGAACTGGAGAATGACATCTCTTCCATGTCCGGATTAGTTCCAATTAAGCCCAACAATCTCTGCTCTGCCTTTCGCACCTTTCTTCGCTATATCATGCTCATCTTTTTCGCCACAACTGAAATGAACTCACAAACCGTTATTTATACAAGACATTGACTTAGGAACAAACATCTAAGTCGGCAAACAACCATAGGAGTATCCGCAAGATGAATAACACATCCGGTCGGCCATCACAGGAACATTCGCCGGATGAACAACTCATCCGGTCGGCTACACAGAGCAAGAACTTCATCCGGAAGAATAACTTCAATTCCGGGCTCTACCATCAATGCGGACCAACAACACAACCTAAACATGATCCAAGAACCTTCACAAGCCTGTCTGAATGTCCGGATACATCCGCACTTCCTCTACTTACTGGGATCTCTTGTTTTCCTCATCCGGAACTTTAAGAACACAGTCTGTCGCCACTGTCATAATCCAAGAGGTACTTCCGGACCTCCAAATCATACAAAAATCAGGATGATACATCACAAGGACATCCCAAACACTCTTTCCAATCCGCAGATTGGGATAATACAATTCCGGACCTCACCGGACCTTTTTGTGATCCTCTGTCACCTCCAGATACTTGCTGGACCCGGTTCTATACCGGCAGCCACAACTTCTTCAGATCTTCATGCGGACCTCTGAAATCTTAACTGTAGCATCTCAAGACTCATATCTACTAACCCTTTGATCCGCATCCTCCGGTTCTCATCCTCTACAGTACATTTACCTTCTTCTTATCACTGTTCTTCACTGTTCCTGACTGAGTCTAATTTTCTCAATATCCTCAGCACACAGCTCATCAAATCCTTCTTGTCAATGCAATATGAGTATGTTGACATCAATGACAACACTGGCTCACCTCATACTTGCAACAAGACATAAAGAGTGGTTACCACCAAATAAGAATCAAGGAAGGTGATGAGTGGAAGACAGCCTTCAAGACCACAGAAGGACTGTATGAGTGGCTTGTTATGCCATTCAGTCTATCAAATGCACCCAGTACCTTTATGAGACTCATGAATGAAGTCCTAAAGGATTACATTGGTAAATTTCTTGTTGTTTTTCTAGATGATATTCTCATTCTTAGTCAGACCAAGGAAGAACATCTAAAACATGTAAATATTGTTTTGCAAAAATTGCATGATGAACAACTAACCATCAATCTGGAGAAATGTGAGTTCATGAAGTAGGAATTGGTATACCTTGGTTTTGTGGTGTCCCAGGGAGAATTGAAGATGGACAAGTCAAAGGTAGAGGCAATCTTGAGCTAGCCTACTCCCAGAGCAGCCACAAAGGTGAGAAGTTTCCATGGCTTAGCCTAGTTTTACATAAAGTTTATCAAAAATTTCAGTGGGATATGTGCACCCATGTTGGATACAATTAAGGGTGGAATGAAGGCAAAATTCAGATGGACACCAGCTGTAGATAGAAGCTTTGAAAGGTTGAAGAAAGAGGTAGCAACACAACCTATTTTGTTATTGCCCAGTTTTGATAAGCTATTTACTATTGAATGTGATGCAAGTAATATAGCTGTAGGAGTAGTGTTAAATCAGGAAAATAGACCTGTAGCCTTTTTTAGTGAGAGGTTGAATGAAGCAAAGAGTAAGTACTCTTATGACTTAGAGTTGTATGCTCTAGTCCAAGCATTGAGGAAGTGGAGACATTATCTCCAGCCTAAAGAATTTGTTGTCTACACAGATAACCAAGCTCTAAGTTTTCTAAACTCACAGGATAAGTTAAGTAGCAGGCATATCAAATGGATGGAGTACCTACAATCTTATACCTTTACAATTAAGCATAAGAAGGGACAGCTGAACATAGTTGTAGATGCTTTGAGTAGAAGATTGCTCACAGTGCAGGAAGTGCAATTGAAGAGCATTGGGATTGAAGATTTCAAGAATCTTTACCAAGATGATGAAGATTTTGCTGAGGCATACAAGGTATGTCAAGCTTTTGAGAATCACTTTCATAGTGAGTTTGCAGATTTCACCTTACAACAGGGATTGCTATTCAAAGGTGGACAATTATGTGTACCAAGGGGATCTATGAGAGAAAATCTCATACAGGAGAAGCACAATGGCAGTCTGAGTGGCCATTTTGGTCTGAACAAAACACTGGAGCTAGTCCAAAGGTTCTATTATTGGCCAAGGATGCACAGAGACATCAGAAGGTATGTAGAGTAGTGTATCGTATGTCAGAAGGCCAAGGGAACCACTTCAAATGCAGGACTGTACCAACCCTTACCCATTCCTTCCAGGCCATGGGAATGTGTAAGTATGGATTTTGTAGTTGGTTTACCTAAGACTAAGACTGGTTATGATAGTATATATGTAGTTGTGGACAGGTTTAGCAAGATGAGTCATTTCATTCCCTGTAAAGTGACTCATGATGCCAGTCATATAGCACACTTGTTTTTCAGAGAAGTGATAAGGATTCATGGACTTCCAGCAAGCATTGTGTCTGATAGAGTTGCTAAGTTCATGGGGCATTTTTGGAAAGTGTTGTGGCAGAGATTGGGAACAAATTTGTCTTTCAGTTCAGCATATCACCCACTGACAGATGGTCAGACAAAGGTGGTAAGTAGGACATTGGGCAACCTGTTAAGGTGTATAACCAAAGAATATGGACAGAGTTGGGATCTTGTCATTCATCAAACAGAATTTGCCTATAATGATAGTGTGAACAGGACTACTGGTAAGAGTCCATTCAAAATAGTCTATGGAATGCATCCCAGAGGTGTATGTGAGCTTAGGAATATGGGAGACATGGAGAACAGAAGTGGACATGCAGAGGATTTTGCACAATCCATGAAAGAAGTGCATGAGTAGGTGAAGAAAACTTTAACAGAGAACACACAGAAGATCAAGGACAGAGTAGATGCCCACAGAAGGGATATTCAGTTTGAGGTTGGTGATCCGGTTATGGTGCACTTGAACAAAGCTAGAATGTAGAAAGGGATGCCAACCAAACTGTAGATAAGAAGGATTGGTCCTTACAGAATCCTGAACAAGTATGGAAATAATGCCTACAGAATTGAATTGCCAGAAGATTTGGCAATCTCACAAGTGTTTAATGTCCAAGACTTGGTGCAATACAGGGGTCCTCAGTCAGCAGCAAATGGATCCATTTTAGAGAAGGAACAGATAGTCAAAGATGTTGTTGGGTTTTTCTTCTGAATTAGCATTAGGGTTTGCCAGTTCTAATGCACAGGAAGATTCAGCCAACTAAATATAGGAGGTTGCGTGAGCTCCTCCCCTTCACTTCTGGTTCTGCTGCACCAAGGGGGCTATCCCTATTTGATAAAAATATGACCTTGACTAGCTCAATGACAGAAGGATTTAACTTGACAGCAACAGGCAGAATACTCTCATGTATGAACCAAGATTTGTGTAACAAATCACAAGGTTGGCAACATTCTTGGACATAATGTCTGGTTAGGTATGAGAGCATGCAGGGGTTTCCTACTCCTAATCCTACAACTAACAGGTGAAAGGATGAAATGGTTTGAAATGATGTTTGGAGTTATGGGACTTTCCTAGACCCATTGAATAGACAGATTCCCAAACCAGTACCTTATCTGGGCAGCAGAGTCATATCTAAGAATGTAAATGTCTCCCTATGACAACATAAATTCATATCTAGAGGACCTGAGAAGAATGCTACTGCCTAACAACAACATGTCCAAGAAAGAGTATTACTTATGATCATACTTAACAGATCCTATGATGCAATCTATTTTCCTTTGTATCTGATCAAAAGCCTATTTAACCACTCCTTGAGCGGACGCAATAAATCAGACACACAATATGCATATACTGAAAAACTTAGAAGCCCTTGACAACCTTGTTTGAAAGGAAAACAAATGACATACAGGAGACAATTAGAAATAATGCACACACCAGGTGTTTTTCATTTAAAATCAATCTGTATAGAAAGTCATCATAGAGAAAATCATCATTTACAAGCCAAAATAGACTAGTACACCAGACTAAAGACCGAGTTTGTAGCAAAAAATGCCTTTCAAAATGTGAACACCTTATGTTCAGAGCCAGAGCCGAAAGCCCAAAAACATCCAACCTCTAAAATGAGTAACACTTCCTGCTTAAGAATAGCCAGAGGGAAGCATACTCAGCATTAATTACATAGCCAAAAGTCAAAAATCTGCCAGATACATCCATCAGAAAGAATGGCACTCAGAAGTTATTACTACAACAGACAAGAGAGACCTCGATCCTTGCACCGCCATCTGGAAGTCTTCATTCACAATCGAGCAGTTTAATCATTTGTACCATCACCCATACCCCTACACTGTTGCCATTGATGGCTCAACCACCCACGGCCATCGAGAAAATAGTCGCAACATTCAAAAAAGAACTTCCTGCCAAAACATGTTTTACTGAAGGTTCAAAATAACACAAGGAAATTAATCCCACATGCATGCCATGGAGACTCCCTCAGCACTTTAAAAGTATGGCTGCAAGCTTAATAGGTGTCGAGCATTTTGTCGTGCTCGACACATGACCCTTCGCCAAAGGCCCATCGACCAAATATATACCATCGGCCTACCCCGCAGATCTCCTGCCAACCTCAGTTGTCTCACCGATGCCTACTCCACATTCCCTTCATCGGGCCAGCTCTCCACACTCCCACCGATCTATCAAGTCTTCTCTCCGATGGCAAACAAAACACACCCTCCATCGGTAAGACCAATGCCATCGGCGAACAACAAAATGCCAATGTCAATAGAGCTAGTCACCCTGATACACATCCTTCGGCGAGACACACGCCGATGACAACTCATTGGCCAAACCTCCACTGTCGGCCCAACTACTAATTCTCCTGCCGACATACTAAGTCACCCCAATGGCAACTTGGCTTCCCATCTCCATCGGTGTGACTTACGCCATCAGAGCAAGATCACAAACCTATGTCGATAGCACACCCCACACCGATGAACACAATGCCCAAATCCTCATTGGCCAGAAAAATGATATCGGCAAAGGTCAAGACCCCTCTGCCGATAGCAATAGTCTCACCGACGGTCCACTCCATACTCCCCTGTCGGTGTGACCCGCACTGATGACTCCTCATCGGCCCAACACTTTCCATCGGCGGACCCTCCAACTGCTAGCCCGATAGCCCATGTCACACCGAAAGCACTTCCTTTGGCCAGACCTAGCACGAAGCCTTGAACCATTGAACCTTGATAAAAGGGTTCAAGCAGATGGTTCAAACCGAGAGTTCAAAGACACAATTGGAGCACTCAAAAAGAACTTATGCTGATGGACAAAACATGATGACCCCTTCCTCAGGAAAGATGATGCAGATGCTGCAAAACACTGAAGGGGTGCCAAAACTTAGAACTTTTTGGATTTTTGGGGAAGGTGCCTGCATGAAAAATTGCTCAGAAACTGACAGTCAATTCAAGCACCAATAGTGGCTCTGATTAGGGACGTGTAGGTGCAAGACTTCAGCGAGAACCCCAGATCTCTGGGATGCAGACCAGTGCCTTATCCATTGGGCACAGAGTCATGAAGTTACAATGATCTGCATCACCAATCAAACTTGATGGCCCAAGGCCACCAAGAAAAGGAAAACCAATATTTCCCCTTGTCAAACACCTTGTTTTCATCTACATACACTGGGTCAAGCCTGGGAATGATGCCATGATCTAACCACAAACAAACCTGGTCATTTGCAGATTCAACCTTCTGACTCAGTTTGTCACTGTCAACTTTATGCAAACAACCCTCAACATCAGGCAACAAATGGATGCAGAATGTATCAAGCAATGCATACTCACATGGTATAGAACACAGGTTATCATCACTATGCATTACAAAATGATTTCCTAGCTGGACTGAAAATTGAAAGCACTCGAAGTCCACCACACAGCTAGGAAAATTAGGGACCTCTTCATCAGCTGGCCCAAAAGAGAAGCTTTCAAATTCACAATTGTGCACATCATGCACACAACCAATAGCAGCATCAAACTGGAAAAGATCAGGCTCTAGCATCTCTTTCAAATCAGGCACATTTTCACAGTCACTTACCTAATGTATGTTGTTTCCTCTTTCATCAGGATGAGAAACAGAATCCAAGTCACAAATAGTGTTCAAACCTTCACCATACTCAAATAGATCCTCATCATCATATGTATCAAAGATGGGTGACCCAGGTACATTAGCTTGATCATAATATGCCATTTGTTCATGGGCAGCAGAACATGCATCTTCATCACCAATGGATTCACTCTGTGGAGGAGTATCAGCCTGTGTGTCATAAGCAAAATGGTCATCAAACAAAGAACAATCATGCTCTGTACTAGCACTTGTTTCAATCCCTAACTGCTCTTCATGATCTCCATGTGTTTGAAAGGAAGGCAATGGGTCACACATGGGACTATTTCTCTGTTTGCTTATATCTTCTCTGTCTTGAGTACAATACTCACAATTATCCCCACAAGTCCATTCCAAAAGTTGCTCATTGCTGTCCACAACCTCGTTGTTGTTTTCATGGTCAGATGCCTCAACATTGCAATGGGAGTCCTCATTAGTCCTTTCCTTGGCATCCTCAGTATTTATATTTTCATCTTCACATGATGCCTTAATCAATTGGTCATTTGCAGCTTCACAATCATTTCTCACACCAAGGCCTGGAGATAGGGATTTCAGCAGGTGCTCATTTCTAATTTTTTCTATATTTTCTACGAACTTGTATGCCATCTGCATACTTGTTACCTTGAAATCCCTTAGTACTGCACTAGAACCCTCCTCAAAAGCCTCAAAGAATATGCCAACACAGGCTGAAGTGTCAGGTTTGAAGACTTCTAGGATCTGTGAAAGGGCTACTGCAAACCTATGACTGAAAACAACACATGGCTCTTCATCTTGTTTTCTGATTTTCATCAATTCTACAACAAGATCAGCCGATTCTTTTGCAAATTCTTCTTTGAAACAGTCAGTAAGCTCATCCCAACAGGTAAAGGATCTCTTTGAAAAGCTCAAATACCAGTCTTTTGCTTTTGCATCAAAGGACCTAACAAAAAACCTCATCCACATATCCTCATCTCTGAATGAATGTTTTCCCATGAACTCATGAAAATTTTGGATATGTGCATTCCCATCACATACATTGTGACCACTAAATCTAGGCATCTGACAGTATATCCTAGCAGGCATATTTTCTACTTTATAATCAACCCATGACAAATCTAGTTGGTCATACAAAGGATCAAAAGGGCTGACCAGAAGTTTAGCTTTCTGACTGGCAGACACAACAGGGTTATCACTATTCAACTGAGCCTGCCTAGCCTCTAAGAGTATCAACCTATTTTTTAACTCTTCTATTCTTTTATCCAACAAATCACTCCCCTTTTCACTGAGTATGGGTGTATACATATTTGGATTCTTGAAATTTCTATTTTCAGACATCCTTCGTCTACCTAAGACCTATAGCCTCCCCTGGCATCTAACCTATGTAGCAAAATAGCAATTACAAGTAGGAAGGAGCAAGGTACCTTTTCTCATACAGATGCTGAAGTCTGAATAGCACATTTTTGTCACAACACACACATCAACTTTTCATGTGCACTTGAATCTTTTGCAGAGTCGCCACCTCTCCAGAGAGGACAAAATTTACAACAGCTGAAAGCTCAACACATATTTTTCTGAGTTCATACCACTAGTAGAGCCAGGCAAAACTTCACTAAAGGCTGTAAGATATCACTCTGTTTGTTCATCCCCAGCGGAGTCGCCATTTTGTTGCAACTTAGATGGGCCACAAAAATATTTTAGTTTGTATCAATTCTCCCCAGCTGAGTCACCATTTTTTTGGTGACTCGGATGGGTCACAAATATTATTCTTTTTAAATCAACTCCCTAGCAGAGTCGCCATTTTGCTGGGTTTTTCTTCTGAATCAGCATTAGGGTTTGCCAGTTCTAATGCACAGGCAGATTCAGCCAACTAAATACAGGAGGTTGCGTGAGCTCCTTCCCTTCACTTCTAGTTCT
Organism: Cunninghamia lanceolata; assembly: GCA_027924645.1. Classification (NCBI taxonomy): domain Eukaryota; kingdom Viridiplantae; phylum Streptophyta; class Pinopsida; order Cupressales; family Cupressaceae; genus Cunninghamia; species Cunninghamia lanceolata. Next base: position 8,846,214 of record BSBN01000118.1, read on the forward strand.
GCTGCACCAAGGGGGGTGTCCCTATTTGATAAAAGTATGACCTTGACTAGCTCAATGATAGAAGGATTTAACTTGACAGCAACAGGCAGAATACTCTCATGTATGGACCAAGATTTGTGTAACAAATCACAAGGTTGGCAACATTCTTGGACATAATGTCTGGTTAGGTATGAGAGCATGCAGGGGTTTCCTACTCCTAATCCTAAAACTAACAGGTGAAAGGATGAAATGGTTTGAAATGATGTTTGGAGTTATGGGACTTTCCTAGACCCATTGAACAGACAGATTCCCAAACCAGTGCCTTATCTGGGCAGCAGAGTCATATCTAAGAATGTAAATGTCTCCCTATGACAACATAAATTCATATCTAGAGGACCTGAGAAGAATACTACTGCCTAACAGCAACATGTCCAAGAAAGAGTATTACTTATGATCATACTTAACAGATCCTATGATGCAATCTATTTTCCTTTGTATCTGATCAGAAGCCTATTTAACCACTCCTTGAGTGGACACAATAAATAAGACACACAGTATGCATATACTGAAAAACTTAGAAGCCCTTGACAACCTTGTTTGAAAGGAAAACAAATGACATATAGGAGACAATCAGAAATAATGCACACACCAAGTGCTTTTCATTTAAAATCAATCTGCATAGAAAGTCATCATAGAGAAAATCATCATTTACAAGCCAAAATAGACTAGTACACCAGACTAAAGACCGAGTCTGTAGCAAAAAATGCCTTTCAAAATGTGAACACCTTATGTTCAGAGCCAGAGTCGAAAGCCCAAAAACATCCAACCTCTAAAATGAGTAACACTTCCTGCTTAAGAACAGCCAGAGGGAAGCATACTCAGCATTAATTACATAGCCGGAAGTCAAAAATCTGCCAGATACATCCATCAGAAAGAATGGCGCTCAAAAGTTATTACTGCAACAGACAAGAGAGACCTTGATCCTTGCGCCGCCATCTGGAAGTCTTCATTCATAATCAGGTAGTTTAATCATTTGTACCATCACCCATACCCCTGTACCGTCGCCACTGATGGCTCAACCACCCGTGGCCACCGAGAAAACAGTCGCAGCATTCAAAAAAGAACTTCCCGCCAAAATGTGTTTTACTGAAGGTTCAAAATAACACAAGGAAATTAATCCCACATGCATGCCACAGAGACTCCCTCAGCACTTTAAAAGTATGGCCACAAGCTTAATAGGTGTTGAGCATTTTGCCATGCTCGACACATGACCCTTTGCCAAAGGCCCATCGGCCAAATATTTACCATCGGCCTACCCCACAGATCTCCTGCCAACCTCAGTTGTCTCGCCGATGCCTACTCCACATTCCCTTCATCAGGCCAGCTCTCCACACTCCCACCGATCTATCAAGTCTTCTCTCCGATGGCAAACAAAACACACCCTCCATCGGTAAGACCAATGCCATCGGCGAACAACAAAATGCCAATGTCGATAGAGCTAGTCACCCTAATACACATCCTTCGGCGAGACACACGCCGATGACAACTCATCGGCCAAACCTCCACTGTCGGCCCAACTACTAATTCTCCTGCCGACATACTAAGTCACCCCGATGGCAACTTGCCTTCCCATCTCCGTCGGTGTGACTTATGCCATCAGAGCAAGACCATAAACCTATGTCGATAGCACACCCCACACTGATGAACACAACGCCCAAATCCTCATCGGCCAGAAAAATTATATCAGCAGAGGTCAAGACCCCTCTGCCGATAGCAATAGTCTCACCGACGGTCTACTCCATACTCCCCTATCGGTGTGACCTGCTTCGATGTCTCCTCATCAGCCCAACACTTTCCATCGGTGGACCCTCCAACTGCTAGCTCGATAGCCCATGTCACACCGAAAGCACTTCCTTCGGCCAGACCTAGCACGAAGCCTTGAACCATTGAACCTTGAGAAAAGGGTTCAAGCAGATGGTTCAAACCAAGAGTTCAAAGACACAATCGGAGCACTCAAAAAGAACTTATGCCGACAGACAAAACATGATGACCCCTTCCTCAGGAAAGATGATGCGGATGCTGCAAAACACTGAAGGGGTGCCAAAACTCAAAACTTTTTGGATTTTTTTGGGAAGGTGCCTACATGAAAAATTGCTTGGAAACTAACAGTCAATTCAGGCACCAACAGATGTGACTTTGCCACTAAAACCCAAACTACAAGGAGAAAGAATACTAGATTCAAGAGTACAGAAGCAAACCAGACATGGTGTCTACATGGAGCATTTGGTCAAATGGAAGCAGTTGCCTGAAGCAGAAGCTACCTGGGTTGCAGAGTCAGAATTCAAAAGAAGGGGCATTGATTTTGCCTCATTGTCACCGGAGGTGACATAGCTTTTTTCCGCATAGGGGGAGTATGGTGCAAGAGCACCAAGGGCTTGGAGCTCATGTGTATATATGTTTGCATTTTGGTGTGATGTTTTGAATTTTCAAAGTAGGGCAGAGTGGGAAGTACTTTATGCTATTCTACATGGAACCATCGGCGTAGGAAGAGGAAAGTCTGGCCGATGGAGAATGCATTTCGGTGTGAGAGAACCCATTGGCGAAGCCTTTAGAAGTTATAGGGAAGGTGAAGTTATGCTGATAGAAAGAACATCGGCATGACCAAAGATATCGGCAGGACAAATTTGAAGTTTTCCGATAGAATGTGGTCTCACCGAAGGTGGTTGTTAGGTCCATCGGAGTAACAATGAATATCAGCAAACCAAGGAAAAACTACACCGACAATGTAATGTCTGAGCGATGAACACTTTAGCCGTCGGAGAGAAATGGTCCATCGGTGGAAGAGATTAAGGCTAGGCCGATAGTTTTAAGTCACAGTGACGAGTGTGTTCATCGGGAAGAGTCAGTGGAAGTCACAGCAAAAGAATGTATGTTTCACGGTTGAACCTCGCCATTGAACCTCACCGTTGAACCCCATCGTTGAACCTCGCACCAAGGTTCAATGGTTCAGCGTAAGAAGTATGATCGGTAGAGATGATGAAAATCTAACTGATAGGCATGGGTTGGGCGACGGAAAGTTTACGAAATTAAAGGGCATCGGTGAGAAAGTAACTGCCAAGAAAATGCAGAACTGAACCGGGCAGTTAGAAAACGAACCGGTCTGGAAACTGAACCATCCTGTAATGGACATGAGCAAATATATAAAATGTAGAATTCTTTCTGTAAGAGGTTCACGAGGGGAAGATTTTGATTTGAGAAGCATTTTGATGTAAGAAATAGTTTTGAATAAAATCCAATTCATCAGTTCGGCCAATTTGTGTATTTTTGTACAGTTCTGAGTTTATTATTCTGAAGTAGATTAGCTATTTCTTTTTCTACAATTTTGTTCTCTTTTGCAAACCATGACTCTGTATTGATGATTCCTCAAGTTCCTCTGTACAGTATGGAGGCCATCAAGTAGAGTCATGCTTTTTGTTTGTTTTTCTTTTTTGGGGTGGTCAGATTGTCGACTAGAGGAAATGCATGCTTGTTCTAAAGCCAGCTCAGTAAAGAGTCCAGCTAGATAGACAAGTAGGTAAATAGACTTGCAGGGGTGGAAAACAAAGAGGAAGAAAGTGAGCACCAAGCAGTCCAGACCCTTGAACAAAGAGAGAAGGGTGGGCAACGGGCTCAGAAAAGTTATGTGCCATTGAGGCAGTATCTTGGAAGCAGTGAGGATAAGGTATGTGTCCCACACCAAGCAGAGTGATAGAATTTTCCATCTCTGCAAAGAGTTGAGGAAATTAACTGACATTTTTGTGTAGAAAGATGTCCGTTAGCACATTGAATTGGTAGAGAGGCTAGTGTTGTCAAATAGTCTTGTACACCTACAGGATACAGAGCAGGTAGCCTAGAGTCCTCCCTATCAAGGAGATCGGGAATCCACAGAAAAACCTATACCTTGGACTAGGGTTCCATCACCATTGCCCCTGACATTTCCATTTTCTGAACTACGAAAAACATTAAGTTAGGGTTCTCTGCCCTTTGTTTAATTCATGTAGCATTTGTCATAATTCGTAGATTTGATTACTGTTTTTCTTAAATTAGGGTTTCAAGAGCATAAAATCATTAGTTAGCAATATTGTGTGATCACATATGAATTTTCTAGTAGAAAACCAAGTGGTAACTCAATTCTGATAGCTGACTCTCCTCTTGATAGGAGAAGCACTCAATTAAAAAGCCCTTGGAATGTTTATGTGGAAAGGAGGATTCAAACTAAAACAACAAACCTGTCATCCCCCTTTTCATATTAAACATTTTGGTGAACCCATGTTTTTGAAATTTTTGGCACCTTGCTGAGTGTTGTTTGATAGATTTGCATTCATTCATTTGATTGCATTTGAAAAATTACAAAAAAATTGAAAAAATTGGAAAATTTGCAAAAATTGGCATATTAAGCTTGTATTTTTGTGAAATTTGAATTAATTGAAATCTAATTTCAACTAATTTCTATTGTTTTCATTAGATCTGATCCAAAATATAGACATTCATTATTTACAATTCATTCACCTTGCATTTGCATGCTTGATTTGCTAGAAATTGCTTGAAATTGTGCATTTTTCATGAAAACCTAGTCTTGCATGAGCTAGGGTTGTAGTCAAAATCTTGTGTCAGATTTTACTACCTTGTTAAAACACTCATTATTTCTGATTTCTAAATTTAGTGTTGCATTATAGTGGCCTCCTTGTGATATTTCATGGCTAAGGTTTGACAACTTGCATTTTTCACTAGATTTGGCCTTATCGTCTTGCTAGACTTGCACTCCAAGCATGTTGTAAGGGATTTTATTCCACTAATTGCATGTTATTCAAATTATTATCTTCTTCCCCTTCTCAATTTCCTTACAAGACCTTTTCTTTTGGGCCTTTGCATTGAAATATTGTGAAAATTTGCATATTTTTGCTATTTTTGCACTAGGGTTCGATCTAGAATGACACTATAAGTGTGTTGTAACAGATTTTTTGGCATTAGGTGGCTGTTTTTACTGTTATAAGTTTCTGTCCATCATCATTTTCCTTACAACACCCATTTCCCTACTCGTTTTCATGGAGATTTGGTGAAAAATCTCATATTTTGGCCTATTTTCACTAGGTTTTGAATTATCGACTCTCTAGAGTTGCATCACAAGAGTGTTGTGAAATATATTCTTGCATTAGTGGACTGTTATTAGGCATATCATTTTCTATCCCTCTTGAAAATCTTTACAACACCCTTTCTTTCATTTGTTTTCATGAAGATTTGGTGAAAAATTGCATATTTTCACTACAACAAATCCCTATGATTAGCTCCCTTTTTTGCTCCCACCCACTATTTTAATGTATTTTTCTCCAGTTTTTTGAAAAATTTGGCACTATTTATTGTCATGGTGCTATTTTTGGCATTTTTTGTGCCGATCAGAACAAGTAGGCGCTAAATTAGGCACAAATTAGCGCCTAAATTAGCGCCTAGTTTATCACCATACCTCTAAGCCTCTATGGATTGTTTGAGATGTTTCAGTTGGAATGTCAAAGGTTTGGAATCCTCTGAGAGAAAATATGTAGTTAGAGATTTTTGTACCACTCTATGACTTTTAAATGACACGGTTCAATGTTATTCCACCAATGTAAACGAGTTGTATACCATCATGCAATCCATCAAGCAATGATCTCACTACATCTTGGGAAAGGAGGTCCAATCATCCACTTTGATCACAAGCCACTCCAATTCTTGCAAACTCAGAACAAATTGGAAAATATGTACCACATGAAATGGATGACATGTCTACAACAATTCCATCTAGAACCTTTTTCAATCGCGAGAAGGGAAAAGACAAAAAGGTATTTGACTACCTAAGCTAATAGCTATTTCATGCACTCACCACAATGTTGGACTCATGTGGTCACAACTTCTTTGACTGGGAACCTCTCTACCCACCAGACTTGGACTTTGCATAGATCTACACCAAGCTCTTACAAGGCAAATAGGTTGGTGAATTTTACATGTCTAACAAGCTTCTCTACAAGCTCAAGTATCTCTATGTTTTAGACACCACACCAAACAGCTAGAGACTCATCTAGGAAGCGTACTATGCCAAAATAACTCAACACTCCAACATTACTAAAACACTAGCAACACTTCTAGTGGCCCCACATATGTGCAAACATTGAGAACCACATCAAGTCTCTCATTCTTTGTAGCATTGCAAAATATTGCAAATAGGAATCTTGGACTCTACACCCCTCTCTTAGTTTTGAGTACACCACCTTGGTAATCATTGACATGGATTTATTAAGAAGACTAACTATGACAAATCACTGGTGTAACTCCATGTTTCTTGTGGTAGATGAATTCTTCAAGATGACCCTCATGATTGCTTGCAAGAAAAGTCTCACCATGCCAAATATTGTGCCACTTTTATTCACCCATGTTTGGATCCATTTTAGCTTACCCACATCCATTATCTTTTACTATGACCATCATTTTGTTAGTCACTTTTGGTAAATTTTGTGGATGATGTTAGATATGCAACTAAATCAATTTATATATTTCCACATATAGATAGATGGATAAATAGAAGTGATCAACTACCTTGTTGTGCATCTAATGTGCATCTATAATAGTGCACACCTGCACATTTGAGATGACAACATCCTTTGCATTTAACATTCCTACAAAAATGCTCGAGTACACAACTCTATGAGGCATAGTCCTTTCTAGACATGTCTTGGGTTCCAATAGGAAGCATCCCTTGACATATCCTATTGCACACCATCCACATTAGAGTCATGTACATAGGAATAGGAAATCAACAAGGCATAAAAGTTTATGCAGCACATCCAACATGTGTTCCAATGTGGACTAGCTTCAAGGATCTAGATAGTGTGGCTACACACATTGCTACACATGTTGGTGTCTAGTTAGACACATGCATGGAACATCAATAACCACATATTATGCTTCCATACACGTGTGCCACCTAATGACATTTGTACTGCAAAACATGATCATATAATTATTGGCACTATATGCGTCTGACACATGGTGATGTCCACACCACATGCCACAATGATCTAGTTGGCACCATACAAGTTTTACATTTGTTCTCATCCCATCCACATAAGAAATGCACCATACATGTTGGATACTTGTCAACATCTACATGGAGTATAACTGATGGTATTCTTGAACAAATGCCTACTTTGTACATTTTGTAGAGTAAAAGAGGTATAACAAATTTTCATCTTACCTCTTTGTATATTTCCTTTGTTCATTTTGAATAGAAGTGACATATATGTTAGAACCCTTATATATTTGAATGTGTTTTGGTTTACATATCTATTTTCCTTTTTGTATTCTATGATCTTATTACAGTAATAGATAATATAGGATTGTTCCTCAGTTCACCTTGGGAATTAGATTAAATAGCATATGAAGTTGACTGCAAATTAACAACATGGTGAGCATTTTGTTGATTTTCTTGCTTATTTTCACCCTTTTGAAAACTAAATTTTCCTATTGAAAATTTGAAGGATGAGATCCATATTTAAGTGCATTAGACTTAAGAAGTTTCAATTCAATGTTTGTTACATTTGCAGACAAATCCATGGAAGAATAAGAGTTGTTTAGGTACATTGTCTCTTGGATAGTAGGTAATAAGCCCTTAACAAATATTCTTTGCAATTCATCATTAGGAATTTGATAGTGTATCTTTGTTGACAAATTTTGATATCAATTAACATAATCATGATTGCACTCATTTGATCCTTGTTTACATCCTACTAAATCTAAAATTGTAACCTTTAAACCTGTTAGGACCTCCCTGAATTTGCTTGATCCTATTCAGTTTGATGCTCTCCTTTTTCTTCAATCTACCTTGGAACCTATACTTTTGCCAAAATGCTCTAACATCTAGTCTCTAGAATATATATCATGGCCATTGTGAAACAATCTTGACTATTTTTTACTATATGAGTGTTTTTGTGTATTACCGTTGTTCTGCAGGTTAATTGAATATCTTTTGCGGTTATGCGGGAACAAGAGGAATGAAATATGGCACATACCACATTCACTCAAAGAATAAAAGAACATGTTGCTGGTTGGTGGTAGGAAGCGGTTGATATGAAGAAGTTATCGCTACCCCGTGGACGGTTCATCTCACGCTTGCGGCTTGGCGGTGTTCAGGTGCAAATAGTCTCTTCCCGCGGTCCCATGGAGGTTTGAAAAGTAACCAGCGGCATTGCAGTAATAGCACCAGGAGGTATCGCTTACTCCATCCCCACAATGGTTTCAACTGAGGCCTGTGGTAGAGAGGCAAGAGGAGAATGTAATGGGTTTTCGCCCCCCGTCTCGCGACGGTCATTCATAACATTTGTGGGTGGGCGGTAAACAAAAGGACATTAGGTAATAATTTCCCGCAATCCTGCAGGGGTCAATCTAAGCATTTGCGGTCTGGCGGTAAAGGATGAAATAGAAGTGTAGTGGTTGTAAGCCATTCTGAATGTGAAAGGTCTGAAGCTTGTTTCTTCCTTTATAAAAGGAAACCAAGACCTTATGGCTTGGGATCTATCTGGGATTTTGATTTTTTGAAAGAGACATTGCACTGCCTATACTTTGAAGAAAATCAATATAAAAGCTACTATTCTCTGGTGCTCAACTTTTGGTTTCATTTGTTTGTTGAATTAGATTGCTAATAATTTATCTAGTTGTCTCCAATTTACTTTTTCTTTATTATTCAAACCAACCTATCAAGTGTATTGTTGATTTGTCAGAACACATTTGATGTTTCTTGTGTGGTTTGTTTATTGGGCTCCTTCATGCAAGGATTAAAATCCTATAGGTGAATCATAGTAACTTTGGAAATTTAAATTGGATTGCTAAAGAAGAACCTGATAACTTACATATTTGCATGTCTATGCAAGTCATAGACCTAGAATTGCCAAGCAAATCATGTTGTGGCTAAAAGGGAAGCACATATTCTTCTTAGAGTGAAAACTCTGTAACCCAAAGGCAGGCACCGGTCATTCTCCTTTGAAAATCATTCCCTTGTATATATTTTCAAAATCCAATTTTGTTTTTCTATTTTAGGAGTAGTGTTTAAATATTTATAGAAAACATTAATCCAAATCATATGCTAGATTGAGTTAAGTGAAGTGGATGATTTAATTGAGAAAATTACATAATCTCCTTAATGTGTTCTAAAGTCACACGCAAACTTGAAAGTAAATTGTCATTGGTGAAACAAGGTAACTCCCACCTAGGCTTGAACAGAGCCTAAAGTGCAGAGAATTTTGATTAATTTGATCAATTTTGTTAGTTGGCCAAATTCACATATAAAACCTAATCATAAGATTTACCATATCTTTAGGGTTTTATAATTTGCAAATTTGAGTACCAACAAAACCAATATTGACATTAAAGTGATGTACAAAAGCATTGGCCAAATCATTGAAGGAATGAATAGAACTATGAGGAAGAGAATAAAGCCATTCAATTGCATAATCCTTTTAGTTTCTAGGGAAGAGATTTGTAAAAAGTTTATCATCATAAACATAATCAAAACAAACTCCCAATTGTGTCATAAGGTCCCCTTTACCACTATACATTACAAAACTAGGGGCCACCGAACAAACTAGAAATGGATAAGAAATAACTCAAATGAAAGTGGATTATGCTTGATTTCTCCTATGATATCCTTTGATTACTAGGGGTAATGCATCAAATTTACTTTGCATCTCATCAATTCTTTTAAGGATGACATCTATGTTGGAAGGATAATCATTAGGAGTTATGATTAAAATGGGAGTGGAAGTGGCAACATGAGATAATAGGTGGAGTGTAGGTTGATTGGGGGACAAAGAATGAAGTTGGAATGACAACACTAGAAGTGGGAACATGAGTAGTGGGTCGGAAGTAAACACAATCAAGGGATGAGTGAAAGGTACAATATGAGAAGTAGGTACAATGAGAGGATTAATGATAGGAGCTATAAAAAATTGATAAGCAATACAAAGAAGAGAAGAAATATGTGCCATGTCTAATGCAGGAGAATATGTGGAAGGAGGCACACTAGATGAAGAGGCTTGTGAATGAAGGGGAGGAGACACACTATTTAAGGAACTTGATGAGCTTATCCTTTGACCTATATCACTTAATACTTCCATCACATAAGGTTTATCCATTAACAAGTCATGAAGAACATCAATCAAATTTGAATAATTAACATTATTGCTCAAATTTGTAAAGGTCTAATATAAGTATTTGTGTAGTAAGATTCATGTCTTGCCTATCCATATGTGCAACATGTGCATCATGATGAAAAACATCTTCCCCATTAAAATATGTAGTAGTCATCAAATCCTCAATCATAACTTCCTCGCAATGAATCGAGGCCATTGTAGAGTTAGGCCCAAGGTTTCTTCTTAATGCAAAATGAGGATTAGGTTGAGACCTTGACATTCAAGCAAAATATAAAGCAATGAAAAGGAAATTGATTCCAAGTAATCCTAATTTTTTCTGCCAACAATTCATACCAAAGATTGAACAATTTAAAGATATTGCAATAAGTAATTTGTATCGACACAAATAATATTACTGAAGCATTTCAAAGTTTAGGCCATAAGAATCATCCTTTATTAAACATGGATTGCAAATAATTCTAAAAATTTAGAAGTCTTGGTCATTAACATTATTGTCTACTACAATGCCATCCAGTGTATCATTGTCAATGTTCATATGTTCTTTCAAGTATTTAATATTATCATCATCCTCATCTTGACCTGCATCATCTTCATCATCATTAAAATTTGATTCTTGACCATCTATATTGTTACCAGATGTATTTGGATCATCATTTTCTATACCATCCATATTGTTGTCTTCCATAACATCATCTAACTCTGGATTGATGTCTTCTTGTGCCTGAACATAACCATCTTCAACATCATCATGGATGTCAATTTCTTTGATGTTCTCTAATCCCTCTCTCTCATTTTGTTGGGCATCATTGTTTTGTTCAGTATCCACTAATGCATCGTCGAATACATGCCTTAATCTTGGATCATAATGTGTGACAAATATCTATTTCGGGTCCAAAATATCTTCATAGAAAAATACCTACACATGAATGACATACATATATTAGACGTATGGTATAACAATTTTATTGATTAATAAACACATGTATATATTCGCAATAAACTATGAATTAATAGATTAATGATCACTACCACTTCTTGTTTGAGTTAAAGAAATACCTGCTCACAATGAATTGGTAGAACATAAGGCTCCTTATCCTTCGGTAGGAAACATGAGGAATCTATAGAAAACAATCCACTATGGGTATCATGTCTTTACATCTTTTAAGCTTGATCGACTGGATTGCTTGAAGTCAACCATGATGCCACAATTGAAGGATCATCTCTTTACATCTACCTTTTCTACAAGATAATGTCGACCATTTGCCCACATTGTTGGATATTTCCTTGCCCATGAAAGACCATTTATTTTAGTGAAAACAAATATAATGACAAATATTAAAATAGTTAATAGTGTCAAAACTGTAAGGAAACAACATTTTGTAAAATTCCAACTTTACCTTTCTTTCACATCCTCTAGACATGTTGATTTCATCTTCTGTTATGTTTGAATCGATACCTGCATCTTCTATTTGATTTTGAATTTGTTCAGTAACCCATTCTAGTGTGCAATCTTTGCCTCATTCCCCAAGCAGATCAGTGGGAAGTGGAGTATTCCTTGGGTTCGATCTCTTAAACTATCTCCTTGCTTCTAACACTTCTTCTCTCTTTTTATCATACAGATCAATCCATTTGTTCATAAAGTCCATGTGGTACAGAATGAACTTGTCAAGTATAGCACTTTCATCAACACCTATTACATGTCAACATGTTTATTTCAAACTCCAAATGTCATGTTGTTAATTTGACAAATAAATTACAGAGTAAATTAATCGTTGCAAGAAAAACAACCACACTGATCATGAATTTACTTACTAATTTCTACTTGAACACCATTAGATTGTGGTTTTTCTCCATCAATAATATCTGATGCTCGTTCTTTATCCTAGAAGCATGGCCCATCTTAAAAATCCTTACCAAGGAATTCACACAGGAAGAAAAATGCTTCATTCAATACATACCCTTCAGCCATGCAACCCTTTGGATGTGCCTTTTGTCAGACATATCTTTTTAGAGTTTCCATATGACTCTCAAAGAAAAGCATCCACCTCATTGATACGACACCCACCAATTCAATGTCATCAACTAGGTGTATAAGTAAATGGACTTGTAAGTCCATGAAACTTGTAGGGAGCTCCTTCTCAAATACACATACAATTTCTGCAATTGCCTTCTTCCATTTTGGCACTTCACATTCGTGGATCTCCTTGGAGTTCAGCCACCTAATATAAGAATAGTAAATTAGTATGAACCTTTAGTCAAAAATTAAAATGCAATATAATATCTCTATGTCTCTCACACATGAACATTTCATATAACCACATACCTTGTAAATGCTGACAATCGACTTATGGCATTCCTTAAGTCAACTATAAGACATGAATCCCCCCTAATTGCCAATGGCATGATATGCTATCAAACACATTTATGAAAAGGTCATTAGTAATTTTTTCTCACACAACAAAATATCAAAATATATTTAGTACTTAATCAATGTTACTAGTAAATGTTAAATGATGATATGTAATACCTTCATTAAATTATGAAAATCATGTGTTTTAAATCATGTGATATGTCCATCAACTATAAAAGCTTTAGCCAATGATGACCCATAGCCAGTAGGTGTCCTTATTGAATGGATGCCATTTTTTAGTTGGTCTAGCTCTTTTTTTTTTCAAAATGCATGGAGCTTCTGCATATGTTTCATTTTCCCTGTTTGGCCACAAATATTTTCTATCAATTTTGGTATGCGAAAGAGCAATATCTCTCCTCGAAGACAAGGTGTCCTCTTTGCCTGATATATGTCAAAATATAGAATCTGGGACATTTTTGAAGATGTGCATAGGACCTAATAGGTGAGATATTAATAGATCCTTCCTATAAGGGAGCTCATAAAATATGAATTTCCTTTTCATTCCTTCTGGCATATTAACTACAACTTGTTCTGGTTCTTCAATTGAATCACCCCGATCAAAAAAATCCTCCCAAGCTTTCAATTCAGCATCTTCATACTTCTTAAGCCAATCACCTAGACCCATAATCATGGGAGGGCCTCTATTTTCAACTTTTCCATCAAATTGATTCTTCAAGTGATTTCTAAACTTATGATCTAGTGGTAGAAAAACCCTGTTATTTGCATAAATAAATTTATGTAGATCTTTAGAATACCACCCTTGAAATTGTTATGCATATCTTGGACATGCAAATATCCCCTTTGTTTGAAGCCCTGCAATTCAATAAGTAATGTTAATAACATAAAAAAAATAGTATAAAACTAAGTATGAAAGTTGGGATGAAAATAAATTATGAGTGTTAATACGTAAATATTTTATCTTACTAGAACAAACACCAAGTCCTGGGAAATCATGAATAGTCCAACATAGGACACCATACGACATGAAGGACCTATTTGATGGGGGACGTGATATGTCATACATTCTTATGCCTTTCCATAGCAGTTGTATCTCATCAATAAAAGGCGCAAGATAAACATCCATGTTTTTAACTTGATGTTTTCCTGGAACAGTGAGAGTCAGCATAAGGTGCTCCTTTCTAACACTCATACATGGGGAAATCTTGTATGCTATCAATATGACTAGCCAAACACTATAATTTGAGCTCAAGAAAGAGAATGGGCACACTCCATCAATTGCAAGACCAAACCTGATACTACAGGGTTCATCTTTGAATTTTCTTGGCCATTTTTCCTCTATGTGTTTCATTTCTTTAGAGTTAGCTAGAATTCGCATGAATCCATCTTTACTCTTCTTCTTTGCATGCCAGTCCATCAATTGTGCAAGTGACTTGCAACGAAACATTCGTTGAAGTCTAGGTGTAATTGGCATGTGATGTAAAACCTTCTTTGGAACTGTAGGACCTTGTACATCTGTATGATATCTCTTCTCTTTGCATATAGGGCATTCTACCTTGTTTTGATATTCATCTCTATATAAAATGCAATCATTTTTACATGAATGAATTTGCTTATATTCAATCCCCAACTCAACCAACAACAGACGCACCTCTCTACAAGTTGATGGCAACACATTCTCTTTAGGGAATATTTTAGTTTTTAGTACCCTGTAAGATTGCCAGTGATTAAATCAATTGAATGTTTGACTTATGATGAACATGTTTGATATGTCAATCTATACTAGGACTGTTTATATACAATATATGGTTTTAAAATCCCCTTAAAGAAATATAAACGAAGTTGATGAATGTTTACGAATTATGTACACAAATTGACAATGCAAAGTAAGAAATAGATTTCAACTCACTTTAGTAGGGTAGTGAATCCTTTGTCTAACCAACCAAATAGTGACTTGATTTCTAATAATATTAATGTGCATGCCAGTTTTGAGGTTCTACTGGCACCCGATTTGAACACGGGTGTCTTCGCTGCTTGCTTGATGGAGTCTTTCAAGTTGTTATCATCAACATTACATTGGTGGTAATTACCCCTACTATCATCATTACTGTCAACCATATGATCATTATTTTCATCATTGTTTCCATCCCCAAAGAAATTTGTAAGAATTTCATTCAAACCCTCTTCATGCACTGCATTTTCACTATCATGATCATCATCAATAAGGCTAGGTGGCATGTCATCAGTGTATGCGGATCTCGACAGCTCTTCAATTTTCTCAGCCAGTAGTATTCTCTTCAATGTTGCTCTTTTCACCCTAGTATGGTTTAAAGGATGGTTTGGATCATCTTGTCCAAATCTTAATAACCCAATTGGATCTTGGGTATTAGTATGTATTTCATCAACATCTTCTACCTATCAACAAACACAAGCATTATTTAATGTTTGGCAACAATTGGATAAATCATAAATGTATCAATTTCAAAGAAATTTAATCAAATGTGGCTTAAAAAATAAAAATATAAATTGTATGAACATATATACATCAATTGAATAATAGAACATTATTTTATAGACTACCTTTTTTATACAATAATTTAAATAAAACACAATTTTGACAACATAGTTTATAAAACATCAGTCCACACTTATTTATTATTCTTTAGTTTTCTGCCCTTAAGAACATCCTTAGGGAGACCTTGTTCTTCCCTCTTCTTTTGCACAGGAGTGCATTTTAAGAAGGGGTAATCAATCAATAACTCACCCCAATGGTAAGGTCCATAATAGCCTCAACCATTATCAATCTATCAACCTCTCTTTCCATATCTCCATCTTTTTCATTTATGACCTCAACAAATTGACAATTCAGTCTTAAAGTAGGGTCCCTTCCCTTACTACTATTTATAAATCCTGCAATATTTTTGTGTGTGTATGCACGTCCATATATATACATAAGATGACCTCTATTCATTTCTTTTCTACTTTCCAATTGGAGATGATGTGTATACATATTCGAATTTAGACCATATGCTGACATGCTAGGCTTATATTCTGCTAGCCTTCTCCATTCACCACTATAATATGATGGACCATACTATTGTTGGCAAGAGACACTGCTAGGATTCATAAGTGTTGTCATTGATGGAAACAAAGTATATCCCACACATCCGCAATGCATAAATTACTCATACCGGAAGTCAAATTAAAGATAGGATGATCCGGTAGTCAAGAATAGAGCATTTGTTAGGGTCTGATAGATTGGGTCCGGAACTCTCTGATGGTGAAACCCAGCATGTTGTGGATTTGGGTAAATAATAAGGAGTATCTGAACTATTGTATTCCAGAGATTTAGCCTCTGGTGACCAAGCATATAAGCAAGAACCTAGCATTAGGTCAGAAATGATGAGTATAGAATACTCAAAATAAGACAATATTCATGCATTCACAACTACATGAATATCCTCTATTATAGAAGACATGTTCAAGGTTATTGGGTTGATCAAGTCCAATAACAAAGTACATGTTAAAACTATAGGAAAAAAAATCAAAAACTTTGAGAATTGTGCCTATAATTAGCATTAGGCTTTTTGAAACAATCTCTAGTCCAATGACCATCTTTGTTACAATAATTACAATGTGACTTTTTAAAATTGTGTCGATTATTAGAAGTAGTGTGCTTGCGATTATCAAAAGTATGATTGTTGGGAAATTGTGAATGGAAATTGTGATTTAAATTAGATGAATTATTATGTTTCGACATAAAAGCATGCTCATTAGTTTTAAGAGTACCAAACTAAATCAACTTAGCTTCTTCTTGTCGTAACAAATTTTGAAATATATCAAAAGATAACTGAGTAGCTAAGGTAGGAATAGCTAATTGAGAATGAATATTTGTAATAAATTGTTGAAACGGTTTAGGTAAACATTTTTTAGGAATGATATGAATCAATCTAAGATGTTCAAGCTTAACTCCTAAATCAGTCAATTGAGCACTAATATCATTAAATTTTAGAAGAAATTCATCCATGGTTTTGAAATCTGTATACCTAAGATCTTCGAGTTGATCTTGAATTTGAATCTTCCTAGATTCATTTGCACTGTCGTAAATATTTTTAAGAATGTCCCATGCATTATGTGCTTTTGTGCATGCTCCTATGTGAACATAGAGTTCAGGGGACATCGAGATACCTATCAGATCGAAAGCTTCATCATTTTTGGCGAGCCATTTGTCTTTTTCATCCTGAGTTGTGGTAGCTGCAGGTTCTAATTTTGAATCAGTTGCTACATCCAAAAGATGCTTAAATCAAAAAATAAAACTAATGTGTTGCTTCCATGAGTGATAATTAGTCGAATTGAGTTTAATTTCAGGAATTAGAGTCGACATTTTACAAAAGTTAAAGTCGATGAAAAATATACCTTTTTAAAAAAATGCCTAATTACTTAAACAAAAGGCAAATTTTTTTTGAAAAAATTACCTTTATTAGATAAAAAAACAATTTTAAAAAAAAAATGCCATAAAAGGCAAATTTTTTTAAAGAAATACCTTATTAAAAGGTAAAATTATTGAAAAAAAATAGAAGAAAAGGCAAATTTTTTTTAAAAGATGCCTTAATAAAAAGGCAATTTTTTTTTAAATGCCTTATAAAAGGCAAAATATATAATTTTTTTATTTTAAATATTTAAGACAAGTATATTAAAAAAACGTATATTCTAGTTAAAAAAATTTATAGGAATAATTTTAAAAAACTTATTAAAAAAAATTATAATATAAAAAATCTCTTAATAAAATAAATTTTATAGATGGAGCATGTGCACGGGAGCTCTGTGTAGTCCTGCGACTTGTAGCAGGTTGCGGTCTGCATGTGTTTGTTCTCTGTTGCATGCGTTTTTTCTTTGCAGATCAGGCTCTATGGGGTTGTTTTGAGCAAGGGATGGGATTTTTTTAGCTTTCAGGGGGGTTTTTTTTCTTGAGTGGGTGTGTTGTTCGGTGCAGGTGTGGGGTGCGAGGGCTTGAGGGGATTTTCTAATAGCAGGGTATGTGCCTTTGGGTGAGACGTCGGGGGATGGTGCTATGGCAGGGGTTGGTGACAGGTTTCCTCATCCATCCCTGCCTGATGTTGGGGTTTTTAGCCCTGAGGCTTTGAAATTACACAAGATAAACAGATGCTTGGAAAGAGCTCAAGTTCGTCCAAAGCTGGTGATTCAAACAGAGGCGGTAGCCGAGGACCTAGAGTATTATAGAAAACATGTTTTAATCTATAAATTTATGGGATTGAGGGTTTCGATGCCTTTTCTGGAACCCTGGATTTGCAAGTCATGGAATCTGGAAGGTGATTTTGAAATCTTGCTAGCTGCAAATAACTTCTTTCTAGTGGTCTTTTCGGGTATCTCTGATCGTAACAAGGTTTTTGAGGGAGGGCCCTACTTTTATAATCAAGTTGGCCTTTTCATGAAGCCTTGGCATGCAGGCTTTAATTTGGTGGCAGAGCTGCCCTCGAAGGTGCCGGTGTGGGTTCATTTTCCTCGGTTGCCATTGGAATGTTGGAGACAGGATATTCTACAATCAATTGCGTTGTTGCTGGGGAAGCCTATTGGCCCGTCTCAGCAAACTCTGGAGAAGTGAATTTTTTCCTATGCCCGGGTCCGTGTGGAGATTGATCTGAGCCAGCCTCTGCCAGACTCTATTGATTTGACTGTTGGGTCTAGCTCCTGGAATCAACAGTTAGACTATGAGACTTTACCTTTCAGGTGCCGGCTGTGCCATGAGTATGGCCATGTTCAAAGGAGGTGCCCTTGTGCCTCAGGTGCTGGTGGTTCAGATAATGTGAAGGCTCCATCTAATCCAAGGGTTGAAAAGGGTAAAGCACCCATGCAAGGGGTGGTACCAGATAAAGATGGCTTCGTGCCAGTTAAGGCACGAAACAAGAATTGGGGTCAGAAGAGGACTCTTCGGGATCATCAAGAGGAGGAGACTTTTAACAAGTTTGAGGCTTTGGATGAATTAGTCCATGAGGAAGGGGTTTCTTCTGGCATGCATGTTGAAGCTTCTCCTTTAGTTGATCATAATTCTGAGTCTTTGCTTGTCACTACTTTGGTCCTAGTTCCTATGGTGGCTTCTAAGGTGGTGATGGATTTAGTTGTTTCTCCCCCCGATGCTGGGTTTGGGGACTCTTGTGGTTTGGTGGAAACTCCCATGGCCTCTTTGGATGAAAGGGTGAGTTTAACCAGTGGACCAGGTTTGGAAGACTCTGGTAAGAAAAAATCGGTCTCTTCTTCTCCTATTCTGGGTCTACAGCAAAAATCCCTGAAAAAGTGTGCTCCTGATAAGCCCCAGAAGGTGGGGAGGAAGAAGGATTAGGAGAAAGTTAAGATGGCTGGAGAGACATTGGTGGAATCTAGGTCGGTGAAGACATTGGATACTCACTTCTCTCACCCTTCGCGATGATTGTGTTATCATGGAATGTAAGGGGTATGAATAGCATCCCTAGACAAAAGGCTATTCGAGACTTGGTTAGTGCTCATTCTTTGGATGTAGTTTTCCTCCAGGAGATGAAGTTATCTATGGATGGTATGATGCAGTGTGTTTCTAAGATTTGGAATAGAGGGTTTTGCCAGTGTGTGGGTGCGCAAGGTAGCTCAGGGGGTCTTGCTTGCCTCTGGGATCCTCGGCAAATTTCTCCTATTTGGTGGATCTCTAGTAGATTTTCCATCTCTCTGGTTGCAATTAGTTTGGAGACAGGGGAAAGAATTCTTCTTTCTAACATTTATGCTCCGACGGATGTCCCTGGTAAGACTCTCCTATGGTCTCATATCAATCTTCTGAGATCGTTGGATCCTTTCCTCCCCTGGATTATGGAAGGTGACTTTAATGCAATTGCCTCCCTCAAGGAGAAAAGGGGGGGTGTACCTCGCTTGGACCCCTCTTCTAATCTTCTAAGGGATAATTTTGCTTGGCTCCAGCTTGTGGATATCAAACCTTCGAATGGCATGTTTACTTGGAATAATAGGAGGCTCGGGGATGATGTCATTTCTGAATGGGTAGACAGGTTTCTTGTTTCCTATTTTTGGGTGGGTGACAAGTGGCTGTCAAGTTCTGAAATTTTAGATTGGCGAGGATCAGACCATTGGCCGATCAAATTCTCTACTCGTTTGGCCGATGGTCCTAAGAAATAAACTTTTAGATTTCAGCTTATGTGGCTCAGGAAGGAGAGTCTTTTTGACTTGGTTTCTAGATGGTGGACTGAAGGATGACCTTCTCTTGGTATAGCTATGTACTCTTTTGTGAAGAGGCTTCAATATGTGAAGTATAAATTGAAACATTGGAATAAGTATCAGTTTGGCAATGTGTTTCAATGGAAAAGGGTTTCCCAGGAGTGCTTGGATTCTATTACCAGACAGATTCGGGACCAGGGTTTGGATGCAAATTTAAGTAGGCTTGAGGTTAGTGTAGTTAAAGACCTTAAGGAATGGGAGCTTCGTGAGGAAATTTTTTGGAAACAAAAGGCCCATGTTGATTGGCTTCAGGAAGGGGACAGGAATACTTCCTTCTTTCATAAATCGGTGAAGGCTCGAAGACAAGGTAACTTTATCTCTTCTCTCTGCTCTCCTGAGGGTTCTGTTCTATCTTCCTCTTCGGGGATCTCTAGTGAGGCGGTTCATTTTTTCTCTGCTCTTTTTTCTAAAGATACCCTGCCTTCTAGTGAGGAGGAAGCTTCTATCCTAGATTGTATTCCCTCTCTAGTGACTACAGATATGAATGCTTCTCTTCTTAAACCTATTTCTTTGAAGGAGTTGGAGGATGTGGTGTTTCAGTTGAAAAAAGGGAAGGCTCCTGGTCTTGATGGGTTCCCGGCTGAGTTCTTTCAGGAATTTTGGGAAGTTATCAACCTTGATATTTTGGAGTTGGTGCAGGGGTCTTTTAGGAATAAGCAAATGTTACGAGCCATGAATGCCACATTTCTTGCTCTTATCCCAAAACGTGAGGGTGCTAATTCTCTGGATCTTTTTCAACCAATTGCTTTGTGCAATGTGGTGTATAAAATCATTACAAAGCTAATTGCTAAACGTTTGAAGCCATGTCTTGATAAGTTGATCTCAGAGGAACAAGGGAGCTTTGTTGCGGGTAGACATATTTTGGATGGAGTAGTTATTGCAGCTGAGACTATTCACTCTATGGCCTCTTCTAAGGAAAAGGCTATGTTTATAAAGTTAGACATGGCTAAAGCTTATGACAGAGTTAACTGGGGCTTTTTGATCAAAATTCTCAGAGCCTTCGGTTCAGTTGTGAGTGGATTGATTGGGTCATGAGCTGTGTGAGGACCTTCTCATTTTCTGTTCTCATAAATGGGGAGTCTTCATATCTGTTTTGTGCTTCTAGAGATCTTCGACAGGGGGACCCCTTATCCCCATATTTGTTCATCTTGGTGGCTGAAGGCTTGGGGAGATTTGTTAAGTCTTGTGTTATGAATGGGCTCTTTCATGGATGGAATTGGAACAATTCTCTTCCTCCTCAAACTCATCTTCAATTTGTGGATGATACGGATTTGATGGGTGTTGCTAAGGTGGCTGAAGAAATTTCTTTGCGTCAGATTTTAGATTGTTACCTGGCTGTCTCAGGTCAAAGCATTAATGAAAGTAAGTCTTGCATTTATTTCTTTAATACCCCTAAGCTTATTCAGCAGCGTATTGCCAGGATCTTAAGGTTTCAGGTGGGGAAACTTCCCTTTATTTACCTTGGCATCCCTTTGGATGTGTGCCCACTTCCCAGTTGTTTTTGGCAAGATGTGATGGATAAATTTAATGGGCTAGTTTGTCACTGGACCTATAGATGGTTATCTACGGTTGGTAGAGTTACTCTGTTGAAGTCCATGGTTCAAGCCCTTCCTATATATAGGTGCTTTGTGTTGACGGCTCCCGCAAGTTTCATCAAAGATTTTGAGGGCCTCTGTCGGTAGTTTCTTTGGTTGGGTAATCTCCTTTCGAAGAAGTGGAGCTTAATTAAGTGGGAAGTTGTTTGCTGACCAAAGAAGGATGGTGGTCTGGGTTTACGTAGGACAGATTGGAATGGACAGGCTTTGGCTACTAAGCTATACTAGAGATGGTGTTCATATCAGCATCAGTATTGGGCCAGGATCCTTACATTCAAGTACCTTGGGGAGGTGGAGGGCGCTAAGGTGCCTTGTTTTAGTCTTTCAAGGAGAGGTTCTATGATATGGGATACTCTCAAAAGGGGGGCTGCGCTAGTTAAACAAGGCCTATCTTGGATCTGCAATAGAGGCTCTGATGCTCTTTTTTGGCATGATTCCTGGGATGGCTTTCTGCCTATCCTCTCTTCGCACCCTCACTTGGGGGACTTATGTAGGACTTTTGTCCAGGTTGGTTGGAGTAGAGTGATGGATTTCAAAGCCCCTCAGGATTTGGGGCAAACTATTGTTTACCAGTGGAAGGATATGCAGGAATGGCCCATGGGTGGATCTTTGGATGATAGGAGGGAGTTGTCCTCTATTTTGGCTGATAGAGTCTGTTGTTCTCTCCCAGAGCGGGATGTGTTGGCTTGGGGTCCACATCCAAAAGGGAAGTTCACTATTGCTTCAGGGTATCGTGTTTTGGATAGACAGGCCTGGGGTAGTGCTGAGGTTCCTTGGTGGAAAAATATTTGGAATAAATTCTCTTGGCCAAAATGTAATTTCTTCTCTTTGCTGGTGGTTTATGGTAGGTGTTTGACTTGGGATAACCTCTGTAAGCGTGGCTTCCAAGGTCCTTCCTTATGCTTCTTATGTCTAAAAGATGTTGAGACTATTTCACATCTCTTCTTCTAGTGCCCTTTTGCTAGGACTATTTGGCATTTTTGGTGGGGGGCCTGGAGTTTACAGTGCAGGCACCTTTCTTCTCTAGAGGAGTTTTGGTGAAACTTTGGGCCCATTCTGGTGAGGACTTCATTTCTACACATAGCTTGGCCAATTGGGCCTAGTCTGATTATATGGCACATTTGGTTGGAGTGCAACTGCAAGGTCTTTCTGGATAAGAAGCTGTTGGTGGGTCAAGTTTGGTCTCACATTCTTGGGGCTTTGTAGGAGACTTGTATGCTAAATGTGATATGTTAGCCCCGGTGGATTCTGGTGATACTAGAGTGATTCGTAATTTGGGGATTCTTGTTGGGGATCCCAGAAGGCCCAAGATTGGGCAGAGAAGGTGTTCTAGAAGGAAGGTTTCTAGGGAAGGGCATTGGCTACCCCCTCCCACTAGAGTCTTGAAAATCAATACTGATGGGTCTGCAAGGGGTAACCCTAGGCATGCTGGCATTGGTGGGGTGGGCAGAGACAGTTCTAGGGTGGTTGTGTTTTTCTTCTCAGAGTATAGGGGGCTGCACTCTAATAATCTTATGGAGGCCTTGGCTATTCTTTTGGTTTTGAAGAAGGCATATGCCCTTGGCTGGGATAAGATTATCTGCAAGTCAGATTCTCAGATGGTAATAGACTTAATAAATAGAAGGTAGTTTGATGATGTTAGTTGGTAGCTTGCAGTGGTGGCTAAGCAAATCACCAGTCTTAGAGATTTATTTGATTCTATCACCTTCTCTCATATCCCTCGGGAATGGAATAAGGTGGCTGATGGGTTGGCCAAATGGGCTTCTGAAAAGAATAGGACATGGCTGGTGGATGATTGGGATAGTTTACCTGGGGATCTTGCTTAGGATTTGGTGGATTTGGTCTCAGAGGATGTGAGATGTTGGATGACCACTCCTTGACTTTTTGTTTGTTGTCTTTGGGCCCGTTTGGGCCTCTTGCTGCTTTTATGCTTTGTACTGCTATCTTTGATTAATAAAGTTTTTACCCTCTTTTATTAAAAAATAAAATAAAATAAATTTTATATAAAAATAGAAACTTTAATACATAGTGAAACCCTTTTAATAATATACAAAAGAAAATTTTTAAATTGGTTATATAAAAGCTAAACACTAGACTTTTAAAAAAAGAAACCTTTTTTTTAAAGAAAGAACCTATTTTAGAAGGGCATATAATATTATAAATCAAAGGGACGAGTGAAAAGAGGTTTGATTTTTTTGTATAAAGTTTGAAACCTTTTTTTATTGCAAAGTGCGATGGTCGACCGAGGGTGAGGGCAGGCGTGAAGCCGGGCAAGCGACAGAGGTAGCACACAGGCGGTTGTCGGCAGGGGTACAGAGGTAAAAGGTTAAAGATTATTATTTTTTTTTTAAAAGAATATAGGGGCCGAGGCCTCCCTTAGGCCAATGAAGCCCTAAAGAATAATAATATTTTTTTTAGGGTTTTAATTTTTTTTTTTAAACTTTGATTAGTTTGTGTTTATTGTTTAGGATTTTATAAAATATAAAACAAGGCAAGCCCTAAAACATTTTTTAAAGAGTTTTTTTAATTTTTAAAATAAAATCTTTTGTTATTATTGTTTAATTTTAAAAAAAGATTTGCTTAATTTTTTTAAAGAAAGCCTATAATTTTTTGAAAAAATTAATATGATGTTTGAAAAAAAAAAAATTTGAACTATGCAAAAAATTTTGGAATTTGATTTAAAAAAGGAATGGTATAGAATAAGGAGAAAATATTTTTTTCTTCATAGAGATCTAAAAATTAAGTAAGGTAGAATAGAATATATATTTTTTCAACAAGCTATATTGATGTTGAAAAATGAACCAGATAACGCTTCTTGTATCTATTTTGATGTGTGCAGGTCTCCAAAGTCACCTACAGAAGATCTTTCAAAAAAGCTTGCATAGAATGATTAGTAGTAAGCTCTGATACCATGAAAGGAAAATTGTAGGATCAAAGTACTAATCAAACATGCAAAGCAGATAAACAACACAAGAGATATTACTAGATTTGTAAGATGCACTAGAGACCAAAACCAAGATTTTGAAGGGGGAAAAGCAAAGAAAAACCCTCGTGAATATGCAAGTGGCAGAAAACCAAAAAGAAAGATTATAGAGATGTAAGAAGCTTCTCGATGAGAAGATGATGAAGAAGAAGAAGATATCTGTGAAGAGGATGTATCAAGAAAGATAGGAAAACACCCCTTAAAATTGGTGTTACTCGACATGTGGGGATAAAACACCAAAAATAAATAAATACAAAAATTATAAGATAATCTTCACTAAGTAAAGATTAATTTCTAATAAGGTGTTATATGATTTTGGCCGACTTAGGTAATGATCTCTATGCCTAAGTTTTTGGTACACATCATCTATCAAGTATGAATTCAGCCGATAGAATAGTAACTTGCAAATATCCTAAGTGTTCTTGTTGCTGACTAGAAAGTTGTTTGAAATACTTGATATGGATATATATACCCGATGGATTCAAGCTTGTAAGTGTGTGGTTGTGATAAGTGTATGGATTAAATGCGAAGAAAAGTAGAGAGAAGTGTGAAGGCAGTAATCCAAGCCCGAAACGTGACAAGAGAGTGATACTAAGCAGAGGAAGAATGAAATGTGCTAGATCATTATATTGAGCCTAACCAGAACTGAACTCTTGCATATATGGATGTCGTTCATCAGTTCAAACACATTGTTATCATCTGTAAATCTCTAGTAGGTAGTGAGCCCTTACTGGCAAGTGCCATTTTGTACTTCTTTATTCTTTTAACAGAGAATACAATCTTGGGTTAATCACCCCGTGGTTTTTCCCTTAATAGGGTTTCCATGAAAAAATCCTTGTGTTATGTGTGTTGATTTCATTTCAGTTCTTATGATTGCTTATTCTTTCATGCTTTGATAGATCACTGAATGTTAAGACAAGAAAAAGGAAGTAAAAGTAAGAAAGTTTTGCGATAACTGATTCACTCCCCCTCTCAGTTATCTATCTTGTTTCCAACAATTGTTATTAGAGCTAAGTTCCTTAGAAAAAGCCTAACAGCTTGAGGAGGATCTGGGAATCTCAATAGATGCATATGGTATGAAAGAGCAACTACAGTCTGCCTTAGATGATCTTGAACAATCCCAGTCTCAAGTCAATGATTTGAGAGAGCGACTTAAGCAGCCTAATGATTTCATCAATGAGCTGAAAGAAAAACTCAGTAATTTTGTGAAAAAGAGAAAGGAATTACTTTAGAAGTTACCAGATCAAAATGAAACCAATAGTACTTATAAGGACCTAAATGAGAAAATAATTCTATGTGAAAAGTTGTCAAAAGAAGTTGTTATGATAAGACATGAAATGGAATCAGGGGTTCTAAAATTAACCCAAGAAATTGAAGAGAAGAGAAAGACTGAAGATAACTTAAAACAATCCCTCAAGGAGAAAATAGAAGACTGCTTCAAAATGGACAGAATAATTAGGCATCTTGAGTCTGATCTTGAAGAAGCTAGATACAATGAAGAACAACTTGAGAGCTAGATTGACACTCTTAAACAAGATCTTCAAACTGCAAATGAATACAAAGAAAAATTTAAGATAAGCTCAACCCAACTTGAAGTTCTTCTTGAAAGTCAAAAGAGGGTAGATGATAAGCATGGCTTGGGATATGAGAAAGGTGAAAGCTCTGGATCTGGTCAAAAGAACTTTGGATCAGGTAGATAAAGCAACATGCCTAGAAGACCTTCGGTAAGACAACCTAATGCTCAAAGATATCCATCTTTCAATGGAAACTGCTTCAACTACAACAAATTTGGTCATAAAACAACTCAGTGTAGGAACAGAATGAATCAAAATAATCCATCCTTCTCCAGTCAATGATTTAATTGCAAAAGGTATGGTCACAAATCTCATGAATGCAAAAATATACAAATGAACAATTCTTTCAATGGTAGATGCTTTACATGCAATAGAAGGGGGCATA
The DNA here is from genome assembly GCA_027924645.1 of Cunninghamia lanceolata. NCBI lineage: Eukaryota > Viridiplantae > Streptophyta > Pinopsida > Cupressales > Cupressaceae > Cunninghamia > Cunninghamia lanceolata. Next base: position 8,872,584 of record BSBN01000118.1, read on the forward strand.
TGGCTAATCAGTGCAGATCACAAGGATATCAATCAAATAAGAAAGGAAATGTTGTGTGCTACAACTGCAATAAATCTGGTCATGTAGCTAGATTCTGCAGGAGCAGAAATCATGATGGAAAACATCTGGTGAAACATGATCAGAAACAAGAGAAAGGCAAAGGTAAAGTGAATGCGGATGAGATTCAGAAGGAGATGAGAAAGACTTGGGTAAAGAAGAGTGTGATGAACACTAGTGATGGGTCCGCACCATAATCTAGTGCTGATAATCCTTCCAAAAATTAAAAATGAGCTCTGGCTCAGGGGGAGCTGCAAAGAAGATCAAAATTCCCCCAGTCAGCTAGTAAGTGCCTAAATTCAACACATTAAGTAAGAATTAGAGGTTGCATATTTAAGGGCTTTTTGAAGGTTCATCTAAAAATCATTCAATTAAAATTTGAAGTAATCCACTTATAGATTTGAAGGTATGAATAGATCAGGTTCCGGCAGCCATCTGGTAAAAAATAAAATTACACAAACAGATCAGTTATAATCTGAAATTGCAATTTTATGGTCTACAAATCTAGAGACATGTTTTAAAATGCTAAATTTATGTTGTCAACTCACTTAGTTGATAATTTGAAGATCCGCACAATGATTCACGAGAAATTCACTCAAAACAGGGTAACTGAATGACTTAAAAGTGTTCATTTATTACAATGGGGAATTAGGTTTTTGTGCAAGATTAAAAGGCTTTCCATTTGTCATTTACAATACTTTACACTCATGAAGAAGAGAGAAGAGCTCTGAGAAGAGATCCTGCAAATTATTCAAGTTAAAGCTGAAGATCAAAATCAAGCAAAAATTTGCTCCAGCAGTTGCAACAAACCCTAAGGTGAAAAAGGTATTTCTTCTCTGCAAATTTTCTCCAAATTTCATTTCTAGAATGGCTACTCCTATGGTTGTGAATGTCACTGAGAGGCTGAGACCAAAATTCAAGAAACACCCTCACAAATCTGTAGAAGTTGATCCCTCCAGTGTGTTTTCCAGTATCCCATACGGTGTTATGCATGTAGAAGATATTAGGGTTTACATTCATGCAAACATTGAAGACTTTGGAGACTTAGAATTGATGGAAAAATATCATAAATAGTTAAGAACTGAGAATTTTGATCTCAAACCAAAATTCAAGGCCCTAAAAGACAAGCACTTTGCACATTGCATTCATTTCCTATCTTTTGCAGAGGACGAATGGGTCTGGTATGTGTTAAGCAGGATGCATGATAACTTTTTGTGGTTAATGAGCCCATTTAAGATAACCAAAGATGCCATCAGGGCTGTAACCAGACTTCACTCAATTGGTGGGTTGCCTACACTCAAATCTGTGAAAAATCAAACCATAACAGAAGCCACCGGATCAAAATATGACAAGAGGGCAATGACTATAGATGATATTATTGATCCAGATGTCAATTTTGCATCAATTGTAATTGGTTACAAGATTTACCACTCAAGTAGCAAAAATTTTATATCCAATATAGCAATCTATACTGCATATCAAATGGTGAAAGAAAATGCAGATTATGATTTGTGTGAGCTTCTATTGAATCAACTGATGGAGAATCTACAGAAGATTAAGAAAGATAAGTAAAATTCCTTCAAATATGGCAATCTGGTGTTGTGCCTATTCTTTTATTTCATGAATGAGTTACCAGGATCAAAAGATCTGATCTGAGCAAATGATAGACCTATTATAATTCATATCAGAGATTATTTGTATGGACTTGGTGATGCACAAGCCCAAAAGATAGCTCCTTGGGGCTACTTCAAGACTTTCCAGAGCATGATGCATGCAAGAGAAAGAATACCAAGATCAATAGTGGAGAAATACAAAAACACAGTTTGCTTCATGGTTGATAGAGATCAATGCCTAATGGAGGCAGTTAAGCCAAGAACTATATGGGTGATGCCCATGGGTTATGAAGTTGATGAAAACATATTGGAGGTACATGTTCAACACTTACTAAGACAACCTAAGGACACTGAGGTAGAGAGGTTTGGCACCTTTGATGAGATAAACATAAAAATACATGTTGAATTAAGGAAGCCTGAGTCAAAAAGAAAAATAAGGAAGGAGGTTGAAGAAATCACTAAGAGGTTTGGCTTAACAAAGGAGGCAGTAGATGCTAATAGAGAAAGAATAGAGAAAATTGAAAGGGAAAGGGAGTAAGCAAAGAAAGAAAGAGTCTTGGTGGAAGCCTCTACCTGGACAAGATCTACCAAGAGTTCTACCCCTGTCTCTCCTAAAAGCTCAAAGACTGCAAAATTGGTAACCAAACCATCTGTTACAAGAGAAAAGAGAAAGAAGTCTAAGGCCACAAGAACATATGTGAGCCTTAAGGATGATGAAGAGACAGAATCAGATGTAGAGGTCAGAGATTTGAAGAAAGCCAAGAACAAACCTTCCAAGACTGACAAGACTGATGAGGAGCAAAAGATAGAAGAGTTTGTTGAGAGACCCACTCTCCCAATTGAAGACATCATTAAGGTAGTCACTGTGGATGGAAACCTACAGCCGATAATAGAATTCTATGATGAGTACAATGATGCAGATAAGAGAATTCTTGAGGAAGTAATGGTAAGGTAATTGAACATTTATAACAAAGCTTTCATTGAAATAATTTCCTTGCTTCCTAAGAGCTTAGAAGAAGTTTTGGAGTCAAGAAAAGAAAGTGCAAAAGCAAAAGACATGGAGATCCGGGAACAGATAGTGACATAGTTATGTCCAACTATCACTCAAAAACAAATGAACATGGTTTTCAAGGATGCCAAAGAAGAATTCCAGAGCAAGTCCAGAATGAATAAGCTCAAGCTTGGAGAAACTGACCAAATAGCTGATGAGACAAAATAAATTCTCTGACGTGTCTTGAAAAGGTTCAATCTTCCCATTGTAGAGGAAGCAAATGAAGAGCCTTATGTCATGGATGTTGAAGGATTAAAGAAAATTGATGAAGAGCCTTCTGACATGGATGTCGAAGGATTAAAGAAAGGTGATGAAGAACAATCTGAGGCCTTAGACTCCTCTGTTCTGGAAGAGGAAGTGCAGAAAGAAGAAACAAATTCTATTTGTGGCAATAAGCAAATTAGTCTGAATGTCCCTAAAGAAAAGGAAGTTGAGAATACAAGAGACACTGCAGAAGAAGTACAAAGTTTCTTGGACAAGGAAGTTGTGGAACTAGATGAACTAGAGCTAATGCAAGGACCACTAAATCTGGACTCTCTCTCTGGTTTAGATAATGAAGATAGCATCTTTTGCTCATGCCAAAGCCAAAGAAAAACTCCTAAAATCTCACATGGAGGACTGTGAGCTGCTAAGTATTGCATCCAGAGTGCTAGAGAAGATTATGCCCTCATATCAGAAGGATCCATCTGCATCTCCATCTGGTAACTTGAAGAACTTAGTTAATTCTGTCAATACACACTTTGAGTCTTTAGAAAAATCAGCAGAAACTAAGGTCTGAAATGAGTTCTTGGGAAAAAGATTTGGTGAGGTACAAGGGCTAATTGCTAATGATAGAAAAACCCTAGACATTGGCATAAAGAGCATTGAAAATGCTCTTAAGGATGGTGGAGACATATATAAATTTTGTTTATCCTGGCCCAAAGTTGTAGAGGACATTGAGAAGAAAATGAAAGAACAAGAAGGAAAATTGACAAATCTATCTCAAAATTTTGATCCTCTCACTGTCTCTCTTGTAACTCAAGAATGCCAAGAAGTTGTTATAATAAATGAAATAAAGAAACTGGGTAAGGAGAAGAAGAATATAATGGATAGAATGGGTGAACTCAGAGGGATAATCATCCCTAAGTTAGAGGCAATGCATGATGCCTTAGCAGATGCTCTAAGTACAACCCAGACCAGTGATCCAACAGATTTGAAGAGGGCAGAAGCATATGCATTTTTGTTAAGTAGACACATCTCCATTTTAGATAGGATGAAGAGAAGTTGGGCCACAGAGCTTGTAAAGTTGAAGACTACATTTGCAGATATACTTAAGTATATGTAAGTTTATCCTATGGATTGTATGTACATATGCGGCCTTATATAATAATTTTTGCACATTTTTGGTTGGCGGATCCCACCCTTTGCCATTGATGTCAAAGGGAGAGAAAAGAGTAGTGAAAAATAAGGAATCTAGCATTAAGGGAGCACCGGTAAGCAATGTGGAGAAATGGAGCACAAGCAAAGGGGGAGTTACAGCGACCCTTAGTCATTTTTCACTAAGTGTTGCCATCAATTCCAAAGGGGAAGATTGTTGGCAAGAGACACTGCTAGGATTCATAAGTGTTGTCATTGATGGAAACAAAGTATATCTCACACATCTGCAGTGCATAAATTACTCATACCGAAAGTCAAATTGAAGATAGGTTGATCCGGTAGTCAAGAACAGAGCATTTGTTAGGGTCCAATAGATTGGGTCCTGAACTCTTTGATGGTGAAACCCAACATGTTGCAGATTTGGGTAAGAAATAAGGAGTATATGAACTTTTGTATTCCAGAGATTTAGCCTCCGGTGACTAAGCATATGAAAGATATGAGCATCTAAGTATCAAACTTCTGTTAGATAGTGTAGACAGAGGAAGAACTGGTCAACAGGGTATCAAATCTAAATCCGGATGTGCAGAAGGTGTTGATCAAGCAACTTGAGGTGTTATATGATTTTGGCTGACTTAGGTAATGATCTCTATGCCTAAGTTTTTGGTGCACATCATCTATCAAGTATGAATTTAGCCGACAGGATAGTATCTTGGAAATATCCTAAGTGTTATTGTTGCTGACTAGAAAGTTGTTTGAAATACTTGATATGGATATATATATACCCAATAGATTCAAGCTTGTAAGTGTGTGGTTGTGATAAGTGTATGGATTAAGTGCGAAGAAAAGTAGAGAGAAGTGTGAAGGCAATAATCCAAGCCCAAAATGTGACAAGAGAGTGATACTAAGTAGAGGAAGAATGAAATGTACTAGATCAGTATACTGAGCCTAACTAGAATTGAACTCTTGCATATGTGGATGTTGTTCATCAGTTCAAACACATTGTTATCATCTGTAAATCTCTAGTAGGCAGTAAGCCTCTTGTGAGCAGTGTGCTCAGGCAGTGAGCCCTAACTGGCAAGTGTCATTTTGTACTTCTTTATTCTTTTAACAGAGAATACAATCTTGGGTTAATCACCCCATGGTTTTTCCCTTAACAGGGTTTCCACGTAAAAATCCTTGTGTTATGTGTGTTGATTTCATTTTAGTTCTTATGATTGCTTATTCTTCCATGCTTTGATATATCGCTGAATGTTAAGACAAGAAAAGGAAGTAAAAGTAAGAAAGTTTTGAGATAACTGATTCACCCCCCCTCTCAGTTATCTACCTTGTTTCCAACAAATATGGCATTAATATCCTAGTGGTTTGTTCTAAATTGTTTCTATGTTTAGATCCCACATGTACATTTTTGACAATAAAGAGGCCTAGATTCACTCCATGAATATTGGAGGGTTGTATCATGTAGTTGTATCCCCAAAATTGAAACACCTCGTACACTCTAGGTAGTTGTTGATCACTAGGCCAAGCGCAATATAGTCAACGATCAGATGTCTCTTCATAAATTGATCTCAAACTTAGGGTCAAGTCATCATCTCCATCACATTCATTCTCATAGGGTATGTAGTCCACCTTCCCTTGTCTTTAAGCAAATTATGCATCTTTAAACTGGTTCTTGTTCTGTTGCTTGTTTTCATCAATTCCTCATCTTCCGAGCCGGTATATTGGCACATATTTTTGTTAGATGTATCATCTGATAAATTATCATTGTCCTCTAGGATGGAAGTCAGTGATCCAAGAAAATTTAAACCAAGAACTTTATCCTGCAAGTATCCATTAAGAAAAAAAATAGTTATTTAACTAATATAAAATAATGTTTAAACGAAGTATACATGTTATTTATATCAAATTGGAAAATTCCTTACCACAATTCCTATTCGATTTGAATCGATTGTAGGAGGCATACTACCAACTAGAAGCTCATCATATATGTAATGTCTTTGTACAATCACATGTTTGAATTGTTTCTTTCCATGACATACAGAACATCCACAAACAACAATTTTCTCAAAGTATTCATCCCATGTACTATAGTCTCGACCAACCTCTTGTTCAGTGGAAATCATTTGTTGTGTCTGCAAGATCCATTGTCATATCCTCTTCCACCCACTGTCCTCTACATGATTTAATAGTTTTAGGTCCACGTCCACATACATATCTTTTTCTTTTGCTAGTTGAACGCTCAGGCTCTGCATTTGCTCCAATCTCCATCTAAAATAATCAACAACATGCATTAATTTATGTCAATATTGGAAAATACATTATAAATTTCAATAATACTGTGAAAAAAGATGGACGTATCACAAAATGCCATCTGATCATTTTTTCCTAAGTTAAGTCAAAATTTGAGTACCTGATGTTCTGCTTCATCCATTGTGTCTTCATTTGATATGACACGATCTATTACCATCGCCTTGTCTGGCCCCTATAATACACAACATAGTAAATAATGTTTAGTACACCAATTATATCATTTCAATGAATATGCTATCCAACACAGAACCTCACTTTAGTCATATATTTGACATATTGATATCATGTTTTGGCCATCCTAATTTTCAAACTTTTCCCTTGATCATAGAATCACATTTAATCACCATTCCTCTGCATTTTCAACCAATAAGTTTGACCTCAGAGGCCTCATGGACAAAAAAATAACTTTATCTCCTCTATGTTGTAGCATTTGTGAATTCATAAACACCTTCCTCCTTTGGTTGAGGTTGCTTTCTCTTCTTACCTCTATTGTATCTATAGATTTCATTATCATATCTATTTCCAGCCACTTTCCTCTCTACGATTTAGTAGTTCTACACCGTCCACGTCCTCTCTCCATGGCCTCCTCTGGATCTTGTAATACACAACAATGACAATAGTCACATAGCAGTTGTGCACCAAGAGAATATTGTTGAAATTATCTTGTTAATACACTCACTTTTCATTAAGACGCACTATGAAAACAAAATAGGACATTGCAACATTTTGTTCTTCACAAACATTTTACACACAGAATCTTGACAACTAGAGCTCAAATCTTATGATTACAAGATGACTACAAATTCACATCAAAAAGACATTTATTTACAAGCTGACTACAAATAAAACCTATTACAAATAATTTTAGCTAAACATCCCTTCCATGGTCCCTTGTTATCCTAGATGAAAGAAAACCTATTACTTTAATAATTTTAGTTGGTTCTCTACCTTACACTTCCACAAATTCATTAAAACCATAGATATTTTCTCTTTGAAAACTAGAGATTGGATTCCTTATTCTTGATTGAAACCTACTTTACATTGGATAGTGTGAGAATATTTATCTTAGATAAGATCCAAAACTTTAATTCTTGATTTTTTATTTTTCATGATTGGTGTTTATCCTCCATAGAGGTCGTGGTGAAAGTAGTTGGCTTGGTTATGTAGAAATCCCCTCATCAAATAAAAGCCAAAAAATATTTACAAATGGCTCAACCCGTATAAGACTTAACAATTTACTACAACTTTAATGAAAAGTTCCATCAAATTATATTTTTATTATGTTAAGTTTCTAGGATGTATCCATTTTTTCCAAGCTAGTTGGTGGTATGTTGTTGTCACACTAGATTCCAATGTTATAAAACCCTTCCTACTTAAACATTTACCTCAATTCCAAATGTTTGCATGAGGAACATTTTGGTTTGGCACAGCTAGGTGCTAAATTAGGCAAACTTTGCGCTGCCTTTGGCGCCCCAAAGAGATTACATTTAGGGCTGAAATTCGGTGCTAAAGTCAGCGTTAACTACACTGAATAATGAATCAAAAACAAAAAATAAAAAATTTCCGCCTACGTTAAAACATAACATACAACAAAAAAATAGATACCATAAAAAATTCCCACCTAGCAATATCGTTGCTTCACAATGACTATTTTGTTTATGTAATGAAAATGTAAATTCTAAATCATTTATCTCTACATTTTTATCATCCACATAGCTAAATGTTTAGGGTTTGCTCTCTAATATAGCTAAATGTTTTGGGTCTGTACTCTTGGACAACACAATAAAATTCAAAGGAGAAAAGAGTTTTGAGGTCATTGATAAAATTAAGACTTGGATTGTGAATGTGTGCAGTGACATTGTTTCTTGCATTGATATTTGGCAATAGCCACTCGTGATTCTGTTGTCCAAGTAAATATTTCTACACTCCTCTACTTTTGCTTACATTTTTTTCTAATGTTATAGACAAATTATTCCTTCTCTCCTCTATAATGACATTAGAAATTTATACTTATAATTGGTAGTTGGGAGGTCCATACCTGGCAGTGTGTACTTTGTTTGCCTCCATAGACTAGATGAAAATTATTTTCCCTAGGTCGCCTCAAAACGTCAAGCAATAGACGCAAAGGAGCAAAGGGAGAAGACTCTGGCCACAATGAGGTAATTCATTGTCAATTTATAGATTTGTAAATGTTTCCATTGTTTCTTTGATTTTTAATTTTTAGTTTTTTATTTCTAAATTTAAAAGAAGAAATTTATTTTATATATATTATATATAGGGACATGAGACTGACAAAGATAAAGAGGCATTGGCTTCCATATTGGGGGTAGAGGCAGTGAACAAATTGGATGGTGTGGAATTGACAATGCTTGTCAGATACATAGAAAAATGATCTAGTAAATCCCTTGGAACATTGCAACCAAATCAACCATGTCAAAGGGAATTAATTGATTCCCCAAGTAGTCCTGGATCGAGAAAAAGATCTAGGAGGAAATCAATAACAATAAACTCTAAGAATGTCAAACAGGGACCAGAGACTTCCAATGTCCTAGCCACTCCTGGGACACATATTTCTTCCACTCCTGGGACACAGACTTCTTCCACCACACCATGTTTTGCATCTTGCATTGGTAGCTATGATACCAAGATAGAATATGATGTGGTTTCAGGGGAAGTCCGAATGACAGATGCTAGGAAAATGTTTTTGAATAGGTTGAAGGAATCATGCCTCAAACGGTTCAAAGACCATCTACATTTGTCATTCTCAAAGATATCCATGCACCTGCAAAAAGCAGTTATCGATCACATGGAGACTAAATTTGGCACAGGTTGGTCTACAAAGAAGATAAAGCTATGAATGTCTCAAAACTGCAAGGGATTTCGGTGCAACCAAACAAAGAAGATAAAAAAAATCCCTCCTGAGGTAAGGCTCAGAAAAAGGCCAATTGATGTAAGTATGAAAGTATGGAAAGAGCTTGTAAAAGCATATGAGAAGTCTGATGCATGGAGGAAGTCCGGTGAGGAGAGTACACAGGTATTGAATTCGCTCATAAGATTATATCAAATTTATCAAACAACTTTTAAATTTTATTTGCGCATAGTTAAATCAAATTAGTATATGTTTCAGGACAAGGCCTCCAAGGCTAGGCTTGACAAACTTTGTGCCATGCATCACAGTGGCTAGAAAGGTTTATAGGCCTTGATCTGTACATTTGTAAGTATATTTAATATGTTAAATGATATTTTTTTTATTTCCTAGGAAAAATTAAATTATTGCATATTAATTAGTTTAACTAGTCCATGTGCCATGTTTTGACCAGAGGAGAAATATGGTCGGCATCCAACACAATTTGAAAAAGAAATGTTATAAAGCAAAAAGTGGACTGATTTTGTAATCTGGATGGAGAATGAGGTATCAATAGTTGACTTTCAATAACTTAGTTGGATATTATTGTGTTAATATGTCAATTTGCATTTCTTGTGTTGAGTTGTTTATTGATGTGTAGGATGAGTTCTAAAGTACTTCTCTGTTGGCCCTAGATCCCACTCAATTGTCCCATTATTTCATGTTGAGGAAAAAAATATTGTTTGCCTTAAAGGGCAGTAGGTGACATTCATGCCTTATTTTCATCGCATCTTTTAATTAATGACCATGGTCTTTTAATATCTCTTAAGTGTCCTCATTTAAGTTATGAGTTGTATCATTTGAGTAACTTAGTCCCATGTTGATTTGATTTATCTTCTTTTCTCTCAAACATGGTATCTCAAGGAGTGCTTCCTTGTGATGCAGAGCAAGGGTGGTTTCAAGATTTCAACATCTCACAACAAGATTTGGTGTTTTCTTTCTCATAACCTTCAGTGGATCCAAACTAGGTTTCAACCCCTAATGGGCCATTTATGCTTCAACAAGTAAATCAACACCAGGACTCTCAATGGAATATAGATCTAGAATATGTTTGTGCTGGTACAAATCACATGGCAGAGGATGATGATGATGTAGATACAGAAGACACCAAGGTCGATGATGATGATGATGACGATGATGATGATCATGATGGTGATGATGATGATGAGGTAGTTGCTAGTGGTAGTACTGGTGCTAGAATTGAGGTGAGTGCTATTTATTGTTTTTATGTCTTTCATGGTAGTCATTGTTGTTTTAACACACACATGCAATTAAGTACTATTCAAGTAAGTTGTTTTAATTCTATTTGAAGGAAAACCCACTAGTATGATTTACTTTAAAGGATTTAACTCTAGAGAGAGACCAATAAATGTAAGTCACTTAAAGGGAATTACATCAACTTCTAATAGAAACCAATTAAAAGCATCCACACAATGACATCAAATGTGCCTTGATAAATCTATTAATTTGAATAACTAGAAATAGCCAATATGGAGACAATCAAACAACTTATGAACTTGAATATTAACAGAAAATCAGAACACCATACATATCCACAAAGTTAACCATCCTTGCCAATTATAATATTAAATTATCATAGAAGTGTAATGTCTTGAATCTGAAATATGATTGGATAGATAATATTGGAATATATAAATTGTCTTGCTAATAGATGATGATTACTAGGCCTTGGTTTCCCTTATAAATATGGGAAGCAACAAGCTTTAGGCCTGAACCAACACAACTATTCATAAATCACATCCTCTTGTAACTAAACATGTTTAAAATTAAAGGCATAAGCAAGTTAACCAAGATCTGAATCTATTAGTCATCATAGAGCACCCATGACCTCAGGCCTGGCAAGGTACTCATCTACATGTTACAGTATCTATTAAGTGTGTTGTGCCCCTGTCTATTATCGTAAAAAAGTGTCAAAATTTTGTCCTTGTTCTCCATGTTGATGCCAACAAAACTGCTCATTGCTCCTGCACTTGAACCTGTAGCTGCACATCAATCTTTCAAGTATGTTTGTTCCCACTTATCGAATGTAAGGTCACTAGGCCATTTAAATTCCTGAATTTAGAGTATATTGGTCTGATGGTCCTTCCATCTTTTATCCAACATAGCTTTAACATCAATTACAAATTTTCCATATCCTGCATCTAGGGCTATGACCCTATCCAAAATCATGTTAAAGCTCAAAGTATCTATATCCTGCTCCTTTTTCAAGAATTCCATAACCACAGACATTGTTGTTCTGAATTCTACCTTCCAAGTATCAAGCCCTTTAACTAGTCTATTTTCCTCTGTCATAATAGAGGGGATAAATTGATGCTTGAAAGTAGAAAAAGATTCAAGTCTGGCCTGCATCCTTTTGTCTTCACTGCTAGCATATTGATTCTCTTCAATGATCATAGTCACCCTCTACTCTGTGGGCTTCAATTCAAGAAGAGCATCAAGATTTCTTTAAAGTATCCTACAAAGCATGCCTAAATTATGCAAGGAAGGATGTCATTTCTTATATACAATGGCTCCAAAATAGAAAAGTTTTCTTGCAATTGTTTAATGGCTTGAGATAACATAGAGTAGCAATCATGCACATCCCCAAGTTTATCCACAACCTTCTTTATCCTGTATTCCAAAATTTTCTCAAAGACTTCAAGGACCTTGATCCTTGTCTCATTTTTTGTTTCCTCATTTTGCTTCTTGAGGTCCTCAACTTCTTTTTCAAATTTTGTTCTCAAAGCATTAAACTCTTGCATTGTCACTATGACATCACCAGTTGTTGGTGGCACAAAAGGTTGATATGGAACTATTGACAGACTTTGGGAAGTACCCACATCTTGCAGTTGCTTTTTCAATTGCCTATTTTCAATGAACAACCTATTCACTTCATCATTCATGTCTTGTTGTGTTTTCTCATAATCCTACAATTTTTTTCTAACTTTTTTACAACTGCATGGGTGAACATGGAAGAATGGACTATAAGAGAAGAGGCCTCAGTTCCTGAAGTATCTCGTAAGGTTTTCACCACAACATATCCCCTCATTTCCTAAACAACATCTAGCAACCTTGGTTTACTAGTGTTCTTTTGTTTTATCCATATGCAAAGAGTCTCTATCTTTGGGTTGAAACCACATCTACTCATTCCATCCTCATAATCAAATTTAGACACAAGATTAGGGTCATCTAGACTCCTAACTTGATCAAGCAAGAATACATTTTTCAATTCAAGACCTGGGATGATCAGCATGTTACTCTTCAAGACCATTTGTCTTGCTTCCTTAGGAGTCACATTGATTTCGTCAACTTTTAGTTCTTGGATTGTTTGGCTAGTTATTTGATCATACTGAGACTCATTAGCACCCATCTTATTGATTTCCACCTTTTCATCAAATTCCTTCATCTTCATTTTTAACGAGAAATCTCAAAACTCTGGAGTCTTGATGAAATCATCATCTTGAATAAATCTCAATGATGCCACCACCTTTTCATCTTCCTGTAGCTCTAGATCAATTTGGGCTTGTTCTTCCATCCTAGCCTTAGGCTTGTGTGCTTCAGTTTCTTGACCAACTAATGGTTGATCAACTTCTTCTCCATCATGTAATTGTGTCAAAATATTTGTAACTTCATCAGTATCCCCCACACCCTTAGACATCTCATATGGGACCAGAGGAGACATGCCTTCAGTTCTCTACCTTTTATGTCATGGTGATTCAGGTATCTGTGGATCTTGAACTGATATGATTGTTGTCTCTCAAATTTGCACCCTTGCTGAGTTGTAAAACTTGGCAATCTAGAGAAACATGGGATCTTTCCAGGTCTGTGGGTCACCTGTGTTAGAAAGAACCTCCGGAGAAGGCCGGCTTCCTAGCTGGTTATCACCTAAAATCTATTGGATTTGCAGAGGAAAAAGGAGAAGAAATGCTTTTAAAAATGAAAGATAAAACTAGAAAACTTGAAAATAAGGGTGATTCACCAAACTTGATAAGGTAAAATGAAACTCAGACCTGCATACACTTGGCCATAGACAATAGAAAATAAGACCTGCATAACCTATCATTGTATGTTTGCAAAAGCACTTCACAAAGAGGCCTAATTGCATTAAAATATTTAAAAGGAAGCTAAACTTCACAATTTAAAGCCTTATAACACTCTAAGACATAGTTTACAACCTGCATAAACACATCTTCTATAGAAAAAGGGTATTGAAAACATAAGACAGTCACAAGGAAATAAATTACCTCACAAATGACCTGTTCAAACACTTGATAACACCCAATACTACAAAACAAGAAGGCAAAATTTGACTGTCAATGGTATCCAAGGTGTTCTCTATATTTCATATGCCCAAAGAGTTACAAAAACATGCTCAAACTGAGTAGGATTGTAGAAAAAATCACTAACTCCAGGATGTACATGGAAAGAACTCCTTACAAAGAGTCAAATGAATGACTATATACTCACCAAACAGTTGTAATTAGATAAAGATGAGCCATCTCCATTTTCGTGTATCTCATAAATGTGCCCAAAATATCTACTAAAAGTCCTCCAAAAAGGGTCTCCAAAGCAGAAATGGTCGAGGCATGCCATCAACTATCATAAAGGCACCTAAAAATGTCTTTGAATGCCTTTAAATGATCTTTAAGGCCACTGAAAAAAAGTCAAATCTGTGCAATAACTCCCCTGCAGCATCATGAATGTTTGATATTTTCACAATAAATGACATAAATACACAATTTCTGCATTCATTTAACATTGACTAAGTGATTTATAATTACATCACCTTAGTTAATGTTTTACAATCCAAAATTTATACAAACCTATGCATAAAATAATGACATTTATGACATAACATTTAATTCCCTAATTTTTGCATGATTTAGGGTCAATTAAATGTCGTGAAAGGATGACAAAGTAATCGACAAGACTTACTTTGTCATTTGTGATAAATCTACCCAATATTGCCTCTTTGCATTTTTATAAAAACGATAAAGTAATTCATAATTCATTACTTTATCATTCGTTTACAACATTTAATCTATCCTAGATTATGCAAAATCGACAAAACAAACATCCTCATAACTCCTAGGCAAAATAACATGACTCACATACACTTGCACTACCTCTCACTTCATAGCTATGTCAACACAGCTTATAACCCCTAGCCATTCCTACATGCATACATACTACGTGTCATGCCTACAAGGCTCAAAGCAATACATTTTAAAATGACCCTTATGCCTCCATATACGCATTAAAATGCCTCATACCTCAACACCACCTTATAGCTCCCATCAAACATTTTTATCCATCACTTACCTTTTATATCACCTTTTATCTCCCAACACATGCCTTATGGCCTCACCTCATCCACCTTGTAACTCCTAGCCTTGATATGCCTTGGCAAAATATACCCTCGGCCCATAAGCTACCATAATGTTTTTTTTTTTCTTTGACTAAAGAGTTCATAAAATTACCTCACAACCCCATGCACAATGACTAGGTTTGAACATATGAAGTCTTCCCCATGTCACCATATGGATAGCAATGATGCAACAAATCAAAAGTCAAAAACAGAAAATGCAAATAGGAAATTAGGTTTACTCAACCCCAAAAGGAAGAAAACCTAAAATATTTCATTTTTCCTTCATTCTTTTCTTCATGTTTTGATGCCGTGCCTCCATGAGGGTTTGGAAGGCAAAAAATGTCATATTTCTGGTTGATTTTAGGTCAATCTTGGTCGATTTCTTGAGGAAAACGTGAGGTAAGTTGTATTCTTTGAAGTTTTGACTCCATTTAGTCAATTTTGGGCTGATTTCATGCCTCTGTGGTCACATTTTTGACTAGATTTTTTATGCATTTTCTAGTGTTTTCCTTGGCCGACCTCCATGACTGTGTTTTGACTATGCTGAGGTCGCTCTGGAAGGTCGTTCGAGATTTCATCCTTGACTTCGATGCATGATCCTCAATCAAAGAAAGGTAACGTTTATTTATCTAAGATGTTTCTTCATTTACAATACCTTCCTTAGCAAATTATGTTTATTGGAGGCCACAATAGTAGCATATATTCTTGAGTATACAGCACTGATTGTATCAAAGTGGACATTTCTGTCTGTTGTATGTGAAATTGGTGTAGCAATTCTAGATGAAGGTTTTGCACATCTGCATGAATAGCTTTCTGTACGGTCTCAAGACACTCCTCAAGTGTATGTTGTATCAACTGAACTGCAAATGATGAAGCCCCTTGATGACTGGAATCTTCCTAGGGTAAGATTGACGGTATGCTTGTTTGTGAATTGCCACTAGCAGGAAAAGAAGAAGCCATTAAAGGAATGACATTATCTACTTTCACGAATGAATTTTTTTCAGAGCTTCTTATCTCTATAAAATCACTAGCAGTACCACTCTGCTCATCTCTCTTCACACCACAAGTTCTGGGGAAGTCCATCCACATATTCCTTCTCCATAAAAAAATCCTCATGGTCTACACAAACTTCAATGGTCTCACCAAGGCGAATGATTCCAGAAGCTGGAAAAACCTGTAGCCAACGTGAAAAACCAAAGCAACCTCTCACAGAAGCATTTCTTAGAGGAATACCATAAGTTTGGCCACTGCTGATAGTTTCCTCACCTTCACAGATAATCTCAAATACCGCTGTACTCAACCTGGATGTGTTTGTTAACCTCAGAATAGATGAATCACAATCTTGCAATACTATATTGTTTGTGCTGACAACAACATCTGGGATGTCATTTAAATGTTCAAGAAGACCTTTGATTTGCTTATTTAGGTGAATTAGATCCCCATATTCTCTTCTGCAGATTTTTTCATCTATGCATGAAACATTAACATTGAGCATGCATCTTACAGGCTTATGATCACTACTGGTGACATCCATACATGCGTCATACCATTGAACACAAGAGATAATGGGACACATTAAATTAAACTCAGGTGATATATCATTAGAACTGTCATGGAATAAAATTCTGTCACACCATGCAGGAACTCTTTTCTTCTCACTAGAGTCATATCCTTGCCATCCAACCTGGCCCCTGTCAAATTTATAAGTTGGAGGGAACTTTATAACTCCTCGCACACCTTGAAATATATGCCCAGCTTTCATCTCTCATCTCAGTTGATCCTTCACTAGAAGAGCATCAAATTGCTTATTGGCAATGTAATATATTGCTTCATCATATGAAATATCATTGAGTCTATAATTGAAGTCTCCTAACCATATAACCATGTCTACTTTAGCCAATTCTGGCATCACCTCCTCCAGTAAAGATGACGAGTCTTTCTCAGTTTGGCCAAGTTCTGGGTTTGGAACTCGCCGTGCATTTATACCCTTGAACCTTTAAACATCAAACAAAACTTCTGAGGCAACAGAGGTAATTCCAGATGCTATTCAGTCAAATGTCATGTTCTCATAGACATGCTCAAAATCTGCATTGCGACGTCCAACTACATCCAGATGAGCTGCAAAATGACAGTTTATAACACACAATGTCCAACGAAAGACACTCATCTTCAAAGCCACGGCTCCAGTGAGTAAATTGTACAAAGTCTAAGTTCTTTTCAGCTATCCTTAAATTATCAATCCCACAAGCTATTTGAGCATCTTCTTCTTCAATGTTGTCCCATGCCTGGCAGAAAAATTATTGTTCTTCTGGATTATGCTTGATTGTTTGCTGATAGACTAATCTACCTTTAAAATGGATTGCCTTAACTTGACATGCTATTCTTTCTTGGCATGACTGATGTCTCATCCTCTTCATCTTTGTAAAGTGACAATAGTTGGCAGCTAGCAAGGGTTGATAGAGAATTTTAAGGGTCTAAACCTTCTTCACCATTTATACTCTGCCTCTCACTGTCCCTTTCATTCATTTCCTGTCATGCATGTTCCTTGATGTTGCTTGACTGTAGATTCATGTACATGAATGATGTCTTCTTGTGAAGTCTTCTTGTAATGATGACTATTCTATAGCATATGAGTCACTTTTATATGACTGTCCATTTGCATCTGTTCTTCATGCATAACAAAAATGATAGCTTCTGTTCTATTTTGTGATATTCAATCCTTCTTTTGATGAGACCCTGGTCTTGTGAAGTGGCATGACATGTATTAGGCTGCCACTATGCTTTTATATATGACTAAAAATAGTCCTGTATCTCCTTGACACATGGCATTCAACCTTTGACGACTGTGATGCTTTTATGCAGCCTTACTATTATATTAGAATGATTGATTGTCCTGGAATGTACGAAATGTACTTTGTATGTTGTTTCTTTATGGATGTTGCTGCTCTTTTATACTACATTATCATTGTTCCAATCTGTTTGTCAATCTCCCTTGCACTTATTGCTGCTCCATACGACTATATGTGTTAGACCAAAACTACCATGTTGGCATAGGATAATGCACTTTTCATCAGTACAAAGGTGTTGTCATGTACTCATAAACATTTTCAATTGATGAATTTGCAAAATGATCTTTAATTGGATATATTTCATCATCTCAAAGGCTATCATAAGATCTCTCTTTTCCTTCACGACTGTCTTTATCATGGCTGCCCCTGTGATTGCCTTCCTACTGACTGTTATTGGTCTTGACAGCTATGGTCTGCCTTCTGAATATGCTCCTTGGACTGTGCTTTTGCATTTGTATGTTACATCTGAAATCTTCTGTAAGGTCTATGAGCTGGGCTCAACCCTTGTGGGAGCCACATTTCCTCCACTCATAATGTAACCTGATGAATCAAATAGAAACATAATTGCACCTGTATCTACACATGAAGGAAACCTGTTAAGAAAAACAAGGACTTGCAATCAATATTCTTGATTTGTCTTCTCAAAGGTCTCTGTGACACTAATTGGTCTATTGCATCTGAAAAACAAATTGTATATTTATAGATGTATATCATATGATGTATGATGCCTCGTCATTGCTCTAACATCAGTTTTCCAAAATTTAATGCAGATAACTAGGGGGTAGCAAGGAGATAGCAGCTGGATGCGGGACACGCAGACAATATAGGACAACACAAGACACGGTAACAGGATGAAGGCTCGTCAGTCAGGCAATGACAAGTCACCCTATCTCATATGCATTGATGCAGAGGCATCCACACTATAACCTTCGCATATAGCATGAATGTCTACAGACCAACCTCATCATCATCATCTTCGCCATCATCATCATATTCCGCTTTATACTGTCAGCATCACCATGTTTCCTAAAACCAACAGCATCATCATATTTCGGACACTCGCAATTGTCCTCCTGCCAACTACTATTCACCTCCTCCACTTTCCTCCTAACATCATCATCATGATGTTCAGCGGGCGCAAACATCCTCCGGTTGCACTGTTCATCGGGCACCGAACTCCATCGTCATCATCATGACCTTCAACACTGTCTTCGTCAGCAGGATATCCAAATATCCGGTTGCTCAAATATCCTGATGACGATCAGTTCAGCACCTTCCCTTCGATGCTCCGCTAGCTGACGATCCAAACAACAGCATCATGATATAACTTATCCGGTTCTCTTCGAAACCTCCTGATGATGCTAATACACTTTCTGCCGATGCCGATACTTAACCACTTAACAACGGTAGGACAACTCGCACAGGGGGATATCTCAATATCCTGATGACGATGACGTCATATCCTGATGACGATGACGTCACCCAATATCCTGATGACCTCTTCAACACTTAGTCAAAAAAAACTCAACTTTCACTCCCGCATCTACTCGCGATACGCGGATGATTGGCACTCCCGATATGATGATCCTGATGCCGATACATGCACTTAGTCTATGTCTGACCTAAACATCCTGATGCACTCGCAACATGAAAACTTCAACAGTTTCATGACCCGATCTTCTTCTACCGGATGCCGATGCACTCCACCTCGGCTCCTCCAGATGATGATCACCCCGACGAACCTGCACTTCATGCGCTCAACTGCATCATGTTCATCTTCACTTATCCGGATGACGATGTCCAAACCCGACTGCAGGATATTCACCTAGATATCCTGATGATGCCGTCTTGACCAGTTTCTTCACTTAGCGAAATTTCACTTCGCTGATCCTCCAGGGATGACCCGATCCAACCTCAGGGTGATCTTCCAACTCAATCATCTCAACTTGACCTAGCACATGAGGATGCTAGGCTTCTCAGCATCTGTCGACCGCGATCCTGTACACCTGCATGCAAACGGAAAACAAACTACTACCTACCCTACTGTACATTACCATTCCACCGATCAGATGAGTCAACCGGTGGAATGGATCAGTGAATCCATGAAGTCTCTCAAACCAGTAAATCAATCAAGTAATGGAATGCAACCAGAGCAAGAACACAAACAGGATCACTTTATTGATTTCAAAGATGCAATACAATATGATCAACCTCTCTCTCTCAGGCTCACTCTCTGCAACTAGCTCGATCGATGATATCTGTCTGTATCATATCAAACGATCTCATGCTTATAAAGACTTTCCTACGAGTACTACTGACCCGACTCCAAGCGGCTGGGAACTCTCCAAGCGGCTGGGAGATCCCACCGAACATACATCATGACAGCTGTTATAACTAACTAGCTAAAAATAGAAAAAGCCCGGTCAGCATGATCTTATCATGATCAGCTTGACCTTATTACATGCAACTGGTCTTAACAGACCTTCTTGGAAACATAAACAGGACCTAAACTACTAACTGCCTTATCCAGACCAGCTGTCAGGTAGGTGCTCCTGCACCATACTCCCCAAAAGAAAAGAACTCATGCTATATCATGAGTTTAGTATGTGGAAGTCTGCCACCTCTACCCTTTGCCTTGTCAATAGTCTGACCTGCTCCAGCTTTGTCTGCTGCTGTCTCTTGGCTGCTCCAAGACTTCTGAACTGTAACTTGCTTTCTGGCAAGTAAATCCTCATGCCTGTTGATGTAGGCCTTTTTCTCACATACCCTGTGTTTGTCAGGTTGCCTGACCAGAACCTCTGTCTGAACTGCCTCTTGAACTTCTGAAATGTTCAACTCTATCTTCCTGTCAATCTTTATAGGACAAGCAATAGTCCCAACTATGACAACATCCTTGTCATTCTTCTGAACTGGTTGCTGTTTACACCCCTGTTTCTGCATCTGCTGCTGACCTCTGTCAGTAACAACTTCTTTCTCTGCAGTGTCCTGAACTGCCTTTATGCCTGTTCCTCTAGGCATCTGCACATACTCCTTCTTTCCCATTAAAATGATTTGGGCTGCCTTCTGTACTGCAGCTTTTGCCTGTAATGGCATCAACTTAATAGTCTTCCCATCCTTCTTGATGGTGTAGGTATTAGCATACCCATCATACAGTACCCTCCTGTCAAATTGCCATGGTCTACCTAGCAGTAGGTGACAACATTCCATAGGCAATATGTCACACAAAATTCTATCATGATATGGTCCAATCTGGAAATCCACATATGCCTGTTCAGAGACAAAAAGTGATTGCCTATCACTCACCCAAGATGCCTTGTAAGGGTGTGGATGTGGAATCCTTTCCAACTTTAGTTTATCCACCATTTCCTGAGATACCATGTTGTCTGTTGAACCAGTATCAATGACAACCTTACATACTTTACCTTTACTCTTGCATGTGGTCTTGAAAAGAGCTCTTCTTTGCATCATATCCTTTGATGCCTGCAAACTAATTCTCCTTAACATCAATGATTCTCCACTCTCTGGATATCCATAATTCTCAGGACCTTTGTTTGAACTCTGTGCACTTTCTTCTACTTTCTCTTCTTGTACCAGTTGTACTCTCTTGTCACTAGGTCTATCATTTCTGGATGATGAACCTTTGTTTTCTGGACATTTGAAAGATGGATGACCAAACTCTCCACAGGTGTAACATTTTCCTAAAAATGTAGTAGAACCTCTACCACCTCCAAATCTTCCTCTATTGCCTTTCCATCCACCTCTGAAATCAGACTGTCCTTGTCCTTTACCAGTGTCTTCTTGACCCTCATTTGTCTGCTTTTGTGCAGGGGCTGTTCCTCTTCCCCTATTGTTTCCTCTTCCTCTCATGGACTTATCATGTCCTCTATTCATCTTTTCTTCAATCCTGATTGCCATTTGATAACAATCCTCCACATTCTGAGGGTTAGCTAACACTAACTCATCCTGTATGTTAAATCTCAAACCAGCCAAGTACCTAGCCACCTTTTCTACTTCATTCTCATGATGACCAGATCTCATACTCAGCAGATAAAATTCCTCAGTATATGCTTTCACATCCCTGTCTTTCTGCTTTAAAAATTGCAGCTTCTTAAACATCTGGATTTCATAATCCCTTGGCAAGAATTTACCCTTTATCCTTGCTACCATCTTATCCCAAGAAGTGATCTTAGACTTCCCTTGTTTCCTTCTCTCAGATTGTACATAATCCCACCATACCAAAGCATGACCTCCTAACTTGGTCTTTGCAATCTTCACCTTCTGATCCTCAGCAACATCTTCACATTCAAAGTGATTATCAAGTGCAGCAATCCAATCTAACAACTCATCTTCATTCAAGCTTCCAGTATATTTGGAAACATCAACCTTTACCTTAGGTTTTTCACTCTGCACTGCCTTTAACAGTTTTGCCAATCTCTGGTCTTCAGCATCCAGATCTTCAGCTACCTCTTCATACTCTTCAACAGTATCTGCATCTTCTTCAGACTCACTGTCTTCCACTTCCCTCTTTTTGTTCTTTTCCAGGGCTGTCAGCCTGGCTTGAAGTGCTTCAGCAAGCTCCTTCATCTTCCTCATCTCTCTAGCATGTTTCTCCTTCATCTCCTGCAGTTCCCTTGCAGTACCATTACCTTTAGGAGGCATTTTGTCAACCTCTCAATCAACACACAACACAATCAACTCTACCTCTGCCCTTTCGGTGACAGAATCAACACACAACAGCCCAGACCTTTTGCTGAGCTCTGATACCACTATGATGCAGAGGCATCCACACTATAACCTTCGCATATAGCATGAATGTCTGCAGACCAACCTCATCATCATCATCTTCGCCATCATCATCATATTCCGCTTTATACTGTCAGCATCACCATGTTTCCTAAAACCAACAGCATCATCATATTTCGGACACTCGCAATTGTCCTCCTGCCAACTACTATTCACCTCCTCCACTTTCCTCCTAACATCATCATCATGATGTTCAGCGGGCGCAAACATCCTCCGGTTGCACTGTTCATCGGGCACCGAACTCCATCGTCATCATCATGACCTTCAACACTGTCTTCGTCAGCAGGATATCCAAATATCCGGTTGCTCAAATATCCTGATGACGATCAGTTCAGCACCTTCCCTTCGATGCTCCGCTAGCTGACGATCCAAACAACAGCATCATGATATAACTTATCCGGTTCTCTTCGAAACCTCCTGATGATGCTAATACACTTTCTGCCGATGCCGATACTTAACCACTTAACAACGGCATGACAACTCGCACAGGGGGATATCTCAATATCCTGATGACGATGACGTCATATCCTGATGACGATGACGTCACCCAATATCCTGATGACCTCTTCAACACTTAGTCAAAAAAAACTCAACTTTCACTCCCGCATCTACTCGCGATACGCGGATGATTGGCACTCCCGATATGATGATCCTGATGCCGATACATGCACTTAGTCTATGTCCGACCTAAACATCCTGATGCACTCGCAACATGAAAACTTCAACAGTTTCATGACCCGATCTTCTTCTACCTGATGCCGATGCACTCCACCTCGGCTCCTCCAGATGATGATCACCCCGACGAACCCGCACTTCATGCGCTCAACTGCATCATGTTCATCTTCACTTATCCGGATGACGATGTCCAAACCCGACTGCAGGATATTCACCTAGATATCCTGATGATGCCGTCTTGACCAGTTTCTTCACTTAGCGAAATTTCACTTCGCCGATCCTCCAGGGATGACCCGATCCAACCTCAGGGTGATCTTCCAACTCAATCAGCTCAACTTGACCTAGCACATGAGGATGCTAGGCTTCTCAGCATCTGTCGACCGCGATCCTGCACACCTGCATGCAAACGGAAAACAAACTACTACCTACCCTACTGTACATTACCATTCCACCGATCAGATGAGTCAACCGGTGGAATGGATCAGTGAATCCATGAAGTCTCTCAAACCAGTAAATCAATCAAGTAATGGAATGCAACCAGAGCAAGAACACAAACAGGATCACTTTATTGATTTCAAAGATGCAATACAATATGATCAACCTCTCTCTCTCAGGCTCACTCTCTGCAACTAGCTCGATCGATGATATCTGTCTGTATCATATCAAACGATCTCATGCTTATAAAGACTTTCCTACGAGTACTACTGACTCGACTCCAAGCGGCTGGGAACTCTCCAAGCGGCTGGGAGATCCCACCGAACATACATCATGACAGCTGTTATAACTAACTAGCTAAAAATAGAAAAAGCCCGGTCAGCATGATCTTATCATGATCAGCTTGACCTTATTACATGCAACTGGTCTTAACAGACCTTCTTGGAAACATAAACAGGACCTAAACTACTAACTGCCTTATCCAGACCAGCTGTCAGGTAGGTGCTCCTGCACCATGCATATTTGTCTTTTAGTTTTTTTATAAATATATAGTTTGTCTTTTCACTTGCAATGAAACAGTTAGTCTCACAGCTTGTGTGAGACCTTATACACTTATTTTTTCAATACAAATTGCTGGTCTTTTAAAAGATTTGTACAATCTCTTAAATATGAAATGCATCTGAATGCAACAATACAATGTAATCTTAATTTGTACCATATATGTACATGGATATAATGCAGCAGAAATAAAAATGTACCTCTCTCCTTCAAAAACTAAAAAGCTCTACCTGATTGAGCTAGTAGTGAAATTTAGGTAACAATGACATCAGGGGCAGGCTCATGAATCTCAATTCCTGCAGACCTCTTCACTGGAAGTTTGGTAGCTTTGGTAGGCTGTACTTCAAATTTAGCATAAATACTTTCAAAATTTTCAATCATTGTATTAATCCTCTGTAGAGGATCTTCCTCTTTAGCAAAAAATCCTTCAAAAATTGGATTCTTTTCCTTTTTGTTATCTTTAATTTTCTTGAGGATCTCCCATTTCCTCCTTCCTGTCATACACTTCATTAAAAGAATAATGGTGGGAATTAACAAAATTTTAGGGTTTTAAAATTTTGTTCCAACATAAGTAATGGTTGTTTTATTATGTAAATAAGGGTAATCCTTACCTATGTAATAATTATTGTGTATTTCAATATAATGTATATTTTTTTTGCTTTTACAGAAATGTATTGATAAACTCCAAGAAGGGGATAAAGTTAGGGTGTTGGATCCGTTTGATGGTGTTGTTGTGGGTAGTGGGTGGATTCACTCACTATCTATTATACATGGAGTCAACTTGGAAGGAACAGGAGATGCAAATGTAAATATTTTAAAGGTCACAAGTAACATACACCTTTCTTATGATGACAAAATAGATGGAGCTATTCGTCTGAAAGAGAAAGAAGGAACCTTCACATGGTGGCCACTAAAATATTTGTAAAAAATGGCATAGTTGATGTTTATAATGTACTAGTTGTTAGAGATCTTGGCCCACTGTTTTATGCAGTATTTTGAATGTGTTGTTTAGGGATCTTAATTTTCATGGTGTATTTGAAAGAGGTGGAAACTCTTACACAACTATGACATTTTTTATTATATTTTTATATATACTCTTAGATAGTTTTGATATCTTATAACTTGATATATATATATATATATATATATATATATATATATATATATATATATATATATATATATATATATATATATATATATATATATATATATATATATATATATAAGAGTGGGGAAGGTGTTTATGTTCAAGCTTCAACTCTTGGATCTTTGGAGGCTTTACTTGAGTTCTTGAAGACCCCTGCTGTAAGCATCCCAGTTAGTGAAATTGGTATTGGCCATGTGCATAAAAAAGATGTCATGCATGCGAGTGTAATTCTTGAGAAAAAGAAGAAAGAGTATGCTGCAATTTTGGCATTTGATGTCAAAATTACTCCTGAAGCTCAGGAGCTTGCAGATGAAGTTGGTGTCAAGATATTTGCAGCGGACATTATTTATCATTTGTTTGACCAGTTTAAAGAATATATGGACAATCTTAAGGAAGAAAGGAAAAAGGAGGCTGCAGAAGATGCTATTTTCCCATGTGTACTAAGCATTTTGCCAAATTGTATTTTTAAAAAGAAGGATCCTATAATTGTTGGTGTTGATATTCTTGAAGGC
Source organism: Cunninghamia lanceolata (assembly GCA_027924645.1). Lineage (NCBI taxonomy): Eukaryota > Viridiplantae > Streptophyta > Pinopsida > Cupressales > Cupressaceae > Cunninghamia > Cunninghamia lanceolata. Next base: position 8,898,223 of record BSBN01000118.1, read on the forward strand.
ATTGCAAGGGTCAATATCTAAATCTACGTAGTCTTTTCGGTGTTATGACTTATGCATGTAAAAGATTGTTGTATCATTTTTGGTTTGTCTAAAGACATATGTGGTGATTGCATCTACAGATTGGCACGCCATTATGTGTTCCCACTAAAGATTTCATAGATATTGGCAAAATAGCCTCAATTGAGATCAATCATAAAGTTGTTGAAATGGCTAAGAAGGGTGAAAAAGTGGACATGAAGGTATTTTGAGAAGATGTCTTTGTTGTTAATAGTTTTATATGATTTTGGATGCTATTTTTTGAAATGTTTTTGTTAATGAATTATCATACGAACTTTATAGATTGTTGGGAGCAACGCTAATGAAGCACATAAAATGTTTGGTAGGCATTTTGAAATGGAGGATGAATTTTTGAGTCATCTCACTAGAAGATCCATAGATATATTGAAAGAAAACTACAAGGTAAGGCTATTTGATAGCCACATTACGTAATTTTACAGTGTATTTACTATTATGCATTTTATACTAATTGAACATTTGTGCTTTTCATTTTTGGCTGATAAAACAACTTTTTAATGTCTAAAATGGAATATTCTTCTTATTTTTTCGAATGATCTATCCAATGATGATTGGAAACTTGTGGTGAAATTGAAAAAGCTGTTAAAAATTTCTTGAGCTACTACTAATGATGCATTATGCAATGGAACTTTGGATTGGAGCAAAACCTTCTGATGAAAATGGGAAAATGCACCCTGCAACATTACAAACACCACAATCAGGATAACAAATGGTGAACTTTGTTGATACCAGAACAATAGCTTCTGCATCATAAGCTTCTTCTATATGTTTTGCTATGTGATGTACATGTTGCACCTCTGGCTACAATAAGACAGTAGTGAACTTCATATCCTATCTATGCAGGAGGTCATTTGAATGTCTGTTGTTTAGCTCATTTTCTAAAATTTAATAGTCTGAACCGGCAAGTGCGATATTGCCATGTGAGAAAGGGAAGAGATTGATTCCAAGAGTAGACATTTTGTGTAATGATCTATTTTATGATTTCTTGAGGTAATGAAGAAAATATCATGAAAACATTATTTTAAATAAATTCATATTTTACTGCAATTGTACAAAACCAAAAACATTTCATTTTGTCATCCTTAGCATGTTGTTGACTGGTTGGATTTCACTATTTCAAGTGTCACTTTTGCTTCAGCTATCTAAGACCATGTTATGGAAGGTTACAGGGAATGGTGTGTTTTCTTGTTTCTGTAGGGTCACTGTTACAGGGGCCTCTAAGTAGCATTCTCATGTTATTATTCAGATATTGTTCATAGTGGTTTAGGGTTGTTTGAATACACAGGTAACACCTCAATGGCTTGTGTGAAGGAGAATATGGAATGCACCTTGAGGCTACAGTCAAAGCACCTAAACTGGTTAATAGAATGCCAAAAGAAATGATGTCTCATGGAATGCTCAGTGGCAACATCTCTTTTCTAAGTGTCAAAAGATGTGAAGGGCTTCATCGGTCCTATTGTGCCTTACACACATGCCCCATTTTGCCAAATGGAGACCCCCTCTTTTGCTTTGGCTTAAAGTCTCAACATTTGTTACTTATGATGATGAGAAAGTGAATTTGTGCTTAAAGTGCAAGATTTGCTTCAGATTTGGGTATTTCAGTTCTTGGCATGTTTGAAGTGATTTGATGTCATGCATGATTGATTTGGAAGTGTCTTGAGTGGTCTTGTGCTTGAAAGATAGCCATTTGTTGTCTTTTGCACTGAAATTGGGTGTTACTACATTTTGCTCCAATATCCCATGTCACTGGATATTGCCCTTGAGATTGCTTTTGCAGGATGTGTCATGTTGAAATTCTTAGTTTCTAGATCTTACAGTTGCAAAATTGTGTCAAATTCCACAAGATTTCACTAAGGGGTTCATATACTTTCATTATGATGCATGGTCCTGAAGCCCTGATTTGGCTAAGTCTGAAACCCTGAAAATCCTAAAAAATGGGTAAGTCTGAAATCTGATGGAACCACAAACTTCTAGAATCTGCATATGAAATCCTATGGATCTAAAACCTATCTCAAACATCCTGAAAGTATATTTAAAAATATTTAAAGTATAAGAAATCTTATACTTAAATATATTTTTAAATATACTTTCACCCTAGCCAATTCAAAATCTAGCACTAAAAACACCTCCTACTGCAAAAAGTGTTAAAAATGCCTCCTACCAACTTTTGCGCTAAATCCCCCTCTGACCGACTTCCTTCCACACTACCGCTAAGTTAGTCGGCACCAAAATCCATGCCAGCTTCACCTAGAACAGTTAGCGCTAAATTGGTCGATCACGGACTTGCATGGGATTCACCTTCGACTGACTTTAAAACTGCAATAGGTCGGTCAGACCCAAAAGTAATGCAAATGGATGTTTAGTGCTAAAAATAGACTTCTCGGACTTGCACAGAAAATGCCATGCACCAACTTTTGTTGGCAGACCCCGAAATCTACGCTGAGGTCAGTTGGACCCCAAATCAGTACCAAAACTATTTTGCACTAGAATTACACCTCTTGGACTTGCGCTAAATTTGACCTCCACCGACTCTTAGTCCGTGACACCCAAAACCCGCACTTTTTGACATTTTGGCCCAAAAATTAAGTTTTTCAAGGAGCAAATTGGATTTTCTTGATGGACTTGAATTGCATATCTATTTTTCATATCATGATGAACATTTTACCAAGTTTGTGTGGATTTGTGGCATGTTTTATGACAATTAATGCCACTGCACATGAAAAGTCCGTGACCCCCAAAAATCTTTTTTTGTAGAAAAGGCTAGAAAAACATGAAATAAAAGTCTGTAAATGGATTCTAATGACGACAAAAACTTCTTAAATCAATATATTGGCCAAATGGGTACTTGAAAATGGTAAAAAATGTAGAAAATCATGCAAAAATTGCTGGATTTATGAAGTTATCTTTAAAGAAGACAACATTGAGAATGAGTTGTTTTTGACTGATCCATGACTACAAATGGACATATCTTGATCCAAATTGATGGAAAATGATTGTTTAAGATGAAATTGATGCTTTGCATTGTGAATTGAAGGTCTTGGAGGACATATGACTTTGTTGGAGCTGTCTTGGAAGAATGAACATACAACAATATCCTGTTGACCCAAAAATGCAGAACTAACATTCTATCAACCAAATTACTGTTGCACATGCAAAAAGAAATTAGTATAATGTCCAAGATGATAAATATGAGTCTAAGGAGTTGAAAGATATAGAAGATCATGCCAAATCACTATTGTTCCTGCAGATCCAGTCCAATTTCTAAGTGATCCAGTCTAGGGATCATAACTCCTAGCTATTTTATCATAATTCAAACTTCTTGGACTCGTTAGAAAGATAAACTAATTATCTAGTTTGAGATGGCCAGATGCTAAGGCTTAATGCCAAGCAATTGAGAAGTCTTGATCCCCCATTCCGCTCCGAAGACCTCTGAAAATGCAATTTATTACGATGTAGAAAATACCAAAAATTATATTTTTGATATTTTCTAAAAAATACCACTTAAATGACCCTAGACTGGATCACCAAGACATGCATACATCTATCCTAGTAGTCCAGTCATCAAGAATCAGTCCAGCAAGCATCTAGTTGCATATACCTGCACCAAAATACTCATTTTCATCCAGTTAGCACTCGGAATCCTGTGAATCCACATCAGCTCAAGTTTTCAAGCATCATGTGACTCTATTTTGGCTTTATTGGGCCTTGAAAATTGACTTTTCATCATGTGCAACCAAATAGGTATCCATTTTGTCCAAATTCAATGTATTTGCAAGCAGTATTTTATCTTTTTTGTACAAGACAAAGGCAAATCCAAAAATGTAACAAACTGATGTATCTCATTAAATGCCATGTAATCTAGATCGTTGGTGTCGAGTTAATCTCCACCATCCATTGAAAAACTTGGTATGGTGCCTTGTCTATAAAAGGGCCATCCTTTTCTCTCATTTGTAAGTAAGATTAGATACTGAATTGTTGAGACTCACCCAAATTGTGATCAATACAAAGCAAGTTTTGCAGGTTGCTAGGAATTTGTGTTCTTGTGTTGTATTCTTTGGTTTTCATGGCTCATATCAATCTGATTTTAATTAGTTGTGTTTTTGCAATGATGGGTAAATGTTAAGATATTTGATGATTGCTTTGTTCCATACTATTGGTGCTTGCCGATGGTAAGTTGATGTGTATAGTTAGCACCCTGTCATTGAATATAGTTCAGTTGCATTCCATTGGTTAAGCTGCACCATTGTTCGGGTGTTTAATGAGTGAATGCAATTTGAAAATCATAAGGATCCTTTGAAGATTGCATCATTTCTTGCAACATTGTGGGTTTCCTATCCTGGTGAAACAGGGAATGGTTTATTGAAAATATTTGTCTATCTGTAGCATTTTACCTGGTTATGACTATCACTTAGGATCTCTTATCCCTTCTCTCTCCTTTTCCTTTTGCTTTTTATTTATACCAAGTTTGTTAGCTTAGGTTATAAGCAGCATTTCATTGCCCATCTGCTGGAAAATTTTAGACTTTACAGTCTGAACCACTAGGGTTTCTGCATATACATTGCTGTCATCTTCCATAAACCCTGCATTTTGTGTAAGACCCCTTGTTGGCACAGCTAGACATTCCATTGAAGTTATTCCAAGCAACCTAAGACCTAGCTATAGAAACCTTGGAGTAGTCTTACCTAGGGTAGGATACTTTTCAAGAGAGGTGTGATACCAACAATCATACCTGCGTTGTTGTGTGCTAAAACCACCATCAACAGGTCCGACCTGCCTTTCCATTGTTTTGCTATTGTATCTAATGTAGCTTCTGAACTAGTTTTTTCTTCAGCCAGTCCTTGTAGTTTGTTGTACATGATAGAGCTGAACTAGTTTTTTCTAGTTATGGCAACCTTGTGTTGCTTTTTTATTATAATTTGTAATTATTTTCATGCATTGTTCCAATACAAAAAAATATTTATTGCCACTTTGCTTTGTCTTGTTTCATTTTCTTATTGGTCAATTCTCAAATCAAAAGTGTTGGCTCAAAATTATCAATCTTTACTTGGCAACATCATAAAATATATAGTTTTCCAAATTTATTTGCTTTTATGTTTTAATTCAAATTTAATAATATATTTTTTCTGCATTATAAAATTTATGGTATTTAATAAATTATTCATATCATGACTAAATTTACTACCAATTAATGGAAACTAGTAAATAAAAATGACTACCATGACTAAATAAATGACCAGCTAATAACAATCAATAACTAAATGATTACAATGACTAAATAAATGATTAAATATACATACTACCAAATTGATGACTAAATACACTACCAAATTACCAAATATACTACTAAGTTATTGACTAAATATACTACCAAATTATTGACTAAATATACTACCAAATTAATGACTAAAATTTGTTTAGTCATAAATTTTGCAACAAGCGACGTTATATCAGAAGCAAAATTGGAAGCAAATATGGAAGAAAAACTGGAAGCAAAAATGGAAGAAAAAATGGAAGAAAAAATGGAAGCAAAACCAAAAGCAAAACTAGAAGCAAGCCTAGAAGCAACACAACAAGAAAAACTAGAAGCCAAACTGGAAGCAACAAAGGACATCATAATGGAAGCAAAACTAGGCGTCACTTAGGAAGCCAAAAAAGAAGCTATTTTCAATGCCATACAAGAAGCAAAACAGGAAGCACGACAGGGAGAAAAACTAGAAGCAAAAATGGGAGCAGAAATGGAAGAAAAACTGGAAGCCAAATTGGGCACTAATTTAGGTGCTACTTCTGGCACTATTCCTAGTGCTATTCTAGGTGCTAAAAGAGGCACCATTGCTTGTGATACTTTTTGGCACCAAATTCGGTGTAAGATCTGGCACCAAATTCGGTGTAAAATCCAGCGTAAAAAATGGCACTGAAGAGAATATGCAGTTTCACACTGAGTTTTGCATCGGCAGAAGTGTCCAATTCATGAACTCAAATGCACTAAATTCTGGCGCTAGTTTAGGTGCTAATTGCATCTTTTGTTGTAGTGTTTGGCCTATTTTCACTAGGTTTTGACTTATCGACTTTCTAGAGTTTCTTCAAAAGTGAGTTGTGAAAGATATTTTTGCATTAGTGGACTGTTATTAGGTATATCATTTTCTATCCCTCTTGAAAATCTTCACAACACCTCTTCTTTCATTTGTTTACATTGAGAAAAGTTGAAAAATCAAGCATTTTAGAGCATATTCGACATCACTTTGCATTTGCTTTTTGCATAAGTTTTGGAAGATCTAAAAAATCCAATTTGACACTTCTTTGCAAGTTTACAAATGGCTTCTCAGTACAATAATAATGCTAGGTATATTCCTAGGCCTCATTTGAAAAGAAGAGCCCCTGAGCTTGAAATAACATTCACACCTCATGATAAAGAAATGGTAGAAACTGAAGGGCCTCTTTATATCACGGTAAAGATAATGGAACTGTTGGGAATTAAGGTGTCTCAACCTTGGTAATTCTTCACATTTGTAATGTTTGTATTTATTATTCAATTTCCTATGTTGTAAATAATTAGAAATTCCACTTTGTCATATTGTGGGATGTGGCATGGTGATGTGTCAATCCTACATGGATTATGACAACTTGTTATTTTGTCCTCACATGAGGATATAGGTGTCCCACTTAGTGTTAGGAATATTCTTCCATGTGTCGGCATCTTCTATGTTGTGTAAGGAATGTTTGACCGAAACGGTTATGACGGATTCCTATGACGAATCTATGACATGTAAGAGTCGATAATAGAAGGTTGTAAGACAGGTAATGACATGTGTCATGAAGCATCTTTGAATAAGGCATATTTGGGCACCCCAAGGTGAAATATGATGTGTTGTAAGAGAATATACTATTTTTAGCATGTGTATGATAGATTCTCTTACAACTGTAAGTCGTAACCACTATGACAGATTCTATGACGGTCGTAAGTGTCGTAAGAGCATCTGTCATAGCCCATTTTGGAAATAGGTGACCTCTTTGGGATGGGAGCTATGGAAAAGTGTCAGATACATTCTACAATGTTGACCAAGTGTCCCTAGGCATGGGTTTTGGTCCAAGATGCCATATTGGATGCCCATTCCAAGAAAGGTCCAAAATTGCCTTGTATGTTCTATTTAAACAAGTGCTTGGAGATGGATTTTGTATCACAGGTTTACAGGTACTGTTATGCTGCTGGATTGACTCCAAACACGAGTGTCGAAGACCATTGAAGCTTGCATTGCAAGTGTATTGTAAACATTCTTTTAGATTTGTTAATACATTGTGCAGGTTTCTGAGTGTGGGGTTTTTTCACCTGATAAGGGTTTTCCCCACCATAAATCTTTGTCTCTCTTCTTCTATCTACATTTTGGTTCTTGTGTTTTGCTGCAATATCTCATGTTAATGGTTTAACATTTCTGTAATAGTTAGGATAAATCTGAATTTACATAGCCCTCTCCTCAATAGCTTAGTGTAGGAAGCGATTTCTGTACACCTAGCTTCCTTTCAGTTGGTATCAAAGCTTGATCACCTTTGGTCCTAGTTGTAGGGTAGGGGTTTTTTGAACTAATCTTAGGTTGAGTGGGGGTCTATGCAGAGCATTCTGTATCTTGTTATAGCAAGGAGATGGTAGGCACATCAGGAAGGTTTAAAGTAGAGAAGTTTAATGGCAGTAATTTCGAGCTGTGGAAGCTCAAAATGGAAGACATGTTAGTTGACCGAGACCTTTGGGAAAGTGTGAACGGAACTAAACTAGCTACAATGACACAATTTGATTGGGATCTCAAGGATCGGAAGGCTAAGGGTCTCATAAGACTTAGTCTTGCCGATTTTGTGTTGTTAAATGTCCACGAGGAGGCTACTGCAAAACTCCTTTGGAAGAAGTTGGGGGATGTGTATCAAGCCAAATCCCTTGTCAATAAACTTTTCCTAAGAAAGAAGTTGTATTCTCTTCAAATAAAGGATGAAGGATCCATGGCTAAGCATATGAATGCCTTTAATATGCTGGTTGCCCAATTAACATCTATTGGTGTAAAAATGGAGGAGGAGGATAGATGTATGACCCTGCTTTGTTCTTTACCGGACTCATGGGATCATCTTGTCATGGAAATCGAAAGCACCACATCCACATTCAAAATGGAAGAAGTGGTTTCTTCGCTATTGTCTGAAGAGATGCGGAGAAAATCTTCTGAGGCATCCAAAGAAGCCCTTGCAGTTCATGGAAGATCCAAGGAGAAAGGGAAGAAGAAGGTCAAGAAAGCTGAGAAGGGTAGATCCAAATCCCGTGGGAGATCCAAATCTCCTGGAAAGCCCAAGGCTCTTTGTTGGAACTGTGGCAAGACTGGGCATTTCTGAAAGGAATGTAAAGAGGAGAAGAAGAAAAAGAATAAAGCTCCTGATTCAGATTTTGACAAATCACAAGATGATGGTGATGCATTCATCGCAGCCCTGGCAACCCATGCATCTGATGATGTGTGGCTAATCAACTCTGGTGCATCATTCCACATGACCTCGCATTGAGACTGGTTCACTAAGTATGAGGAGTTCGATGGTGGAAAGGTGTATCTGGGTGACGACTCTCATCTGAAGATCGTAAGAGTCTCTATCTGATTCCCTGATGGTCGAGTGAAGGGGATCTCTAGGGTTATGCACATCCCAGGCTTAGCACGGAACCTACTTTCTGTAAGTAGTTTGAATGATGCAGGTGTGTAGGTTGTCTTTTCAAAAGAAGGATGCAAGATGACTAGAGGATCTATGGTGCTTGCTAAGGGTACTCAGAGAGGTACTTTGTTTCAGCTGGAGGCATGCATTTCACAATGCAATAGTTCTTCTTACTCAAGGAAGAGGGCAGCAGTCACTTCATCCCCACCATCTGAACGAGCAGTGAAGAAATTTGTTGTTTCTAGTCTTGATGGTTGTAATCGTGCATTGGAAGTTAAACTTCCTGCAGAAAAGACAATGTTATGGCATAAGAGATTTGGCCACATTGGTGAGAAGGGTCTACGTACCCTGAAAAATAAGAACATCGTTGAGGGGTTAGATGATTGTAATCTTGAGTTTGACTTTTGTGAACATTGCATTTATGGAAAACAAAACCGTGTTTAGTTTTACTTGAGTTCTCATAAGTCTTCTGGTGTGTTGGACCTTATCATTCTGATGTGTTTGGTCCTGTTAATGTTCCTTCATTATCAAAATATGTCTAGTTTGTATCTTTTATAGATGATTACAGTAGAAGGACATGGATTTATTTTCTCAGAAGCAAATCTGAAGTCTATAGCAAGTTTAAGGAGTTTAGAGCCTTTGCTGAAAATCAAACTGGTAAAAAGATTAAATGTTTGAGAACTGACAACGGTGGTGATTTCTATTCTACAAAATTTGATAAGTATTGCAAGGAACATGGGATTGAAAGGCACAAGACAACTCCATACACCGTGCAACAAAATAGAGTTGCAGAGAGGATGAACAGGACACTGATGGAGAAGGCTAGGAGTATGCTTAGTGGAGCTGGTCTAGAACAAAAGTTTTGGGCTGAAGCTGTTGCCACTGCTTGCTATCTGGTAAATAGATATCCTACATCAACTCTTGTTGGAAAGACACCCATGGAGGTGTGGTTTGGTAGAAAGCCTTCAGTGAGACATCTTCATGTTTTTGGTTGTGAGGCATATGCACATGTGCCTAGAGAGAAGCAGTCAAAGTTGGAGAACAAAGCTGTTAAGTGTATCTTCATCAGCTAGGGTGTTGGTGTGAAAGGATACAAGCTTTGGGACCCCGTGGCTGAAAAAGTGTTGTATAGTAGAAGTGTCATCTTCAGAGAGCTTACACCTTCTTCCACTATTTTGTATCCAGAAGAAAAAGAAAAGAAAGAGGACGTTGTTCAGTTTCCCCTCACCCCTGAGAAGACTAAACAGAAAGAAAATGTTGGACCTGATGATAAGGAGAGCTCTAGTAGCTTTGAAAGCTCAGAGGAAGAAGCTGAACCTCAACCTCAACTCTTGAGGAGGTCTACACGGATAAGAAAGCAACCTGAAAGGTTTGGCTTTTCATTGCTTGATTCTAGTTGTGCTTATGCTTTGCTCACTAACAATGACGAACCTAGAACTGTATCAGAGGCTTTGGATATGAAGGATGCAGGTTCCTGGAAGGAGGCCATGGAGGAAGAAATGGCTTCTTTGGAAAAGAATCAAACTTGGGACTTGGTGCCTTTGCCTCTTGGATGGAAACCCGTTGGACGCAAATGGGTGTTCAAGAAGAAGATTGGTGCAGATGGCAATATTGAGAAGTATAAGGCCAGATTGGTTGCGAAGGGGTATTCACAAGTAGAGGGCATAGATTATGGTGAGATCTTCTCTCCCGTTGCAAAGTTGACATCCATTCAATTCCTATTGTCTCTTGCAGTAGCTTATGACTTGGAGGTAGAATAGATGGATGTGAAGACAACTTTCCTTCATAGTGACTTGGAGGAGGAAATCTACATGTCACAGCTAGAGCATTACATGGTAAAAGGTAAAGAAAATATGGTTTGCAAACCTAAGAAGTCTTTGTATAGTTTAAAGCAATCCCCTAGGAGTTGGTACTTGAAGTTTGATGCCTTTGTGTTGTCAATTTGATTTGTGAGATCAAAATCGGATCACTGTGTTTATTATAAGTTTGATGGTGATCGTATTTGTTGGTGATTGTTTTGATGCAATCATAACAATAAGTTAAAATTCACATATAATGAACTGAAACTATACTTGAAAGATAAGAAGGAATCATTTAAGATTCAATTAATCCCAAGTCTACAATAGTACTGTTGGTCAAATTCAGTTGGTCAATGTGAAGCTGTAATGTTTAAGGGGCCTTACGTAGTTTAGAGTTTCTTTGTGGTTTACTGGACTAAGATTATGCAAAAGGTCATAGATATCAACAAGTATTTTGTTCATTTGCATACAAGTGTTACTGTGCTGCAAATTTTAGATGGTTTCTTGAATTATTGCAGTTTTCTCCTTTATACATTTATAAAAACTATCTACCTTTAACTCTGTTGTGCATGCTTCTTCAAATTTGAGACAACTTTCTTTAGATTTCTACGTTTTCAGCTAGATATTTCAGATGGGTTGGGAAAAGTTAGAAAGATCTAATCTACACCTCATTTACTCTACCAAAGGATCTAATTGTTCTGTTATGCACTATGTAAATCCTATAGTAATTTGATCAAATTCACAGTAAAAACCTTAAATGCAAGTTCTGAGCATTTTCACAAACATACATTTAAAATTGCAAGCTCTTAAAGATAATATTTCAAAACACAAAGAAGAGCAGGAGAACACTCAGAAGATAGATGCAGAACTCCAGATTCTATTGTATTAGAAACAAACAGTCGTACATGATTTACAATGTTGGAATGACTCTTAGTTTCATTGATCAAACTACAAAGAACTTACAAGCTTTACAGATACAGTAAGGAAGCTAGACATTCCACGCACACCTTACTGCAGACACAGGCGACCTCCTTCTTCTACTTCTAAACTAAAAGGTTCCTCTGTTCTAAAATGTTACTTCTACAAATTCCTGTTGCTACAAATCTCTATGTAGCCCCTGTGTAAAGTATTACAGTGCAGAGAGGCACAATATAAAGACTTCTGATTGTCCTCACTACAGTAAAAAACCTAACTAAACCCCTGGTTATAGCAGTGAATACAGGTGAACCGGTTCCTCAAAATATCTCTGAGCAGTGTCTAATCTGGGTGAAATATTGCCCCCTTCTGAGAAGCTCTGGCGGCTCAACAATAACTTCTGTTTGTCTGTTGTAGTAATGTTCTCAGCTACAACCTTGTCCTCCATTTGAATGGCCTTGACTTCTTCGCACTTGATCTTTATCTTCCTGCTCCTTAGATCGGATTTTCTTCCTCCATGATGTCACTATGATCAATTTCCAACTACCTCCTCAACTGCAAGCCTGCAAAACAAGACAAGCAATAAGTACCATATTTATCAAATGAACAGCAGGAAACTGAAATATTTGTTTAAATCAAGGTGACTGTGCAAAAAAATGTGGAAATCTGGCTCAAAAATCTCTCAAAACGCGTTCAAGACTATACACAGGCTGCTCAAAATCATTGGGTCAACTATCGCTGACCAGGAAAATGCCACGCGTGCCAAAAAAAGTGTTTAAAATTCCCACCGCTTTGTTCTTTTCCCGCCCATCAGCATGATAATCACCATCGGCGTGTCCAAAAATTGCTTGGGCGATGCTCGTTGTTTGGCCGATGGCCTTTCTCGTTATTTCCTCCTTGTTTCTTTTCATCGGCGAGAGATTCACCATTGGCGAACTCCAAATGCCCTGCTCCGACCATAATGATTTCACTGATAACCCTATATCGGTGAGAGCCCTGTCGATGACTCCTTCATCATGTTTCCATCTTTCCATATCGGCATAAGAATTGCCTATCAGTGAACTCCAAATTTCCCTTGCTGACTACATTCGTTACACCGATGCCTTTATATCGGTGAGATCATGCCGAGGACTTGGTATCGGTTTCCCTTTATACCCCCATCGGGGTGATAATGCCCATCGGCAAAGGTCCTAAACCTTACTCCAACTACCGCTATCTGGCCGAAATGGCCCCAAAACATAAGTCCTCCATCAACGCTGTCAGCGTGAGTGCACACTTCAGCGTGAGATAAAGAACATACGCCGATCCATATTACTTGGCCGATGGGCATTATTTCGTTCCATCGGTGTGACTCCTGCTGAAGTAGCCCTAGCGGCTTGTATTCTCTTCCTATCGGGCTGACACTATACTATCGGCGAGTCCTGAACCTCCTCCGTCGATGACCTTTGTCCCATCGATGCCTCTTCGTCGGCATGACTCTTACCGATGAACCCTTCATTGATCGCCTTATCGGCGAGAGCTTCCTATATCGGTGAAGGCCAAAAAAACTTGGCCGACAACTACTATTATGCCGATAGCCCAAGGCTATCGGCGAGACCATATCTTTCGGTGTGATGAATTCAAACTCGGCCGATACTTGAAGGTTATGCCGATGACTTATATCGGCCATAGTCTCACCAAAGCTTTGAACCCGAACCACTGAACCTTTGAACGTGGTTCAATACAAAGGTTCAATCGGATGGTTCAAAGACACATCTCTATGCAAGGACTTACATTACAACTTGTTAGAAGAAAAAACTTTGAACCTTGAACCATTGAACCAAAAAAGGTTCAAGCGGATGGTTCAACGCGGTGGTTCAACGCAGCTATACAAAACAACAATTTGCTTTTGAGACATTTTTGAACATGCTGAACCCTTTGAACCCCGAACCATTGAACTTTTGAAAGAAAGGTTCAACGGGATGGTTCAACGCGCAAGTTCAAACCTTAAAAAACTTTGCCAATGAATAAATAATGGCGATCAAAAAGGTAACAAAGTGTGCTGATGCACTTTTTTGCAAAACAGACAAATGTGAGATACAGAGTGGAACTCAGACAAAATATATTTAACCTGAAACCACCAAGTATGAATATTTTAAAATTTTAAATGAATGCCAACAAGGAAAAAGGCAAACAACTGACTGTTTATCATGCAAAACCTGATAGTACATTTTACCAAATTGATCATAACTTGCAAAATATGATGAATTTTAAGACGGTTCAAAAGGCAACCCTAGCTCATTTTTCACAAGGAATCCAACCACATCATGCAATGGTACTGAAAATGCAATTTTCTCTATTTTCAACAAGGTTTGCAAATTTGACTCCCTTTTTCCCTTACGACCAAACAAAACAACACAAGCAGAAGCAACAGCAGGGGTCCTCATTTTGCTGAGGAGAAAAATGGGGCATGTTGTGAACATCACAACAACTAGCAACCAAACAAAACAATTAAATTCAACGTATTCAAGAAAACTAGGTGAAATAAATTCATAACTTCTGATTATCCTTCCTGCAAATTACTATTCAGCTTGAGACTTAAGGTTTTCAATAAGGGTGCATGAATTTCTATTTTTAATTTAATTGTGTGTATGTGATTAATTATCCTCATCTTGAAGATTGGTTGAACAAACCAGTGACTGACATTAGCCTACGTAGGTGAGGATATTCCCTCATAGCTGATCAGATAGAGCCTTGCTGCCAATGAGCGTTCATAGCCCCGGAAAGGTTATCGTTACAATTCTCCTAAGTAGAGCCCCACTGCCAGCGAGCATCTATAGCCCTGGTAGAGTTACTTAGATGGCTTAATCTGGATTTTTAGTATAATCCTCTTTATTTATTTATTTTTATTTTCTAATTTTGAAAGACTTCACAAGATATAGCAATTTGTAACTTCATGATGCAAGGAGTGGACACTTGCTGAAATTAAGCTAAGAATTGTAATGGTAGCAAGGGTAACCTCTAATTTTTCACCTAATATCTACACTGGTAAGTTCAACAAACCCAAGGATTTTAGGTGTGTCATCGTGAAAAACTTGCTTCGAATTCTCAATCACATTTATTGAATACAAAACTTTAGAAGATAAATAACTCTCTACATTCATAACAGTAACAAGTTATGCATAAATTGCAAATGATTAACTTGAATATCCTAAATTTTATACGGTTTTGAATGGTTGCTAGTTTTGCTCCTTAATAATCTAAAGTAAAATAAAGATCCCTGTTGAGGAGACAACCAACAAACCAACCAAACAGGCTGCACAAAAGCAAAAAAGCAGAAAAAATGTACAAATAGAAACAAAAAGAAGACAAACTGTACAAACAGCCAACCCAAAAAAGAAAACAGCAAAAGAAGAACTGTACATTACTTACAGCACTTTACACTAAAATGGACTGCCCTTTACCTCAGGCCTGGAAGTAGTGTTTCAAATGCTGGCCATTAACTGGTAATGGCACATCTTCTCCAGTCAAGGTCTTAAGTCTAAATGTGTTATCTCCTATTATTTCTGAGACTTGTAATGGACCCAGCCATAATTTATCAAATTTTCCATGGCTTCCTTTCTTTTCATGTGCTTTGTCCCAGCACAACACTAAGTCTGATATCCTAAATGTTTTGACTCTTGCCCCTTTATCAAACCACCTCTTAACAACCGCTTGGTGTTTGGCAAACTTCTCAATGGCTTGACCTCTTTTCTCATCTAGTTGTAGCATTTGCACTATTTTGGCTTCCCTATTGTTATCAAAGCCTAGATACTCATTGGCAAACTTCTAGGTTGGTATTCTCAGATTTACTAGAAGTATGGGATCAGTCCCATAAACTAAATGATAAGGTGTGCTACCTAAAGCTATTTTAAACTTGGTCCTATCTACCCATAATGCATATCTTAACAGGGTATTCCACTCTCTAGGACTCTTTGCAATTAACCTCTTGATTATGTCTAATAAAATTTTGTTCGTTGATTCAGCCAGTCCATTACCTTGAGGGTAATAATTCGAAGAAAACCTTAAAATGATCCCGTATTCAAATGCCCATTTAGAAAACCTTAAAGAAGAGAAAGCAGGGCCATTATCACATACCAATGAATAGGGAGTTCCAAACCTGGTGATGATGTTTTCTTCAAGAAACTTGATAACTACCTTAGTTGTGGAAAACTTGCAGCAGGTGGCCTCAGTCCACCTTGTACAGTAGTCTGTTACCATCAGTATAAATTTGTGTCCTATAGAAGATGGGGGATTGATGACCCCAATAAAATCTAAGCCCCACTATGCAAATGGTCCAGATTCAATCACAGGTTGTAGTGGATTGGTGTGATTTCTCCCTTTATCTGCTGCAGTCTGACAGGTGTGGAAACTTCTGATGTGACTCTTAGTGTCTTTGAACATCGTGGGCCAGTAATAGCCCACCCTTAGTATTTTGTGCGTTGTAGCTAGATGGGAACCATGGCCGATTCCGTACTTATCATGTAGTTCTGTCAACACTTTATCAGCTTCAGTTCTGTTTATGCATCTCAGGTAAATTCCATCATGGTTCTTCCTGAATAGAAGACCTCCTTGCACCATATAATTTTGTGCTTTAATCTTCAAAGCTCTCCTCTTAGAAGCTTTCATCCTGTTTGGGTACTTTCCAGCTATCAAGAAGGTGTTTAAATCATTGTACCAGCCTGATGCACTCTGGGAATTCACTATGTATTGCTGTTTTATCAAATCTGGATCCATATTTGCTATTGTCTGTACCAACGCCTGCCCTTTGACTAGCTTCATGGGAATGATTTCTATGTCAAATTCTTGCAGTGTGGTGATCCACTTAGCTCTTTTTTCTCCAGGCTCGTTCTGCATCAGCAACATCTTTACTGCTACATCTAGCACTATGGCTTTGATTTGGCTGCGCAGAATGTAGTGTCTGAATTTTTTTACAGCCTTTACTAATGCAAATGCTTGCCTCTCGATGTCTAGATACCTCAGCTGTGTATCCTTCAGAGGCGCGCTCATAAATGCTATGGGCCTCTCTTCATTACTTTCACCTTTCTGTGTCAAGGCAGTCGCGACTGAATGAGAAGAGGTTTGTGTAGTCTGAGCTTGCCAATACAGGGGCATTAGAAATTGCCTCCTTGATATCTTCAAATGTGGCTCTGGCCACTGGCGTCCATTCCATCTATGCATCTTTCTTCAACATGGCATTTAATGGTTGCACGATCTCTGCAAAACCTGTTATAAACTTCTGAACAAAGTTAATTTTGCCAAAAAATGATTTCAACTCTTTCCTACTGTTTGGTATTTGCAAATTTTTTATGGATTCTATTCTATCCGAATCAATTGAAATTCCACCTTCAGAAATGACATGGCCTAATAATTTACCTTCAGTTACACCAAATATACATTTCTTAGGATTAAGGGAAATCCCATACCTTTCACATCGCTTGAGTATTTTCCTGAGATCTTCAGCGTGAATGGATGCATCCTTGGAATACATAATTAAATCATCCATATACACAACAATGCACTTGCCTGATAATCCACGAAATGCAATGTCCATGGCTCTCTGAAAAGTAGCACCTGCATTGATCAGACCAAACGACATTCTTCTGTATGCATAATTTCCCCATTTGCAAGTGAAGGTGGTTTTTAGTCTATCTTCTCTATCAATCAAGACCTAGTTATAACCTGAAAAACCATCTAAAAAAGACATCATCTTTGCCCTATTTACTGCTTGCAGCACTTCGTCTATTGGAGGCAGAGGATAATTATCATTTTCAGATACTTTGTTTAAATTTCTAAAGTGTACGCATAACCTGATGTCTCCGTTTTTCTTCCTTACTGGTACTAAGTTAGCTACCCAGACAGAATGTCTGACTGGGAAAATTATTCCAGCAGACAGCAATTTTTTTACTTCCTCAAAGATTAAAGGCTCTAGAATGGCGTTCACAGGCCTTTGTTTCTGCCTGAATGGTTTGACTTCTTTTCTTAAAGGTATTACGTGAGTTATGATGGACTCATCAATATTTTCAAGTCTTCATACGTCCATGCTATGACATGTTTATATTCTTTCAGAACGTCTAAAACCTCCTTTCTGATTTTCTCAGAGCAAGCTTTCCCAATTAGTACATTTTGTGGATTTTGCTCTGTCCCTAAGTTATGTAAATCACACTTACCCCCCTCTGTTTTGGGCAAGTCCTTCTATCTCATTATTCCATCGAAGTCAAAGATATGTTCTAATTCAATTACTCCTTTAGGTAAGAAGTTGCTCTTTAAGTTGATTATGTCCTTTTCGTCCCATGTTACTTCAGGCCTTTCTTGTTCATCAATGATTTGAGCCTCAAATGCCTCATTATAAGTCAGAAAATCAATAATTTGCTGATCCCCTCCAAATACCTGAAAGTGTGTAATGTTGTTTGGTATACTGGGTATGTTAACTAGCTTAACAGCAAATTGTCTCAATCCTAATAGTGCCAATGGTTCTAATGTACTAGCAGCAACTACTAGTGCATCCGGCCTATGGTTCAGTTCTCTGGGGATGTGCTCTATGTTAAAAGCATCAAACAAATCTATTAAACCCCATACTCTATGTCTGTAACTAATCATTTTCTTGTAATTGTAGGCATATAGTTTCCTCACTTGTCTGACTACTAATTCAGAGTCTGAAAATACTCTGATTGTTTTCACCCTTTTCTTGATGGCCATGACAAGTCCTAAAATTAGGGCCTCATATTCAGCAATATTGTTAGTACAGGAAAATTGTAATATATATGCTGCCAGATGTGATTTACCTTGAGGATTTATGAGTTCAACACCTACACCTGCACCCTGTTTTGATTTGGACCCATCACATTTTAACGTCCACATGCCATCTTTACTTTTCTAACCTTTTATCTTAGCATGCATTGTCTCTTTTATTGCCTGTGGGGTGTTGTCCTGTTTATTCATGGGTTTTTCTGTTTGGTTAACTTGCATATGTGTGTTTTTAGTTTGCAACTCAGAAAGACAACTACCCTTGTCCTTTATTTCTTTTCCTAAATCTAGAATCAAGGCATCTACATCATCCTGAACATATTTTTGTGTTGGATCAAGATTCTCATTTTTCTCTTGTAACTCTACCCTCCCTATGCATTTTTTGTATTCATATTCAATGATGTCTTTGCATATTTCACAACTCTCCTCAGAATGTTGCCTATCATGGACTCTACACCTATTTTTATATAATTTACATTGGACCGACAGATTGTGTTTAACGCACTCTTCCACCTCTTGTCTAATGGCATGACCAAATTTGCCTATTGCATTGTTTTCTTCATCTGAAGAATTTCCATCAGACTCAATGAATAATGCTGTCCTATTGCTAACACATTTTTTTTCTAATGTTTAACATCATGATCTCTTCAATCTGCACCCCATTGTTGGTAATTCTATACACAC
The DNA here is from genome assembly GCA_027924645.1 of Cunninghamia lanceolata. NCBI lineage: Eukaryota > Viridiplantae > Streptophyta > Pinopsida > Cupressales > Cupressaceae > Cunninghamia > Cunninghamia lanceolata. The sequence goes on from BSBN01000118.1 coordinate 8,917,131, forward strand.
CTGGTTCAACAACAGCATATAATATTTCATTAGTTCGATTATACTCTGTTATCATATGTTTCATTCTGGGCTCTGCCTCTATTCTGATTTGGTTTGGGACACCTCTCCAAGGTAGCCACATATGTGAAAAGTCAGTGGCCATATATCCATTTAATGTCTTGGACCAATCCCTACTCAGCAACATCCCATAATTTATGGGTATATCCACTACTTGAATATCAATGATTTGGCTTACCCTAGGGTCTAAGGATAATTGCATTTGAATGTTCATGAGTTCTCCTATCATGCTAACCTCAGTCTTATCTAATTGTGTGACAACCTTGGCAGATTTGGTGGGAGTCAACCTGAGAGTCTCACATATTCCTAAGGGCATTACATTGGCTGAGGTGCCAGAATCTACCATGCAATTGTGTATATTCTTCCCACACAATCTAACAATTAACAAGAAAGGGGGAGTATCCCTCTTATCTGCATGTATTACTACATTTGTATTGGAAGGCTGCTCAACTTTCTTATTTTTCTCTTTAGGCGGTGAATCTCTATTAGGAACAGTTATATCAGCATACACCTCGTTTGTCATGGATGTATCTAGAGATTTTATAAAAGCATTTCTGATCCCTAGGGTCTTCAATAATTCATTTAGAGGTATACTGACCTTGATTTTCTTTATTTCCTCTGACAAGTAACTCATTAACCTTGTTGTCTCTATTGTTTCAGTTTTACTTATTTGATCCTTTTGTACTGCTGTTCTGTTATTTGTGTGCCAATTAGCCTTAAGTATGGTAGGATTGTTGCTAGCATTCTGATCTGGGGGTGTATTGAAGTTATTCAGAGGAACGGAAGTGGTAAAAGGTCCTCCTGGCCTAGGGTTGTTCCTCAAATTATAGGTGTGGTTTTTATTTGTCTATTGAAAGGCCAGCACCTCTTCTGTTTCATTTAATATCTCATTTTCAGATTCAAAGGGAAACTGAAAAGCATTTAACACAAAGGCTGATTCAGGATAAAGATTTTCACAACAGTATGGTCCATCTTCTAGCCATTCATCCTCTTTCTCTTCTGTAGTTGCAAAGGTAAATGTTTCTAAGACTAATGATGTGTCATATCCTGAGGGTACTACCTCATTACCCTTGGGAATGAATAATTCAGAGGTAGGAGGCTGCATATCTCTGTTAAAAATGCTAGCTGCCAAGTGGAATTGTGGATAGTCGTGCTCAGCATGGGCATTGGTATTATGAAATCTGCACCAATTTTTGGGTGCTGTACTGGCCATTTGTATGCTAGCCGCTTGTTTTGCAGCATGATTATCTATATTCTCAAAAGGAGAAGCTAGAGTACCATTGTTGGGCCTAGTGTTCCATGTCTTAGGTGGCCTAGGTTGATTCTAATTTCTGTTATTATTGGTCCAGGTCCTATTATCTATCACTGGCCCTCTATTTTGCATTGGTTGCTGCTGGTTGGGGCCTTGATGCTGATTATAGTTTTGGTTTTGATTGTACTACTGATTTTGATTGAAACTATAGTTTTATTTTTGGCCTTGGTTGTGATTTTGATATTGACTATAGTTTTGGTTGCCTCTTCCATAGAGGTTCTCATTTCTTAGTTGTGTCACTTCGGTGGTTAACCTTTTCAAATGTGCAGTGATCTCTTTGATTTCTTCCCTATCCTCTTGTGCTTTTGCCATAGTTGTATCCCTAGGAGGTTGAAAGAAAGGCTAACCATCATTTTGACTGTTATTGGAAGCACTAGCCATGTAAGGAGTTATAGCTTGGATTGGGGTAGGACTATACACAGGTGTGTAAGGAGGAACCAGATTTAATAATGGAGTGTGTTGCATAGGGGCTCCATTCCATGGTTGTACCTGATTCTGCACCCCAAAATTTCCTCCATTAACAAATGGACTATAAGTTGTATGCCTCATCTCTTGGTTCACTAAGGCTTCCTCTTTATAGGCTTTGGATATTGAATCTATGTTAGGTTTTCTTTTGACAAACATGGCAGTTAAAGGATCCAAGGCAGCGTAGTACATAGCCAACAAGGGAGCATCATCTATGGTACAAGGGGCTACCAGCCTAGAATAGGCCTTTTGAAATCTGTCATTGAAATTATCAATCAACTCTCCCTCACCTCATTTTATAGCAGCCAATTTATGATACAAAGCGCAAGGGTCAATGGGTCCTCTAAATCTTAACAGAAATGCTTCCTCCATAAGTGACCAGGAAAAAATGTAACCATTGGGTAAGTTTACATACCAGCTGGAGGCTTGCTCATTAAAGGTGTAGGGAAACAATCTACACACAACATCCTCATGCTCTAACATAGCCCTAAAATATGCTTCCTTAAATATTCTAATATGATCTTTTGGGTCCTGATGCAACTGGTATTTGGGACATATCTTCTCTGGATTTTTGGGCATCTCATGATAATCATTGAACAATATGGGAGAATTGACATTGAAATAAGCCATTGTAGGTGTTTGAGCTTGACCTGAACTTGTAGGAATACCTGGATTGATTGGTGGATTAGGATTTATAGGAGGATTGAGACCTCCAGGAGTGCCTGAACCAAGATTTAAAGATCTAAACAGTGATCTGTCAGGACTCACAATACTACGGATGTTAAAAGGTGACCCAGGAGGTGTTCCAGATGAACTTCTGGCTTGCAATATTTTTGGATTCCAAATTAAAGGTTTTTTACTTCGCCTTATATCAGGTAGTTGCACAAATATATCTTCTGAACCGGATTTAGACCTAGTCACTCTATTACTGTTATTAGCCAGTTTGAAACAAACTCTAACTCAGGAGGGCCCTCCTTCTAGCGCCAGAAAACTGTTGGTGATTGTTTTGATGCAATCATAACAATAAGTTAAAATTCACATATAATGAACTGAAACTATACTTGAAAGATAAGAAGGAATCATTTAAGATTCAATTAATCCCAAGTCTACAATGGTACTGTTGGTCAAATTCAGTTGGTCAATGTGAAGCTGTAATGTTCAAGGGTCCTTACGTAGTTTAGAGTTTCTTTGTGGTTTACTGGACTAAGATTATGCAAAAGGTCATAGATATCAACAAGTATTTTGTTCATTTGCATACAAGTGTTACTGTGCTGCAAATTTTAGATGGTTTCTTGAATTATTGCAGTTTTCTCCTTTATACATTTATAAAAACTGTCTACCTTTAACTCTGTTGTGCATGCTTCTTCAAATTTGAGACAACTTTCTTTAGATTTCTACGTTTTTAGCTAGATATTTCAGATGGGTTGGGAAAAGTTAGAAAGATCTAATCTACACCTCATTTACTCTACCAAAGGATCTAATTGTTCTGTTATGCACTATGTAAATCCTACAGTAATTTGATCAAATTCATAGTAAAAACCTTAAATGCAAGTTCTGAACATTTTCACAAACATACATTTAAAATTGCAAGCTCTTAAAGATAATATTTCAAAACACAAAGAAGAGTAGGAGAACACTCAGAAGATAGATGCAGAACTCCAGATTCTATTGTATTAGAAACAAATAGTCATACATGATTTACAATGTTGGAATGACTCTTAGTTTCATTGATCAAACTACAAAGAACTTACAAGCTTTACAGATACAGTAAGGAAGCCAGACATACCACGCACACCTTACTGCAGACACAGACAACCTCCTTCTTCTACTTCTAAACTAAAAGGTTCCTCTGTTCTAAAATGTTACTTCTACAAATTCCTGCTGCTACAAATTTCTATGTAGCCCCTGTGTAAAGTATTACAGTGCAGAGAGGCACAATATAAAGACTTCTGATTGTCCTCACTACAGTAAAAAACCTAACTAAACCCTTGGTTACAGCAGTGAATATAGGTGAACCAGTTCTTCAAAATATCTCTGAGCAGTGTCTAATCTGGGCGAAATATTACCCCCTTCTGAGAAGCTCTGGCAGCTCAGCAATAACTTCTGTTTGTCTGTTGTAGTAATGTTCTCAGCTGCAACCTTGTCCTCCATTTAAATGGCCTTGACTTCTTTGCACTTGATCTTTATCTACCTGCTCCTCAGATTAGATTTTCTTCCTCCATGATGTCACTGTGATCAATTTCCAGCTACCTCTTCAACTGCAAGCCTGCAAAACAAGACAAGCAATAAGTACCATATTTATCAAATGAATAGAAAGAAACTAAAATATCTATTTAAATCAAGGTGACTGTGCAAAAAATGTGGAAATCTGGCTCAAAAAACTCTCAAAACGCGTTCAAGACTATACACAGGCTGCTCAAAATCATCGGGTCAACTATCGCTGACCAGGAAAATGCCACGGGCGCCAAAAAAAGTGTTTAAAATTCCCACCACTTTGTTCTTTTCCCGCCCATCGGCGTGATAATCACCATCGACATGTCCAAAAATCGCTTGGGCGATGCTCGTTGTTTGGCCGATGTCCTTTCTCATTATTTCCTCCTTGTTTCTTTTCATCGGCGAGAGATTCGCCATCAACGAACTCCAAATGCCCTGCTCTGACCATAATGATTTCATTGATAACCCTATATCGGTGAGAGCCCTACCGATGACTCCTTCGTCATCTTTCCATCTTTCCATATCGGCATGAGAATTGCCTATCGGTGAACTCCAAATTTCCCCTACCAACTACATTCATTACACCGATGCCTTTATATCGGTGAGATCATGCCGAGGACTTGGTATCGATTTCCCTTTATACCCCCATCAGGGTGATAATGCCCATCGGCATGACTCCTACCGAAGTAGCTCTAGCGGCTTGTATTCTCTTCCTATCAAGCTGACACTATACTATCAGCGAGTCCCGAACCTCCTCCGCCGATGACCTTTGTCCCATCGATGCCTCTTCGTCGGCATGACTCTTACCGACGAACCCTTCATTGATCGCCTTATCAGCAAGAGCTTCCTATATCAGCGAAGGCCAAAAAAACTTGGCCGACAACTACTATTATGCCGATAGCCCAAGGCTATTGGCGAGACCATATCTTTCGGCGTGATGAATTCAAACTCGGCCGATACTTGAAGGTTATGCCGATGACTTATATCGGCCACAGTCTCACCAAAGCTTTGAATCCGAACCATTGAACCTTTGAACATGGTTCAATACAAAGGTTCAATCGGATGGTTCAAAGACACATCTCTACGCAAGGACTTGCATTACAACTTGTTAGAAGAAAAAACTTTGAACCTTGAACCATTGAACCAAAAAAAGGTTCAAGCGGATGGTTCAACGCGGCGGTTCAACACGGCTATACAAAACAACAATTTGCTTTTGAGACATTTTTTAACATGCCGAACCATTTGAACCCCGAACCATTGAACTTTTGAAAGAAAGGTTCAACAGGATGGTTCAACGCGCAGGTTCAAACCTTAAAAACCTTTGCCAATGAATAAATAATGGCAATCAAAAAGGTAACAAAGTGCGCTGATGCACTTTTTTGCAAAATAGACAAATGTGAGATACAGAGTGGAACTCAGACAAAATATATTTACCTGAAACCACCAAGTACGAATATTTCAAAATTTTAAACGAATGCCAACAAGGAAAAAGGCAAACAACTGACTATTTATCATGCAAAACCTGATAGTACATTTTACCAAATTGATCATAACTTGCAAAATATGATGAATTTTAAGACAGTTCAAAAGGCAACCCTGGCTCATTTTTCACAAGGAATCCAACCACATCATGCAATGGTACTGAAAATGCAATTTTCTCTATTTTCAACAAGGTTTACAAATTTGACTCCCTTTTTCCCTTACCACCAAACAGAACAACACAAGCAGAAGCAATAGCAGGGGTCCTCATTTTGCTGAGGAGCAAAATGGGGCGTGTTGTGAACATCACAACGGTATTCTCATTGTTGCACTATATGTTGATGATATGTTGCTCATTGGGAAGGGTAAGAATATGATTTCTGATTTTAAATCTTAGTTGTCAGCTCAGTTTGAAATGAAAGATTTAGGGGCAGCCAGGTACATTCTAGGAATGGAAATCAGAAGAGACAGAACCAACAGAAAACTTTGGTTAAGCCAAAGTAAGTATGTGAAGTCCGTGTTGGACAGATTCAGCATGGCAGATTGTAGACCATTGTGTGTTCCTGTTTCTTTGCGGACAAAGTTGTCTGTTGAGGATTGTCCAAAATTTCTGAGTGAGGTGGAGGACATGAGCAGAGTACCTTATGCTAGTGTTGTTGGCAGTTTCATGTATGCTATGGTTTGCACAAGACCAGACATTGCCCAAGCAGTGGGAGTCCTTAGTCGATTTATGGCTAATCCTAGACAGGTTCATTGGGATGCAATTAAGCGAGTGTTCAGATATTTGAGGGGTACTTCTGACTATTCCATTTGCTATCATGGTAATGTTTCAGGACCTCCACATTCTGTTGATATTCATGGATTTGTGGATTCAGATTGGGCAAGTGACATTGACAGCAGGAGATCCACTAGTGCTTATGTTTTTACACTGTTTGGTGGTGCTATTAGTTGGATGAGTAAGTGACAACCAGTTGTTGCTTTGTCCATGATAGAAGCTAAGTATATGGCAGCAACTCATGCTTGTAAGGAAGCCATTTGGCTTAAGAGATTGTGTTCAGATATTGGTGTTGATGCAGGTCAGATCAGGATCAGTTGTGACAGTCAGAGTGCAATTTGCCTTGCAAAGAATCCAACTTTCCATGCTAGAACCAAGCACATTGATGTTCAGTTTCACTTCGTGAGGGACATGGTTGAGGATGGAAAGGTAAATTTGGAGAAGGTAGATACTTTGAAGAATGTTGCAAATGCATTGATGAAACCAGTGGGCACAGAGAAGTTTAGATGGTGTTCGGAGTCTATGGGCCTCTCGGCCTATAGCAGTTAAATCCTATTTTTCTATTGGCTCTTACAAGGTGTTTGACAAGTGGGAGAATGTCTGAAATTAAGGTGTCTCAACCTTGGTAATTCTCTGCATTTGTAATGTTTGTGTTTATTATTCAATTGCCTATGTTGTAAATAATTAGAAATTCCACTTTGTCATATTGTGGGATGTGGCACGGTGATGTGTCAATCCTACATGGATTATGACAACTTGTTATTTTGTCCTCACATGAGGAGATAGGCATCCCATTTAGTGGTAGGAATATTCTGCCATGTGTTGGCATCTTCTATGTTGTGTAAGGAATGTTTGACCGAAACAGTTATGACGGATTCCTATGACGAATCTATGACATGTAAGAGTCAAGAATAGAAGGTTGTAAGACAGGTAATGACATGTGTCATGAAGCATCTTTGAATAAGGCATATTTGGGCACCCCAAGGTGGAATATGATGTGTTGTAAGAGAATATGCTATTTTTAGCATGTGTATGACAGATTCTCTTACAGCTGTAAGTTGTAACCGCTATGACAGATTCTATGACGATCGTAAGTGTCGTAAGAGCATCTGTCATAGCCCATTTTGGAAATAGGTGATCTCTTTGGGATGGGAGCTATGGACAAGTGTTAGATACATTCTACAATGTTGACCAAGTGTCCCTAGGCATGGGTTTTGGTCCAAGATGCCATATTGGATGCCCATTCCAAGAAAGGTCCAAAATTGCCTTGTATGTTCTATTTAAACAGGTGCTTAGAGATGGAGTTTGTATCACAGGTTTATAGGTACTATTATGCTACCAGATTGACTCCAAACACAAGTGTCAAAGACCATTGAAGCTTACAATGCAAGTGTATTGTAAACATTCTTTTAGATTTGTTAATACATTGTGCAGGTTTCTGAGTGTGGGGTTTTTTCACCTGATAAGGGTTTTCCCCACCGTAAATCTCTCTTCTTCTATCTACATTCTGGTTCTTCTGTATTTCTGCAATATCTCATTTTAATGGTTTAACATTGCTGTAATAGTTAGGATAAATCTAAATTTGCATAGCCCTCTCCTTAATAGATTAGTGTAGGAAGCGATTTCTGCACACCTAGCTTCCTTTCAGGAACAACCTGTGCATGGAACACTCATAGATCCTAATTGCATGACAAATATGTGTTGGCAAGTGACACTATGTGGCTTCATGAGTGTTGTCATTGATGGCAACAAAGTGCATCCCACACATCTGCAGGACATGATGTGTTTCTACCGGAAGTCAGATTGAAGAGTGTTGTGGTCCAGTAAGCAAGAATAGAGCATGCAGTAAGGTCTAACAATCAGATCCGGATCTTTTAGAGGAAGTATCTCAGTAAAGTGTAGACTTGGGGAAGTCAAGAGGAGTACCTTGACTGTTAGATTCTAGATATTGAGCCTCCAATGATGAAAGAGTGAAGAGATGTGAGCACCTAAGTATTGGGCTCCTGTTTAGCAGAGTAGACTGAGGAAGAACTAACTGGCAGAGCATCAGACCTTAATCAGGATGAGATATTGATGGTGATCAAGGTTATTAAGGTATCATTCATGATTGGCCAACATGCTTGATGACTTCTATGAGCATCTCTTTGATACGCATCACTTGATAAGTAAGGATTCAGCCGACAGACCAAGAGTTTGGGAAATTATTGAGTATTCTGGATGCCGACTAGAAATTGGATGAAATCCTTGGTGCAGATATATATACCAGATTAATTTTGGTATGAAGGTGTGTGGTGTGTGAGTGGTAGTGCGAAGAAAGGTAGAAGAGCAGTGTGAAGGCAATAAGATAGGTCCGGTATGTGACAAGACAGCAGCAGCTAAGAAGAGGAAGAATGAAGTGCAGTAGATCAGTGTACTAAGCTTAACCGGAACTGAACTTCAGCATATGTGGATGCTTCTCATCAGTTCAAGTATCTTGTTACTCTCTTTATAACTTGTAGATAGTGAGTCTCTTGTAGGCAGTGAGCCTCTTGTGAGCAGTGTGCTCGGGTAGTGAGCCCTAATTGGCAAGTGCCATTTTGTATTACTATTCTTCTAACAGAGAATACATTCTTGGGTTAGTCACCACGTGGTTTTTCCCTTAACAGGGTTTTCCAAGTCAAAATCATTGTGTTATGTGTATTGACCTTGTTTCTGCTTTCATGATTATGGATGCTCATTTGCTTTGATGTTGCACTAGTTGTTAAAGAAGATCAGAAAGTTAAATTAATTAAGATAACTGATTCACCCCCCTCTCAGTTATCAACAATTGGTATCAGAGCCAAGTTCCTCCAAATAGAGCCTAACAGTTTGAGGAAGATCTGGGAATCTCAATGGATATGTATGGTATGAGGGAACAACTTCAGTCTACCCTAGATGATCTTGAGCAATCTCACTCTAAAGTCAACAACTTAAAAGAAAGAGTCAAACAGGCTGATGATTTCATAAATGAACTAAAAGAGAAACTGAGTATCTCTATGAAAAAAAGAAAGGATCTACTTCAGCAATTGACAAGTCAAGGTGAAGCCAATGATACAAATGAAGATCTGAAGGAGAAAACTAAGCTATGTGAAAAGTTATCAAAAGAGGTCATTATGGTAAGACATGAAATGGAATCAGGGGTTATGAAATTCACCCAAGAAATTAAAGAGAAAAGAAAAATTGAAGATGATCTAAGACAATCTCTCAAGGAGAAGTCAAAAGACTACCATAAAATGGATAGAATAATCAGGCATCTGGAATCTAACCTTGAAGAAGCAAGAGATAATGAAGATCAACTTGAAAATCAGATTGACACTCTTAAAAGGGATCTTCAAACAACAAATGAATACAAAGAGAAATTCAAGATAAGCTCTGATCAACTTGAAGTTCTTCTTCAAAGCCAAAAGAGGGTAGATGACAAGCAAGGCTTGGGGTATGAAAAAGGTGAAAGCTCCGGATCCGGTCCGAAGAACTCCAGATCAGAAAATCCAAGAAACAGGCCTAGAAGACCTCTGGTAAGGCAACCAAATGCTCAAAAATATCCATCTTTCAATGGATACTGCCACAACTACAATAACTTTGGTCACAAAGAAAATCAGTGCTAAAGAAGAATGAATTAGTCTAATTCATCCTTCTCTGGACAATGTTTCAATTGCAAAAGGTATGGTCACAAATCTCATGAGTGTAGAAATAAGCAAATGAACAATTCATTCAATGGTAGATGCTTTGCATGAAATAGAATGGGACATATGGCTAACCAGTGTAGATCAAGAGGATATCAGTCAAATATGCAAAGAAATGTTGTGTACTACAATTGCAATAGATCTGGTCATTTTGCCAAATTCTGCAGAAGTAAGAATCAAGACAAAAAGGGTCCGGTTCATCAAAATCAAAACCAAGACAAAGGAAAAGGAAAAGTGAATGCAGATGAAATTCAAAGGGAGATGAACAAGATATGGGTGAAGAGAAGTACAAAAAATTCTAGGGTTGGATCCGCACCAGAATCTGGTGCTGATATTCCTTCCGAAAACTAGATAGATGAGCTCTAGCTCAGGGGGAGTAACAAAAGAAAAACATTTTCCCCCAGCCAGCCAATAGGTGCCTGAAATTGGCACATGAAAGGTTGCGGATCAAAGAGGTTATCAAAGAAACATATAAAGAAGCCTTGGTAAATATTTGAAAGATCTGCAAGAAGATTTGAAGCGTCTAATCCTCCAGGATTGATCCGGTTTGACAGTTTTCTGGTAAAAGTTGGATTCTCACAGTTTGATCCGGTATGATTCTAAATTGAAACATCTTGATCTATGGATAAATGGGATGATTCGAGGGAAGCAGGAGCATTGAAATTAATCACTAAGATCAGCCCTAAGTACATATCAGTGATCCGGAAAAATCTCTCTCATGATAAGACAACTAGAATAACTTAAGCTGTGCATTTATTACAAAATGAAATTAGGGTTTGCTCAGAGATAAAAGGGTTCATTTGTTTATCATTTACACATTTGCATTAGTGAAAGAGATAAGAAGAGCTCTGCAAACAAGTTTGCTTCATCTCTCTCAAGGATCAACCGCAGAATTCAAGTCAACTGACGATCATTTTGGCTCATTTCGTGAACCCTAGAAGCACAAAACATATTTTCCATTCTTGAATATCTCTCTGTAAATCTTTTGGAAGATGGCTACTCTAAATGTTGTCAAAATCTCTAATAGGCCATGCCCCAAATTCAAGAAACACCCTTATAAATCCCTAGAAGTAGATCCATTAGGCGCATTCTCTAGCATTCCACATGGGGTTTTGCATGTTGAAGACGGTAGGGCATACATCCATGCAAATATTGAGGAATTCGGGGAATCCAAGATGATGGATATATATCATAAGTAGCTAATAGATGAATCATTTGAACTCAAACCTCAGTACAAAGCCATCTGGGACAAGCATTTTGGTTAGAGCATTCATTTCCCCTATTTTGTAGAAGATGAATGGGTCCGGTATATTATGAGCATAGTGCATGATAACTTCTTATGGTTGATAAGGCCTTTTAAGATCACAAAGGATGCTATTAGGGTGGTGACCAGATTACACTCATCCGGTAAGTTACCCACTCTCAAATCAGTCAAAAACCAAACTGTGAGTGAGGCTACCGGATCTAAATTTGATAAAAGAGCAATGACAATTGAGGATATCACAGATCCAGATATCAAGTTTGCCGCCATGATAATTGGCTACAAGATATATCACTCCAGCAGAGAAAATTTTGTATTTGGAACAGCAATTTACACAGCTTATGAAATGTTAAGAAAGAATGTTGACTATGACCTTTGCAAGCTCTTACTGAACCAACTTTTGGAGAATCTATAGAAGATAAAGAAGGATAAGAAGAATTCCTTCAAATACGGTGGCTTGATACTCTATCTTTTCTTCTATTGCATGAATGAGCTACCCGGATCTAGTGGCTAGATATGGCAAAATGATAGGCCTGTTGCCATACAAATCAGGGACTATTTGCATGGACTTGGTGACGCCAAGGCACAAAACACAACACTGTGGGGTTATTTCAAAAAATTTCAAAGCTTGATGCAGGCCAGAGAAAGAATCCCCAAATCATTGGTTGAAAAATACAATGATACAGTGTGCTTCATGGTAGACACTGATCAATGCCTAATGGAGGCAGTGGAACCAAGGACAGTCTGGATCATGCCAAGGGGGTATGAAGTAGATGAGAAAATTGTAGAACTACATGTTCAACACATGCTTAGTCAACCCAAGGGTCCCAAGACAGAAAGGTTTGGAACCTTTGAAGAGTTGAGTGTGAAGATCCATGTGGAGCTAAGACAACTAGAAATGAAAAGAAAAGTGAGGAGGGAAGTAGAAGAATTTGCCAAGAAGCATGGAATATCAAAAAAAGCACTTGATGCAAACAGAGAGAAAATGGAAAGGGCAGAGAAAGAAAAGGAAGAAGCAGTAAAAGGAAGTGCTCTGGTAGAATTCCCCCTCTCAGACCAGATCCTCCAAGAGCTCTGTACCTGCCACTACTAAGAGCTCAAAGGCATCAAAATCGGAAGCAAAATCATCTGGTAAAGGAGAAAAGAGAACAAAGACAAAGGCTACAAGATCATACGCAAGCCTCAAGGATGATGAAGAGACAGAAACATATGAGGAAGTAAAGAAAATGAAGAAAAAGAAGAAAACAACCAATGAACCCTCTACTGGTCAAGGCAAAGAAGAGAAGGCAGAAGAATTTGTTGAAAGGCCAACTCTGTCCATCAATGATGTAGTCAAGGTAGTTACTATTGATGGAAATCTGCAACCAATGACAGAATTCTATGATGAGTATAATGACGTAGATAAAAAGATCTTGGAAGAAGCCACAGTTAAGTAATTGAATATATATAATAAGGTATTTATTGAAATCATCTCTCTAATTCCCAAAAGTTTAGAGAAGGAACTTGAAATGAGGAAGGAAAATGCAAAGGCAAAAGACCTGGAGATCTGGGAATAAATAGCTATTCAGCTTTATCCCTCCATCTGTTAGATTCTGCGAGAAGCGAGAACAAAGCCAGGATCTGATGTCGGTCGTAGATCATATGCGCCTCCACTCAACAGATGATCGAAGATCAAAATAGTAGAATGAAGAGATATCTGAAATGAGAGAAAAATAGAGACAAAGAAAGAGAATTTTGAGAAGACTCTCAATACTCTCACCGAGTTATCACTGAATTGATATTCGAGCTTGTGAACTAGCTTCGGTGAGAGGAGAGTGTTGTATATATAGCAAAAAAGGGCATATACATCCAAGAGGTGCATTAACTCCCATATCCCATAAAAGGTGGGAGGTTTTACCTAATTGGTAAATGCCAAAACATATGGCATAACCTCCTTACATGAAAACAAAAAAGGAGTTATAAGAGTTGGCACATAAAGACAAAAGAGTGTGAGAACTCTAACTACCCCATAACCTACTTAGGTAAGGATAGAATAGTGGTTATGAGAGGTGGCACAAAAAAGCCAAAAAAAGGATGTGTAACTCAACTACCCATATGTGGGAGAGAGTTACACATGTAGCTGATGTATTTCGCCACGTGTCCTCATATTAACCACTTATAATAAACCTAAGCAAGCTTAATAATGTGTAGGAAAAAGAAATATCCCTAAGGAAAATAAAAAACCTACACTAACACCCCCCCTTAAGCGTAGCTTAGGTGGGTGAAAAGATATGGGTCCCGACAACTGAAGCTTGGTGAGGTACCCATGTACAAAGAAAAATCTCTCACAAATGGAGAAAAGGAGAAAACCCAGTGGGAAAAACTCCTCCCCAAAAGAGAGAAAAGAAACCCCCCCAGAGTAGAGAGAGTGAAGCGAAGGACTAAGAAGCCCCCCTAGAAGTAGACATTGGCTGCACCCCTAGCAAAGCTCGCAGATGAAGGAACTTGCACTCAGTGAAGGGTTTGGTGAAGATGTCTGAATGTACTTGAGATCAATGATGTTTGCATGAATCAGCTCCCGAATGTAGTGCATATGTATCTCAATGTGTTTGGTCCTCTGGTGATGGACTGGATTCCTTGAGATCTGTATTGCACTCTGATTATCACAAAAGATGACTGTGGGCTTTCTAAATGAAATGCCAAACTTAGCGAGAATATTCTGAAGCCAGATGGCCTCAGTGGTGGCATTAACTGCCCCTCGATACTCAGCCTCTGTAGATGAAAGAGCAATTGCAGACTGCTTCTTGCTCGACCAACAAACTGGACTAGAACCAAGTGAGAAGCAATAGCCTGAAGTAGACTTGCGATCATGAGAATCGCTTGCCCAATCTGAATCTGTGTATCCCACCAAGTCAAATTCCACACCCGCTGCATAGTGAATCCCATAATTGTGAGTTCCCTGAACATAGTGGAGAATCCTCTTAGCTGCTTTCCAATGCAACTCATGTGGCTCCTGCATAAACCGAGAGACCATACCCACAGCATATGAAATGTCAGACCTCGTGTGAGTTAAATAGATGAGACTCCCAACAAGCTATTGGTATAAAGTGCCATCAACCAAGGGTGAAGAGCACTTAGCCTCAAGTTTGACCCCTGACAAAAATGGAGTCGGTGCAGGCTTACAGTCAGCCATGCGAAATCTGGAGAGCATATCAAGTGCATACTTGGGTTGTGCCATGAAGATACCTGAAGATGACTGAGTAATCTCAATCCCTAAAAAGTAGTGTAGAAGATAGAAGTCTGACATCAAAAATTGATCATGAAGTGTAGTTTTCACTACTTTGATGGTGGATGAGTGACTCCCTGTGATCAACAAGTCATCAACATAGAGAACTAGAAATGTCAGAGTATCATCCTGCTGCAAAATGTAGACGTTTGGATCAGAATGGCATCGAGTGAACCGAAGGAAGGAATCCATCTTGGCATACTAGGCCCGAGGAGCCTGTTTGAGGCCATAGAGAGACTTTCGAAGTTGATAAACCAATGAAGGATCTTGAACAAACCCCTGTGGCTGCTCCATGTAGATTTCCTCCTAAAGGTCACCATGAAGAAAAGCACTCTTCACATCCATCTGATGAACTTCCCAACGATGGGTTGTAGCTATAGCAAGCACAAGTCAGATGGAATTCATTTTGGCTACTGGCGCAAAAGTCTCAGAGTAGTCAATCCCAGGTACTTGAGAGAATCCTTTAGCGACCAAGCGAGCCTTATGCTTGTCAACTGACCCATCTGCTACAAATTTTGTTCGATAGATCCACTTGCATCAAACAAGTTTTCTTCCCTTAGGAAGAGGGACTAAATCCCATGTATGATTCCTTTCCAAGGAACTAATCTCTTCCTGCATTGCTGCATCCCACTCGGGGACACCAGAAGCTTCCTGAAAAGTCTGTGGATCAGAAGCTGAAGCAATGTGGAGCCTGCTGAAATTGTGACCTTGTTCTTCTTGTATCTGAAGGATCACCAACCCAATCACTTGCTGACTGCAATGTTTGACAAGCCCAAAGAGGCCCTGTGGTAGGAGAATCTGGAGAACCATCAACCTTTGAATGATGACTGGGAGAAGAGGGTAAATCTCTATTATCATTGTTGCCATCTAAAGTGGAGGAAGAAAACTCCTCATGTGGATCAGGAGGATTAAGATCCTTTGAAGAACTATCATCATGCTGCAATGTCTCCAATGTAATTGTTGATGGAGAAGTGGTAGGAGAAGAACTAGAAGATTCCTCCTCAAAACGAACACTCCTCTTAATGAACAGCTCATGAGTTGTAGGGTGAAGAAGCCTATAGCCCTTGACATTGTCTGGGTATCCAACAAATATGCAAGGCTTGCTCTGCAGATCCATAGCCTTGTGTTTCTCTGCTGGAATGTGGGCCCATGCAGGAGAACCAAACACTTGAAAGTGCTTAACTGTGGGTTTCTGACCAGTCCAAGCTTGGAAAGGAGTTACCCCCTTTACAACTTTGTGAGGGACACGGTTCTGGATATAACATGCACAGTTGATGGCCTCCGCCCAGTACTGAGGTGCCATAGATCTAGAGTGAATCATACAATTGGCCATCTCTTTCAAAGACCTGTTCTTCATTCTGCGACACCATTCTGTTGTGGACTATAGGGAACTGTGTGCTGAAGATCAATGCCCTCAGAGGCACAAAACTACTCAAACCTGTGGTTGACATATTCCCCCCCATTATCTGTACACAGAATCTTGATGGCCTTCCCAGACTATTTCTCTACAAAAGATTTGAAGTCCTGAAAAGACTCAAAGACCTCAAACTTCTGCTTGAGAAAATATACCCAAGTATATCTAGAAAGATCATCAATGAATGTCAGAACATATCTAGCCCTACTAAAAGAAGGATGTGGAAATGGTCCTGCCAAGTCACTATGAACCAACTCCAGAAGTTGTGTGGCCCTCCAAGCTTTGCCTTTGTCATACTTCTCCTCAGGATGCTTACCAAGAATGCATCCCTGGCAAACTCCATCAGAGAATCGAATTGAAGGCAACCTTGAAACCATGTCCTGTTGACTGAGCTGTTGCAAGTAGTGGTAATTCAAGTGGCCAAACCACTAATGCCACAAATTACTCACCTTATCTGAATGAGTGAGTAAAATGGTTGAAGGAGAGTCAGGAACAAAATGAGAAAACTGATACAGTCTAGACTGATCATCTGCTTTTCCCATAGCAACTGTAGACCCATCATGCAACTCATTGATTACCACATTATCTGGTGTAAACTCAACCCGCTTGCTAGAGCTAGTGTGAGTGATCTGATAAACAGATAAGAGATTAGTTGACAAAGATGGAACAAAAAGAACATCCTAAAATGTTCCTTCGCCCACATCAACAGACCCTCTCCCATGCACTTCAACAGGAGTGTCATCACCCATAAGTATGGCAGGCATAGTACATGGCTCTAAGGAGACAAACTTTTCCTAAGAAGAAGCCATGTGGTGCGAAGCACCTGAGTCAATGACCCAAGTATCAGGTTGTGAAGCAACTACAACTAGGGCCTTGCCCTTTCCTTTCCCCTTACTCTTTTCTGTGTCCTTTGAAGATCCTTCTGATGAAATCTGTTTAACAGAATCAGGCACCTTGATATTATTCTTCTCAAGAAGATGTGATAGGTGATCAATCTGCTTCTTTAGACACTTGTGCTCATCATGTCCTGGTCTTTTACAATAAGAACACTTGACCTTCTCCTTCTTAGGTTGTTCACCTTTTGATGAAGAGGTCTAATTAGCTGCATTTGGAGTAGCAGGTTTTTGATCTTTCTGCTTCTCTCCTTGGTTCTTTTGTTTCTTTTCCTGTTTGCTAGACCCCTTATGTTCTTTTGTGCCTTGATTTGCAGCCAAGGCATGTGACTTCGAGGGTTTAATTGTACCCATGTGAACTAGTTTATCCTGCTCCTTGGTGAGTTCTGCAGCAAACTCATCTAGAGAAGGCATTTTGAAGTTTGTACCTAGGGCACTTTTTGTGGCATAAAAGGTAGAAACAAAGATAGAATAGTTCAGACCAAGCTTAGAAAGAATGCTTAAGATCAGTTGTTTGTCTTCTTTTTCTATTCCACACTGTTTCAACTGTAATTTAAAGGCTTTCAACTTTGTGAAGAAGTCTTGTATGGTGTTAAAACTACTCGGACTCAACCCTATGAGTTTATTCTCCAATTGATGACCTCTTAACTCATCTTGCTTACCAAAGAGTTTTTCCAATGTGGTCCACACATTATTTGGTGTAGTGCAAGATTCAATGTGAAAAAGAAGGTCAGGAGAGACTGACATACATAGAGTACCAAAGGCTTCATCACATTTATTAAACCATTTTGTCTTTTCTGCAGCATCTTGTGGTTCAGTTTCAAGTCCCATTGTTACACGATGATATCCATGTCTTTTCAGATATATTACCATCTTAGATTTCCATTCAAAATAATTATATGGAGTTAAAACTGAAACTGTAGATGCATCCATGAGAGCAGAAAAGAAGATTGCAAAGAAGGAAAAGTGTAAAGAAAGGAGACACATGAGACACCCCCCCTTTTCACTAGTCTCAAAAATCACCCCCCCCAAATATTACAAGGTTGGCACTTTATAATTAGTGCGATTACAAGGCCTTTTATCAGATTTCAATGCTTGCTAGGCCTCTAATGGCCAGAATTTATAATTTTGATACAAATAAAATTGATACAAAATCTGAGAAAATAGCCTTAAATCTATGTAATACTCTTCAATACCTTTCCATCACCTATTCATTTTTGAAAAATGGAGATCTGAGGCAAAAGAAAAGACATGTTGAAGAGAAAAAGTGCAGCAGATTCAACCTACAATATCTGATGGAAGATGATAGAATTTTTTAGTGAGACCTATGTGGATGGAAAGTTCTCATTTCCAGCTTTCTGTCAAGTACTCATTTGCAAAAATCTGACACCCGAGGCAAAAGTTATGCAAATTTTAAGAAAGGTTGCTGAATATGCCTGCCAAAAACGGTTCACGCCTGATTTTGACTCAATTTTCACAAAATTGAGAACTTAATTACAAAAACTAATAGATACCCAGAAAGTTTTTTGATCCTGGGAACAAAACCCAAAATGTTTTTTTTTTTGAAAATGAGTAGAAGCTAGAAATTAGAAGCACCAATGAAAACGGCTCCGGTAAAAATTTCAAAAAAAAAAACCCAGATTTGTTACCGTGTCCTCCAATCTCTGATTTTGGTGAAGTAAAAGTCGCTTTTGAATTTCTCAAGCCTTATGAACACTCTGGAAGTACTAAAAGATGCCTCCAATATTACCACAAAGCTACAATCACTCAGATCTCACAAGAACACATATATGCAAACCAGATTACCCAGATGCCTATTTTCCTTTAAACTGTTTTGATTCTCCAGTTCATTCAAAGATGCAGGAGAAGAGCATACTTGGTTTTTAGGAAAAATATTAGCTATCTAAAAATCTCAAATCTCTCAAATGAATCAAAAAAATAATGAGCTATACCAGACAACACAACTCTGATACCATGTTAGATTCTACGAGAAGCGAGAACCAAGCTAGGATCTGATGTCGGTCATAGATCATATGCGCCTCCACTCAACAGATGATTGAAGATCAAAATAGTAGAATGAAGAGATATCTGAAATGAGAGAAAAATAGAGACAAAGAAAGACAATTTTGAGAAAACTCTCAATACTCTCACCGAGTTATCACTGAACTGATATTCGAGCTTGTGAACTAGCTTCGGTGAGAGGAGAGTGTTGTATATATAGCAAAAAAGGGCATATACATCCAAGAGGTGCATTAACTCCCATATCCCATAAAAGGTGGGAGGTTTTACCTACTTGGTAAATGCCAAAACATGTGGCATAATGTCCTTACATGAAAACAAAAAAGGAGTTATAAGAGTTGGCACATAAAGACAAAAGAGTGTGAGAACTCTAACTACCCCATAACCTACTTAGGTAAGGACAGAATAGTAGTTATGAGCGGTGGCACAAAAAGCCAAAAAAAGGATGTGTAACTCAACTACCCATATGTGGTAGAGAGTTACACATGTAGCTGATGTATTTTGCCACGTGTCCTCATATTAACCACTTATAATAAACCTAAGCAAGCTTAATAATGTGTAGGAAAAAGAAATATCCCTAAGGAAAATAAAAAACCTACACTAACACCATCACTCCAAAGCAAATGAGCATGATCTTCAAAGATTGCAAAGATGAGTTCCGGAGCAAAGCTAGAATGAATAAGCTTATGCTCGGAGAAACTGATCAGGTGGCCAAAGAGACTGAAGAGATCCTCTGAAATGCCTATAAAAGATTCAATATTCCTGTCATAGAGGACTTAGGTGATGAAACCTCTACCATAGATGACAAAGAAGAATCTACTGAGACAGTGGCAGAAAAGGCAAAGGAGACAAGTGAAAAGGAAGCTAAGGACTTAGATTCCTTTGTTTCGGAAGAGGAAGTCCAAGAAGAAGTAAATATCTCTCATCTAGATTCCCCTGCAGACTCTGGATCTAAAGGAGAAGAAAGAATAAAGGAGAAAAACAGTCAAGGAGAAGAAGTAAAAGAAAAAGAAAAAGGCCAAATAGAGAAGACTCCAGGAGATAGTTCTAAGACTGTAGAAGGGAAGAAGACTATGTCTTTGGCAAGAGACACTACAGAAACTGTCAAAGATTTCTTGACCAAAGAGATGATGGGATTTGATGAATCGGAACTGCTTCAAGGACCATTCAATTTTGATTCCCTCTCCCCGGTTCAAACCACGAAGCTAGCATCCTTCACTCAAGCAAAGGTAAAAGAAAAACTTCTAAAGTCTCACATGGAAGACTATGAGCTCATAAAAACTACATCCGGTGTATTGGAAAAGATCATTCCATCCTTTCAAAAGGATCCTTCAGCCTCCTCATCCGGTAACTTAAAATCTCTTGTCAAATCAATTAGTACACATTTTGATTCTTTAGAGAAGTCAGCAGAAGATAAAGTCCGACAAGAATTTTTGGGAAAGAGATTCTCTGAGGTACAGGGTCTAATATCAAATCATAGGAGATTTATGGATATTGGAATAAAGAGCTTAGAAAATGCTCTTAATGATGGCGGAGATATATATAAATTTTGTTTATCCTAGCCTAAAGTGACCAAGGATATTGAGAAGAAAGTAAAAGAGCAAGAGGATAAACTGTTAAGTTTATCTCAAATTTTTGATCCTCTCTCCTCCTCCATAATAAATCAAGAGTGTCAGACTATTGCAGTCACAAATGAAATAAAGAAGCTTGAGAAGAAGAAGAAAAATAGAATAAACAGGTTAAGTGAACTTAGAGGGATCATTATCCCTAAGTTAGAGGCTATGCATGAAGCCCTAACTGATGCTCAGGCCATAGCCCGGACCAGTGATCCGAGAGATCTTAAGAAGGCAGAAGCTTTTGCATTCCTGTTGAGTGGTCACATCTCAATTTTGGACAGGATGAAGTAGAGTTGGGAGACAGAAGTTGTACAGTTGAAGAATACTTTTGCAGATATACTTAAGTTTATGTAAGTACAACTTGTATATATACTCATGTGGACATGTATAGATTGATTTTTGAAAATTTTAGTGTGCAGATTCTACCCTTTGCCATTGATGTCAAAGGGGGAGTGAGGAGTAGTGAAAAATGTGGAATCTAGCTAAGGGGGTGCTCCATAAAAGTGTACATTAGAACAGAGCATCAGCCAAGGGGGAGTACAGTGTGACACTTAGTCATTTTTCACTAAGTGTTACCATCAATGCCAAAGGGGGAGATTGTTGGCAAAAGACACTATGTGGCTTCATGAGTGTTTTCATTGATGGCAACAAAGTCCATCCCACACATCTGCAGGACATGATGTGTCTCTACCGGAAGTCAGATTGAAGAGTGTTGTGGTCCAGTAAGCAAGAATAGAGCATGCAACAAGGTCTGACAATCAGAGCCAGATCTTTTAGAGGAAGTATCTCAGTAAAGTGCAGACTTTAGGAAGTCAAGAGGAGTACCTTGACTATTAGATTCTAGAGATTGAGCCTTCGGTGATGAAAGAGTGAATAGATGTGAGCACTTAAGTATTGGGCTCCTGTTTAGCATAGTAGACTGAGGAAGAACTAACCGGCAGAGCATCAGACCTTAATCTGGATGAGATATTGATGGTGATCAAGGTTATTAAGGTATCATTCATGATTGGCTGACATGATTGATGACTTCTATGAGCATCTCTTTGATACGCATCACTTGATAAGCAAGGATTCAGCTGACAGACCAAGAGTTTAGGAAATTATTGAGTATTCCGGATGCCGACTAGAAAGTGGATGAAATCCTTGGTGCGGATATATATACTAGATTAATTTCAGTATGAAGGAGTGTGGTGTGTGAGTGGTAGTACGAAGAAAGGCAGAAGAGCAGTGTGAAGGCAGTAAGACAGGTCTGGTATGTGATAGGACAACAACACCTAAGAAGAGGAAGAATGAAGTGCAGTAGATCGGTGTACTGAGCTTAACTGGAACTGAACTTCACCATATGTGGATGCTTCTCATCAATTCAAGTATCTTTTTACTCTCTTTATAACTTGTAGACAATGAGTCTCTTGTAGGCAGTGAGCCTCTTGTGAGCAGTGTGCTCAGGCAGTGAGCCCTAATTGGCAAGTGCCATTTTGTATTACTATTCTTCTAACAGAGAATACACTCTTAGGTTAGTCACCCCGTGGTTTTTCCCTTAACAAGGTTTTCCACGTCAAAATCATTGTGTTATGTGTATTGACCTTGTTTCTACTTTCATGATTATGGATGCTCATTTGCTTTGATGTTGCACTAGTTGTTAAAGAAGATCAGAAAGTTAAATTAATTAAGATAACTGATTCACCCCCCCTCTTAGTTATCAATAATATGATCATAGAAGATTTCCTCCTTAAACATGAAATGGTACAAGAATCTTATGAACCGTCGAATTTGAGAATTAAAACACATAATGGAGCTTTAATGAAACTGATTGGCAAGATAACTCCAATGGTCTCGGTCTATGATAAATCTGTGGATCAATCATTTGATATAATCCCCTTATCTAACCTCTTCCATGTAAAACTTGGACATCCTTGGCTTAAAGCTATGAATGTTGTTCCTTCTACCATTCACAAATGTATAAAATTTCCTTTGCGTGGAGAGATCCATACTATTCGTCGTAATGATTATCAACCTCTGGCTAAGAACAAGAAATTTATTCTTGATTACTTTTGGCTGCAACCTAAGACAGATCCTAAGCCACAAAGAGATAGAACTTTCATAGAATACAGAAAATACAAAGCAAAACAACTAACTCGAGTGGCCAGGTCTCCTTTGCAACTAATGAGAGAAGAATAAGAAGCAAGCATAAAACAAGATTATTATGGCTTTGATGAATTTTTTTACATGAGAAATGTGGATAAGGAAAGGGTCCCTAACTTGCCTTGTCCATAGAGAGATGGCATTTATGCTGAGGTCCCTCCTCCATCATACTTAAATGGATCGGGAGGCTTCCATCGACAACAAAATATTCCACCAAGACCAATGAGATTTGAACATGGTACTTCCTCCTCTACTGCACAAACTATGGAAAAACATAACAATGTTGAAATAAGCAATAAGACAAGAAGAAATAGAATAGCAAAAGAAAGGAGGAGGAGAAGACAAGCTTATGCCCAACGGATCGCAAATGAACAAGAGAACATTCAACCTAACATTGAAACAAATCAAGAAGAGCTTAAGGATGAATAAGTTGAAAACAATAACAACAGTTGGGATTTGGTACCTTATACACCTCTTTCATCTAGCATTCAAGATTGGGAGGATGATGACCTCCTCGATGATGACTTCTAGCATGGACCTCTCTACAGGTAAGTATCTCTAACCCTTTATCTCTCATGATGTGCTTCCCCCGTGATGTGCTATGTGTTGTTCTGGCCTCCTAGGATGACCCTTGATTCTCTTGTAAGGTCAAGGATACTAGGAGACTGCCTCTGTCATGACCTTCTTCTATTTGTATCATCATTCTTCTATATTGCCTCTCCTCTAATTTCATTGTTGTGTGTTGTGTCTTATGGACATAACGTTGCGGTTAGTGAATTGGGGGCACCCTCCTATGTGACTGTCCCTAAGGCACTTGTTCTCCTCTATGATTTATTGTTTACCTTCCTCTAGTGTTTCCATCTAGCTAGCGGATGACAAAAAACACATTATACTGATACGGACCTAGTGTCCCTTTTGTGATTAATCAAAAAATGGACCTAGTCCATATATGACGATGGGGTTGTAACATATTATCCCACGCTTGGCTAATGGAATCACTTTGTGATTTCTCTATCTTGATGTTGATGTCGATGTTATCTTATCTTGCTAACAACACTTTAACAATACTACTACTCTGCACACCTTGTTTATCATGAATATCACCTTGCTTGGCTCTTTTCATGTAGTTGATCATATGCATTGTTGTTTATCATGATTTGGACACTAACACTTTTCTTGCAGGGATGTGTTTGTGGGAACATTTGGTGATCGTAAAGTACATGTCACCTCTGGGGGGCATAGGCTTTGTGAGAGCTCATGTTCCCTTGTGTATTTTCTTTCCTACCATAACATGCTTGATATCGGTACACGATATCAACCACCTTAAGGTGGGGGCATATATAAGGTAAGTTGTCTACTTTAGATCATAGTAAAGCATGTTTGAACAATCTAAAAATCAATCACAATCATTTAAGCCCTCTATGGAGGTGGGATATCGAGCATATCCTTTTATCTTAAGCCCTCATCGCGAGGTGGGGATGGTGTATTTCTCAGAGAGATTACATTATCCTGTCATTTTCAAAAGTCCTCATCATGAGGTGGGGAGCAGTTCTATGACTAAATCAAACCTTAAGCATGTTTTCGATGGTTGTTGTGGTGAAGCCCAATCATCAGTGTGTGCCTGTAATGTGCCTGAGATGGTGATGAATCTAGCAATAGTTTCACTCCATCGCTTGTCTGCCATGTCTTCAGCGTGTGTGTGTGTATGGCGTGCTTGTTCTCAAAGTGCAAGACCAACGGCGATGAGCTCCTCTACACTTTAGGATTTGTTTGGCATGTTTGTTCTCAAGGTACAAGACTAGTGGTGAACAACTCCTCTACACCTTGGGATTTTGTTTGGTGTGTTTGTTCTCAAAAAGTGCAAGACCAGTGGTGAACAGCTCCTCTACAGTTTTTGGGATTTGTTTGTTTACTTTCCTTGTACTTGCATCTTGCATTTCATATGGAAAACTCAAAAAGAAAATAATCATTGCATTAATTGTATTCTCTGTGCTCTGCATGTCTTCAATGTTGTATTCTCCATGTTTTGCATGACTGTAATTGTCTTCTTCGTGTTTTGTGTGCCTGTTATTGTCTTCAATGTGTTTGGCATGTCTTCTCCGTGCTTGACATGTTCACTATGTTTGTTGACCTTACTTTAATGCATGTATTGGCCTTGCATTTAATACATACATTAAAGTGGGGGCTAAATGTTATGTTAGAAAAATGCACCCATGAGGGCTTTTTCCTTTAAGGTTTAGCTCCCAGGTCTTTAGATTGCATTTAGAGCATTTTGCATGATAATTCAGACTCCTGATGAGAAAACCCTTGGGTCTTGTGACAAATACGACCTAGGGGGTGCTAATTTAACAATGCCAGAATAAAGATAGGGGGTGGACAAGGGCACTAGCGCCCTAGTCCAGCCCTATTTTGGGTCTACCCTAAATTCAAATGTTGGGTTTGTGACCGTTATTTGGTTTCCAAGCCAACATCATAAGTTTCAAATAAGAAATTCTTGGGGGGAATCTTAATAGTTGCATATATAAGCATGTTTAGGTTATCATTTGCAAACTAGATGGACATTGTGATTCTTGAGCTTATGTTAAAGTTATCAAGGCATTCATTGTTGTTGCAAAGCATAGCATTGTTATTGTGTTTATTTTTGTAGGTTGGATTCCATCTTCTCCTCATGGCATTGAAGAGCTTCTTCCTTCCATGAGAGCTTCATCATCAAGGTGACATTTATTGTGTTTTCAATCATTATCATTTGGTTTTTACCTCTATCCCACAAGGACATGCACTCTCTCTGAAAACAGTGTTCGGAAGATTTGAATGCCTCTTCGGGGCTTGACTGAGGCAAGTCTCTAAACACCACAACCCCCTCCCACATTCATGTGATTGTAGGTTACAGGTTGCAAAAGTGGGAGAAGTGGAGTTGCAGGGAATAGGAGGACACTATGGAGATTCCAGATCCTGAAAGAGGAGCCTGATCAGACTAGGGTGCCATCAACCTTGTCCTCCACATCTGAAGTTATAGAAACAGACTGGACAATGAGCATAAGGGTTTGCAGAGCTTCCAACATCCGAAAGAATCTCCCGCAGTGGACTAGGGTGCCATCAACCTTGTCCTCTATTGTTGGATCATGGAAAATAGAAAATATAGCAGAGATCAGTGTCAGAAGGAGATTGGGAATCCATAGAAAAATCTATACCTTGGAGTAGGGTGCCATCACCATTGTCCCCGACATTTTTGTTTTCCGGACTACAAAAAACATTTTTGTTTTCTCTACCCTTTGCTTAATTCCTATAGAATTTGTCATAATTCACATATTTGATTACTGTTTTTCTTAAATTAGGGTTTCAAGAGCATAAAATCATTAGTTAGTGATCTTGTGTGATCACATCTAAATTTCCCAGCAGAAAACCAAGTGGCAACTCAAACCTGATAGCTGACTCTCCTCTTGATAGGAGAAGCACTCGGTTGAAAAGCCCTTAGAATGTTGAGTGGAAAGGATGATTCAAACTAAAACCCCCATAAAAACAATCCCATCACCCTCCTTTTTCATATTAAACACAACCAACAAAAAAATTGTTGAACTTTAGAGTTCTCACTTGATCATGTAGTTAATTTTGCATTACACCAATCCACAATTGCACGTGCATCATAAAATTTTAGTTGCTCCCTAGCAAGAGCCCTTTTCACACATGCTCCAGTTCCATCATGCTCTCCTTTACTATGTTCATCTTCAAAGAAACTCCAAATATGTTGGATATTATTTTCTTTATGGGTCGTACTTAACTAAAAATAATATTTGAGAATTTTTGAATTGTCTTGTACAATTGTCTGACCATATGAAATGTTGTGTCATATGGATTTGTCTTTCTTTTAAGTTGTCATTAAATACTTTGAAACAATACTGCACAAACTCTGATGAATGTAACTGGTTATCACTCACATAGAAATGGTACTCTCTCAAAATTTTCCTATCATCTTCTGTACTGTCAACTACATGTATGTATACAATATGAACAAATATGGTCACCTATACTAAGTTATAATATTGTGACTGAATCTCCTCTTGTGGAGCAAGTGTATAGTTTTCTGCAAAGTCAACCACTAAAAGTATAGTTCCAATTGGAAATGTGTTCTTACGTCTCCGGAATTGTTCATCAAGCCACTGAGCATATTGAGAATGTTTCACATATTTATACACAATCTTATTCTTGAACTCTATGATGAATGCATGTACACTACTTTGTTCTGTGACTAATTCGTACAATGTGTTCTAGTTTTTCCATCCTTTAATGGATATTAAACATTGGTGAACCTTTTCACATCCACTTTCTATTGTCTAAAATCATGTGAACGACTTTCATGCATGCATTCTCCTAACAATGAAAGGTTACCACATCTATTGCATTGTCCAAAAACACATGGTTTTGAAAAATAGAATTGCCCATCAATTGTTTCACAAAGTATACTTTTTATAAAATCCTTAACTATTGTAGGTAGCATATTAATACCACATTCCTCATAATTTGGTTAGTATGCAAAGTACAATGTATATATCAAAAAAATTCATAAAAATAATGAAATTGCACATGAGTTTTACAACAACAAGAGATTTGTTACTTATTAATCTTGACATACCAAGGTTTACATTTCTCAAATGATCTATGACTTATACTAAAATTTTCAGCATTTGATGAAACCCTTCTATTATCATGCCAATATTTTTTAATCAAAGACCTAATTTCATTGTTTAATTTCATGTCAGACCAAGTGGGAGTCTACCACTAAAAGTCCAACATTGGTTGATTGGATCCTCTTCAATACTTACTCTTCTCTTTGAGCTACTCTTCTTAAAGTTACATCATGCACATTTAAATATCCACTTGTCTTACTTATCATTCTTTTGCTCACAACTAATTTATTAACTAAAGTACTTGTTATTGCTTGACATGCTACATTCTTATCCTTAGATCAACTATATTTTCCTATAGAACCAATAGCATTAGCAACACTAGACATAACTTGTTCCATTGATTCATCCATCTTTTTGGGTTTTACAAAAAATGCCTAATTTTTTCATTAATTTTCTCATTTTTGACATTCTCATCAATTGTAATAAAGTTGGCATTGAAATCCAAGAGTTTTTCTATAAAAAAATTATTTGTACAATCTATTTGCATGCATTCGAATTTGTCTCCAAGATATCTTACGATGAAGATCCTTCAAAACATTACATTCAATTTAAAAAAAACATTTTCATTTTTTATTGCCTTGTTTGTAGTAGAAGCATTTATCTCATCAATATTATATCCAGCTTGCTTTAAATCATTATCTCATTATCATTCAAGGGATTCAAAGACATACTTGGATTCATTCTTATATTTGCATTTTCCATGTTCTTGACCTATTGGACATTTGCATACTCTACATTCACTTCATCCAAATTGGTCTCTTCAATATTCTCCTCTTCAATGTTCTCTTTGATGTTCTCCTCTTCAATAGTCATCAAACCAAATGCTACATCATTCTTCATTTTTTTAATCCTCTCTCTCTTATCTCTTTGTCAGTTTACCTCTTTCTCTCGATGTGCTTCAATTTCTTCAACTGTCATAACCTTCCTCTTCCTTTTTAGTTGACATTTATTTGAACCCATGATTACCAAAATGTGTCAAGAATCCCTTATTAAAAAAATGTATGAAATACAAGTAGATGTAGATCCTTTGTTCAATATGATAGTTGCTTGATATTTGTTTGATCTCTCCAAGAAATTAAATCCTTCTAAAAAATGAATTTCCTACTTCATTCTATATGAAAATTATCCTTATGATTGAATCCCTGTAAATATTGCATAAAATATGTCCTCTTGAGAGCTCGAATTAACACTTTGCATATAAAAAATTCGTAGAATTCATCGTTGTCAACATATTGGTAAAAATGAATGTATCTCCAAGAAATTGAATCCTTGTAAAAAATAGATTTTCTACTTCATTCCATCTGAAAATTCTCCTTATGATTGAATCCATATAAAAATTGCATAAGATATGCCTTGTTGAGATCTCGAATCGACACTTTGCACATAAAAAACTCGCAGAATCTATCGTTGTTGGTAGTACTGGTAAAAGGGAATGTTGTAGGGTTTCAGTCATACTACCAATTTATGAAAAAAAAATAATGGCTAAAATAGAAAAGGGTGTCCGTTTTAAAATGGGTACCCATTCTAAAAAATAGGAAAGGGCACTCGTTTATAAATGGGTACCCATTTGTAATGGGCACCTGTTACGAGCGGGTACCCGTTTATAAATAGGTACCTGTTTCTTGTTTTTTCAAACTTGACACCTGCCAATTTGCATTGGTTTTAGGCTTGGTAAAGGCTTGGAGACCCAAGCCTAAGCCTTGGACCTGCAACCAACCTACAACTAAGAAACCATGAAAACAATAGGAGAAAAAACTAGTTTCACCACTATGGCTGACGACTTTTTTTAGAATATTTTAATAAAATTAAAACATATTGTAGATATAAAAGTCTAGTTTTCAATTATGTAATTTTTTCTACTATTGAACATAATTTTCTAGTTATTATTTATTTTCTAAACAAACTAACTCATAAAATTGAAATAACATAGGTTACTATTTTTTTAATAACTTTTGATTTTGAAAGTTTCTTAAAAAAAAATTATGTCTAACCAAACTAAACATCATTCTCTACATGATGAAAAAAAAATTAGTGAATTGATTAGTTTAGCTCAAATTATGTTGGCCGTACATGAGGGGTTTTAAAAAATACTAATTAGGGCCATTAAAAAATTAATAAAAAAAAATATTTATCAAAAAATTACAAAAAAATATCCTAACAAAAATTCAACATCCTGAGAATCTTTCCACAAAAGGAATTAGAAATATACATTAATTTTAAAGTTCAAATTATGTTGGCTATACACATGCATGCTTTTGCAAAAAATAGGGGACTTTGAAAAAGCCACTTTTTGTACATCCAATAAAAAACCAACTTGCATCATCTGGGTATTAGAAAAAATTAAATATTTAAAAACTAGAAACAAAATCCTACATTTCTTATTTTTACATCATATTAATATTTTATGTTTAAGTGCTTCAAATTGTCACTCCAAGTACGACAAAATTTGAAAAATAGGAAAAACACTTCCATTTTTTAGCCAAAAAGTGTAGTCATCTTCTTGCACTTACCCTCATATTACAAGTAGGATGACATGTCACAATGCCACCTAAAACTAAATGACAAAACAAGATGTGCAAGTAAATACAAAATTAGGCCAATAAATAAATACATAAATGAATATCATATGCTAGGAATTTGCAAAGGTTGAGATACCTTAATTCCCAACATTCTCCCACTTGTCGAACACCTTGCAAGAGCCAATAGAATGACAAGATTTAACTGCTAGGGGCCAAGAGGTCCATAGACTCCAAACACCATCTAAACTTATCTGTACCCATAGGTTTCATCAATGCATCTGTAACATTCTTCAAAGTGTCAACCTTCTCCAATAGCACCTTCCCATCTTCCACCATATCACGAACAAAATTATACTAAACATCAATGTGTGTTGTTGTGGCATGGAAAGGAGGATTCTTTGCTAAGTAAATCACACTCTAACTGTCACAACAAATTGTATTCTATCCTGCATCAAAACCAATATCTAAACACAACCTCTTAAGCCAAATGGCTTCCTTACAAGCATGAGTAGCTGCCATGTACTCTACTTCAGTCGTGGACAAAGCAACCACAGGTTGTCAATTACTCATCCAACTAATACCTCCACCAAACATAGTAAAAACGTAAGCACTGGTGGATCTCCTGCTATCAATATCACATGCCCAATCAAAATCCACAAATCCATGAATACTCACAGAATGCTGAGGTCTTGTAGGATAGCCATGATAACATAAGGAATACTCGGAAGTACCACTCAAATATCTGAACACTCTCTTCACTGCATCCCAGTGTACTCGTCCAAGATTTGCCATAAACTGCTTAAGGACTCCCACTGCTTGGGCAATGTCTGGTCTTGTACAGACAATAGCATACATCAAACTGCCAACCGCACTAGCATAAGGTACTCTGCTCATATCCTCCATCTCAGAAGGAGACTTTGGACAATCATCAATAGATAAATTTGTCCCCATTGTAACAAGAATAGTCAATGGTCTGCAATCCACTATACTAAATCTCTCTAACACAGTGTTAACATACTTACTTTGGCCTAACCAAAGTTTTCTATTTGCTCTATCTCTTCTGATCTCCATCCCCATAATGTACTTGGCTGCCCCTAAATTTTTCATTTCAAACTATATTGACAACTGAGACTTCAAATCAAAAATCAAACCTTTACCATTCCCAAATAGTAACATATTATCAACATACAATGCTATAATGAGAATGAGATCATTGTCAAATTTGAAATACACACAATGATTTGATTTTGATCTTAGAAATCCAATACTCAACACAAAAGCATCAAACTTTTAGTACCACATCCTAGGAGATTGTTTCAAACCATACAAAGACTTCTTTAATTTACAAACTAGATTTTCTTTACCTTTCACCACGTAGTGCTCTAGCTATGACATGTAGATTTCTTCCTCCAAGTCACCATGAAGGAAAGTTGTCTTCACATTCATTTGTTCCACTTCTAAGTCATAAGCTATTGCAAGAGATATCAGGAACCGAATAGATGTCATCTTTGCAATGGGAGAGAAAATCTCACCATAATCAATTCCCTTCACCTGAGAATACCCCTTCGCAACCAATCTGGCCTTATATTTCTCAACACTGCCATATGCTCCAAATTTCTTTTTGAACACCCATTTACATCCAATAGGTTTCCGTCCTTCAGGCAAGGGCACCAAGCTCCATGTTTTATTCTTTTCCAATGAAGCCATTTCCTCATCCATGGCCTCCTTCCAGGAACCTGCATCTTTCATACACATAGCCTCTTTCACAGTTCTAGGCTCATCAGTGTTAGAAATCAAGGCAAAAGCACAACTAGAATCAAGCAATTAATAACCAAACCTCTCAGGTTGCCTCATGATTCATGTGGACCTCCTCAAAAGATGAGGTGGAGGTTCTACTTCTTCTTCTAAACTTTTAAAGCTACTAGAGCTCTCCTCATCGTTAGGCCCAACAGGGTCTTTCGGTTCAGTCTTCTCAGGGGTAGTAGGAAACTGAACCACATCCTCTTTCTTTTCCTTTTCTTCTAGGTATAAAACAACAGGAGTTACCTCTCTGAAAATAACACTTCTTCTATACAAGACTTTCTCAGCTATAAGATCCCAAAGCTTGTACCCTTTCACACCAACACCATAGCCAATGAAGATACACTTAACTATCTTGTTTTCAAATTTTGACCTCTTCTCCTTAAGCACATGTGCATATGCCTCACATCCAAAAACACGAAGATGTCTCAATGAGGGCTTCTTACCAAACCACACCTCCATGGGTGTTTTATCAACAAGTGTTGAAGTAGAAGACCTGTTAACCAGGTAGCAAGTAGTGGCTATAGCTTCGGCCCAAAACTTCTGTTCGAGGCTAGCTCCACTAAGCATACTCCTAGCCCTCTCCATCAATGTTTTGTTCATCCTCTCTGCAACTCCATTTTGTGGAGGGGTGTATGGATTTTCTTATGTTTTTCAATCCCATGTTCTTTATAGAACTTATCAAACTCTATGGAACAAAATTCACCACCGTTATTAGTTCTCAAACACTTAATCTTTTTACCAATTTGATTCTCTACAAAATCTTTAAACTCTTTGAACTGACTAAAGAGTTTAGATTTGCTTTTGAGAAAAAAATCCATGTCCTCCTACTCTAATCATCAATGAATGATACAAAATATAATGATTTAGAAATCAAATGAACATTCACAAGACCAAACACATCAAAATGAATTAGATCCAACACATTAGAAGACTTGTGAGAACTAGAGTAAAACTAAACATGGTTTTGATTTCCATAGACACAATGTTTGCAAAAGTTGAACTCGAAGTTACAATCAACTAACCCCTCGATGAGGTTTTTATTTTTCAGGGCTCTAATATCGTTCTCACCAATGTGACCAAGTCTCTTATGCCACAACATTGTCTTCTCAGCAAGAAGTTTCATTTCCAAAGCATGAGCACCCTTAGGTACATAGAAAGAACTACCATCAGAAGTTGAAGCAACACATTTGTTCATTGCTAGTTCCAATGGTGAGGATGAAGAATCTGAAGCTCTTTTCTTCGAAACAGAAGAACTATTGCACTGAGCAGTGCATGCATCCAGCTAAAACAGAGTACCTCTCCGAGTACCCTTAGCAAGCAACATAGCTCCTCTAGTCATCTTGCATCCTCCACTCGTGAAGACAACATGCACACCTACATCATTCAATTTACTTACAGAAAGAAGGTTTTGTGCTAAACTAGGGATGTGCATAACCCCATTGATCCCCTTCACTCGTCCATCAAGGAATCGGATCAAGACTCTTCCACAACCAACTATCTTTAGGTGAGAGTCATCACCCAAGTACACCTTCCCACCATTGAACTCTTCATACTTTGTGAACCAACCTCAATGTGAGGTTATGTGGAAAGAAGCACCAGGGTCTATCAACCACACATCTTCTGATGCATGGGTGGCTGAGGCAGCAATAAAAGCATCACCATTATCTTGAGATTTGTCAGAATTTCAATCAGAGATGTTCTTCTTTTTCTTCTTCTCCTCCTTACACTCCTTTTGGAAGTGCCGAGATTTACCACAGTGCCTTGGACTTTCCAGGTGATTTGGATCTTCCATGAGATTTGGATTTTCCCTTTTCAACTTTCTTGTCCTTCTTCTTCCCTTTCTCTTTGGGTCTACCATGAACCACAAGAGCCTCCCTAGCTGACTCACAAGACTTTCTCTACATTTCTTTAGATAATAGTAAAGACACCACTTCATCCATCTTGAAGGTGGTTGTAGTACTCCGAATGGCCATGACAAGGTGGTCCCATGAGTCTGACAAAGAACAAATCAAGGTCATACAACTATCCTCCTCCTCCATTTTCACACCAATGGAAGTCAAATGTGCAACAAGCATGTTAAAGGAATTCACATGATCTGTAACAAATCCTCCATCATCCATCCTTAGAGAATACAACTTCTTCTGCAAGAATAACTTGTTTATTAGGGATTTAGCCTGATAAACATCACCAAGTTTCTTTCATAGCTCTTTCACAGTCTTCTCTTCATGAACATTTAACAGGATGGAATCAGCTAAATAGTCTCACAAGACCCTTAGCTTTTCGATCTTTGAGATCCCATTCTTCTTGAGCCATTGCCCTTGGTTTTGTGCTAGATATAGTTTCCCATAGATATCTATCAACAAGCATGTCTTCCATTTTGAGTTTCCACAACTCAAAATTTCTACCATTAAAATTTTCCAATTCTATCCTTCTGGATGTGCCTGCCATCTCCTTTCTGCAACAAGATCACACAATACTCTACATAGACTCCCACTCAATCAAAGATCAATACAAAAACCCCTACCCAACAACTAGGATCAAATATGATCAAGCTCTGATACCAACTGAAAGGAAACAAGGTAAGCGGAAACACTTCCAACGCCAATCTAAATGAGGGGAATGTAGTGCAAATTTTTAGATCCTTACAATTTCAATTATGTTAAACATATAACATAGAGATTAAAATAGCAAACAACACATAGAATTCCAATGACACAAGATGTACATGGGGAAAACATTTTCAGGTGAAAACCCCATACTCCAAAACCTGCACAATGTATTATCAAAACTGAAATGGTTTACAATACACTTGCAATGCAAGTTCTTCTAGGAGTATTCAAATGTCATTTTTGGAGTAATTTTAGCAGCATAACAATACCTGTACAAAAACTATGCATACTACTACTCCAAGCACCTCATTATATAGAGTTACAAGGCATAAACGAGAAGCTTCTAGAGGTGGGCATCCATCTTGGTCACATGGCCCATTTCTCACACCCAAGGACACTTGTCCAACATGCATACACCTCTCTTAAATCTGTCATACATGGCAGATTTGACTTTCCTAATGTGGGGAACTCCAACCAAGAATAGGCTATGACAGATGCTCTTATGCATCTTACAGCTATCATAAAATCTTCCCAACATAACAACATTCAATGTTGTAAGAGAATCCATCATACAAGACTAACTATAGGATATTCCTCTTACAACATGTCATAGTCAACCTTGGGCTCTCCAACATGCCTTCCTCACATGCAAAGATACTCTCTGATACTTGTCCTCACTTGTCATAGGAATCTCTATACTTGGCTCTTACATGTCATAGATTTCATCATACAAAATAACTTCTCTGTCATACCACAAGATACAGACACATGGCATATTAGTGCCACCTCAAATGGGACGTAGGTAGATTCTCATGTGTTTGACTTGACTATCCAAGTCATATTACAAGTAGGATGACATGTCACAATGCCACCTCAAACTAAATGACAAAACAAGATGTGCAAGTAAATACAAAATTAGGCCAATAAATAAATACATAAATGAATATCATATTCTAGGAATTTGCAAAGGTTGAGACACCTTAATTCCCAACATTATTTAGCATTCATCTCAATTTGTGGTATTCAACATTATCCATAATCTGTGGGTGTTTCACAATTTCAAATGAATTAGAAATATGATTTTTGATTTTCTATTGTTTGCTGTTTCAAAATCAAGTTCTATGTTATATTGTTCTTTGATCAATATTTCATTTGTAATGAAACTTTGATCATCAATGAAATGATTTTCAAAGTTGACCTCATCAATAGCTTTATCAATGTCACCCCATTTAGAGTTGGTCTTATAATTGTATTTAGTGTGAATAGCTTTAACTATGTTCTCATGGTATGAATATACATCATGCCAGGAACTAAAACCTTGCTTCAATGTTTTTTCATTTATTGTGAAGGGTACATAAAGCAATAATTGGTCTTTGCAATAACTTTCCAATTCAATATGTTTATTGAAATTGACAAATTGTATAACATTTGGCCTAGCTTTTAGTTGCAATGTCTCCCCATCTTTTCTATATTTAGAAAGGAATTGTGCAAGACAAATATGCATAATTGTTTCAGGTCGTGCTATGTAGTAATTTATCAGAGAATTTCAACTAACATTTTATGATTCATCTACCTCACTGTTCAATTGTTGGATAGGATTTAAAATAAAATTTTGGTCATGATCAGGTTTTGTGTTAATAAATATACATTTCCTTGAGCTATAGTTTAGTGGAAGCAAAAGAGCAATATACCCTGCTGTGAAGACATTTGTTGCAAGTTGAGCAATGTATTTCCAAGCCTACTTATCATCTTAATAGAATCAATTATTTTTTTGATGGTCATTATGTATTCTTTTAAATGCATGTGTCATTGATCTATCCACTTTTGTCATGTATGAAATACAAAACATTGCTGCAACATATGCATTAAGTATAATTTGTGCATCTATATTTGCTCTCCATATGTTTGGCATTTTTCCTATGAAGGTATTATTCCATATTTGTGATGATTTTATTCTTAAGAAGATTGTAGGTCCATGGATTGTTGATCTTATAGCCATTATGTATTCATCTTTTTTGGCAAGAAATGAGAGGGATACTAGTCCAGAGATCTAGTCCTCGGTCAAGTCTCTAAAGTCTAGTTTATACCCCAGTCAAAAAATGAGAGAAACATGAATAAACATTAAGGAAATCTATTATGTGGTACAATATAAGTAAATCATAGCATTCACAACACACATACAATGATATCATAATCCTTATATCTCCTTTATATTCATAGTCAATTGGTACATATATACTGGTAGGTCTGAGTCGTTGCCTTATGCATCTATCTCATACTACTTACTCTCTCATACACTATATACTTTACATTGCTTACCTGTATCTCCTATATATCTCACTAGAGGTGTGTCCTTTCCCAAATTACCCCTTTATGAGTTGGGTTTACCCTCTACATGTCCTTTGTAGTAGTCTACAGTAGAATCTACTTGGTTCTCTATTCTCTGCCAACAATCTTCATTCATATTAATTCCTTCTAGAAACATTTGAAAGGAGAATGATTTTTCATAATTAGACTCTTGTAAGATCGAAAAGATATTCTTTTCTTTGGAGATTAAGATTTCATTATTGTCTTCTAATGGATCAAGAACTATAGTCATTTCATTGGCGGGTATGGGAAGTTGTATTTGCAAGACTATCGTTTTGATTTTCTACATTGCTTTATGTGGTGGTGCTTATGTACAATAGCTATCTCATGATCTAGATTTTTAGTGTCACAAGTGATTTACTTGTCCACAAGTAGTTCAATTTCTATAGCACTATCTTTTCCATATATTGGAGTATCTCTAATCCATAGTAGAAAATGGTCATGTTCATTTCCATGATTTTGAAATTCAATCACAGAGAAATAATAAGACTTTTCCAAAGACAGACTCGTTTATGAATATCAACTATTTCACTACATTTATTCTATGTCTATAGTAATGTGCACATGTCACAGGATCTTGTTTGATGAGATGAACTTTATTATTTTTATTTATTGCTCCATATTGTTCTTCTGATGTTGGGTGATATATATTATGTAATTCTTGTAGTGTTTCTGATAGGAGCTGCCAATATTGTTCAACACTATTAAATGTAATAAAAATGTAGATGGGCCAAGCTTTCAAATCATTGTAAACATATTTTTTTAATTGGTGTAAATAATTTAGAGATATTCTTATTCTTTTAAAATCAACATAGCTAATGTTTGATTTCAGTATCTTTTCTAGGTTAGGTTTGTGCTTGACATCTTTAGCTACTAGCTTTCTATCTTTTAGTTGTCCTTTACGGAGTCTTATCCACATTGTAGATAGAACTTGGTAAATGAGTACATTGATAGTTTTAAAAAATAGATTTTTTGTGGTAAGAAAATTGTCTATTTGAATGTAGCAGTTTCCATTGTGCAATTTTTTGGTACAAGAAACTTTCAACAATGTCATCGTCATCTAGGTTGCTAAAGAACAATGTAGGGAAATTTATTTCTTTAGCATACACAACTTTAAAGATTCCAATAGGACAATGCTCTATTGTTGGTGCAACTTCAATAATTTTGTCTTGCATTCTATGTATACATATGGATTTAGTGAAGCCATGTATCAAGGTCTTGCAAGGGTTTTGATGATCTGTGTCACTCTCTGGGTCAATTTTTCTTATGCAGTTTTCATTTATGGCATCATTTTCATGATCAACTTCAAGAGCTTCTTGGCAATCGTTGTTTAACTAAATATTTTTCATTTTGTATAGTTTTATCTTGATTAATTAGCTTAAAGATTTCATGATAATAGTCTATCGCACCATTCCTTTTTGGTATGCATTTTTATATTGCAATCATCTTTTAAGAGCAACGACAATTGTTGATGTTTTATTGGTGGATCATGGCAATGCTTTTTGTATAATGTCCATGTTGACTGGTACATTGATAATAGATCCAATTAATCCTATTTGGGGTCTTTTGTATCCTAGCTCCCATATCTGTGCAAATGCAATCCTAAGTGAAACACGTCATTCTTCTAATTGTGTAAGAATCTTGACATATTGCAATGGTTTATTCATTCACATATTTTCAGGCATTACATATTTAGGAATCTTGTACTGCTTCAATGTTTTATGGAATCTATGGTAAATAGAATTTGTAGTTGTACTATTATTTTGTTTTGACAGTGTTGGTTTTTCTTCTGAATCAGCATTAGGGTTTGCCAGTTCTAATGCACATGCAGATTCGGCCAACTAAATACAGGAGGTTGCATGAGCTCCTCCCCTTCACTTCTGGTTCTGCTGCACCAAGGGGGGTGTCCCTATTTGATAAAAGTATGACCTTGACTAGCTCAATGACAGAATGATTTAACTTGATAGCAACAGGCAGAATACTCTCATGTATGGACCAAGATTTGTGTAACAAATCACAAGGTTGGCATCATTCTTGGACATAATGTCTGGTTAGGTATGAGAGCATGCAGGGGTTTCCTACTCCTAATCCTACAACTAACAGGTGAAAGGATGAAATGGTTTGAAATGGTGTTTGGAGTTATGGGACTTTCCTAGACCCATTGAACAGACAGATTCCCAAACCAGTACCTTATCTGGACAGCAAAGTCATATCTAAGAATGTAAATGTCTCCCCATGACAACACTAATTCATATTCAGAGGACCCGAGAAGAATGCTACTGCCTAACAGCAACATGTCCAAGAAAGAGTATTACTAATGATCATACTTAACAGATCCTATGATGCAACCTATTTTCCTTTGTATCTAATCAAAAGCCTATTTAACCACTCCTTGAGCAGATGCAATAAATCAGACACATAGTACGCATATACTCAAAACTTGGAAGCCCTTGACAACCTTGTTTGAAAGAAAACAAATGACATATAGGAGACAATCATAAATAATACACACACCAGGTGTTTTTCATTTAAAATCAATCTGCATAGAAAGTCATCATGGAAAAAATCATCATTTACAAGCCAAAATAGACTGGTACACCAGACTAAGGACCGAGTCTATAGCAAAAAGCGCCTTTCAAAATGTGAACACCTTATGTTTAGAGCCGGAGCCGAAAGCCCAAAAACATCCAACCTCTAAAATGAGTAACACTTCCTTCTTAAAAACAGCCAGAGGCAAGCGTACTCAGCATTAATTACATAGCCAGAAGTCAAAAATCTGCTAGATACATCCATCAGAAAGAATGGCACTCAAAAGTCATCAATGCAGTAGACAAGGGAGGCCTCGAGCCTTGCACCACCATCTGGAAGTCTTGATTCACAATCAGGTAGTTTAATCGCTTGTACCATTGCCCATACCTTGCTATAGTCGCCATTGATGGCCCAACAACCTGCAACCACCGAGAAAACTGTTGCTGCATTCAAAATGAAGCCTCCCACCAAAACGTGTTTCACTGCAGGTTTAAAATATGCAGGAAGATTAATCCCACATGCACAGTGCGGAGACCCCTTCAGCACTTTAAAAACATGGCCATATGTATAACAAATGTCAAGTGCCTTTTGCCGCGCTCGATGCACAAGCCTTCTCCAAAAGCCCATCGCTAAGACTAACACCATCAGCTCACCCCAAAAAACTCACCCCGACATCAAAAGTCTTGCCGACCGCACCATCACATTCCCCTGTATCGGCCAGAGATAGTCTATCGGCTAACCCAAAAGCTTCTCTGCCAATCTCAAATGTTACGCCGACGCCTACTCAAATCCGGGTCATCGGCAAGACATACGCCGATGACTCTTCATCAGCAAAACCCCTAACTGTCAACCCAACCTAGAAATCATCCGCCGATCGCACATGTTACGCCGATGAACAAGAAGACTAAAGCTTTGAACCATTGAACTGAACCGTTGAACCTTGAAGAAAAGGGTTCAAGCGGGAGGTTCAACCACATCGATTGGATCAAAAAGATGAGCAAAGGATTCACTTAGTGAAAATATGGAACCAAAGCCCCCGAACCGTTGAACCGTTGAACCGGTTCAACCCGATGGTTCAATGGGGAGGTTCAACACTGAGGTTCACCGGTGTGGTTCAAACTGAAAGTTCAAAGACACAATCGGAGCACTCAAAAAACAAAACTTTCGCCGATGGACCAAACATGATGACCTCTTCCTCAAGAAAGATGATGTGGATGCTACAAAACACTGAAGGGGTGCCAAAACTCAACTTTTTTGGATTTTTTGGGAAGGTGCCTACATGAAAATTGCTCAGAAACTGTCAGTCAATTCAGGCACCAACAGACAGCTTGTATTATATTTTTTTTTCTTTGTCTTTGAAAATCATAATATCTTTTTTGAAATGCAAATTTTGGCATACTGTGCATACATGTTTTGGTGTGTCTTGAATTTTTCTTTGGCATAATTCTATTGGTGACATTGAAGCACTATTTTTGGAGGTTTCATATTTCATTTTTTGATTAGTGCATGTTTGTTGCTTGATCTTGCAAAGTGATGCAGATTTGCAATTCCCTATCCTTTATCTTTTTACAAAGTGGCCAATATAATTTTGCTGATTAGTCCTAATCAATTGTTTTATTTTATGAAATGAGAGATTTGATTTGATAGTAATTGTTTACATTTGATAAGATAAAAGTGGCTTGAAATATCCATGGAGGGGATTATAATCATGAAATAGGATAGAATATGATTGTCCATGGTATGATTGATTGAAATGCAAGTATTTTTTCCATCATCATTGACCAAAGAGATATCTGTATGCCTAACCACCTAAAAAGCCAACGAACACAAAATGTATCCCCATAGTCCAAGTTCTCTTTGATTTGTACTTGTCATTGCAAGGATTTGCATTCTATGTAAGTATTCTTCAACATTTTCTATGTCATATAATTCAAGCAACGTGTGACTATCTAATTCATAATTGTATGAGGCAATTGCTTCTGCATCACCTTGCACAAGGAAAGACAAGAAGTAATCTATAGCTCCATTGCATAATTGAATTGACATGTAGCAAGAATGGGGAAGGAATTCTAATGAGTCAAAAAGGAAATCCCCAACATTATATTTAAATCTACTAGTTCTACACAAACCCTCATTTCTCAATACATAATTGATGTTGTAGATTTGAGATCAATTTGTCAATTCATATTCTTCAACATCTATAATGTTTTTTTTGTTAAATTTATTTATTAACACTCTTTCCCTTTTAATTTGTACAATGAGACAAGAACAATGTTCTTAATATTCAAATATCAAAAGATGTTGTACTTGCAATATGCTTGAAGCCACTGCTTAATTAGTGTTAATTACCCATAGCCAACAAATGTATCCATGCTATTGAGATATGTGGAATACTATCAAGGAAATATAAAAACTATAAAATAAAAAATATGTTAATTTTTTTTCTTGGAAAATAGCACAAATTCATATAAAAAATTGAATTAACAAATTAGAATGAACTAGATTTGTTGCTTACTAATGAAGGGGGTAAATCATAAAACACAAAACAATAG
The DNA here is from genome assembly GCA_027924645.1 of Cunninghamia lanceolata. Taxonomy (NCBI): domain Eukaryota; kingdom Viridiplantae; phylum Streptophyta; class Pinopsida; order Cupressales; family Cupressaceae; genus Cunninghamia; species Cunninghamia lanceolata. The sequence goes on from BSBN01000118.1 coordinate 8,958,808, forward strand.
AAATGGAACACAGAAAATAGAATATTTATTTATTGATTTGGAAAACATATTACATTACATAAACTCAAATACAATCAGAGGAATCAACCCTCCACAGGCTACAACACATTACAGCTTCCTCTCACAAGACTCTGGAATCATCTGCCTTCTATAACCCCAAATCAGCTAGGATTTCTGTTTTCCCACCTATTCTTGACTCTACACTTCCCCCCTTAACTCTACTACTGCCCATGGTTCCCAAAATAGTCATAAATAGAACTTTTTGGCAACCTCCAGCTAAATTTTAAAATTTGTAACTCCCTCCAAAAGTAGGTAAACTTTCACGAAGCATAACGTTTGATCCGGGTGTCCGATTGACGAACCGTTTTAAGTGTCAAAAAGCACACGATGTGAACTATCACGCCAAAAATATGTAAATGGATTTCCATCAACTTTTTGGGACATTATGGGATGCTTTAGTGCCTCATATCTCATTTCAGAAATTTTTAGGGGCTTTTTGGAAAACAAAAACTTTAATATCTTTCATCTCACAAATGATCTTTTCCTGATTCCTTCACCAAAGGTCTTATATTTCCATTATGAATCTTTCTGTAAGTTTTCACTTCAATCCATGGCCAAATGCAAATTTTCCTAAAATGGCAGCTAAACTTTCCAAAACTAGCAGTTTGCTATTTTTAGCAATTTTGGAAAAACTGAAAGTCCTACATTATTATTCAAGAGATTATGGAATCAGAAATACTAATTATGGAAAGAAATGAAAACAACTGCAATGATTTTGAAGCAACATATTTTTGGGTGATGCAAGATTGCCCTTACACCATTGGATGCTCCTACATTAGACACCCATGGTAATTTGAGAAGTGACCCTGTCACGTCTCAAGTGTTGGTTTGAGGAAAACCCAAATAGTCAACCTTTGCCTTAGACAACCAAGAAGAATCTTCAATAGGCCTTCCTTTCCATTTCACCGGATATTCTTCATATTGCCTATTCTGAGTACTTCTTCCCACACGGCTATCCAAGATCTCTTCCATCTCCTCCGTTGAAGTAGATGCCAGAATACTCTATTGTTCTTCTGTTGGTCCATCCTCTGTTCCTCATTCATGATATTCTGATAAATTAGCAATGTTGAAAACAAGGGAAATATTGATCCCACTTGGCAGCTCTACCTCATATGCATTTCTTGAATCATGCTTCTTTAGGATTCTGCACGGTCCAAATTTCTTCATTTTCAACTTATTGTATGTTCCAATTGGGAACCTTTCTTTTCTCAAGTGAACCATGACTTCATCTCCTACCTGGAACTCCTTATATCTCCTCTTCTAATTTGCCTTAGCCTTGTACTGAATATTCATCTTATTAATGTGCTTTCTCACCTCTTCATGCAAATTCTTTAGATGTTCTGCAAAGTCTTCGGCTTCAGCACTTGTCTTTTCTCCTTTATCCAGCTTCCTTAACTTAGAAGCATTTCTTGGGCTATTGCCATATACAATCTGGAATGGTGATTTACCAGTACTCCTATTGATAGAATTGTTGTAAGAAAATTCCACCTATGGTAAAATCAAATCCCATCCCTTGGGATGATCTCCTACTAAGCATCGTAGCAGGTTACCCAAACTCCTATTCACCACTTCCATCTGTCCATCAGTCTGTGGATGGTGTGCAGAATTGAACTTCAAATCTATCTTCAACTTCTTCCACAATGTCCTCCAGAAATAACCAACAAACTTGGTACCTCAATTTGAAACTATGCTCTTTGGTAGACCGTGTAATCTCACCACCTCCCTGAAAAATAACTCTGCAATATGAACAGCATCATTAGTCTTCTTGCAAGGAATAAAATGTGTCATCTTCAAGAATCTATCCACCACCACAAAAATAGAATCATGTCCTATCTGTGTCCTTGGTAAACCAAGAACAAAATCTATACTAATATCATCCCATGGCTTCTCTGGTACAGGTAGTGGCTGATATAGACTTGTAATCTAACTTGCTCCTTTCACCATCTGACATACTCTGCAACTCTGCACAAATTTCCTCACATCCTGTTGCAACTGTGGCCAATAATAATTTTCACCAACAATAGCAATGGTCTTATCTCGACCAAAGTGTCTGGCCAATCCTCCACTATGCTTCTCCTTAATCAAGTTCTCTCTCTCATGAAACTCCTCGGAATGTACAACTGGCTTCCTTTAAACAACATGCCATCTTGGATTATGAAATCCAACCACTTTGTCCTGTCCAAAGTAATAGGTTCCAAACAAGCTTTCCAAGCCTCTGCAAAATCTAGATTTTTAGGATACAAACTTTTGAGCTCATCGAACCCAACAACCTCTATCTTCATTTCTATCAACAAATTTTGCCTTCTGCTCAAGGCATCTGTAACTCTGTTGGACTTGCCACTCCTGTGCTTCAAAACAAAAGTATAACTCTGCAAAAACTCAACCCATTTTAAGTGCCTTTGATTCAACTTTCCTTGACTATTAAGACACTGTAAAGCCTAATGATTAGTTTATAAAACAAACTCTTTTTGAAATAGATAATGTCTCCATTTCTTCAAAGCCTGAACTATTACAGAAAATTCCTGATCATAAATAGAATACTTTTTCTTGGCATCATTAAGCTTCTCACTGAAATAGGCAATGGGCTTACCTTCTTGACTCAAAACAGCTCCTATAGCACTACCACTAGCATCACAATCTACCTGAAATAGCTTATTGAAATCTGGAAGTGCCAAAACAGGTTGCTCTGTGACTTTTTGATTCAGTGTATCAAAGCTTTTGTCTGCTCATCTAGTCCATCTAAACTCTTTTCTATCCCCTCTCATTGTCTCAGTTAGGGGTGCACAAATGCTACTAAAATTTCTGATAAACTTTCTATAAAAAATTGCCAAACCATGAAAAGATCTTACCTTAGAAGCACTCCTTGGCATAGGCCATTCAATGATAGCCCTCACCTTCTCTGGGTCCATCTTAAGACCTTCCTCTGAGACAACAAATCCCAAGTATACCAACTCCTTTGCAAAGCTACATTTCTTTAGATTGATCAACAACTTCTCCCCCTTCAACTTCTCCAAAACTCTTCTAATATGCATCATATGCTCATCCCAAGTCTTGCTGAAAATCAAAATATCATCTAAATAAACAATAACAAAACTTCCCAAAAATTCTTTCAATACCACGTTCATGAGATGCATGAATGTGCTCAGTGCATTGGTTAGCCCAAATGGCATGACTAACCACTCATACAGACCTTCCTTTGTCTTGAAGGCTATCTTCCATTCGTTTCCTTCCCTGATACGAATCTGGTGATACCCACTCTTCAGGTCAATTTTTGTGAAGTACTTGGCTCCACTCAAACAATCCATTATGTCATCCATTCTTGGCAATAGAAACCTGTACTTGATCATGATCTTATTGATGGCCCAAGAATCTGTACACATTATCCATTCTCCATCTTTCTTTGATGCTAGTACTGTAGGTACTGCACATGGACTTAGGCTCTCCCTTATCAGTCCCTTCCTTAATAGCTCTTGAACTTGTTTCTTCAACTCTTCACTCTCTGCAAGAGTCATTCTATGGGCTTCCTTATTTAGAAAACTAGCTCTTGGTATCAAATCCATTTTCTGACTTATCTTCCTCACCAATGGTAAACCTTCTAGTACATTATCAAAGATAATATCTTGAAATTCTTCCAACATATCTGAGACTTATGTTGGTACATCTTCACATTTCTCTTGACTAATCTTAGGAATCAATGCAAAACAATGACACTCATGCTTCATACCCTTCAAAAATTTCCTACCATCTACCAAGCAAATTCTTGTAGTACTATATACATTTTCTTCCACCTCCTTCAAGGGCTTCAACTTATGACGAACTCCATCCTTTGTTAGTGAATATGTGTTTGCATGACCATCATGGACATCGCTCCTATCATACTGTCATGGCCTCCCCAACAACATATGACATGCATCCATTGGTATGATATCACATAGCACCTCATCATGGTAGTCCCCAATCTTGAACTTCACTAAACACTGCTCATTGACCAAAGCTCTGTGGTCCTTCTGCAACCATGCAATCTGATATGGATGTGGATGCTTTCTTATTGTCAACTTCAACTTGTCAACCATCTCCTTTGAAATAATATTGTCAATGCTTCCACTATCAATAATAATATCACAACACTTACCTTCACATTTACACCTTGTGCAGAATAAACTCTTCCTCTGATTTGGTTCTTTCTCCCCATTCAACAAAGTTCTTCTAACAACTAGGGTTTCTCCCCTTTCAGCATCTTCAGAACACTCAGACTGCGCATCTTCATCTACATGTGCAACTCGTGCATTACCTTCAGGTCTTCTATTTGTCCTTCCTTAATGTTGCAGACATTTGTATGCTCGATGCCCTTCTTCTCCACATTGGAAATAGGTTCCTCTAAAACCTCCTCTTCCAGGCCCTTCCCCATGTCAACCTCTTCCTCTTCTTTTTGCTCACCATTGTTCTGGTCATGAGGGCGGTAGGCATTATCCCCTCTCTGATTTCAACTAGTTCTGGCTTCTTCACTTTTCTTTGAATCTTCATTTCGGCCCCCATAGGGTCTTCCACCAGTCCTTTTGCCTTGACCTCTTCCACTTTGCTTTTTGTCAAGTCTTTTATTTAGATTCTCTTCCACCTTCAGGGAAAATTGGTATGCATCATCTATGGTGGTCATTCTGACCAGCCTCAACTCCTCTTGAATACTTGGCCTCAACCCATTAATGTAATGGGCTACCTTCTCCTTGTTGGCCTCTGCATGGCCTGTCCTAATAGTAATCTTATAAAACTCTTCTGTATACTCCTTAACAGACTTGTTACCTTGCTTCAGTCCTTGCAGCTTCTTCAACAGCTCCATCTCATAGTCCATAGGAATGAACGACCTCTTCAGTTTCTCCACCATCCGATCCCATCTGGTGATCTTTCATTTTCCTCTTCCATTCCTCTCTAACTAGACCTCCTTCCACCAAATACTGGCATGGTCCTTCAACTTTGTTTTTGCAAACTTGACTCGATTTGGGTCCTCCATGTCATTGATCCAATCAATAAGCTATTCTGGATTCAAATCTCTAGAATAGGTAGAAACTTCGATCCAGTGCCTCTTTCTGATCTTTGAAACGGCCCTTAACAACCTAACTTCTGTAGGATCTCCTGCAGCTTCTTGTTCTTCCTCAGATAGCTCCTCTTCCGCTTCATCCTCGCTTTCTTCTCTTATTCTTGGATCAAACCCTCTTCGTAGCTCCTCTTGTAATGCATCAATTTGCCTTTGCAGGGCTCTAAAACCCTCTTCCGTCAAAGTATTACTCCCAATATGATTTCTTCATGGAGGCATCTTGATCTCCACAACAAACCCACAACCTCAGGTCCTGGTGCAAACTACATCACAGTCAGTGATCTGTTTACACACTCAGGAACCCTTGCTCTGATACCACTTGATGAAGGGGGTAAATCATAAAACATAAAACAATAGAAATGGAACATAGAAAATAGAATATTTCTTTATTGATTTGAACAACTTATTACATTACAAAAGCTCAAATACAATCAGAGGAATCAACCCTCCACAGGCTACAACACATTGCAGCTTCCTCTCACAAGACTCTAGAATCATCTACCTTATGCAACCCCAAATTAGCTAGGGTTTTTGTTTTCCCACTTTTTTTTGACTCTACACTTCCCCCCCTTAACCATAATACCACCCATGGTTCCCAAAATAGTCACAAATAGCACTTTTTGGCAGCCTCCAGATAAATTTTGAAATTTGTAACTCCCTCCAAAAGTAGGTCAACTTCCAAGAAGCATAACTTTTGATCCGGGTGTTCGATTGACAAACCGTTTTAAGCATCGAAAAGATCATGATGTGAACTATCACTACAGAAATATGTAAACATATTTCTATCAACTTTTTAGGATGTTATGGGATGTTTTAGTGCCTCATATCTCATTTCAAAAATTTTCAGGGGCTTTTTGGAAAACAAAAACTTTAATATCTTTCATCTCACAAATGATCTTTGCCTGATTCCTTCTCCAAAGGTCTTATATTTCTGTTATGAAGCTTTCTATAATTTTTCACTTCAATTCATGCCCAAATGCAAACTTTCCTAAAATGGCAAGTAAACTTTCCAAAACTGGCAGTTTCCTATTTTTAGCAGTTTTGGAAAAACTGAAAGTCCTACATTATTATTCAAGAGATTATGGAACCAGAAACACTAATTATGGAAAGAAATGAAAACAACTACAATGATTTTGAACCAACATATTTTTGGGTGATGCAAGATTGCCCTTACACCACTGGATGCTCCTGCATCACTTACACACCCGTATCTTATTGATTTATGGTTATATATGCAATATAAATTGATCATCTATTGGTATTGTTCTAGAGATGGTGTACATTTACAAAAAGACTGAGTTATTTTTATCAACTCAAAAGAATTGTGCCATTTGATAACCAAGGAACTAACATTCTTGTTAGGAACATACCAGGTCCCAAAGTGAAGCAAATATAAACTATGAAGAAATCAAACAATCTAAATGTTGTGCCTCAAACCTAAAGCAACCCACTATAGAACAAGAACCTAGCAACCAACACAATGAACTAGATATTAACTATTAGAAAAATCATTAAGCTAAATATTAGATCAATAACTAATTTAGATGTCTTGATGATTAAGTAAATCTTATTGCATTAACTTAAGTTTATATTTCTATCATACAATAATTCTTATCTAGAAATAAAGAAACTAGATAGGATTAACTTAAATTTGATGGACGAGTCACAACAACACCATTGGATTTTATAAAATATTTTGTATTCAGACCATAAGAATAACAAATAAAATAAGAAATTTAGCTAGCAGCATCTGCCATCAATGTTATACCATTTGGTACGAAATGTTCACAAGTTTCATCAAGGAAACAAATCGAAGACCCCTAGGCACCAAAAATCCCTAATAAGGCTAGGAATTCTAATCTAATTTCAAACTTAGTGTTCTACATCAAGAAAGCTATAAATATAGTAGAGAACATATTTTATTTAAAGGAATTTGAAAAGAGATCCAAGTCCATAAATGGGATTATAGTAGTGTTTTGGCAAGAGGAAACACCATAAATCAGGAGTGGAAATTGAGACAATAGGAGGCTAAGTGGAAATCTAAGTGAACTAAGGAAAATAAGGTCAATATAAGAAATAATATCCATCTCAGTCAATCCATCATGGTGAAGTCTTTCTAAGAACTATCTTAGAAAATGAGATATCTCTCAGATACAAGTCTCATATGACTTACCTATCTTTCTTAAGTGTTATTTGATGCATGATCTCACAAATCAATATTAAAATCAATACCCTTGGTTATTGATATTATGAGTATGATGAGCCTTATGGATTGCATTCAATTCTATAACAATAATTTGTATAAAGACCTTTAGAGATAAAGCTCCCTTCTATAGATTTTTTTTACTGACTTATTTTAAATTTAGGTAAGATCTCATGCATTAGATTTGTGAATTGGAACACTATGAGGAGATCTATACAAAAGGATGGTTTCTTGTTACATAACAAATTGAAATATTTAAAGAGTCCAAAATGGGATTATTAATACTAGAAAAGCTATCAATGGATACCAGTGTTGATAAAAGTAGTAAAGTTTAAATACTCTTTGATGCAAGAGCATCCAAGGTGTACGAGCAATCTTGTGTCAACCAAAAAAATATTGTTATTTTAATTTGGTTTATTTTCAATAAGGGTTTAGGGGATAGGAGAATAAATATTTTGATTTGCAACTTTGTAATATTCCTTGTGGAAAAAAAATTGTAAATGTAATTTTTGTAGAATTATGCTCTCGTAAATGTTTCAAAGGCATAAATGGTGGAATATTTCATTTGGACATCCCATTTCTATGTGAGACCACTTGGTATGAATGTTATTGCATGTTTAATTGCATTCTTTGCATGCATTTGCATGTTGGCCACAAGCTTTGCATGTTGTTACATGTCTGGGTCATAATTATGAGACCAAGTCTTGGTAAAGTGGGAATAACTTTCTCATTTCAGATCAAATAGAAAAATTCAAAATGTTTTAGAAATCTGGGAAGGAGACGCACAAAACCCAGAAACAGTTTTAGAAAATTAGGGAAAATGAGGGAGCAGTGATAGGCAGAAAGTGACAGGTTTTCTTGGTGGTTTAGTGGAGGTTGTTTTGAGAAACCAATAGTGGTTTCTTCTCACACAATTTCTATATATTGATGCTTGCACATTTGATGAATGGGAGCTTTTGGAGAAGTTGTGGTTTCATATCCAGATGTTGCCAAAATGAAGCTAGAATGTTGAGTTGCAGATTTTTGTATGTTTGAAGCCCATGTTGTATGAGAGCATATGGGCTCCATGTTTAAGTATCTCATTTTCAGATTTTCAATATAATACATATTGCAGATTTCTTTTCCATTTTATGTGTTTCAAATTAACTTGATGCCTTCTTGCATAGTGTTGTATGTGTGTTTGTGATTAGATTTGAAAGGGAGAGTCTCCCACTTTCATCACTATTGCCCCCATGAATGTGGGAGAGGTATAATTACTAGGAAACTCCATATAGGAACATGGACTGCTTCCCCATTTGTATACCCAAGGATTTTGATGAGCAAATTTATATATAATATAGTCGTATCTTTACTCATTCACTGACATACCCTAATTTGATTGGCATCCTTGTTTATTCATTGGTACCCATACCCCCATATCTCTAGGTAACCATGGGACTAGGAGTAAATAACATTTGTTTAATATTATAATTCTCTAAAATTAATCTCTTCTAATGACATAAATATATTAGAAGCTAAAAATAGAGCATTTCCATTGCAAAGAGAATTAGTAGGATCTTATGTATAATATTCAAATATGTTCTCTTATGAAATAAATTATTTTTGCAAATAAAGACACAAGAAGTACCTCATAACATTTCCAAAAAACTCATGTTCAGAGAAACTAAAAGTGTCAGTGTTATTGGATATGTCACTTCTCCACTCATGTAAATTAGAGATCACATTTTATAGATGGAATAGAAAGAATCATAGGAAAATCGTATAGATAGAAGCAAAAGGCATTGATAACTTATTTGACTTCGTATTATTCCAAGAATATAATCAAACAATCTTTGCCATTCTAATTTATTATAAAGAGTATCCAAAAGGAAAATTAAGGATAGAACAAAACATAAAAATGAAATGCATAATAAGGATCGATTATTGGCAAGATGTAAATTCTTTTTTGTGTAAAGAGAGAAGAATTTCAAATTAGAATAGAATACAACATGAATTGCAAAAATCAAGTCATCTTGATGTTCTATGAAAATTGTACAAAATGGAACATAACTTTACTTTGTGTTTGCAACCATGTCCATGAATGTTATACCATTTGGTATGAAATATTTGCAATTTTCATCACAGAAACAAATGGTAGACCCTTAGGTACCAAAAATCCCTAATAAGGCTAGGAATTATGATCTGATTTCAAACTTAGTGTCTACGTCAAGAAAACTAGAAATATAGTAGAGAGCATATTTTATTTAAAGGAATTTGTAAAGAGATCCAAGTCCTGAAATGGGATTCTAGTAGAATTTTGGCAACAGGAAATACCATAAATCAAGAATGGATACTAAGACAATAAGAGGCTAAGTGGAAATCTATGTGAACTAAGGAAAATAACACCAGGATAAGAACTAATATAAATATCAATCAATCCATCATGGTGAAGTTGTCTTTCTAAGAACTAGCTTAGTAAACAAGATATCTCAGATACAAGTCTCCTATAACTTACCTATCTTTCTTAAGTATTATTTGATGCATGATTTCACAAATCAATATTCAAATCACATACCCTTGGTTACCGATATTATGAGTATGGTAAGCCTTATAGACTGCATTCAATTCTATAACAATAATTTGTATAAAGAGCTTTAAAGATAAAACTCTCTTCTACAATTTCTTTTTACTGACTTATTTTAAATCTAGGTAAGAGCTCCTGCATTAGATTTGTGAATTGGAACACTACATGGAGATCTAAACAAAAGGATGGCTTCTTGTTACTTAACAAATTGAAATATTTAAAGAGTCCAAAATGGGAATTGTTAATAGTATAAAAGCTATCAATGGATATCAATGTTGATAAAAGTAGTAAAGTTTGAATAATCTTACCCCCATGTATGTGGGAGAGGTATAATTACTAAGAAACTCCATTATAGGAACATGGACTAATTCTCCATCTTTATACCCATATTTTTTTATGAGCATATTTATATATAATATAGTTGTATTTTTACTCATTTATTGGCATACCCTAATTTAATTGGAATCCCTGTCTATGTAATGGTACCCATATCCCCACATGTCTAGGTAACCATGGGACTAGGAGTAAAGAGAATTTGTTAAATATATTATAATTCTCTAAAATTAATTATCTTCTAATACCATAAATATATTAGAATCTAAAAACAGAGCATTTCCATTACAAAGAGACTATAGTAGGATCCTCTATATCATATTCAAACATGTTGTCTTTTTAAACAAATTATTTTTCAAATAAAGACATAAGAAGTACCTCATAACAATTCCAGTAAACTCATGTCCAAAGCAACTAAAGGTGTCAATGTTACTGGATATGTTACTTCTTCACTCGTGTAAATTAGATATCACACTTTGCAAATCGAATAGAAAGAATCATTGGAAAACCATATAGAGAGAAGAAGGCATTGATAACTTCTTTGACTTCATAATATTCCAAGAATAATCAAGCATTATTTTCCATTCTAATTTACTAAAGAGAGAATCCAAAAGGCAAATTAAGGATAGAACAAAACATAAAAATGAAATTCATAATAAGGATCAAGTATTGGCAAAATATAAATGTTTTTTTGGTGTAAAGAGAGAAGAATTTAAAATTAGAATAGAATACAACATGAATTGAAAAAATCAAGTCACTTTGATGTTCTATGAAAATTGTGCAAATTGGAACATAACATAACTTTGTGTCTACTACCATGTTCTTTTACAAATTGGAACTAGTTATGATCATAAGAAAATTCAAATGCTTTTACTTTCAATTATGAAAACTATTTGTACGATTTGTACCACCAAGCATACCAACACTAGAATTAGCAAAACCCAAAAGACCTTATCATTTTTTGTGTAAAATAACATGGGACAAAATTTTCAGTTGCATACCTAATTTTTGCTTTAGCGTAGATACTAGAAACAAAATAAAGAACATACAAAATGAAAACCATACGCAGTTAAGGCAAAAAATGCATTCCAAATAAATCAATGCAGAATTAATGCATCAAACAACTTTGCTTGTTGAAATATAACAATAATTTTCCCATAGCCACGGTTACTAGCCTCGCCCATAAATAATCTAAAACAGTGCTATACTACAATTTTTTTTCCTAAATATGCAAAACAAAAATTATCCAAAAAAACTCTCATTCTATACCTTGTTTTTTCTCTAAAGTAGACACTACAAACAAAACATACAACACACAAAATGAAAACTATACACATTCGATGCATACAATGCATTCATAACAAATCTTGATGCAAAATCAATGCATTGAATTCACTTGCTTGTTGAAATGACAATAATTCAATACATCCCTTGGCATCTTGGTACATTCTCGTGGGTGACGACACGTCATCACTTGTCAATGCAATCTTTGCATTGATTTTAAAACCCACTAAAGTTTAAATCATTTATTTCATTTTTCCACTTATTGTTCACAATATCAACCAATCGACGGACACAAGATTGATATTCACTAAATTATAACATAAAATAGATGATTTTAAAATTTAACATTGTTTTAATAGAATAAATTTTTAATAAAATTATTTTTTCAAAGATTACAATACAATGGTTAAGGGTCAACCAGCAACTCTTGGAATAAATGAGCAACTCCATTTTAAGTGCAATTGCAAGAGGCTTTTTCTTAGCTTCTTTAGTTATCACATCACTTTTTTATATTTCTCAGAGACGCTCCACATTTTTTTCCCTTGTCCCTATTTTTAGCATGGTGTACAACCCTATAAATGGACAAAGTTGTATATTCTACAATTAAAGGTAGTCAATAGTTCACTTATATGGCCACATAGCTAACACCTCAAACAAAGGGAAGCAAAGAGGAAAACTTGGAAGCATACATTATGTATTGTGCGGATGGAGTTGCTAGATATGTATGTGGAGGGATAAAAATCCATCTAAAGCCATGTTCTAAGTTCAAAACCCTACGCAAAAGTATGGACATGGAGGGATTGGTGATGTTTTGGATTATAAGAAGAAAGGTTGCTTTGTGGCACTATGCAATGAGGCACCTAGAAAGAGTAGAAGTGGATTTGAAAAGGGGAAAGGAGGAAGAAGGTGATTAGGGATTAGGGGTAGGGTAGGATGACTAAGGGATTATAGCTAGATGAAAGGGTTGCAAAAGTTGAGGAGAAGAGATTCTTGTGAATAAGGCAATCACTAATCAGATGACCATCTATTATGTTATAAAATAGATAATTAGTTTATTTAGGTAAGATACAAGTTGAATCATAGTGAAGCCAAGGCCAAGAAGGGTTGTAGCTCATCAAGAAAAGATTATAATAGGTCTAACTCAATGCAAGCACATGGATGCATGCACTCTTAACCTAGCAAATTTATCAGTGTTGTTTTTGTACTAGAACACACAACCTAGCTAGGCAGTTATTTCCTTGAGGAAGGGATGAAATGCTAAGTTTAGGAATGGAAAATCCACCCACAAGTTAAATTGAAGCACAACATGAATATTTGACTAAACCAAAAGTGCAAGAAATGTACCCCTTTCCAAGACCCTCAATGGACTTTAAAACCCAACACCTATTTCCCTAGTTTGACTTAGTCCATCTATAAAATATAGGTTTGATTGAAACACATTAAAAAGAAAAGAAAATAGATCCTAAATGGTATCTAACAATAACATTTATGACTTATTTTAGTAATTGATATTCAATGGTTTACCTTAGCTATAATTTTTCTAGCTAGAATATATATTATTTGTTGGCCTTGACATGTTTGTTGGTTAGAGGATGTTGGTTGTTGTTTTCTTGTTGGTTCAATCCATTAGAGAAGAGATAGGGCTTTCATTTGGCATATTCATTATGGGTGAGATGGTGTCACTATCACAAGATTTTGACATTGATTAGAGGATGTTGGTTGTTGTTTCCTTATTAGTTCAATCCATTAGAGAAGAGATAGGGCTTGCATTTGGCATATTCATTATGGGTAAGATGGTGTCACTATCACAAGATTTTAATGTTGGTTCCTTAGAGTCCTTGATCTCCATGTCAATAAGAGATGGCATGGAAATGCAAATAGTGATGGCATGCTATTGACTTTGGTCTATAAGCGATTCAAGCTATGTCCTGTGGATAAGACTTTATAGATATTCATTTTCTTTTGTTGACCAGGGGTTGTTCACCAACAATGTTCCAAGAAACTGTTGAGGCACAATATGAGTCGAAAATTGATTCACTTAAGTATTGTTAGCCTTAAGATGGGTCATCTTGGGTGAGGATAGGGTTTATCCCTAGGTTTGTGCCAAAGGAGCATTGGAATATTAAAAATAGACCATTCATCAATGACATGGGAGCCACAAATAGTCGCAATTAAGGATTTGAGTCATTAAGGATTTGCAGTTAACATTTCAAGCTCTGCAAAATATTTTGTTCTCTATAATTTTCCTTTGCTCAAAGTTTTATCAGAACACTTGTTTCATTGATATATCTGATTATATATTTCCTCCTTAGTTAATAAAAATTAGAATATGTTTAGAATTATTTATAAGTGGGTTACTCCCCCTTTCTAATTGTATTAAAAAAAATATATGCAATCAATATAATGGTCATTGTCATTACCAAGTCAATCCATTAAATTTGTTTGCTTGTTGAAATGACAGTAATATAAGAACTAATAAATTTATTTGCATATTGGTATGTTCTCACACAAGCCATCAATTGCCACAGTCCATTAATTTTTTTTTAAAAATCCACTAATATTTAAATAGTTTATTTCATTTTCCACTTATTATTCACAATACCAACCAAGAACAAAAATTTGATATTTTATAAATTGCAGCATGAAAGAAATGATTTTAAACTTTAGCATTGTTGTTTCAAACTTTAAATACTCGACAACAATTGGCTACATAAATGAAATTGCATCCAATGGATAGGTGATGCCTATGGAGAGGAACTAATAATCATTAATATTGATAAACTATAATACCCTTCAATTTCACTTCTTTTTATAGAAATGCTGAAAGTAGGTACCTTAAGCTATCACACATGAAATTCTAAAAACTAGCAATAGCACCTAAATAAATGATTGATATATTTATAGCTCTTTTAACCAAGCACAAAATATTATTACAAAAACATTATAAACATGAAACGCTTTGCCTACAAAAAATTCAGAGAAATATTTTCAGGTTCATGTAGCTTTTCTTTCGAAATATAATACTTCTGAAATTTATTATTGATATTTGATGGAAATTTAACAAAGGTAAAAGTTAAAGGAAATTAGGCTAAAAAGCATACTTCTGAAATTTATTATTGATATTTGATGGAAATTTAATAGAGGCAAAAGTTAAAGGAAATTAGGCTAAAAAGCGTACATGTCTCCCAACAAAGGCCTATATCAAATAAACCTATGTAATTGTTGAGACATGGACCAGCTAGGACTCGAACCTAGGACCTTCCATTCACTACTGGAGTGCTCTACCACTAAGCTACTAGCCCCTCTTGGACCAGTGCATCATCAGTCCAGGTGTGGCTTATTTCCAACACTAACACCCCCCCTTAAGCCACACCTCTTGTGTGCTTGGGCCTCCTAGCCTGGGCCTGGCTCTGATACCATGTTGAGACATGGACCAGCTAGGCATCGAACCTAGGACCTTCCATTCGCTGCTGGAGTGCTCTACCACTGAGCTACCAGCCCCTGTTGGACCATACCATCGTCGATCCAAGTGTGGCTTATTTTCAACACCAACAGAGACTCTTAAGAGAATAAAGCTTCTTTGTTCACTCTTGTGGAATTTCA
Organism: Cunninghamia lanceolata; assembly: GCA_027924645.1. Classification (NCBI taxonomy): domain Eukaryota; kingdom Viridiplantae; phylum Streptophyta; class Pinopsida; order Cupressales; family Cupressaceae; genus Cunninghamia; species Cunninghamia lanceolata. Next base: position 8,973,943 of record BSBN01000118.1, read on the forward strand.
GAAGAGGCAATGGATTGTACAACTGCTTTAACCCATTCTCTCAGACATTTCTTCATCTTTATTGGGTTATCAACACAAATATTAAAATCGTCCTTATAATCATCCTTTAGTCCTCTAAATTTCTGGTTTCTTAACTTCTCAATGAGCAAAAGACTTCCATTCCAATCTTCAATTGATTTGACTTTAACATTTCTGTAATCAGCTCCCACCATTGCCAAAGCTTCCAACGACATCTTCAATTATGTGAGCTATTTTGTTTTTGGAAAACAAAACACTTTCTTCTTTCTTCTTTCTTCCTTCTTCTTTTCTTTCTTCTTTTTTTAAAGCAGACTGAACATTTTAAGAAAGTTGATAGACTGAACATTTTAAGAAAGGTGAGAGATAAGTCGACATCAACAATCAAAGGTTAATTTTGGGTACAAATATTTACCACTTTTTGTTGTGAATGAGGTGTGAAATTGCTATTAACTGTTTGACAATTGAAGTGTATACTATTTAAATAGAGTGGTTTTTATGGCTATTCGTAAATATCATCCACTTCAATAGACAAAAGTTAATTTTGACCAATAAAAATAGGACAAATATTTACCAAGTGCAAAATTGCTATTGACTGTTTGACCATTGAAGTGGATGATATTTAAATAGAGTGTTTTTTACGGCTATTCTTAAATATCATCCACCTCAAGTGACAAAGGTTAATTTTGGCCAATAAAAATAGGACAAATATTTATCAGGTGTAAAATTGATATTGACTGTTTGACCATTGAAATGGATGATATTTAGGTAAAATAGGTTTGACACTACTTTTTTATAGAAATGAAGTGAAATTTCTATTGAATATTTAATTGTTTAACCATTGAAAAGTGATATTTAAATAGATTGAATAAAGTTAGTTTCATTAATTTATATCTGATTCATTAATTTATATCTGATTCATTAAAAAGATTCACAGTAAACATGTGAATCAATGCTAATCTTGATGTTGACAATGAATGGAAAAAAAATCACATGAAAAATGAATTGAATGATTTAAACTAATGCAAGTTTTTAACCAGGAAAGGATTATTTTATTCCTGAGACTTTTCAGACTTATGTCCTGCAAGTGTTTGTTAATGGCAGTGATTGAGATTCCTATCGGTTGATGAATGAAGGACAAGCATCAATTAATAACAAATTAATAGGGGAAGGTTGTGTAGTCACAGTCAATGCCACGAATGAAACTGCACTTCTTAAGTCATCCTCATTTCCCAGGTGAAAGCGCGTCTACTCATAGATTAAAGCATGTCAACGTACAGTCAGAGGTCAACCAATGTTCTTCTACATTTGATCCAAGATCTATTTTTTATATATGAAAATTGTAGACACTCATAACACTTTCGCACTGATTTACACTAATTTTCATCTCGTCTCACATAGTTAAATAATTTTTAATTATTTAATTATTTCCTAATGTCATATTCCCTATTAATTAAATAATTTTAAATTATTTAATTAATTCACTTTTTCTTTATTCTTTTAAAATAATTAAATAAATTTTATTTAATTATGTTACTAATTATCTCTTTCTAATCTAATCTATGCATGTTCTCTTCTATAATTAAATAATTATTTTTAATTAATTAATTAATCATTTTCTATTTTCCATGCATAAATATCTTAAATACATCTATTTAAAAGACGCTGAGAGATATCAGTCTGAGGTGCCTATATTGAAATTGTTATTGAGAATAGATAGGTGCCTTGAGACTGATATCTCTTGGCGTCTTTTAGATAGATGCGCGAAATTGTTATTGAGAATAGATAAGTGTCTCAAGACTCATATATCTTTGCATCTTTTACATAGATGTATTTAAGATATCTATGCTAGTTTAATAATTTTATTAATTAATTTATCACTATATATATATATATATATAGTGAGGAGATATATACATATTAGTATATAATGCTAGTTTTACTTAAACAATTATTTTATTTACTTTATAGATTTGCATTTAAAGATTGAAGAATCCTAAAAATTAGTTTTTAATTTAATCCAAATAATACAAAAAAAAACTTATAATTGTCTATTGGAATTAATTCCCATAGTAAAAATCTAAAACAAAGTCATTAAACTAAATATTAATTTTCTTTGTGACTTTTAAAGATTGAAGAGCTATAACCCTAGCCCTCATTAAACTAAAATAAAGTAATTTTCCTTGCAGTTATTTTTCTGTGCTAGCCTTCATTAAACCAAAGTAAATAATATTCTTATTTTTCTTTGTGTAGCAATTAGTTTTTAATGGAATAATTTTCAATAATTTAATCCAAATGATACTAAAAACTTAATTATAATTTTTTGAAGGGATTAATTCCCATAGTAAAAATATTAATTTTATTTGTGGCTTTTAAAAATTGAAGAACCCTAACCCTACCTCTCATTAAAATAAGTTACCCTACAATTATCTTTGTGGTTTTCAAATTATATTTGTTTATGCAAGAAAAATATTAAATAAATTATAATTTATTTAATGAGTACCATGTAAATAGAATAAGACTAAATAATATGCAATGTTGATCTAACATTCCATTGCATCACTTCATAAATTCATTTTGCAAGAAAAAAAATGCATGCATAGTGCCCTTACCAATAAAACTTCTCTCCTTATCAATTAAACTTCTTCTCCCAATTCAATTTTCTATGTTTTTATTTCACTTGATTTTTCTCAAATTTATGTTTGAGACTAATTATATTTATACACATTATTTTATTAGCTTTATTTTTATTTTCAATGATTTAATAAACTATGTCGGTTATATATTTATAATTATTTTAAAAAATATGTCTAGTTTTTAAAAAAAACTATGTCGGCTCTGTTGAAATGCACCAGACAACAGAGAGGGGGGGTGAATCAATTGTCCTTAAAAACTTCGAACACTTGTGAACATCAACACATCAAACACTTATCTATTGTTATTCAGAGTTAACCATGAAATCGTGAAATAAGAAGCTCAACACAATAACATAATCAACATATGAGACACCAGATTTTTACGAGGAAAACCCTATAAGGGAAAAATCACGGTGAGTGTTAGCCCACAGAAATATATATGTTATAACAATACCAAAAAATAGAGGCTCACTGCCCAAAGTTGCTCATTGCAGAGATCAACTCACTGTCAAGGGGTGGCTCATTGCCAGGGTTTTCTGAACTAATTTGATAGCATCTACTCCATGCCCAAGTTTAGTTCCATTGAAGCGCAATACTTTCTATCTACTCTGCTCTTCTTACACTTCTCACTTATCTTCACATTTTTGCTCATAGATACATTTTTCACAATTACATTTCACGTCTTTATACAATTCATCAACCTTGGAATGCTCATCAAGGTCAGCATTACATTCATCAACTATTGGAACAAACTCCAAGGTCTACATTACAAACATACATAGAAATAGGTCTAGACCTAATACAAAAATTTGCTAAGGGAAAGATGTAAAGATGTATGCGGATCACACTACGCCTTAGCTAGGACTCAAATACAATCTTCCACGCCACAATATGCTACTATTATCTTTAATGCATCTCCACAAATAATGAAAACCAGGTCAGATAAGATAGGTGTTAACACTAAGACTTCCACAAATAGTCTTCATCCACAATCCAATTTCTCTTTGTGAACCAATCCAAAGGTAGGAACATGACTAGGAGACATCCACAAGCACATTGTAATCACCAGGAACATCCGCACAACCTCTAACCATTCTATCAAGAAGTTTCTTCAAACTGAAGCACTTAACCAATCACTGTCAACCACTGTCATAAAGCAAAGATCACTTGTGGACCACCAAATCATGAACCATTAAAGTTGAAGGCACATAACATCATTTCAGACTTAACTCTAAAACCACAAATCAAAATACTTTAATGCGGGGGAATCTGAAGCATAATACATTCTCCCTGTCACTACCAAATATACAGAAAAAGTTGTTTCCACTCTGGTGAACATAACTCACTCAAATCTTCATACCGGAGGCTCAAACTTGAAACATAGCATCTTCAAACATGCCTCCAAATAAATTCCAATCCACAGACAAAGATATTCATTCTATAGGAAATGTGGAGCAAACTGTTGAATTGTTCTTTTGTAAATAAAGATACTCTGCAATACACTGTTTCCACTGCAACTCACTGTTTCCACTAGACGAGCTAATTTTCTCAATATCCTCAACATCAGGGTCACTTACTCATTATCTCCAATACTAACAAACATCAAAATCAAGAGCACAGTTGGCACCAATGACAACACTAATATGTTGACATCAATGACAACACCTGTTAGGCACATACTTGCAACAATCTCCCCCTTTGTCATTGATGGCAACATATGATGTGAAAAACTATAAAGAGCATCAAGCCAAGATTCTCCCCTTTCTCTCTATACATCTACACTCTTTCTTCTCTAATTTTTTCACATGATTTCTCTCCCCCTTTGACATCAATGGCAAAGGGCACATACTTGCATTATGCTTCTCTGATCCAACTGAACTTTCTTTGTTATCAATACTTTCTTTATCAGGAACTCACACCGGTAACATCTAGCTACTCCCCCCTAAGAGGTAGCTCTCAAAACATCAATCTAGATCAAAGAATGAGACTTTGAGCACCTCTAGATTGATGCATTCTTATGCATCTTAGTTTAGAGCAGGAGGGGTAATAACCCCTAATTTTTCCTGAGATACTCAAAGGTATCCTTAGGTAGAGTCTTAGTAAAAATGTCTACAATCTGATCCTTGGTAGACACATATTCCAACTTGACTTCATTATCTGTCACTTTCTCTCTCAAAAAGTGATACCTTATGGATATATGCTTTGTTCTTGAGTGCATCACCGAATTCTTTGAGATGTTTATAGCACTTGTATTGTCACAGACGATTGCAACTAGATCTTCATACATAATTCTTATGTCCTTCAAAGTCTGCTTCATCCATAACACTTGAGTACAACAACATGTTGTTGCAATATACTCTACTTCTGCAGTTGACAAAGAGATTGAATCTTGCTTCTTGCTCAGCCATGAAACCAATCTATTACCCAAAAATAAAGAGCCTCCACTTGGACTCTTTATGTCATCAACATCTCCGGCCCAATCATCATCTATATGAGCACTGAGAGTGAAATCATTATGCTTCAGATACCATAAGCCATGATCCGGTGTGCCTTTTAAATACCCCAAGATTCTCTTTACTGCTGTTACATGTGACTCTCTTGGATCTACTTGAAATCTTGCAACAAGACAAACTACATGCATAATATCAAGTCTGGTTTGAGTTAGATAAATCAATCCTCCAATCATGGATCTATACTTTTTCTTATCAATCTTGGGTGATTCATCAGTTTTGCTGAACTTGCAACCAGTCACCATGGGAGTAAATACCAATTTAGAATCTGCCATCCCAAACTTTTTCAACAAATCTTTCACATACTTAGACTAAGATATGAAGATTCCTTTATCTGATTGATTAATTTGTAGACCCAGAAAGAAAATCATTTCACCAAACATAGACATCTCAAACTCATTTTGCATTTCACCTGCAAACTTCATGCACATACCTTCATTTCCTCCAAAGATAATGTCATCAACAAAGACTACAACAATCATGATCTGATTATCATTGATTTTGAAATACAGATTTTTGTCATCTGTCACACCTTCATCATGAAGATCTCTAACATAGTAGCATTTCTTTGGAACCCTAGGTCTATTCTCAAATTTTTTTATATTACTTTCAATTCTCTCAGGACATCTAGAAGCATAGTGACCAACCTTACCACATGAAAAGCATTTGAAATGTAATTTGCCTTTGAACTTACTAGAACCTCTTTATAGTCTATCAACAAAGTTTGGTTCAATTTCATCAAACTCGTCATCAAACTCCACCTTGTACTTTTCAGCCCTAGAGATCTTTGCTGAGGTATTGGCTTTGAAGGCAATTTCATTCTTCGGCAGAGCATCACCAAGTTCTCTCATCTCAAATGTTGTAAGCTTTCCTAGCAACTGATCCTTGGTAACCTCTTTCACGATCATTACTTCTTCAATTGCAGCTACTTTGTGACTATAGGATTTGGGTAATGACCTAAGAATTATCATCACAACTTCCTTCTCACCTATAGTTCCTCCCATACCTTTTATTCCATTGACAAGTTCATCAACCTTTTACATGAAGGTTGTTATGTTTTCATCTTCATTCATTTTTAAACCCTCATATTTCACTTTCAGTCCCTGCAACTTGGCTTCTTTTACAAAGTCATCTCCTTCATACAAAATTTTCAACTTTTCCCAAACTTCAATTGTAGATTCTAGATCCATGACTTTTATCAACTCAGTGTCAGTCAGGGCACTTAACAGAGCATCTCTAGCTTTTATATTCAACTCATATGCTTTGATTTCATCTTCAGTTGTCAAACCATTTTGAGGAATGGTATATTTTGTCTCTCCATCTTTTCATGCTTTATAACCAAGACAAAGGAGATGGATTTTCATTCATACCTTCCATAGAACATAATTTGTCCCATCAAACTAAGGAGCTTCCTTCTTAAAAGACATCCTGGATCTTCATCAAGCTATTAGGCTTTCTTCCGAGGAACCTGCTCTGATACCAATTGTTGAAATGCACCAGACAACTGAGAGGGGGGGTGAATCAGATGTCCTTAAAAAATTTGAGCACAAGTGTGAATGTCAACACATCAAACACTTATTTACTATTATTCAGAGTTAACCATGAAAGCATGAAATAAGAAGCTCAACACAATAACATAATCAACATATGAGACACCAGACATTTACGTGGAAAACCCTATAAGGGAAAAACCATGGTGGATGTTAGCCCACATAAATATATATGTTATAACAATACTGAAAAATAAAGACTCACTGCCTACGGGCTCACTACCTAAAGTTGCTCACTGCAAAGATTGGCTCATTACCAAGGGGTGGCTCATTGCCAGGGTTTTGTGAACTAATTTAATAGCATCTACTCCATGCCTGAGTTTAGTTCCATTAAAGAGCAATACTTTCTCTTTGTTATGCTCTTCTTACACTTCTCACTTATCTTCACATTTTTGCTCATGGATACATTTTTCGCAATTACATTTCATGTATTTATACAATTCATCAAACTTGGAATGCTCATCAAGGTCGGCATTACATTCATCAACCATTGGAACAAGCTCCAAGGTCGGCATTACAAACATACATAGAAATAGGTCTGGACCTAATACAAAAATTTACTAAGGGAAAGATGTATGTGGATCACACTACACCTTACCTAGGACTCAAATACAATCTTCCACACCACAAAATGCTACTATAATCTTCAATGCATCTCCACAAATAGTGAAAACAACCAGGTCAGCTAAGACATGTGTTAACACTAAGACTTCCACGAACAGTCTTCATCCACAATCCAATTTCTCTTCGTGGACCAATCCAAAGGTAGGAACATGATCAGGAGACATCCACAAGCACATTGTAATCACCAAGAACATCTGCACAACCTATAACCATTCTGTCAAGAAGATTCTTCAAACTAGAGTACTTAACCAATCACTCTTAGCCACTGTCATAAAGCAAAGATCGCTTGCGGACCAGCAAATCATGAACTATTGAAGTTGAAGGCACATAACATCATTTCATACTTAATTCTAGAATGACAGATCAAAATACTTTAATGTGGAGGAATGCAGAGCATAATGCATTCTCCTTGTCACTACCAAATATACAGAAAAAGTTGTTTCCACTCTAGTGAACATAACTCACTAAAATCTTCATACCGAAGGCTCAAACTTGGAACATAGCATCTTCAGACATGCCTCTAAATAACTTCCAATCTATAGACAAAGATATCCATTCTACAGGAAATGTGGAGCAAACTGTTGAATTGTTCTTCTGTAAACAAAGATACTCTGCAATACACTGTTTCCACTGCAACTCACTATTTCCACTGGAGGAGCTAATTTTCTCAATATCCTCAACATCAGGATCACTTACTCATTATCTCCAATACTAACAAACATCAAAATTAAGAGCACAGTTGGCACTAATGACAACACTGATATGTTGACATCAATGACAACACCCATTAGGTACATACTTGCAACAAGCTCTATTTTATTTTTATGTACACAATCATAGTCATCCCCTTAATGCCACTAGATAAATCCTCTTGGTGTAATTAGTTTTATATGTTCTTTAATAGTTTTTGTTAACATGCTCACACCATTACATTCCACCCCTTGCTGCCACTGTAGTTACCCTCTCAGTGTAATAATGGTTTTCAATTATTTAATAATTTTTCCACTTCTTCCATCCATTATTAAATAATGGTTTTCAATTATTTAATAATTTTTCCATTTCTTCCTCCATTATTAAATAATGGCTTTCAATTATTTAATTATTTTCCATTTCCCTCTCTTCTTATATAATTAAATAATTATTTTTAATCATTTAATTATTCATCTTCCCTCATAAATTAAATAAATTTTTACAATCATTTAATTTATCCAAGTCTTATTTCTCAACTAATTTTTTGAGTCGTGGTCCATTTAATCTTATCCATTGATCATCATACATCATCATTCAATCCCCACCCTTCATTCAAATCCAATCCTCTATAAAAGCAAGCCTTCATCTCCATCTCAAGGTTAACCACAATCTTCAATATTTTGTTATCACTCTAATGCAGGAGCACCCGGGCACATGTGCAATTCACATCACCTAAAAAGTTTTTTCAGTGTTTTCCTTCAGTTTTTGTTTGCATGTGGCTTTGATGGCATCTCTCAGTCATGCAATGCATGTGGATTGAACAAAATTACAAATTTTTAGTTTTCCGCAATTTGGGTTCTGACGCATAACAAGGCAGTTTTACAGAAACAATTCTTTCCAAAAATTGGTGAGGGTTGTTCAAATTTCCTTTTATAGGAATATTATTAAGTGTATTTCACTAATTACAGAGAATATTTCGTGTTCAAATTCCTCACGGTTTGGGAGAATTTAAAATTCTCTATTCATTGCTAACGATTTACGGGAAAATTAATTTCTTAAATTTTATAAAATGCTAGGGAAAAATGGCTTGGTGGAAAGCTTAGGAATTTTGGTTTGAACATCTATGTGAGTTTTCAAGTGATTCTAAGCTTCTGGTGAAAAGTTATGGATGAAGTCAATTTTTAGCTTCCAGCGCGTAAAGTGAGTTTTGCATTCATATTAAGGAGGTAATAAAAAAAAGAGACTCCACTCTATCATAGGGAGGAAAGCACTGGAAAAAGAGGATCAGTAGAGAGGAAAGGAACATGACATCAAAAGAGAGGAAATTCATTGCCTATAGAAAAAAGGGAAGAAATTGTTGTTGTTGGAGAAAAGAAGAACAAAGAAAAGGGAGAAAGGAATCCAGTGTACAGATTTCTCACAATAGAAGAAGAAGATAAAAGCCAAAGGTCACTTCCAAAAAATTCAGAGAGAGATTGTTGCCATAAGGGAAGTTTAAAGGTGAAAATATGCAAGACTAGGGAAAATCATGGTGTTGGAGAGAGAGCATATTTATAACTATGTGAAAGAGGCCATTGAAGGCCAAAATTGAATCTTTTTGTTAGTTTCATGTCAATTTGAATAAAAGAATTGAAATTATGTTGTTGGCAATCCATATTTTGGCATATTGTGTTTTAAATTGAATTACAAAATTGTGTGAGTGGTTGTTTTTTTTGTGAGATGGGTTTTGTCTGCATCAAATGGTATCAGAGTAGGAGATCTTAAGTGTGGAGGGGATCCACTAGGACTTGTAGAAGAGAAGGCAATTGTGAAGAGCTCAAGAGATTGTTGTAGGTAGAGAGGAGTCCTGAGCAAGGGAGAGTTGGGAAACTGCGGAGAGAATTTTGTTTACAGATTGCATAGTGTAAGAAGTAATGATGTAAGATTGCAGTAGATGAGATGGGGATATTGTTGAGGAAGAATCTCATGATATGGTAAGGTTGGAGGCGGTATCAAGAGAGAAAGAGTCTTGAGATGTTGGAAGGTATATGTGAGAGATTAGATAAGAGACTGAGCAGATTGGAAGCATGGCAGCATAGTGAGTTGGTCAAGCAAGATGAAAAGTTGTGTGTAGTAGTGGTTGAAGATGAAAATGTGGGCAGCAAGAATAAAGAGGAGAAAGATTCAACAATGGAATATGAAGAGGTTGCAGAGAAAGATAAGGTAAAGGATGACTTATTGTTGCAGATTTTGGTAGTAGAGAATGAGTGGATGGAAAAGATTATCATTGCGGCAAAGGGTAAAGAAGAAAATGTTGTATCTAGGAAGATGTCACAGTAGAGGTAAATATTATTGCATTTTACGATGATGTTGATTTTCCTTTGTTTGATATGATGAGGGTTAGAGAGTATGAAGAAAAGCACATGGAAATTTTTAATTTCCATGGAGTTGTAGATGCAGATTTTGTTGAGGATGTTGTAGGTAGTGATGTGGATGGTGAAAGGTTTTGGTGGAGGTGGTTGGTTGATGGTGGGATGGATCCCATGAAGGAGAAGAGGAGAGTAAAAAACATTTGGCAGAGGAGGACGACACATGGTGGATGTGAATCCACAAGAGGAGAGAGGAGTGGTGTATGGAGTTGTGGGAAGAAGATGACGGTTGTTCTGGCATGGTATTGGAAAAAGAGGATAAAGAATTGATCATGCACACATATCCTGGTGATGGAGTTCATTCCAGGTTGGTTGCAATCTGAAGGGTGATTTTATCACTCAACTCCACCTTTGTGAGCCTATGCTCACAAACTTTCTACCTGATGTGTCTGATGCAGGAGCATCTGGGCGGACTGGCGATCAACATCAACCAAAAATATTTGAATTTGTTTCTTTCATTTTTGGTGTGTGTTTGGATTTGTTGGCATCTCTCATCCTTGCAATACATGTGGATTGAGCAAAATTGCAAATTTTCAATTTTCCCCAGTTTGGGTCCCGGCGCATAACAGTGTATTTTTACAGAAATAATTGTTTCCAGAGTTTCATCAGAGCTAGTAAAAAATTGTTTCAAGAGAATATTTTTAAAAGCATTTTACCTAATTTGCAAAAGGAATCAGTGCAAAATTACTCACCATTTGGAAGAATTTAATGCTGATAATTTTTGTTGATGACTTTACAAAAATTTTAAAAATTCATAATTCCTAAAAGCTAGAGCGAAATCATTTTGCAGGGGACCTAGGGACATCATTTCAAGTCTACTCATTGATTTTCATGCGAAACAGAGTAGTTTGAATTTTTTGCCTACTAGCACCCGATTTCACAAAAAATGGAATTTTCTCAAAAATTTTATTACAGCTTCAAGAGGTATTAGTCATTATTTATATCAATTATTTGGAGCATTTACATGTCCATGCAGAGGTTATGTTTTTCTATCATTTGTGGGACCTGCAAAACATAGAAAATGAATTCTATGCCAAAGATCATTTCAAGCATCCAAAAATTAAAGTGCTATTATGCATTATTGTTTTATGTTAAATGGAGTGGTAGCGGAGTTAAATTAATGCCTATTTTGGGCTTTTTTTGTTTTAAATCTGTTGTTTAAAAGATAAGAGGGAATAAAATATATAAGAGGAGAAGATGCCTCTTAGAGGTCCCTTAAACATAGCGCCAACTTATCATAATATATGCAGATTAAAAAAATCTATAAAAAATAAAAACATCTTCAAACTCATTCTGGATGGTGTCACTTTGCCTTCTATAGGAATGAATGACAATGAAAGAATGCATTTCAATAAAAATGGGAGAGACAGATGGGTATAGGTTGCTGCAATAAGAAAATAGTAATTAGATCTGTTTGAGGAGGGGAATTGCCCTTTGAAAAAAAAAAGAATAAAGTCACTGCCAAAGAACACAAAATAGAAGGAATTCGCTTCCATGACAAAAGAAATCAGGGGTAAGATTTGAATGTTTCTGTCTAAGAATTGTGATTGATGAAAGATAAAGGAAGCCATAGAGGTTGTGGGGTAGATTGGTGGAGCTGAGCATGTCATTGAAGACTCAATGTATAGATTGTTTGTAAATATTGTGATTCCTAGTGTTGATTTAAATTTAATAAAATGTTGAAGGTGAGTTATGTTTGTGTTGCAATCTTTTTTCTATGTTTGAATTTGAAATTGGGGTAGAGCATTATTTGTGAATTTGATTGTGAGAGTTGAGTGAAGAGCTTTGTTTTACATGAGGGGAGTACCCTCTGCATCACACTCATATCATTTATGTTGATATCTTGCTATCATATATCTATATTGAGCTTATCATATATCTTGCACACTAAAAATCTGAGAGCAAACAATCAAACAAAGAAAATTTGAGAAGAACAATGGAGGTGAATCAACTTTGGTGTAGGAATTGAGGCATTATGTGATGTAGGAGCATTCCTAGTTCAAGAGAAATCTTGCATCAACCAAAAACATTTGCATTTTAGTTTGTTTTCATTTCATTTTCCAGTTCACTTCAGTTAGATCAGTCAGTAGCAATTTCAGTATATTGGTCCGCATTCTGCCATAGTTTCATTTCAGACCTTACAGAGATGGACTTAGCATCTAGACACATTCATGAACATTATATCCAAAATTTAGATCATTTGGATCAGGTACCAGAATGATATCTCTATCAGAAGATTGACTGTTTTCTCATAATAGAGCATCCTGACAATCTCAGATAATCAGCAAAATGAGAAGACCTGTGGAGCATTTCATGACTTGTGGAGCTACATGACCCATAAGTCAATGTTGTTTGGATCATGGCTGACCTTCCCTAAGATCTGCACTCTATTCCATTCACTTATGGAGGATTTCTATATGATTATGTTTGACCTATCCATGTACACACATTATAGCTCTTCATTGGAGTTTGTGATCTTTCTTGGCCGACATGAAGGAATCTTATGTTTTGAAGATGATATATATTCATGTAATAGATGTCTAGGAAAGTAGTTGATCATTAGTCCATAGTTTGATAGTTTGAATTCTTTGTGAAGGAGCTTTAAAGATATATCTTATGCATACTTTGTAATTGAGGAATCAGGCCTGTGAGCCCTAATTGTAAGCCCACATGTTTCCGGCTAGTTTGTATTTGAATCTATGATATACTGAATGACTAAATCTACATTTGTATTATATTTTTAAGTTGTTTCTGTTGTGTTTACTCTTGCTGTATGGTCTAGACTATTCACTTTGTGGACCCTCCTAACTGTGACTACACCAAGTGGTATCAGAGCGAAGTTGGCGAACGAATTTCGTAAGATATTTCTATGAACAGATCACTGAATCCAAGGAAGACTACTTGTATTGTCAACTAATCACCGATTGTGAGGAAATTGTCACCTTGTAGCCTGATCACTGAATTTGAGGTAGTTACACTTGATCCTAGGAAGAATGCCACATAGGAGAATACGTGTTGCTAGTACTATGGTTGGAAGAATGGATCAGATGATGGAGATGATGAAGACAATGGAATTTCTCTTGGATTCTATTGAAGAAGATCGAAGAAGAGGACTTAAACCTCAACCTAATGTTGAAAGTGATGATGATGAAGAATTTCAATCTGCTGATCAAAATGGTGAAACCCTATGAGATGAAGAAGATGAATCAAATCAAGTCAAGATGTTGTGAGCTATTTCAAAGATTCGGAAAAGACCTAGAGTTGATGTACCAAACTATACTGGCAATTTGAATCTTGAAGAGCTGATTGATTGGATAAATAACCTAGAAGAATACTTTGAGTATGAAGAAATTGAAGATCTAGAGAAGGTTAAATTTGCAAAGACAAAGTTGAAAGGACATGCTTCTATATGGTGGAAAGAAGTTCAGTTGGATAGAAATAGAAGAGGAAAGGAGAAGATTACAAAGTGGAACGGAATGGTGACAAAGTTGAAGAATCAGTTTATACTTGTTGACTATGAGTTGGAACTGTTGAAGAGATTGCAAAACCTGAGACAAAAGAAGAAATATGTGAAGGAGTACACTAAAGAATTTCATACTTGATGATCATAAGGATAGGACATAGTGAAGCAAGCAAGGATAAAGTGGCTAGATACATCAATGGATTGAGATTGAACATTCAAGAAGAACTGAGTTTGGTAAGAATGACAATATTGGAAGAAGCATATCAGTTTGCCCTAAAGGTTGAAGAAAAGCTGAACAAGAGCCATGATTAGAGACAGAGAGGTAGAGGAGGTAAATTTCAAAAGGTAGAACATTTTCTAGAGGAGAGAGATCATATGCGGAGCAGAATAGACAAGAGAACATATTCAGGAAGGAGGACAAAGATAATAATGAATACCATAGAGAGGACAAAACTTTCTACCATAGAGGAAACCCCAGTCCATACCAAAGTGAAGGATATAGAAGAGAAGGAAGGGGACCTAATAGGAGAACATTCAGAGGAATGTGTTTCATGTGTGGAGGTGAAGGACATAGAGCATTTGAATGTAATCAAGGGAGTACAAGTAAGAAGACTGAAAATAGTGGAAGAGCAGCCTATGTGGAAGAAGAACCTGTTGGATCACCTAGTTCAGTTGGTAAACCTGAGAAAGGAGAATCACTTGTCATAAGGAGAGAACTATTTCAGGCTAAGACAAATGAAGAACAACTGCAGAGGAAAAGCTTGTTCTAAACCAGATACAAATCAGGAGGTAAATGTTGTAAAGTTGTAATTGATAGTGGTAGTTTAGATAATTTAGTTTTAGAGGATATGGTGACTATGCTGAAGTTGGAAAGATTGAAACACCCTAAGCCATATCAAATAGCATGGATTCAGGATGATCATAAGGTCTTGGTGAGTGGACAATGTTTGGTGAAATTTCATATTGGATCTTATCATGATGAAGTATTGTGTAATATTATGCCCATGGATGTATGTCATATTTTGTTGGGTAGACCATGGTAGTATGATAGGAAAGCTATACATGATGGGAGAAAGAATACATATACTATAACATCAAATGGAAAGAGAATTACTTTGATCCCTTTGGAAGATGATCCTAAGAGTGAAGTATGCAGAAATGATAGAATCTATTTGGTAGATGAAAGAAAATTTCTAGATGGTTTGAGACATGAGTTCATGTATGTGTTATGCTTTGATTCCTAAGAAGCCTAAAAATCTAAAGACTGAATAATCACAACCAGAGGAGATAACTGAATTGTTGATAGAGTATGAAGACATCATATCAGATAATGTACCTAAAGGATTGCGACCAATCAGGAGTATCAGTCATCACATGGATCATATACCTGGAGCTAGTTTCCCTAACAAAGTAGCACACATAATGACACCAACAGAAAATGAAGAATTGAATAGATAGATACATGAGTTGTTGAGGAAAGGTTTGATCAGAGAAAGTTTGAGTCCTTGTGCAGTACCTACAGTGTTAGCACCGAAGAAGGATGGAGAATGGAGAATGTGTACAGACTCTAGAGAAATCAACAAGATCACAATTAAGTATAGATTTTATTTACCTAGGATGGATGATATTATGGATTGTTTAAGTGGAGCAAAATATTTTACAAAGATAGATTTGAAGAGTGGATACCTTCATAAAAAAATCAGAGAAGGAGATGAATGGAAAACTGCTTTTCATACAAATCAAGGATTGTATGACTGGTTAGTGATGCCTTTTGGATTGACAAATGCACTGAGTACTTTCATGAGATTGATGAATGAAGTCTTGAAGAAATTCTTGGGTAAGTTTGTTATTGTATATTTGGATGATATTTTGATTTTCAGTAGGACAAAAGAAGAACACTTGTGGCACCTGACACAAGTATTGTAGAGACTGAGAGAATAGAAATTGTTGATAAACATCAAGAAATGTAGTTTCATGAAGGAAGAATTGGTATATTTGGGATTTATGATTTCTGTGGAAGGATTGAAGATGGACCCTGAGAAAGTAAGAGAAATTGTTGAATGGCCTACACCTGAGAGCATTGGAGAAGTCAGATCATTTCATGGATTAGCTAGTTTCTACCGAAAGTTCATAAAAATTTTTAGTTCAGTATGTAACTCTATGACAGAGATAATGAGAGGTGACATAAAAGAATTTAAGTGGACATCAGGAGTAGATAAAAGTTTTGAGTTGTTGAAGTAGAAAGTGACAGAGCAACCTGTGTTGGCATTCCCAAATTTCAATAAGCCATTTCAAGTAGATTGTGATGCAAGTGGAAATGCAATAGGAGCAGTGTTAAGTCAAGAAGGTAGACCTGTAGCATATTTCAGTGAGAAGTTGAATGATGCAAGAAGAAGGTATTCAATTTATGATTAGGAGTTCAATTCCATAATTCAAGCCTTGAAGAAGTGGAGACATTATTTGTTTCCTAAGGAGTTTGTGTTGTATATAGATCATCAAGCTTTGTAGTATTTGAATAGTCAAGGAAAGTTGAATCAGAGACATATGAGATGGGTAGAGTTCATGCAGAGTTATACTTTTGTATTAAAGCATAGGAGTAGAAAATCAAACAAAGTTACAGATGCATTGAGTAGAAGAAGGAACTTGCTGACAGAGATGAGATTTCAAGTATTAGGATTTGAAGAATTGAAGAACATGTATGAAGAAGATCTTGATTTTGTAGAACCTTGGAAAGCATGTAAGGAATCTGTTGTCATAGATAGGAGTAAGTGGTTGGATTATTTCATTAAGGAAGATATGTTGTTCAAAGAAAACCAATTATGCATACTTAGGAGTTTAATGAAAGACAATTTGATCAAAGAGAAGCATAATGGTGGACTGGTAGGACATTTTAGCATTGATAAGATAGTGGCTTTGGTAAGGGAAAATTACTTTTGGCCTCAAACACATAAGGATGTTAGGAAATTTGTGCAAAGTTGTAGAGTTTGTCAAGTTGCAAAAGGGAGTAGTCAAAATACTGGATTGTACAAACCCTTGACTATACCAGAGAGACCTTGGGAAGACATAAGTTTGGATTTCATAATGGGATTGTTGAAGACACAGAGAGGACATGATTCAATATTTGTAGTGGTGGACAGATTTTCAAATATGGCGCATTTCGTACCTTGTAAGAAGACAACTGATGCAATTCATGTGACTGACCTATTTTTCAAGGAGATTGTGAGATTGCATGGATTACGTAAGAGCATAATTTCAGATAGAGATACAAGATTTCATGGATACTTTTGGAAGACACTTTGGAAGAAGATGAAGATAGATTTGAAGTTCAGTTCAACATTTCATCCATAGACTGATGCATAGACAGAAGTAGTGAATAGAAGCTTGGGAAACTTGTTGAGATGTTTGGTTGGAGAAAAGGTAGGAAATCAGGACTTGATCCTATCACAAGCAGAGTTTGCATATAATAATTTAGTAAATAGGAGTACTGGTAAAACAACATTTGAGATTGTGATAGGAACTAACCCTAGAGGAGTAGCAGAATTGAGAGATATCAGTATGGAGGAAAAGAGGAGTACAGAAGTAGAGGAATTGTAGGACACATGGAGACAATGCACAATTAGGTTAAGAACCATTTGGAGGAGATGAATAGTAAGTATAAAGAGAAAGTAGAGGAGAAGAGGAGACACAAAGAATTTGCAGTTAGAGATGAAGTGATGGTATATTTGAGAAAAGAAAGATTTCTAGTTGTGAGATATAACAAGTTGAAGATGAAGAAGTTTGCACCATGTAGGATACTCAAAAAATTTGATTTAGGAAATGCATATGAAGTGGAGTTACCAGAGACATTGGGCATATCACCAATTTTCAATATTGTAGACCTACATCAATATCATGAAGTAGAGTTCAGTGATAGCATTGAAGAATATTTAAAGAAGTAATTACCACAACAAGCACCAAAGAAGATTGAGGACATCTTGGACAATAGAGTTGGACATAGCACTAGAGGCAAGCAATATAAAGAATATCTTGTGAAGTGGAAAGGTAGACGGAAAGAATATTCATCATAGGTTTCTCAAGCTGAGGTGGACCATCTTGGTTTTCCTCTAGCCCCAACAAAGTGAGGGACTCACTTTTTCAACAACCTTGGATGTCTAATGTAGAAGCATCCTTGGTTCAAGAACAATCTTGCATCAACCAAAAACATTTACATTTCAGTTTGTTTTCTTTTAATTTTCCAGTTCAGTTCAGTCAGATCAGTCAGTAACAGTTTCAGTAGATTGGTCCGCATTCTACCACAGTTTCATTTCAAACCTTGTGGAGCTGGACTTAGCATCTAGACACATTCATGCACATTATATCCAAAATTTAGATCATTTGGATCAGCTACTGGAAAGATATTGCTATCAAAAGATTGACTGTTTTCTCATAACAGAGCATCCTGACAGTCTCAGACAATCAGCTAAAGGAGAAGACCTATGAAGCATTTCATGACTTGCAAAGCTAAATGACACATCATTCAATGTTGTTGGGATTGTGGTTGACCTTCCTTGAGATCCACATGCTATTCCATTCACTTGCGGAGGAATTATATGTGATTAGGTTTGACCTATCCGTGTACACACGTTATAGCTCTTTATTGGAGTTTGTGATCTTCCTTGGCCATCATAGAAGAATATTATGTTCCAAAGATGATATATAATCATGTAATAGATGCCTAGGAAAGTAGTTGATCATTGGTCCATAGTTTGATAGTTTGAATTCTTTGTGAAGGAGCTTCAAAGCTATATCTTGTGCATACTCTGTAATTGAGGAATCAGGCCTGTGAGGCCTAATTGTAAGCCCGCATGTTGTCGGCTAGTTTGTAATGGAATCTATGATATACTAAATGACTGAATCTACATTTGCACTGTATCTTTGAGTTGCTTCCTTTGTGTTTACTCTTGCTACATGGTCTGGACTATTCACTTTGTGGACCCTCCTAACTGTGACTACACCATTATGGATTTATTATTTGATTTCTGTTGTCATCTTGTGCTTCATTATTAGATTGGGGTCTTTATGGATTGAATTTAGATAGTTTTGTGGCTTCTATCAATGATTCATTATTTTTACCTGATTTTTTCTAATCTACATCTGGTGAACCTGACATGAATCTAACTAAATTTTGCGTGAATTTTGAGAATTTTTTTATTTTACAGGATTTTGCTGATCATTTTACAGGGTTTTGGTTATTTTTCTGACAGCTTGATAGAGAGCTAACATTATTAAGGTTATTATATTTGCTGCCTTTTATCAGACTTTGTGTGTTTTTCTGAGGTCTAGATTACATCACCACATTTATTCCCTGAAACGCAACAATCACTTGATCCAGATATTACATCAGATTCTCCCTCGTAATTGTTAAATTCCTTAGATGCATTTATCATCATCATTTTAACCTCAAATCGCTCATTACATGTCTGAAGGTGAGAAAAAATCTTTTCACCAAAGGCCTATGGATCTTTCAAATGTCTAAGAGATAACTTCTTTGCTTAGAATCACTTGAGGTTTCCATTTAGCAATATCTTCATCATCACTCGAGTCTTCATCCTCATTATCTTTAACATTATGTTCATAGCTAAGTATAAAAGAGAGTGCAACTACCGTAATCTTGGGAGATTTATCAAAAAAAGTAAAGCATATAGCATTCCCAGTCCTCTCATCAAACCAGACCTTGCAACAATGAAGATCACATAGAACTACAAAAGCATTCTTTGTTTTTGATTCATGCTCTTCCTGCAAAATTTTAAAGAGAATATTATGTAATGCACAATTCTTAACATCATTTCTATGCTTAAGAGTCATGCGTCGAATATATTGGATGATGTGAGAAAGTGCAAGATTCTTTAATTCCCTATCCTTGAGTGTTTGAAGCATCACAAAGAGAGGTAGTGTTTTCACAAGTTTAATCATCTACCAATTCATGAGAAGAATCAGAGCTTGTGTGATTTGCCTTCATAAACTAGAAGGAAGTGAATGTCTGCTTGCATTTATCATCATCATCTTCCACAAATCTCCATCTAACCAAAGTCCTTGTTTAGGCATTAAACAAAGTATTGACCAAGATTCCAATGTCTCAGCATCTTTGATTGCATACCCATTCGAGTTGGATACTGCACCACATTTGTTTGTCAAGCAAAAAAAGGATATAAACCTGTGATTTTCATTTTTCTACTTTTTACATTTACTAGGGAAGAGCTTTTTTGTTACTGATATATGATTTCCATCTATGTGGCAATCATTGGGAGAAGAACTTTTGAATCAAACTACTAATCCAATTTCTTGCAGGGTTCCATTGTGTGTTTGTGATTGTTTAATTTAGGAATATTTCCAAAATTGGTGCTTAAAAAGAACAAGTGTCTTCTATGTCTTGTGAACTTGCATGTATGTGAGTTAGTTACCGAAAGCATGTATGTCCAAAGTATCCTCTCCCCTTGCACTACATGTGATTCCTGGGTGATGAGAAATAGCAACACCGTGTTGTCTTGAGTATCCTCTCCCCTTGTGCTATGTGTGATTCCTAAGTGATAAGAAACAGCAATACACAAGCTTTCCCTTTTTTTTATTTTTGTAGGTGGCCTACCTAGGAGTTCACTCAAGGCTTCGATCACAAGTATGTATCTCCATCAGGCTATATAAAGGGGCAAAAACTGAAAGGTGAGCTCTATCCACTTGTACTATAGGGGGTGGACCTTTAAGGTCCTGGGTGATTCCAGACGTGGGTTAGAGATTTCGGTCTCCCATCGCTACTATGTCATGTTGTTTTTAGGAGTACCTCCATTACAAACAATTTTTTTAGAATCCTAAGATCCTTTTTGGATGTCTACTATTTGTGGTGCAAGGGATGTGAACCGTACCCTGAAGTTACTTAACATGTATGGTTCTTGGTTGAGGTGACACGGTTCCTTGTTTGGATTCATCCTTTCAAGGAAAGAGGTGTTAAGGTGGTCCAGGACCTTGGCATAATCTAGTTACCCATGCCTTTTTCTCATATTTAAAAACGCTAAAAGGTGTGGTAAGCCTACTATAGTAGATAACGCTTTACTGAAAGAAAGCAAGGTATACGGAAACATTTCCTACACTGATCTACTGAGGAAAGATTTATGAAAATTTTAACTTTTACAGTTACAGATTAAGATGCACATTAATAGAAAGATAATATAAACTACCAAATGCAAAACTCACAACACAAGATATACATGGGGAAAACCCTTTCAGGTGAAAAATGGCACACTCCAAAGCCACCCAATATATTATTCAAGAGTCAAGAAGATTACAATATACTTGCAAAGCAAGCTTTCATGGGAGTATAACAAACTAGAGATCCAGGAGGTAACTCAACATCTATAAGACTCTTGCACAGAACCTCCATCTCAAGCTCATGATATATAGGAGATACAATATAGTAAACCATCAACCATAATTACAAAACCATAAGCCAAAACCACCCAAAATTGGCACCCAAATTATAAAGTACTCATTCCATCACAAAAGTTACATGAAGTAATTAATCCACTTAGTTACATCATTTCAAGTAAAAGATAAATCTCATAAACATGAATCAATAAAAGTCATTAAATCTTACAAATCACGTGCTTAATCTAGGTGTTAGCACTATAAAAGAATATACAAAGTCCATTGTCTTTCATTCCATAAATCATCCAATGACAATTACAAGATACAATAATCATGTCCAATATAAGAATAATAAATCAAACAAACTCTCCAGTCACCATGAACCCACATGGTCCTCTTGCAAGCCAAGAGATGGGAACATGGCTCAACCACTTTTCCACCCAACCATGAAGCAATTACACTTCCCCGGATTCCTTCATAACACGAAAGAAACCCAACCCTGCACAAAACCTCTAGCAACTTGGAAACAACTGGTAGGAGGGAACACCTGATGCAACCTGAATTCAAATGTGCAAATCTAAATAATAATATGCAAATTGTCTCACAACAGGATGTGGCAAAGATATATATAAATAAAGTTTTGCTAGAAAAATATTCATCTTTTTCAATGAATTCCCAGCTTAGGCCTAAGCATTTAAAATAGTTTAAGGTTCAATTCCCAAAATGAGGAGAATCCATCTCTAATATTCCACATTCGACATCCTAGCCCAAAAGTAATCCCAAACACACATAAGAGATAATCTACTTTATTTTCAAAATAATAACAGCCCATATTCACCTATAACCATCTCTAATCCCTTTCCTTTGCATCACTCATGAAAGCACACTTTCAAACAAGTAGTAAAGAGGAACATCATTTATTTAATTAAATGCAAATGTAAATATAAATTCTAAAATCTGGTTATATTCCCTAACCATATTTCATTGTTTTGATAGTTTGTATAAAACTAATGTTAATTACTTCCTATCCAATGTTGTTTCATAATTCAAGCAATTCATTGATACATGATTTGATAAGAGTGTATAAATGGTTTCAACTCATCTCACAACTAAATTTAAAAGCATGGGTAAAATTTAAAAATGCACAGTCTTTGTTTTAAGTAATAATATAATTATTTTTAGAGAGTTTTAAAATGAAGCTACAAGAACTTTATATAACAAGCTACAGGTATCTATAAATTAGGCTACAAGAACTCACAAGAAGATTGATACAAAAATAAAATACTACGACATGTATCTTAACTTCACTACAACAAGGGTGAGGTAACTACTGCAACAATAGTAAATTAACAATAGCTACATGAATAAATTGTATTTGGTTAAACTAACTACCCTCAACACCATTACAATATTGATTAATTCTCTATTTACATGAGGATAAGTCTATTATGACAGGAACTATCAAATTGGCAATGATAAATTTTTAACAAACTAAAAGAATCAAAAGAAATGTTGTGATAGAGGAAGAAAATAATAGAGCTACAAGATCTTTACAAGACTACGATAAAATAAACTATAGTTATTGTGCCCAAACTGTTTATAGTTATAGAAAGATGAAGAATTATTGCCAAGAAGAGGGGACGTCTGCGACAAGGACTTAAGTCAGTCGACTAGTGTTGAAATAGGCCAAACGAATTAGGCCACCAATCAACAAGAAACAGGTTGTCAATTAGCAAGAACAAGCCGACATGAGTTAAGGTTGATACCAAATAGAATGGAAGGATGATTCAAAGGTAAAACATAGAAAAATAAATGTAGGCATGAGCTAACACTAACAATGGCTATAGAATATATTTAAAAGTTCATAAAACTGATATTTTAGGCTAACATTAGCAAGCTGTTGGAAAAATAGATCAGGCCAACAAAACAAGGAGTTTATTTGACCACCAAGCCAAACAAGAGGAGGAGGTGGTTGGTATTTTTTTAGCAGAAAGAGAAGGGTAACTTAGGCCAACCACCAAGACAAGAAGTTCAATCCCTAAATTTAAATGTAGAGGGAAAAGGAGGTTGGCGACAGGGATAAAATACTAGACCAAATAGGAATCGATAGTAGACAAAATACTTAAAATATTACACAACAATTCTATGCAAAGAAAACTCAAGAAAAATATCTGATTCCTTTGTTGTCTAAGGGTCAATTCTGTCTCCTGCCACTATGATTCTTCTTCCTCTCTTGTTGTTGATCTCTTCTATCCTGTCATCGCTCAAAATAATGATGATTTTTCCCTTTCTTCTGTCCTCTGTTTGATTTAGAAGGCTAACTTAGGCCAACTAACAAGATAAGAAGGTTGATCTCTAAATTTAAATGTAGAGGGAAAAGGAGGCTGGCGACAAGGATAAAATACCAAACCAAATAGGAATTGATAGCAGACAAAATACTTAAAATATTACACAACAATTATATGCAAAGAAAACTCAAGAAAAATAACCAATTCCTTTGTTGTCTAAGGGTCGATTCTGTCTCCTGCCACTATGATTCTTCTTCCTCTCTTGTCATTGATCTCTTCTATCCTATCATCACTCAAAATAATGGTGATTTTTCCCTTTCTTCTGTCCTCAGTTTGATTCAGAATTTCCCCCTAATATTGGGGTTGTGTTTTTGTATATTTGGCTCTCTTCCTTCTTGAACTATATGTTTACTACTGTTTGCATGCCTCTCTCGCATTTAATACCAATGATCTTTTTCTTTTAACAAAATCAACTTTTTTATTACTATTGCTCTCCGTAGTTTTGGATGAAAAAATCTTTTCTTTTAATTCCTTTATTAGATTTCTAAATATTAAATATATTATTAATATTATTTATTTATTTTTAATAAAAAATAATCACTTTAAATCAAAGAAGAAGTATTCACAAATATAACAAAGATATTTATTAATCCAATTTATTTTTATTTATAGTATAATTAATAATATACATAATTCTATTAATGTAATTTGAAGAGATGTAATATATTTATGAATAAATCATGCATTCAAAAAGGCTTACTATAGCAATTAAAACACATTATTTTTTCTAAGTATTTAAATAACAATCACATTCATTAATCATATAATAATGCATATTAACGTCATTCAGAATGCAATATGACATGAGACTATGTGAGTGTGTGAGTGCATCAGGTTTATCCATCCTATCAGTTCTTTCCAAGTAGCTAGAACATCTCTACCTCAACCATGTTCTTGTCTTCGATGAGTACCTACATTTAGTCGCACTCAACTCCACATCGATAGGTTAGTTCCCTAAAATCATAGTCAAAGCAAATCATAATGTATATCCATAATTATACCAATAATATTCAATTATTAAATTGACTTTAAAAATCATGTATTTATAATATTACAAAAATTACTTTCACAAAGGTGGAATCACTAAAACAATCATAGTAAATGTTCGATAATCTAAACTAATAATGTAGTTCATAAAATGAGATGTGACATCCTTCCCCACTAAGAAGAGACATCGTCCCAATGTCTTATTGCACAACTTAAAAATAATAATGTATCAATCTACCACTACCAATGTATCCAAAGTATCATGAAAACAAAAAAAAGTAACTCAAAGTATCATAATCCATGTATGAATAAGAAAACTATGCTATATCCTCAAATGAGGGAAAGATCTATCAATCTCCTTTGTATCCTCTCATGTGGCACTATCCTTTAAATATTGGTCCCATTAGACCTTGTACTACACCACATCCTTGCTACACAACTTAATGTTGTGCCTCTCCAAAATTTGAGTGGGCTCCACTAGCACCACTCCTAGATCCTGAACCTATAAAGCATGTTAATCAAGAATGTGTGATGCATCAAGATGATAAAGCTTAAGTAAGGACACATGAAAAATATTATGGATTCTAGCAAATGTAGGCAATAGAGCAAGTCTATAAGCTACATGATTGATCACTTCTAGGACATTGAATGGTCCTACAAATCGAGGAGAAAGTTTGGATGCTTTTCCAAATGAAATTGAACTCTTTTGAGGTTTGACCCTCAGGAAGACTTTGTCACCAACTAAGAACTATCTAAATGTTCTATTCCTATCTGCATAGCTCTTCTGGCGATCTAAAGCTTGCTTCAATTTTTCTTTGATCAATCTCATCTGATCATCCATTTCCCTTAACATATAAGGACCAATCACTATTCTATCCTCTACCTTATCCCAACTGATAGGTGTTCGACACTTACACCCATAAAGAGATTTGAATGGTGCCATTCCCAAAGATGCATGGTATGAATTGTTGTATGCAAACTCCACCAATGGAAGATACTCCTCCTATTTATACTATTCAATCCATACAATACATCCTGAGAAGGTCTTCTACAACTTGATTGACTCTTTCCGTTTGACCATCTGTTTGAGGATGATATACTGAACTAAAATTCAACTTAGTTCCCAATGCCACATTTAGAGTTGTCCAAAATCTAGATGTCATGTGAGTGTCTCAATCTCAAATGATAGTATCTGACACTCCATGCAATCAAAAGATTTCCTGAACAAACTTCTTAGCTAACACTAAAGAACCATCTGAAAGATTCCCTCGAATAAAATGTGCTACCTTTGTCAACTTGTCCACAACTACTAAGATGACATCATGCCTATTCTTAGACATGGGCAACCCTTGAATAAAATCCATACTTATCATTTGCCACTTATGTTCTGGAACACTGTGGGTACAACAATCTTACTAGATGCAAATGCTCAGCTTTGACTCGTTTGCACTCCAAACATCAAGCCACAAATTATGTCACATGATCCTTCTTAATTCTAGGCCAAAAGTATAAGGGTCTCAAACCTTTGACCATCTTGGTCACTCCAAGGTACCCCGAATATGGTGTGTTATGGGTCTCCTCAAGCACTAACTTCCTCAACTCTCCTAAGTTGGGAATATACATCCTTCCCTAATATCTCAAGAGTCCATCTAACTCAATCACATAACCATCAAACCTGTGATCTAAGGGGTCTACTTCCAAAGATTGCTTCACTCTTTCATAATGCTCATCCCCTTGAAGATTTTGAATTACTTTCTACTTCAAATTGGATCTCATTGTAACCATGGCAGCCAAATGTCTTCTTCTACTAAGAGCATCTACTACTTTATTCTCCTTTCCTTTTATATACTCAATTCCAAAGTCATACTCACTAAGGAATTCTAACCACCTTCTCTATCGTACATTAAGGTTAGGTTAAGTAAATATATACTTGAGCCCTAAATGATTTGTCTTTAACTCAAATGGCTTACCTAGAAGATAATGCCTCCACATCTGAAGTGCATGAACTATGGCAGCTAACTCAAGGTCATGAGGCACATAGTTTAACTCATGTTTCTTTAACTTCCTTGATTCATATGCTACCACTTTCTCATTCTGCATCAACGTCACTCCTCCTACTCCTCCTAAAGTATCAGTTATAACTATAAAGTGACCATTAGGATCTGGTATGGTCAAGATAGGAGCAGTTGTGAGATTTTCCTTTAGCACTTGAAAGCTTTCTCACACCTTTATGTCCATTCAAACTTCTTACCTTTCTTTTGTAGCAAGGTAATTGGTACTGCTATAGTTGAGAAACCTTCCACAAACTTTCTATAATAACTTGCAAGTCCTATAAAACATCTGACTTCTATCACACTCTAAGGTGCAGGTCATTCCATTATCGCCTTAATCTTCTCAAGATCAACTTCAATCCCTTATGCTGAGATCACATGACCAAGATAGTGCACCTTATCTTGAAAGAATGTACACTTAGATAGATTACCATAAAGTTTTTGCTCTCTCAAGTGTTGTAAGACTATCCTCAAATGTCTTTCATGCTCTTCCACTAATTTAGAGTATATCAATATGTCATCAAGGAAGATCAACACAAAATCATCTAAACAATCATTGAGTATGCTATTCATCAAATTCACGAAGGCTGCTAGAGTATTAGTCAACCCCAATGGTACCACTGTGAACACATAGTGACCATAGAAAGTTCTAAAAGTTGTCTTTGAGATGTCCTCATCCTTAATCTACAATTGATGATAGCCAGATCTAAGGTCTATCTTGAAGAGCATTGTAGCTCCCTTCATCTGATCAAAGAGCTCATCTATTTTTGGGAGTGGGTACTTATTCTTTATAGTAGCTTTGTTGAGAATCCTATAATCAATGCATAGACGTAAAGTACCATCCTTCTTGGATAAAAGCACAAACTTGTGTCACACTTTATAAAGGAATCGACCAACAACAAAACAAATTCTGAACTTCAACCACATAAAAGTGGTCTTTATGTTTTAAATTTTAAAATGATGTAAACTAATGAAATGTAGAACTTTTGATGAAGTTTATTCCTGTAATTTTTTAGATTTTTTAAAAATTGTTTTCATTATTTTTTTAATCTATTTAAGAAGAAATTTTGGAATACTGAAAATTTCAGGAAAAAGTGACGTTATGGGACATCAAGAAACAAATTAAAAAAAAATTCATTTCTCCGTAATTTTTTTTTTCCAAATAGGTAACTTCAATATCTAGTGTATGGAAAAAAAAATCAAATTTTGATGTATATTTTTCTCGTAATAACGTTTTTAAGTCAAATTTGTCAAAATTTGACAGTTTTCATGGGACATCAACTATTGTCTATTTTTTTTAATGATTTTCAAAAAAAAAATTATACCCTTTTGAAGGGGACTCTCTCATCTAGTGCACCATATATTTTTTTAATAAATTTAATATGTTTTACTATTTTTTTATTTTCTAATCAACCTCTTTTTTAACATTAACAACCTACTTGCATTATTTTAAAAATAAAATATATTAAAAGTAATCAAAATATTAAAAAAATTACATATTTGGATTCACCACACTGGGCTCTACAAAAGGGTATTTTCCTTTGTTGCAGAAAATTCATTCTGACAGGAGAAATACCCTGTTAAAGTTTAATGTTTGATAAATTTGTGAAAAAAGGTGAGTTGGCTGCCAAGTAGGCAGCCAACTAGACATACTTGGCCGAACAAGTTGCGGTCGAGCAGATTACGACTGACAATGTTTCAAGCGTAACTTTATCAGCTGGTACATAGTCGGTTGATAACTTATCAGCCAAAAATAATCGATATATATATATATATATATATATATATATATATATATATATATATATATATATATATATATATATATATATATATATATATATATATATATATATATATATATATATATATACAATTTTTTTAAAAAAATTCAACTTAAGAAAATTTGATTAAATACAAAAGAAGGCAAATTTCAGCAAAGGAAGGATTATTTCGACAAAAGAAGACTTATTTCAACAAAAGAAAGTTTATTTCATATCATGTTTTCTGTCTTTCACATCATATAAGTCTTTTATTATGATATATTTAAATTAGAGGCATCATGCCTTCCCCCCCTCATAAGTAAATCATTATATATACTATCCTACCCATCTAGGGAAAACTAGCATTATGCATGTGCACAATCATATTTTCCCTTGCACCTCTTCTCTTCTCTACTTTTCATTTATTTCTCATGTGTGGGTTCCATCCCTTGTTACAAATTAGTATTTAACAAATGAAATCAATTGCATAGTGTGATTTTATTTGTCACATCCTTGCATTTAAGGAATCATAGGTCTTCCCCTTTGTAATCTTATCCTTTCATTGCTATATACCTTTTCATAGGAGATATATCATGTTTTCTCTCTTTCACATCATATAAGTCTTTTATTACGATATATTTAAATTAGAGGCATCATGATATACCAAATATGCTCATGATATGTTTGTAATTTGATTTTTTTTTACTTTAGATTTAACAAATGAATAATTTTTAATTTAGTGTTCTATTTATGCAATATTAACTATGCATTTATTGAAAGCACATGTCTGTGTTGCAAGTATGGGCCTAACCAGTGTTGTCATTGATGTCAACATACTCATGTTGCATTAATGAGAATGATTAGATGAGCTGTGTGCTGAGGATATTGAAAAAATAAGTCTCAATCAGGAACAATGAAGAACAGTGATGACAAGAAGGTAAAAGTCTTCAATAGGTTGAGGATTAGAGGATGCGGTTTAAAGGGTTTGTAGATATAAGTCTTGAGATGCTCCAGTCAAGATTTCAGAGGTCTACATGAAGATCTGAAGAAGTTATGGTCATTCAAGTAGAACCGGTTCCGGCAAGCATTCAGAGGTGACAGAGTGCCACAGATAGGTCCGGCGAGATCTGGTATTTCATTATCCCATTCTGCAGATCTGAGGGAGTATTGAGGACGTCCCTGTGAAGTATCAACTAGATTAGTTAGTGGGTTGAAGGTCCGGAAGAGCATATTCATTTATGACAGTGATGACAGATCGTGTTCTTGTAGCTCTAGATGAAGAAGAGAAGAATTCCAGTAGGATGATGAAGTGCGGATATTTTTGGTAATTCAGGGAAGGTTATGATAATCATTGGATCATGTCTAGTTAATGTTGGTGGTCCGCATTGAAGTTAGAGTTTGCATTTGAAGAATAATCATGGATATTGGTGTTCTACTTGAGACTAGCCAACCGGATGTATTACACGTCTTGCGGATGTTCTTGTAGGTGTTTGCCGACTTAGATGATTGTTCCTAAGTCGATGCCTTGTATAAATAAGGGATTGTGAATTTATTTTGTAGTGTGTCTTGCGGTGATGAGTGTGTGGTAGTGAAGAGAAGTGCGAAAGACAGAGCAAAAGTATTGGGCTTAAATGGAATTGATTCAAGCATGTTGAAGATGCTATTCTCTAGTTCATAAAGGTGATACTTATTCCTTTGTAGACAATGTGTCTCTTGTAGGTAGTGAGCCTCTTGTGAGCAGTGTGCTCGGGCAGTGAACCCTAATTGGCATGTGCCATTTTGTTCTTTCTATTCTTCTAACAGAGAATACATTCTTGGGTTAATCACCCTGTGGTTTTTCCCTTAACCGAGTTTTCCACGTCAAAATCTTGGTGTCATGTGTGTTGATATGTTTTTGCTTTTGATTTGAATGCATTATAGTTCATGATTAATATTATGCTAATCACTAAAGAAGATTCAAGTGTTTAAAAAGTGAAAGTTTCGTACAACTGATTCACCCCCCCTCTCAGTTGTATGCCCTAAGTGTAACAATTGGTATCAGAGCTAAGTTCCTCTAAAAGGAGCTTAACCACTTGAGGAGATCCAGGATGTCGTCATACAAGAAGGATAGTCCGAAGTTTGATGGAACCAACTTTTCTCTTTGGAAAGGTCGCATGAAATGTCACTTGTAGTGTATGGGAAAGGCGTACTGGTCCATGGTCACAAAAGCGTATGCACCTCCACAGGGTGGTCCAATAACCCTAAATGAAATCACAGATGCTGAAAACAATCTGGGGACCAAAGAAGCTCTTCTAAGCACATTAACTAACTCAGAGCCCTC
This sequence comes from Cunninghamia lanceolata, assembly GCA_027924645.1. Classification (NCBI taxonomy): domain Eukaryota; kingdom Viridiplantae; phylum Streptophyta; class Pinopsida; order Cupressales; family Cupressaceae; genus Cunninghamia; species Cunninghamia lanceolata. The sequence continues at coordinate 9,004,703 of BSBN01000118.1, forward strand.
AAATGTTATTGACCTTCCAACTGCCTATGAGATCTGGATTAAACTGGAACTTCTGCATGAAGGAGATGAGTATGTTAAATGTGCAAGGTTACAGAGTCTAAAAGGGAAATTTGAAAAACTGAAGATGAGAGATGATGAAAATATTACCACTTTTATGCCAAGAGAGAATGAGCTAGTTTGTGGAATTAGAAATTCTGGTGGAGTCTTGGATGAAAATGAGATTGTTGGTAAGAGTCTCAGATCCCTTCCTGCCTCTTACAAAATCAAGGTTACTGCCATTGATGAATTTAGAGCCCATACAACTGTCACAAGAGACCAATTGGCTGGCAAACTGGCTGCTTTTGAAATGACCAAATTTGGAGATGATCCCCCCAACACTAAATCTGCATTCAAAGCCAGTGCCTCTGTGAAATGTAAACAAGGATTTGATCCAGGAGAGAGCTCATCAAGGAATTTGTCATGGTATGGAAAAGCAAGAAAAGACCTGGAAGAAGAAGTAGAAACTGCTCAACTTGAAGCCCTCATTGCAAAGAGACTGCCAAGAGGATCCGGTAAGTATGAAGGAAAATTGCCTTTTAAGTGTTTTAACTGCAATAAGATTGGTCATTTTGCCTCAAAATGTCTGGAAAGATTTTCAAAGCCAAATTCTAAAATATCAAGGTTCCAAAAGAATTGTTACTGTGTTCATGAAGATGATAATGAAAGAGTAACAGATGATGAATCAGAGACAGGAAACAAATCCGGAAGTGAATGGGTGTTTATTGCCATCAAGGAAGAAGAACCAATATCCTCTATATCTATCAATCATAAAGTTGTAGAAAGAGCTCTGGCTGCCCAAGTTGAAGAAAAGAATGATTGGGTCATTGACAATGGTTGCTCTCACCACATGATAGGTGACAAGAATAAGTTCATAGACTTGGAAAGGTATGAAGGAGGAGTCGTGAAGTTTGGTGATAATTTTGCTGGTAGAATCAGAGGAAGAGGAACTATTTCTTTTAATGGAAGAAACAAAACTGGTAATGTACTGTATGTTGAAGGTTTGAAGCACAATCTTCTCAGTGTTGGAAAGTTGGTGGACAAAGGCTATGATCTCTGATTCAAGGATGGAAAATGCAAAATCTTTGAAAGGTCCGAAACAGAGATTGCATTCGGTACTCAAACTAAAGGTAATATCTTCCACTTGGTTGGTACTGGTAAAAGCTGCTTATTTGTTCAAGTTGATCAGAGTTGGTTATGGCATAGAAGGATGTGTCATGTGAATTTTGATAATATCATCAAGATAAGCAATACTCAGGCTATAAGAGATCTTCCAAAATTGGTGAAACCTACTAACAACTTATGCAAGGAATGTCAATTGGGTAAGATGAGCAGAGTCACATTCAAAAGCAAGGAACTGTCTTCTACTAGACTATTGGACTTAGTTCACATTGATCTTTGTGGTCCGGCAAGAACCAGAAGTATTCAAGGTGATAGATACTTCATGCTGCTAATAGATGACTATTCCTGGATGATGTGGGTAACCTTTCTAAAGGAGAAATCAGAAGCTCTTGAGAAATTTAAAATATTCAAGGCTATGGTAGAAAATGAAATAGGAATAAAGTTGAAATGTCTGAGGTTGGATAGAGGTGGAGAATTCACATCCGGTGAGTTCATAAAGTTCTATGAGAAACATGGAATTAAGAGACAGTTGTCTGCTCCGAGGACTCCACAACAGAATGGAGTAGTGGAGAGAAAGAACCAGACCATCCAGGAAGCATCTAGGACTATGATGATGGAAGCAAATGTTCCTTAGATCTATTGGAGAGAAGCCATCAACACTGTAGTCTATACTCTTAATCGAGTTCAAATCAGGAGCAATACGAGTAAGACCCCTTATGAACTCTAGTTTGGCATTACTCCTACTATAAGATATTTCAGAGTCTTTGGTAGCAAATGTTACATCAAAAGAGATGAAGATTTAGGCAAGTTTGATGCTAGAAGTGATGAAGGAATATTCTTGGGTTACTCTACTCAAAGCAAAGCATACCGGTGTTATAACAAGAGACTAAGAAAGATGATAGAAAGTACAAATGTGAAGGTTGATGAGGGAATAGAGAAACCCTCAAGGTTTTATGAGTATGATGAAGATGACCAAAATGGTGTTCTAGTTCAAGGAGCTCAATCCTCTCCTGAAAGTCAGAATTAGACTGATCCGTTAAATCAGGAAGAAGAGATAGGTCTGAATGAGCCTAATCAAGATGCAGAAGTGCAAGAAACCCCCAAAGTTCCAAGGTATGTAAGACTAAACCACTCTGAAGATCAGATCATAGCTGACAAAAGCAAAGGTGTGTAAACTAGAAGGAAAATTGCTCAAAATTCAGATGAATATTGTCTAATTTCAAAGATTGAACCTAAGACAATAAATGAAGCCTGCAATGATGAAAATTGGACCAAAGCAATGGAGGAAGAGTTGATGCAAAATGAGAAAAATCACACTTGGGATCTTGTTCCTAAACCTAGAAACAAGAATGTGATTGGAACCAAATGGGTCTTCCGGAACAAACTAAATGAAGTTGGTGAAGTAATCAGAAATAAAGCCAGATTAGTCTGCAAAGGCTACTCTCAAATAGAAGGAATTGATTTTGAAGAAACCTTTTCTCCGGTGGCAAGAATTGAAGCAGTCGGATTATTTCTTGCATTTGCTGCCTTCAAGGATTTCAAGGTGTATCATATGGCTGTCAAATCTACTTTCCTGAATGGTGACTTAGAAAAAGAAGTGTACATTAAACAACCAAATGGATTTCAGTTATCTGAGCATGATGATATGGTCTGCAAATTAAAGAAGGCACTGTATGGTCTAAAGCAAGCCCCAAGAGCATGGTATGAAAGGCTGGACAAACATCTTTTGAAGATTGGTTTCAACAAAGGTACTGCTGATAGTAACCTATATTTCAAAATTGATCATGAAAACATCTTGATTGTTGAAGTATTTGTTGATGATATCATCTTTGGAGGAAGAGACAGTATGTGTAAAACCTTTGCAAATCAAATGAAAAGTGAGTTTGAAATGTCAATGCTCAGTGAAATGAATTTCTTCTTGGGTTTGCAAATTACTTAGACAAAGAAAGGAATCTTTATCTCCCAGACCAAATATGTGAAAGAATTGTTGAGGAAATTTGGAATGGAAAATTCAAAGCCAATGAACACTCCCATGGAAACCAGTTGTAAGTTGAGAAAAGAAGATGACTCTCCTAAGACAGATCAGACAAAGTACAGATCAATGATTGGAGGATTATTGTATCTCACTCAAACTAGACCAGATATAATGCAGGCTATTGGTCTTGTGGTGAGATTCTAGGCTAATCCCAGAGAATCTCATGTCATGGAAATCAAAAGAATTTTTAGGTACTTAAAAGGAACAGTTGAGTATGGTCTATGGTATCCTAGAGATCATAATTTTTCTCTTCATGCATATACAGATGTAGATTGGGAAGGAGATGTGGATGATAGGAAGAGTACAAGTGGAGGAACATTCTTTTTGGGAAAAAGGTTGGTTTCTTGGCTAAGCAAGAAATAAGAGACAATATCCCTATCTACAATTGAAGCAAAATACATTGCAGCAGCAGGAAGTTGCACTCAAGTTTTATGGATGAAGCAAATGCTAAGAGATATTCAAGTAGAATATGAGGAGCCTATCACATTTTTTTGTGATAATTCAAGTGCAATAAATATTTCTAAGAATCCGGTGTTGCATTCTAAGACTAAGCATATATCTATCAAGTTTCACTTTTTGAGAGAGCAAGTGAACAAGGGTGAAGTCAGATTGGAGTATGTGCCCTCCAAGGATCATCTTGCAGATATTTTTAATAAACCTCTTCCCAAGGACTCTTTTGAGTATCTCAGAGAGAAGTTAGGGGTTATTGCCCCTCCGGTGATGAACTAGGATGCACTGATGTGCATCAATCCTATGGATATCACAATCATATCTTGTGATCTGGATTGATGATAAGGGAGCTGCTACTTAGGGGGAGCAATTGGTATGAAGTAGTGAAGTTACAAGTATGAGCCTTTTTCCATTGATGTCAAAGGGGGAGAGAAGACATGTGAAAAACAAGTGGTTGCTGATCCAAGGGGGAGCAATAAAGGAAGAGAAGACATGTGAATAGTTGTTGCTATCAAGGGGAGTTGTAATAGCAAGGAGAAGTTCTTGTCTTGATGGTTTTTCACATCATATGTTGCCATCAATAACAAAGGGGGAGATTGTTGCAAGTATGGGCCTAACCGATGTTGTCATTGATGTCAACATACTCATGTTGCATTAATGAGAAGGATTAGATGAGCTGTGTGCTAAGGATATTGAGAAAATAAGTCTCAATCAGGAATAGTGAAGAACAGTGATGACAAGAAGGTAAAAGTCCTTAATAGGTTGAGGATCAGAGGATGCAGTTTAAAGGGTTTGTAGATATAAGTCTTGAGATGCTCCAGTCAAGATTTTAGAGGTATGCATGAAGATCTGAAGAAGTTATGGTTGTTCAAGTAGAACCGGTTCTGACAGGTGTTCAGAGGTGACAGAGTGCCACAGATAGATCCGGTGAGATCCGGTATTTGATTATCCTGTTCTGTGGATCTGAGGGAGTATTAAGGACGTCCCTATGAAGTATCAACTAGATTAGTTAGTGGGTTGAAGGTCCGAAAGAGCATATTCATTTGTGACAGTGATGACAGACTGTGTTCTTGTAGCTCTAGATGGAGAGAAGAATTCTAGTAGGATGATGAAGTGCGGATGTTTTTAGTGATTCAGGGAAGGTTATGATGATCATTGGATCATGTCTAGTTAATGTTGGTGGTCCGCATTGAAGTTAGAGTTTGCATTTGAAGAATAATCACAGATATTGGTGTTCTTCTTGAGACTGGCCGACCAGATGTATTACATGTCTTGCGGATGTTCTTGTAGGTGTTTTCTGACTTAGATGATTGTTCCTAAGTTGATGCCTTATATAAATAAGGGATTGTGAATTCATTTTGTAGTGTGTCTTGTGGTGATGAGTGTGTGGTAGCAAAGAGAAGTGCGAAAGGCAGAGCAGAAGTATTGGGCTTAAATGGAACTGATTCAAGCATGCTGAAGATGCTATTCTCTAGTTCATAAAGGTGATACTTATTCCTTTGTAGATAGTGTGTCTCTTGTAGGCAGTGAGCCTCTTGTGAGCAGTGTGCTCGGGCAGTGAGCCCTAATTGGCATGTGCCATTTTGTTCTTTCTATTCTTCTAACAGAGAATACATTCTTGGGTTAATCACCCCGTGGTTTTTCTCTTAACTGGGTTTTCCACACAAAAATCTTGGTGTCATGTGTGTTGATATGTTTATGCTTTTGATTTGAATGCATTATGGTTCATGATTAATATTATGCTAATCACTAAAGAAGATTCAAGTGTTTAAAAAGTGAAAGTTTCACACAACTGATTCACCCCCCCCTCTTAGTTGTATGCCCTAAGTGTAACAGTCTGTACATTTGTATGTAGGTGAATTCAAATTTGAGTGTAATTTGTGATGGGGAATGGAAGGACTAGATCAAGGAAGTATGATAGAACAAGAGAGAGGAAGAGAAAAGTGGGTGAAGGAACATCTACTAAGAACAACCCATGCAAAATATTGATGACCAAGGTGACGTATAGGTACAAGAACAAATTGAACCTAGTAATAGAAATTTTTCTATGGTATGAAAAATCTGATGGAGATGGATGAGGATTCTCTTTTCAATAATATTTCATTTGAAGATATGTTACATGAAAGCACAGTAAAATTACACTCTAAAAGAATATGGGATGAATTTTTTGAAGAAAAATCTCTAATTGGAAGAGCACAGTTAGTTGCAAAGTTATTTAGACAAAAAGAAATGACCCCTATTTTGGAGTTTTTAGGGGTTGATAATAGGAAAAAGTCATCAGGTTCATTAAAACAAACAATTGTTGAAAACTTGCAAGAAGCATTGAATTGTATTAATAACAAGAGTCGAGCTAGTGATCCAAGTGCTGCACGTAGAGCATTGATGACTGTAATTTCTAGTAAGAAATTATCACATAGAAAACAAGTTCAATCAATTCATTACTAAATGTTTCTAGGAGAACTATTCAAAGGTATATTGAAAAGAGAAATGAAATAGATGAAAAAATTGAGAAAAATTGGGTAAATATTTGTAGGCTTCCCTGAAATGATAGAATTTTAGAAGATGTAAAGAAACAGGTGGTTGAATATTGGACCAATCACTCTCATGTTTCTTCCAATAGAAGGGATACTATACAAATAATAGGTGAAGATGGTACAAAAATTTCTCATCCAAAACATTTTATAGATACAACACAAAGTGAACTTTTTGAAGCATTGAATCAAGAATTTTTAAATGTGAAGATTTGTCAAAGGATGTTTGAGACACTATGGCCATCATTTGTACGTATAAATAAAGTACGTGAAACTTGTTGTTGTTGAAATCATGTTGAATTTGATTTACATCTACAATCATATAAAAAATCTATGGCAGCAATTGATCGAAATATAACCATCCCTAGAAGCACAACACAATTTGTGAAGTCTCTTTTATGCAAAAAATTAGAAGATTTAGATGAATTCAATGTTTAGTGTATAAAAAATATATGTAATGATTGTGGAAATTTGAAGAATCTTTTACAAGTTGACAACATTGAAATGCAAGTTATTTGGAAGAAATTTGAATATGAGACATACTTAACGAAGTCAGGAGTCGAGGCCAAAAAAATTGTTCTCGAAGAGAGTGGATTGCCTTACAATGAATTTATGAATAAATTTTGCAATATCATATATCCACATATCCAACATTGTCACAGTGCAAGATGGCAAGCTATGCAATTTTGTGATTCAAAGAATTGCTTTCCACCAGGTTGTATTCTCTCTATTGTAGATTTCTCTAAGAACTATACATTTAGTCCTCAAACTGAGATTCAAAGTCAATATTATCATTTGGAGCAAGTTGCAATCTTTGTGCATGTTTGCTATAGACATGCCGAGTTTCAGGTAGATAGTATACAAAGTAGCAAAGATGATCGAATTATCATCAAAGAGGTTTAATTTTATATCAGTGATGATACGGGTCATGATAGAAGTTATGTAGCTCATTGTTTGAAAATGTTTTTTGAAGACCTGAGACGGTGTGGCATAAATCAAGAACAACACTGGATATGGTCTGATGGATGTGCTGGTAAGTACATCATTTATGGTTTAATTTTAAATTTTTATTTACTTTTAACTTTGAGACATAAATTGTTCAATTACTTATAATATATAATATGTCATGTTTTTTTAAGCTAATTTGGTTTGATTGTAATTATTTGTAACTTCATAGGACAATTTAAGTCTACAAAATCTTTTGTCTGGTTAAGCCATCAACATGCTAGACGCAACACCAAATTCTTGTGGAATTTTTATGAGAGTGGCAATGGAAAAGGAGAGTATGATGGAGTAGAAGCATGTGTGAAGTGCGCACTTCGTCAACATGAATTTGCAGGTAGTATGTGCCATATACATACATATATATATATATACATATATATATGGAATCTAGAGATATTTTTTTAAAATTAGATCTATATTTAAACTTTAAATTTTAAATTCTTAAATAAACATTGAAAGTACAATAGGTGATAAATTTTTCCAACATGAGTACTTGTAGGTAATGCCATACGGAATGCAAATGAAATTGTTGAATGGTGCCAAAGTCATTTTTCTGCTCGCGATTCAACATACAACACATAGTATTTGTAGGATGTTTACATAATGTAACGCCCCACCAAGGAACCCAGAGGATAACACAACTAAGCTTACAAAAAGGTCAATTTTTTTTAAACAAAAGAAATAACAACAATCATATATTTATTCATAACATTTGAATTAAGCTTTATCCTCTAGGGTTCTACGAATGCATTACTAACAAACTAAAACAAGATCTAACCAAAATTATGAATTAACGAACAACCACAGTTCATTCTAAGTCTAATTGCATCAGATGAATAAACACATACAATTCCATATTATATCATCAGATAAGTAATCATCAAGATCTTGTATATAGGATTACAAGTACATATACAATTTCTTTTACAAGAGAGTACACCATTACATTATTTACAATATTGCTATCCAGATTACATTGGAGTACATACATCAATATAACAGTACATGATTCAACTGATATACAAGACTGGAACTTGATCATAAGTATCTGTCTCATCAAGCTAGAGCAAAATTTGAAATCTTACATATAAGATACATCCTTCTCACACACAAACAATAACAAGGGAAACCAATGGAGATAAAAGCACAACCACCCGACCATGTGGAACCCTAAGGTCCACCCCCCTGTGCTAGGAGATAACAATAAGGTCCCACTAAGCAAACATCCAAGAAGATAATAGGCTAGCAGGTGCAAGGACTACACATGACTCAAATACAAAAATGGTCAACAAAGACATCACAAGCAACTTAAACATCACCTACACACTTAACTGTACTTCCAAAGGCACTCACACAACCGATGGAGGAAATACAACTAGGGAGTGCTAGACTGCATTAGTGGTGCAGGGGCACCATAGTAAAATCTACTATGTTGAAATAAAGCCTATTTGGCCATGTCATCTTGTTCATGTTTTGTTTTCTAGAAACCTAAAAGTCTTTGTTTTCCATTGGGCAAATAATGGACACACTTTTTGTATCTAATAGAATCCGAAAAGATCAACAAGAGTTGATTGGGATTCAGGGCAGTTGCCCTTCCCTAACCATTGAGCAACCATTGATTTTCCAACTCTGGCTTAATAAAAGCACAAAGGAGCAATCGAGAGGGGGGTTCTGTAGATTTGAGTATTGTGATTTGGAAATCATCTGAGAAATAATAACTTATGTCTGTCATTTTTTGTGTTTGATCTGTGTCATAAATATTTCCTAACTATTCATAATAGCTTTCTGTTCTCTACAATTGAAATAGTTTAGTCTAAATTATCGAAGATGAGTAGATAACCACTCCACTGGTGGATTTCCAAAGAAATCAGTGGAATGGCATTGGTCTGTACATATTTTTGTTTATTTTTCCTTTCATTTATCTGTTTGGAGGGGCAGATGTTCCAGACTGAGGAGTGTGCATAGTAGTATGCCCTAGCATCTCTATATGCTAGGTGTAGAGTGTAGACCAGACTGTGTGAGAGTGACAACCCTATTGGCATATCGCTGGGATTCAGGACCGAGTTTCCGTCAAAGTCAAATAAAGTTAAGAGTATCGGTGCATCGGGTAGATAGCTTGGCGTTGGACTAACAATGTTGGTCTTACCGATTGAGGGTATTGGAGTGATAAGGGATAACTTACACCGATAGATCCATCGGAAGGAATCAACGTATCGGCAACTCTAGAGTAAGTCCCACTGACAGGTCAAGTCACGCCGAAGAGGGGGGATTGGTCCATTGGTGCATCAGCTTAAGTTGATAAGTGTTCACTGATGATAAGGGTCACAACGATGAGAGATTTGTTACTATGGAACTAATTGTTAGCCGATTGAAGAAGTCTCAACGATAGGAGGTATCAGACAGACTGGGTGTTCGGTAAACATCAAAGGAGTTTCCTAATAAAGTCACATCTCACGGACGATGGAAGGTAGATCAACTCGGTGTGAGTCCTGATGTATCTTGCTGATGATAATTTTAGTTGAGCTATCGACATAAGATTGATCAACAGTAAGACTTGAGAAAGTCATACCGATTATTGTTGTCTAACCGATTGAGGTGTATCGGTGGCCAGTAAGTGGAGTATGGCCGACAGAAGACAAATTTGATTTTTTCTACGGTTCCCACTGTGCGCTCCTCAACATATTGGTATCAGAGCCACAAAAGGTTCTATGGTTGATCTGGTATATGTCAGTAGAAGAGAGCGAAGGAGAGGCTAGCAATATGCCTCCAAAGCGGATGACCACCGAAGTGGTCAAGAAATTTAAGGAGATGGAAGAGAAGATGAAAACTGGAGTTAGGGAAGCACTCCAAGAAGAATTGAAGGCACTGAAGATAGGAAAAAGGATAGAGGAAGGTTCAGATAAAGAGGAAGAGAAAGAGGAAGAAGAAGAGGAACAAGAAGAGGCAGAGATACCGGCTGATCAGAAGCATTTCCTAGAAGCCATTAAGGCTATTGGAAAGGACTCTTTGGAGGCTCGGATAGAGATCCCCATGTTCAGTGGAAAGATGAATGCTGATGAAGTCATGGAGTGGATTGAGGCTCTGAACAATTACTTTGAATACAAAGAAGTTCCTGAAAGTAAGAGAGTTAAGTTTGCAAAAACTAAACTCAAAGGTGCTGCCCTTACATGGTGGAATTACACCCAAGGAGAAAGGGTAAAGAATGGGAAGAGTATGATCTCTTCATGGAGCAGAATGCTGGAGAAGATCAAGTCCCAGTTCCTTCCATCTGACTACGAGGTGCAGATATACAGAAAAATGTAGAACCTCAAGCAAAAAGATATGGATGTAGCTATTTACACCGAGGAGTTTCATAAATACACTCTTCGTTGTGGGTACATGGAGGAGGAAAAAGCTAAGGTGGCTAGGTATCTAAATGGTTTGAGGTTCAATATTCAAGATGAGATAAGTTTATTGACCCCTGAAACCATGGAAAAATGCTTTCAAGTAGCATTAAGAGCTGAAGAGAAGCTGAAGAGGAAAGGTGAGCAGCAAGGTAGAGGAAGAGTTGGTAAAAATTTTAGAAGCAGAGGCAATTTTGGAGGAAGAAGTTCTAACCAAAGGCCTAATGGTGAGTCTAGCCAAGAAGAGCAAGTTGGGGACTCAAGTAGCAGAGGAGGCTATTGAGGAAGAAGGCCTAATGGAAGAGGTGGGACAAATGGATCAAGTAGAGGATCCAAATTCTCCAACATGAGATGTTATAACTGCAATCAGATAGGGCACTTGGCATACAAGTGTCCAGAGAAGGCCTCAACTTCTCATGGTGGTGAGAAGAGAACCACTTTTATTCAAGAGGATGCAAGGAGTGTGACATCTCCTGAAGTGAATCTAGAATCAGAAATGGGAGAAACTCTGATGATCAAGAGGATGTTGCTCAAGGAACCAGTACAAACTGAACCATCACAAAGAAGAGCTTTGTTTAGAATCAACTGCAAGATCCAAGGTAAGGTTTGTAAAGTTATTATTGATTCTGGTTCTACTGATAATATTATATCTTTGGAAGCAGTAGATAAATTGAAGTTAGAAAAGATACCCCATAGTTGTCCATATAGGGTCAGTTGGTTAAACAAGGGACAACATATAGCCATCAATGAACAAGCACGGGTAGAATTCAGTATTGGGGGGTATAGAGACAAGATTTTTTGTGACATCCTTCCAATAGATGCTTTCCATCTTCTGCTGGGTAGACCATGGCAGTTTGACAGAAAGGCTCATCATGATGGAGAAAAAAATGCTTACTCATTCCAAAAGGATGGTGTGACTTATAGGATACAGTCATTGGTAGAAGAGGATCCACAGCATGTAGGGTCTAGTGTAATGCTGGTAGGAGAAAAGGAGTTCCTTGAAATAGTAGAAGAATTAGGTGGAGTAGGTTTTGCTCTAGTTGTGAAACCTAAGGAGAAGAAAAGAGAAAATATGAGAGAGATAGGACCTAGGGAGGTCAGAGAACTACTTGAGAGTTATAAGGAAGTAATTGCAATAGATATACTAGACTCACTACCACCTATTAGAGATATCAACCATCAGATTGATCTCATACCGGGAGTTGTACTTCCCAATAAGGCAGCCTATAAGATGACCCCTCAGCAGAATGAGGAGATAGCCAGACAGGTTCAAGAACTTTTAGACAAGGGGTTAATAAGAAAGAGTTTGAGTCCATGTGTAGTCCCCACTATTTTAGCACCAAAGAAAGATGGGAAATGGAGATTGTGTACTAATTCCAGGGCAATAAATAGGATAACCATTAGATACAGGTTTCCTATTCCTAGAATTCAAGACCTAATGGACTATTTGGGGGGTGCTACCTATTTCTCTAAGATAGACATGAAGAGTGGGTACCATCAGATAAGGATAAGAGAAGGGGATGAGTGGAAGACAACATTTAAAACCAATGAATTATATGAGTGGCTTGTGATGCCTTTTGGTCTTTCAAATGCCCCTAGCACTTTTATGAGACTAATGAATGAGGTGTTGTAGGAGTTCATAAGGAAGTTTGTGGTAGTCTACCCTAATGATATCTTGGTGTTCAACAAGAGCAAGGAAGAACACTTGAAACATTTGGAAATAGTCTTGAAGAGGCTGCAAGACCAGAAGCTATTGATAAACCTGGACAAATGTGATTTCATGAAACAAGAGTTGATCTACTTGGGTTTTGTCATTTCCAAAGGTGATTTGAAGATGGATCCTTCAAATGTGGAGGCTATTCTGAATTGGCCCACACCTAAGACAGCAGGGGAGGTAAGGAGTTTCCATGGTTTGGCCACATTCTATAGAAAATTCATTAAGAACTACAGTGACATCTATGCGCCTATGTTGGAAACCATCAAGGGTGGTTGCAAGGTGAAGTTTGTGTGGACAAGAGAAGTAGATAGGAGCTTTGAGAGTCTGAAACAAAAAGTTGCTAAATTCTTTGTTTTAGTGTTACCTGATTTCAACAAGGTTTTCACAATTGAATATGATGCAAGTGGACTGGCCAATGGAGCAGTGTTGAGCCAAGAAGGTAGAGCCATAGCCTTTTTCAGTGAGAAATTGAATGAAGCTAAGAGGAAATATTCCTCTTATGATTTAGAATTGTATGCCTTGGTACAAGCTCTGAAAAGGTGGAGGCATTATTTGCTTCCCAAAGAATTCATTGTGTACACTGACAATCATGCTCTCAGTTTTTTGAATGGACAGGAAAAGCTCAGCCATAGACACATGAAATGGGTGGAAAGTCTTCAAGCATACACCTTCACCATCAAGCATAAGAAAGGGATAACCAATAAGGTTGCTAATGCTTTAAGTAGAAGGGTGTTGATAGTGCAAGAAGTGTAGTTGCAAAGCATGGGTGTTGAGTAACTCAAGGAATTGTATGAAGAAGATCAGGATTTTAGAGAAATCTACAAGGTATACAATGAATTTGCTAATACTTTTCATAGTGAGTTTTTAGATTTTACATTGCAGAATGGACTATTGTTCAAAGGATGTCAGTTGTGTATCCCTAAATACTCAATGAGGGATAATATTGTGAAGGAAAAACATAGTGGTGGTTTAGGAGGCCATTTTGGATTGAATAAGACTTTGGATCTGGTAAGGAGATTTTATTTCTAGCCAAGAATACAATCTGACATCAAAAAATTTGTTGAAAGTTGCATAGTATGCCAAAGAACAAAAGGAGTCTCGTCCAATGCTGGATTGTATCAACCTTTACCAATACCCAAGAGGCCTTGGGAATGTTTGAGTATGGATTTTGTGATGGGGTTACCCAAGACAAGGGCAGGTTGTGACAGTGTGTTTGTTGTGGTAGACAGGTTCAGTAAGATGGCTCACTTTATTCCTTATAAAACCACCAATGATGCTAGTTATATTGCAGGCTTGTTCTTTAAAGAAATTGTCAGGATTCATGGATTACCTTTGAGTATTGTATCTGATAGAGACAACAAATTTGTGGGACATTTTTGGAGAACCTTGTGGAAAAGATTGGCTACAAATTTGTCCTTTAGTTCAACCTATCATCCTTAGACTGATGGCCAAACTGAGGTTGTGAATAGGTCATTAGGAAATCTGCTGAGATGTCTGACAAGAGAACATGGAGGTAGTTGGGATGTGCTACTCCCACAAGCAGAATATGCTTATAATGATTCGCCAAATAGGAGCACAGGTCTGAGTCCCTTTCAAATTGTATATGGCAGTCACCCCAAGGGTATTTTTGAATTGAGAGACGTCCAGGGGTTGGACAAAAGGAGTGGTCATGCTGATGCATTTACAGAAGCCATGAAAGAAATACACCAACAGGCCAAAGATACTTTACACCGGAATAGTCAGAAGACAAAGATTCGCATGGATCAAAGGAGGGATGTGCAGTATCAGGTAGGTGACTTGGTCATGGTTCATCTGTACAAAAATAGGTTGCCAAAAGGAGGCCATAGCAAACTGATGATGAGGAAAATTGGACCCTGTCAGATTCTGGAGAAGTACAGTCCAAATGCTTACAAGACTGAGCTTCCTGATGATATTGCCATTTCACCCATATTCAACATTGCTAATTTGACATTGTATAGAAGTCCTAATATAGGGGAGAATGCAGAAGACCCTATCTAGGAAAATGAAGACTGGCTGAAGCACTTACCTTCTAGGGAGCTGCAAAAAATGGAATACATTTTGGAAAGCAGAGAAGCCAGGAAGACAAGGCACAAAACATACTTTGAACATTTGGTTAAGTGGCAAGGGCTTCTAGATTCAAAAGCTACATGGATGTTGGATGAAGACATTCTGAAGCAAGGTGGAGATGTACACGATTTGGTCTCTAAGAGGATTTGAGACATTTTTCTTCTGGGGAGTATGGTGCAGGGGCTCTTTTGGGGAGTATGGTGCGAGGGCACCATAGTAAAATCTACTATGTTGAAATAAGGCCTATTTATCCATGTCATCTTATTCATGTTTTGTTTTCTAGAAACCTAGAAGTCTTTGTTTTCCATTTGGCAAATAATGGACACATTTTTTGTGTCTAATAGAATCTGAAAAGATCAATAGGAGTTTGTTGGGATTTAGGGCAGTTGGCCTTCCCTAACCGTTAAGCAACCATTGATTTTCCAACTCTGGCTTAATAAAAGCATAGAGGAGCAACCGAGAGGGGGGTTCTGTAGATTTGAGGATTGTGATTTGGAAATCATCTGAGAAATAATAACTTCTGTCTATCATTTTCTATGTTTGATCTGTGTCGTAAATATTTCCTAACTGTTCATAATAGCTTTCTATTCTCTACAATTGAAATAGTTTAGTCTAAATTGTCAAAGATGAGTAGATAACCATTCCACTGGTGGATTTCCAAAGAAATCAGTGGAATGGCATCAGTCTGTACATATTTTTGTTTATTTTTCCTTTCATTTATCTGTTTGGAGGGATAGATGTTCCAGACTGAGGAGTGTGCACAGTAGTATGCCCTAGCATCTCTATGTGCTAGGTGTAGAGTGTAGATCAGACTGTGTGAGAGTGACAACCCTATCGACGTATCACTGGGATTCAAGACTGAGTTTCTGTTGAAGTCAAATGGAGTCAAGAGTATCGACACATCAGGTAGATAACTTGGCGTTGGATCGACAATGTTGGTCTTACCAATCAAGGGTATCGAAGTGATAAGGGATAACTTACAACGACGAAGATCCATTGGAAGGAATCAATGTATCGGCAATTCTAGAGTAAGTCCCACCGATAGCTCAAGTCATGCCGAAGAGGGGGGGTTGGTCCATCGGTGCATCAGCTTAAGTTGATAAGTGTTCGTCAATGATAAGGGTCACAGTGATGAGAGATTTGTTACTGTGGAACTAACTGTCAACCGAATGAAGAAGAAGTCTCAATGATAGGAGGTATCGGACAGACTAGGTGTTCAGTAAAACAGTTCCAAAGCTTGCCAAAGACAAATGCCATCGGCATATCAGAAACACATCAAAGGAGTTTCCTGATAAAGTCACGTCTCACCGACGATGGAAGGTAGATTGACTTGGTGTGAGTCCTAATGTATCTCGCCGATGATAAATTCAGTTGAGCTATCGGCGTAAGATTGATCAATGGTAAGACTTGAGAAAGTCATACCGATCATTGTTGTCTAACCGATCAAGGTGTATCGATGGCCAGTAAGTGGAGTTTGGCTAACAGAAGATAAATTTGATTTTGTCTATGGTTCCCGCTGTGCGCTCCCCAACAATTAGGGAGGAGTGTCATCACATAGCTTGTCATGGGTTGTCCTAGTAGGTCTTCCTAGGCCCTAGTCCCCATCCTGGGTTGTCCTGGTAGCCTCTCCCGACCCCCGGTCCCCATACAAACTCATGTGGAAACAACATACCCTTCATGAGGACAAGGCAGTTGATCTTGCCATTCTAGGCCTTCTCATCTCATCTCAAACCTAAACGAGCACTTGAGCCATGAGTGAGGTATACTTTATCTTGATTAATGTGAATTCTACCCTTTCCTCCTAACTCATAATTAAGGTTATCACTAGATTAAGAAACCCTCCAATGGGTTGTTCTGGACACCTCTTTGGGTTCCGGCCCCCATTGAGAGCCCCTCCCCCTACTTGCAACTAGTAAACCCTATACAAGGCAAGGCATTAACCATCTTGCACGATTATCATTAACACGTAAATCCATAAATAAAGCAAGGCATTACTCATCTTGCACATTTATCACAAGGACATAACATAGAGCAAGGCATTATCCATCTTGCATATTCAACATAATCACATGAATAGGTACACTGAGCAAGGCATAAACCATCTTGCACATATATCATACCAACATGAATAGGAGGCAATATTTTAAGAATGCATTTCATTCAACTCACATGATGCACACATAACCAACCCCCACATGATCACACCCTCCTAGGCCTTTGGAAACAACTTCCCCAAATGACACAACACTTGACACCATTAAAAACACAATGGTTTCACATCACTTCACTCTCAAAGCACATCATAAACTAATACCCTTCAACAATATTTTTAAGGAATGTAACATTAATCCAAGCATGATCAATCATCTAACAATTATAAAGTGAATCTATCTCAATAATACAGAACTATAACTTTCTAATCACCAGTAGCAATTATAATATGATTATAAGATATAAGTATCCATGAGTATCAATATTTTAACTAATAATTCTCAAGACTTATTTTTAATTTCATTTAATTAAAATGATTGCGAACAACATGCAAATAACCCTAAGGCATACAAATTAAACACAACAATTGTTTACACTATTTACACTGATGTAGATTTCATTAATAAATAGGACAATTTTGTAAATACTATTAAATATAACTATATAAGCAAGACTAAAAGCCTATAATATTAGAATGCTATAAATATCTTACACTAGTTAGAATCACAAGATACAAAACCTGAAGCTACAATGAAAGAACCTTGTTCTAAGGTTAGCTTGAGAGGAAAGGAATACTGAACAACCAAACATTCTTATAGATCTAACATCTTCATCAAATCTACCACACTTTTAACCACATGCATATGATAGGATCAACACAAAAATGAATTTGTTGAGAAGGCTTTAGAAGCTACCAACAATGCAAAATGTGAAAGGATAGATAGGGCATGTAGACTGATTGGTAGAATGCCTCAAAGGGAGTCAAATGATGGAAAGCAATGATCATAGGATATGTACAAAACAATTTTTTTGAAAAATCTCAGAGAAACCCAGTTCAAAAATATAGTTATTGGTGACGCAACTAACTGTTTTAACAGAGACGAAATGGGTGAGAGGTAGACAATCACAAAATATTCATATCTCAAAAATGACAAACTAGGTATGGCTAGTTTTTGGATATGATTTGTATTTCCAGAATGTACACTATATATAACAAAATTAGTGAAACCTAGTTCGTAAAATTAAAGTTATGTCTAACGCAACAGACTACTAAAACAGAGACGAAATGGGTGAGAGGTAGACAGTCACAAAATATTCATATCTCAAAAATTACAAACTGGGTATGGCTGATTTTTAGATATAATTTAGATATCCCGAACGTGCACCATATATAAAAAAAAACTTAGAGAAACCCAGTTCGTAAAATTAAAGTTATGGCTAATGTAACAAATTGCTAAAATAGAGACGAAATGGGTGAGAGGTAGAGAGTCACAAAATATTCATATCTCACAAATGACACATTGGGTATGGCTAATTTTTGGATATATTTTTTATATCTAGGATATGTACCATATATAAAAAACTTAGAGAAACCTAGTTTATAAAATTAAGTTTATGGCTAACGCAACAAATTACTAAAATATAGATGAAATGGGTGAGAGGTAGACAGTCACAAAATATTCATATCTCAAACATGACAAACTGGGTATGGCTGATTTTAGGATATGATTTAGATATCCAAGACATGTACCATATATAAAAAAAATAGAGAAACTTAGTTCATAAAATTAAATTTATGGCCAATGCAACAGACTGCTAAAACAGATGAAATGGGTGAGATGTAGATAGTCACAAAATATTCATATCTCAAAAATGACAAATTGGGTATGGCTAATTTTTGGATATGATTTAGAAAACTAGGTCATGCATGACATATAAAATTTTGGAGGAACCTAGTTTGTAAAACTAAATATATATCTGACGTAATAGACTAGGTTCAGAAAATGCAGAAGAGAATTCACAAAATATTTCACTAAATCTTTTGCAACAATAAATCAGTTTCATATCTCAGTCCATACTTGAAATATTGCTTCAATCACATCTTCACAAATTTCCTAGCTCACATCCATTTTTCCCAAGTCTTTTCTTCTGGAAGCTATGATTTACGATGCCAAAAGAAAATGAAAACTTCCTGAGAGAGAGAGAGAGAGATCCCCAAAACATAAAACATATTCTTCATTTGAAATGCACGCTCCTTCTTCAGATTTCAAAATAAAGTTGAGCATGCATAACCACCCCCACAATTTCTTCCAGAAGGTTCTCCTTTATTACTTTCTTACAATTTGTTATTTTAACCAAACAATAATTTCTCTCTAATTTTATTTATTTTAGAATTTGCTATTTATTTCATTTACAACTAGACAAGATTCATTTCTGATTTTATCTACTTTAGTATTTTCTATATATATATAACAACTTGCAAATATTATCTATTTTATTGCCATTAACACAACATTAAATTATATTAATTAATTAATTTATCTCTAGTTGGAATTACATTTATTACTATTATTATTATTATTTATTAACTTAACTTCTAGAATAATATATTTTTCATAAACTAAATTTACTTAAGGACATTTATATATTTAACAAAAATGCTTCATAACTAATTATTTTATTTTAAGGCAACAATAACCAAAACAATACCAACAAAATAACCCAACCGCCAAACCATACCTGACTACTATGCAAGATTGGAAGGCAAAACCACCACAACAATGACTAACTATCATGACCAAACCCACAACACTGACAGGGTGCACAACCAGATACTCATCCTCTTCAAGGATGATGGCTAAGCTAGGGGATCATATGTTATCTGGACATTCAATAGTTCCATTCGTTAAGGCACACTCAGACTTGTTAATTCAGGTGGAGTCGATGCCTGGTACCTACAGCCTACAGTAAACAACACAGTCAAACATGTATATATGCAATCATGTAGTCATACACATAGTGAAAGGAAGTTGCAATGTAGCAGGGTACTCATGCATGAGTAATGCGACACTGTTCCTTTCACCCACACATCAAACATGTAATCACAACACACATATCAATCAGTTACTGAATGACTAAGTAAGAACCATTATCAGATAGTTGCATGATACTCATAATACGATTGATCCACACAAAACATCATAACCTCCTATGATACAGAATCAGTTGCATAAAACTCAATTCTAACATATGACAATCATAGTAAAATCAACATCATAATCATCTAAATGCAAGGCAATGTCAAAGCATGTGAATTATCAGTATTGCAACAAGGTTCATTGATAAAATATACTAACCTAAGTATTCCAATTTTTTACATTCATCTTCACGCTCCTTAGTCTGACCACCTATACAATCAAGGTGAAACTGGAGGGGCACTACACATAACTTATAGATATTGATCGATCAAGTGCTATTAATTGTCAAACAATTAATGGTATTAGAAGCATGCATCAAATCATGACAACGGGAGGTAGCAAGCATTATATAATTAATGTGAGAGAAAATTCATGTGTTGATTGCATCGAGGACAATGCAAATATTGTTCAATGTGAGATTATTAGAGATGGGTATGTTTCACGATGGGAAATGAAACAATTAATATCAATGCCTCCTTTTGAAGAAAATGATAATGTCAATGTCTACTATCCTCTATATTCAGTTGATTACGAATGTGTATCTAATTTAGTTGTTATAGGTATGTATTTAATTGATTAACTTAAAATTGATTTATATATTCTATGTACAAGTAAGTTTGATTCAAGCATGTTTATATATATTAAAATATATTTACAACTTTCATAAACTTTACATGGTGTGTGTACATGAGATATTTTCGCTGTTGTTGTAGATCCTGACAATGTGGAAGGTGTAGATTACTATCTACTAAGATGTATGCAACCAAAAAGCAAATTGGTGGAATCAATCATAGATGGTGATGGACAAGAGTATCCCATTGGATCAGTCATTATTGAAGGCACATATTATCAACAAATAAAGATAGATAGACATGGTATTATATTTGTTGATTATATGCCAAGACAAAAGGTTCTACATTATAGTCACTTAGTTATAGCAAAAAAAATAATTTTAGAAACTTTACCTAAAAGAGGATGTGCCAAACAAAAGTGGAGGTTGCCTATTGAAGATTATGAAAAGATTTTAGAGATAATTAAAGATAGAGAGGATCCAGATTATATGTACCAGGAGCTTTAAGTTGTTTTTTAGATATATGTACATACATATGACTGGATATATATATGTACTCAAACTTTTTATAGATCTATCTAGATATCTATATTGATTGGACATATTATTTTAAGTTCACTTGAATCTTTGATTTCATTTGTTGAATCTTAAATCTCACATATATATATAATTTACAAAACCTAGTGACTTTTAAAAGTTCACATTTTGCCTAAATTCCTTTAAATCATCTATTCCAATTGCATTTTTATGTTTGACATGGATTTGTTAAGTTCACTTTCATTTAATCTTTGATTTCATTTGTTCAACTAGATGCTTATATGCTAGATCATGTATATATGCAATTTACAAAACCTAGTTTATGTTCCAATTTTGCATAAATTTATGTCCCCAAACTCTCATGATGTAAGCTCTCTACCTACATAGTAATTGAGGCAAAAACCCCGCCAAAATACAAGCAAACAAAATAAACTTAAACCTGGCATGACATTTATAAGAGAATTGCAACAATTAACTCTTTATAATTTAAAAAATTAGTATCACTCATACCTAAATACTGACAAAACTTAAATCTAATCTTCATATTCTACCTCATTCTCAATAATGTTGAAATACCATAGCTCGTATATATTGCAATCCTTATTGGAAGCTATCACTCACAGCCAATCCCTGACATTATCCTTAATAGAATGTGCTCGAGTGACCTTCATAGTGGAGACTTGTGTTCAAAAACTCAAGAGATGTGTTACATGTTTATATGTACAAATCTTGAATGTTTAATACAGTAAAATAAATGTAAATAACCAATATAATATGCAATTTACAAAACATCTAGTACAACTTAAAAAATTTATTTGGTGTTTGAGTGGTCAAGAATAGATACATGTTGTCTCTAGTTTTCTTTATTTTTTATGTTATTAATTTGTGACATTCAATTTTTTTATTATATCATCCAAGATCTATAGGCATGTTGTAGTTTATTTTCTTTCATTTAGAGTAGCAACCATGATTTTATATAACCTTTGGTATGTTACTTATGTGTATCATTTTGTGAATTGTTCTTATATGGGTTCTCTAAATAGTGGGGGAGTTTGTTATATCTCACTCAAGTAATACTTGACCTAATGTCTCTTTTGTTATTAGATTGGCGGCCAAGTTTATGCAAGAGCCATATTATAGTCACATAAAAGTTGCAAAGTGTATCTTGAGATATGTGAAGGGCACTTTGAGTTTTTGGAATTGAGTTCAAGAGAGAAGTTGAGTGCAATTTATACTATTTGTATGTGTTGAAAGTGATTCATATGAATTTATATTATTGTTATTAGTATAATAGTGATATTTAAGGATATTGATTGTTATTTTCATTTAGGTTTTTTTCTTGGTATGTGGATAGGAGACTTGTGTGTACAAGTCTGGTGATTTTGTTTTGAGTAGCCCAATGAACATTTATGTTGGTTTCTAGCTTGTTGAGTTTTATGAGGTCTATCACTTGGTTTGAAGGCTCTGATGGGGTTTATTATTTGGTAATGTAACCAATACTCTTTAGGTTGTATGAAATGTGTTTATTTAAACTTTTGAAGGGTTGTATTGGATAATGCGTTATTGGCATTAAGTTGTATGGTTGTGTATGGGTTAATCTTAGGAAAAGTCTATGCTCAAGTTGCTTCCAAGAATTATTCTATGTATTAAGTTTTTTAACCTAAAGCTCATTATTGAGCTAATGGGCTTTGTGTTTAGTAAAACATTAAAAAGATAACCCTTGTATGTAAATTCTAGGTTATACATTACTAAATCATCAATAAAAGGAAGAGGGCTTGTATGTATGTGTCAATTGTGAATGTTGTAATAATGTGGAAGGAATAATCCATAAAAGTAGATACATAATATGAGTTTTAAAGACCATAATATGATTGGTCTTTCTTGTTCACCTTGGTGCATTGGAATATTCATAATGATGTATAGCTTGAGACCACATGTAATGGGATCTTTGGTAATTATGTGGATTAATCACTTTTTAATATATAGTTGTCATGGGAAGATCTCTAGATACTTATATATTATGTGCATAGTGAGATTTTATCAATTTCCAATTGCATATAAATGTTCCATCTAGAATTCATAAGTTCAAGAATAGATTTGATTTCATTTACATTCAATTGGACACAAGTATAGCTCATCATGTAGTTTTAAAATTTCTTTGCATGCACAATCAAATTCATGTGTATTTTAAATGTCTCTAATTCTCTCTCTATTCACCCCTCTCTATCTCTCTCACTTTTATCTCTTCCTCCATCTGTCCCTTATCTATCTACCATAGCATGATCTTTAATGTAGGGGTTTCCAATAGAATTCTTGACCATAGCCCTAATTCTATCACACAAGGAAAGTCTATCTCTTCCTCTCCCTTTCCTTATCTTTATCCCTACATTAAGGCATTAAACACAAATTAGTAAATCTTTACATTGAGTATTATAAGGAAAAAATAGAAACTGACATGTGGAAGATGGGTAGATGCCAGGCCATCTAAAATATCTCTCTTTCTCTATTCCCCTCTCTTTCAATATCCCTCCCTCTATATACATCTAATTAAATTAATTGAAATTAATCTAAATTAATATATAGAGATCATGTATTCAATTAACATTCATTATATGCTAGATCTAGCATATAGAATTCAAATAACATACATAAAGTTCCATAATGCAAAGATCACTTTAAAAATTGTCCCCAAACTCTCATGTAAGCTCTCGATACCTACACAGTAATTGAGGCAAAAACCCTGCCAAAATACAAGAAAACAAAATAAATTCAAACCTGGCATGACATTTATAAGAGAATTGCAGTAGCTAACTATTTATAGTTTAAAAAATTAGTATCACTAATACCTAAATACTGAAAAAACTTAAATCTAATCTTCATCTTCTACCTCATTCTCAACAATGTTGAAATAGTGTAGCTCGTACATACATTGTGATCCTTATTGGAAGCTATCACTCTCAACCAATCCTTGACATTATGCTTTTTAAAATACTTCTTTGTCAAGTAACTTTGAGTGGTGAAGAATAGATACATGTTGTCTCTAATTCTCTTTATTTTTTATGTTACTAATTTGTGACATTCAATTTTTTTATTATATTATCCAAGATCTATCTAGGCATGTTGTAATTTCTTTTCTTTCATTTAGAGTAGCAACCACGATTTTCTATAACCTTTGGTATGTTACTTACATGTATCATTTTGTGAATTGTTTTTGTATGGGTTCTCTTGGATTGGTCTTTCTTGTTCACCTTGGTGCATTGGAATATTCATAATGATGTATAGCTTGAGACCACATGTAATGGGATCTTTGGTAATTATGTGGATTGATCACTTTTTAATATATAGCTGTCATGGGAAGATCTCTATATACTTATATATTATGTGCATAGTGAGATTTTATCAATTTCCAATTGCATATAAATGTTCCATCTAGAATTCTTAAGTTCAAGATAGATTTGATTTCATTTACATTCAACTAGACACAAGTATAGCTCATCATCTAGTTTGAATTCTTTGCATGCACAATCAAATTCATGTGTATTAGATTATATGGAGTTATTAAGTTCAAGAATAGATTTGATTTCATTTACATTCAATTGGACACAATTATAGCTCATCATCTAGTTTGAATTCTTTGCATGCACAATCAAATTCATGTGTAAATATTAGATTATATGGAATTCTTAAGTTCATATAGCATCATATATATGCACAATTTATAGAATATTTAGCTTTATTCACCACCACTTAATTTCAATTACACACTTTCAATAGTACACTTTACCTATGATATAGTGATTTGAACCTATGAATCTTGTCCTCTAGATACGTGTTTATACATGTTATATAGACAAGTGAACAATCTTGTCAATGATATTAGAAGTCATTATAAACCAAAAAAAAAGAATAATTCAAAGTTTTCTTAAATTTTATTAGCCATATAAAAACATGTGACAAAACTATCAATAGTAGACACATCCAATAAGAGACTAATTTGAAATACAAATATTGTATAAAAACTATATTTTAATTCACAAGATTCAATATATATAAATTAAATTAAATTATTCATCATTTTTAAAAGTTATTACACAACATAATTTATCTATTTTTCCATACATTCCCACATATGTTATAAAAACTATTCCTATCAATGCCTAGGGTGTTGACATCATTTCTCAATCATTAATAACATCACATCTACAAGAAACATTTCAAAAACAAATTGATATTTTTCCATAAAATGCAATTTAAATTTAACATATAATTTATACATACATAGCACGTTTCAACTATATGTATATATGTGCAAGTGAATATATATACATAGGTATAAGTAAATTTATATGCATCTACAAGTAAACATATATACACATTTAAACTATAACTTAAAACTTGATTTTATCCAAATTAAGACTCATATATTCAAAGGAAAACATCCATATAGATATATATAACTAAACATCTAAATGTGCATATATACATGTATCATATATATAAAGAAATAACATAAAGTCTAACTGCAACATGTAAACTCAATAACATCTAAACTCAATATAACATCAAGTCTAATTGCAACATGTCATGAGAGTTAGGGAAAACATAACAAAGAACATGAATACATCTAACTGCAACATCATCACTCATGCCTCCTATGGGCAGAACGGGCCCCACTCAACCTAGGACTAGAATGATGAGCTGAGCCCTGGACTAATCACCATCCCGAGACCTGTCCTGAGCCCTGTCCTGAACCTTGTGTATCTAATCCCATCCATCTATGAATATCTGAGTGATGTGTAGATCCCTGAACATAAAAATTATCTCTATTAAATTAAATTTATATATATAAATTAAAAAATATGGAATCTCAAGTACATGTTCAAATTTTATACAATTAAATACTAAATATCTCGCATCCATCCTCAACTACATCTGTTGTCTGCTGTATAGTGTCATGTCCTAGCACCTCTCTCGTCAGTCCCTAATGTAAGATTGATTAAAAATAAGAGTCAACATGTGCATGATGCACAAGACTAAATTTTATAATTTAAATATATATTATTTATTTAACAAATAAATTACACTCTGATTAAACAAAAAATTTAAAATGTATACCTCATCATCAGCAACCTGTGTAGCTCCATGGATGACCCTCCCAATCCCACTAAGGTTAGATGAATTTAGGGTCATCACAATGTTATCCTCAAACAAAAGTCCATGGAATGATCCTGGTGCGTAAAGTGGCACAATACCAGCATCAAGCTGTGATAGAATATGCTGTGAAGGCACTGTGTCAGTCATATATGTAGCTTAGTGATCACTGTACTGATTGACAAATGTGGACATGATCTTGAGAGGGATCTCATACTCTAAAATGACAAACTGATATGCAGAAAGTAGATCCTGCACCAAACATGTACTCAATCTGCGTAAAGCACCCTCTCCAGAAGTCTGCGCAACATCACGTGGTAAAACTATGTCAGCACATATGTAAGGATCATAACTAGTGGAAGTTAAATCAATTGATCCTATGTTGGTGTGTGGACACAACATATATCTACCAATGCGATCTGATGCCAAGCGGTCAATGTCACTGGCAATAGAACCTAAACTCTCAAAAATGTGATGTCTCTATGATGCAACTGCCACCTTAGTTGATTGTCCTAGATTCAACCTTTT
Organism: Cunninghamia lanceolata; assembly: GCA_027924645.1. Classification (NCBI taxonomy): domain Eukaryota; kingdom Viridiplantae; phylum Streptophyta; class Pinopsida; order Cupressales; family Cupressaceae; genus Cunninghamia; species Cunninghamia lanceolata. The sequence continues at coordinate 9,031,046 of BSBN01000118.1, forward strand.
GGGAAGTACCAAAACGTTGGGACCCACTAATGCCCTCTTATCAACAGGCGGATCCTGATTAGAACATTGGAATTTCTCTAAAAACCTCCCAAAACCCTATCCCGCATGTCGAGGGATAGATGTGAAATCAACATCAAGTCGTAAATAAACTACATCATATAATTGTTTGCAAAAATATAATGGCAACTCATCATTGTGAGGCCATCTATGATGTGTTGCTAACCACTTGGGATATATAAGTGGTGCAACAACAACATCTATACATCTAGTGACAAAATAGCCCCAAACTCTATCCAATCCCTGATAATGTGGAAACATACTATGCACCATATCCATTGAAACAACCCTATTAACTACTAGCCATTTCACTATCCCAGTAATAGTACTAGCAAGTGACACATAAGAATCCTCAATACTCAAATCATCATAGGGATTATATGATTTGACTATGTCAATCATACGGGCAAACTCTGCGCTAATCCCTACCAACCTGTCTCTTGGTGTACTATGGATTGTCTGATCTAAATGTGTCAAAGCATTATTTAGTCTATCGAGAGTGGCAACATATAAGTTGCTCCTAACACTATGCACATCAATACTATTATGCTCACTATTATGAGCATCACTATGATGAGACGCCATATCAGATGCCATGTATGCAAATTTCTACATTTAAAAAAATTTGAACATACATTTAATTTATAAAATGAAAATACATTCAATTTTTACATTTAAATTAACAAAACTAAAAATATTTAAAATCTAAGAATTAAATACAATGTATAAACAATCTAGACACATTTAAATTAGTTACAAAACTATATAAACATTTAAAATTCAAAAATTAAATACATTCAATCTAAACATTTATATTAAATCAAGACACAACAAGGAGTATTTAAAACATGAAACAACCTATGTGTTCTTAAATACTAAATTAGTTATTGTGGGTCACATACACCAAGGCAAGCAGGTTTCACGTATGTGCACATATTTCAAATACATAGCCAAGTTTAGATCCACATTTACATCAAGATTAGTTTTGTAAGGTCTAAAGACAAAATCTAACTCCCACAACCCACTCTCTAGATCGATTTGTGCACATAGCATACTAGATTTCCATAAAGCAAGGAAATTACTTGGATTTTGCATAGGTGTATGAATGTGTTAGGAAGTGTATTCTAAATGCCTAAATGTTTTTTTTAATTTTCTACTTTAAAGCAAATTCTATGTTAATACATAAAATAGAAAATAAATACCAAATGCAACTAAATTTTTTATCTTCTCATTTCAATATGTAGATTTTGAGATGAATGCAACTAAGATGCAAGCAAAAATGCATATTTTTACAAGTGATTAATTAAATAGTTTTATTGAATGATTGTTATATAAAATGAAAACTTTTCAAGAATGCAATTTTGCAACTTTTCAAAATGATAAGAATACATCTGTTTGTAATTTGACAAGTTTCTATTTTATTAGTATTAGGATTTTAATTTTAAAATTCAATATAAGATAAATCATAATTTCTCTTCAATGTCTTTCCCTAAAATGGAATCTAGGTTTTTTAAAATTTTTAAACTAATAATGTAGTTAGATTTCAGATCTTGAATAAAAATGCAAGTTTTATTGAAATAAATGTAAATACAAAACTCGTGCTAATCTATTTCTATAATGGCAAAGCTATCCTTTTGAATTGAAATACATTAAAGTTCAAATTTCCCATTTTCAACAAATAGATTTTTCCTATTGAAATGAATGTAAATTTGAGAAGACCAAGTAAATGCAAAATGACTATATTTGGGGTTTTCAATGATTTTTGGATGGACAAAGTGCAATCCTATCACACATATAATGTTGTTAGGAAAATGACAACTAATTCAACAATGAATGACCTAGTTTTCTACTAGTGTGAACTATTTTTTCCAAGTGAAGATCAAAACAGGGGCCTTTAGCAACCAAAATAGTGGAGGCAAATAGGATTTTAAATATTGGTAATGGGTTGGAATCTGGTGCAGAGACCACCATAGTTAATTTTGACTTGTATGCTCACTAAGGGCCTTCAATTTTAGATTTTGTGCTCATTATGAGCCTAGGTGGAGTCATGTATTAGTTGATTATTGTAATAAGGTCTGAGTCAAACCACTATCTATGTTTTAGAAACCACTCTCTCTATTCTAGAAGTCAAACTAGTAGTGGAACTCCAAATAGCATGTGCTATGTTTAGAAAAAATAGTCATAAGGCTAAAATTAGTGAAATTAGTGGGAAATTAGTGATCCTTTTGCTTTTTGGATTGAAAAGAATCTTGCACGATGGGAAAGAGGTGAGTTTGCATTGTATTTATCCCTTGGAGCTCATGAATAGAGGGAGATTGAAGTTTGGAGGAAGATAAGAATAGAGAAGACTATTTTTGCTGCTTTTTCCTATGTAATCCGCTGCTCTTGTGTGTGGTACTCGCCCGTACAACCATTTCAAGGGCTCTCATGTTTTGGATGTTGTAAATGCATGTTTTAAATTTCATTTAAATCATATTAGGTTCCTTGAAATTGCATGAGGAGAGAGAACAATTCGTTGTCCTAGTTTTGCTATTTTGAAGAGGGTTTGGTAGGGTTTAAGGAGAACGATCGGGTTCTGACCAAAATCTGTGTTAGAGCCCCAAAATGATTTTTTTGGATTTGTTTAGGTGTCTTTTACAATTAGTTTTGTGTGCAGGTGCAGGGGAGTAGCCTAAGACAAGATTTGAAGAAGATTTGGGTTGATATCACCATGTATTAAGCCATTTGAGAGAGCTAGAGTAAGTGGGTTTTGGAAAAATGACTTCAAAAGCCCAAGGAGGTCCAAAACCTGTTAAATTTTTCCATTTTCAATCCATCTCAATTGCTGGAGTTAGTTAGGAAGTTCTGGACCATATTGGTAGGGTGCTTCCTTTGTTAAACAGGGCTAATTACCCCTTGGAACAACAGGTATAGTCCTTTTTCAAGGCATGTGTTCCAAAACAAAGTACCCTAAATGTCAAATATGTTATAGAGGGCCTTAATGGGTATCAAAAAAGTTAAACATTTTGGCAAGTTGTTTAGGAAGTTTTGGATTTTTAACTTCAGGACCTCATTTCTAGGGCTACAAGGAAAATAGGCAATTTGTGAAGGAACGTTGGGTAGGACAGCTTGCTAGGTCACTTGGTGAGTTTGAGGAGTTTCCCTAGGTCAAATAAACATGACTTATGCCCTCCTCAAGTATTGACAACCATATCACATACCTAAACCAATTTGGGCTCAAAATGGAGGTTCTTGAGGCCATGTTTTACAAGTTTGATGTCCACCTGAAGAAGGATCAATCATTCAAGATTTTGAAGGTTCTATAATGATCCCCTTACTTGCATCAAGTGGTATCAGAGCACAAGTTCTAATTGGTAAAGAGTGAAGAAGAAGAAGGAGTACAAGATGCCTCCTAAGAACAGACCATTCCTCACTAAAGAAGTGAGATTGATGAAGGAATCTCAAGGAGTCCTAACCAGACTTGTAGCCATTGAAGAAAACTTGAGAAGAGGTGCGGTCATTGAGGAAGATAGTGACCAAGAGTGTGAGGGTGAGAATGTAGACCCTCAAGAGGGATCCAGTGAGGCAGAGATGGATCCAGATGCTACAAGGTTTATGAAGATGCTGCAGACTGTGAAAGGAGAAAATACTGATGTCAAGATGGAGTTGCCCATGTATGAAGGTAAGATGAACAGTGAGGATGTACTAGAATAGATTGATTCCTTAGATAACTACTTTAAGTACAAAGAGATGCCTGAAGAGAAGAAAGTCAAACTGGCAAAGACCAAGTTGAAGGGAGTAGCACTGACATGGTGGAACTATGTTCAGTTAGAGAGAATAAGACAAGGAAAAACCAATTCGACACCTTATGGGACCGGATGGTGTCCAAGGTGAAGGGTCAATTCCTTCCAAAAGATTATGCCATTCAAACCTTTAGAAGGTTACAGAACTTGAAACAGAAGGAGATGGATGTAATGGCCTACACAGAGGAATTTCATAAACTCAGTATGAGAACTGGCCATAATGAGGATGAAGTTGAAAAGATTGCTAGATACATGAATGGGCTTAGGTTCAATATCCAAGATGAACTAAGTCTTACTACACCCAGTAATGTGGAAGAATGCTTCCAGTTGGCAGTGAGAGCTAAGGAGGAGATCAAAAGGAAACAAGAACAAAATGGAAGGGGTAGAGAAAGGAACTTCAATGGAAGAGGATAGAAACAACAAGGAGAAACAAATAACAGTAACAAAGAGAATCAGGAACCAAGAGGGGAGTCAAGTGAAAGAGGCATCTTTAGAGGAAGAAGATCAAATAGTAGAGGTAGGTTTGGAGGCCAAGGTAGAGGGTCAAGCACCTTCATAGACAAATGCTACAACTATAACCTAGTTGGACATCCTACATTCAAGTGCCCAGACAAACAAGCATCAAATTCATATGGGGGTGATAGAAGAGTCCAAATAGAACAAGAGGAGGACCAAGAGAGTGTGAACTCATCATTTGTACATGCAACCCCAGAAGGAGGAGAATCATTGATGATAAGAAGGACATTACTGAAAGTACCAACAGCCAATGAGCCCCCACAAAGGAAGGCTTTATTCAGGACAACTTGCAAAGAACAAGGGAAGGTATGTAAGGTGATTATTAATTTTAGTTCCACTAACAATCTTGTGTCTCTGGAAATGGTAGAAAAGTTAAAGATCAAGAGGATTCCTCACTCTACACCCTACAAGGTGTCATGGCTCAATAAGGGTCAGCAAGTACTTGTGAATGAGCAAGCTTGGATAGAGTTCAACATTGGTGCCTACAAGGACAAGATCATGTGTGATATCATTCCCATGGATGTATGCCACCTACTACTAGGTAGGCCATGGCAATTTGACAAGAAGACCAAGCATGATGGAGAAGAGAACACTTATATGATTGTGAAGGATGGAGTGTCATACCAACTTACACCCATAAAAGAAGATGGTACAGTAGTCCATGAAGGACCAAGTGTGATGATGGTAAAAGAGGAGTTTCTAAAGACACTGAAAGAAGAAGAGGTTGGATATGCCATCATTGGCAAGCATATATCAGCCAAGGCAGAAATAGAGGTAGAAAAGATACCAGAGGAGGTGCAGGTCCTATTGGACAAGTATGAAGACATAGTGGTGAAAGACCTACCAAGTTCATTGCCTCCTATCAGAGATGTGAGCCATCATATTGATCTCATCCCTGGTGCAAGTTTGCCAAACAAGGTAGCATACAAGATGACACCACAACAAAATGAAGAGGTCAAAAATTAGATTCAAGAACTTTTGGACAAAGGGCTGATCAAGGAGAGTTTAAGCCCCTATGATGTTCCAACTGTCCTAGCACCTAGGAAAGGTGGAGAATGGAGACTTTGCACTAATTCCAAAGCCATCAATAGGATAATGATCAGGTATAGATTCCCAATACCTTAGATAGAAGATCTAATGGATAGTTTGGGTGATGCATGTTACTTTTCAAAGATAGATTTAAAGAGTGGTTACCACCAGATAAGAATAAGAGAGGGTGATGAATGGAAGATAGCATTCAAGACTAATGAAGGTCTTTATGAGTGGTTGGTAATGCCATTTGGATTATCAAATTCCCCAAGTACATTCATGAGACTTATGGATGAAGTCCTCAAGCATTTCATAGGCAAGTTTGTGGTAGTCTATCTAGATGACATTCTTGTGTACAACAAAACCAAAGAAGAACACTTGCAGCACTTAGAGATGGTGTTGAAGAGATTGAATGAGGAGAAATTGATGATCAACCTCAAGAAGTGTGAATTCATGAAGGAGGAACTTGTCTATCTTGGGTTTGTGATCTCCAAAGGCACACTAAAGATGGATCCATCCAAGGTAGAAGTCATACTCAGCTGGCCAACTCCTAGAACAATAGCAGAGGTAAGAAGTTTCCATGGTTTGGCCACATTTTATAGAAAGTTTATCAAGAATTTCAGTCACATTTTTTCTCCTATTATTGATACTATTAAAGGAGATAAGAAGAGGAAGTTTCAATGGAAAAAGGAAGCTGAGAAAAGATTTGAATACTTGAAGACAAGGGTGGCTCAACAACCTATTCTGGCACTCCCTGATTTCAGCAAGGTGTTCACAATTGAATGTGATGCAAGTGGCTATGCCATAGGTGTAGTCCTGAGTCAAGATGGGAGACCGGTTGCATTCTTCAGTGAAAAACTCAATGAGGCCAAGAGGAAGTACTCTTCCTATGACCTTGAACTCTATGCTATGGTACAATCACTCAAGAAGTGGAGGCACTATCATTTGCCTGTGGAGTTTATTGTCTTCACAGATAATCATGCTTTGAGTTTCTTGAACAACCAAGATAAGTTGAGTCACAGACACATGAAGTGGATGGAGTATATGTAGGCCTACACATTCACCATCAAACACAAGAAAGGACAAACAAACAAAGTTGTTGATGATATGAGTAGAAGGTCCATGATGGTGCAAGAGACGAAGTTACAGAGTGTAGGTATTGATGCACTTAAAGGTATGTATGAGAATGATGAAGATTTCAGTGATGTTTTTGTTGTTTGCAATCAATCCCAAGATGTTTTTCACAATGAATTTTCTGAGTTTGTAGTACAAGATGGTTTACTATTCAAGGGATCTTAGTTGTGTGTGTCAATATGTTCCATGAGAGAAAATCTGATCAAGGAAAAGTACTGTGGTAGCATGAGTGGTCATTTTGGTTATGACAAAACTTTAGAGTAGGTCAAAAGGTTTTACCATTGGCCTAAGATGCATAATGATGTGAAGAAGTTTGTGGAGAGTTGTGTGATATGCCAGAGGGCTAAAGGATCAAGCTCTAATTCAGGTTTATATCAACCTTTGCCAATACCCAATAAGCCATGGGAGTCAATAAGCATGGACTTTGTTCTAGGTCTACCCAAGACACAAAGAGGTTATGACAACATTTTTGTTGTTGTAGATAGATTTAGTAAGATGGTACATTTCATTGCTTGCAAGTCTACTAATGATGCCTCTCACATTGTTGGTCTATTCTTCAAAGAAATTGTAAGAATCCATGGATTGCCTTTGACAATAGTGTTTGACAAAGATTCCAAGTTCACTGGTCACTTCTGAAGAACCTTGTGGAAGAAGCTGGGAATAAATCTAACCTTCAGTTCTGCCTACCATCCTCAAATAGATGGACAAACTGGGGTTGTCAATAGGTCCTTGGGAAACCTATTAAGATATCTAATAAAGGAGCATAATCAGTCATGGGATCTCCTGCTGCCCCAAGCAGAATATGCCTACAATGACTTTGTTAACAGGAGCATTGGAAGAACACCTTTTGAAGTGGTGTATGGTATGAAGCCAAGAGACATTTATGAGCTGATAGACCTAAGAGGAGTAGACAACAGGAGTGCACAAGGAGAAGATTTTTCCACAACCATGAAGGAGATACATCACCAAGTAAGAGAAACTCTTGAAAAGAGTGTTTCCAAGTACAAGGAGAAATCTGATCTAAGAAAGAGAGATGTTCAATACAAAGTAGGTGACATGGTGCTAGCTCATCTGAGGAAGGACAGACTGCCCAAGGGAAGATATACAAAACTGATGATGAAGAAGATAGGACCCTGCAAGGTGGTCCACAAGTTTGGTCAGAATGCTTATGAGATGGAACTCCCTCTTCGAGTTGCTCTCTCACCCATTTTCAATGTTGCAAACCTGTATCCTTTCAAAGGACCCAATGTTGTAGATGAAGAAGTAGAGGAGGTTACTGATGAGGATTGGATAACAGATCTCCCACCTAGTCAGCCAGTGAAGCTTGAAACTATCTTAGACACAAAAGAGGTTAAGAGGACAAGAAACAAGGTCTATAATGAACATTTGGTGAAATGACATGGTTTGCCAATTGAAGATGCTACATGGATGACAAAAGAAGATATCAAGAAACATGGAACCTCTATCCAAAAGCTCATTTCATGAGGAGATTGAAATCTGTTCACCCCGATTGTATGATGCAGAGACCACCATAGTTAATTTTGACTTGTATGCTCACTAAGAGCCTTCAATTTTGGATTTTGTGCTCATTATGAGCCTAGGTGGAGTCATGTATTAGTTGATTATTGTAATAAGGTCTGAGTCAGACCACTATCTCTATTTTAGAAGTTAAACTAGTAGTGGAACTCTAAATAGCATGTGCTATGTTTAGAAAAAATAGTTGTAAGGCTAAAATTAGTGAAATTAGTGGGAAATTAGTGATCCTTTTTCTTTTTGGATCGAAAAAGAATCTTGCACAATGGGAAAGATATGAGTTTGTATTGTATTTATCCCTTGGAGCTCATGAATAGAGGGAGATTGAAGTTTGGAGGAAGATAAGAATAGAGAAGATTATTTTTGTTGCTTTTTCCTATGTAATCCGCTGCTCTTGTTTGTGGTACTCACCTATACAACCATTTCAAGGGATCTCATGCTTTGGATGTTGTAAATGCATGTTTTACCTTTCATTTAAATCATATTAGGTGCCTTGACATTGCAGGAGGAGAGAGAACAATTCGTTGTCCCAGTTTTGTTGTTTTCAAGAGGGTTTGGTACGGTTTAAGGAGAACGATGGGGTTCTAACCCAAATCTTTGTGTTAGAGCCCCAAAATGTGCAGGTGCAAGCGAGTAGCCTAAGACAAGATTTGAAGAAGATTTGGCTTGATATCACCATGTATTAAGCCATTTGAGAGAGCTAGAGTAAGTGGGTGTTGGAAAAATGACTTGAAATGCCCAAGGAGGTCCAAAACCTATTAAATATTTACATTTTCAATCCATCTCAAGCCTTAGAGTTGTTTAAGAAGTTCTAGACCATATTGATAGGGTACTTCCTTTGTTAAACAGGGCTAGTTGCCCCTTGGAATAGTAGGTATAGTCCTTTTTCAAGGCATGTTTTCCAAAATAATGTACCCTACATGTCAAGTATGTTATAGAGGGCCTTAATGGGTATCTAAAAAGTTAAAGAGCTTGGCAAGTTGTTTGGGAAGTTTGGGAGTTTTACCTTCAGGACCTCATTTCTAGGGTTACAAGGAAAATAGGTAGTTTGTGAAGGAACGTTGGGTAGGACAGCTTGCTAGATCACTTGGTGAGTTTGTTGAGTTTCCCTAGGTCAAATAAACATACCTTATGCCTTTCTCAAGTACTGATAACCATCTCACATACCCAAACCAATTTGGGCTCAAAATGAAGGTTCTTGAGGCCATGTTTTACAAGTTTGCTATCCACCTGAAGAAGGATCAGTCATTCAAGATTTTGAAGGTTTTATAATGATCTCCTGCTCTACATCAAAATCACTTTTTAATGAGGGCTTACATGATAGAATAATAGCTAATAGACTAATAGAATAATTTTTTTTGAAATGTTTAGGCAAGAAAACCATAAAAAGAGATGACTTTTCAAGCAAGGTTTCTAGATAGAAATCCCAATTTGACAAGAATGGATTCAACATAGTTATAAAGTTAAATAATCTACTCCAACCATGAAGAAATGCAATCTAAATTTAATCAATCTCATTCAGGATTTATGTTAAACTAATTTACTTTAATTTTAATTGAAGATAAGAAAAAAAAATAAATCTAATCTACGTGCAAAATAAATGGGAAAATTCAAACCTAGAGTGAAGTGATGTAGTTGTGGAGTTAAATGAAGTAAATTTGGTCCTCAAATTGAGCTCTTTCTCTAATTCTAGAGAAAATAATAAATCCAAAAGGTTCCTTTGAAATCATTTTAGCATTACAAAATTTGCCCCTTTGAAATCATGTGAATGATGCATAGCTTAGCAACTGACAATCTTGAAACCTTTTCAACTCTTGCAAAATTGATTTTATTGAATTTAAACCAAATTGGTTGAATATTCTTCGTAGTCATGTCTTTGTGCATAACCATGTTGAACTAGTTTTGATTATGTCCATCCCTCAATAACTCTCTACCGTGTACTATATGGAAGAATATTAGCATATAATAAAATAAAAGAACCAATAATTCCATGGCAAAGGATCCCATGCTAACCTAGATAAAGAGCATCCATTTCTAATTGTAAATCATTATTTTCAGCCAAGGTAGCTCAAAGTTCAGATATAACTTCTGCATAATAGATTTTCAGTATGCCTGCTCTTGGAAGTGTCAATTCAGCAACAACCTCTAACATATGATCGGTTGGAATTGAGTGAGGTAGTACAAAAAAATTTTGTTGCCTATCGTTTATCCTATATGAATTTTGACAGTTTGTCCAAAATCTCTCCTTTCATATGATACAGTCTTTTTAAAATTTCAATTGTATTTTACAGTAAAAATGCCTAAATACAGCTATACAGTTCTTTAAAAAGACCACCTGTATAGCTGTATGTAGTCATTATTAAAAAGACTAGGTATCATATATGGAAGGAGAAAAGACTGTATCATATGAAAGGAGAGATTTTGAACAAACTAGAAAAATTCATATAGGATTTTGTAGTTGAAAAAATATTGTAACTTAGAATTAGGGTTTTATACTGTACGAAGAGTTTTTATTCTTACAGAAAGGGTTCTTCCTCTGTAGGATGGAAACATAAAATCATTCTCCACACGTTCACAAAAAGATCTCATTCCTATGACACATTCCTAGCATGCATACAAGATAATCGTGTATATGTATTCATTTATATAGTTAAGATTAGGGTATATGCACATCTGTGTAGGTGGGTATAGTTTATATATCCATTTGTGCAAGTGGGTGTTGTGGAGTTGCAGTGATGAAACAATGCCTAGAGGTGGCACAGTGCAGTCAAGAGGCCTGTGGACTCACTAGCTATTGTCCAGGCTCCAGGCAGAACACTTTAAACTTGTATCAATCCGAGTGAAAATGACATTTTCACCTTTTTTATTTTTATTTTCTATGGCCCGAAACCTAACCAGGTGTAAACTTAATGCCCGATAAAGTTTTTCTAGGAAACATACAACCACGTAGGTGCCACATAGGCACAATGTGGTTTCGGTCATAACAAAATTGGGAGTAAACATATCGCACATAAATTATCTGCTTGGAACTATTTATTTAGCCAAAAGTGTGACACACTATTGTGCTTTTACCCTCTTCTTTACAAAGATGACCAATGCGTCCCATGGCAACACACTAGGTGTAATGAACCCTTGATTTAGCAATTCTTGCAATTCTACTTTAAGCTCATACAATTCTCTAGTAGTCATCCTGTAGGGTGCCTTTGATTGAGGATTAGTCCCTGGTAGCAAATCAATTGAGGAGTCAAATTATCTCTTCGGTGGTAACTCTATCAACTCCAGATGAAATACATCTCAAAAATCTCTAAGGATTGGATAGTCATTAAATGTTGGTTCTTCATGTCTTTCACTTGGACTACATAATTGGCATACCCTTTCCTCTTAGCTTTCTTCAACTGCATAGCCAAGATTTGTCTAAGCTCTAATGGTATCTTAGATCCATTAATTTCCACCTGATTTCCTAGGTCATCCAAACATCTAACAACTTTATCTTCACAGTTTACTAGAGACTTATATTCAGCTAACCAATTGATTCACAAAATCACATCATAAGACCCTAAAGGTGCTACATACAAATTAACTTGCATCTGAAAACTTGGGAGCTCTAAGTCACTGCATGTTAGACATGAGTCTACTCTCTTTTCTACTCTATTACCATATTGTACCATCCAAGAGTTTTCTATATGCCCAGGTCTAATAGATAACTTTGATACTACTCTAGGATCTACAAAAAATTATGTGGCACTAGTATAAATCAAAATAGAAATAGGTAGTCCATAGATCTTACCTTGGAATTATATAGGTGTTGCCTGAAAGTTAGCTTGCCGATTGTCCACTGCAGCATGTATCTGATGTTGAGGTGCTCCTTGCTGATTTATGTTTCCTCTTCCCACTGATCTCTGGGGACACAAATTAGCATAATTCTCTCCTCCACAAACATAGCATCTGCCCCTAGGTTCTTTCGGTCCTTTAGTCCTATCCCACTAGTTGTTGTTACGGTTGTTATAGCCACCTCTTTTGTTTCCTCCATGCTGAGTTCCACCATTTCCATCCTAAGAGTTATTACCTCTTTTAAAATTCTTGATCTGACACCTGCTATTACCTTGATTGTTATTCTGATGATAGTTCTACTAGTTATTCTAAGGTCTCTTAATTGCAAACTTCACATCTCTCTACTTACAGTAACTGGCTGCTTGTTGCAACTTCTACTCTTGTTTAATTGCTTTCTCAAAAATGGCTTCCATAGTCAATGGATTATGAATGTCTACCTCTTCTCCAATCTAGGGCCTTAAGCCTAATATAAACTTCCTGATCCAAAATCTCTCGTCCATCTGGTATTGGGGAACATACTTAAGTAGGTGAGAGAATCTTTCCCAATATTGGGTTACCAACAGTCCTCCTTGTATCAAATTCTGAAACTCTGCGATCTTCTTGTCAAAGAAGAGATGTGGTAACCACCTTTTCCTAAAAAGTTGTAGGAAAATTTCCAAAGTTGTAGGAAAATTTCCCAAGTTATTCACCAGGTAACAGTTTCTTATCTACCTTCTCATTATCATACCATGTCATTGCTTCACCAGTCAGCTGATACGATCCCCACATTTCCTTCGTGTGATCAGAAAGATTTCAGAGCTCAAAGTATTTCTCCATTTCTATTATCCATGCTTCAACTCCATCACCAATTGCCTTTCCATCAAATTTGGGTGATGAGACCTTCTTGAGGTCTTTTCCTAATTCTACTATAATCCTTCCACAATTATTCACATTCACTTCTACTTCAAGAATCTATGCATCAACCCTTGGGTTCTCATTACCCTGATTCACATTTCCACCTCCTAGGTTTTCATTTTGATTCTGCTCTCTATGATTCCTTTTGATCTCCTACTCAAGAGTATCCATTCTCGTACCCTTTTGCATTAAGAGAGAAAGGATTCTATCCAATCTTCCATCTTAATCATTATTGTTGGCTTCACCATGATTCCTTCCATTTTGACCATTATTTGCATCTCCATGGTTTCTTCCATTTTGATCACTTCCTGATTCTCCACTATGATTAGTATTTCTAGTATTCATGATGAATAATCTACATCAAGTTTGCAACTTAGCATAATAGTCCCAAATAGGCCCTAGTGTCAAACCTAGAGCTTTAATACCAAATGTAAAGTACTCATTCCATCACAAAAGTTACATGAAGTAAATAATCCACTTAATTACATCATCTCAAGTAAAATATAAATCTCATAAACATGAATCAATAAAAGTCATTAAATCTTACAAATCATGTGCTTAATCCAGGTGTTGGCACTATAAAAGAATATACAAAGTCCATTGTCTTTCATGCCATAAATTATCCAATGATAATTATAAGATACAATAATCATGTCCAATATAAGAATAATAAATCAAATAAATTCTCCAGTCGCCATGAACCCACATGGTCCTCTTGCGAGCTGAGAGATGGGAACATGGCTCAGTCACATTTCCAACCAACCATGAAGCAATTACACTTCCTCAGATCCCTTCATAACACAAAGGAAACCCAGCCCTGCACAAAACGTCTAGCAACCTAGAAACTACTAGCAGGAGGGAACACCTGATGCAACTTGAAGTCTTTAATGTGCAAATCTAAATAATGATATGCAAACTATCTCACAACAGGATGTCGTAGAGATATATATATAAATAAAGTTTTTCTAGACAAATATTCATCTTTTTCAATAAATTCCCATCTTAGGCCTAAGCATTTAAAATAGTTTAAGGTTTAATTCGTGAAAAGAGGAAAAGCCATCTCTAATATTCTACATTTGGCATCCTAGCCCAAAATGTAACCCCAAACATGTCACATAAGAGATAATCTACTTTCCTTTCTAAGTAATAACAACCCATATTCGCTTATAACCCTCTCTAATCCCCTTTCTTTGCATCACTCACAAAAACACATGTTCAAGCAATTAGTAAAGAGGAACATCATTTATTTAATTAAATGCAAATGTAACTATAAATTCTAAAATCTAGTTATATTCCCTAACCATATTTCATTGTTTTGATAGTTTGTAGAAAACTAATGTTAATTACTCCCTATCCAATATTGTTTCGTAATTCAAGCAATTCATTGATACAAGATTTGATAAGAGTGTATAAATGGTTTCAGCATCTCACAACTAAATTTAAAAGCATGGGTAAAATCAGAAAAAACACATTGTCTCTGTTTTAAGTAATAATATAATTATTTTCAGAGAGTTTTAAAATGAATCTACAGGCACTTTATATAACAAGCTACAGGTATCTATAAATTAGGCTACAGGAACTCACAAGAAGATTGATACATTTATAAAAGCTTGTGACAAGTATCTTAACTTCACTACGAGAGGGGTAAGGTAACTACTGCAACAGTAGTAAATTAACAACAGCTATAGGAATAAATTGTATTTGGTTAAACTAACTACCCTCTACACCATTGGAATAGCGATTAATTCTCTATTTACAAGAGGATAAGTCTATTATGATAGGAACTAGCAAATTGGCGGCAATAGAGTTTTAACAAACTGAAAGAATCAAAAGAAATATTGTGATAGAGGAAGGAAATAACTATAGGATCTTTACAAGACTGCGACAAAATAAACTATAGTTACTATGCCCAAACTGTTTATAGTTATAGAAAGATGAAGAATTACTACCAAGAAGAGGGGACATTTGTGACATGGACTTAAGTCAGTCGACTAGGGTTTAAATAGGCCGAACGAATTAGGTCATCAATCAGCAAGAAACAAGTCGTCAGTCAGCAAGAACAGGCTAACATGAGTTAAGGTTGATACCAAAAAGCAGAAAAGGCTGAGTCTAAGGTAAAACATAGAAAAATAAATGTAGTCATGAGCTAACACTAACATTGGCTACAAAATATATTTAAAAGTTAATAAAACTAATTTTTTAGGCTAACATTATCAGGCCATTGGAAAAATAGATCAAATCAACAAAAGGAGTCAATTTGGCCACCAGGCCGAACAAGAGGAGGAGGTGGTCGATCTTTTTTTAGCATAAATAGAAGGGTAACTCAGGCCAACTACTAAGACACGAAGGTCGATCCCTAAATCTAAATGTAGAGGAAAAAGAAGGCTAGCGACAAGGCTAAAATACCAAACCAAACAGGAATCCATAGCAGACCAGAAACTTAAAATATTACACAACAATTCTATGCAAAGAAAACTCAAGAAAAATAGCTAATTCCTTTGTTGTCTAAGGGTCGATTCTATCTCCTTCCATCGTGATTCTTCTTCCTCTCTTGTCGCTAATATCTTCTATCATGTCGTTGCTAAAAATAATGGGGATTTTTCCCTTTCTTTTGTCCTCTATTTTATTCATAATTTCCCCCTAATCTTGGCATTGGTTTTTTTTGTATATTTGGCTCTCTTCTTTCTTGAACTATCTGTTTATTGTTGTTTGCATGCCTCTCTCATATTTAAAACCAATGATCTTTTTCTTTTAACAAAATCAACTCTGTTATTACTATCGCTCTCCCTATTTTTGCATGAAAAAATATTTTCTTTTGATTCCTTTATTAATATAATTTATTTATTTTTAATAAAACATAATCACTTTAAATCAAACAAGAAGTATTCACAAATATAACAAAGATATTTATTAATCCAATTTATTTAAATAAAGAAAACACTTTTATTATTTATAATATAAATAATTATATTAATGTAATTTGAAGAGACATAATATATTTATGAATAAATCATGCATTCAAAAAGGATTATTATAGCAATTAAAAAACATTATTTTTTATAAGTATTTAAATATCAATCACATTCATTAATCATATAATAATGCATATTAACACCATTCAAAATGCAATATGACATGAGACTATGTGAGTGTGTGAGTACATCAGGTTTATCCATCCTATCAGTTCTTGCCGAGTGGCTAGAACATCTCTACCTCAACCATGTTCTCATCTTCGATGAGTACCTACATTCAGTCGCACTCAACTCTACATCAATAGGTTAGTTCCCCAAAATAATAGCTAAAGCAAATCATAATGTATATCTATAATAGTACTAATAATATTCAATTATTAAATCGACTTTAAAAATCACACATTTATAATATTACGAAAATTACTTTCACACATGTGGAATCACTCATAGTAAAATAATCATAGTAAATGTTTGATAATCTAAAATAATAATATAGTCCATAAAATGAGATGTGACACAAATTGTATCCAATAAAAGATACCTTGTGATGTGCAAAATTACACACCAACATGTGTAACTCTCCCCTTTACAGCTCTTTTGAGTGTCCAATGCATTTTTACATTTCCCAAAAATAGGAAGTCAAACTTCTGAAGGTCATAACTTTTGATCTTGGTGTCCAATTGACAAACCATTTAATGTGTCAGAAAGCCCATGAAGAGAGCTATCAAGATATAACTCACCTTATTGGTCACAATTACTTTTGGGGCATTTAGAGACCTCTAAGTGCCTCAAAACTGAGTTTGAAACTTTTTCGATAGTTTCAAAAACAGAAACTTTAATATCTCGCAATCTAGATATGATCTTGAGTCAAAAACACATGAGATTTTTACTTAGCAGTTCTGCACCTTTTGAGAAATTTTTAGGTCAATCTGAGGTCAAATGTAGAGTTACTAAAAATAGTAAGTCCCGCCATTTTTAGCCCTTTTGGAAACTTTGAAAGTTCTAGACCATTCTCCAAAATAAAGGGTATTCAAAAAGACCAAAACTGGGAAGAATAGTAACCTTTCGTAGTTGCAAGGTTGAGACACGTGTCCTAACAGTTACTACTAGCTAGGTTGTACTTGTTTGAATTGTTTGTGAACCAAGGCATAGTGAGTTTTGTGGAAGAAAACTTGCAAAATATTTCATTTTCCAAGAGTCAAAGAGTCAAAATAGCCACGATCTATATTTCAAGTGTTTGTTGTGTTTTATGATCTCCTTTGCAAACTGCCCAAAATGAAAAATCATTTAGAAACCATTGATTTCACACCATAGACCATTCCATCTCATCTATCTGATAAAAAAAACACAATTGTTATGTATTCTGAGTTGTGATCTCATTTGCTGCTCCGCATCTGTGGCCTGTAACACCTTATTTGTTAGAATCACAAATTTTTGGGGAAATTCCTAAGTATCCACATTTTAGGTCTAATTTGGATAGTGACCATACATTTAGACCTGAGACTTGTTTAGTTTATACAGTTCATCCATTGCATTTTCCTAGTTAGCTTGCATTTTCTAGTTAGCCTTTGTCATCCTAGGTTATTCATAGTCATAGTCATCTTTGAGACTTGAAATTCAGAATCTCATCATACTTGATCACACCATTGTCACATATTTGGATTGTCTAGACCTTGTCTTTATCTACCTGCCATCATTATCAAGTTGAACATTAAACTCATGTGTCTACGTTAGGTTCACTTTATCCAATCATAATCATCTTAGCACTTGTCCTTTTGAGGTCTTGACATTCTAATTAGCTACCTTTGTCCATCATAGTTTGTCTTAGCATCCTTTTCAAATTCTAAAGTTGCATATCCAAAATTCCAAGCATTGTCATAGTCATAGCTTCATTGTCACTTTGCATCCCACACCTTAGTCATAGTTGCATTGTCATTTGGCATCCTTATATTCAAAATTCCCAAAATTATAGCATAGTTACATAGCCATCTTGCATTGTCATCCTTAGTTTGCATTCATACCAAAACCCATAAATCTTATATGGTTCAAACAAGGTCACAAAGGAAATAAAAAGAAATGGACTACTCGAATGACCCCAACTATAATCCCCTAGCACCATGAATTTTGGGTCATCCTAAAACAAACCACCAGAGTCACAATCTCAAGTTGCAAATCCTTTTGAAAATCTTACCCTACATGAGGTAGAGCAAGGTTTGACCCTAGAAGAAATTGATGAGGCTACCCAAGATCCTAGGATATCGTGTCTTATAGATGAGACGGTAGCTGCAAATCCTCAAAGATATCTTATGTGACTCCTTCAAAGTGGAACCAAACTCCCTCCTAGTTTTGACATCAACATTCTTACGGAGTCTTCTTCAAACTATGTGACACAAAACCAAGGTCATACAACACCTTCATCAAGTCATACCAATTCACAACAAATACATACTAGATTACCATTGGGAGGAATTGCACATAACTCAATGACTAGATCAATATACCTCATACCCCACCATTTGGAGTGAAAAACACAAGTCCTATATCTCAATCACTAAGCTCCTCATTCACAAATCCATTTTCTTCTAGATCTCATACCATGGCTATTCCAAATCCATTTGCCACATCATCATCTCAAACTACTGCACCATTTACCAATACCATATCCATGGGTCAAAACGTGCAATGAGTTTAAATACATCAAAAAGGATGTGAATGATACATGTAATTGCTCCAAAAACACAATCCCAAAGGACCAATGCTATACCAAACACAAATATAAACTTTGGGTCTAATCAAAACATTGATCTGTCTCATCAAAACAACAATCTGTCTAATCAAAGCATTAATCTGTCCTAACAAAACACTAATTCAAGTCCATTTCAACAACCAATTAGTCCAAATCTTCATTTTCAAAAAGCAAATTCAAACCCATTTCATATCAATCCAGTACAAACATCCCATTCTCATTCCATGCTCAACACACCAACCTAAATCTGCCTCCACCATGTTACAAAGATGGTTGCCATTACACCAAAAGATCGACCTATTAATGCTCAATACAACCGCCAGAGTTAATGAATCCATGGGAGGCAGTTAAGCCTTGTCATGAACCCAAGTGTTGTGCTGCACAACACAAGGAGGCCAAGGGCACACACATTGCAAAAATCCCCCCAGTGCAAGCGAGGGGTTCAAACCCATGACCCAGGCTCTGATACCAATTATTGCAAAGATGGTTTTTGTTGCACCAAAGGATTGACCTGTTAATGCTCGATACAACCGCCAGAGTTAATGAATCCATGGGAGGTGGTTAATCCTTGTCATGAACCCAAGTGTTGTGCTACACATCACAAGGAAACCAATGACGTACACCTTGCAACACACCAAACATCAATTCAAATGCTACATTCATACCAAACTTTCAAAACCAAAACCCATCTTCATCACACAATCACTTTACCTCATTTAACACAAACACCAACCCTTCCGCTTCGAGTATTGGGTTTCAAAGCACATCCACTTCAAACATGGGTTATCAATACCCCAATGCACTCGCAAATGCTACAAACACATCATTATCCTCGGTGGAAGTTTTAGCACAACAAATGCACACATTGCAACAACAAATTTCTAACATGCAAGTATCCAAGACAATGAAGACTTACTCTATGGAAGGCTTATGTCAATATCCTTTCGATCGGAGTATATATGTGCATCCTTTCCTCAAAATTATAACGTGCCAAACTTTAACAAATATAAAGGAAAGGGGAGTCCAATAGAACATGTGCGAGAGTTTCATACCACTTGCCTAGAACTTGCATTTGACCATACATATCTAATGAGGTTGTTCCCATGAAGTCTCCTGGGACAAGAACTTGAGTGGTTTATGCATCTACCTCCTGGGATAAGGAAATGGAATGAATTAGTTGACAAATTCATAGCACATTTTTCTTATAATATTGAGAGTGACTTGACTATTACAACATTGTGTCACACAAAACAAGATGATGGAGAATCGTTTACCTCTTTCTTCTAGAGATGGGGGAGCATGGCTAGTAAGTGCCCATGTCACATACCAAAGAAATAGTTGGTCCATTTTTTTGTTGAAAATATAAACACCGAATTGATGCATCAACTTCAAATTCATTGGTGTACCACCTTTGTGGATGTTGTTGAGAAAGGAGTAACCATTGAGAAAGCACTTATTGCAAAAGGATTGGTCAAAATTTTCAATAAGAACCAAAATAACCAAAACACTTTGAATGACAAGAGAATATTTTGGTCTAGAAACAAAAATGTCATGAATGATGGGGTAGTTGATTCAAAAACAATAAACAAAGCTAGCCCTACTATTACTTTCAAAGGACCGGTCATATCAAACAATCCATCACCTACTCATGAACAAACAACTAATGCAGTTCAAAATAGTCAACGATGAGATCCTCCATGAAATAATCACTGAAAACAAAATTATACTCCCTTAGGGGAATCTATTGAATTAGTTTTGAAGAAATTGTTATAATCAAACATCATCCAACTTCCAGAAATCAAACACTATGACCCAAGGCCTTTCAAACTATCTTGGTGGAATGATAATGATTTTTGTGAATACCATCAAATCAAAGGACATAAGATATCTTCTTGTTACAAATTGAAGAACATAATTCAGGACCTCATTGATCAATGTCATATATCAATAGATAATCCACAAGGGTCCTCAAATAATGATCATACCATCTTCAAGAATCCATTACAAAATCATGGGTTGGGAAAAGCCTTCAGTTCAAGGACAAATACAAATGAGCAATCTAGTTATACTCATGTTGCCTATGAGTATACCATTAATAATATATGAGCATTCGACAACAATCTCTCCATGATTACTATCAAAACTAGTCTAGAATGTGTTGTTACAACATGAAGATCCAAGGTGACCTTACAAGGGGCTCCTTCTAATCCCTAGCTGAAAAATCAATATAATCTCTTAGACCATTTAGGGAAGACTCCCGCATACATATCCATCCTTGAGTTGCTTTACATATCCCCTGAACACAAAGCCATTTTGGATAAAGCCTTGCAAGAATCATTTATTCCCATGGACTGGACCTTAATGTTAGTCAATTTCAGGCCATGGTGGGATACTTAGTTACCACCCATCACATCACATTCACCGAACATGACCTTCCTTCACAGAGATCTAATCATAATGACCCATTACACCTTGAGGTATTAATTAATAAACATGAGACCAAATGAGTTTTGGTAGATGATGGAGTAGGTCTAAACATATGTACCTTAAAATTGGTCACAACACTAGGATTCTCTGAGGCTTGTGTAGATATGTCTAAGAAAATTGTTATAAAGGCTTATGACGATACAGAGCATTCTTCCGAGCTTGTGATCTCACTTTTGGTAACAGTTGCACTCACTGTTCTAGATACTATATTCCAAGTCTTGGATCTGGACCTCCCATACAACCTCCTCCTTAGCCGTCCATGGATTCATACCATGAAGGTCGTTCCCTCCACATACCATCAATGCCTTAAATTTCCCTATAATGACACTAAAATCACAATAACTAGTGATCCCAATCCCTTTCAATATTGTAGCAACCTAAGAGGAACACCTAAACATCAAGTGCCTATTAACAAGGAAGTTTCACCTTCCACTTTATCCCATTATATTGATCCTTCCACATTATCCAAATCTTCCATTACATCCATTCCCTCTTCTAAACCTAAGGTCCAGATCCATGACACACGGTGTGGGGAATATAACATTGAGACTTCTTATTACATTGGCAAGCTACCTATGTCACCAAAATCCTATGGAAAACTGTGTCCTATCAAGAAGGAGCCTAAAGTCACTATTCATGTCGCCCCCACCACTTTTACCAAGTGGGGTGAATTGAGAAAAGAAACCATAGATGAAGACATTTCTACATGGATCTATAAGGACGAAGAAAAAATTGAACCTATATAATTAACTATTGAACAATATGGAAAAGGTTTCGAATTCATGAAGCAAAAAGGTTATGATGGACATAGTGGATTTGGTCTACACAAGAATGGAAGGACAAAACCTTTACAACTAAACAAGCTACCAAAGAATAAAGGATTAGGGTATACACCATTAAAAGTGAATGCTCCTCATACTAAGTTACTATCGGGTGAAGTTGCTAACGTTTCTAAAGATGTCAAGACATCTACGAAAAATGCCAAGACTAATCCCCCTGAAACTGAACAAACCAATGGCCTTGCCTGGATTGATATCTTTTGGCTTTGATGACACTTCAATATTTACCATATCTTCCCTATCCTTGAGTTATACAAATTATACCAATGATGATCTATCCCTAGTTTACTCGCAATTGATAGATTGGGACCAACAAGCACCTTTGAGCTTAGACATGTTTGAAAATGATGAAGAAATTGCCAAGTTTATGGGACTTTGAGAAGGAATACCTAGTGGGGATCATAAAGTTGGATTCATCGTAGATCTCGACAGCACATCTTACTTTGGGGAGTCCACTTTGCCCTCTAGTCACAAAAGTGAAAATAATAAAACAAAAAAAGATAGGTCTCTAGGTGAAAATTGAAAGGTGCCTTTAGACCATGAAAAAGTAAAAAGAAAGGACGTATTTGAGGGTGAAAGCCTCCATGAGGCACCTAAGGATGGAGGGTTGGATGTGCTCCCTACAACTCAAGAGAGATCACCATTTCTAGTAGAGAAATTAGTGGGGTATGAACTTAATTATAGTTCTATTAAACGAGCATGCCTTGTGGTGGTCTTCACCACTCAGAAGATTCAACACTATATGTTAAACCATGAGACAAAGCTTGTAGCAAAGATAGATCCATTGAAGTATTTACTCAACAAAGTAGCTCTAATAGGTCAACTAGCAAAATGGGTCATGATCTTGAGCAAGTTTGATATAGATTATGTTGATCAAAAGGCAATGAAAGGACAAGTGATAGCCGATCAACTTGCAGACACTCCAACAATAGCAGATCATCCATTGGTTTTTGATTTTCTTGATTAGTCAACTTTCATGGTAGAAACTTCAAACACATGGAAACTTTATTTTGATGGATCATATACAAATCATGGTTCAGGGGCTGGAATTCTCTTTGTCACACCTAAAGGAGACACAATACCTAAGTCATTCAGAATAGAGTTCTCTTGCACCAACAACATAGATGAATATGAAGCATTGCTCACTCGACTTCGCATGGCTATTAAATGGAAAATCAAAAATCTTCAAGTCTATGGTGATTCATAATTGGTTATCCATTAGGTCAATGATGATTATGATACAAAGGATGAAAATCTCACACCGTACAAGTAGATGGTCAATAGTTTCAAGCTATATTTTGATGTCATCATTTTCAGTCAAATTCCAAGGATTCAGAATAAAGAAGTCGATGCAATGACCACCATAGGGTCTCTTTTGGATATACCTAACAATGTACCTTAGTATGAGTTCTTGGTGGAATAGCTTTTGATCCCTATGTTCGATATTCCTGAATCTGAGCTTGTGCATGTGAAATTGTTCGTCCTGACTCCCCTTGGTATAGATTTATTTACAACTACCTGCATGACCAAATCATTCCCCTAACTTGTCTTCCAATTGACAAAAAACTTTTATCTGTCAAGCCTCTCGATATGTTATCATCGGTGATACCCTTTACTGTCGAAGCCTAGATAGTACCCTCCTTAGATGTCTCGATTCTAACAAAGTGCAAATGGCTTTGCATGAAGTATATGATGGTATATGTGGAGATCATTCTAATGGTCCTACCTTGGCTAAGAAGATCATACAAACTAGATACTATTGGCCTACTATGGAACATGATGCATATAATTTTGTTAAGAAATATCGACAATGCTAGATACATGGAGATCTTGTACATGCGCCTGCTTAAGAACTTCATCCAATTACATCACTGTGGGCTTTCTCTCAATGGGGACTCAACCTTGTGGGAAGGATTCATCCTAGTTCCACCAATGGCCATAAGTTCATTATCATTGCAACTGAATACTTGACAAAATGGATCAAACCCATTCCCATGACCTATATTACTAGCAAGAAAATATCCAAGTTTATCCTTAATTACATCATATGCCACTATGGTGTCCCCCAATCCATTGTCACAGATAATGGTCGTTTGTTTAAAAATCAGGATGTCCGTGAACTGTGCGAGAAATTCCATATCCACCATCGTTTTGCCACTCCATATTACCCCCAGGGTAACAGTCAAGCTGAGGCATCCAACAAGACCATTATTAAAACCCTAAAGAAGACCGTCAATGACGTTGGCCACAACTAGCACATCCAACTTAATCCAGCCTTATGGGCTTATTGAACCAGCATTCGTATCCCCACTAGAGCCACTCTATATTCCCTTGTCTTTGGTTCTGAAGCTATTCTTCCCATCGACAACAAGTTACCCTCCCTAAGAGTATCTATGCAATAGTTCATTGATGATGAAGAGTATCGCATATCCAGATTGCATGAGCTAGAATTGCTAGACGAGAGATGACAAAACACATTGGTCCATCTACAAGCCTATCAAAACCATCTCCGTCATAGTTATAACAAGAAAGTCTGGGTTCAACATTTTAACATTGGGGACTTGGTTTTAAAAGAAAATCTGAAGAATCAATTGGACCGAGAGAAACCTGGAAAGTGTGAGCCTAATTGGTTGGGTCCTTACATCTTATCAACTTGCTACTCTTGAAGGTGAACTGCTACCATAGCCCATCAATAACATGCACCTTCGCAAATACTATACTTCATCCTTAGAGAATCTTACAAAAACAAAAGAAATATAATAAAAAATAGTAAAGAGAAATAATTTGTCAAATAGTAAAGAGAAATAATTTGTCTAATAGTGAAAACCACTTTGGTGGTGCTTTGGATAAGTACCGTGGTGAAAACCTAGAAAACAGGTGCCATGTATAGTCAGTCTTTGCTCTACCATCTACCATCATTTTATTCGGTCTTTCACTTTGCCCTTCATAATCTGCGCACAGCCTTATCCATAGTAAAATTCCATTTTCCTATCCAATCCACAATAAGGCTTTGTTGTCCTTCTCATGGCCTAAGAATAGTTGGCATTTTGCATCTCTTGCTTTCCATATCCATCCATCCATAATGAACATTACCCTATCCATTTTCCTTCATAATAATTTGGTCCTATACCTGACTGGGGGAAAATCCTTGACTTAGGTTTTCATATGGGATCTTAGACATGGTATCAGGGGACATCATTCAAAACATTCCTAAAATCTTAAAAAAAATCCAAAAAAAAAATGAAAACATAAAAAAAAATTCAAAAACAATGTTAGTCATTGAGTTCGTGTCAGTGTTAGTCCAAATTGTCAAACTACGTTGTCTCTGTGCTTTACATAGGCAAGACCATCATCGATGAGCCCCCGAGGCATTAGGTCAGTCCCTTAGGGTTTGTTGAGTCAAGTCTATCATAGTTCATATCCCATAATAATTTGTCCCTTGCTAAGGTTGACACCTTGATCAGACATAAACCGGTTATCTTTTGCAGAGAACTGAGCTCAACAAGTCTCAAAACAATAGGTGAAACTATCCATCAAGTCTCCAATCCTAACCGTTCAATTGCCTAGTCATGACTGTTCATCACTATCCATTACCTTTATCAGCTATCAATTGTCTTATATAGAATGTTGCATTGTCGAAACCAAACTTGATGTCTTATACGACATGCTTTGTTTCCTGAAACCAAACACTATCATCACACATCAATCATCTCATGAGTCATATATAGATTGTTGCACTCTCAAAACTAGACCAAGTGTCTTATACGAGGTGTCTCATTTTTGAAACCAAACACAATCCTACCATTTTCCTTATACAAGTAGTTGCATCGTCGAAACCAGACTTGACGTCTTATACGACATGTTTCTTTTCCTGAAACTAGGCACTATCCTGTAATCCTAATCAAACATTTGAACACTCATTATCTGGCAAGAAGATCTAAATGGTTGTTGACTCTTTTGGTCTAGTTTGTCTTATCTTTTTATCTGATTGATCTTCGGTCATGTTCTTATGCACCTTGATGAAGTCTACAAGTGATGAGAGGAGCAATGATGGATCATGACCTTTTTCTCTTTGATTTCTATTTGTGGTTTGTCTTGGCAATATGACTGGGGCAACTAAATTCCTTGTGTGTGATTGTGACTCCATTTGGCATAATCAAAATATCATGTGCAAGTGAAAGGTCATCTAACGCTTTCTTGTACTATGACTAACATGCTTCATGATTACTTCCTCACATATTCTGACAAGGTTCTATAGTTACTAGTCTACATCATGGCATTCCTTGTCTGCCATGTGCATGTTTTGCAAGGGTTACTATTTGCGCCTTGGTCTATATCATGCCATAGTGTTCGTTATCCATTGCTATAATAAAAATGCTCTATGATGATAATCGTGCAATAAAATTAAAGCTCAAAATCTATCAAGCAAGATCTCATTCTATTTCACTTGCCCAATCATTCTTCATTTCTTGCTAACACCATCTCTTTCGCATTAACATTTCCTCTGTCAGTCCCTGCAGTCATCTTGATGGCGTGCTATGACATATAAAAATAAATGCATTAGTTTCATCATCCGCACAAGCATCATATAATGCATATCATAAAATCACATCATATACATCCGTCACATAACATGCATATAGAACGTAACCTATCATATAGTCACCACCAAAAAAAGATGCATCTCATGTATATATATCAAAACAATGTGTCATAGTGCAATATCCGATGTCTGTCAAAAATGGAGCTCGCAGGTTCGATAAAAAATACATGAGTCTAAAAACAGGCCTAGCCTGTACTACCTCTATCTCCCGAGGGTGACCGTCATATCATCCTAGTTTTTCATCGCCAATGCATTTGTGCCTATCAAATTGACCTATTGGTAAATTTACCAAATTTTTTCAATTTTTTGAAAATTTGACAAATTTTCCGAGAGGGAATTATGCTATCCCACTTTATCTGGGGCATACTGGGGCATGTCTTGAGTTGAATTTTTCTAATTATTCTTTGATACAATAAAAAAATTTACATTGTATCAAAGAGGGGCAAAATGTAGACACTCAAAAATGTCTGAGTCTGCGAATAACACTTTCATACTAATTTTCATCTCCTCTCATATAGTTAAATAATTTTGAATTATTTAATTAATTCAATTTTTCTTTATTCCTTTTAAATAATTAAATAAATTTTATTTAATTATGTTATTAATTATCCCTTTCTAATCTGATTAAGTAAATTCTTATTTATTTAATTATTCATCTCCATCTTCCCTCTTCTTCTATAATTAAATAATTATTTTTAATTATTTAATTAGTCATTTTCTATTTTCGGTACATTAATAAATAATGATTTTCAAATATTTAAAATTATTTATTTATTAAATTGTAATTCCATTTCCCTCTCTTCTTCTATAATTAAAATTATTTGCATTTGAACAAACTCACCATCCCCCAAAAAAACAGGATGGGCCCATGATTACGAATAAATTTTCAACGGAGTGTCGTTGGCATTGGTCATGGGGGAATCGCGTGGAAAGACTGTGAATAATGGAGGCTATGGACCTTCCTGCTCCTCAACGTCATAATCTGAAGGTGAGACTCTTTTTAGTACGCAAGCTTGTCAATGCCAAATTTGCTCTGAGTTTCCGACCAAGACCTTTTTCACCACTCTTATCAATATGTGAATCCTTCAATGATTTTCCACGCGTCATAGGTATTTAGTATGACAATGATGCGCATCACTTCCTCCAGACAGATTATAATATTATAAAGTCTCGGTGACCGCAATAGGAAGGTGCCAGTCTAGCCTGCACATTTTCTAAACGATAGAATAGGACGCATTTTCTAATGTACTCTTGACTGGTGGAGCACAAGTGAGCCTGAGCTGTGAAGCCCTTTCTCCTATAAAGAGGAACAAATTGTATTAGGCTTTGCACACCCTTCTCACTCCTCTTTTCTGTTGTTTGGGTATCTAAATGTCATGCCTCAAACCCAAAGCAAACCACTACAGAACAAGAACCCAGCAGCCAACACAATGAACTATTACAAAATTCGTTAAGTTGAATATTAGATCAATAACTAAAAGATGTCTTGATGATTAAGTAAATCTTATGGCATTAACTTAAATTTATTTTTCTGTCATACAATAATTCTTGTCTACAAATAAAGAAACTAGAAAGGATTAACTTAAATTTGGAGGAGTCGCAACAATGCCATTGGATTATATAAAATATTTTGTATTCAGACCATAAGAAAAACCAAAAAAAAAAAAAAAAGAAATTTAGCTAGCAGCATATGCCATCAACGTTATACCATTTGGTACAAAATGTTCACAAGTTTCATCAAGGAAACAAATGGTAAACCCCTAGGCACCAAAAGTCCCTAATAAGACTAGCAATTCCGATCTGATTCCAAACTTAGTGTTCTACATCAAGAAAGCTATAAATATAGTAGAGAACATATTTTATTTAAAGGGATTTGAAAAGAGATCCAAGTCCAGAAATGGGATTCTAGTGGCATTTTGGCAAGAGGAAACACCATAAATTAGGAGTGGAAACTGAGACAATAGGAGGCTAAGTGAACTAAGGAAAATAAGGTTAGGATAAGAAATAATATCCATCTCAATCAATCCATAATGGTGAAGTCATCTTTCTAAGAACTATCTTAGAAAATGAGATATCTCTCATATACAAGTCTCCTATGACTTACCTATCTTGCTTAAGTGGTATTTGATGCATGATTTCACAAATCAATATTCAAGTCACATACCCTTGGTTATTGGTATGATGAGCCTTATAGATTGCATTCAATTCTATAACAATAATTTGTATAAAGACCTTTAGAGATAAAGCTCCCTTCTATAGAATTTTTTTATTGACTTATTTTAAATTTAGGTAAGAGCTCATGCATTAGATTTGTGAATTGGAACACTATGTGGAGATCTGTACAAAAGGGTGGCTTCTTGTTACTTAACAAATCAAAATATTTAAAGAGTCCAAAATGGGACTATTAATAATAGAAAAGCTATCAATGGATATCAATGTTGATAAAAGTAGTAAAGTTTAAATACTCTTACCCCCATGAATGTGGGAGAGGTATAACTACTAGGAAACTCCATATAGGAACATGGACGGCTTCCCCATTTGTATATTCACAGATTTTGATTAGCACATATATATATTATATAGTCGTATCTTTACTCATAACTGACATACCCTAATTTGAATGGCATCCTTGTTTGTCCATTGGTACCCATTGTAGACACCTAAAATTAGCCTCGGTTCCCAACTCAATTTTTCATCTACCATACCTTCACATCAATTAAATAATTTGTAATCATTTGATTAATTTCATCTATTATCACTATACCTTATTAACTGCATTAATTAAATAATTATTAATTATTTAATTAATTTAAGTTTTATATTTTCTAGCATTAATTAAATAATTTCACAATTATTTAATTAATTCTTCATTTATTCTAATATTAATTAAACAAATAAATTATTTTCTATTTTTCTCCATCACAAATAAATAAATTAATATTTTATTTATTTTCCAATATTATCCATATGCACCAAAAATTAAATAATTCAATTATTTAATTTCTTCCACAATTTCCTCTCACCATAATTCACTCTTATCTCACCAAGATTCTCTCTCATCACTCCCTCAAATCACTCTCAATCAGGCCAATTAACTAATCAAGGAGGTCATGGAGGTCGTCAGCCTAGAGGGGGCCCCCTGCCCCCCCTTTGGGGCCACAAGAGCTCCCTGCTGATGTCAGTACTTCCTCGGTTAGTACTAAAGAGACCTCTCCCCCTGCCTTGGGCTTAGACCCCAAGGCTTCAAAATAGGCCCTGTGAGGAAAGTCTAGTAGACCTAAGGATTTCGGATGCTCAGGAGCTGCCAGAACTTCAGGATGGAACAGATTTTCAGATACCAGATAGAATGGTGGACAAGATAACCTCTTCCTTGGAACTCTCCCTAGTTGGAAAGTTTCAAGCCCTTAGACCCAACATCGACATGGTTAGACATTGGGTTACTGCTAGATGGCACCTCAAAGGTAGTGTGTTGACTAGTGCGATGTCGGGTGACCTTTTCCTGTTCAAGTTCACGGCTAGGGAGGACTTAGTTTATGTCTTGTCGGGAGGACCTTGGTTGTATGGGAAGCATAACCTCAGCTTAGGCCATTGGAAGCCGGGCTTTGACGCTACAATGGAGCTTAGCAAGTTAGCCCCGGTGTGGGACAGACTGCTTGGACTTCCCCTTGAGTACTGGGATGAGGAAATATTCACATGGATTAGCAACTCCTTTGGTTGCTTCATAACCATGGACAGTACTACCAGAAATAAAACCAGGTTGGTTTTCACTAGATTTTGTGTTAATGTAGATATTCATAAGACTCTTCCTAATACAGTAAAGTTAAATTCAAAATATGGTAGCTAGGAGCAGCAAATATTGTATGAAAACTCCACTGCCTATTACCAAAAATGTAGAAAAAAGGGGCACCTAATCATTGAATGTAAAAAACTAAAAGCCCTAATGACAAGTAGACCCCGAAAGTAGAAAACCTAGCAGATGAATACCCATTTAAAGAAGATCTATTAGATCTAATGCAGTCTCCTATCAAGCCCCAGGTTATGGTTGGTGACCAGGAGTAGAATCTTCAATCCTTGGAGATCCTCGCTCCTTCCCCACCTCTATCCCTGGTTGAACTGAGGTCGGACTTGGTTGGTGGTGGCCAGGAGCTGTCAATAGATTTCCCCTGGATTTGAATGCTACGGAAAAAGAAATCCCTACTCTCGTAGTGTGCTCCCCCATTCTAGAGACTGATGCTTTGGATTCTAGTGACCTAAGGGTTTTGCGTGATCAGTTGGGAGTTCTGGGGTCCTCGTTATCGTCAGGTTCACTTTCTAGAGACCAAGAAGTCACAGAGAAGGCCTTGACCTCTCCCGACAAAGTTCTCTCCCCAGAGGCTTGTACCAGCAACCAAGGAGGATGGATCACCCCCAAGAGGAAAGGGAAAGGTCATAATAAGAAGACTGCCAATGTGGAAACTGAAGGAAGAGTGGGGAGGCCCTCCCAGAGAGAAACTAAATCTAAGGAAGTAGCCAAGGAGATTGCCTATGGGAGACAAAGCACATTGGAGACCCTCTCCAGAAAATCTTGCAAATGAAGATTATCACTTGGAATGTGAGATGGCTCAATAGCCCACAAAAATAGCTCATGATTAAGAGTTGTATCTATGACAATAAGATAGATTTCATCCTTCTTCAAGAAGTTAAAATGTCTAAAGAAAACTTTAGAAAAATTGCTAACAATATCTGGCCTATGGTAGATTTTATCATCAGCCCCTCGACTGGTGCTTCCGGGGGTCTGGTTACTATGTGGAATAGGTACAATGGTTCAAAAAGTTATTCCTCGCACTGCAAAAATACTCTAGAAATTACCTGTAAGATGAACAACAAAACCTAGAAGATGCTCAACATTTACACCCCCAATACAAAAAGAGCCAGGAAAGATCTATGGGATGGGCTGAGATCCAAAATCAATGAGGACAATGGAACTCTGAGGATAGTGGGGGGAGACTTCAACACCCCCCTCCACCCCTTGGAAAAATCTAGGGGTAATGAGGATTTTTCTGACAGCATAGTGGATCTTACTGATTTCCTAGGCCATACTGGACTTATGGACCTAGAAGTCATCAATCAATGGTCTTCTTGGACCAACAGAAGATTGGGGGAACAGTTGATTAAATTTAGGCTTGATAGAGTGTTGGTTTCTTCGAATTGGGACAGGATTCAATATGCTTACTTGTCTGCTCTTCCTCGTACCATTTCTGATCACAATTCCCTGCTTCTGGATTGGACTGAGAAGAATATCAAGGGCCCTTTCCCGTTCAAGTATGAAATAATGTGGGCCTCCCACCCGGACTTTAAAAATTGTATTGTTGATTGGTGGAAAGTTCAGGTTCATGGATCTTCGATGTACAAGCTCACTCAAAAACTGATACACGTCAAAAATAAAGTCAAAGGATGGAATAAGTTTTGCTTTGGTAATGTGATGAAGACCAAGAATCACATCTCAGAGAGGCTACTGGAGGTTCAAGGAAAAATGGCCAAGGGAAATGGGAGTGAGAGCTTATACAAAATTGAGGAAGAGTTAGTCAAAAAACTGAAGGACATTACCAGCAAGGAAGAAATCTTCTGGAAGCAAAAGTCTAGGGTGCAATCACTAAAGGAGGGAGATAGAAACACAACTTTTTTCATCAATCGGCCATGAAACATAGAAAGAGGAATAGTATTACCAAACTCCTAAACGAGCAAAATATTGAGGTGACGGATGATAGGGATCTTGGTAGACTGGCCTCAAATTATTTCAGAAACTTCCTGGTTGAGCAGAATATCAGAGTTGACAATGCTAAAGAAAACCTCCTTCTGGAGTGTATCCCTCAAATTCTTACTCAGGACATTAATGAGGACCTGATGAAGCTTATTATGGATGAAGAGGTTAGAGCCGTGGTGTTCTTGATGGGGGCCTTCAAAGCACCAGAGCCAGACGGGTTCCCCCCTACTTTTTTTTAGGATTTCTGGGATACAGTGGGATATGATGTTACGAGTGTTGTCAAAGACTTCTTCAGAATGGGGAAATTTCTCAAGAAGATCAATGCCACGTTCATCGCGTTGATCCCTAAGAAAACCATCATGAAAGTCATGGCTACTTCCGACCCATTAGTTTGTGTAACACTATTTATAAAATCATCACTAAAGCGCTTGTCCTTAAGATCCAGCCACTCCTGGATAGGCTCATCTTTGATAGTTAGAAAGGCTTCATCCTTGGGAGACAGATTCTGGATGCAGCTATCTTGACCCATGAGACCATTCACTCTATGGATAAAAATATTAGTCCGAGCATGGCCCTTAAGTTGGACATATCAAAAGCTTATGATAGAGTGTCTTGGGACTTCCTGTTCAAGGTTCTCAGAAAGATGGGCTTCAATGAAAGAATGCTCAATCTGACAAAGGAGTGTCACCACTGTTAAATACTCAATGTTGGTCAATGGCACGCCACGGTGGTTTTTCAAGGTAGGAAGGGGCTTAAGGCAGGGGGACCCTCTGTCCCCCTACTTGTTTATTATGTTGGCCGAGGTCCTGGGAAGAAATATTCTATCCCACCTAGACAAATACTCCCTATCGGGTGTTAAAGCAGTGTCCACCCTTGGCCCGTCGGCTTTCTAACAGTTCGTGGATGCACCATGTTGTTTAGGGCGGCTTCAGTGGTGGAGGCCAAGAGATGGAAAAATCTACTCAACACGTATGCGGAGGTTTCGGGGTAATGCATTAACTATGAAAAGAGCAATGTGTTCTTCTTTAACACTAAAGGGGATCTGCAAGTCAAGGTAGAAACATTATCCAATGCAATCAGGCTACCCTCCCGACAAACTACCTCAGCCTGCCTCTCACGGTCAAAGATGTGACCCAGACCTTCTAGAACATGGTCCTGGAACATATCAATAAGAAAATGGAAGGTTGGAAATGAAAGCTCCTTAGTCAAGCAGGTAAACATCAACTGTTGAAGGCCTCCCTTCAAGGTATTCCTACCTATTTCCTCTCTTTGTTCAAAATTCCCAGGTATATTGTAGAGAAATTGGAAAGGATCCAAAGAACCTTCCTCTGGACTGGAGTGGAGGAAAAGAAGAGGATTTCACTGGTTGGTTGGGATACTGTCTGTCAGCCCAAGGCTAATGGGGGATTGGGGATAAGAAAAATCCAAGGTATGAACAAAGCGTTGCTGACCAAAATTGGGTGGATTTTCCTTAAGGAAGAGAAGGACTGGGTTTGTATCATGAAATCCAAATACCTGCAAAGTGACTCCAATTCTAAGATTATGTTTAGAGACTCCCTTCCCAAAGGATCTATCATCTGGAATAAATTGTCTAAAACTAGGAACTCCCTCTCACAAGGCATCAAATGGAATATGGGAAGTGGAGATAAAATTAGATTCTAGGAGGACAATTGGCTGAGGAAGGATCCCCTGGGGAAAGGAAGTAATTCTATGATGGTTAGAATGGTGAGATTTTTTGGCACCAAGGTG
This sequence comes from Cunninghamia lanceolata, assembly GCA_027924645.1. NCBI lineage: Eukaryota > Viridiplantae > Streptophyta > Pinopsida > Cupressales > Cupressaceae > Cunninghamia > Cunninghamia lanceolata. The sequence goes on from BSBN01000118.1 coordinate 9,064,961, forward strand.
AGTAACTATTTGACCAGCCATCCCCATAGTCAAAGAAGATGTAAGTACTTATCGGACTGTTGTGTTAACCAAAATGAGTTGCAAGATTATCAGTCTCTTCAGCAGAGCTAGAAAAGGATAGAATTCTGGTGTTTCAAAGAGAGGATGAGGTGTTGTGGGGCCAAGATCAAAAAGGTAAGTTCACTGCCAAGTCAGATTACCATATGTTGTCTAATGGGGGTCAACTGAATCAGCATTGGAAGAAAGTCTGGAATAGCAAGTTATTACCCAAAGTCAACTTCTTCTAGTGGTTAGTGACGCACAACAGAGTCCTTTCCATTGATAACCTTAATAAAAGGGGGTTTCAACTGGTTAACAAATGTGTGCTTTGCTGTCAAGATCAAGAGTCCTTACAGCATATGTTCCTTCACTATGAGTTCACCAAATAAGTATGGGGAAAAACTCTGCAAAAGCTCAACCTAGAGTGGGTCTTTCAGGATAGGCGTGAGGACTTTGCTCATAGTTGGTCCTCTCCTTTTTCTCACCCTAGGATAAAAGAGCTTTGGAGACAGATTCCCCCGCACTTGGGTTGGAGTGTGTGGAAAGAAAGAAACAATCATATTTTCAAAGAAATTGCCCATAATACTGATGAGGCTTTTTTGTCTTTTTGCAAAGTGGTAACGGAAAACACTTCTTCCTGCTCTATACAAGTGGCTGAGCATTCCCCTACTACTATTGAAATTTAAATTGCTAAGAACTGACGTCTGAAGGAGGACATGAGCAAAGTGGACACCTCTAACAAGATGGCCATGCTTAACACTCACTAGAGACCGCCCCCCAAAGATTGGACCAAACTTAACTTTGATGGAGCGGAAAAAAAGATATTAGGGTCTGCCAGTGGTGGTGGGATATTTAGGGACTTCCTTGGTGCCCCCATTGTGTCTTATGCTGGGGGCATCAGACATCAATCTAACAATATGGTTGAAGGTCTGGCACTCTTAAAAGGTCTAAAGATAGCCCATGCTTTGGGTATAGAAAGCCTTCAAGTGGAAGGAGATTCTAAGTTAATGATTGATGTGGCTAGGAGAAGGTCTAACAGTGGTTGGAAGCTGAAGAGCTTAGTCAAAGACATCATCTGCTTACTTACTGTCTGACTTCAATCAGATGTCCATCGGTAATGTTTATCGGGAGGGAAACAAAGTGGCAGATGCGATGGTGAATTTGGGGCAAAGTATGGACACGTGGTAATATTGGAGAACTGATAAGAATCTATCGCGCTCGATTCAAAACCTCATTAAGGATGAGTTAAGCCTTGCTCTTGGTTCCTCATGAGATCTAATGTTGGGGAGAGAGGGTGGGACCACCGGAGTTCTAGTATCTTCGGACAGTTGGACGACGGGTACAGAATTGTGGACGCCATGAAGGTTAAGTGCCAGCTCGACAATGTGGGGTCTTGTCATTTCAATAGCAGCTGTGTTGATAACACGATGAGTTGGCCTCTTGAAGAAGCCTTTCACACGCCTAGCCATGTGAAGACCCGGCTTCACAGCTCGATAAATCTCAAGACAAGATTTAATGATGATCTTATAAGGCTTAAAAATGATGATTTGAGAGGGAGTAAATGTGCCTGTTTGAAGATTAATAGAAAGTATGCCACCTTAGGTGTGGGAAAAGCTGGTACCATTATTACTATCAGATTAAATTCTATGTTGTCATTTGTCATGTAAACAAGAAGTTTGTTGAGAATTACACTAAGATGGCTCTTTACTACACTGTGTTTGCTATGATAACTGATTGCATTGTTTACTTGTTTGATAGTATTATGGGGGGAGATAGGTATCGGACTGAACTGCAGACGTGTGAGGAATTCAAAAATAATGAGACGATATGGCACATATGCCAGGAGGGCGGGGTCATCTCTTATCTGGAATGCCTTCAAGGCTATGATGAGAGTCTCTCAGCTCAGTTTCTTCAATCTTATAATGGCAGAAGGGTCAAAGTTGGCAATGTGGGGTTTGAGGTCTCTGAAGAGGTGATTGGGATGGCTACTGGCTTGCCGACAGACATGACGAAGTATCCTAAGAAGAGTAAGGTTTCTGATCCTGATGGCATGAAGCTTTTTCTTAATAAAGGTGAGGTTTTGAATAGTCTCCAAGGGGGTTTTGACCGCCAGCTTTTACCTCTACCATGGGACGAGGTATGTTTCATGATTATGAAGTATTTTACCCTTGAAGGGAGGTTTAGGAGGTTCTTTCACTATCATTTTGCTATGCTTAATCACTTTAGGAGTAAGCATATCAGTTTCCCCATCTATCTACTTTCTTCCTTGGAGTCCTCCATTGTGGCTGCCAAAGAACATCACACCCTTGACCCCAATAAACCTAAACTTCCACTGCATCAAGGTCTCATCATGAGACTGTATAAGTTTCACCTTGTACTGTGCCTGCCAAAAGCTCCCACTCCTATTAGGATTGAACCTCATAACCCTCCCTTGGTGAGGGAAGGCCCGGTCATCATAACTAAAGTTACTCCTGACTCTTATGCCAAGTCTTTAAAATCTAGTAAGAAAAAACCTATGGTGGCTATTAGCCCTAAACCCACCACCGATGACCTCACCCCAACTTCTCCTGCTACTACCTGGCAAAAAGAAAAATCAGCTATGATAGCCCTTCCCATCACAGTAAGAAGAAACAGGGGGCCTTGGAAGAAGGCTATGACACTGTTAGTGAGACTAGGACTTTGAAAGCTACCCCAGTGGTTGAAGAAGTCAATACTAAGGAAGATAATGGGGACTCTGACAATGCTGAAGAGGAGGCTTATACCCCCACAAAAAGAAAAATGCACTTTCTGACTACCAGGAGGTCGTCTAAGCTGGCCGCTAAGCTGACATCCTTGCCCAAGGGGAAAGCTACTGTGATTGAGAAGGAGGAGGTTGAGGTTATACAGGAAGAGGACCAGCCAGAGGGGAAGAATTTTGTGGTTGAGGAAGATGTGCAGGGAGAGGATATCTCTGAAGAAGATAAAAAGAAGGTTTCTACAGAGCTCCAGGGTTCAGAGTCTGGGGCCAATATCAAAATTGACACTGTGGTGGAAGAGACAGAGCAAATGGGTGGTGATGTTTTTGTTAACAAAGGCAACAAGATTGAGGTGTTGGAAGCTGGTGAAGAAGGACCCAGCAACTTCTCAGATTTTAATGTGCAAGACTCGGATACTGACAACATTGAGGAAAAGACTAAAGAGACCAGTAGGAAGAAGAAAGGTACTAAAAACAACAAGGGCTTGAGGCTAAAGAGACTCTAGAGGCTAGGATGACCCATCTGGAACAAAAGTTTAATACCCTAGCCAATTTCTCTGCCAAGGTCATGTACAGGTCTCCCACAACTCTGTTGGCTCTCTAGAAGAAGGTGCCCAAAGGTCAAGAGAAGATGGACAAGAAGATGAAAGAGTATGAGGACATGCTCCAGTTCCTAGTTGATGACTTGGACAAGATGTTCAAGTAGCCATTGGAGACTTGGGGTTTGTCTGTTGTCAGTTCGTGGTCAGTCTACTGTCCCTGTGGCACCCAATTTCTCTTGTGTTTTGTTTACTAGTTCTATTGTCTTTTGCTGTGTTTCTTAACTTTAATGGTTTGTTCTGAATTGTTCGAGTTTTGGTGAGCCCTTGGTGGCTGTTTTGTCATGGGATCGGTACCCTTTTTTGCCATTTATCTTATCAAAAACTAATCAATCAAATTAGTTGACTAATCAATCAAGCTAGTTATCAAGTCAATCAACTCAATTAACTAATCAATCAATCAATCCAGTTAACAGATTAATCAATTCAGTCAACACACTTGTTAACTCCCTTAATTCATGAGAGGATAACCACACTTGTCACTCTCTCATTCATTCAAAACCTCTCATCCAATTTCAACCATTGATCTCTCCAATCATTTTCCACCACTAATCTTCACCTCTAGAAATCTATAAGTAGAACGTCTTCCAAGCCTCTCAATCATCTCTCATTTTCGTAAACTTATGTTGCTACTTTTTAATCTTGGGAGATCAAAGTTATGTTGTTGACATAAGCAATCTGCTTAATATCCACGAAGATCAAAGGAGAAAATCTATTGGTGGTTGGGTGCACTCCAATATGCTTAATCAGTGAGGTCAAGTTTGTGTGTGAAGGAAGGTATGCTTGTTTGTTTAGGTTATTTTCATTGATTTGTCTTCGTATGTGAATTTCTCTCTCTCACACCCATACCCCCACACCTCTATGTAATCATGGGGCTAGGAGTAAATAGCATTTGTTAAATATTATAATTCTCTAATATTAATTCTCTTCTAATGACATTAATATATTAGAAGCTAAAAATAGAGCATTTCCATTGCAAAGAGAATTAGTAGGATCTTATGTATCATATTCAAATATGTTCTCTTCTTAAATAAATTATTTAAACTATAAATAAAGACACAAGAAGTAGCTCATAACATTTCCAAAAAAAATATGTTTAGAGCAACTAAAAGTGTTAGTGTTATTGTATGTCACTTATTCTCTCGTGTAAATTAGAGATCACACTTTGCAGATGAAATAGAAAGAATCATAGGAAAATCATATAGATAGAAGCAGAAGGCATTCATAACTTCTTTGACTTCATAATATTCCAAGAATAATCAAACAATCTTTGCCATGTTCTAATTTACTATACAGAGAATCCAAAAGGAAAATTAAGGATAGAATAAAATATAAAAATGAAATACATAATAAGGATCAATTATTGGAAAAGAATACAACATGAATTGTAAAAATCAAGTCACCCTAATGTTCTATGAAAATTGTACAAACTGGAACATAACTTAACTTTGTGTCTACAACCATGTCCATTAATGTTATACCATTTGGTATGAAATATTTGCAAGTTTCATCAAATGGTAGACCCTTAGGTACCAAAAATCCCTAATAAGGCCAGGAATTCTGATTTGATTTCAAACTTAGTGTTCTACATCAAGAAAGCTAGAAATATAGTAGAGAAAGTATTTTATTTAAAAGAATTTGAAAAGAGATCCATGTCTAGGAATGTGATTGTAGTAACATTTTGGCAACATGAAATACCATAAATCAAGAGTTGAAATTGAGGTAATAGGAGGCTAAGTGGAAATCTATGTGAACTAAGGAAAATAATGTCAGGTTAAGAACTAATATCCATCTCAATCAGTCCATCATGGTGAAAATGTCTTTCTAAGAACTGGCTTAGCAAACGAGATATCTCTCAAATACAAGTCTCATATGACTTACCTATCTTTCTTAAGTATTATTTGATGCATGATTTAGCAAATAAATATTCAAATCACATACCCTTGGTTACAGTATTATCAGTATGATAAGCCTTATAGATTGCATTCAATTCTATAACAATAATTTGTATAAAGAGCTTTAGAGATAAAGCTCCCTTCTACAAAAAAAATTTTATTGACTTATTTTAAATTTAGGTAAGTGCTCCTGCATTAGATTTGTGAATTGGAACACTGCATGGAGATCTATACAAAAGGATGGCTTCTTCTTACTTAATAGATTGAAATATTTAAAGAGTCCAAAATGGGACTGTTAATACTAGAAAAGATATCAATGGATATTAGTGTTGATAGAAGTAGTAAAGTTTGAATAATCTTACCCCCATGAATGTGGGAAAGGTATAATTACTAGGAAACTCCATTATAGGAACATGGACTACTTCTCTATCTTTATACCCATAGTTTTTTATGAGCATATTTATATATAATATGTAGTGCCCCCTCGTGGTTGGATTGTGATAGTGGTAGTTCTGCATTACTATTATTTTAGTTATGATGCAAATTAATATTATCATGTGTCATTGGATTTGTTGGTATTTGAATTTAGATAAAGGTTGTTATGATATTGTTTCAAGAGCAGAGACGGTGTAGTACTACTTACTTTGAGCACCCTACTACGCTGTGATTCTCTGAATCTGTGTGTGTGTTGACATATATGTATTTGATCATATACAACCAATTGTTCAATTGCAGGCTGCAGGTACCGAACCTCAACTCCACTTGATATAGCAGGTTTGAGCGGGTTCTTGCACCAATGGGTATCAATGATGGGAGATAATGTGAGGTCTATCCCACTAGGTCGGTCCTTGTCCTCGGTTGTGGTCTCGAGTCATGTGTGACGCTTGGTCCTTGCCTTGTATGTTAGAAATCTTGTGTTGAGGAGTGTCGTCAAGTTGTGTTTAATAATGCTTAATTATGCTCATGTGTGGTTGAAAAATACTTTAATGATTTAATAATAATGCTTCTATTTTGTTTATTAGATAATATTTGGTTTAGCCAAGATCTTGGAATGACACCCTTGTAAGATTTTATAATAGACTAGAATTAATTATCTGTTGTCCAAGAATATGTGTGTCATAAGTTGTGGTTTCGAGATATTAGTATTTAGCTAATTAAAGAATAATATTGGTTTTGTATTAATGGTTGTTGGTTGTCGGATATGATTCTAGATTTGGGAATCTTTTTTTTAGAGTAAGAATTTAAAATTGGTTTGAGGAGTGGGATGCTAAGTAACTGATGCATGTCTACATTAATTTTGAGCTGAACCATTTTATATTGTGGGATTTCGGTTCTGAGAGGTGGTTGAAAAGAGAAAGGCAGAAATTGGGGAGCAAAAAAAAAAAAAGAATTTGGTTGCAGGAACTAGAGAAAATTGGAAGAGGACTGAAATCCAGGTATGCTTTCATTGTAAAATATACTTGTTTGATTAATGGGATTTATTTTTATCTAGGTGCTTCTACTATTGATGGATCTATTCCTGCCAACTATTCTTCTTTAAAGTAAAATGTTTCATACTCCCCTATCGAAGTTGTTGAACTCAAATGTGATTCCTCAAGCCTGGAATCATCTCTTGATCTAAGTGTGTTGTGATTTTGATTTGATCTGAATTAATCATCTTGCATGTGTTATTAAAAGCTTCATTTTGGTCTATGTTCATTTGAGATTTCTTTCTTTTAGATTTCTATTATTTAATCCCTATGTGATCTTTTGGGTCTTCAATGTCGACCTTCACCAATCTATGCTAAAATCACTGGCATGTAGAGAGATTCTCAACTTGCATTGGATTCTTAAATACTATGACCTCAATTATGAACTAATCAGCTTGCATGTCAATGTCCTTTGAACCTCTTTATTGCCCCCTTGTTAAACCTCTTATTCGACCTTTGTTGGGACTTCATTTATTTTGATCGTTGAGAAGAACAACTTGTTGCCTTTTGATTTCTTTTGATTTTTATGAAAACTTTCCTATGCTGAGGTTGGGCGTTTAGTCGAAGTGTGTCCTTAAACTGTTCTCTTTGGTTGTTGTTTTTCTTCTCTGTGTGGCTATGCATCAGGATGAGTCTCAAATCCTACTGTAATCCTGCATCCATAATTGTGTTAGCATTAGGATCTTTGGGTAAGTCAGAGCTATGACGCCCTTACCTTGCTATTCCTCAGCCTTTTTGAACTTCATTCCCTGAATTGCAGATCACTTGGAACCCCTGGCAGCGTCTTGATATCACTCTCTGGCAGTGAATTTTTCCATATCACTTTCTTTAGCTCTTTCTATAGACCGCCACCGTTTTCTCAAATCAAGCTTCGAGGTTTTTTTTTTATTAGCTGAATGGTTGTAGCTTTAAATCCTGTTATTATAAAACTATGTGATCAAGGGTCTTTTAGCAGAACTAGAGGTTAGCAATCATTTTCATTCAGATAGATAGGAAACTCCCTAGTTAAAACTCATTGTGTATCCTTTAACCGCGCCTTATGATTGGTCTCTTTAATAGCATGTCTTCGTTATATTCTATCAACCCTTTTTTTATAGCTTTTGCATGTCCGTTTAAGTCTTGCTGTGTTCCTCGTGTGAGGGCCTTAGGCCAATCAGGAGCTTTTAGCATTTTACTTGTTATTGGTAGTCAGTTTTGAGCATATCAGTTGTAGTGCAGTGTTAAAGTCATAGTAGATCAGTTTGTGGTCAGCAGTCATCTTAGTGCTGTGTAGTCAGCGTTCAACACTCTTGAGTGTGTTGGTAGTTTTAAATAGGACACAACAATTGTTGTTTGAAGAAGGGTTAGTAGATGTTCATATCAATTTAAGGTATGTAGTCGTAGTGGTTCGTATAGTGACTTAGATAATGGTTCGATGGGATTCATACGTTTAGGAAACAATTTCACCTTAGCTTTGATAGGCTTATTATAAACCTTTAGTGGAAGTCGATAGAAAGTCTTAAGGTTAATGGAAGCCGTGGGAGAATCTTATGCAAATAAAGACATATATCTGATTAGTATAGTTGTTTCTTTTGGATATTGTGTGTTGGTAAGATAGTAGATAGAAGATTAACTTAGGGGAAACTATTTAGGTTATAATGTTTGTTATGAAATATTTTTATTATATATGGTAGATAGTTAATGAAATAAAATTGCATCTGCACTTGTTTCTTAAGGAAATCATAACTAGTAAGATGTTATGGTGTTTTGAATCGGATTGTAAGTTGTAAGTGTTGATAGTAGGTTTACTTAAAGGAAATTATTATGATAGATGTTGTTGTCACATTTGGTAGTTATTAGATATTAAAATAGGAAAATACATCTTCTTATAGTTGTGGTTAATATGAAGTATATGGGTATGTGTATTTGTCTCTCAAGAATTAGTAGTGGGTAAGATGTTCATGTTTTCAGGTAAGGAATTTTATTATTTAGTCATTTTTCATTATATTGGCCAGTGTAGAATATAGAATTTGGTGTTTGTATAGTTGTGCATGAAATCAAAATGTGACCTAGTGAATTTTAATTTAACTTTTAAATTTAGTACTTTTAAATTAATCAAGTTTTGTTTTTGTAAATTCTAGGGAGAGATAAATTAATTCCTCCCTATATACTGTGAAGTTAAAAGATATATATGAATATATTAGATTTCTTCTATTGTATAGATTCGTAATCTTGTAGAATTAACATTATTTTATGATGTTGTTTTAGAATATGCAAGTTGGTTATTTGAATTATTGAGTTTGCTCACTTGTTGTAATTTTGTTCATACTATCATAGGATACCTTGTTTTAGTAAATATATCTTAAGTTAGAGATTTTGAGTTTTTCGACTTATAATACTAGATTTCTGTAGTGATGTCCACATAAATGATATAGTATATGTTAAATCAATTCATTACATTGAAAGTAAAAGCCTTGTTATGATAGTCATTTTATATCGTCCTTTAAGGGTTATGTCAAGTCGTTTTCAAATATGGTTTTGTTTGAAATTCATTGTTGGGAGTAATGATGACTTAGGTAGAGAGTTCCATGATATATTATTGTAGTAGATAAATATTGTGATGGAAATTGAAGAGGGGTTTGAATTATTATTTCTAGTTCATGGGGTAATAATAGTGTATTGATTTCCTTGTTGAATTTTTTTAATTTTGCTAGTCATTCCTGTAATATTCCATTTCATGCTTCGTAAATGGTGGATATCATTATATATGTTATTTTACTTCATTTTAGAGACTTTGAGCTGATTGTCAGTTTATACCATCTTTTGTTGTTAATGTCGTGAACTTGAATTTTCTTATAAATTGATGTTAAATCTCATAAGTTGTTCTCATGATTTAATTAGCAGTTCATTGAACATCTTATGTTCAATTATCCTTCTGGTCATAGCTTTATGCTTGTAATGGATCTTTGTGTTCACCTTGGGAGGAGTATTTGTCTATGTTCAGTTTGTTGTGAAGTAGGAATCTTGTGAGATGTCATGGCCAATTGGCGTCAATACGGAAGCATTGTCCTGGTCAGATAATGGTTACTTTATTTTTGGTTGTATGTAACTCCATAGGTGTGGTGTCTTGATCTTTGGTTCAGATAGTGGCAAGTCAATGTAATGGGATATTTGGATTTTCATGTCTTGTATGGATTGGGAAATGGTCTCTTGGATATAGTACTTGGTTTCTAGATTGTTTTGCTTCAATTTTGAAGTGAATCTAAGGACTTCTTGTTGTGGCCTAGTGAATGGCGTAAGTTATGGGTCGGAACTGACTTGTGACTATTATACCTATATGTTGTGGTATGTATGTTTGATCAGAGAATGCTAAGGGAGTGGCTTTCATGGTGGGGCCGGTGCCTAGTGAAGGCTGCCTGAGTAACCCCATGGAAGTTGTAAGCAAGTGGAAACTTATTTGCTTAATCAAGAGGGTTGGGGTATTAAAACACTTAACAAGATAAGTAAGACACCTCACCCATGCCTTGAGTGCTCTCACAGGCTAAGGATGGGATGAGAAGGCCTGGTTGGCAAGGCCGACTTCCTTGTCTCCATGAGAGGACCTGTCGGATCTGCATGTGTCACCCTATGGGGCCGGTGCCTAGAGAGAGGCTGCCAGGGTAACCATGGATGGGGGCTGGCTTCTGGTGATAGATAGCCTGGGTAACCCATGCTAGGACCATGCGATGACACTCTCCTTATGCAATTCAGTTGTTTCTTATTGGTTGTGCCTCTGGAGTGATGTCTTGTCTTGTACAGCTTTGTTGATATGGTCAGATGTGTCTAGTCTGTTGTCGGTTGGTTATATTAGATGTTGTTACTTTGGCTTAGTGGAATCCTCATTGTTATCTCCTAGCTCAGAGGGGTGGACCTCAGGGTTCCACATGGTTGGGAGGTAGAGCTATCCATTGGCCTTTTTGGAGATTCGGTTCGAGTCTTGTGCAGAGGTGTTCTAGTTCCTGATTGCTTCCCACCTTTGGTGGTGTTGTATATTATCTTATGCATTCTTTTGTAAACTGACGTGTTCGGTCTTGTAATCTTGTAATGTAACTTTGTATATTATCTATCCTGCTAATGTAAAAGTTGATCTTACTTGTAGTGGTAGTTTAATGTATTTCTCTTGTGTGGTTTTAACTTTACATTCACTGATGTAGTTATGTTCCCCTAGAGATGTTAGCTGTTCATTTATGTTGTTAATAGTGTAATTATATTTTATGATTAATGCATTTTCTTGCTTCAAAAAAAAATTATTCTGTAAGTTTTGCACTTGTTGGTATTACTCTCTGGGGTTGCATGAAGGGGAATTACACTTGGTAACAGAGCCAGGTTGCAACACTGAGACCTCTGGACTATTGTTGTTGCCCTAGGTTAAACAATTTTCTCGTTGTAGTGAGTTGGTAATAGTATCTCCCACCTGTATGCATTAGTATGAAGGTTGATAAGTTTATAGACTTGCTCTTTAAGAAATGAATACTTTATGCTACTTATGTGTCTGTTATGTTCTTTCTCCTTCTCCTCTGGAAATGTGACATTACATCTAACAATATGTTATCCCTGAATGTTAATGCATCTTATCATTTGGTGGCATCATGCATCATGAGTTATGTGGTTATGCTATGTTGACATCTTTACATGGTTTCTTGAGAATCTATATCTAACCCCTAGATGGTCATGACCTCTTATGGAAGAATTGTAGTAATTTATGGAAGTTATCATTGTATATGCCTGTGTAAGAACTGTATGCAGGAGATCAAATGAGAGCTTGTGTTGGGCCTACGAGATCAGGAACGTGATAATGTAAGTCAATTATAGTTTAAATTATTCCTATGTGTGACATCATATATTCCTTTTATATCTTCTTGCATAAGGAAGCAATTGCATATTTCCGTAGTTTAGTGGAAAGAAATTGTATTGTAATAAAGATAGAAGTTGTTTAGATAAGAGGATGAAGTTAACATAATTGTTTGAGTGTTGGTGTACATTCTCTAACACATTCTGGATCTTGTGTCCTTGAGTGTTGTGAAGCGGATACTCCCTTTTTGTGGCTAAAATTGGTCACATCATGATGTAAATTTGTTGTAATTTGGTTGTTTTGGAAATTTTGTCAGTTGCTTCATGTGTAGTAGGGGGGGTTAACAATGAGTTTTCTTTCTTTGAACCTTCTTATGTTAGGAATGGTCACCAAGACTCTTTTCTTTATTCTTGATTTATTAAAAATTTGCCTGCACTTTGTGACTTAAAGTTGGATTTGATTGTTTTTCCATGTGGGTTTGTATCTATTTTTTAAATTTTCTATGGTGGTTATTCTGAATGTTTGATTTTGTTGGACCTATTTTGTGGTAAGTGTTGTTCCTATCATGTTCATTTCGAACCTCTGCTAGTATGTTCAAGGGAGGACTCTGCAGAGAATTGCACTTTGCATGGTTGTTAATTAGTGGAAATAAGATATGAGATGAATTTTTTTCCCATAGTTATATGTGACTGCAATTCCTTGGATTGTATGAGATTGCCAGAAAAAGTGTAATCAGATATAAGTAGATCACAGGATGCGCCATAAAGGTAAAGAATATATATTATTCTTGTCTTTTATTGAACATTTGTGCTTGTTTTATGAACAATTGTTTTATATGGATGAGTATGTTGGCAATGGAATATGGCAATATTAATATATTATGTTTCTAGCCTAGTCTGTGACTTCCAGGAGTAAGTCAAGTTTTAGGGGTGGAGGATGTAGTGCCCCCTCATGGTTGGATTGTGATAATGGTAGTTCTGCATTACTATTATTTTAGTTATGATGCAAATTAATATCATCATGTGTCATTGGATTTGTTGGTATTTGAATTTAGATGAAGGTTGTTATGATATTGTTTCAAGAGCAGAGACGGTGTAGTACTACTCGCTTCGAGCACCCTACTGCGCCGTGATTCTCTGACTCTGTGTGTGTGTTGACATATATGTATTTGATCATATACAACCAATTGTTCGGTTGTAGGCTGTAGCTACCGAACCTTGACTCCACCTAATATAGCAGGTTTGAGCAAGTTCTTGCACCAATGGGTATCAGTGATGGGAGATAATACGAGGTCTATCCCACTAGGTCAGTCCTTGTCCTCTGTTGTGGTCACGAGTCGTGTGTGACGCTTGGTCCTTGCCTTGTATGTTGGAAATCTCGTGTTGAGGAGTGTCGTCAAGTTGTGTTTAATAATGCTTAATTATGCTCATGTGTGGTTGAAAAATACTTTAATGATTTAATAATAATGCTTCTATTTTGTTTATTAGATAATATTTGGTTTAGCCAAGATCTTGGAATGACACCCTTGTAAGATTTTATAATAGACTAGAATTAATTATCTGTTGTCCAAGAATATGTGTGTCATAAGTTGTGGTTTCGGGATATTAGTATTTAGCTAATTAAAGAATAATATTGGTTTTGTATTAATGGTTGTTGGTTGTCAGATATGATTCTAGATTTGGGAATCTTTTTTTTAGAGTAAGAATTTAAAATTGGTTTGAGGAGTGGGATGCTAAGTAACGGATGCATGTCTGCATTAATTTTAAGCTAAACCATTTTATATTGTGGGATTTTGGTTCTGAGAGGGGGTTGAAAAGAGAAAGGTAGAAATTGGGGAGTAAAAAAAAAAGAATTTGGCTCTAGGAACTGGAGAAAATTGGAAGAGGACTAAAATCTGGGTATGCTTTCATTATAAAATATACTTGTTTGATTAATGGGATTTATTTTTATCTGGGTGCTTCTGCCATTGATGGATCTATTTCTGCCAACTATTCTTCTTTAAACTAAAATGTCTCATACTCCCCTATCAAAGTTGTTGAACTCAAATGTGATTCCTCAAGCCTGGAATCATCTCTTGATCTGGGTGTGTTGTGATTTCGATTTGATCTAAATTAATCATCTTGCACGTGTCATTAAAAGTTTCATTTTGGTCTATGTTCATTTGAGATTTCTTTCTTTCGGATTTCTATTATTTAATCCCTATGTGATCTTTTGGGTCTTCAATGTCGACCTTCACCAATCTATGCTAAAATCACCAGCATGTAGAGAGATTCTCAACCTGCATTGGATTCTTAAATACTATGACCTCAGTTATGAACTAATCAACTTGCATGTCAATGTCCTGTAAACCTCTTTATCACCCCCTTGTTAAACCTCTTATTTGACCTTTGTTGGGACTTCATTTATTTTGATCGTTGAGAAGAACAACTTGTTGCCTTTTGATTTCTTTTGATTTTTATGAAAACTTTCCTATGCTGAGGTTGGACGTTTAGTCGAAGTGTGTCCTTAAACCATGCTCTTTGGTTGTTGTTTTTCTTCTCAGTGCAGCTGTGCATCAGGATGAGTCTCGAATCCTATTGTAATCCTGCATCCATAATTGTGTTAGCATTAGGATCTATGGGCAAGCTGGAGCTATGATGCCCTTACCTTGCTATTCCTTAGCGCTTTTAAACTTCATTCCCTGAGCTGCGGATCGCTTGCAACCCCTGGCAGTGTCTCGATATCACTCTCTGGCAGTGAATTTTGCCATATCACTTTCTTTAGCTCTTTCTGTAGACTACCACCGTTTTCTCAGATCAAGCTTTGAGGTTTTTTTTTGTTAGTTGAATGGCTGTAACTTCAAATCCTGTTATTATAAAACTGTGTGATCAAGGGTCTTTTAGTAGAACTGGAGGTTAGCAATCATTTTCATTCAGATGGATAGGAAACTCCCTAGTTAAAACTCGTTGTGTATCCTTTAATCGCGCCTTATGATTGGTCTCTTTAATAGCATGTCTTCGTTATATTTTATCAACCCTTTTTTTATAGCTTTTGCATGTCCATTTAAGTCTCACTGTGTTCACCGTGCGAGGGCCTTAGGCCAGTTGGGAGCTTTTAGTATTTTACTTGTTATTGGTAGTCAGCTTTGAGCATATCAGTTACAGTGCAGCGTAAAACTCATAGTAGAATGGTTTGTGGTCAGCAGTCGTCTTAGTGCTGTGTAGTTGGTGTTCAGTGCTCTTGAGTGTGTTGGTAGTTTTAAATAGGACACAACAATCGTTGTTTGTAGAAGGGTTAGTAGATGTTCATATCAATTTAAGGTATGTAGTCGTAGTGGCTCGTATAGTGACTTAGATAATGGTTCGATGGGATTCATACGTTTAGAAAATAATTTCACCTTAGCTTTGATAGGCTTATTATAAACCTTTAGTGGAAGTTGATAGAAAGTCTTAAGGTTAATGGAAGCCATGGGAGAATCTTATGTGAATAAAGACATATATCTGATTAGTATAGTTGTTTCTTTTGGATATTGTGTGTTGGTAAGATAGTAGATAGAAGATTAACTTAGGGGAAACTATTTAGGTTATAATGTTTGTTATGAAATATTTTTATTATATATGGTAGAAAGTTAATGAAATAAAATTGCATCTGCAGTTGTTTCTTAAGGAAATCATAACTAGTAAGATATTATGGTGTTTTGAATCGGATTGTAAGTTGTAAGTGTTGATAGTAGGTTTACTTAAAGGAAATTATTATGATAGATGTTGTTGTCACATTTGGTAGTTATTAGATATTAAAATAGGAAAATACATCTTCTTATAGTTGTGGTTAATATGAAGTATATGGGTATGTGTATTTGTGTCTCAAGAATTAGTAGTGGGTAAGATGTTCATGTTTTCAGGTAACGAATTTTATTATTTAGTTGTTTTTCATTATATTGGTGGGTGTAGAATATAGAATTTGGTGTTCATATAGTTGTGCATGAAATCAAAATGTGACCTGGTGAATTTTAATTTAACTTTTAAATTCAGTACTTTTAAATTAATCAAGTTTTGTTTTTGTAAATTCTAGGGAGATAGATAAATTAATTCCTCCCTGTATACTGTGAAGTTAAAAGATATATATAAATATATTAGATTTCTTCTATTGTATAGATTCGTAATCTTGTAAAATTAACATTATTTTATGATGTTGTTTTAGAATATGCAAGCTGGTTATTTGAATTATTGAGTTTGCTCACTTGTTGTAATTTTGTTCATACAATCATAGGATACCTTGTTTTTAGTAAATATATCTTAAGTTAGAGCTTTTGAGTTTTTCGACTTCTAATACTAGATTTCTGTAGTGATGTCCACATAAATGATATAGTATATGTTAAATCAATTCATTACGTTGAAAGCAAAAGCCTTGTTATGATAGTCAGTTTATATCATCCTTTAAGGGTTATGTCAAGTCGTTTTCAAATATGGTTTTGTTGGAAATTCATTGTTGGGAGTAATGATGACTTGGGTAGAGAGTTCCATGATATATTATTGTAGTAGATAAATATTGTGATGGAAATTGAAGAGGGATTTGAATTATTATTTCTAGTTCATGGGGTAATAATAGTGTATTGATTTCCTTGTTGAATTTTTTAAATTTTACTAGTCATGCCTATAATATTCCATTTCGTGCTTCATAAATGGTGGATATCATTGTATATGTTATTTTACTTCATTTTAGAGACTTTGAGCTGATTGTCGGTTTATACCATCTTTTGTTGTTAATGTCATGAACTTGAATTTTCTTATAAATTGATGTTAAATCTCATAAGTTGTTCTCATGATTGAATTTCGTGAGTCAATGTAATGGGATATTTGGATTTTCGTGTCTTGTATGTATTGGGAAATTGTCTCTTGGATATAGTACTTGGTTTCTAGATTGTTTTTCTTCAATTTTGAAGGGAATCTAAGGACTTCTTGTTGTGGCCTAGTGAACGGCATAAGTTATGGGTCAAAACTGACTTGTGACTATTATACCTGTATGTTGTGGTATGTATGTTTGATCAAAGAATGCTAAGGGAGTGGCTTTCATGGTGGGGCCAGTGCCTAGTGAGAGGTCACCTGGGTAACCCCATGGAAGTTGTAAGCAAGTGGAAACTTAATTACTTAATCAAGAGGGTTGGGGTATTAAAACACTTAACAAGATAAGTAAGACACCTCACCCATGCCTTGAGTGCTCTCACAGGCTAAGGATGGGATGAGAAGGTCTGGTTGGCAAGGCTGACCTCCTTGTCTCCATGAGAGGACCTGTTGGATCCGCATGTGTCACCCTATGGGGCCGGTGCCTAGAGAGAGGGTACCAGGGTAACCATAGATGGGGGCCAGCTTCTGGTTATAGATAGCCTGGGTAACCCATGCTAGGACCATGCGATGACACTTTCTTTATGCATTTCAGTTGTTTCTTATTGGTTGTGCCTCTGGAGTGATGTCTTGTCTTGTGCTGCTTTGTTGATATGGTCAGATGTGTCTAGTTTGTTGTCGATTGGTTATATTAGATGTTGTTACTTTGGCTTAGTGGAATCCTTGTTGTTATCTTCTAGCTCAGAGGAGTGGACCTCAGGGTTCCACATGGTTGGGAGGCAGAGCTATCCATTGGCCTTTTTGGAGATTCGGTTCAAGTCCTATGTAGAGGTGTTCCAGTTCCTGATTGCTTCCCACCTTTAGTGGTGTTGTATACTGTTTTATGCATTCTTTTGTAAACTGACGTGCTCAGTCTTGTAATCTTGTAATGTAACTTTGTATATTATCTATCCTGCTAATGTAAAAGTTGATCTTACCTGTAGTGGCAGTTTAACATATTTCTCTTGTGTGGTTTTAACTTTACATTCACTGATGTAGTTATGTTCCCCTAGAGATGTTAGCTGTTCATTTATGTTGTTAATAGTGTAATTATATTTTATGATTAATGCATTTTCTTGCTTCAAAAAAAAATTATTCTGTAAGGTTTGCACTTGTTGGTCTTACTCTCTGGGGTTGCATGACGGGGCATTACATAATATAGTCACATCTTTACTCATTCATTGACATGCCCTAATTTGATTGGAATCCCTATCTATCTACTGGTACTCAAATCCCCCCACCTTTAGGTAACCATGGGGCTAGGAGTAAAGAGCATTTGTTAAATATTATAATTCTCTAAAATTAATCCTCTTCTAATGCCATAAATATATTAGAATCTAAAAATAGAGCATTTCCATTACAAAGAGACTATAGAAGGATCCTCCATATCATATTCAAATATGTTCTCTTTTGAAAAAAATTACTTTTCAAATAAAGACACAAGAAGTACCTCATAATATTTCTAGAAAACTCATTTTCAGAACAAAGTTAAAAGTGTCAATGTTATTGGATATGTTACTTCTTCACTCATGTAAATTAGATATCACACTTTGCAAATGGAATAGAAAGAATCATAGGAAAACCATATAGAGAGAGAAGAAGAAGAAAGCATTGATAACACCTTTGACTTCATAATATTCCAAGAATAATCAAGCATTCTTTGTCATTCTAATTTACTATAGAGAGAATCCAAAAGGCAAATTAAGGATAGAACAAAACATAAAAATTAAATGCTTAATGAGAATCGAGTACTTGTAAGATATAAATATTTTTTTGGTGTAAAGAGACAATAATTTCAAATTAGAATAGAATACAACATGAATTGAAAAAATCAAGTCACTTTGATGTTCTATGAAAATTGTGCAAACAGGAACATAACTTAACTTTGTGTCTACAACCATGTTTTTATACAAATTGGAACTAGTTATGATTATAAGAAAATTAAAATGCTTTTACTTTCAATTATGAAAAATATTTGTACCATTTTTCCCACCAAGCATACCAACAAGTTAGAATTAGCAGAACCCAAAAGACCTTATCATTCTTTTCTGAAATAATGTGGGACAAAATTTTTAATTGCATACCTAATTTTTTCTTCAGTATAGATACTGGAAACAAAATATAGAAC
This sequence comes from Cunninghamia lanceolata, assembly GCA_027924645.1. Lineage (NCBI taxonomy): Eukaryota > Viridiplantae > Streptophyta > Pinopsida > Cupressales > Cupressaceae > Cunninghamia > Cunninghamia lanceolata. The sequence continues at coordinate 9,083,494 of BSBN01000118.1, forward strand.
ATGATACAAAATGAAAACCATACATAGTCAATGCAAAAAATGCATTCCAAACAAATCAATGCAGAATCAATGCATCAAACAACTTTGCTTGTTGAAATATAATAATAATTTTCCCATAGCCAGATTTACTAGCCTCGCCCATAAATAATCTAAAACAATGCTTTACTACAAAATAATTTTCCTAAATATGCAAAACAAAAACTATGCGAAAAAATTCGCATTGCATGTACCTTGTTTATGCTCTGAAGTAGACACTGCAAACAAAACATACAACACACAAAATGAAAACTATACACATCCGATGCATACAATGCATTAATAACAAATCTTGATGCAAAATCAATGCATTGAATTCACTCACTTGTTAAATGACAATAATTAAATACATCCCTTGGCGTCTTGGTACATTCTCGTGGGTGACTACACGTCATCGCTTGTCAATACAATCTCTGCATCAATTTTAAAACCCTCTAAAATTTAAACCATTTATTTCATTTTCCCACTTATTGTTCACAATATCAACCAACCAGTGAACAGAAAATTGATATTCACTAAATTATAACATAAAATAGATGATTTTAAATTTTAACGTTGTTTTAATAGAATAAATTTTTAATAAATTTTTTTTTTCAAAGATTACAATAGAATGGTTAAGGGTCAACCACCAACTCTTGGAATAAATGAACAACTCTAGTTTAAGTGCAATTGCACTAGGTGTTCTCTTAGCTTATTTAGTTATCACATCACTTTTTAGATTTCTCAAAGGTGTTGCACATTTATTTTTCCCTTGTCCCTGTCTTTAGCATGGTGTACAACCCTATTTAAATGGACAAAGTCGTATCTTCTACAACTAAAAGTAATCAATAGTCCACCTACATGGCCACACAGTTAACACCTCGAACAAAAGGAAGCAGAGAGGAAAACTTGGAAGTAAAGATTATGTATTGTGCAGATGGAGTTGTTGGATATGTATGTGGAGGGCTAAAAATCCATCTGAAGCCATGTTTCAAGTTGAAAATCCTGTACAAAAATATGGACGTGGAGGGCTTGATGAAGTTTTGGATGATAAGAAGAAAGGTTGCTTCGTGGCACTATGCAATGAGGCACCTAGAAAGAGTATAAGTGGATTTGAAAAGGGGAAAGGAGCAAGCTTGGTGATTAGGGATTAGGGGTAGGGGAGGATGACTAAGGGATTATAGCTAGATGAAAGGGTTACAAAAGTTGAGGAGAAGAGATTTTTGTTAATAAGGAAATCCATAATCAGATGACCATCTAGTCTATTATAAAATAGATAATTAGTTTATTTAGGTAAGATAAAAGTTGAATCATAGTGAAGCCAAGTCCAAGAAGGGTTGTAGAGTCAAGAAAAGATTATAATAGGTCTAAATCAATGCAAGCACATGGATGCACTCTTAAGCTAGCAAGTTTATCAGTGTCGTTTTTGTACTAGAACACACAACCTAGCTAGGAAGCTATTTCCTTGAGGAAGGGATGAAATGCTAAGTCTAGGAATGGAAACTCCACCCACAAGTTGTATTGAACCACAACTTATGAATATTTGACTGGACCAAAAGTGCAAGAAATGTACCCATTTCCAAAACCCTCAATGGACTTTGAAACCTAACACTTATTTTCCTAGTTTGACTTAGTTCATTTAAGAAATTTAGTTTTGATTGGAACACATTAAAAAGAAAAGAAAATAGATCTTAAATGGTATTCAACAATAACATCTAGGACTTCATTTGGTAATTGATATTCAATGGTTTTACCTTAGCTATAATTTTTTTGGCTAGAATATATGTTATTTGCTGGCCTTGACATGTTTGTTGGTTAGAGGATGTTGGTTGTTGTTTCCTTGTTGGTTCAATCCATTGGAGAAGAGATAGGGCTTGCATTTTGCATATTCATTATGGCCGAGACGGTGTCACTATCACAAGATTTTGACGTTAATTAGAGGATGTTGGTTGTTATTTCCTTGTTGGTTCAATTCATTAGAGAAGAGATACGGCTTGCATTTGGCATATTCATTATGGGCAAGATGGTGTCACTACCACAAGATTTTAACGTTGGTTCCTTAGAGTCCTTGATCTCCATGTCAATAAGAGATGGCATGGAAATGCAAATAGTGATGGCATGCTATTGACTTTGGTCTAAAAGTGATTGAAGCTATGCCCTGTGGATAAGACTTTATATATATTCATTTTCTTTTGTTGACCAGGGGTTGTTCATCAACTGTGTTCCAAGAAATTGTTGAGGCACAAGATGAATGGAAAATTGATTCACCTAAGCATCGTTAGCCTCAAGATGGGTCATCTTGGGTGTGGATAGGGTTTATCCCTAGGTTTGTGCCAAAGGAGCACTGTAATGTTAAAAACAAACCATGCATCAATGACATGAGAGCCACAAATAGTCACAATTAAGGATTTGAATCATTAAGGATTTGCAGTTAACCTTTCAAGCTCTGCAAAATATTTTCTTCTCTACAATTTTCCTTTGCTCAAAGTTTTATTAGAACACTTTTTTCATTGATATATCTAATTATATATTTCCTCCTTAGTTAATAAAAATTAGAATATGTTTAAAATTATTTATTTATATGTTTAAGTGGGATACTCCCCTTTCTAATTGTATTAAGAAAAATATGCAATCAATATAATGGCCCCGTGATTACCAAATCAATCCATTAAATTTATTTTCTTGTTGAAATGACAGTAATATAAGAACTAATAAATTTATTTGCATATTGGTACGTTCTCACCCACGCCATCAATTGCCACTATCATAATTTTTTTGTAAATCCACTAAAATTTAAATAGTTTATTTCATTTTCCACTTACTGTTCACAATACCAACCAATCCGCGAACAAAAAATTGATATTTTCTAAATTGCAGCATAAAAGAAATGATTTTAAACTTTAGCATTGTTGTTTGGAACTTTAAATACTCGACAACAATGTGCTACATAGAAAAACGAAATTGCATCCAACATCCATAGGCCATGCCTATCCAGTGGAACTAATAATCATTAATATTGATAAACTATAATACCCTTCAATTTCACTTCTTTTTATAGAAATGTTGAAAGTAGGTACTTTAAGCTATCACACATGAAATTCTAAAAACTACCAATAACACCTAAATAAATGATTGAGATATTTATAGTTCTTTTAACCAAACACAAAATATTATTACCAAAACAATATAAACACGAAACGCTTTACATACAAAAATTATAAAAATATATACCTAATAACCATTCAATAACACTTTTAAATACTCTTTTTGAAACATAACATACCTTTTAATACCAGTTATTTTTCTTCTATATCGAATAATATTTTTATAGAGCTAAAGTAAGACAGCAGTATTTAAAATAACCATATTTACTCACATCCGAGAAATAGTTTGAGGTTCATGTAGCCTTTCTTCCGAAATATAATACTTGTGAAATTTATTATCGATATTTGATGGAAATTTAACAGAGGCAAAAGTTAAAGGAAAAGACCTATGATCAAATAAACCTGTGTAATTTTTACATTCGTTCATTAATGGGTGGAGACTCTAAGAGAATGAAGCTTCTCTGTTCACTTTGTGGAATTTCAGAAGAGGCAATGGATTGTGCAACTGCTTTAGCCCATTCTCTCAGACATTTCTTCATCTTTATTGGGTTATCAACACAAATATTAAAATCCTTATAATCATCCTCCAGTCCTCTAAATTTCTGGTTTCTTGACTTCTCAACGAGCAGAAGACTTCCATTCCAATCATCAATTGATTTGACATTAACATTTCTGTAATCAGCTCCCACCATTGCCAAAGCTTCCAACGACATCTTCAATTATGTGAGCTATTTTGTTTTTGGCAAACAGAACACTTTCGTACCAATGTGATTTCTTTCTTCTTTCTCTTTTTTTAATAGCAGACAGATTGAACATTTTAAGAAAGGTGAGAGATAAGTCTACGTCAACAGTCAAAGGTTAATTTTGGGTAATAAAAATGGGACAAATATTTACCGCTTTTTCTTGTGAATTATTAACTGTTTGACAATTGAAGTAGATAATATTTAAATAGAGTGTTTTTTACGGCTATTCTTAAATACCATCCACTTCAATAGACAAAAGTTAATTTTGGGGAATAAAAATAGGACAAATATTCACCAGGCGCAAAATTGCTATTGACTGTTTGACCATTGAAGTGGATGATATCTAAATAGTGTTTTTTACGGCTATTCTTAAATATCATCCACCTCAACAGACAAAGGTTAATTTTGGGCAATAAAAATAGGACAAATATTTATCGGGTGTAAAATTGATATTGATATTGACTGTTTGACCATTGAAGTGGATGATATTTAGATAGAATAGGTTTAACACTACTTTTTTTATAAAAATGAAGTGAAATTTCTATTAAATGTTTGATTGTTTAACGATTGAAAAATAATATTTAAATAGATTGAATAACGTTAGTTTCATTAATTTATATCTGATTCATTAAAAAGATTCACAATGAACATGTGAATCAATGCTAATCTTGATGTTGACAATGAGGGAAAAAAAATCACATGAAAAATGAATTGAACGATATAAACTAATGCAAGTTTTTACCCAGGAAATGATTATTTTATTCCTGAGACTTTTCAGACTTATGTCCTGCAAGTGTCTGTTAATGCCAGTGATTGAGATGATGAATGAAGGACAAGCATCAATTAATAACAGATTAATAGGGGAAGGTGGTGTAGTCACACTCAATGCCACGAATGAAACTGCTCTGTAAACGTTTGGAAATTTCCAAGCTCTTTTTAAGTCATCCTCATTTTCCCGGCAGGAAAGACGTCTGCTCACGGGTTAAAGCATGTCAACGTAGAGTCACAGGTCAACCGATGCAGTAAGTCCCTTATCTCAGATGAGTACTATTCTTCTACATTTGATTGAAATATAAATTGTAGATACTCAAAAATGTCCCAAGTCTGTGAATAACACTTTCACACTAATTTCCATCTCTTATCTCAGATGAGTACTATTCTTCTACATTTGATCCAAGATGTGTTTTTTACATATGAAAATTGTAGACACTCAAAAATGTCTCAAGTCTGCGAATAACAATTTCACACTAATTTCCATCTCTTATCTCAGATGAGTACTATTCTTCTACATTTGATCCAAGATGTATTTTTTACATATGAAAATTGTAGACACTCAAAAATGTCCCAAGTTTACCGATAACACTTTACAATAATTTCCATCTCCTCTCATATAGTTAAATAATTATTAATTATTTAATTATTTCCTAATGTCATGATCTTCTATTAATTAAATAATTTTGAATTATTTAATTAATTCACTCTTTCTTTATTCCTTTTAAATAGTTAAATAAATTTTATTTAATTATTTTATTAATTATCCTTTTCTAATCTATGATTAAATAAATTCTTATTTATTTAATTATTCATCTCCATTTTCTCTCTTCTCTTCTATAATTAAATAATTATTTTTAATTATTTAATTAGTCATTTTCTAGCCATTATTTAATAATTTTTCCATTTCTTACAGAATGGGGACCAAAGGTGGTGATCGCGAAAATTTGCGGGTAGCTGGTGTAAACCGTTATAGTCTCAAGCTAGTTTGTTTGGCGAGTTTCTTAGGGCACGGGAAAATGCTTTTCGAAATGCTGAGAAGGGGAAAAATGGTTGGTAATCAGAGTTTTGTAAGTTTTCCTTCCAGGGGCGGCAGTCAGAGTATAGCTTCAAGATTCAGTTTGCAGAGACACCCAAATTATGGGAGAGAGGGTTTTAGATCCAGTTCTAGAAGATTTAGAAGCCCTATTCATCAAGAGAGGTATGGGAAAGTAGCATTCAAATAGATCTAGAGAGAGAAGCAGGTACCAAGGGAGGATTCCAAAGAATTTGAGATTCAGATCCCAGATGAATTGATTTTGCCTCATGTGGATGATTTGAGTCAAAAAGCATTAATAGGTAAGATCTGGAATCTTATACCCAAAATGAATGTTCTAGATCAGTGGATTAAGAAAAATTGGGAGGGTTGCAAAAATATGTTTATGCTCGACAAGGGTTTCTAGTTTTTTTGTTATTATTTTTTCATCTAAGGAAGCGAGAGACTCTATCTTGAAAACTAAATCATGGTTTTTTAATGGGAAAGGAATTTTCATTCAAGAATGGGTGCCTAACTTTGATCCTTTAGCAAATAAAGGAAATTTTTATCCGTTCTGGGTTAGCCTCCAAAATCTTCCTCTAGAGTATAGGGATCTAAGGATTGTTAGATTGGTGGCAAAGAAAATAGGGTTTTTTGTGAATCATGATATGTTGGTTTTTCAGAACCCTTGTTTTCCTGTGCGTATATGTGTGGTGATGAACACATACTTTCCTCTTCTAAATAAAGTGGTGCTAAAATCTTCTAAAGGCTCTTGGAGTCAGAGTTTAACCTATGAAGATCCGCAAACTATCCATGATTTTGATACTCTGGGGGATTCTTTGGCATGTGAGGAGCTAGAAAATACAGTCTTGAATCTAAATGCCTCTTTGGATAGGAATGGTGTAGAGATTTTGGATAATGGTGAATTGGTAAGGACTTCAGAGAAGTTAGAATCTATATCGGAGGTTTCTGTAGAGGGATTAGATCTTTCAAAAGTAAATGATGCTCAGAATGATACTTTATCACAAAAGGAGATTGAGGAAAGGGAATGTGTTTTCTCAAATAATAGGGAGTTGTCTCTAGTTGATTTGGTAAATAAGGATTCAATTTATAGCGTTGGGCCAGGTTCTTCTCAGATTGATAAGAAGAATGTAGAATTGGTTAATGGAGATTTTGAATTTTCCACCGCAGCTATTCCTGATCAAGAAGAACATCTAGAATCCCCCATTCTAAACCTAGTGAAGAACCTTAACGTAGGTGTTGAGAATAGAGAGGCATCAGATTTCAAATCTAATGTATATAATTTTCACGATAAATCTGAAGATAGGAGCTTGTCGAAGGAGAAAATGTTAATAGACATGATAAATCATGTTGTAACTTCAAAGCAGTTTCCATTGGAAGAGACTAAAAAAATGGTCAGATAGGCTATTTTAAAAGTGGGATCAGATTTGATAGAACAAATTGCAGATGAAGTTATTGCTGAAGATTCATCTCTGGTTGAAAATAATATGGATATTTAGGGGAGAGTGGTGGATATGAAGCAAATGGAGTCAACAATGAAGGATATTAGTAATAATGAGTTTGAAGCTAGGGTGTCTGACTATTCCAAATCCTCTATTTTGCAAACACCTCACCAGGGGAGTAGAGTGTGCCCTTTATCTCCTTCTAAGAGGGGTAGACCTCCTAAATCTGCAAAGACTCAGGAAGAGATAAAAGTAGGGATATAGGCCACCCTTGAAACCTATTTAGGATCGAGGAGAGTCCGTAGCTCTCTGCAAGGACAATGAAGATCCTCTCATGGAATGTAAGGGGCATTAATGCCCCTAACAAAAGGTTCTTAATTAAGCACCAAATTTATGCTTCTCAAATGAACTTGAATATTCTGCAGGAAACAAAATTATCATCTGATCAAGCTAACAACATTTTATCTAAGTGGAATAAGTAGAATTTTTTTCATTCTGCTGCGTTGGGGGCTTCAGGGGGTTTAGCAGTTTTATGGGATAGTAAGGTGTGTAATGCAGAGTTCATTTGTTCCACTCCCAATCTCTTATTAGTTAAAATCTCATTCAAAATGATTTAAGTGGTGCGATTTGAATTAAAGCAGGAATCCCATTGGCCAATGGTATTCGAGGAAGAGGGTGGGAGGTCTCTATTTTTAGAGACAATTTTTTTAGCTAACTTTTTTTGTTTTTGGCAGGTGCTAACTTTGGAGCATTCTTTGTGCTTATCCTTTCATTATTGTTCTATGGTCTGGGCACTGGCAAATTCGTGTGTTTGGAGATTGCTTTGTACCATGAGTTTTCATTCATTTAATTAGAGATGTGGTGGTTTGAGATGTACGAATGAAACTGCACTTCTTGAGTCATCCTCATTTCCCAGGCGAAAGCGCATCTACTCACAGATTAAAGCATGTCAACGTACAGTCACAGGTCAACCGATGTTCTTCTACATTTGATCCAAGATCTATTTTTTATATATGAAAATTGTAGACACTCATAACACTTTCACATTGATTTACACTAATTTCCATCTTGTCTCATATAGTTAAATAATTTTTAATTATTTAATTATTTCCTAATGTCATATTCTCTATTAATTAAATAATTTTAAATTATTTAACTAATTCACTTTTTCTTTATTCCTTTAAAATAATTAAATAATTATTTTTAATTATTTAATTAATCATTTTCTATTTTCTATGCATAAATATCTTAAATACATCTATCTAAAAGACGCCCAGAGATATTAGTCTGATGCGCCTATATTGAAATTGTTATTGAGAATAGATAGGTGCCTCGAGACTCATATATCTTTGCATCTTTTACATAGATGTATTTAAGATTTCTATGCTAGTTTAATAATTTTATTAATTAATTTATCACAATATATATAGAGTGAGGAGATATATACATATTACTATATAATGTTAATTTTACTTAAACAATTATTTTATTTACTTTATAGATTTGCATTTAAAGATTGAAGAATCCTAAAAATTAGTTTTTAATTTAATCCAAATGATAGAGAAAATTTATTTAGAATTTTGTTGACCCTATTTCCACATTTTAAAATTTAAACTTTTTGTGCTTCCAAAACTACCGATGAGGGCTTTCAAAACGTTTAAAAAAAGTACAAGTTAGTTTTGAGAGTTTTAATCATCTCCTACAAAGTTTTAAAAGCCATTCAAAATGCCTATAAGAGACAAGCCATCGGTGAAAACAACTAGTTTTCAAAATAGTTTGAAACACTGATCACTGCTTGGGAAGAAGTAGTTATTATAGCTACAAGTAGTTATTTTAACTACTTCAAGGAATGAAGGCTATCTGCAAAATGTGAAAACGATGCCATTATAAAATGAATGCAACTATTACAGGATACTACAAAATGGATTTATTGAAAATGCTTTAGAAGCTTTCAAGCAAATCTACATGGTAGGTGTAAGAGATGGTTTCACAATGTTTTCGAGCATTCTCTCAGTCTAACAATTAGTTTTTAATGGAATATTTCTCAATAATTTAATCCAAATGATAGAGAAAATTTATTTAGAATTTTGTTGACCCTATTTCTACATTTTAAAATTTAAACTTTTTGTGCTTCCAAAACTACCGATGAGGGCTTTCAGAACGTTTTAAAAAAGTGCAAGTTAGTTTTGAAAGTTTTAATCACCTCCTACAAAGTTTTAAAAGCCATTCAAAATGCCTATAAGAGACAAGCCATCGGTGAAAACAACTAGTTTTCAAAATAGTATGAAACACCGATCACTAAGGGAAGAAGTAGTTATTATAACTACAAGTAGTTATTTTAACTACTTCAAGGAATGAAGGCTATCTGCAAAATGTGAAAACGATGCCATTATAAAATGAATGCAACTATTACAGGATACTACAAAATGGATTTATTGAAAATGCTTTAGAAGCTTTCAAGCAAATCTACTTGGTAGGTGTAAGAGACGGTTTCACAATGTTTTCCAGCATTCTCTCACTCTATGCCAAAAGAGAAGCTTTCGACTAAGGTATGGACATGCATCAATGTATCAAAGGAGAGGATTTTTATTAAATATCATAACTTGCAGCCGCCCTAGTAGACATGTACGCATAATGTGTAATCTTCTGCAAGGCACGTGAGCTGTTTGGATGAATACCTTAAGGAATGTGGTCAAATGGAGCGCAATTTGCAGGTGTAAATCTAGTTCAACAACTCGTACTAGCTTCATCCTTGCCTGTGCCAATGGAAGAGGGTTTGTTAGATGTTGTATTTGCCTCTACACTAGTTGCACATATAACGAAGGCCATAGAAATATAATGATTGCAAGTTATACACAATACTTGGCTACCATAGTTGCAAGATATGTAGAAAATGGGTTTGCTGTAAAGATTTTAGAAACTTCTGAGTAAATGCAATTCGTAGGTGTAAAACTAAGATTGAAGCATTGTCAGTTTCCTCACCTCCGCATTTGAGAGATTTTGAATAAGGTATGGACACCCAACAAAAAATAATAGAAAGTGGATTTTTATCAGATACTACGGTTTGAAATGCTCTGGTTGACATGCATCCAAAATGTGTGAGTATGAGACAAGGCGCATAGACTGTTCGATGAAATGCCTCAAAGCTCTTACTTCATATGTGGGCATTATAGTGCTTTAAAAATTGTCTCACGCCGTATAAAAGAATTCATGCCACAAAATTTTCTTAACCTGACAATTTTTTCTGTCAGCGTATTCCTTGAACCTCCTATGGGGGCAAGTGCGAGTTTTATCTCATGAGATAGTTGTTTGTTAAGGAGATTTTAGAAACCTCCAAACAAGTGTGATAGATAGATGTAAAACTGCCTTCCATGATCCACAGTTCACTAGCAGACATGTATGCATAATGTCTAAGCTAAGACAAGGTTCACGAAATGCAATGCATGTGGGATGCACAAAAAAATGATATGCACAAAATGGTTTTTGTTGAAAAAGGCCTTAGAAACATTCTAGCATTTATGTAATTTGCAGATGCAAAACTAGACTCCATGATCACTGCCAGCCAATCTTTTCCTAGCTTGTGTCGAAACGGGACCTTTTGAAGTAGGGTATCGACATTCAATAAAGCATAATCGAAAGTAGATTCTTGCTGGATGTAGTAGTTGTAAATGCTCATGCAGAAAAGAGTGTCATGTCGGGTGGCTAGTATTGCCAATCCTAGTCAATGTCTTAAAGGTTGACAAATCTTGAAAAGATCTAGAAGCAATCTATTCAAACAAGACAAAAAGCTTTATGCAAACACAAGTTGTGGGTATAAAATTGGTCTATAAGATAACAGTGTAGAACTTGTAAAAGCACCATCATGAAATACAAACCTTAAGACTATGAATACGCTCCAATGATTGACATTATGGTTCCAGAGGTATTCGACACAAAAATGGGGCACATCAACTTGCAGGACATCCAAAAATCACTAACAAAAGGAGATCGGTCAAAGTTGTCCTAAAGAATAGCAGAAAGTGGCCTAGTGAATGCAGCATGCTTTCCTATAGTAGTCCAATGCCCGGAGTTGGTGATAGAATGTTTGAGGAGATACAATCATGAAGCTAGAGAGATCAGAACTATTGATGGGCACTTGATGGCCAAGCTCGATGAGATTTCTATCACCATCATTCTCTAGCTGCCATAGAAAGAGAAATTCATTCATGTTGATAAGCAAAAAACCTACAAATATTTTAGTGACAAGAAAGAATCATAGGAAAACCATATAGAGAGAGAAGAAGAAGAAAGCATTGATAACTTCTTTGACTTCATAATATTCCAAGAATAATCAAGCATTCTTTGTCATTCTAATTTACTATAGAGAGAATCCAAAAGGCAAATTAAGGATAGAACAAAACATAAAAATTAAATGCTTAATGAGAATCGAGTACTTGTAAGATATAAATATTTTTTTGGTGTAAAGAGACAATAATTTCAAATTAGAATAGAATACAACATGAATTGAAAAAATCAAGTCACTTTGATGTTCTATGAAAATTGTGCAAACAGGAACATAACTTAACTTTGTGTCTACAACCATGTTTTTATACAAATTGGAACTAGTTATGATTATAAGAAAATTAAAATGCTTTTACTTTCAATTATGAAAAATATTTGTACCATTTTTCCCACCAAGCATACCAACAAGTTAGAATTAGCAGAACCCAAAAGACCTTATCATTTTTTTCTGAAATAATGTGGGACAAAATTTTTAATTGCATACCTAATTTTTTCTTCAGTATAGATACTGGAAACAAAATATAGAACATGATACAAAATGAAAACCATACATAGTCAATGCAAAAAATGCATTCCAAACAAATCAATGCAGAATCAATGCATCAAACAACTTTGCTTGTTGAAATATAATAATAATTTTCCCATAGCCAGATTTACTAGCCTCGCCCATAAATAATCTAAAACAATGCTTTACTACAAAATAATTTTCCTAAATATGCAAAACAAAAACTATGCGAAAAAATTCGCATTGCATGTACCTTGTTTATGCTCTGAAGTAGACACTGCAAACAAAACATACAACACACAAAATGAAAACTATACACATCCGATGCATACAATGCATTAATAACAAATCTTGATGCAAAATCAATGCATTGAATTCACTCACTTGTTAAATGACAATAATTAAATACATCCCTTGGCGTCTTGGTACATTCTCGTGGGTGACTACACGTCATCGCTTGTCAATACAATCTCTTCATCAATTTTAAAACCCTCTAAAATTTAAACCATTTATTTCATTTTCCCACTTATTGTTCACAATATCAACCAACCAGTGAACAGAAAATTGATATTCACTAAATTATAACATAAAATAGATGATTTTAAATTTTAACGTTGTTTTAATAGAATAAATTTTTAATAAAATATTTTTTTCAAAGATTACAATAGAATGGTTAAGGGTCAACCACCAACTCTTGGAATAAATGAACAACTCTAGTTTAAGTGCAATTGCACTAGGTGTTCTCTTAGCTTATTTAGTTATCACATCACTTTTTAGATTTCTCAAAGGTGTTGCACATTTATTTTTCCCTTGTCCCTGTCTTTAGCATGGTGTACAACCCTATTTAAATGGACAAAGTCGTATCTTCTACAACTAAAAGTAATCAATAGTCCACCTACATGGCCACACAGTTAACACCTCGAACAAAAGGAAGCAGAGAGGAAAACTTGGAAGTAAAGATTATGTATTGTGCAGATGGAGTTGTTGGATATGTATGTGGAGGGCTAAAAATCCATCTGAAGCCATGTTTCAAGTTGAAAATCCTGTACAAAAATATGGACGTGGAGGGCTTGATGAAGTTTTGGATGATAAGAAGAAAGGTTGCTTCGTGGCACTATGCAATGAGGCACCTAGAAAGAGTATAAGTGGATTTGAAAAGGGGAAAGGAGCAAGCTTGGTGATTAGGGATTAGGGGTAGGGGAGGATGACTAAGGGATTATAGCTAGATGAAAGGGTTACAAAAGTTGAGGAGAAGAGATTTTTGTTAATAAGGAAATCCATAATCAGATGACCATCTAGTCTATTATAAAATAGATAATTAGTTTATTTAGGTAAGATAAAAGTTGAATCATAGTGAAGCCAAGTCCAAGAAGGGTTGTAGAGTCAAGAAAAGATTATAATAGGTCTAAATCAATGCAAGCACATGGATGCACTCTTAAGCTAGCAAGTTTATCAGTGTCATTTTTGTACTAGAACACACAACCTAGCTAGGAAGCTATTTCCTTGAGGAAGGGATGAAATGCTAAGTCTAGGAATGGAAACTCCACCCACAAGTTGTATTGAACCACAACTTATGAATATTTGACTGGACCAAAAGTGCAAGAAATGTACCCATTTCCAAAACCCTCAATGGACTTTGAAACCTAACACTTACTTTCCTAGTTTGACTTAGTTCATTTAAGAAATTTAGTTTTGATTGGAACAAATTAAAAAGAAAAGAAAATAGATCTTAAATGGTATTCAACAATAACATCTAGGACTTCATTTGGTAATTGATATTCAATGGTTTTACCTTAGCTATAATTTTTCTGGCTAGAATATATGTTATTTGCTGGCCTTGACATGTTTGTTGGTTAGAGGATGTTGGTTGTTGTTTCCTTGTTGGTTCAATCCATTGGAGAAGAGATAGGGCTTGCATTTTGCATATTCATTATGGCCGAGACGGTGTCACTATCACAAGATTTTGACGTTACTTAGAGGATGTTGGTTGTTATTTCCTTGTTGGTTCAATTCATTAGAGAAGAGATACGGCTTGCATTTGGCATATTCATTATGGGCAAGATGGTGTCACTACCACAAGATTTTAACGTTGGTTCCTTAGAGTCCTTGATCTCCATGTCAATAAGAGATGGCATGGAAATGCAAATAGTGATGGCATGCTATTGACTTTGGTCTAAAAGTGATTGAAGCTATGCCCTGTGGATAAGACTTTATATATATTCATTTTCTTTTGTTGACCAGGGGTTGTTCATCAACTGTGTTCCAAGAAATTGTTGAGGCACAAGATGAATGGAAAATTGATTCACCTAAGCATCGTTAGCCTCAAGATGGGTCATCTTGGGTGTGGATAGGGTTTATCCCTAGGTTTGTGCCAAAGGAGCATTGTAATGTTAAAAACAAACCATGCATCAATGACATGAGAGCCACAAATAGTCACAATTAAGGATTTGAATCATTAAGGATTTGCAGTTAACCTTTCAAGCTCTGCAAAATATTTTCTTCTCTACAATTTTCCTTTGCTCAAAGTTTTATTAGAACACTTTTTTCATTGATATATCTAATTATATATTTCCTCCTTAGTTAATAAAAATTAGAATATGTTTAAAATTATTTATTTATATGTTTAAGTGGGTTACTCCCCTTTCTAATTGTATTAAAAAAAATATGCAATCAATATAATGGCCCCGTGATTACCAAATCAATCCATTAAATTTATTTTCTTGTTGAAATGACAGTAATATAAGAACTAATAAATTTATTTGCATATTGGTACGTTCTCACCCACGCCATCAATTGCCACTATCATAATTTTTTTGTAAATCCACTAAAATTTAAATAGTTTATTTCATTTTCCACTTACTGTTCACAATACCAACCAATCCGCGAACAAAAAATTGATATTTTCTAAATTGCAGCATAAAAGAAATGATTTTAAACTTTAGCATTGTTGTTTGGAACTTTAAATACTCGACAACAATGCGCTACATAGAAAAACGAAATTGCATCCAACATCCATAGGCCATGCCTATCCAGTGGAACTAATAATCATTAATATTGATAAACTATAATACCCTTCAATTTCACTTCTTTTTATAGAAATGTTGAAAGTAGGTACTTTAAACTATCACACATGAAATTCTAAAAACTACCAATAGCACCTAAATAAATGATTGAGATATTTATAGTTCTTTTAACCAAACACAAAATATTATTACCAAAACAATATAAACATGAAACGCTTTACATACAAAAATAATAAAAATATATACCTAATAACCATTCAATAACACTTTTAAATACTATTTTTGAAACATAACATACCTTTTAATACCAGTTATTTTTCTTCTATATCGAATAATATTTTTATAGAGCTAAAGTAAACCAGCAGTATTTAAAACAACCATATTTACTCACATCCGAGAAATAGTTTGAGGTTCATGTAGCTTTTCTTCCGAAATATAATACTTGTGAAATTTATTATCGATATTTGATGGAAATTTAACAGAGGCAAAAGTTAAAGGAAAAGACCTATGATCAAATAAACCTGTGTAATTTTTACATTCGTTCATTAATGGGTGGAGACTCTAAGAGAATGAAGCTTCTCTGTTCACTCTTGTGGAATTTCAGAAGAGGCAATGGATTGTGCAACTGCTTTAGCCCATTCTCTCAGACATTTCTTCATCTTTATTGGGTTATCAACACAAATATTAAAATCCTTATAATCATCCTCCAGTCCTCTAAATTTCTGGTTTCTTGACTTCTCAACGAGCAGAAGACTTCCATTCCAATCATCAATTGATTTGACATTAACATTTCTGTAATCAGCTCCCACCATTGCCAAAGCTTCCAACGACATCTTCAATTATGTGAGCTATTTTGTTTTTGGCAAACAGAACACTTTCGTACTAATGTGATTTCTTTCTTCTTTCTCTTTTTTTAATAGCAGACAGATTGAACATTTTAAGAAAGGTGAGAGATAAGTCTACGTCAACAGTCAAAGGTTAATTTTGGGTAATAAAAATGGGACAAATATTTACCACTTTTTGTTGTGAATTATTAACTGTTTGACAATTGAAGTAGATAATATTTAAATAGAGTGTTTTTTACGGCTATTCTTAAATGCCATCAACTTCAATAGACAAAAGTTAATTTTGGGGAATAAAAATAGGACAAATATTTACCAGGCGCAAAATTGCTATTGACTGTTTGACCATTGAAGTGGATGATATCTAAATAGTGTTTTTTACGGCTATTCTTAAATATCATCCACCTCAACAGACAAAGGTTAATTTTGGGCAATAAAAATAGGACAAATATTTATCGGGTGTAAAATTGATATTGATATTGACTGTTTGACCATTGAAGTGGATGATATTTAGATAGAATAGGTTTAACACTACTTTTTTTATAAAAATGAAGTGAAATTTCTATTAAATGTTTGATTGTTTAACGATTGAAAAATAATATTTAAATAGATTGAATAACGTTAGTTTCATTAATTTATATCTGATTCATTAAAAAGATTCACAATGAACATGTGAATCAATGCTAATCTTGATGTTGACAATGAGGGAAAAAAAATCACATGAAAAATGAATTGAACGATATAAACTAATGCAAGTTTTTACCCAGGAAATGATTATTTTATTCCTGAGACTTTTCAGACTTATGTCCTGCAAGTGTCTGTTAATGCCAGTGATTGAGATGATGAATGAAGGACAAGCATCAATTAATAACAGATTAATAGGGGAAGGTGGTGTAGTCACACTCAATGCCACGAATGAAACTGCTCTGTAAACGTTTGGAAATTTCCAAGCTCTTTTTAAGTCATCCTCATTTTCCCGGCAGGAAAGACGTCTGCTCACGGGTTAAAGCATGTCAACGTAGAGTCACAGGTCAACCGATGCAGTAAGTCCCTTATCTCAGATGAGTATTATTCTTCTACATTTGATTGAAATATAAATTGTAGATACTCAAAAATGTCCTAAGTCTGTGAATAACACTTTCACACTAATTTCCATCTCTTATCTCAGATGAGTACTATTCTTCTACATTTGATCCAAGATGTGTTTTTTACATATGAAAATTGTAGACACTCAAAAATGTCTCAAGTCTGCGAATAACAATTTCACACTAATTTCCATCTCTTATCTCAGATGAGTACTATTCTTCTACATTTGATCCAAGATGTATTTTTTACATATGAAAATTGTAGACACTCAAAAATGTCCCAAGTTTACCGATAACACTTTACAGTAATTTCCATCTCCTCTCATATAGTTAAATAATTATTAATTATTTAATTATTTCCTAATGTCATAATCTTCTATTAATTAAATAATTTTGTATTATTTAATTAATTCACTCTTTCTTTATTCCTTTTAAATAGTTAAATAAATTTTATTTAATTATTTTATTAATTATCCTTTTCTAATCTATGATTAAATAAATTCTTATTTATTTAATTATTCATCTCCATTTTCTCTCTTCTCTTCTATAATTAAATAATTATTTTTAATTATTTAATTAGTCATTTTCTAACCATTATTTAATAATTTTTCCATTTCTTACAGAATGGGGACCAAAGGTGGTGATCGCGAAAATTTGCGGGTAGCTGGTGTAAACCGTTATAGTCTCAAGCTAGTTTGTTTGGCGAGTTTCTTAGGGCACGAGAAAATGCTTTTCGAAATGCTGAGAAGGGGAAAAAAGGTTGGTAATCAGAGTTTTGTAAGTTTTCCTTCCAGGGGCGGCAGTCAGAGTATAGCTTCAAGATTCAGTTTGCAGAGACACCCAAATTATGGGAGAGAGGGTTTTAGATCCAGTTCTAGAAGATTTAGAAGCCCTATTCATCAAGAGAGGTATGGGAAAGTAGCATTCAAATAGATCTAGAGAGAGAAGCAGGTACCAAGGGAGGATTCCAAAGAATTTGAGATTCAGATCCCGGATGAATTGATTTTGCCTCATGTGGATGATTTGAGTCAAAAAGCATTAATAGGTAAGATCTGGAATCTTATACCCAAAATGAATGTTCTAGATCAGTGGATTAAGAAAAACTGGGAGGGTTGCAAAAACATGTTTATGCTCGACAAGGGTTTCTAGTTTTTTTGTTATTATTTTTTCATCTAAGGAAGCGAGAGACTCTATCTTGAAAACTAAATCATGGTTTTTTAATGGGAAAGGAATTTTCATTCAAGAATGGGTGCCTAACTTTGATCCTTTAGCAAATAAAGGAAATTTTTATCCGTTCTGGGTTAGCCTCCAAAATCTTCCTCTGGAGTATAGGGATCTAAGGATTGTTAGATTGGTGGCAAAGAAAATAGGGTTTTTTGTGAATCATGATATGTTGGTTTTTCAGAACCCTTGTTTTCCTGTGCGTATGTGTGTGGTAATGAACACATACTTTCCTCTTCTGAATAAAGTGGTGCTAAAATCTTCTAAAGGCTCTTGGAGTCAGAGTTTAACCTATGAAGATCCGCAAACTATCCATGATTTTGATACTCTGGGGGATTCTTTGGCATGTGAGGAGCTAGAAAATACAGTCTTGAATCTAAATGCCTCTTTGGATAGGAATGCTGTAGAGATTTTGGATAATGGTGAATTGGTAAGGACTTCAGAGAAGTTAGAATCTATATCGGAGGTTTCTGTAGAGGGATTAGATCTTTCAAAAGTAAATGATGCTCAGAATGATACTTTATCACAAAAGGAGATTGAGGAAAGGGAATGTGTTTTCTCAAATAATAGGGAGTTGTCTCTAGTTGATTTGGTAAATAAGGATTCAATTTATAGCGTTGGGCCAGGTTCTTCTCAGATTGATAAGAAGAATGTAGAATTGGTTAATGGAGATTTTGAATTTTCCACCGTAGCTATTCCTGATCAAGAAGAACATCTAGAATCCCCCATTCTAAACCTGGTGAAGAACCTTAACGTAGGTGTTGAGAATAGAGAGGCATCAGATTTCAAATCTAATGTATATAATTTTCACGATAAATCTGAAGATAGGAGCTTGTCGAAGGAGAAAATGTTAATAGACATGATAAATCATGTTGTAACTTCAAAGCAGTTTCCATTGGAAGAGGCTAAAAAAATGGTCACATAGGCTATTTTAAAAGTGGGATCAGATTTGATAGAACAAATTGCAGATGAAGTTATTGCTGAAGATTCATCTCTGGTTGAAAATAATATGGATATTTAGGGGAGAGTGGTGGATATGAAGCAAATGGAGTCAACAATGAAGGATATTAGTAATAATGAGTTTGAAGCTGGGGTGTCTGACTATTCCAAATCCTCTATTTTGCAAACACCTCACCAGGAGAGTAGAGTGTGCCCTTTATCTCCTTCTAAGAGGGGTAGACCTCCTAAATCTGCAAAGACTCAGGAAGAGATAAAAGCAGGGATATAGGCCACCCTTGAAACCTATTTAGGATCGAGGAGAGTCCGTAGCTCTCTGCAAGGACAATGAAGATCCTCTCATGGAATGTAAGGGGCATTAATGCCCCTAACAAAAGGTGCTTAATTAAGCACCAAATTTATGCTTCTCAAATGAACTTGAATATTCTGTAGGAAACAAAATTATCATCTGATCAAGCTAACAACATTTTATCTAAGTGGAATAAGTAGAATTTTTTTCATTCTGCTGTGTTGGGGGCTTCAGGGGGTTTAGCAGTTTTATGGGATAGTAAGGTGTGTAATGCAAAGTTCATTTGTTCCACTCCCAATCTCTTATTAGTTAAAATCTCATTCAAAATGATTTAAGTGGTGCGATTTGAATTAAAGCGAGAATCCCATTGGCCAATGGTATTCGAGGAAGAGGGTGGGAGGTCTCTTTTTTTTAGAGACAGTTTTTTTAGCTAACTTTTTTTGTTTTTGGCAGGTGCTAACTTTGGAGTATTCTTTGTGCTTATCCTTTCATTATTATTCTATGGTCTGGGCACTGGCAAATTCCTTTGTTTGGAGATTGCTTTGTACCATGAGTTTTCATTTATTTAATTAGAGATGTGGTGGTTTGAGATGTACGAATGAAACTGCACTTCTTGAGTCATCCTCATTTCCCAGGCGAAAGCGCATCTACTCACAGATTAAAGCATGTCAACGTACAGTCACAGGTCAACCGATGTTCTTCTACATTTGATCCAAGATCTATTTTTTATATATGAAAATTGTAGACACTCATAACACTTTCACATTAATTTACACTAATTTCCATCTTGTCTCATATAGTTAAATAATTTTTAATTATTTAATTATTTCCTAATGTCATATTCTCTATTAATTAAATAATTTTAAATTATTTAATTAATTCACTTTTTCTTTATTCCTTTAAAATAATTAAATAATTATTTTTAATTATTTAATTAATCATTTTCTATTTTCTATGCATAAATATCTTAAATACATCTATCTAAAAGACGCCCAGAGATATTAGTCTGATGCACCTATATTGAAATTGTTATTGAGAATAGATAGGTGCCTCGAGACTCATATATCTTTGCATCTTTTACATAGATGTATTTAAGATTTCTATGCTAGTTTAATAATTTTATTAATTAATTTATCACAATATATATAGAGTGAGGAGATATATACATATTACTATATAATGTTAATTTTACTTAAACAATTATTTTATTTACTTTATAGATTTGCATTTAAAGATTGAAGAATCCTAAAAATTAGTTTTTAATTTAATCCAAATGATACAAAAAATTTATTTAGAATTTTGTTGACCCTATTTCCACATTTTAAAATTTAAACTTTTTGCGCTTCCAAAACTACCGATGAGGGCTTTCAAAATGTTTAAAAAAAGTGCAAGTTAGTTTTGAGAGTTTTAATCATCTCCTACAAAGTTTTAAAAGCCATTCAAAATGCCTATAAGAGACAAGCCATCGGTGAAAACAACTAGTTTTCAAAATAGTTTGAAACACCGATCACTACTTGGGAAGAAGTAGTTATTATAGCTACAAGTAGTTATTTTAACTACTTCAAGGAATGAAGGCTATCTGCAAAATGTGAAAATGATGCCATTATAAAATGAATGTAACTATTACAGGATACTACAAAATGGATTTATTGAAAATGCTTTAGAAGCTTTCAATCAAATCTACTTGGTAGGTGTAAGAGATGGTTTCACAATGTTTTCGAGCATTCTCTCAGTCTAACAATTAGTTTTTAATGGAATATTTCTCAATAATTTAATCCAAATGATAGAGAAAATTTATTTAGAATTTTGTTGACCCTATTTCTACATTTTAAAATTTAAACTTTTTGTGCTTCCAAAACTACCGATGAGGGCTTTCAGAACGTTTAAAAAAAGTGCAAGTTAGTTTTGAAAGTTTTAATCATCTCCTACAAAGTTTTAAAAGCCATTCAAAATGCCTATAAGAGACAAGCCATCGGTGAAAACAACTAGTTTTCAAAATAGTATGAAACACCGATCACTAAGGGAAGAAGTAGTTATTATAACTACAAGTAGTTATTTTAACTACTTCAAGGAATGAAGGCTATCTGCAAAATGTGAAAATGATGCCATTATAAAATGAATGCAACTATTACAGGATACTACAAAATGGATTTATTGAAAATGCTTTAGAAGCTTTCAAGCAAATCTACTTGGTAGGTGTAAGAGACGGTTTCACAATGTTTTCCAGCATTCTCTCAGTCTATGCCAAAAGAGGAGCTTTCGACTAAGGTATGGACATCCATCAATGTATCAAAGGAGAGGATTTTTATTAAATATCATAACTTGCAGCCGCCCTAGTAGACATGTACGCATAATGTGTAATCGTCTGCAAGGCACGTGAGCTGTTTGGATGAATACCTTAAGGAATGTGGTCAAATGGAGCGCAATTTGCAGGTGTAAATCTAGTTCAACAACTCGTACTAGCTTCATCCTTGCCTGTGCCAATGGAAGAGGGTTTGTTAGATGTTGTATTTGCCTCTACACTAGTTGCACATATAACGAAGGCCATAGAAATATAATGATTGCAAGTTATACACAATACTTGGCTACCATAGTTGCAAGATATGTAGAAAATGGGTTTGCTGTAAAGATTTTAGAAACTTCTGAGTAAATGCAATTCGTAGGTGTAAAACTAAGATTGAAGCATTGTCAGTTTCCTCACCTCCGCATATGAGAGATTTTGAATAAGGTATGGACACCCAACAAAAAATAATAGAAAGTGGATTTTTATCAGATACTACGGTTTGAAATGCTCTGGTTGACATGCATCCAAAATGTGTGAGTATGAGACAAGGCGCATAGACTGTTCGACGAAATGCCTCAAAGCTCTTACTTCATATGTGGGCATTATAGTGCTTTAAAAATTGTCTCACGCCATATAAAAGAATTCATGCCACAAAATTTTCTTAACCTGACAATTGTTTCTGTCAGCGTATTCCTTGAACCTCCTATGGGGGCAAGTGCGAGTTTTATCTCATGAGATAGTTGTTTGTTAAGGAGATTTTAGAAACCTCCAAACAAGTGTGATAGATAGATGTAAAACTGCCTTCCATGATCCACAGTTCACTAGCAGACATGTATGCATAATGTCTAAGCTAAGACAAGGTTCACGAAATGCAATGCATGTGGGATGCACAAAAAAATGATATGCACAAAATGGTTTTTGTTGAAAAAGGCCTTAGAAACATTCTAGCATTTATGTAATTTGCAGATGCAAAACTAGACTCCATGATCACTGCCAGCCAATCTTTTCCTAGCTTGTGTCAAAACGGGACCTTTTGAAGTAGGGTATCGACATTCAATAAAGCATAATCGAAAGTAGATTCTTGCTGGATGTAGTAGTTGTAAATGCTCAGGCAGAAAAGAGTTTCATGTCGGGTGGCTAGTATTGCCAATCCTAGTCAATGTCTTAAAGGTTGACAAATCTTGAAAAGATCTAGAAGCAATCTATTCAAACAAGACAAAAAGCTTTATGCAAACACAAGTTGTGGGTATAAAATTGGTCTATAAGATAACAGTGTAGAACTTGTAAAAGCACCATCATGAAATACAAACCTTAAGACTATGAATACGCTCCAATGATTGACATTATGGTTCCAGAGGTATTCGACACAAAAATGGGGCACATCAACTTGCAGGACATCCAAAAATCACTAACAAAAGGAGATCGGTCAAAGTTGTCCTAAAGAATAGCAGAAAGTGGCCTAGTGAATGCAGCATGCTTTCCTATAGTAGTCCAATGCCCGGAGTTGGTGATAGAATGTGTGAGGAGATACAATCATGAAGCTAGAGAGATCAGAACTATTGATGGGCACTTGATGGCCAAGCTCGATGAGATTTCTATCACCATCATTCTCTAGCTGCCATAGAAAGAGAAATTCATTCATGTTGATAAGCAAAAAACCTACAAATATTTTAGTGACAAGAAAGAATCATAGGAAAACCATATAGAGAGAGAAGAAGAAGAAAGCATTGATAACTTCTTTGACTTCATAATATTCCAAGAATAATCAAGCATTCTTTGTCATTCTAATTTACTATAGAGAGAATCCAAAAGGCAAATTAAGGATAGAACAAAACATAAAAATTAAATGCTTAATGAGAATCGAGTATTTGTAAGATATAAATATTTTTTTGGTGTAAAGAGACAATAATTTCAAATTAGAATAGAATACAACATGAATTGAAAAAATCAAGTCACTTTGATGTTCTATGAAAATTGTGCAAACAGGAACATAACTTAACTTTGTGTCTACAACCATGTTTTTATACAAATTGGAACTAGTTATGATTATAAGAAAATTAAAATGCTTTTACTTTCAATTATGAAAAATATTTGTACCATTTTTCCAACCAAGCATACCAACAAGTTAGAATTAGCAGAACCCAAAAGACCTTATCATTTTTTTCTGAAATAATGTGGGACAAAATTTTTAATTGCATACCTAATTTTTTCTTCAGTATAGATACTGGAAACAAAATATAGAACATGATACAAAATGAAAACCATACATAGTCAATGCAAAAAATGCATTCCAAACAAATCAATGCAGAATCAATGCATCAAACAACTTTGCTTGTTGAAATATAATAATAATTTTCCCATAGCCAGATTTACTAGCCTCGCCCATAAATAATCTAAAACAATGCTTTACTACAAAATAATTTTCCTAAATATGCAAAACAAAAACTATGCGAAAAAATTCGCATTGCATGTACCTTGTTTATGCTCTGAAGTAGACACTGCAAACAAAACATACAACACACAAAATGAAAACTATACACATCCGATGCATACAATGCATTAATAACAAATCTTGATGCAAAATCAATGCATTGAATTCACTCACTTGTTAAATGACAATAATTAAATACATCCCTTGGCGTCTTGGTACATTCTCGTGGGTGACTACACGTCATCGCTTGTCAATACAATCTCTGCATCAATTTTAAAACCCTCTAAAATTTAAACCATTTATTTCATTTTCCCATTTATTGTTCACAATATCAACCAACCAGTGAACAGAAAATTGATATTCACTAAATTATAACATAAAATAGATGATTTTAAATTTTAACGTTGTTTTAATAGAATAAATTTTTAATAAAATATTTTTTTCAAAGATTACAATAGAATGGTTAAGGTTCAACCACCAACTCTTGGAATAAATGAACAACTCTAGTTTAAGTGCAATTGCACTAGGTGTTCTCTTAGCATCTTTAGTTATCACATCACTTTTTAGATTTCTCAAAGGTGTTGCACATTTATTTTTCCCTTGTCCCTGTCTTTAGCATGGTGTACAACCCTATTTAAATGGACAAAGTCGTATCTTCTACAACTAAAAGTAATCAATAGTCCACCTACATGGCCACACAGTTAACACCTCGAACAAAAGGAAGCAGAGAGGAAAACTTGGAAGTAAAGATTATGTATTGTGTAGATGGAGTTGTTGGATATGTATGTGGAGGGCTAAAAATCCATCTGAAGCCATGTTTCAAGTTGAAAATCCTGTACAAAAATATGGACGTGGAGGGCTTGATGAAGTTTTGGATGATAAGAAGAAAGGTTGCTTCGTGGCACTATGCAATGAGGCACCTAGAAAGAGTATAAGTGGATTTGAAAAGGGGAAAGGAGCAAGCTTGGTGATTAGGGATTAGGGGTAGGGGAGGATGACTAAGGGATTATAGCTAGATTAAAGGGTTACAAAAGTTGAGGAGAAGAGATTTTTGTTAATAAGGAAATCCATAATCAGATGACCATCTAGTCTATTATAAAATAGATAATTAGTTTGTTTAGGTAAGATAAAAGTTGAATCATAGTGAAGCCAAGTCCAAGAAGGGTTGTAGAGTCAAGAAAAGATTATAATAGATCTAAATCAATGCAAGCACATGGATGCACTCTTAAGCTAGCAAGTTTATCAGTGTCGTTTTTGTACTAGAACACACAACCTAGCTAGGAAGCTATTTCCTTGAGGAAGGGATGAAATGCTAAGTCTAGGAATGGAAACTCCACCCACAAGTTGTATTGAACCACAACTTATGAATATTTGACTGGACCAAAAGTGCAAGAAATGTACCCATTTCCAAAACCCTCAATGGACTTTGAAACCTAACACTTATTTTCCTAGTTTGACTTAGTTCATTTAAGAAATTTAGTTTTGATTGGAACACATTAAAAAGAAAAGAAAATAGATCTTAAATGGTATTCAACAATAACATCTAGGACTTCATTTGGTAATTGATATTCAATGGTTTTACCTTAGCTATAATTTTTTTGGCTAGAATATATGTTATTTGCTGGCCTTGACATGTTTGTTGGTTGTTGTTTCCTTGTTGGTTCAATCCATTGGAGAAGAGATAGGGCTTGCATTTTGCATATTCATTATGGCCGAGACGGTGTCACTATCACAAGATTTTGACGTTAATTAGAGGATGTTGGTTGTTATTTCCTTGTTGGTTCAATTCATTGGAGAAGAGATACGGCTTGCATTTGGCATATTCATTATGGGCAAGATGGTGTCACTACCACAAGATTTTAACGTTGGTTCCTTAGAGTCCTTGATCTCCATGTCAATAAGAGATGGCATGGAAATGCAAATAGTGATGGCATGCTATTGACTTTGGTCTAAAAGTGATTGAAGCTATGCCCTGTGGATAAGACTTTATATATATTCATTTTCTTTTGTTGACCAGGGGTTTTTCATCAACTGTGTTCCAAGAAATTGTTGAGGCACAAGATGAATGGAAAATTTATTCACCTAAGCATCGTTAGCCTCAAGATGGGTCATCTTGGGTGTGGATAGGGTTTATCCCTAGGTTTGTGCCAAAGGAGCATTGTAATGTTAAAAACAAACCATGCATCAATGACATGAGAGCCACAAATAGTCACAATTAAGGATTTGAATCATTAAGGATTTGCAGTTAACCTTTCAAGCTCTGCAAAATATTTTCTTCTCTACAATTTTCCTTTGCTCAAAGTTTTATTAGAACACTTTTTTCATTGATATATCTAATTATATATTTCCTCCTTAGTTAATAAAAATTAGAATATGTTTAAAATTATTTATTTATATGTTTAAGTGGGTTACTCCCCTTTCTAATTGTATTAAAAAAAATATGCAATCAATATAATGGCCCCGTGATTACCAAATCAATCCATTAAATTTATTTTCTTGTTGAAATGACAGTAATATAAGAACTAATAAATTTATTTGCATATTGGTACGTTCTCACCCACGCCATCAATTGCCACTATCATAATTTTTTTGTAAATCCACTAAAATTTAAATAGTTTATTTCATTTTCCACTTACTGTTCACAATACCAACCAATCCGCGAACAAAAAATTGATATTTTCTAAATTGCAGCATAAAAGAAATGATTTTAAACTTTAGCATTGTTGTTTGGAACTTTAAATACTCGACAACAATGCGCTACATAGAAAAACGAAATTGCATCCAACATCCATAGGCCATGCCTATCCAGTGGAACTAATAATCATTAATATTGATAAACTATAATACCCTTCAATTTCACTTCTTTTTATAGAAATGTTGAAAGTAGGTACTTTAAGCTATCACACATGAAATTCTAAAAACTACCAATAGCACCTAAATAAATGATTGAGATATTTATAGTTCTTTTAACCAAACACAAAATATTATTACCAAAACAATATAAACATGAAACGCTTTACATACAAAAATTATAAAAATATATACCTAATAACCATTCAATAACACTTTTAAATACTATTTTTGAAACATAACATACCTCTTAATACCAGTTATTTTTCTTCTATATCGAATAATATTTTTATAGAGCTAAAGTAAACCAGCAGTATTTAAAACAACCATATTTACTCACATCCGAGAAATAGTTTGAGGTTCATGTAGCTTTTCTTCCGAAATATAATACTTGTGAAATTTATTATCGATATTTGATGGAAATTTAACAGAGGCAAAAGTTAAAGGAAAAGACCTATGATCAAATAAACCTGTGTAATTTTTACATTCGTTCATTAATGGGTGGAGACTCTAAGAGAATGAAGCTTCTCTGTTCACTCTTGTGGAATTTCAGAAGAGGCAATGGATTGTGCAACTGCTTTAGCCCATTCTGTCAGACATTTCTTCATCTTTATTGGGTTATCAACACAAATATTAAAATCCTTATAATCATCCTCCAGTCCTCTGAATTTCTGGTTTCTTGACTTCTCAACGAGCAGAAGACTTCCATTCCAATCATCAATTGATTTGACATTAACATTTCTGTAATCAGCTCCCACCATTGCCAAAGCTTCCAACGACATCTTCAATTATGTGAGCTATTTTGTTTTTGGCAAACAGAACACTTTCGTACCAATGTGATTTCTTTCTTCTTTCTCTTTTTTTAATAGCAGACAGATTGAACATTTTAAGAAAGGTGAGAGATAAGTCTACCTCAACAGTCAAAGGTTAATTTTGGGTAATAAAAATGGGACAAATATTTACCACTTTTTGTTGTGAATTATTAACTGTTTGACAATTGAAGTAGATAATATTTAAATAGAGTGTTTTTTACGGCTATTCTTAAATGCCATCCACTTCAATAGACAAAAGTTAATTTTGGGGAATAAAAATAGGACAAATATTTACCAGGCGCAAAATTGCTATTGACTGTTTGACCATTGAAGTGGATGATATCTAAATAGTGTTTTTTTACGGCTATTCTTAAATATCATCCACCTCAACAGACAAAGGTTAATTTTGGCCAATAAAAATAGGACAAATATTTATCGGGTGTAAAATTGATATTGATATTGACTGTTTGACCATTGAAGTGGATGATATTTAGATAGAATAGGTTTAACACTACTTTTTTTATAAAAATGAAGTGAAATTTCTATTAAATGTTTGATTGTTTAACGATTGAAAAATAATATTTAAATAGATTGAATAACGTTAGTTTCATTAATTTATATCTGATTCATTAAAAAGATTCACAATGAACATGTGAATCAATGCTAATCTTGATGTTGACAATGAGGAAAAAAAAATCACATGAAAAAGGAATTGAACGATATAAACTAATGCAAGTTTTTACCCAGGAAATGATTATTTTATTCCTGAGACTTTTCAGACTTATGTCCTGCAAGTGTCTGTTAATGCCAGTGATTGAGATGATGAATGAAGGACAAGCATCAATTAATAACAGATTAATAGGGGAAGGTGGTGTAGTCACACTCAATGCCACGAATGAAACTGCTCTGTAAACGTTCGGAAATTTCCAAGCTCTTTTAAGTCATCCTCATTTTCCCGGCAGGAAAGACGTCTGCTCACGGGTTAAAGCATGTCAACGTAGAGTCACAGGTCAACCGATGCAGTAAGTCCCTTATCTCAGATGAGTACTATTCTTCTACATTTGATTGAAATATAAATTGTAGATACTCAAAAATGTCCTAAGTCTGTGAATAACACTTTCACACTAATTTCCATCTCTTATCTCAGATGAGTACTATTCTTCTACATTTGATCCAAGATGTGTTTTTTACATATGAAAATTGTAGACACTCAAAAATGTCTCAAGTCTGCGAATAACAATTTCACACTAATTTCCATCTCTTATCTCAGATGAGTACTATTCTTCTACATTTGATCCAAGATGTATTTTTTACATATGAAAATTGTAGACACTCAAAAATGTCCCAAGTTTACCGATAACACTTTACAATAATTTCCATCTCCTCTCATATAGTTAAATAATTATTAATTATTTAATTATTTCCTAATGTCATAATCTTCTATTAATTAAATAATTTTGAATTATTTAATTAATTCACTCTTTCTTTATTCCTTTTAAATAGTTAAATAAATTTTATTTAATTATTTTATTAATTATCCTTTTCTAATCTATGATTAAATAAATTCTTATTTATTTAATTATTCATCTCCATTTTCTCTCTTCTCTTCTATAATTAAATAATTATTTTTAATTATTTAATTAGTCATTTTCTAACCATTATTTAATAATTTTTCCATTTCTTACAGAATGTGGACCAAAGGTGGTGATCGCGAAAATTTGCGGGTAGCTGGTGTAAACCGTTATAGTCTCAAGCTAGTTTGTTTGGCGAGTTTCTTAGGGCACAGGAAAATGCTTTTCAAAATGCTGAGAAGGGGAAAAAAGGTTGGTAATCAGAGTTTTGTAAGTTTTCCTTCCAGGGGCGGCAGTCAGAGTATAGCTTCAAGATTCAGTTTGCAGAGACACCCAAATTATGGGAGAGAGGGTTTTAGATCCAGTTCTAGAAGATTTAGAAGCCCTATTCATCAAGAGAGGTATGGGAAAGTAGCATTCAAATAGATCTAGAGAGAGAAGCAGGTACCAAGGGAGGATTCCAAAGAATTTGAGATTCAGATCCCGGATGAATTGATTTTGCCTCATGTGGATGATTTGAGTCAAAAAGCATTAATAGGTAAGATCTGGAATCTTATACCCAAAATGAATGTTCTAGATCAGTGGATTAAGAAAAATTGGGAGGGTTGCAAAAATATGTTTATGCTCGACAAGGGTTTCTAGTTTTTTTGTTATTATTTTTTCATCTAAGGAAGCGAGAGACTCTATCTTGAAAACTAAATCATGGTTTTTTAATGGGAAAGGAATTTTCATACAAGAATGGGTGCCTAACTTTGATCCTTTAGCAAATAAAGGAAATTTTTGTCCGTTCTGGGTTAGCCTCCAAAATCTTCCTCTGGAGTATAGGGATCTAAGGATTGTTAGATTGGTGGCAAAGAAAATAGGGTTTTTTGTGAATCATGATATGTTGGTTTTTCAGAACCCTTGTTTTCCTGTGCGTATGTGTGTGGTAATGAACACATACTTTCCTCTTCTGAATAAAGTGGTGCTAAAATCTTCTAAAGGCTCTTGGAGTCAGAGTTTAACCTATGAAGATCCGCAAACTATCCATGATTTTGATACTCTGGGGGATTCTTTGGCATGTGAGGAGCTAGAAAATACAGTCTTGAATCTAAATGCCTCTTTGGATAGGAATGGTGTAGAGATTTTGGATAATGGTGAATTGGTAAGGACTTCAGAGAAGTTAGAATCTATATCGGAGGTTTCTGTAGAGGGATTAGATCTTTCAAAAGTAAATGATGCTCAGAATGATACTTTATCACAAAAGGAGATTGAGGAAAGGGAATGTGTTTTCTCAAATAATAGGGAGTTGTCTCTAGTTGATTTGGTAAATAAGGATTCAATTTATAGCGTTGGGCCAGGTTCTTCTCAGATTGATAAGAAGAATGTAGAATTGGTTAATGGAGATTTTGAATTTTCCACCGCAGCTATTCCTGATCAAGAAGAACATCTAGAATCCCCCATTCTAAACCTGGTGAAGAACCTTAACGTAGGTGTTGAGAATAGAGAGGCATCAGATTTCAAATCTAATGTATATAATTTTCACGATAAATCTGAAGATAGGAGCTTGTCGAAGGAGAAAATGTTAATAGACATGATAAATCATGTTGTAACTTCAAAGCAGTTTCCATTGGAAGAGGCTAAAAAAATGGTCACATAGGCTATTTTAAAAGTGGGATCAGATTTGATAGAACAAATTGCAGATGAAGTTATTGCTGAAGATTCATCTCTGGTTGAAAATAATATGGATATTTAGGGGAGAGTGGTGGATATGAAGCAAATGGAGTCAACAATGAAGGATATTAGTAATAATGAGTTTGAAGCTGGGGTGTCTGACTATTCCAAATCCTCTATTTTGCAAACACCTCACCAGGAGAGTAGAGTGTGCCCTTTATCTCCTTCTAAGAGGGGTAGACCTCCTAAATCTGCAAAGACTCAGGAAGAGATAAAAGCAAGGATATAGGCCACCCTTGAAACCTATTTAGGATCGAGGAGAGTCCGTAGCTCTCTGCAAGGACAATGAAGATCCTCTCATGGAATGTAAGGGGCATTAATGCCCCTAACAAAAGGTGCTTAATTAAGCACCAAATTTATGCTTCTCAAATGAACTTGAATATTCTGCAGGAAACAAAATTATCATCTGATCAAGCTAACAACATTTTATCTAAGTGGAATAAGTAGAATTTTTTTCATTCTGTTGCGTTGGGGGCTTCAGGGGGTTTAGCAGTTTTATGGGATAGTAAGGTGTGTAATGCAGAGTTCATTTGTTCCACTCCCAATCTCTTATTAGTTAAAATCTCATTCAAAATGATTTAAGTGGTGCGATTTGATTTAAAGCGGGAATCCCATTGGCCAATGGTATTCGAGGAAGAGGGTGGGAGGTCTCTATTTTTTAGAGACAGTTTTTTTAGCTAACTTTTTTTGTTTTTGGCAGGTGCTAACTTTGGAGTATTCTTTGTGCTTATCCTTTAATTATTGTTCTATGGTCTGGGCACTGGCAAATTCGTGTGTTTGGAGATTGCTTTGTACCATGAGTTTTCATTCATTTAATTAGAGATGTGGTGGTTTGAGATGTACGAATGAAACTGCACTTCTTGAGTCATCCTCATTTCCCAGGCGAAAGCGCATCTACTCACAGATTAAAGCATGTCAACGTACAGTCACAGGTCAACCGATGTTCTTCTACATTTGATCCAAGATCTATTTTTTATATATGAAAATTGTAGACACTCATAACACTTTCACATTAATTTACACTAATTTCCATCTTGTCTCATATAGTTAAATAATTTTTAATTATTTAATTATTTCCTAATGTCATATTCTCTATTAATTAAATAATTTTAAATTATTTAATTAATTCACTTTTTCTTTATTCCTTTAAAATAATTAAATAATTATTTTTAATTATTTAATTAATCATTTTCTATTTTCTATGCATAAATATCTTAAATACATCTATCTAAAAGACACCCAGAGATATTAGTCTGATGCCCCTATATTGAAATTGTTATTGAGAATAGATAGGTGCCTCGAGACTCATATATCTTTGCATCTTTTACATAGATGTATTTAAGATTTCTATGCTAGTTTAATAATTTTATTAATTAATTTATCACAATATATATAGAGTGAGGAGATATATACATATTACTATATAATGTTAATTTTACTTAAACAATTATTTTATTTACTTTATAGATTTGCATTTAAAGATTGAAGAATCCTAAAAATTAGTTTTTAATTTAATCCAAATGATAGAGAAAATTTATTTAGAATTTTGTTGACCCTATTTCCACATTTTAAAATTTAAACTTTTTGCGCTTCCAAAACTACCGATGAGGGCTTTCAAAACGTTTAAAAAAAGTGCAAGTTAGTTTTGAGAGTTTTAATCATCTCCTACAAAGTTTTAAAAGCCATTCAAAATGCCTATAAGAGACAAGCCATCGGTGAAAACAACTAGTTTTCAAAATAGTTTGAAACACCGATCACTACTTGGGAAGAAGTAGTTATTATAGCTACAAGTAGTTATTTTAACTACTTCAAGGAATGAAGGCTATCTGCAAAATGTGAAAACGATGCCATTATAAAATGAATGCAACTATTACAGGATACTACAAAATGGATTTATTGAAAATGCTTTAGAAGCTTTCAAGGAAATCTACTTGGTAGGTGTAAGAGATGGTTTCACAATGTTTTCGAGCATTCTCTCAGTCTAACAATTAGTTTTTAATGGAATATTTCTCAATAATTTAATCCAAATGATAGAGAAAATTTATTTAGAATTTTGTTGACCCTATTTCTACATTTTAAAATTTAAACTTTTTGTGCTTCCAAAACTACCGATGAGGGCTTTCAGAACGTTTAAAAAAAGTGCAAGTTAGTTTTGAAAGTTTTAATCATCTCCTACAAAGTTTTAAAAGCAATTCAAAATGCCTATAAGAGACAAGCCATCGGTGAAAACTAGTTTTCAAAATAGTATGAAACACCGATCACTAAGGGAAGAAGTAGTTATTATAACTACAAGTAGTTATTTTAACTACTTCAAGGAATGAAGGCTATCTGCAAAATGTGAAAATGATGCCATTATAAAATGAATGCAACTATTACAGGATACTACAAAATGGATTTATTGAAAATGCTTTAGAAGCTTTCAAGCAAATCTACTTGGTAGGTGTAAGAGACGGTTTCACAATCTTTTCCAGCATTCTCTCAGTCTATGCCAAAAGAGGAGCTTTCGACTAAGGTATGGACATGCATCAATGTATCAAAGGAGAGGATTTTTATTAAATATCATAACTTGCAGCCGCCCTAGTAGACATGTACGCATAATGTGTAATCTTCTGCAAGGCACGTGAGCTGTTTGGATGAATACCTTAAGGAATGTGGTCAAATGGAGCGCAATTTGCAGGTGTAAATCTAGTTCAACAACTCGTACTAGCTTCATCCTTGCCTGTGCCAATGGAAGAGGGTTTGTTAGATGTTGTATTTGCCTCTACACTAGTTGCACATATAACGAAGGCCATAGAAATATAATGATTGCAAGTTATACACAATACTTGGCTACCATAGTTGCAAGATATGTAGAAAATGGGTTTGCTGTAAACATTTTAGAAACTTCTGAGTAAATGCAATTCGTAGGTGTAAAACTAAGATTGAAGCATTGTCAGTTTCCTCACCTCCGCATATGAGAGATTTTGAATAAGGTATGGACACCCAACAAAAAATAATAGAAAGTGGATTTTTATCAGATACTACGGTTTGAAATGCTCTGGTTGACATGCATCCAAAATGTGTGAGTATGAGACAAGGCGCATAGACTGTTCGACGAAATGCCTCAAAGCTCTTACTTCATATGTGGGCATTATAGTGCTTTAAAAATTGTCTCACGCCGTATAAAAGAATTCATGCCACAAAATTTTCTTAACCTGACAATTGT
The DNA here is from genome assembly GCA_027924645.1 of Cunninghamia lanceolata. Taxonomy (NCBI): domain Eukaryota; kingdom Viridiplantae; phylum Streptophyta; class Pinopsida; order Cupressales; family Cupressaceae; genus Cunninghamia; species Cunninghamia lanceolata. The sequence continues at coordinate 9,117,674 of BSBN01000118.1, forward strand.
TTCTGTCAGCGTATTCCTTGAACCTCCTACGGGGGCAAGTGCGAGTTTTATCTCATGAGATAGTTGTTTGTTAAGGAGATTTTAGAAACCTCCAAACAAGTGTGATAGATAGATGTAAAACTGCCTTCCATGATCCACAGTTCACTAGCAGACATGTATGCATAATGTCTAAGCTAAGACAAGGTTCACGAAATGCAATGCATGTGGGATGCACAAAAAAATGATATGCACAAAATGGTTTTTGTTGAAAAAGGCCCTAGAAACATTCTAGCATTTATGTAATTTGCAGATGCAAAACTAGACTCCATGATCACTGCCAGCCAATCTTTTCCTAGCTTGTGTCAAAACGGGACCTTTTGAAGTAGGGTATCGACATTCAATAAAGCATAATCGAAAGTAGATTCTTGCTGGATGTAGTAGTTGTAAATGCTCAGGCAGAAAAGAGTGTCATGTCGGGTGGCTAGTATTGCCAATCCTAGTCAATGTCTTAAAGGTTGACAAATCTTGAAAAGATCTAGAAGCAATCTATTCAAACAAGACAAAAAGCTTTATGCAAACACAAGTTGTGGGTATAAAATTGGTCTATAAGATAACAGTGTAGAACTTGTAAAAGCACCATCATGAAATACAAACCTTAAGACTATGAATACGCTCCAATGATTGACATTATGGTTCCAAAGGTATTCAACACAAAAATGGGGCACATCAACTTTCAGGACATCCAAAAATCACTAACAAAAGGAGATCAGTCAAAGTTGTCCTAAAGAATAGCAGAAAGTGGCCTAGTGAATGCAGCATGCTTTCCTATAGTAGTCCAATGCCCGGAGTTGGTGATAGAATGTGTGAGGAGATACAATCATGAAGCTAGAGAGATCGGAACTATTGATGGGCACTTGATGGCCAAGCTCGATGAGATTTCTATCACCATCATTCTCTAGCTGCCATAGAAAGAGAAATTCATTCATGTTGATAAGCAAAAAACCTACAAATATTTTAGTGACAAGAAAGAATCATAGGAAAACCATATAGAGAGAGAAGAAGAAGAAAGCATTGATAACTTCTTTGACTTCATAATATTCCAAGAATAATCAAGCATTCTTTGTCATTCTAATTTACTATAGAGAGAATCCAAAAGGAAAATTAAGGATAGAACAAAACATAAAAATTAAATGCTTAATGAGAATCGAGTACTTGTAAGATATAAATATTTTTTTGGTGTAAAGAGACAATAATTTCAAATTAGAATAGAATACAACATGAATTGAAAAAATCAAGTCACTTTGATGTTCTATGAAAATTGTGCAAACAGGAACATAACTTAACTTTGTGTCTACAACCATGTTTTTATACAAATTGGAACTAGTTATGATTATAAGAAAATTAAAATGCTTTTACTTTCAATTATGAAAAATATTTGTACCATTTTTCCCACCAAGCATACCAACAAGTTAGAATTAGCAGAACCCAAAAGACCTTATCATTTTTTTCTGAAATAATGTGGGACAAAATTTTTAATTGCATACCTAATTTTTTCTTCAGTATAGATACTGGAAACAAAATATAGAACATGATACAAAATGAAAACCATACATAGTCAATGCAAAAAATGCATTCCAAACAAATCAATGCAGAATCAATGCATCAAACAACTTTGCTTGTTGAAATATAATAATAATTTTCCCATAGCCAGATTTACTAGCCTCGCCCATAAATAATCTAAAACAATGCTTTACTACAAAATAATTTTCCTAAATATGCAAAACAAAAACTATGCGAAAAAATTCGCATTGCATGTACCTTGTTTATGCTCTGAAGTAGACACTGCAAACAAAACATACAACACACAAAATGAAAACTATACACATCCGATGCATACAATGCATTAATAACAAATCTTGATGCAAAATCAATGCATTGAATTCACTCACTTGTTAAATGACAATAATTAAATACATCCCTTGGCGTCTTGGTACATTCTCGTGGGTGACTACACGTCATCGCTTGTCAATACAATCTCTGCATCAATTTTAAAACCCTCTAAAATTTAAACCATTTATTTCATTTTCCCATTTATTGTTCACAATATCAACCAACCAGTGAACAGAAAATTGATATTCACTAAATTATAACATAAAATAGATGATTTTAAATTTTAACGTTGTTTTAATAGAATAAATTTTTAAAAAAATATTTTTTTCAAAGATTACAATAGAATGGTTAAGGGTCAACCACCAACTCTTGGAATAAATGAACAACTCTAGTTTAAGTGCAATTGCACTAGGTGTTCTCTTAGCTTCTTTAGTTATCACATCACTTTTTAGATTTCTCAAAGGTGTTGCACATTTATTTTTCCCTTGTCCCTGTCTTTAGCATGGTGTACAACCCTATTTAAATGGACAAAGTCGTATCTTCTACAACTAAAAGTAATCAATAGTCCACCTACATGGCCACACAGTTAACACCTTGAACAAAAGGAAGCAGAGAGGAAAACTTGGAAGTAAAGATTATGTATTGTGCAGATGGAGTTGTTGGATATGTATGTGGAGGGCTAAAAATCCATCTGAAGCCATGTTTCAAGTTGAAAATCCTGTACAAAAATATGGACGTGGAGGGCTTGATGAAGTTTTGGATGATAAGAAGAAAGGTTGCTTCGTGGCACTATGCAATGAGGCACCTAGAAAGAGTATAAGTGGATTTGAAAAGGGGAAAGGAGCAAGCTTGGTGATTAGGGATTAGGGGTAGGGGAGGATGACTAAGGGATTATAGCTAGATGGAAGGGTTACAAAAGTTGAGGAGAAGAGATTTTTGTTAATAAGGAAATCCATAATCAGATGACCATCTAGTCTATTATAAAATAGATAATTAGTTTATTTAGGTAAGATAAAAGTTGAATCATAGTGAAGCCAAGTCCAAGAAGGGTTGTAGAGTCAAGAAAAGATTATAATAGGTCTAAATCAATGCAAGCACATGGATGCACTCTTAAGCTAGCAAGTTTATCAGTGTCGTTTTTGTACTAGAACACACAACCTAGCTAGGAAGCTATTTCCTTGAGGAAGGGATGAAATGCTAAGTCTAGGAATGGAAACTCCACCCACAAGTTGTATTGAACCACAACTTATGAATATTTGACTGGACCAAAAGTGCAAGAAATGTACCCATTTCCAAAACCCTCAATGGACTTTGAAACCTAACACTTATTTTCCTAGTTTGACTTAGTTCATTTAAGAAATTTAGTTTTGATTGGAACACATTAAAAAGAAAAGAAAATAGATCTTAAATGGTATTCAACAATAACATCTAGGACTTCATTTGGTAATTGATATTCAATGGTTTTACCTTAGCTATAATTTTTCTGCTAGAATATATGTTATTTGCTGGCCTTGACATGTTTGTTGGTTAGAGGATGTTGGTTGTTGTTTCCTTGTTGGTTCAATCCATTGGAGAAGAGATAGGGCTTGCATTTTGCATATTCATTATGGCCGAGACGGTGTCACTATCACAAGATTTTGACGTTAATTAGAGGATGTTGGTTGTTATTTCCTTGTTGGTTCAATTCGTTAGAGAAGAGATACGGCTTGCATTTGGCATATTCATTATGGGCAAGATGGTGTCACTACCACAAGATTTTAACGTTGGTTCCTTAGAGTCCTTGATCTCCTTGTCAATAAGAGATGGCATGGAAATGCAAATAGTGATGGCATGCTATTGACTTTGGTCTAAAAGTGATTGAAGCTATGCCCTGTGGATAAGACTTTATATATATTCATTTTCTTTTGTTGACCAGGGGTTGTTCATCAACTGTGTTCCAAGAAATTGTTGAGGCACAAGATGAATGGAAAATTGATTCACCTAAGCATCGTTAGCCTCAAGATGGGTCATCTTGGGTGTGGATAGGGTTTATCCCTAGGTTTGTGCCAAAGGAGCATTGTAATGTTAAAAACAAACCATGCATCAATGACATGAGAGCCACAAATAGTCACAATTAAGGATTTGAATCATTAAGGATTTGCAGTTAACCTTTCAAGCTCTGCAAAATATTTTCTTCTCTACAATTTTCCTTTGCTCAAAGTTTTATTAGAACACTTTTTTCATTGATATATCTAATTATATATTTCCTCCTTAGTTAATAAAAATTAGAATATGTTTAAAATTATTTATTTATATGTTTAAGTGGGTTACTCCCCTTTCTAATTATATTAAAAAAAACATGCAATCAATATAATGGCCCCGTGATTACCAAATCAATCCATTAAATTTATTTTCTTGTTGAAATGACAGTAATATAAGAACTAATAAATTTATTTGCATATTGGTACGTTCTCACCCACGCCATCAATTGCCACTATCATAATTTTTTTGTAAATCCACTAAAATTTAAATAGTTTATTTCATTTTCCACTTACTGTTCACAATACCAACCAATCCGCGAACAAAAACTTGATATTTTCTAAATTGCAGCATAAAAGAAATGATTTTAAACTTTAGCATTGTTGTTTGGAACTTTAAATACTCAACAACAATGCGCTACATAGAAAAACGAAATTGCATCCAACATCCATAGGCCATGCCTATCCAGTGGAACTAATAATCATTAATATTGATAAACTATAATACCCTTCAATTTCACTTCTTTTTATAGAAATGTTGAAAGTAGGTACTTTAAGCTATCACACATGAAATTCTAAAAACTACCAATAGCACCTAAATAAATGATTGAGATATTTATAGTTCTTTTAACCAAACACAAAATATTATTACCAAAACAATATAAACATGAAAAGCTTTACATACAAAAATTATAAAAATATATACCTAATAACCATTCAATAACACTTTTAAATGCTATTTTTGAAACTTTTAATACCAGTTATTTTTCTTCTATATCGAATAATATTTTTATAGAGCTAAAGTAAACCAGCAGTATTTAAAACAACCATATTTACTCACATCCGAGAAATAGTTTGAGGTTCATGTAGCTTTTCTTCCGAAATATAATACTTGTGAAATTTATTATCGATATTTGATGGAAATTTAACAGAGGCAAAAGTTAAAGGAAAAGACCTATGATCAAATAAACCTGTGTAATTTTTACATTCGTTCATTAATGGGTGGAGACTCTAAGAGAATGAAGCTTCTCTGTTCACTCTTGTGGAATTTCAGAAGAGGCAATGGATTGTGCAACTGCTTTAGCCCATTCTCTCAGACATTTCTTCATCTTTATTGGGTTATCAACACAAATATTAAAATCCTTATAATCATCCTCCAGTCCTCTAAATTTCTGGTTTCTTGACTTCTCAACGAGCAGAAGACTTCCATTCCAATCATCTATTGATTTGACATTAACATTTCTGTAATCAGCTCCCACCATTGCCAAAGCTTCCAACGACATCTTCAATTATGTGAGCTATTTTGTTTTTGGCAAACAGAACACTTTCGTACCAATGTGATTTCTTTCTTCTTTCTCTTTTTTTAATAGCAGACAGATTGAACATTTTAAGAAAGGTGAGAGATAAGTCTACGTCAACAGTCAAAGGTTAATTTTGGGTAATAAAAATGGGACAAATATTTACCACTTTTTGTTGTGAATTATTAACTGTTTGACAATTGAAGTAGATAATATTTAAATAGAGTGTTTTTTACGGCTATTCTTAAATGCCATCCACTTCAATAGACAAAAGTTAATTTTGGGGAATAAAAATAGGACAAATATTTACCAGGGGCAAAATTGCTATTGACTGTTTGACCATTGAAGTGGATGATATCTAAATAGTGTTTTTTACGGCTATTCTTAAATATCATCCACCTCAACAGACAAAGGTTAATTTTGCCCAATAAAAATAGGACAAATATTTATCGGGTGTAAAATTGATATTGATATTGACTGTTTGACCATTGAAGTGGATGATATTTAGATAGAATAGGTTTAACACTACTTTTTCTATAAAAATGAAGTGAAATTTCTATTAAATGTTTGACTGTTTAACGATTGAAAAATAATATTTAAATAGATTGAATAACGTTAGTTTCATTAATTTATATCTGATTCATTAAAAAGATTCACAATGAACATGTGAATCAATGCTAATCTTGATGTTGACAATGAGGAAAAAAAAATCACATGAAAAATGAATTGAACGATATAAACTAATGCAAGTTTTTACCCAGGAAATGATTATTTTATTCCTGAGACTTTTCAGACTTATGTCCTGCAAGTGTCTGTTAATGCCAGTGATTGAGATGATGAATGAAGGACAAGCATCAATTAATAACAGATTAATAGGGGAAGGTGGTGTAGTCACACTCAATGCCACGAATGAAACTGCTCTGTAAACGTTTGGAAATTTCCAAGCTCTTTTAAGTCATCCTCATTTTCCCGGCAGGAAAGACGTCTGCTCACGGGTTAAAGCATGTCAAGGTAGAGTCACAGGTCAACCGATGCAGTAAGTCCCTTTAAGTCATCCTCATTTTCCCGGCAGGAAAGACGTCTGCTCACGGGTTAAAGCATGTCAACGTAGAGTCACAGGTCAACCGATGCAGTAAGTCCCTTATCTCAGATGAGTACTATTCTTCTACATTTGATTGAAATATAAATTGTAGATACTCAAAAATGTCCCAAGTCTGTGAATAACACTTTCACACTAATTTCCATCTCTTATCTCAGATGAGTACTATTCTTCTACATTTGATCCAAGATGTGTTTTTTACATATGAAAATTGTAGACACTCAAAAATGTCTCAAGTCTGCGAATAACAATTTCACACTAATTTCCATCTCTTATCTCAGATGAGTACTATTCTTCTACATTTGATCCAAGATGTATTTTTTACATATGAAAATTGTAGACACTCAAAAATGTCCCAAGTTTACCGATAACACTTTACAATAATTTCCATCTCCTCTCATATAGTTAAATAATTATTAATTATTTAATTATTTCCTAATGTCATAATCTTCTATTAATTAAATAATTTTGAATTATTTAATTAATTCACTCTTTCTTTATTCCTTTTAAATAGTTAAATAAATTTTATTTAATTATTTTATTAATTATCCTTTTCTAATCTATGATTAAATAAATTCTTATTTATTTAATTATTCATCTCCATTTTCTCTCTTCTCTTCTATAATTAAATAATTATTTTTAATTATTTAATTAGTCATTTTCTAACCATTATTTAATAATTTTTCCATTTCTTACAGAATGGGGACCAAAGGTGGTGATCGCGAAAATTTGCGGGTAGCTGGTGTAAACCGTTATAGTCTCAAGCTAGTTTGTTTGGCGAGTTTCTTACGGCACGGGAAAATGCTTTTCGAAATGCTGAGAAGGGGAAAAAAGGTTGGTAATCAGAGTTTTGTAAGTTTTCCTTCCAAGGGCGGCAGTCAGAGTATAGCTTCAAGATTCAGTTTGCAGAGACACCCAAATTATGGGAGAGAGGGTTTTAGATCCAGTTCTAGAAGATTTAGAAGCCCTATTCATCAAGAGAGGTATGGGAAAGTAGCATTCAAATAGATCTAGAGAGAGAAGCAGGTACCAAGGGAGGATTCCAAAGAATTTGAGATTCAGATCCCGGATGAATTGATTTTGCCTCATGTGGATGATTTGAGTCAAAAAGCATTAATAGGTAAGATCTGGAATCTTATACCCAAAATGAATGTTCTAGATCAGTGGATTAAGAAAAACTGGGAGGGTTGCAAAAACATGTTTATGCTCGACAAGGGTTTCTAGTTTTTTTGTTATTATTTTTTCATCTAAGGAAGCGAGAGACTCTATCTTGAAAACTAAATCATGGTTTTTTAATGGGAAAGGAATTTTCATTCAAGAATGGGTGCCTAACTTTGATCCTTTAGCAAATAAAGGAAATTTTTGTCCCTTCTGGGTTAGCCTCCAAAATCTTCCTCTAGAGTATAGGGATATAAGGATTGTTAGATTGGTGGCAAAGAAAATAGGGTTTTTTGTGAATCATGATATGTTGGTTTTTCAGAACCCTTGTTTTCCTGTGCGTATGTGTGTGGTAATGAACACATACTTTCCTCTTCTGAATAAAGTGGTGCTAAAATCTTCTAAAGGCTCTTGGAGTCAGAGTTTAACCTATGAAGATCCGCAAACTATCCATGATTTTGATACTCTGGGGGATTCTTTGGCATGTGAGGAGCTAGAAAATACAGTCTTGAATCTAAATGCCTCTTTGGATAGGAATGGTGTAGAGATTTTGGATAATGGTGAATTGGTAAGGACTTCAGAGAAGTTAGAATCTATATCGGAGGTTTCTGTAGAGGGATTAGATCTTTCAAAAGTAAATGATGCTCAGAATGATACTTTATCACAAAAGGAGATTGAGGAAAGGGAATGTGTTTTCTCAAATAATAGCGAGTTGTCTCTAGTTGATTTTGTAAATAAGGATTCAATTTATAGCGTTGGGCCAGGTTCTTCTCAGATTGATAAGAAGAATGTAGAATTGGTTAATGGAGATTTTGAATTTTCCACCGCAGCTATTCCTGATCAAGAAGAACATCTAGAATCCCCCATTCTAAACCTGGTGAAGAACCTTAACGTAGGTGTTGAGAATAGAGAGGCATCAGATTTCAAATCTAATGTATATAATTTTCACGATAAATCTGAAGATAGGAGCTTGTCCAAGGAGAAAATGTTAATAGACATGATAAATCATGTTGTAACTTCAAAGAAGTTTCCATTGGAAGAGGCTAAAAAAATGGTCACATAGGCTATTTTAAAAGTGGGATCAGATTTGATAGAACAAATTGCAGATGAAGTTATTGCTGAAGATTCATCTCTGGTTGAAAATAATATGGATATTTAGGGGAGAGTGGTGGATATGAAGCAAATGGAGTCAACAATGAAGGATATTAGTAATAATGAGTTTGAAGCTGGGGTGTCTGACTATTCCAAATCCTCTATTTTGCAAACACCTCACCAGGAGAGTAGAGTGTGCCCTTTATCTCCTTCTAAGAGGGGTAGACCTCCTAAATCTGTAAAGACTCAGGAAGAGATAAAAGCAGGGATATAGGCCACCCTTGAAACCTATTTAGGATCGAGGAGAGTCCGTAGCTCTCTGCAAGGACAATGAAGATCCTCTCATGGAATGTAAGGGGCATTAATGCCCCTAACAAAAGGTGCTTAATTAAGCACCAAATTTATGCTTCTCAAATGAACTTGAATATTCTGCAGGAAACAAAACTATCATCTGATCAAGCTAACAACATTTTATCTAAGTGGAATAAGTAGAATTTTTTTCATTCTGCTGCGTTGGGGGCTTCAGGGGGGTTTAGCAGTTTTATGGGATAGTAAGGTGTGTAATGCAGAGTTCATTTGTTCCACTCCCAATCTCTTATTAGTTAAAATCTCATTCAAAATGATTTAAGTGGTGCGATTTGAATTAAAGCGGGAATCCCATTGGCCAATGGTATTCGAGGAAGAGGGTGGGAGGTCTCATTTTTAGAGACAGTTTTTTTAGCTAACTTTTTTTGTTTTTGGCAGGTGCTAACTTTGGAGTATTCTTTGTGCTTATCCTTTCATTATTGTTCTATGGTCTGGGCACTGGCAAATTCGTGTGTTTGGAGATTGCTTTGTACCATGAGTTTTCATTCATTTAATTAGAGATGTGGTGGTTTGAGATGTACGAATGAAACTGCACTTATTGAGTCATCCTCATTTCCCAGGCGAAAGCGCATCTACTCACAGATTAAAGCATGTCAACGTACAGTCACAGGTCAACCGATGTTCTTCTACATTTGATCCAAGATCTATTTTTTATATATGAAAATTGTAGACACTCATAACACTTTCACATTAATTTACACTAATTTCCATCTTGTCTCATATAGTTAAATAATTTTTAATTATTTAATTATTTCCTAATGTCATATTCTCTATTAATTAAATAATTTTAAATTATTTAATTAATTCACTTTTTCTTTATTCCTTTAAAATAATTAAATAATTATTTTTAATTATTTAATTAATCATTTTCTATTTTCTATGCATAAATATCTTAAATACATCTATCTAAAAGACGCCTAGAGATATTAGTCTGATGCGCCTATATTGAAATTGTTATTGAGAATAGATAGGTGCCTCGAGACTCATATATCTTTGCATCTTTTACATAAATGTATTTAAGATTTCTATGCTAGTTTAATAATTTTATTAATTAATTTATCACAATATATATAGAGTGAGGAGATATATACATATTACTATATAATGTTAATTTTACTTAAACAATTATTTTATTTACTTTATAGATTTGCATTTAAAGATTGAAGAATCCTAAAAATTAGTTTTTAATTTAATCCAAATGATACAAAAAATTTATTTAGAATTTTGTTGACCCTATTTCCACATTTTAAAATTTAAACTTTTTGCGCTTCCAAAACTACCGATGAGGGCTTTCAAAACGTTTAAAAAAAGTACAAGTTAGTTTTGAGATTTTTAATCATCTCCTACAAAGTTCTAAAAGCCATTCAAAATGCCTATAAGAGACAAGCCATCGGTGAAAACAACTAGTTTTCAAAATAGTTTGAAACACCGATCACTACTTGGGAAGAAGTAGTTATTATAGCTACAAGTAGTTATTTTAACTACTTCAAGGAATGAAGGCTATCTGCAAAATGTGAAAACGATGCCATTATAAAATGAATGCAACTATTACAGGATACTACAAAATGGATTTATTGAAAATGCTTTAGAAGCTTTCAAGGAAATCTACTTGGTAGGTGTAAGAGATGGTTTCACAATGTTTTCGAGCATTCTCTCAGTCTAACAATTAGTTTTTAATGGAATATTTCTCAATAATTTAATCCAAATGATAGAGAAAATTTATTTAGAATTTTGTTGACCCTATTTCTACATTTTAAAATTTAAACTTTTTGTGCTTCCAAAACTACCGATGAGGGCTTTCAGAACGTTTAAAAAAAGTGCAAGTTAGTTTTGAAAGTTTTAATCATCTCCTACAAAGTTTTAAAAGCCATTCAAAATGCCTATAAGAGACAAGCCATCGGTGAAAACTAGTTTTCAAAATAGTATGAAACACCGATCACTAAGGGAAGAAGTAGTTATTATAACTACAAGTAGTTATTTTAACTACTTCAAGGAATGAAGGCTATCTGCAAAATGTGAAAATGATGCCATTATAAAATGAATGCAACTATTACAGGATACTACAAAATGGATTTATTGAAAATGCTTTAGAAGCTTTCAAGCAAATCTACTTGGTAGGTGTAAGAGACGGTTTCACAATCTTTTCCAGCATTCTCTCAGTCTATGCCAAAAGAGGAGCTTTCGACTAAGGTATGGACATGCATCAATGTATCAAAGGAGAGGATTTTTATTAAATATCATAACTTGCAGCCGCCCTAGTAGACATGTACGCATAATGTGTAATCTTCTGCAAGGCACGTGAGCTGTTTGGATGAATACCTTAAGGAATGTGGTCAAATGGAGCGCAATTTGCAGGTGTAAATCTAGTTCAACAACTCGTACTAGCTTCATCCTTGCCTGTGCCAATGGAAGAGGGTTTGTTAGATGTTGTATTTGCCTCTACACTAGTTGCACATATAACGAAGGCCATAGAAATATAATGATTGCAAGTTATACACAATACTTGGCTACCATAGTTGCAAGATATGTAGAAAATGGGTTTGCTGTAAAGATTTTAGAAACTTCTGAGTAAATGCAATTCGTAGGTGTAAAACTAAGATTGAAGCATTGTCAGTTTCCTCACCTCCGCATATGAGAGATTTTGAATAAGGTATGGACACCCAACAAAAAATAATAGAAAGTGGATTTTTATCAGATACTACGGTTTGAAATGCTCTGGTTGACATGCATCCAAAATGTGTGAGTATGAGACAAGGCGCATAGACTGTTCGACGAAATGCCTCAAAGCTCTTACTTCATATGTGGGCATTATAGTGCTTTAAAAATTGTCTCACGCCGTATAAAAGAATTCATGCCACAAAATTTTCTTAACCTGACAATTGTTTCTGTCAGCGTATTCCTTGAACCTCCTATGGGGGCAAGTGCGAGTTTTATCTCATGAGATAGTTGTTTGTTAAGGAGATTTTAGAAACCTCCAAACAAGTGTGATAGATAGATGTAAAACTGCCTTCCATGATCCACAGTTCACTAGCAGACATGTATGCATAATGTCTAAGCTAAGACAAGGTTCACGAAATGCAATGCATGTGGGATGCACAAAAAAATGATATGCACAAAATGGTTTTTGTTGAAAAAGGCCCTAGAAACATTCTAGCATTTATGTAATTTGCAGATGCAAAACTAGACTCCATGATCACTGCCAGCCAATCTTTTCCTAGCTTGTGTCAAAACGGGACCTTTTGAAGTAGGGTATCGACATTCAATAAAGCATAATCGAAAGTAGATTCTTGCTGGATGTAGTAGTTGTAAATGCTCAGGCAGAAAAGAGTGTCATGTCGGGTGGCTAGTATTGCCAATCCTAGTCAATGTCTTAAAGGTTGACAAATCTTGAAAAGATCTAGAAGCAATCTATTCAAACAAGACAAAAAGCTTTATGCAAACACAAGTTGTGGGTATAAAATTGGTCTATAAGATAACAGTGTAGAACTTGTAAAAGCACCATCATGAAATACAAACCTTAAGACTATGAATACACTCCAATGATTGACATTATGGTTCCAGAGGTATTCAACACAAAAATGGGGCACATCAACTTTCAGGACATCCAAAAATCACTAACAAAAGGAGATCGGTCAAAGTTGTCCTAAAGAATAGCAGAAAGTGGCCTAGTGAATGCAGCATGCTTTCCTATAGTAGTCCAATGCCCGGAGTTGGTGATAGAATGTGTGAGGAGATACAATCATGAAGCTAGAGAGATCGGAACTATTGATGGGCACTTGATGGCCAAGCTCGATGAGATTTCTATCACCATCATTCTCTAGCTGCCATAGAAAGAGAAATTCATTCATGTTGATAAGCAAAAAACCTACAAATATTTTAGTGACAAGAAAGAATCATAGGAAAACCATATAGAGAGAGAAGAAGAAGAAAGCATTGATAACTTCTTTGACTTCATAATATTCCAAGAATAATCAAGCATTCTTTGTCATTCTAATTTACTATAGAGAGAATCCAAAAGGAAAATTAAGGATAGAACAAAACATAAAAATTAAATGCTTAATGAGAATCGAGTACTTGTAAGATATAAATATTTTTTTGGTGTAAAGAGACAATAATTTCAAATTAGAATAGAATACAACATGAATTGAAAAAATCAAGTCACTTTGATGTTCTATGAAAATTGTGCAAACAGGAACATAACTTAACTTTGTGTCTACAACCATGTTTTTATACAAATTGGAACTAGTTATGATTATAAGAAAATTAAAATACTTTTACTTTCAATTATGAAAAATATTTGTACCATTTTTCCCACCAAGCATACCAACAAGTTAGAATTAGCAGAACCCAAAAGACCTTATCATTTTTTTCTGAAATAATGTGGGACAAAAATTTTAATTGCATACCTAATTTTTTCTTCAGTATAGATACTGGAAACAAAATATAGAACATGATACAAAATGAAAACCATACATAGTCAATGCAAAAAATGCATTCCAAACAAATCAATGCAGAATCAATGCATCAAACAACTTTGCTTGTTGAAATATAATAATAATTTTCCCATAGCCAGATTTACTAGCCTCGCCCATAAATAATCTAAAACAATGCTTTACTACAAAATAATTTTCCTAAATATGCAAAACAAAAACTATGCGAAAAAATTCGCATTGCATGTACCTTGTTTATGCTCTGAAGTAGACACTGCAAACAAAACATACAACACACAAAATGAAAACTATACACATCCGATGCATACAATGCATTAATAACAAATCTTGATGCAAAATCAATGCATTGAATTCACTCACTTGTTAAATGACAATAATTAAATACATCCCTTGGCGTCTTGGTACATTCTCGTGGGTGACTACACGTCATCGCTTGTCAATACAATCTCTGCATCAATTTTAAAACCCTCTAAAATTTAAACCATTTATTTCATTTTCCCACTTATTGTTCACAATATCAACCAACCAGTGAACAGAAAATTGATATTCACTAAATTATAACATAAAATAGATGATTTTAAATTTTAACGTTGTTTTAATAGAATAAATTTTTAATAAAATATTTTTTTCAAAGATTACAATAGAATGGTTAAGGGTCAACCACCAACTCTTGGAATAAATGAACAACTCTAGTTTAAGTGCAATTGCACTAGGTGTTCTCTTAGCTTCTTTAGTTATCACATCACTTTTTAGATTTCTCAAAGGTGTTGCACATTTATTTTTCCCTTGTCCCTGTCTTTAGCATGGTGTACAACCCTATTTAAATGGACAAAGTCGTATCTTCTACAACTAAAAGTAATCAATAGTCCACCTACATGGCCACACAGTTAACACCTCGAACAAAAGGAAGCAGAGAGGAAAACTTGGAAGTAAAGATTATGTATTGTGCAGATGGAGTTGTTGGATATGTATGTGGAGGGCTAAAAATCCATCTGAAGCCATGTTTCAAGTTGAAAATCCTGTACAAAAATATGGACGTGGAGGGCTTGATGAAGTTTTGGATGATAAGAAGAAAGGTTGCTTCGTGGCACTATGCAATGAGGCACCTAGAAAGAGTATAAGTGGATTTGAAAAGGGGAAAGGAGCAAGCTTGGTGATTAGGGATTAGGGGTAGGGGAGGATGACTAAGGGATTATAGCTAGATGGAAGGGTTACAAAAGTTGAGGAGAAGAGATTTTTGTTAATAAGGAAATCCATAATCAGATGACCATCTAGTCTATTATAAAATAGATAATTAGTTTATTTAGGTAAGATAAAAGTTGAATCATAGTGAAGCCAAGTCCAAGAAGGGTTGTAGAGTCAAGAAAAGATTATAATAGGTCTAAATCAATGCAAGCACATGGATGCACTCTTAAGCTAGCAAGTTTATCAGTGTCGTTTTTGTACTAGAACACACAACCTAGCTAGGAAGCTATTTCCTTGAGGAAGGGATGAAATGCTAAGTCTAGGAATGGAAACTCCACCCACAAGTTGTATTGAACCACAACTTATGAATATTTGACTGGACCAAAAGTGCAAGAAATGTACCCATTTCCAAAACCCTCAATGGACTTTGAAACCTAACACTTATTTTCCTAGTTTGACTTAGTTCATTTAAGAAATTTAGTTTTGATTGGAACACATTAAAAAGAAAAGAAAATAGATCTTAAATGGTATTCAACAATAACATCTAGGACTTCATTTGGTAATTGATATTCAATGGTTTTACCTTAGCTATAATTTTTCTGCTAGAATATATGTTATTTGCTGGCCTTGACATGTTTGTTGGTTAGAGGATGTTGGTTGTTGTTTCCTTGTTGGTTCAATCCATTGGAGAAGAGATAGGGCTTGCATTTTGCATATTCATTATGGCCGAGACGGTGTCACTATCACAAGATTTTGACGTTAATTAGAGGATGTTGGTTGTTATTTCCTTGTTGGTTCAATTCGTTAGAGAAGAGATACGGCTTGCATTTGGCATATTCATTATGGGCAAGATGGTGTCACTACCACAAGATTTTAACGTTGGTTCCTTAGAGTCCTTGATCTCCTTGTCAATAAGAGATGGCATGGAAATGCAAATAGTGATGGCATGCTATTGACTTTGGTCTAAAAGTGATTGAAGCTATGCCCTGTGGATAAGACTTTATATATATTCATTTTCTTTTGTTGACCAGGGGTTGTTCATCAACTGTGTTCCAAGAAATTGTTGAGGCACAAGATGAATGGAAAATTGATTCACCTAAGCATCGTTAGCCTCAAGATGGGTCATCTTGGGTGTGGATAGGGTTTATCCCTAGGTTTGTGCCAAAGGAGCATTGTAATGTTAAAAACAAACCATGCATCAATGACATGAGAGCCACAAATAGTCACAATTAAGGATTTGAATCATTAAGGATTTGCAGTTAACCTTTCAAGCTCTGCAAAATATTTTCTTCTCTACAATTTTCCTTTGCTCAAAGTTTTATTAGAACACTTTTTTCATTGATATATCTAATTATATATTTCCTCCTTAGTTAATAAAAATTAGAATATGTTTAAAATTATTTATTTATATGTTTAAGTGGGTTACTCCCCTTTCTAATTATATTAAAAAAAACATGCAATCAATATAATGGCCCCGTGATTACCAAATCAATCCATTAAATTTATTTTCTTGTTGAAATGACAGTAATATAAGAACTAATAAATTTATTTGCATATTGGTACGTTCTCACCCACGCCATCAATTGCCACTATCATAATTTTTTTGTAAATCCACTAAAATTTAAATAGTTTATTTCATTTTCCACTTACTGTTCACAATACCAACCAATCCGCGAACAAAAACTTGATATTTTCTAAATTGCAGCATAAAAGAAATGATTTTAAACTTTAGCATTGTTGTTTGGAACTTTAAATACTCAACAACAATGCGCTACATAGAAAAACGAAATTGCATCCAACATCCATAGGCCATGCCTATCCAGTGGAACTAATAATCATTAATATTGATAAACTATAATACCCTTCAATTTCACTTCTTTTTATAGAAATGTTGAAAGTAGGTACTTTAAGCTATCACACATGAAATTCTAAAAACTACCAATAGCACCTAAATAAATGATTGAGATATTTATAGTTCTTTTAACCAAACACAAAATATTATTACCAAAACAATATAAACATGAAAAGCTTTACATACAAAAATTATAAAAATATATACCTAATAACCATTCAATAACACTTTTAAATGCTATTTTTGAAACTTTTAATACCAGTTATTTTTCTTCTATATCGAATAATATTTTTATAGAGCTAAAGTAAACCAGCAGTATTTAAAACAACCATATTTACTCACATCCGAGAAATAGTTTGAGGTTCATGTAGCTTTTCTTCCGAAATATAATACTTGTGAAATTTATTATCGATATTTGATGGAAATTTAACAGAGGCAAAAGTTAAAGGAAAAGACCTATGATCAAATAAACCTGTGTAATTTTTACATTCGTTCATTAATGGGTGGAGACTCTAAGAGAATGAAGCTTCTCTGTTCACTCTTGTGGAATTTCAGAAGAGGCAATGGATTGTGCAACTGCTTTAGCCCATTCTCTCAGACATTTCTTCATCTTTATTGGGTTATCAACACAAATATTAAAATCCTTATAATCATCCTCCAGTCCTCTAAATTTCTGGTTTCTTGACTTCTCAACGAGCAGAAGACTTCCATTCCAATCATCTATTGATTTGACATTAACATTTCTGTAATCAGCTCCCACCATTGCCAAAGCTTCCAACGACATCTTCAATTATGTGAGCTATTTTGTTTTTGGCAAACAGAACACTTTCGTACCAATGTGATTTCTTTCTTCTTTCTCTTTTTTTAATAGCAGACAGATTGAACATTTTAAGAAAGGTGAGAGATAAGTCTACGTCAACAGTCAAAGGTTAATTTTGGGTAATAAAAATGGGACAAATATTTACCACTTTTTGTTGTGAATTATTAACTGTTTGACAATTGAAGTAGATAATATTTAAATAGAGTGTTTTTTACGGCTATTCTTAAATGCCATCCACTTCAATAGACAAAAGTTAATTTTGGGGAATAAAAATAGGACAAATATTTACCAGGGGCAAAATTGCTATTGACTGTTTGACCATTGAAGTGGATGATATCTAAATAGTGTTTTTTACGGCTATTCTTAAATATCATCCACCTCAACAGACAAAGGTTAATTTTGCCCAATAAAAATAGGACAAATATTTATCGGGTGTAAAATTGATATTGATATTGACTGTTTGACCATTGAAGTGGATGATATTTAGATAGAATAGGTTTAACACTACTTTTTCTATAAAAATGAAGTGAAATTTCTATTAAATGTTTGACTGTTTAACGATTGAAAAATAATATTTAAATAGATTGAATAACGTTAGTTTCATTAATTTATATCTGATTCATTAAAAAGATTCACAATGAACATGTGAATCAATGCTAATCTTGATGTTGACAATGAGGAAAAAAAAATCACATGAAAAATGAATTGAACGATATAAACTAATGCAAGTTTTTACCCAGGAAATGATTATTTTATTCCTGAGACTTTTCAGACTTATGTCCTGCAAGTGTCTGTTAATGCCAGTGATTGAGATGATGAATGAAGGACAAGCATCAATTAATAACAGATTAATAGGGGAAGGTGGTGTAGTCACACTCAATGCCACGAATGAAACTGCTCTGTAAACGTTTGGAAATTTCCAAGCTCTTTTAAGTCATCCTCATTTTCCCGGCAGGAAAGACGTCTGCTCACGGGTTAAAGCATGTCAAGGTAGAGTCACAGGTCAACCGATGCAGTAAGTCCCTTTAAGTCATCCTCATTTTCCCGGCAGGAAAGACGTCTGCTCACGGGTTAAAGCATGTCAACGTAGAGTCACAGGTCAACCGATGCAGTAAGTCCCTTTAAGTCATCCTCATTTTCCCGGCAGGAAAGACGTCTGCTCACGGGTTAAAGCATGTCAACGTAGAGTCACAGGTCAACCGATGCAGTAAGTCCCTTATCTCAGATGAGTACTATTCTTCTACATTTGATTGAAATATAAATTGTAGATACTCAAAAATGTCCCAAGTCTGTGAATAACACTTTCACACTAATTTCCATCTCTTATCTCAGATGAGTACTATTCTTCTACATTTGATCCAAGATGTGTTTTTTACATATGAAAATTGTAGACACTCAAAAATGTCTCAAGTCTGCGAATAACAATTTCACACTAATTTCCATCTCTTATCTCAGATGAGTACTATTCTTCTACATTTGATCCAAGATGTATTTTTTACATATGAAAATTGTAGACACTCAAAAATGTCCCAAGTTTACCGATAACACTTTACAATAATTTCCATCTCCTCTCATATAGTTAAATAATTATTAATTATTTAATTATTTCCTAATGTCATAATCTTCTATTAATTAAATAATTTTGAATTATTTAATTAATTCACTCTTTCTTTATTCCTTTTAAATAGTTAAATAAATTTTATTTAATTATTTTATTAATTATCCTTTTCTAATCTATGATTAAATAAATTCTTATTTATTTAATTATTCATCTCCATTTTCTCTCTTCTCTTCTATAATTAAATAATTATTTTTAATAATTTAATTAGTCATTTTCTAACCATTATTTAATAATTTTTCCATTTCTTACAGAATGGGGACCAAAGGTGGTGATCGCGAAAATTTGCGGGTAGCTGGTGTAAACCGTTATAGTCTCAAGCTAGTTTGTTTGGCGAGTTTCTTAGGGCACGGGAAAATGCTTTTCGAAATGCTGAGAAGGGGAAGAAAGGTTGGTAATCAGAGTTTTGTAAGTTTTCCTTCCAGGGGCGGCAGTCAGAGTATAGCTTCAAGATTCAGTTTGCAGAGACACCCAAATTATGGGAGAGAGGGTTTTAGATCCAGTTCTAGAAGATTTAGAAGCCCTATTCATCAAGAGAGGTATGGGAAAGTACCATTCAAATAGATCTAGAGAGAGAAGCAGGTACCAAGGGAGGATTCCAAAGAATTTGAGATTCAGATCCCGGATGAATTGATTTTGCCTCATGTGGATGATTTGAGTCAAAAAGCATTAATAGGTAAGATCTGGAATCTTATACCCAAAATGAATGTTCTAGATCAGTGGATTAAGAAAAACTGGGAGGGTTGCAAAAACATGTTTATGCTCGACAAGGGTTTCTAGTTTTTTTGTTATTATTTTTTCATCTAAGGAAGCGAGAGACTCTATCTTGAAAACTAAATCATGGTTTTTTAATGGGAAAGGAATTTTCATTCAAGAATGGGTGCCTAACTTTGATCCTTTAGCAAATAAAGGAAATTTTTATCCCTTCTGGGTTAGCCTCCAAAATCTTCCTCTGGAGTATAGGGATATAAGGATTGTTAGATTGGTGGCAAAGAAAATAGGGTTTTTTGTGAATCATGATATGTTGGTTTTTCAGAACCCTTGTTTTCCTGTGCGTATGTGTGTGGTAATGAACACATACTTTCCTCTTCTGAATAAAGTGGTGCTAAAATCTTCTAAAGGCTCTTGGAGTCAGAGTTTAACCTATGAAGATCCGCAAACTATCCATGATTTTGATACTCTGGGGGATTCTTTGGCATGTGAGGAGCTAGAAAATACAGTCTTGAATCTAAATGCCTCTTTGGATAGGAATGGTGTAGAGATTTTGGATAATGGTGAATTGGTAAGGACTTCAGAGAAGTTAGAATCTATATCGGAGGTTTCTGTAGAGGGATTAGATCTTTCAAAAGTAAATGATGCTCAGAATGATACTTTATCACAAAAGGAGATTGAGGAAAGGGAATGTGTTTTCTCAAATAATAGCGAGTTGTCTCTAGTTGATTTTGTAAATAAGGATTCAATTTATAGCGTTGGGCCAGGTTCTTCTCAGATTGATAAGAAGAATGTAGAATTGGTTAATGGAGATTTTGAATTTTCCACCGCAGCTATTCCTGATCAAGAAGAACATCTAGAATCCCCCATTCTAAACCTGGTGAAGAACCTTAACGTAGGTGTTGAGAATAGAGAGGCATCAGATTTCAAATCTAATGTATATAATTTTCACGATAAATCTGAAGATAGGAGCTTGTCCAAGGAGAAAATGTTAATAGACATGATAAATCATGTTGTAACTTCAAAGAAGTTTCCATTGGAAGAGGCTAAAAAAATGGTCACATAGGCTATTTTAAAAGTGGGATCAGATTTGATAGAACAAATTGCAGATGAAGTTATTGCTGAAGATTCATCTCTGGTTGAAAATAATATGGATATTTAGGGGAGAGTGGTGGATATGAAGCAAATGGAGTCAACAATGAAGGATATTAGTAATAATGAGTTTGAAGCTGGGGTGTCTGACTATTCCAAATCCTCTATTTTGCAAACACCTCACCAGGAGAGTAGAGTGTGCCCTTTATCTCCTTCTAAGAGGGGTAGACCTCCTAAATCTGCAAAGACTCAGGAAGAGATAAAAGCAGGGATATAGGCCACCCTTGAAACCTATTTAGGATCGAGGAGAGTCCGTAGCTCTCTGCAAGGACAATGAAGATCCTCTCATGGAATGTAAGGGGCATTAATGCCCCTAACAAAAGGTGCTTAATTAAGCACCAAATTTATGCTTCTCAAATGAACTTGAATATTCTGCAGGAAACAAAATTATCATCTGATCAAGCTAACAACATTTTATCTAAGTGGAATAAGTAGAATTTTTTTCATTCTGCTGCGTTGGGGGCTTCAGGGGGGTTTAGCAGTTTTATGGGATAGTAAGGTGTGTAATGCAGAGTTCATTTGTTCCACTCCCAATCTCTTATTAGTTAAAATCTCATTCAAAATGATTTAAGTGGTGCGATTTGAATTAAAGCGGGAATCCCATTGGCCAATGGTATTCGAGGAAGAGGGTGGGAGGTCTCATTTTTAGAGACAGTTTTTTTAGCTAACTTTTTTTGTTTTTGGCAGGTGCTAACTTTGGAGTATTCTTTGTGCTTATCCTTTCATTATTGTTCTATGGTCTGGGCACTGGCAAATTCGTGTGTTTGGAGATTGCTTTGTACCATGAGTTTTCATTCATTTAATTAGAGATGTGGTGGTTTGAGATGTACGAATGAAACTGCACTTCTTGAGTCATCCTCATTTCCCAGGCGAAAGCGCATCTACTCACAGATTAAAGCATGTCAACGTACAGTCATAGGTCAACCGATGTTCTTCTACATTTGATCCAAGATCTATTTTTTATATATGAAAATTGTAGACACTCATAACACTTTCACATTAATTTACACTAATTTCCATCTTGTCTCATATAGTTAAATAATTTTTAATTATTTAATTATTTCCTAATGTCATATTCTCTATTAATTAAATAATTTTAAATTATTTAATTAATTCACTTTTTCTTTATTCCTTTAAAATAATTAAATAATTATTTTTAATTATTTAATTAATCATTTTCTATTTTCTATGCATAAATATCTTAAATACATCTATCTAAAAGACGCCTAGAGATATTAGTCTGATGCGCCTATATTGAAATTGTTATTGAGAATAGATAGGTGCCTCGAGACTCATATATCTTTGCATCTTTTACATAAATGTATTTAAGATTTCTATGCTAGTTTAATAATTTTATTAATTAATTTATCACAATATATATAGAGTGAGGAGATATATACATATTACTATATAATGTTAATTTTACTTAAACAATTATTTTATTTACTTTATAGATTTGCATTTAAAGATTGAAGAATCCTAAAAATTAGTTTTTAATTTAATCCAAATGATACAAAAAATTTATTTAGAATTTTGTTGACCCTATTTCCACATTTTAAAATTTAAACTTTTTGCGCTTCCAAAACTACCGATGAGGGCTTTCAAAACGTTTAAAAAAAGTACAAGTTAGTTTTGAGATTTTTAATCATCTCCTACAAAGTTTTAAAAGCCATTCAAAATGCCTATAAGAGACAAGCCATCGGTGAAAACAACTAGTTTTCAAAATAGTTTGAAACACCGATCACTACTTGGGAAGAAGTAGTTATTATAGCTACAAGTAGTTATTTTAACTACTTCAAGGAACGAAGGCTATCTGCAAAATGTGAAAACGATGCCATTATAAAATGAATGCAACTATTACAGGATACTACAAAATGGATTTATTGAAAATGCTTTAGAAGCTTTCAAGGAAATCTACTTGGTAGGTGTAAGAGATGGTTTCACAATGTTTTCGAGCATTCTCTCAGTCTAACAATTAGTTTTTAATGGAATATTTCTCAATAATTTAATCCAAATGATAGAGAAAATTTATTTAGAATTTTGTTGACCCTATTTCTACATTTTAAAATTTAAACTTTTTGTGCTTCCAAAACTACCGATGAGGGCTTTCAGAACGTTTAAAAAAAGTGCAAGTTAGTTTTGAAAGTTTTAATCATCTCCTACAAAGTTTTAAAAGCCATTCAAAATGCCTATAAGAGACAAGCCATCGGTGAAAACTAGTTTTCAAAATAGTATGAAACACCGATCACTAAGGGAAGAAGTAGTTATTATAACTACAAGTAGTTATTTTAACTACTTCAAGGAATGAAGGCTATCTGCAAAATGTGAAAATGATGCCATTATAAAATGAATGCAACTATTACAGGATACTACAAAATGGATTTATTGAAAATGCTTTAGAAGCTTTCAAGCAAATCTACTTGGTAGGTGTAAGAGACGGTTTCACAATCTTTTCCAGCATTCTCTCAGTCTATGCCAAAAGAGGAGCTTTCGACTAAGGTATGGACATGCATCAATGTATCAAAGGAGAGGATTTTTATTAAATATCATAACTTGCAGCCACCCTAGTAGACATGTACGCATAATGTGTAATCTTCTGCAAGGCACGTGAGCTGTTTGGATGAATACCTTAAGGAATGTGGTCAAATGGAGCGCAATTTGCAGGTGTAAATCTAGTTCAACAACTCGTACTAGCTTCATCCTTGCCTGTGCCAATGGAAGAGGGTTTGTTAGATGTTGTATTTGCCTCTACACTAGTTGCACATATAACGAAGGCCATAGAAATATAATGATTGCAAGTTATACACAATACTTGGCTACCATAGTTGCAAGATATGTAGAAAATGGGTTTGCTGTAAAGATTTTAGAAACTTCTGAGTAAATGCAATTCGTAGGTGTAAAACTAAGATTGAAGCATTGTCAGTTTCCTCACCTCCGCATATGAGAGATTTTGAATAAGGTATGGACACCCAACAAAAAATAATAGAAAGTGGATTTTTATCAGATACTACGGTTTGAAATGCTCTGGTTGACATGCATCCAAAATGTGTGAGTATGAGACAAGGCGCATAGACTGTTCGACGAAATGCCTCAAAGCTCTTACTTCATATGTGGGCATTATAGTGCTTTAAAAATTGTCTCACGCCGTATAAAAGAATTCATGCCACAAAATTTTCTTAACCTGACAATTGTTTCTGTCAGCGTATTCCTTGAACCTCCTACGGGGGCAAGTGCGAGTTTTATCTCATGAGATAGTTGTTTGTTAAGGAGATTTTAGAAACCTCCAAACAAGTGTGATAGATAGATGTAAAACTGCCTTCCATGATCCACAGTTCACTAGCAGACATGTATGCATAATGTCTAAGCTAAGACAAGGTTCACGAAATGCAATGCATGTGGGATGCACAAAAAAATGATATGCACAAAATGGTTTTTGTTGAAAAAGGCCTTAGAAACATTCTAGCATTTATGTAATTTGCAGTTGCAAAACTAGACTCCATGATCACTGCCAGCCAATCTTTTCCTAGCTTGTGTCAAAACGGGACCTTTTGAAGTAGGGTATCGACATTCAATAAAGCATAATCGAAAGTAGATTCTTGCTGGATGTACTAGTTGTAAATGCTCAGGCAGAAAAGAGTGTCATGTCGGGTGGCTAGTATTGCCAATCCTAGTCAATGTCTTAAAGGTTGACAAATCTTGAAAAGATCTAGAAGCAATCTATTCAAACAAGACAAAAAGCTTTATGCAAACACAAGTTGTGGGTATAAAATTGGTCTATAAGATAACAGTGTAGAACTTGTAAAAGCACCATCATGAAATACAAACCTTAAGACTATGAATAGGCTCCAATGATTGACATTATGGTTCCAGAGGTATTCAACACAAAAATGGGGCACATCAACTTTCAGGACATCCAAAAATCACTAACAAAAGGAGATCGGTCAAAGTTGTCCTAAAGAATAGCAGAAAGTGGCCTAGTGAATGCAGCATGCTTTCCTATAGTAGTCCAATGCCCGGAGTTGGTGATAGAATGTGTGAGGAGATACAATCATGAAGCTAGAGAGATCAGAACTATTGATGGGCACTTGATGGCCAAGCTCGATGAGATTTCTATCACCATCATTCTCTAGCTGCCATAGAAAGAGAAATTCATTCATGTTGATAAGCAAAAAACCTACAAATATTTTAGTGACAAGAAAGAATCATAGGAAAACCATATAGAGAGAGAAGAAGAAGAAAGCATTGATAACTTCTTTGACTTCATAATATTCCAAGAATAATCAAGCATTCTTTGTCATTCTAATTTACTATAGAGAGAATCCAAAAGGAAAATTAAGGATAGAACAAAACATAAAAATTAAATGCTTAATGAGAATCGAGTACTTGTAAGATATAAATATTTTTTTGGTGTAAAGAGACAATAATTTCAAATTAGAATAGAATACAACATGAATTGAAAAAATCAAGTCACTTTGATGTTCTATGAAAATTGTGCAAACAGGAACATAACTTAACTTTGTGTCTACAACCATGTTTTTATACAAATTGGAACTAGTTATGATTATAAGAAAATTAAAATGCTTTTACTTTCAATTATGAAAAATATTTGTACCATTTTTCCCACCAAGCATACCAACAAGTTAGAATTAGCAGAACCCAAAAGACCTTATCATTTTTTTCTGAAATAATGTGGGACAAAATTTTTAATTGCATACCTAATTTTTTCTTCAGTATAGATACTGGAAACAAAATATAGAACATGATACAAAATGAAAACCATACATAGTCAATGCAAAAAATGCATTCCAAACAAATCAATGCAGAATCAATGCATCAAACAACTTTGCTTGTTGAAATATAATAATAATTTTCCCATAGCCAGATTTACTAGCCTCGCCCATAAATAATCTAAAACAATGCTTTACTACAAAATAATTTTCCTAAATATGCAAAACAAAAACTATGCGAAAAAATTCGCATTGCATGTACCTTGTTTATGCTCTGAAGTAGACACTGCAAACAAAACATACAACACACAAAATGAAAACTATACACATCCGATGCATACAATGCATTAATAACAAATCTTGATGCAAAATCAATGCATTGAATTCACTCACTTGTTAAATGACAATAATTAAATACATCCCTTGGCGTCTTGGTACATTCTCGTGGGTGACTACACGTCATCGCTTGTCAATACAATCTCTGCATCAATTTTAAAACCCTCTAAAATTTAAACCATTTATTTCATTTTCCCACTTATTGTTCACAATATCAACCAACCAGTGAACAGAAAATTGATATTCACTAAATTATAACATAAAATAGATGATTTTAAATTTTAACGTTGTTTTAATAGAATAAATTTTTAATAAAATATTTTTTTCGAAGATTACAATAGAATGGTTAAGGGTCAACCACCAACTCTTGGAATAAATGAACAACTCTAGTTTAAGTGCAATTGCACTAGGTGTTCTCTTAGCTTCTTTAGTTATCACATCACTTTTTAGATTTCTCAAAGGTGTTGCACATTTATTTTTCCCTTGTCCCTGTCTTTAGCATGGTGTACAACCCTATTTAAATGGACAAAGTCGTATCTTCTACAACTAAAAGTAATCAATAGTCCACCTACATGGCCACACAGTTAACACCTCGAACAAAAGGAAGCAGAGAGGAAAACTTGGAAGTAAAGATTATGTATTGTGCAGATGGAGTTGTTGGATATGTATGTGGAGGGCTAAAAATCCATCTGAAGCCATGTTTCAAGTTGAAAATCCTGTACAAAAATATGGACGTGGAGGGCTTGATGAAGTTTTGGATGATAAGAAGAAAGGTTGCTTCGTGGCACTATGCAATGAGGCACCTAGAAAGAGTATAAGTGGATTTGAAAAGGGGAAAGGAGCAAGCTTGGTGATTAGGGATTAGGGGTAGGGGAGGATGACTAAGGGATTATAGCTAGATGGAAGGGTTACAAAAGTTGAGGAGAAGAGATTTTTGTTAATAAGGAAATCCATAATCAGATGACCATCTAGTCTATTATAAAATAGATAATTAGTTTATTTAGGTAAGATAAAAGTTGAATCATAGTGAAGCCAAGTCCAAGAAGGGTTGTAGAGTCAAGAAAAGATTATAATAGGTCTAAATCAATGCAAGCACATGGATGCACTCTTAAGCTAGCAAGTTTATCAGTGTCGTTTTCGTACTAGAACACACAACCTAGCTAGGAAGCTATTTCCTTGAGGAAGGGATGAAATGCTAAGTCTAGGAATGGAAACTCCACCCACAAGTTGTATTGAACCACAACTTATGAATATTTGACTGGACCAAAAGTGCAAGAAATGTACCCATTTCCAAAACCCTCAATGGACTTTGAAACCTAACACTTATTTTCCTAGTTTGACTTAGTTCATTTAAGAAATTTAGTTTTGATTGGAACACATTAAAAAGAAAAGAAAATAGATCTTAAATGGTATTCAACAATAACATCTAGGACTTCATTTGGTAATTGATATTCAATGGTTTTACCTTAGCTATAATTTTTCTGGCTAGAATATATGTTATTTGCTGGCCTTGACATGTTTGTTGGTTAGAGGATGTTGGTTGTTGTTTCCTTATTGGTTCAATCCATTGGAGAAGAGATAGGGCTTGCATTTTGCATATTCATTATGGCCGAGACGGTGTCACTATCACAAGATTTTGACGTTAATTAGAGGATGTTGGTTGTTATTTCCTTGTTGGTTCAATTCATTAGAGAAGAGATACGGCTTGCATTTGGCATATTCATTATGGGCAAGATGGTGTCACTACCACAAGATTTTAACGTTGGTTCCTTAGAGTCCTTGATCTCCATGTCAATAAGAGATGGCATGGAAATGCAAATAGTGATGGCATGCTATTGACTTTGGTCTAAAAGTGATTGAAGCTATGCCCTGTGGATAAGACTTTATATGTATTCATTTTCTTTTGTTGACCAGGGGTTGTTCATCAACTGTGTTCCAAGAAATTGTTGAGGCACAAGATGAATGGAAAATTGATTCACCTAAGCATCGTTAGCCTCAAGATGGGTCATCTTGGGTGTGGATAGGGTTTATCCCTAGGTTTGTGCCAAAGGAGCATTGTAATGTTAAAAACAAACCATGCATCAATGACATGAGAGCCACAAATAGTCACAATTAAGGATTTGAATCATTAAGGATTTGCAGTTAACCTTTCAAGCTCTGCAAAATATTTTCTTCTCTACAATTTTCCTTTGCTCAAAGTTTTATTAGAACACTTTTTTCATTGATATATCTAATTATATATTTCCTCCTTGGTTAATAAAAATTAGAATATGTTTAAAATTATTTATTTATATGTTTAAGTGGGTTACTCCCCTTTCTAATTGTATTAAAAAAAACATGCAATCAATATAACGGCCCCGTGATTACCAAATCAATCCATTAAATTTATTTTCTTGTTGAAATGACAGTAATATAAGAACTAATAAATTTATTTGCATATTGGTACGTTCTCACCCACGCCATCAATTGCCACTATCATAATTTTTTTGTAAATCCACTAAAATTTAAATAGTTTATTTCATTTTCCACTTACTGTTCACAATACCAACCAATCCGCGAACAAAAAATTGATATTTTCTAAATTGCAGCATAAAAGAAATGATTTTAAACTTTAGCATTGTTGTTTGGAACTTTAAATACTCGACAACAATGCGCTACATAGAAAAACGAAATTGCATCCAACATCCATAGGCCATGCCTATCCAGTGGAACTAATAATCATTAATATTGATAAACTATAATACCCTTCAATTTCACTTCTTTTTATAGAAATGTTGAAAGTAGGTACTTTAAGCTATCACACATGAAATTCTAAAAACTAGCAATAGCACCTAAATAAATGATTGAGATATTTATAGTTCTTTTAACCAAACACAAAATATTATTACCAAAACAATATAAACATGAAACGCTTTACATACAAAAATTATAAAAATATATACCTAATAACCATTCAATAACACTTTTAAATACTATTTTTGAAACTTTTATTACCAGTTATTTTTCTTCTATATCGAATAATATTTTTATAGAGCTAAAGTAAACCAGCAGTATTTAAAACAACCATATTTACTCACATCCGAGAAATAGTTTGAGGTTCATGTAGCTTTTCTTCCGAAATATAATACTTGTGAAATTTATTATCGATATTTGATGGAAATTTAACAGAGGCAAAAGTTAAAGGAAAAGACCTATGATCAAATAAACCTGTGTAATTTTTACATTCGTTCATTAATGGGTGGAGACTCTAAGAGAATGAAGCTTCTCTGTTCACTCTTGTGGAATTTCAGAAGAGGCAATGGATTGTGCAACTGCTTTAGCCCATTCTCTCAGACATTTCTTCATCTTTATTGGGTTATCAACACAAATATTAAAATCCTTATAATCATCCTCCAGTCCTCTAAATTTCTGGTTTCTTGACTTCTCAACGAGCAGAAGACTCCCATTCCAATCATCTATTGATTTGACATTAACATTTCTGTAATCAGCTCCCACCATTGCCAAAGCTTCCAACGACATCTTCAATTATGTGAGCTATTTTGTTTTTGGCAAACAGAACACTTTCGTACCAATGTGATTTCTTTCTTCTTTCTCTTTTTTTAATAGCAGACAGATTGAACATTTTAAGAAAGGTGAGAGATAAGTCTACGTCAACAGTCAAAGGTTAATTTTGGGTAATAAAAATGGGACAAATATTTACCACTTTTTGTTGTGAATTATTAACTGTTTGACAATTGAAGTAGATAATATTTAAATAGAGTGTTTTTTACGGCTATTCTTAAATGCCATCCACTTCAATAGACAAAAGTTAATTTTGGGGAATAAAAATAGGACAAATATTTACCAGGGGCAAAATTGCTATTGACTGTTTGACCATTGAAGTGGATGATATCTAAATAGTGTTTTTTACGGCTATTCTTAAATATCATCCACCTCAACAGACAAAGGTTAATTTTGGCCAATAAAAATAGGACAAATATTTATCGGGTGTAAAATTGATATTGATATTGACTGTTTGACCATTGAAGTGGATGATATTTAGATAGAATAGGTTTAACACTACTTTTTTTATAAAAATGAAGTGAAATTTCTATTAAATGTTTGATTGTTTAACGATTGAAAAATAATATTTAAATAGATTGAATAACGTTAGTTTCATTAATTTATATCTGATTCATTAAAAAGATTCACAATGAACATGTGAATCAATGCTAATCTTGATGTTGACAATGAGGAAAAAAAAATCACATGAAAAATGAATTGAACGATATAAACTAATGCAAGTTTTTACCCAGGAAATGATTATTTTATTCCTGAGACTTTTCAGACTTATGTCCTGCAAGTGTCTGTTAATGCCAGTGATTGAGATGATGAATGAAGGACAAGCATCAATTAATAACAGATTAATAGGGGAAGGTGGTGTAGTCACACTCAATGCCACGAATGAAACTGCTCTGTAAACGTTTGGAAATTTCCAAGCTCTTTTAAGTCATCCTCATTTTCCCGGCAGGAAAGACGTCTGCTCACGGGTTAAAGCATGTCAACGTAGAGTCACAGGTCAACCGATGCAGTAAGTCCCTTTAAGTCATCCTCATTTTCCCGGCAGGAAAGACGTCTGCTCACGGGTTAAAGCATGTCAACGTAGAGTCACAGGTCAACCGATGCAGTAAGTCCCTTATCTCAGATGAGTACTATTCTTCTACATTTGATTGAAATATAAATTGTAGATACTCAAAAATGTCCCAAGTCTGTGAATAACACTTTCACACTAATTTCCATCTCTTATCTCAGATGAGTACTATTCTTCTACATTTGATCCAAGATGTGTTTTTTACATATGAAAATTGTAGACACTCAAAAATGTCTCAAGTCTGCGAATAACAATTTCACACTAATTTCCATCTCTTATCTCAGATGAGTACTATTCTTCTACATTTGATCCAAGATGTATTTTTTACATATGAAAATTGTAGACACTCAAAAATGTCCCAAGTTTACCGATAACACTTTACAATAATTTCCATCTCCTCTCATATAGTTAAATAATTATTAATTATTTAATTATTTCCTAATGTCATAATCTTCTATTAATTAAATAATTTTGAATTATTTAATTAATTCACTCTTTCTTTATTCCTTTTAAATAGTTAAATAAATTTTATTTAATTATTTTATTAATTATCCTTTTCTAATCTATGATTAAATAAATTCTTATTTATTTAATTATTCATCTCCATTTTCTCTCTTCTCTTCTATAATTAAATAATTATTTTTAATTATTTAATTAGTCATTTTCTAACCATTATTTAATAATTTTTCCATTTCTTACAGAATGGGGACCAAAGGTGGTGATCGCGAAAATTTGCGGGTAGCTGGTGTAAACCGTTATAGTCTCAAGCTAGTTTGTTTGGCGAGTTTCTTAGGGCACGGGAAAATGCTTTTCGAAATGCTGAGAAGGGGAAGAAAGGTTGGTAATCAGAGTTTTGTAAGTTTCCCTTCCAGGGGCGGCAGTCAGAGTATAGCTTCAAGATTCAGTTTGCAGAGACACCCAAATTATGGGAGAGAGGGTTTTAGATCCAGTTCTAGAAGATTTAGAAGCCCTATTCATCAAGAGAGGTATGGGAAAGTACCATTCAAATAGATCTAGAGAGAGAAGCAGGTACCAAGGGAGGATTCCAAAGAATTTGAGATTCAGATCCCGGATGAATTGATTTTGCCTCATGTGGATGATTTGAGTCAAAAAGCATTAATAGGTAAGATCTGGAATCTTATACCCAAAATGAATGTTCTAGATCAGTGGATTAAGAAAAACTGGGAGGGTTGCAAAAACATGTTTATGCTCGACAAGGGTTTCTAGTTTTTTTGTTATTATTTTTTCATCTAAGGAAGCGAGAGACTCTATCTTGAAAACTAAATCATGGTTTTTAATGGGAAAGGAATTTTCATTCAAGAATGGGTGCCTAACTTTGATCCTTTAGCAAATAAAGGAAATTTTTATCCCTTCTGGGTTAGCCTCCAAAATCTTCCTCTGGAGTATAGGGATATAAGGATTGTTAGATTGGTGGCAAAGAAAATAGGGTTTTTTGTGAATCATGATATGTTGGTTTTTCAGAACCCTTGTTTTCCTGTGCGTATGTGTGTGGTAATGAACACATACTTTCCTCTTCTGAATAAAGTGGTGCTAAAATCTTCTAAAGGCTCTTGGAGTCAGAGTTTAACCTATGAAGATCCGCAAACTATCCATGATTTTGATACTCTGGGGGATTCTTTGGCATGTGAGGAGCTAGAAAATACAGTCTTGAATCTAAATGCCTCTTTGGATAGGAATGGTGTAGAGATTTTGGATAATGGTGAATTGGTAAGGACTTCAGAGAAGTTAGAATCTATATCGGAGGTTTCTGTAGAGGGATTAGATCTTTCAAAAGTAAATGATGCTCAGAATGATACTTTATCACAAAAGGAGATTGAGGAAAGGGAATGTGTTTTCTCAAATAATAGCGAGTTGTCTCTAGTTGATTTGGTAAATAAGGATTCAATTTATAGCGTTGGGCCAGGTTCTTCTCAGATTGATAAGAAGAATGTAGAATTGGTTAATGGAGATTTTGAATTTTCCACCGCAGCTATTCCTGATCAAGAAGAACATCTAGAATCCCCCATTCTAAACCTGGTGAAGAACCTTAACGTAGGTGTTGAGAATAGAGAGGCATCAGATTTCAAATCTAATGTATATAATTTTCACGATAAATCTGAAGATAGGAGCTTGTCCAAGGAGAAAATGTTAATAGACATGATAAATCATGTTGTAACTTCAAAGAAGTTTCCATTGGAAGAGGCTAAAAAAATGGTCACATAGGCTATTTTAAAAGTGGGATCAGATTTGATAGAACAAATTGCAGATGAAGTTATTGCTGAAGATTCATCTCTGGTTGAAAATAATATGGATATTTAGGGGAGAGTGGTGGATATGAAGCAAATGGAGTCAACAATGAAGGATATTAGTAATAATGAGTTTGAAGCTGGGGTGTCTGACTATTCCAAATCCTCTATTTTGCAAACACCTCACCAGGAGAGTAGAGTGTGCCCTTTATCTCCTTCTAAGAGGGGTAGACCTCCTAAATCTGCAAAGACTCAGGAAGAGATAAAAGCAAGGATATAGGCCACCCTTGAAACCTATTTAGGATCGAGGAGAGTCCGTAGCTCTCTGCAAGGACAATGAAGATCCTCTCATGGAATGTAAGGGGCATTAATGCCCCTAACAAAAGGTGCTTAATTAAGCACCAAATTTATGCTTCTCAAATGAACTTGAATATTCTGCAGGAAACAAAATTATCATCTGATCAAGCTAACAACATTTTATCTAAGTGGAATAAGTAGAATTTTTTTCATTCTGTTGCGTTGGGGGCTTCAGGGGGTTTAGCAGTTTTATGGGATAGTAAGGTGTGTAATGCAGAGTTCATTTGTTCCACTCCCAATCTCTTATTAGTTAAAATCTCATTCAAAATGATTTAAGTGGTGCGATTTGATTTAAAGCGGGAATCCCATTGGCCAATGGTATTCGAGGAAGAGGGTGGGAGGTCTCTATTTTTTAGAGACAGTTTTTTTAGCTAACTTTTTTTGTTTTTGGCAGGTGCTAACTTTGGAGTATTCTTTGTGCTTATCCTTTAATTATTGTTCTATGGTCTGGGCACTGGCAAATTCGTGTGTTTGGAGATTGCTTTGTACCATGAGTTTTCATTCATTTAATTAGAGATGTGGTGGTTTGAGATGTACGAATGAAACTGCACTTCTTGAGTCATCCTCATTTCCCAGGCGAAAGCGCATCTACTCACAGATTAAAGCATGTCAACGTACAGTCACAGGTCAACCGATGTTCTTCTACATTTGATCCAAGATCTATTTTTTATATATGAAAATTGTAGACACTCATAACACTTTCACATTAATTTACACTAATTTCCATCTTGTCTCATATAGTTAAATAATTTTTAATTATTTAATTATTTCCTAATGTCATATTCTCTATTAATTAAATAATTTTAAATTATTTAATTAATTCACTTTTTCTTTATTCCTTTAAAATAATTAAATAATTATTTTTAATTATTTAATTAATCATTTTCTATTTTCTATGCATAAATATCTTAAATACATCTATCTAAAAGACACCCAGAGATATTAGTCTGATGCCCCTATATTGAAATTGTTATTGAGAATAGATAGGTGCCTCGAGACTCATATATCTTTGCATCTTTTACATAGATGTATTTAAGATTTCTATGCTAGTTTAATAATTTTATTAATTAATTTATCACAATATATATAGAGTGAGGAGATATATACATATTACTATATAATGTTAATTTTACTTAAACAATTATTTTATTTACTTTATAGATTTGCATTTAAATATTGAAGAATCCTAAAAATTAGTTTTTAATTTAATCCAAATGATAGAGAAAATTTATTTAGAATTTTGTTGACCCTATTTCCACATTTTAAAATTTAAACTTTTTGCGCTTCCAAAACTACCGATGAGGGCTTTCAAAACGTTTAAAAAAAGTGCAAGTTAGTTTTGAGAGTTTTAATCATCTCCTACAAAGTTTTAAAAGCCATTCAAAATGCCTATAAGAGACAAGCCATTGGTGAAAACAACTAGTTTTCAAAATAGTTTGAAACACCGATCACTACTTGGGAAGAAGTAGTTATTATAGCTACAAGTAGTTATTTTAACTACTTCAAGGAATGAAGGCTATCTGCAAAATGTGAAAACGATGCCATTATAAAATGAATGCAACTATTACAGGATACTACAAAATGGATTTATTGAAAATGCTTTAGAAGCTTTCAAGGAAATCTACTTGGTAGGTGTAAGAGATGGTTTCACAATGTTTTCGAGCATTCTCTCAGTCTAACAATTAGTTTTTAATGGAATATTTCTCAATAATTTAATCCAAATGATAGAGAAAATTTATTTAGAATTTTGTTGACCCTATTTCTACATTTTAAAATTTAAACTTTTTGTGCTTCCAAAACTACCGATGAGGGCTTTCAGAACGTTTAAAAAAAGTGCAAGTTAGTTTTGAAAGTTTTAATCATCTCCTACAAAGTTTTAAAAGCAATTCAAAATGCCTATAAGAGACAAGCCATCGGTGAAAACTAGTTTTCAAAATAGTATGAAACACCGATCACTAAGGGAAGAAGTAGTTATTATAACTACAAGTAGTTATTTTAACTACTTCAAGGAATGAAGGCTATCTGCAAAATGTGAAAATGATGCCATTATAAAATGAATGCAACTATTACAGGATACTACAAAATGGATTTATTGAAAATGCTTTAGAAGCTTTCAAGCAAATCTACTTGGTAGGTGTAAGAGACGGTTTCACAATCTTTTCCAGCATTCTCTCAGTCTATGCCAAAAGAGGAGCTTTCGACTAAGGTATGGACATGCATCAATGTATCAAAGGAGAGGATTTTTATTAAATATCATAACTTGCAGCCGCCCTAGTAGACATGTACGCATAATGTGTAATCTTCTGCAAGGCACGTGAGCTGTTTGGATGAATACCTTAAGGAATGTGGTCAAATGGAGCGCAATTTGCAGGTGTAAATCTAGTTCAACAACTCGTACTAGCTTCATCCTTGCCTGTGCCAATGGAAGAGGGTTTGTTAGATGTTGTATTTGCCTCTACACTAGTTGCACATATAACGAAGGCCATAGAAATATAATGATTGCAAGTTATACACAATACTTGGCTACCATAGTTGCAAGATATGTAGAAAATGGGTTTGCTGTAAACATTTTAGAAACTTCTGAGTAAATGCAATTCGTAGGTGTAAAACTAAGATTGAAGCATTGTCAGTTTCCTCACCTCCGCATATGAGAGATTTTGAATAAGGTATGGACACCCAACAAAAAATAATAGAAAGTGGATTTTTATCAGATACTACGGTTTGAAATGCTCTGGTTGACATGCATCCAAAATGTGTGAGTATGAGACAAGGCGCATAGACTGTTCGACGAAATGCCTCAAAGCTCTTACTTCATATGTGGGCATTATAGTGCTTTAAAAATTGTCTCACGCCGTATAAAAGAATTCATGCCACAAAATTTTCTTAACCTGACAATTGTTTCTGTCAGCGTATTCCTTGAACCTCCTACGGGGGCAAGTGCGAGTTTTATCTCATGAGATAGTTGTTTGTTAAGGAGATTTTAGAAACCTCCAAACAAGTGTGATAGATAGATGTAAAACTGCCTTCCATGATCCACAGTTCACTAGCAGACATGTATGCATAATGTCTAAGCTAAGACAAGGTTCACGAAATGCAATGCATGTGGGATGCACAAAAAAATGATATGCACAAAATGGTTTTTGTTGAAAAAGGCCCTAGAAACATTCTAGCATTTATGTAATTTGCAGATGCAAAACTAGACTCCATGATCACTGCCAGCCAATCTTTTCCTAGCTTGTGTCAAAACGGGACCTTTTGAAGTAGGGTATCGACATTCAATAAAGCATAATCGAAAGTAGATTCTTGCTGGATGTAGTAGTTGTAAATGCTCAGGCAGAAAAGAGTGTCATGTCGGGTGGCTAGTATTGCCAATCCTAGTCAATGTCTTAAAGGTTGACAAATCTTGAAAAGATCTAGAAGCAATCTATTCAAACAAGACAAAAAGCTTTATGCAAACACAAGTTGTGGGTATAAAATTGGTCTATAAGATAACAGTGTAGAACTTGTAAAAGCACCATCATGAAATACAAACCTTAAGACTATGAATACGCTCCAATGATTGACATTATGGTTCCAAAGGTATTCAACACAAAAATGGGGCACATCAACTTTCAGGACATCCAAAAATCACTAACAAAAGGAGATCAGTCAAAGTTGTCCTAAAGAATAGCAGAAAGTGGCCTAGTGAATGCAGCATGCTTTCCTATAGTAGTCCAATGCCCGGAGTTGGTGATAGAATGTGTGAGGAGATACAATCATGAAGCTAGAGAGATCGGAACTATTGATGGGCACTTGATGGCCAAGCTCGATGAGATTTCTATCACCATCATTCTCTAGCTGCCATAGAAAGAGAAATTCATTCATGTTGATAAGCAAAAAACCTACAAATATTTTAGTGACAAGAAAGAATCATAGGAAAACCATATAGAGAGAGAAGAAGAAGAAAGCATTGATAACTTCTTTGACTTCATAATATTCCAAGAATAATCAAGCATTCTTTGTCATTCTAATTTACTATAGAGAGAATCCAAAAGGAAAATTAAGGATAGAACAAAACATAAAAATTAAATGCTTAATGAGAATCGAGTACTTGTAAGATATAAATATTTTTTTGGTGTAAAGAGACAATAATTTCAAATTAGAATAGAATACAACATGAATTGAAAAAATCAAGTCACTTTGATGTTCTATGAAAATTGTGCAAACAGGAACATAACTTAACTTTGTGTCTACAACCATGTTTTTATACAAATTGGAACTAGTTATGATTATAAGAAAATTAAAATGCTTTTACTTTCAATTATGAAAAATATTTGTACCATTTTTCCCACCAAGCATACCAACAAGTTAGAATTAGCAGAACCCAAAAGACCTTATCATTTTTTTCTGAAATAATGTGGGACAAAATTTTTAATTGCATACCTAATTTTTTCTTCAGTATAGATACTGGAAACAAAATATAGAACATGATACAAAATGAAAACCATACATAGTCAATGCAAAAAATGCATTCCAAACAAATCAATGCAGAATCAATGCATCAAACAACTTTGCTTGTTGAAATATAATAATAATTTTCCCATAGCCAGATTTACTAGCCTCGCCCATAAATAATCTAAAACAATGCTTTACTACAAAATAATTTTCCTAAATATGCAAAACAAAAACTATGCGAAAAAATTCGCATTGCATGTACCTTGTTTATGCTCTGAAGTAGACACTGCAAACAAAACATACAACACACAAAATGAAAACTATACACATCCGATGCATACAATGCATTAATAACAAATCTTGATGCAAAATCAATGCATTGAATTCACTCACTTGTTAAATGACAATAATTAAATACATCCCTTGGCGTCTTGGTACATTCTCGTGGGTGACTACACGTCATCGCTTGTCAATACAATCTCTGCATCAATTTTAAAACCCTCTAAAATTTAAACCATTTATTTCATTTTCCCATTTATTGTTCACAATATCAACCAACCAGTGAACAGAAAATTGATATTCACTAAATTATAACATAAAATAGATGATTTTAAATTTTAACGTTGTTTTAATAGAATAAATTTTTAAAAAAATATTTTTTTCAAAGATTACAATAGAATGGTTAAGGGTCAACCACCAACTCTTGGAATAAATGAACAACTCTAGTTTAAGTGCAATTGCACTAGGTGTTCTCTTAGCTTCTTTAGTTATCACATCACTTTTTAGATTTCTCAAAGGTGTTGCACATTTATTTTTCCCTTGTCCCTGTCTTTAGCATGGTG
Organism: Cunninghamia lanceolata; assembly: GCA_027924645.1. NCBI lineage: Eukaryota > Viridiplantae > Streptophyta > Pinopsida > Cupressales > Cupressaceae > Cunninghamia > Cunninghamia lanceolata. Next base: position 9,156,154 of record BSBN01000118.1, read on the forward strand.
TACAACCCTATTTAAATGGACAAAGTCGTATCTTCTACAACTAAAAGTAATCAATAGTCCACCTACATGGCCACACAGTTAACACCTTGAACAAAAGGAAGCAGAGAGGAAAACTTGGAAGTAAAGATTATGTATTGTGCAGATGGAGTTGTTGGATATGTATGTGGAGGGCTAAAAATCCATCTGAAGCCATGTTTCAAGTTGAAAATCCTGTACAAAAATATGGACGTGGAGGGCTTGATGAAGTTTTGGATGATAAGAAGAAAGGTTGCTTCGTGGCACTATGCAATGAGGCACCTAGAAAGAGTATAAGTGGATTTGAAAAGGGGAAAGGAGCAAGCTTGGTGATTAGGGATTAGGGGTAGGGGAGGATGACTAAGGGATTATAGCTAGATGGAAGGGTTACAAAAGTTGAGGAGAAGAGATTTTTGTTAATAAGGAAATCCATAATCAGATGACCATCTAGTCTATTATAAAATAGATAATTAGTTTATTTAGGTAAGATAAAAGTTGAATCATAGTGAAGCCAAGTCCAAGAAGGGTTGTAGAGTCAAGAAAAGATTATAATAGGTCTAAATCAATGCAAGCACATGGATGCACTCTTAAGCTAGCAAGTTTATCAGTGTCGTTTTTGTACTAGAACACACAACCTAGCTAGGAAGCTATTTCCTTGAGGAAGGGATGAAATGCTAAGTCTAGGAATGGAAACTCCACCCACAAGTTGTATTGAACCACAACTTATGAATATTTGACTGGACCAAAAGTGCAAGAAATGTACCCATTTCCAAAACCCTCAATGGACTTTGAAACCTAACACTTATTTTCCTAGTTTGACTTAGTTCATTTAAGAAATTTAGTTTTGATTGGAACACATTAAAAAGAAAAGAAAATAGATCTTAAATGGTATTCAACAATAACATCTAGGACTTCATTTGGTAATTGATATTCAATGGTTTTACCTTAGCTATAATTTTTCTGCTAGAATATATGTTATTTGCTGGCCTTGACATGTTTGTTGGTTAGAGGATGTTGGTTGTTGTTTCCTTGTTGGTTCAATCCATTGGAGAAGAGATAGGGCTTGCATTTTGCATATTCATTATGGCCGAGACGGTGTCACTATCACAAGATTTTGACGTTAATTAGAGGATGTTGGTTGTTATTTCCTTGTTGGTTCAATTCGTTAGAGAAGAGATACGGCTTGCATTTGGCATATTCATTATGGGCAAGATGGTGTCACTACCACAAGATTTTAACGTTGGTTCCTTAGAGTCCTTGATCTCCTTGTCAATAAGAGATGGCATGGAAATGCAAATAGTGATGGCATGCTATTGACTTTGGTCTAAAAGTGATTGAAGCTATGCCCTGTGGATAAGACTTTATATATATTCATTTTCTTTTGTTGACCAGGGGTTGTTCATCAACTGTGTTCCAAGAAATTGTTGAGGCACAAGATGAATGGAAAATTGATTCACCTAAGCATCGTTAGCCTCAAGATGGGTCATCTTGGGTGTGGATAGGGTTTATCCCTAGGTTTGTGCCAAAGGAGCATTGTAATGTTAAAAACAAACCATGCATCAATGACATGAGAGCCACAAATAGTCACAATTAAGGATTTGAATCATTAAGGATTTGCAGTTAACCTTTCAAGCTCTGCAAAATATTTTCTTCTCTACAATTTTCCTTTGCTCAAAGTTTTATTAGAACACTTTTTTCATTGATATATCTAATTATATATTTCCTCCTTAGTTAATAAAAATTAGAATATGTTTAAAATTATTTATTTATATGTTTAAGTGGGTTACTCCCCTTTCTAATTATATTAAAAAAAACATGCAATCAATATAATGGCCCCGTGATTACCAAATCAATCCATTAAATTTATTTTCTTGTTGAAATGACAGTAATATAAGAACTAATAAATTTATTTGCATATTGGTACGTTCTCACCCACGCCATCAATTGCCACTATCATAATTTTTTTGTAAATCCACTAAAATTTAAATAGTTTATTTCATTTTCCACTTACTGTTCACAATACCAACCAATCCGCGAACAAAAACTTGATATTTTCTAAATTGCAGCATAAAAGAAATGATTTTAAACTTTAGCATTGTTGTTTGGAACTTTAAATACTCAACAACAATGCGCTACATAGAAAAACGAAATTGCATCCAACATCCATAGGCCATGCCTATCCAGTGGAACTAATAATCATTAATATTGATAAACTATAATACCCTTCAATTTCACTTCTTTTTATAGAAATGTTGAAAGTAGGTACTTTAAGCTATCACACATGAAATTCTAAAAACTACCAATAGCACCTAAATAAATGATTGAGATATTTATAGTTCTTTTAACCAAACACAAAATATTATTACCAAAACAATATAAACATGAAAAGCTTTACATACAAAAATTATAAAAATATATACCTAATAACCATTCAATAACACTTTTAAATGCTATTTTTGAAACTTTTAATACCAGTTATTTTTCTTCTATATCGAATAATATTTTTATAGAGCTAAAGTAAACCAGCAGTATTTAAAACAACCATATTTACTCACATCCGAGAAATAGTTTGAGGTTCATGTAGCTTTTCTTCCGAAATATAATACTTGTGAAATTTATTATCGATATTTGATGGAAATTTAACAGAGGCAAAAGTTAAAGGAAAAGACCTATGATCAAATAAACCTGTGTAATTTTTACATTCGTTCATTAATGGGTGGAGACTCTAAGAGAATGAAGCTTCTCTGTTCACTCTTGTGGAATTTCAGAAGAGGCAATGGATTGTGCAACTGCTTTAGCCCATTCTCTCAGACATTTCTTCATCTTTATTGGGTTATCAACACAAATATTAAAATCCTTATAATCATCCTCCAGTCCTCTAAATTTCTGGTTTCTTGACTTCTCAACGAGCAGAAGACTTCCATTCCAATCATCTATTGATTTGACATTAACATTTCTGTAATCAGCTCCCACCATTGCCAAAGCTTCCAACGACATCTTCAATTATGTGAGCTATTTTGTTTTTGGCAAACAGAACACTTTCGTACCAATGTGATTTCTTTCTTCTTTCTCTTTTTTTAATAGCAGACAGATTGAACATTTTAAGAAAGGTGAGAGATAAGTCTACGTCAACAGTCAAAGGTTAATTTTGGGTAATAAAAATGGGACAAATATTTACCACTTTTTGTTGTGAATTATTAACTGTTTGACAATTGAAGTAGATAATATTTAAATAGAGTGTTTTTTACGGCTATTCTTAAATGCCATCCACTTCAATAGACAAAAGTTAATTTTGGGGAATAAAAATAGGACAAATATTTACCAGGGGCAAAATTGCTATTGACTGTTTGACCATTGAAGTGGATGATATCTAAATAGTGTTTTTTACGGCTATTCTTAAATATCATCCACCTCAACAGACAAAGGTTAATTTTGCCCAATAAAAATAGGACAAATATTTATCGGGTGTAAAATTGATATTGATATTGACTGTTTGACCATTGAAGTGGATGATATTTAGATAGAATAGGTTTAACACTACTTTTTCTATAAAAATGAAGTGAAATTTCTATTAAATGTTTGACTGTTTAACGATTGAAAAATAATATTTAAATAGATTGAATAACGTTAGTTTCATTAATTTATATCTGATTCATTAAAAAGATTCACAATGAACATGTGAATCAATGCTAATCTTGATGTTGACAATGAGGAAAAAAAAATCACATGAAAAATGAATTGAACGATATAAACTAATGCAAGTTTTTACCCAGGAAATGATTATTTTATTCCTGAGACTTTTCAGACTTATGTCCTGCAAGTGTCTGTTAATGCCAGTGATTGAGATGATGAATGAAGGACAAGCATCAATTAATAACAGATTAATAGGGGAAGGTGGTGTAGTCACACTCAATGCCACGAATGAAACTGCTCTGTAAACGTTTGGAAATTTCCAAGCTCTTTTAAGTCATCCTCATTTTCCCGGCAGGAAAGACGTCTGCTCACGGGTTAAAGCATGTCAAGGTAGAGTCACAGGTCAACCGATGCAGTAAGTCCCTTTAAGTCATCCTCATTTTCCCGGCAGGAAAGACGTCTGCTCACGGGTTAAAGCATGTCAACGTAGAGTCACAGGTCAACCGATGCAGTAAGTCCCTTTAAGTCATCCTCATTTTCCCGGCAGGAAAGACGTCTGCTCACGGGTTAAAGCATGTCAACGTAGAGTCACAGGTCAACCGATGCAGTAAGTCCCTTATCTCAGATGAGTACTATTCTTCTACATTTGATTGAAATATAAATTGTAGATACTCAAAAATGTCCCAAGTCTGTGAATAACACTTTCACACTAATTTCCATCTCTTATCTCAGATGAGTACTATTCTTCTACATTTGATCCAAGATGTGTTTTTTACATATGAAAATTGTAGACACTCAAAAATGTCTCAAGTCTGCGAATAACAATTTCACACTAATTTCCATCTCTTATCTCAGATGAGTACTATTCTTCTACATTTGATCCAAGATGTATTTTTTACATATGAAAATTGTAGACACTCAAAAATGTCCCAAGTTTACCGATAACACTTTACAATAATTTCCATCTCCTCTCATATAGTTAAATAATTATTAATTATTTAATTATTTCCTAATGTCATAATCTTCTATTAATTAAATAATTTTGAATTATTTAATTAATTCACTCTTTCTTTATTCCTTTTAAATAGTTAAATAAATTTTATTTAATTATTTTATTAATTATCCTTTTCTAATCTATGATTAAATAAATTCTTATTTATTTAATTATTCATCTCCATTTTCTCTCTTCTCTTCTATAATTAAATAATTATTTTTAATAATTTAATTAGTCATTTTCTAACCATTATTTAATAATTTTTCCATTTCTTACAGAATGGGGACCAAAGGTGGTGATCGCGAAAATTTGCGGGTAGCTGGTGTAAACCGTTATAGTCTCAAGCTAGTTTGTTTGGCGAGTTTCTTAGGGCACGGGAAAATGCTTTTCGAAATGCTGAGAAGGGGAAGAAAGGTTGGTAATCAGAGTTTTGTAAGTTTTCCTTCCAGGGGCGGCAGTCAGAGTATAGCTTCAAGATTCAGTTTGCAGAGACACCCAAATTATGGGAGAGAGGGTTTTAGATCCAGTTCTAGAAGATTTAGAAGCCCTATTCATCAAGAGAGGTATGGGAAAGTACCATTCAAATAGATCTAGAGAGAGAAGCAGGTACCAAGGGAGGATTCCAAAGAATTTGAGATTCAGATCCCGGATGAATTGATTTTGCCTCATGTGGATGATTTGAGTCAAAAAGCATTAATAGGTAAGATCTGGAATCTTATACCCAAAATGAATGTTCTAGATCAGTGGATTAAGAAAAACTGGGAGGGTTGCAAAAACATGTTTATGCTCGACAAGGGTTTCTAGTTTTTTTGTTATTATTTTTTCATCTAAGGAAGCGAGAGACTCTATCTTGAAAACTAAATCATGGTTTTTTAATGGGAAAGGAATTTTCATTCAAGAATGGGTGCCTAACTTTGATCCTTTAGCAAATAAAGGAAATTTTTATCCCTTCTGGGTTAGCCTCCAAAATCTTCCTCTGGAGTATAGGGATATAAGGATTGTTAGATTGGTGGCAAAGAAAATAGGGTTTTTTGTGAATCATGATATGTTGGTTTTTCAGAACCCTTGTTTTCCTGTGCGTATGTGTGTGGTAATGAACACATACTTTCCTCTTCTGAATAAAGTGGTGCTAAAATCTTCTAAAGGCTCTTGGAGTCAGAGTTTAACCTATGAAGATCCGCAAACTATCCATGATTTTGATACTCTGGGGGATTCTTTGGCATGTGAGGAGCTAGAAAATACAGTCTTGAATCTAAATGCCTCTTTGGATAGGAATGGTGTAGAGATTTTGGATAATGGTGAATTGGTAAGGACTTCAGAGAAGTTAGAATCTATATCGGAGGTTTCTGTAGAGGGATTAGATCTTTCAAAAGTAAATGATGCTCAGAATGATACTTTATCACAAAAGGAGATTGAGGAAAGGGAATGTGTTTTCTCAAATAATAGCGAGTTGTCTCTAGTTGATTTTGTAAATAAGGATTCAATTTATAGCGTTGGGCCAGGTTCTTCTCAGATTGATAAGAAGAATGTAGAATTGGTTAATGGAGATTTTGAATTTTCCACCGCAGCTATTCCTGATCAAGAAGAACATCTAGAATCCCCCATTCTAAACCTGGTGAAGAACCTTAACGTAGGTGTTGAGAATAGAGAGGCATCAGATTTCAAATCTAATGTATATAATTTTCACGATAAATCTGAAGATAGGAGCTTGTCCAAGGAGAAAATGTTAATAGACATGATAAATCATGTTGTAACTTCAAAGAAGTTTCCATTGGAAGAGGCTAAAAAAATGGTCACATAGGCTATTTTAAAAGTGGGATCAGATTTGATAGAACAAATTGCAGATGAAGTTATTGCTGAAGATTCATCTCTGGTTGAAAATAATATGGATATTTAGGGGAGAGTGGTGGATATGAAGCAAATGGAGTCAACAATGAAGGATATTAGTAATAATGAGTTTGAAGCTGGGGTGTCTGACTATTCCAAATCCTCTATTTTGCAAACACCTCACCAGGAGAGTAGAGTGTGCCCTTTATCTCCTTCTAAGAGGGGTAGACCTCCTAAATCTGCAAAGACTCAGGAAGAGATAAAAGCAGGGATATAGGCCACCCTTGAAACCTATTTAGGATCGAGGAGAGTCCGTAGCTCTCTGCAAGGACAATGAAGATCCTCTCATGGAATGTAAGGGGCATTAATGCCCCTAACAAAAGGTGCTTAATTAAGCACCAAATTTATGCTTCTCAAATGAACTTGAATATTCTGCAGGAAACAAAATTATCATCTGATCAAGCTAACAACATTTTATCTAAGTGGAATAAGTAGAATTTTTTTCATTCTGCTGCGTTGGGGGCTTCAGGGGGGTTTAGCAGTTTTATGGGATAGTAAGGTGTGTAATGCAGAGTTCATTTGTTCCACTCCCAATCTCTCATTAGTTAAAATCTCATTCAAAATGATTTAAGTGGTGCGATTTGAATTAAAGCGGGAATCCCATTGGCCAATGGTATTCGAGGAAGAGGGTGGGAGGTCTCATTTTTAGAGACAGTTTTTTTAGCTAACTTTTTTTGTTTTTGGCAGGTGCTAACTTTGGAGTATTCTTTGTGCTTATCCTTTCATTATTGTTCTATGGTCTGGGCACTGGCAAATTCGTGTGTTTGGAGATTGCTTTGTACCATGAGTTTTCATTCATTTAATTAGAGATGTGGTGGTTTGAGATGTACGAATGAAACTGCACTTCTTGAGTCATCCTCATTTCCCAGGCGAAAGCGCATCTACTCACAGATTAAAGCATGTCAACGTACAGTCATAGGTCAACCGATGTTCTTCTACATTTGATCCAAGATCTATTTTTTATATATGAAAATTGTAGACACTCATAACACTTTCACATTAATTTACACTAATTTCCATCTTGTCTCATATAGTTAAATAATTTTTAATTATTTAATTATTTCCTAATGTCATATTCTCTATTAATTAAATAATTTTAAATTATTTAATTAATTCACTTTTTCTTTATTCCTTTAAAATAATTAAATAATTATTTTTAATTATTTAATTAATCATTTTCTATTTTCTATGCATAAATATCTTAAATACATCTATCTAAAAGACGCCTAGAGATATTAGTCTGATGCGCCTATATTGAAATTGTTATTGAGAATAGATAGGTGCCTCGAGACTCATATATCTTTGCATCTTTTACATAAATGTATTTAAGATTTCTATGCTAGTTTAATAATTTTATTAATTAATTTATCACAATATATATAGAGTGAGGAGATATATACATATTACTATATAATGTTAATTTTACTTAAACAATTATTTTATTTACTTTATAGATTTGCATTTAAAGATTGAAGAATCCTAAAAATTAGTTTTTAATTTAATCCAAATGATACAAAAAATTTATTTAGAATTTTGTTGACCCTATTTCCACATTTTAAAATTTAAACTTTTTGCGCTTCCAAAACTACCGATGAGGGCTTTCAAAACGTTTAAAAAAAGTACAAGTTAGTTTTGAGATTTTTAATCATCTCCTACAAAGTTTTAAAAGCCATTCAAAATGCCTATAAGAGACAAGCCATCGGTGAAAACAACTAGTTTTCAAAATAGTTTGAAACACCGATCACTACTTGGGAAGAAGTAGTTATTATAGCTACAAGTAGTTATTTTAACTACTTCAAGGAACGAAGGCTATCTGCAAAATGTGAAAACGATGCCATTATAAAATGAATGCAACTATTACAGGATACTACAAAATGGATTTATTGAAAATGCTTTAGAAGCTTTCAAGGAAATCTACTTGGTAGGTGTAAGAGATGGTTTCACAATGTTTTCGAGCATTCTCTCAGTCTAACAATTAGTTTTTAATGGAATATTTCTCAATAATTTAATCCAAATGATAGAGAAAATTTATTTAGAATTTTGTTGACCCTATTTCTACATTTTAAAATTTAAACTTTTTGTGCTTCCAAAACTACCGATGAGGGCTTTCAGAACGTTTAAAAAAAGTGCAAGTTAGTTTTGAAAGTTTTAATCATCTCCTACAAAGTTTTAAAAGCCATTCAAAATGCCTATAAGAGACAAGCCATCGGTGAAAACTAGTTTTCAAAATAGTATGAAACACCGATCACTAAGGGAAGAAGTAGTTATTATAACTACAAGTAGTTATTTTAACTACTTCAAGGAATGAAGGCTATCTGCAAAATGTGAAAATGATGCCATTATAAAATGAATGCAACTATTACAGGATACTACAAAATGGATTTATTGAAAATGCTTTAGAAGCTTTCAAGCAAATCTACTTGGTAGGTGTAAGAGACGGTTTCACAATCTTTTCCAGCATTCTCTCAGTCTATGCCAAAAGAGGAGCTTTCGACTAAGGTATGGACATGCATCAATGTATCAAAGGAGAGGATTTTTATTAAATATCATAACTTGCAGCCGCCCTAGTAGACATGTACGCATAATGTGTAATCTTCTGCAAGGCACGTGAGCTGTTTGGATGAATACCTTAAGGAATGTGGTCAAATGGAGCGCAATTTGCAGGTGTAAATCTAGTTCAACAACTCGTACTAGCTTCATCCTTGCCTGTGCCAATGGAAGAGGGTTTGTTAGATGTTGTATTTGCCTCTACACTAGTTGCACATATAACGAAGGCCATAGAAATATAATGATTGCAAGTTATACACAATACTTGGCTACCATAGTTGCAAGATATGTAGAAAATGGGTTTGCTGTAAAGATTTTAGAAACTTCTGAGTAAATGCAATTCGTAGGTGTAAAACTAAGATTGAAGCATTGTCAGTTTCCTCACCTCCGCATATGAGAGATTTTGAATAAGGTATGGACACCCAACAAAAAATAATAGAAAGTGGATTTTTATCAGATACTACGGTTTGAAATGCTCTGGTTGACATGCATCCAAAATGTGTGAGTATGAGACAAGGCGCATAGACTGTTCGACGAAATGCCTCAAAGCTCTTACTTCATATGTGGGCATTATAGTGCTTTAAAAATTGTCTCACGCCGTATAAAAGAATTCATGCCACAAAATTTTCTTAACCTGACAATTGTTTCTGTCAGCGTATTCCTTGAACCTCCTACGGGGGCAAGTGCGAGTTTTATCTCATGAGATAGTTGTTTGTTAAGGAGATTTTAGAAACCTCCAAACAAGTGTGATAGATAGATGTAAAACTGCCTTCCATGATCCACAGTTCACTAGCAGACATGTATGCATAATGTCTAAGCTAAGACAAGGTTCACGAAATGCAATGCATGTGGGATGCACAAAAAAATGATATGCACAAAATGGTTTTTGTTGAAAAAGGCCTTAGAAACATTCTAGCATTTATGTAATTTGCAGTTGCAAAACTAGACTCCATGATCACTGCCAGCCAATCTTTTCCTAGCTTGTGTCAAAACGGGACCTTTTGAAGTAGGGTATCGACATTCAATAAAGCATAATCGAAAGTAGATTCTTGCTGGATGTACTAGTTGTAAATGCTCAGGCAGAAAAGAGTGTCATGTCGGGTGGCTAGTATTGCCAATCCTAGTCAATGTCTTAAAGGTTGACAAATCTTGAAAAGATCTAGAAGCAATCTATTCAAACAAGACAAAAAGCTTTATGCAAACACAAGTTGTGGGTATAAAATTGGTCTATAAGATAACAGTGTAGAACTTGTAAAAGCACCATCATGAAATACAAACCTTAAGACTATGAATAGGCTCCAATGATTGACATTATGGTTCCAGAGGTATTCAACACAAAAATGGGGCACATCAACTTTCAGGACATCCAAAAATCACTAACAAAAGGAGATCGGTCAAAGTTGTCCTAAAGAATAGCAGAAAGTGGCCTAGTGAATGCAGCATGCTTTCCTATAGTAGTCCAATGCCCGGAGTTGGTGATAGAATGTGTGAGGAGATACAATCATGAAGCTAGAGAGATCAGAACTATTGATGGGCACTTGATGGCCAAGCTCGATGAGATTTCTATCACCATCATTCTCTAGCTGCCATAGAAAGAGAAATTCATTCATGTTGATAAGCAAAAAACCTACAAATATTTTAGTGACAAGAAAGAATCATAGGAAAACCATATAGAGAGAGAAGAAGAAGAAAGCATTGATAACTTCTTTGACTTCATAATATTCCAAGAATAATCAAGCATTCTTTGTCATTCTAATTTACTATAGAGAGAATCCAAAAGGAAAATTAAGGATAGAACAAAACATAAAAATTAAATGCTTAATGAGAATCGAGTACTTGTAAGATATAAATATTTTTTTGGTGTAAAGAGACAATAATTTCAAATTAGAATAGAATACAACATGAATTGAAAAAATCAAGTCACTTTGATGTTCTATGAAAATTGTGCAAACAGGAACATAACTTAACTTTGTGTCTACAACCATGTTTTTATACAAATTGGAACTAGTTATGATTATAAGAAAATTAAAATGCTTTTACTTTCAATTATGAAAAATATTTGTACCATTTTTCCCACCAAGCATACCAACAAGTTAGAATTAGCAGAACCCAAAAGACCTTATCATTTTTTTCTGAAATAATGTGGGACAAAATTTTTAATTGCATACCTAATTTTTTCTTCAGTATAGATACTGGAAACAAAATATAGAACATGATACAAAATGAAAACCATACATAGTCAATGCAAAAAATGCATTCCAAACAAATCAATGCAGAATCAATGCATCAAACAACTTTGCTTGTTGAAATATAATAATAATTTTCCCATAGCCAGATTTACTAGCCTCGCCCATAAATAATCTAAAACAATGCTTTACTACAAAATAATTTTCCTAAATATGCAAAACAAAAACTATGCGAAAAAATTCGCATTGCATGTACCTTGTTTATGCTCTGAAGTAGACACTGCAAACAAAACATACAACACACAAAATGAAAACTATACACATCCGATGCATACAATGCATTAATAACAAATCTTGATGCAAAATCAATGCATTGAATTCACTCACTTGTTAAATGACAATAATTAAATACATCCCTTGGCGTCTTGGTACATTCTCGTGGGTGACTACACGTCATCGCTTGTCAATACAATCTCTGCATCAATTTTAAAACCCTCTAAAATTTAAACCATTTATTTCATTTTCCCACTTATTGTTCACAATATCAACCAACCAGTGAACAGAAAATTGATATTCACTAAATTATAACATAAAATAGATGATTTTAAATTTTAACGTTGTTTTAATAGAATAAATTTTTAATAAAATATTTTTTTCGAAGATTACAATAGAATGGTTAAGGGTCAACCACCAACTCTTGGAATAAATGAACAACTCTAGTTTAAGTGCAATTGCACTAGGTGTTCTCTTAGCTTCTTTAGTTATCACATCACTTTTTAGATTTCTCAAAGGTGTTGCACATTTATTTTTCCCTTGTCCCTGTCTTTAGCATGGTGTACAACCCTATTTAAATGGACAAAGTCGTATCTTCTACAACTAAAAGTAATCAATAGTCCACCTACATGGCCACACAGTTAACACCTCGAACAAAAGGAAGCAGAGAGGAAAACTTGGAAGTAAAGATTATGTATTGTGCAGATGGAGTTGTTGGATATGTATGTGGAGGGCTAAAAATCCATCTGAAGCCATGTTTCAAGTTGAAAATCCTGTACAAAAATATGGACGTGGAGGGCTTGATGAAGTTTTGGATGATAAGAAGAAAGGTTGCTTCGTGGCACTATGCAATGAGGCACCTAGAAAGAGTATAAGTGGATTTGAAAAGGGGAAAGGAGCAAGCTTGGTGATTAGGGATTAGGGGTAGGGGAGGATGACTAAGGGATTATAGCTAGATGGAAGGGTTACAAAAGTTGAGGAGAAGAGATTTTTGTTAATAAGGAAATCCATAATCAGATGACCATCTAGTCTATTATAAAATAGATAATTAGTTTATTTAGGTAAGATAAAAGTTGAATCATAGTGAAGCCAAGTCCAAGAAGGGTTGTAGAGTCAAGAAAAGATTATAATAGGTCTAAATCAATGCAAGCACATGGATGCACTCTTAAGCTAGCAAGTTTATCAGTGTCGTTTTCGTACTAGAACACACAACCTAGCTAGGAAGCTATTTCCTTGAGGAAGGGATGAAATGCTAAGTCTAGGAATGGAAACTCCACCCACAAGTTGTATTGAACCACAACTTATGAATATTTGACTGGACCAAAAGTGCAAGAAATGTACCCATTTCCAAAACCCTCAATGGACTTTGAAACCTAACACTTATTTTCCTAGTTTGACTTAGTTCATTTAAGAAATTTAGTTTTGATTGGAACACATTAAAAAGAAAAGAAAATAGATCTTAAATGGTATTCAACAATAACATCTAGGACTTCATTTGGTAATTGATATTCAATGGTTTTACCTTAGCTATAATTTTTCTGGCTAGAATATATGTTATTTGCTGGCCTTGACATGTTTGTTGGTTAGAGGATGTTGGTTGTTGTTTCCTTATTGGTTCAATCCATTGGAGAAGAGATAGGGCTTGCATTTTGCATATTCATTATGGCCGAGACGGTGTCACTATCACAAGATTTTGACGTTAATTAGAGGATGTTGGTTGTTATTTCCTTGTTGGTTCAATTCATTAGAGAAGAGATACGGCTTGCATTTGGCATATTCATTATGGGCAAGATGGTGTCACTACCACAAGATTTTAACGTTGGTTCCTTAGAGTCCTTGATCTCCATGTCAATAAGAGATGGCATGGAAATGCAAATAGTGATGGCATGCTATTGACTTTGGTCTAAAAGTGATTGAAGCTATGCCCTGTGGATAAGACTTTATATGTATTCATTTTCTTTTGTTGACCAGGGGTTGTTCATCAACTGTGTTCCAAGAAATTGTTGAGGCACAAGATGAATGGAAAATTGATTCACCTAAGCATCGTTAGCCTCAAGATGGGTCATCTTGGGTGTGGATAGGGTTTATCCCTAGGTTTGTGCCAAAGGAGCATTGTAATGTTAAAAACAAACCATGCATCAATGACATGAGAGCCACAAATAGTCACAATTAAGGATTTGAATCATTAAGGATTTGCAGTTAACCTTTCAAGCTCTGCAAAATATTTTCTTCTCTACAATTTTCCTTTGCTCAAAGTTTTATTAGAACACTTTTTTCATTGATATATCTAATTATATATTTCCTCCTTGGTTAATAAAAATTAGAATATGTTTAAAATTATTTATTTATATGTTTAAGTGGGTTACTCCCCTTTCTAATTGTATTAAAAAAAACATGCAATCAATATAACGGCCCCGTGATTACCAAATCAATCCATTAAATTTATTTTCTTGTTGAAATGACAGTAATATAAGAACTAATAAATTTATTTGCATATTGGTACGTTCTCACCCACGCCATCAATTGCCACTATCATAATTTTTTTGTAAATCCACTAAAATTTAAATAGTTTATTTCATTTTCCACTTACTGTTCACAATACCAACCAATCCGCGAACAAAAAATTGATATTTTCTAAATTGCAGCATAAAAGAAATGATTTTAAACTTTAGCATTGTTGTTTGGAACTTTAAATACTCGACAACAATGCGCTACATAGAAAAACGAAATTGCATCCAACATCCATAGGCCATGCCTATCCAGTGGAACTAATAATCATTAATATTGATAAACTATAATACCCTTCAATTTCACTTCTTTTTATAGAAATGTTGAAAGTAGGTACTTTAAGCTATCACACATGAAATTCTAAAAACTAGCAATAGCACCTAAATAAATGATTGAGATATTTATAGTTCTTTTAACCAAACACAAAATATTATTACCAAAACAATATAAACATGAAACGCTTTACATACAAAAATTATAAAAATATATACCTAATAACCATTCAATAACACTTTTAAATACTATTTTTGAAACTTTTATTACCAGTTATTTTTCTTCTATATCGAATAATATTTTTATAGAGCTAAAGTAAACCAGCAGTATTTAAAACAACCATATTTACTCACATCCGAGAAATAGTTTGAGGTTCATGTAGCTTTTCTTCCGAAATATAATACTTGTGAAATTTATTATCGATATTTGATGGAAATTTAACAGAGGCAAAAGTTAAAGGAAAAGACCTATGATCAAATAAACCTGTGTAATTTTTACATTCGTTCATTAATGGGTGGAGACTCTAAGAGAATGAAGCTTCTCTGTTCACTCTTGTGGAATTTCAGAAGAGGCAATGGATTGTGCAACTGCTTTAGCCCATTCTCTCAGACATTTCTTCATCTTTATTGGGTTATCAACACAAATATTAAAATCCTTATAATCATCCTCCAGTCCTCTAAATTTCTGGTTTCTTGACTTCTCAACGAGCAGAAGACTCCCATTCCAATCATCTATTGATTTGACATTAACATTTCTGTAATCAGCTCCCACCATTGCCAAAGCTTCCAACGACATCTTCAATTATGTGAGCTATTTTGTTTTTGGCAAACAGAACACTTTCGTACCAATGTGATTTCTTTCTTCTTTCTCTTTTTTTAATAGCAGACAGATTGAACATTTTAAGAAAGGTGAGAGATAAGTCTACGTCAACAGTCAAAGGTTAATTTTGGGTAATAAAAATGGGACAAATATTTACCACTTTTTGTTGTGAATTATTAACTGTTTGACAATTGAAGTAGATAATATTTAAATAGAGTGTTTTTTACGGCTATTCTTAAATGCCATCCACTTCAATAGACAAAAGTTAATTTTGGGGAATAAAAATAGGACAAATATTTACCAGGGGCAAAATTGCTATTGACTGTTTGACCATTGAAGTGGATGATATCTAAATAGTGTTTTTTACGGCTATTCTTAAATATCATCCACCTCAACAGACAAAGGTTAATTTTGGCCAATAAAAATAGGACAAATATTTATCGGGTGTAAAATTGATATTGATATTGACTGTTTGACCATTGAAGTGGATGATATTTAGATAGAATAGGTTTAACACTACTTTTTTTATAAAAATGAAGTGAAATTTCTATTAAATGTTTGATTGTTTAACGATTGAAAAATAATATTTAAATAGATTGAATAACGTTAGTTTCATTAATTTATATCTGATTCATTAAAAAGATTCACAATGAACATGTGAATCAATGCTAATCTTGATGTTGACAATGAGGAAAAAAAAATCACATGAAAAATGAATTGAACGATATAAACTAATGCAAGTTTTTACCCAGGAAATGATTATTTTATTCCTGAGACTTTTCAGACTTATGTCCTGCAAGTGTCTGTTAATGCCAGTGATTGAGATGATGAATGAAGGACAAGCATCAATTAATAACAGATTAATAGGGGAAGGTGGTGTAGTCACACTCAATGCCACGAATGAAACTGCTCTGTAAACGTTTGGAAATTTCCAAGCTCTTTTAAGTCATCCTCATTTTCCCGGCAGGAAAGACGTCTGCTCACGGGTTAAAGCATGTCAACGTAGAGTCACAGGTCAACCGATGCAGTAAGTCCCTTTAAGTCATCCTCATTTTCCCGGCAGGAAAGACGTCTGCTCACGGGTTAAAGCATGTCAACGTAGAGTCACAGGTCAACCGATGCAGTAAGTCCCTTATCTCAGATGAGTACTATTCTTCTACATTTGATTGAAATATAAATTGTAGATACTCAAAAATGTCCCAAGTCTGTGAATAACACTTTCACACTAATTTCCATCTCTTATCTCAGATGAGTACTATTCTTCTACATTTGATCCAAGATGTGTTTTTTACATATGAAAATTGTAGACACTCAAAAATGTCTCAAGTCTGCGAATAACAATTTCACACTAATTTCCATCTCTTATCTCAGATGAGTACTATTCTTCTACATTTGATCCAAGATGTATTTTTTACATATGAAAATTGTAGACACTCAAAAATGTCCCAAGTTTACCGATAACACTTTACAATAATTTCCATCTCCTCTCATATAGTTAAATAATTATTAATTATTTAATTATTTCCTAATGTCATAATCTTCTATTAATTAAATAATTTTGAATTATTTAATTAATTCACTCTTTCTTTATTCCTTTTAAATAGTTAAATAAATTTTATTTAATTATTTTATTAATTATCCTTTTCTAATCTATGATTAAATAAATTCTTATTTATTTAATTATTCATCTCCATTTTCTCTCTTCTCTTCTATAATTAAATAATTATTTTTAATTATTTAATTAGTCATTTTCTAACCATTATTTAATAATTTTTCCATTTCTTACAGAATGGGGACCAAAGGTGGTGATCGCGAAAATTTGCGGGTAGCTGGTGTAAACCGTTATAGTCTCAAGCTAGTTTGTTTGGCGAGTTTCTTAGGGCACGGGAAAATGCTTTTCGAAATGCTGAGAAGGGGAAGAAAGGTTGGTAATCAGAGTTTTGTAAGTTTCCCTTCCAGGGGCGGCAGTCAGAGTATAGCTTCAAGATTCAGTTTGCAGAGACACCCAAATTATGGGAGAGAGGGTTTTAGATCCAGTTCTAGAAGATTTAGAAGCCCTATTCATCAAGAGAGGTATGGGAAAGTACCATTCAAATAGATCTAGAGAGAGAAGCAGGTACCAAGGGAGGATTCCAAAGAATTTGAGATTCAGATCCCGGATGAATTGATTTTGCCTCATGTGGATGATTTGAGTCAAAAAGCATTAATAGGTAAGATCTGGAATCTTATACCCAAAATGAATGTTCTAGATCAGTGGATTAAGAAAAACTGGGAGGGTTGCAAAAACATGTTTATGCTCGACAAGGGTTTCTAGTTTTTTTGTTATTATTTTTTCATCTAAGGAAGCGAGAGACTCTATCTTGAAAACTAAATCATGGTTTTTAATGGGAAAGGAATTTTCATTCAAGAATGGGTGCCTAACTTTGATCCTTTAGCAAATAAAGGAAATTTTTATCCCTTCTGGGTTAGCCTCCAAAATCTTCCTCTGGAGTATAGGGATATAAGGATTGTTAGATTGGTGGCAAAGAAAATAGGGTTTTTTGTGAATCATGATATGTTGGTTTTTCAGAACCCTTGTTTTCCTGTGCGTATGTGTGTGGTAATGAACACATACTTTCCTCTTCTGAATAAAGTGGTGCTAAAATCTTCTAAAGGCTCTTGGAGTCAGAGTTTAACCTATGAAGATCCGCAAACTATCCATGATTTTGATACTCTGGGGGATTCTTTGGCATGTGAGGAGCTAGAAAATACAGTCTTGAATCTAAATGCCTCTTTGGATAGGAATGGTGTAGAGATTTTGGATAATGGTGAATTGGTAAGGACTTCAGAGAAGTTAGAATCTATATCGGAGGTTTCTGTAGAGGGATTAGATCTTTCAAAAGTAAATGATGCTCAGAATGATACTTTATCACAAAAGGAGATTGAGGAAAGGGAATGTGTTTTCTCAAATAATAGCGAGTTGTCTCTAGTTGATTTGGTAAATAAGGATTCAATTTATAGCGTTGGGCCAGGTTCTTCTCAGATTGATAAGAAGAATGTAGAATTGGTTAATGGAGATTTTGAATTTTCCACCGCAGCTATTCCTGATCAAGAAGAACATCTAGAATCCCCCATTCTAAACCTGGTGAAGAACCTTAACGTAGGTGTTGAGAATAGAGAGGCATCAGATTTCAAATCTAATGTATATAATTTTCACGATAAATCTGAAGATAGGAGCTTGTCCAAGGAGAAAATGTTAATAGACATGATAAATCATGTTGTAACTTCAAAGAAGTTTCCATTGGAAGAGGCTAAAAAAATGGTCACATAGGCTATTTTAAAAGTGGGATCAGATTTGATAGAACAAATTGCAGATGAAGTTATTGCTGAAGATTCATCTCTGGTTGAAAATAATATGGATATTTAGGGGAGAGTGGTGGATATGAAGCAAATGGAGTCAACAATGAAGGATATTAGTAATAATGAGTTTGAAGCTGGGGTGTCTGACTATTCCAAATCCTCTATTTTGCAAACACCTCACCAGGAGAGTAGAGTGTGCCCTTTATCTCCTTCTAAGAGGGGTAGACCTCCTAAATCTGCAAAGACTCAGGAAGAGATAAAAGCAAGGATATAGGCCACCCTTGAAACCTATTTAGGATCGAGGAGAGTCCGTAGCTCTCTGCAAGGACAATGAAGATCCTCTCATGGAATGTAAGGGGCATTAATGCCCCTAACAAAAGGTGCTTAATTAAGCACCAAATTTATGCTTCTCAAATGAACTTGAATATTCTGCAGGAAACAAAATTATCATCTGATCAAGCTAACAACATTTTATCTAAGTGGAATAAGTAGAATTTTTTTCATTCTGTTGCGTTGGGGGCTTCAGGGGGTTTAGCAGTTTTATGGGATAGTAAGGTGTGTAATGCAGAGTTCATTTGTTCCACTCCCAATCTCTTATTAGTTAAAATCTCATTCAAAATGATTTAAGTGGTGCGATTTGATTTAAAGCGGGAATCCCATTGGCCAATGGTATTCGAGGAAGAGGGTGGGAGGTCTCTATTTTTTAGAGACAGTTTTTTTAGCTAACTTTTTTTGTTTTTGGCAGGTGCTAACTTTGGAGTATTCTTTGTGCTTATCCTTTAATTATTGTTCTATGGTCTGGGCACTGGCAAATTCGTGTGTTTGGAGATTGCTTTGTACCATGAGTTTTCATTCATTTAATTAGAGATGTGGTGGTTTGAGATGTACAAATGAAACTGCACTTCTTGAGTCATCCTCATTTCCCAGGCGAAAGCGCATCTACTCACAGATTAAAGCATGTCAACGTACAGTCACAGGTCAACCGATGTTCTTCTACATTTGATCCAAGATCTATTTTTTATATATGAAAATTGTAGACACTCATAACACTTTCACATTAATTTACACTAATTTCCATCTTGTCTCATATAGTTAAATAATTTTTAATTATTTAATTATTTCCTAATGTCATATTCTCTATTAATTAAATAATTTTAAATTATTTAATTAATTCACTTTTTCTTTATTCCTTTAAAATAATTAAATAATTATTTTTAATTATTTAATTAATCATTTTCTATTTTCTATGCATAAATATCTTAAATACATCTATCTAAAAGACACCCAGAGATATTAGTCTGATGCCCCTATATTGAAATTGTTATTGAGAATAGATAGGTGCCTCGAGACTCATATATCTTTGCATCTTTTACATAGATGTATTTAAGATTTCTATGCTAGTTTAATAATTTTATTAATTAATTTATCACAATATATATAGAGTGAGGAGATATATACATATTACTATATAATGTTAATTTTACTTAAACAATTATTTTATTTACTTTATAGATTTGCATTTAAAGATTGAAGAATCCTAAAAATTAGTTTTTAATTTAATCCAAATGATAGAGAAAATTTATTTAGAATTTTGTTGACCCTATTTCCACATTTTAAAATTTAAACTTTTTGCGCTTCCAAAACTACCGATGAGGGCTTTCAAAACGTTTAAAAAAAGTGCAAGTTAGTTTTGAGAGTTTTAATCATCTCCTACAAAGTTTTAAAAGCCATTCAAAATGCCTATAAGAGACAAGCCATCGGTGAAAACAACTAGTTTTCAAAATAGTTTGAAACACCGATCACTACTTGGGAAGAAGTAGTTATTATAGCTACAAGTAGTTATTTTAACTACTTCAAGGAATGAAGGCTATCTGCAAAATGTGAAAACGATGCCATTATAAAATGAATGCAACTATTACAGGATACTACAAAATGGATTTATTGAAAATGCTTTAGAAGCTTTCAAGGAAATCTACTTGGTAGGTGTAAGAGATGGTTTCACAATGTTTTCGAGCATTCTCTCAGTCTAACAATTAGTTTTTAATGGAATATTTCTCAATAATTTAATCCAAATGATAGAGAAAATTTATTTAGAATTTTGTTGACCCTATTTCTACATTTTAAAATTTAAACTTTTTGTGCTTCCAAAACTACCGATGAGGGCTTTCAGAACGTTTAAAAAAAGTGCAAGTTAGTTTTGAAAGTTTTAATCATCTCCTACAAAGTTTTAAAAGCAATTCAAAATGCCTATAAGAGACAAGCCATCGGTGAAAACTAGTTTTCAAAATAGTATGAAACACCGATCACTAAGGGAAGAAGTAGTTATTATAACTACAAGTAGTTATTTTAACTACTTCAAGGAATGAAGGCTATCTGCAAAATGTGAAAATGATGCCATTATAAAATGAATGCAACTATTACAGGATACTACAAAATGGATTTATTGAAAATGCTTTAGAAGCTTTCAAGCAAATCTACTTGGTAGGTGTAAGAGACGGTTTCACAATCTTTTCCAGCATTCTCTCAGTCTATGCCAAAAGAGGAGCTTTCGACTAAGGTATGGACATGCATCAATGTATCAAAGGAGAGGATTTTTATTAAATATCATAACTTGCAGCCGCCCTAGTAGACATGTACGCATAATGTGTAATCTTCTGCAAGGCACGTGAGCTGTTTGGATGAATACCTTAAGGAATGTGGTCAAATGGAGCGCAATTTGCAGGTGTAAATCTAGTTCAACAACTCGTACTAGCTTCATCCTTGCCTGTGCCAATGGAAGAGGGTTTGTTAGATGTTGTATTTGCCTCTACACTAGTTGCACATATAACGAAGGCCATAGAAATATAATGATTGCAAGTTATACACAATACTTGGCTACCATAGTTGCAAGATATGTAGAAAATGGGTTTGCTGTAAACATTTTAGAAACTTCTGAGTAAATGCAATTCGTAGGTGTAAAACTAAGATTGAAGCATTGTCAGTTTCCTCACCTCCGCATATGAGAGATTTTGAATAAGGTATGGACACCCAACAAAAAATAATAGAAAGTGGATTTTTATCAGATACTACGGTTTGAAATGCTCTGGTTGACATGCATCCAAAATGTGTGAGTATGAGACAAGGCGCATAGACTGTTCGACGAAATGCCTCAAAGCTCTTACTTCATATGTGGGCATTATAGTGCTTTAAAAATTGTCTCACGCCGTATAAAAGAATTCATGCCACAAAATTTTCTTAACCTGACAATTGTTTCTGTCAGCGTATTCCTTGAACCTCCTACGGGGGCAAGTGCGAGTTTTATCTCATGAGATAGTTGTTTGTTAAGGAGATTTTAGAAACCTCCAAACAAGTGTGATAGATAGATGTAAAACTGCCTTCCATGATCCACAGTTCACTAGCAGACATGTATGCATAATGTCTAAGCTAAGACAAGGTTCACGAAATGCAATGCATGTGGGATGCACAAAAAAATGATATGCACAAAATGGTTTTTGTTGAAAAAGGCCCTAGAAACATTCTAGCATTTATGTAATTTGCAGATGCAAAACTAGACTCCATGATCACTGCCAGCCAATCTTTTCCTAGCTTGTGTCAAAACGGGACCTTTTGAAGTAGGGTATCGACATTCAATAAAGCATAATCGAAAGTAGATTCTTGCTGGATGTAGTAGTTGTAAATGCTCAGGCAGAAAAGAGTGTCATGTCGGGTGGCTAGTATTGCCAATCCTAGTCAATGTCTTAAAGGTTGACAAATCTTGAAAAGATCTAGAAGCAATCTATTCAAACAAGACAAAAAGCTTTATGCAAACACAAGTTGTGGGTATAAAATTGGTCTATAAGATAACAGTGTAGAACTTGTAAAAGCACCATCATGAAATACAAACCTTAAGACTATGAATACACTCCAATGATTGACATTATGGTTCCAGAGGTATTCAACACAAAAATGGGGCACATCAACTTTCAGGACATCCAAAAATCACTAACAAAAGGAGATCGGTCAAAGTTGTCCTAAAGAATAGCAGAAAGTGGCCTAGTGAATGCAGCATGCTTTCCTATAGTAGTCCAATGCCCGGAGTTGGTGATAGAATGTGTGAGGAGATACAATCATGAAGCTAGAGAGATCGGAACTATTGATGGGCACTTGATGGCCAAGCTCGATGAGATTTCTATCACCATCATTCTCTAGCTGCCATAGAAAGAGAAATTCATTCATGTTGATAAGCAAAAAACCTACAAATATTTTAGTGACAAGAAAGAATCATAGGAAAACCATATAGAGAGAGAAGAAGAAGAAAGCATTGATAACTTCTTTGACTTCATAATATTCCAAGAATAATCAAGCATTCTTTGTCATTCTAATTTACTATAGAGAGAATCCAAAAGGAAAATTAAGGATAGAACAAAACATAAAAATTAAATGCTTAATGAGAATCGAGTACTTGTAAGATATAAATATTTTTTTGGTGTAAAGAGACAATAATTTCAAATTAGAATAGAATACAACATGAATTGAAAAAATCAAGTCACTTTGATGTTCTATGAAAATTGTGCAAACAGGAACATAACTTAACTTTGTGTCTACAACCATGTTTTTATACAAATTGGAACTAGTTATGATTATAAGAAAATTAAAATACTTTTACTTTCAATTATGAAAAATATTTGTACCATTTTTCCCACCAAGCATACCAACAAGTTAGAATTAGCAGAACCCAAAAGACCTTATCATTTTTTTCTGAAATAATGTGGGACAAAAATTTTAATTGCATACCTAATTTTTTCTTCAGTATAGATACTGGAAACAAAATATAGAACATGATACAAAATGAAAACCATACATAGTCAATGCAAAAAATGCATTCCAAACAAATCAATGCAGAATCAATGCATCAAACAACTTTGCTTGTTGAAATATAATAATAATTTTCCCATAGCCAGATTTACTAGCCTCGCCCATAAATAATCTAAAACAATGCTTTACTACAAAATAATTTTCCTAAATATGCAAAACAAAAACTATGCGAAAAAATTCGCATTGCATGTACCTTGTTTATGCTCTGAAGTAGACACTGCAAACAAAACATACAACACACAAAATGAAAACTATACACATCCGATGCATACAATGCATTAATAACAAATCTTGATGCAAAATCAATGCATTGAATTCACTCACTTGTTAAATGACAATAATTAAATACATCCCTTGGCGTCTTGGTACATTCTCGTGGGTGACTACACGTCATCGCTTGTCAATACAATCTCTGCATCAATTTTAAAACCCTCTAAAATTTAAACCATTTATTTCATTTTCCCACTTATTGTTCACAATATCAACCAACCAGTGAACAGAAAATTGATATTCACTAAATTATAACATAAAATAGATGATTTTAAATTTTAACGTTGTTTTAATAGAATAAATTTTTAATAAAATATTTTTTTCAAAGATTACAATAGAATGGTTAAGGGTCAACCACCAACTCTTGGAATAAATGAACAACTCTAGTTTAAGTGCAATTGCACTAGGTGTTCTCTTAGCTTCTTTAGTTATCACATCACTTTTTAGATTTCTCAAAGGTGTTGCACATTTATTTTTCCCTTGTCCCTGTCTTTAGCATGGTGTACAACCCTATTTAAATGGACAAAGTCGTATCTTCTACAACTAAAAGTAATCAATAGTCCACCTACATGGCCACACAGTTAACACCTCGAACAAAAGGAAGCAGAGAGGAAAACTTGGAAGTAAAGATTATGTATTGTGCAGATGGAGTTGTTGGATATGTATGTGGAGGGCTAAAAATCCATCTGAAGCCATGTTTCAAGTTGAAAATCCTGTACAAAAATATGGACGTGGAGGGCTTGATGAAGTTTTGGATGATAAGAAGAAAGGTTGCTTCGTGGCACTATGCAATGAGGCACCTAGAAAGAGTATAAGTGGATTTGAAAAGGGGAAAGGAGCAAGCTTGGTGATTAGGGATTAGGGGTAGGGGAGGATGACTAAGGGATTATAGCTAGATGGAAGGGTTACAAAAGTTGAGGAGAAGAGATTTTTGTTAATAAGGAAATCCATAATCAGATGACCATCTAGTCTATTATAAAATAGATAATTAGTTTATTTAGGTAAGATAAAAGTTGAATCATAGTGAAGCCAAGTCCAAGAAGGGTTGTAGAGTCAAGAAAAGATTATAATAGGTCTAAATCAATGCAAGCACATGGATGCACTCTTAAGCTAGCAAGTTTATCAGTGTCGTTTTTGTACTAGAACACACAACCTAGCTAGGAAGCTATTTCCTTGAGGAAGGGATGAAATGCTAAGTCTAGGAATGGAAACTCCACCCACAAGTTGTATTGAACCACAACTTATGAATATTTGACTGGACCAAAAGTGCAAGAAATGTACCCATTTCCAAAACCCTCAATGGACTTTGAAACCTAACACTTATTTTCCTAGTTTGACTTAGTTCATTTAAGAAATTTAGTTTTGATTGGAACACATTAAAAAGAAAAGAAAATAGATCTTAAATGGTATTCAACAATAACATCTAGGACTTCATTTGGTAATTGATATTCAATGGTTTTACCTTAGCTATAATTTTTCTGCTAGAATATATGTTATTTGCTGGCCTTGACATGTTTGTTGGTTAGAGGATGTTGGTTGTTGTTTCCTTGTTGGTTCAATCCATTGGAGAAGAGATAGGGCTTGCATTTTGCATATTCATTATGGCCGAGACGGTGTCACTATCACAAGATTTTGACGTTAATTAGAGGATGTTGGTTGTTATTTCCTTGTTGGTTCAATTCGTTAGAGAAGAGATACGGCTTGCATTTGGCATATTCATTATGGGCAAGATGGTGTCACTACCACAAGATTTTAACGTTGGTTCCTTAGAGTCCTTGATCTCCTTGTCAATAAGAGATGGCATGGAAATGCAAATAGTGATGGCATGCTATTGACTTTGGTCTAAAAGTGATTGAAGCTATGCCCTGTGGATAAGACTTTATATATATTCATTTTCTTTTGTTGACCAGGGGTTGTTCATCAACTGTGTTCCAAGAAATTGTTGAGGCACAAGATGAATGGAAAATTGATTCACCTAAGCATCGTTAGCCTCAAGATGGGTCATCTTGGGTGTGGATAGGGTTTATCCCTAGGTTTGTGCCAAAGGAGCATTGTAATGTTAAAAACAAACCATGCATCAATGACATGAGAGCCACAAATAGTCACAATTAAGGATTTGAATCATTAAGGATTTGCAGTTAACCTTTCAAGCTCTGCAAAATATTTTCTTCTCTACAATTTTCCTTTGCTCAAAGTTTTATTAGAACACTTTTTTCATTGATATATCTAATTATATATTTCCTCCTTAGTTAATAAAAATTAGAATATGTTTAAAATTATTTATTTATATGTTTAAGTGGGTTACTCCCCTTTCTAATTATATTAAAAAAAACATGCAATCAATATAATGGCCCCGTGATTACCAAATCAATCCATTAAATTTATTTTCTTGTTGAAATGACAGTAATATAAGAACTAATAAATTTATTTGCATATTGGTACGTTCTCACCCACGCCATCAATTGCCACTATCATAATTTTTTTGTAAATCCACTAAAATTTAAATAGTTTATTTCATTTTCCACTTACTGTTCACAATACCAACCAATCCGCGAACAAAAACTTGATATTTTCTAAATTGCAGCATAAAAGAAATGATTTTAAACTTTAGCATTGTTGTTTGGAACTTTAAATACTCAACAACAATGCGCTACATAGAAAAACGAAATTGCATCCAACATCCATAGGCCATGCCTATCCAGTGGAACTAATAATCATTAATATTGATAAACTATAATACCCTTCAATTTCACTTCTTTTTATAGAAATGTTGAAAGTAGGTACTTTAAGCTATCACACATGAAATTCTAAAAACTACCAATAGCACCTAAATAAATGATTGAGATATTTATAGTTCTTTTAACCAAACACAAAATATTATTACCAAAACAATATAAACATGAAAAGCTTTACATACAAAAATTATAAAAATATATACCTAATAACCATTCAATAACACTTTTAAATGCTATTTTTGAAACTTTTAATACCAGTTATTTTTCTTCTATATCGAATAATATTTTTATAGAGCTAAAGTAAACCAGCAGTATTTAAAACAACCATATTTACTCACATCCGAGAAATAGTTTGAGGTTCATGTAGCTTTTCTTCCGAAATATAATACTTGTGAAATTTATTATCGATATTTGATGGAAATTTAACAGAGGCAAAAGTTAAAGGAAAAGACCTATGATCAAATAAACCTGTGTAATTTTTACATTCGTTCATTAATGGGTGGAGACTCTAAGAGAATGAAGCTTCTCTGTTCACTCTTGTGGAATTTCAGAAGAGGCAATGGATTGTGCAACTGCTTTAGCCCATTCTCTCAGACATTTCTTCATCTTTATTGGGTTATCAACACAAATATTAAAATCCTTATAATCATCCTCCAGTCCTCTAAATTTCTGGTTTCTTGACTTCTCAACGAGCAGAAGACTTCCATTCCAATCATCTATTGATTTGACATTAACATTTCTGTAATCAGCTCCCACCATTGCCAAAGCTTCCAACGACATCTTCAATTATGTGAGCTATTTTGTTTTTGGCAAACAGAACACTTTCGTACCAATGTGATTTCTTTCTTCTTTCTCTTTTTTTAATAGCAGACAGATTGAACATTTTAAGAAAGGTGAGAGATAAGTCTACGTCAACAGTCAAAGGTTAATTTTGGGTAATAAAAATGGGACAAATATTTACCACTTTTTGTTGTGAATTATTAACTGTTTGACAATTGAAGTAGATAATATTTAAATAGAGTGTTTTTTACGGCTATTCTTAAATGCCATCCACTTCAATAGACAAAAGTTAATTTTGGGGAATAAAAATAGGACAAATATTTACCAGGGGCAAAATTGCTATTGACTGTTTGACCATTGAAGTGGATGATATCTAAATAGTGTTTTTTACGGCTATTCTTAAATATCATCCACCTCAACAGACAAAGGTTAATTTTGCCCAATAAAAATAGGACAAATATTTATCGGGTGTAAAATTGATATTGATATTGACTGTTTGACCATTGAAGTGGATGATATTTAGATAGAATAGGTTTAACACTACTTTTTCTATAAAAATGAAGTGAAATTTCTATTAAATGTTTGACTGTTTAACGATTGAAAAATAATATTTAAATAGATTGAATAACGTTAGTTTCATTAATTTATATCTGATTCATTAAAAAGATTCACAATGAACATGTGAATCAATGCTAATCTTGATGTTGACAATGAGGAAAAAAAAATCACATGAAAAATGAATTGAACGATATAAACTAATGCAAGTTTTTACCCAGGAAATGATTATTTTATTCCTGAGACTTTTCAGACTTATGTCCTGCAAGTGTCTGTTAATGCCAGTGATTGAGATGATGAATGAAGGACAAGCATCAATTAATAACAGATTAATAGGGGAAGGTGGTGTAGTCACACTCAATGCCACGAATGAAACTGCTCTGTAAACGTTTGGAAATTTCCAAGCTCTTTTAAGTCATCCTCATTTTCCCGGCAGGAAAGACGTCTGCTCACGGGTTAAAGCATGTCAAGGTAGAGTCACAGGTCAACCGATGCAGTAAGTCCCTTTAAGTCATCCTCATTTTCCCGGCAGGAAAGACGTCTGCTCACGGGTTAAAGCATGTCAACGTAGAGTCACAGGTCAACCGATGCAGTAAGTCCCTTATCTCAGATGAGTACTATTCTTCTACATTTGATTGAAATATAAATTGTAGATACTCAAAAATGTCCCAAGTCTGTGAATAACACTTTCACACTAATTTCCATCTCTTATCTCAGATGAGTACTATTCTTCTACATTTGATCCAAGATGTGTTTTTTACATATGAAAATTGTAGACACTCAAAAATGTCTCAAGTCTGCGAATAACAATTTCACACTAATTTCCATCTCTTATCTCAGATGAGTACTATTCTTCTACATTTGATCCAAGATGTATTTTTTACATATGAAAATTGTAGACACTCAAAAATGTCCCAAGTTTACCGATAACACTTTACAATAATTTCCATCTCCTCTCATATAGTTAAATAATTATTAATTATTTAATTATTTCCTAATGTCATAATCTTCTATTAATTAAATAATTTTGAATTATTTAATTAATTCACTCTTTCTTTATTCCTTTTAAATAGTTAAATAAATTTTATTTAATTATTTTATTAATTATCCTTTTCTAATCTATGATTAAATAAATTCTTATTTATTTAATTATTCATCTCCATTTTCTCTCTTCTCTTCTATAATTAAATAATTATTTTTAATTATTTAATTAGTCATTTTCTAACCATTATTTAATAATTTTTCCATTTCTTACAGAATGGGGACCAAAGGTGGTGATCGCGAAAATTTGCGGGTAGCTGGTGTAAACCGTTATAGTCTCAAGCTAGTTTGTTTGGCGAGTTTCTTACGGCACGGGAAAATGCTTTTCGAAATGCTGAGAAGGGGAAAAAAGGTTGGTAATCAGAGTTTTGTAAGTTTTCCTTCCAAGGGCGGCAGTCAGAGTATAGCTTCAAGATTCAGTTTGCAGAGACACCCAAATTATGGGAGAGAGGGTTTTAGATCCAGTTCTAGAAGATTTAGAAGCCCTATTCATCAAGAGAGGTATGGGAAAGTAGCATTCAAATAGATCTAGAGAGAGAAGCAGGTACCAAGGGAGGATTCCAAAGAATTTGAGATTCAGATCCCGGATGAATTGATTTTGCCTCATGTGGATGATTTGAGTCAAAAAGCATTAATAGGTAAGATCTGGAATCTTATACCCAAAATGAATGTTCTAGATCAGTGGATTAAGAAAAACTGGGAGGGTTGCAAAAACATGTTTATGCTCGACAAGGGTTTCTAGTTTTTTTGTTATTATTTTTTCATGTAAGGAAGCGAGAGACTCTATCTTGAAAACTAAATCATGGTTTTTTAATGGGAAAGGAATTTTCATTCAAGAATGGGTGCCTAACTTTGATCCTTTAGCAAATAAAGGAAATTTTTGTCCCTTCTGGGTTAGCCTCCAAAATCTTCCTCTAGAGTATAGGGATATAAGGATTGTTAGATTGGTGGCAAAGAAAATAGGGTTTTTTGTGAATCATGATATGTTGGTTTTTCAGAACCCTTGTTTTCCTGTGCGTATGTGTGTGGTAATGAACACATACTTTCCTCTTCTGAATAAAGTGGTGCTAAAATCTTCTAAAGGCTCTTGGAGTCAGAGTTTAACCTATGAAGATCCGCAAACTATCCATGATTTTGATACTCTGGGGGATTCTTTGGCATGTGAGGAGCTAGAAAATACAGTCTTGAATCTAAATGCCTCTTTGGATAGGAATGGTGTAGAGATTTTGGATAATGGTGAATTGGTAAGGACTTCAGAGAAGTTAGAATCTATATCGGAGGTTTCTGTAGAGGGATTAGATCTTTCAAAAGTAAATGATGCTCAGAATGATACTTTATCACAAAAGGAGATTGAGGAAAGGGAATGTGTTTTCTCAAATAATAGCGAGTTGTCTCTAGTTGATTTTGTAAATAAGGATTCAATTTATAGCGTTGGGCCAGGTTCTTCTCAGATTGATAAGAAGAATGTAGAATTGGTTAATGGAGATTTTGAATTTTCCACCGCAGCTATTCCTGATCAAGAAGAACATCTAGAATCCCCCATTCTAAACCTGGTGAAGAACCTTAACGTAGGTGTTGAGAATAGAGAGGCATCAGATTTCAAATCTAATGTATATAATTTTCACGATAAATCTGAAGATAGGAGCTTGTCCAAGGAGAAAATGTTAATAGACATGATAAATCATGTTGTAACTTCAAAGAAGTTTCCATTGGAAGAGGCTAAAAAAATGGTCACATAGGCTATTTTAAAAGTGGGATCAGATTTGATAGAACAAATTGCAGATGAAGTTATTGCTGAAGATTCATCTCTGGTTGAAAATAATATGGATATTTAGGGGAGAGTGGTGGATATGAAGCAAATGGAGTCAACAATGAAGGATATTAGTAATAATGAGTTTGAAGCTGGGGTGTCTGACTATTCCAAATCCTCTATTTTGCAAACACCTCACCAGGAGAGTAGAGTGTGCCCTTTATCTCCTTCTAAGAGGGGTAGACCTCCTAAATCTGTAAAGACTCAGGAAGAGATAAAAGCAGGGATATAGGCCACCCTTGAAACCTATTTAGGATCGAGGAGAGTCCGTAGCTCTCTGCAAGGACAATGAAGATCCTCTCATGGAATGTAAGGGGCATTAATGCCCCTAACAAAAGGTGCTTAATTAAGCACCAAATTTATGCTTCTCAAATGAACTTGAATATTCTGCAGGAAACAAAACTATCATCTGATCAAGCTAACAACATTTTATCTAAGTGGAATAAGTAGAATTTTTTTCATTCTGCTGCGTTGGGGGCTTCAGGGGGGTTTAGCAGTTTTATGGGATAGTAAGGTGTGTAATGCAGAGTTCATTTGTTCCACTCCCAATCTCTTATTAGTTAAAATCTCATTCAAAATGATTTAAGTGGTGCGATTTGAATTAAAGCGGGAATCCCATTGGCCAATGGTATTCGAGGAAGAGGGTGGGAGGTCTCATTTTTAGAGACAGTTTTTTTAGCTAACTTTTTTTGTTTTTGGCAGGTGCTAACTTTGGAGTATTCTTTGTGCTTATCCTTTCATTATTGTTCTATGGTCTGGGCACTGGCAAATTCGTGTGTTTGGAGATTGCTTTGTACCATGAGTTTTCATTCATTTAATTAGAGATGTGGTGGTTTGAGATGTACGAATGAAACTGCACTTATTGAGTCATCCTCATTTCCCAGGCGAAAGCGCATCTACTCACAGATTAAAGCATGTCAACGTACAGTCACAGGTCAACCGATGTTCTTCTACATTTGATCCAAGATCTATTTTTTATATATGAAAATTGTAGACACTCATAACACTTTCACATTAATTTACACTAATTTCCATCTTGTCTCATATAGTTAAATAATTTTTAATTATTTAATTATTTCCTAATGTCATATTCTCTATTAATTAAATAATTTTAAATTATTTAATTAATTCACTTTTTCTTTATTCCTTTAAAATAATTAAATAATTATTTTTAATTATTTAATTAATCATTTTCTATTTTCTATGCATAAATATCTTAAATACATCTATCTAAAAGACGCCTAGAGATATTAGTCTGATGCGCCTATATTGAAATTGTTATTGAGAATAGATAGGTGCCTCGAGACTCATATATCTTTGCATCTTTTACATAAATGTATTTAAGATTTCTATGCTAGTTTAATAATTTTATTAATTAATTTATCACAATATATATAGAGTGAGGAGATATATACATATTACTATATAATGTTAATTTTACTTAAACAATTATTTTATTTACTTTATAGATTTGCATTTAAAGATTGAAGAATCCTAAAAATTAGTTTTTAATTTAATCCAAATGATACAAAAAATTTATTTAGAATTTTGTTGACCCTATTTCCACATTTTAAAATTTAAACTTTTTGCGCTTCCAAAACTACCGATGAGGGCTTTCAAAACGTTTAAAAAAAGTACAAGTTAGTTTTGAGATTTTTAATCATCTCCTACAAAGTTCTAAAAGCCATTCAAAATGCCTATAAGAGACAAGCCATCGGTGAAAACAACTAGTTTTCAAAATAGTTTGAAACACCGATCACTACTTGGGAAGAAGTAGTTATTATAGCTACAAGTAGTTATTTTAACTACTTCAAGGAATGAAGGCTATCTGCAAAATGTGAAAACGATGCCATTATAAAATGAATGCAACTATTACAGGATACTACAAAATGGATTTATTGAAAATGCTTTAGAAGCTTTCAAGGAAATCTACTTGGTAGGTGTAAGAGATGGTTTCACAATGTTTTCGAGCATTCTCTCAGTCTAACAATTAGTTTTTAATGGAATATTTCTCAATAATTTAATCCAAATGATAGAGAAAATTTATTTAGAATTTTGTTGACCCTATTTCTACATTTTAAAATTTAAACTTTTTGTGCTTCCAAAACTACCGATGAGGGCTTTCAGAACGTTTAAAAAAAGTGCAAGTTAGTTTTGAAAGTTTTAATCATCTCCTACAAAGTTTTAAAAGCCATTCAAAATGCCTATAAGAGACAAGCCATCGGTGAAAACTAGTTTTCAAAATAGTATGAAACACCGATCACTAAGGGAAGAAGTAGTTATTATAACTACAAGTAGTTATTTTAACTACTTCAAGGAATGAAGGCTATCTGCAAAATGTGAAAATGATGCCATTATAAAATGAATGCAACTATTACAGGATACTACAAAATGGATTTATTGAAAATGCTTTAGAAGCTTTCAAGCAAATCTACTTGGTAGGTGTAAGAGACGGTTTCACAATCTTTTCCAGCATTCTCTCAGTCTATGCCAAAAGAGGAGCTTTCGACTAAGGTATGGACATGCATCAATGTATCAAAGGAGAGGATTTTTATTAAATATCATAACTTGCAGCCGCCCTAGTAGACATGTACGCATAATGTGTAATCTTCTGCAAGGCACGTGAGCTGTTTGGATGAATACCTTAAGGAATGTGGTCAAATGGAGCGCAATTTGCAGGTGTAAATCTAGTTCAACAACTCGTACTAGCTTCATCCTTGCCTGTGCCAATGGAAGAGGGTTTGTTAGATGTTGTATTTGCCTCTACACTAGTTGCACATATAACGAAGGCCATAGAAATATAATGATTGCAAGTTATACACAATACTTGGCTACCATAGTTGCAAGATATGTAGAAAATGGGTTTGCTGTAAAGATTTTAGAAACTTCTGAGTAAATGCAATTCGTAGGTGTAAAACTAAGATTGAAGCATTGTCAGTTTCCTCACCTCCGCATATGAGAGATTTTGAATAAGGTATGGACACCCAACAAAAAATAATAGAAAGTGGATTTTTATCAGATACTACGGTTTGAAATGCTCTGGTTGACATGCATCCAAAATGTGTGAGTATGAGACAAGGCGCATAGACTGTTCGACGAAATGCCTCAAAGCTCTTACTTCATATGTGGGCATTATAGTGCTTTAAAAATTGTCTCACGCCGTATAAAAGAATTCATGCCACAAAATTTTCTTAACCTGACAATTGTTTCTGTCAGCGTATTCCTTGAACCTCCTATGGGGGCAAGTGCGAGTTTTATCTCATGAGATAGTTGTTTGTTAAGGAGATTTTAGAAACCTCCAAACAAGTGTGATAGATAGATGTAAAACTGCCTTCCATGATCCACAGTTCACTAGCAGACATGTATGCATAATGTCTAAGCTAAGACAAGGTTCACGAAATGCAATGCATGTGGGATGCACAAAAAAATGATATGCACAAAATGGTTTTTGTTGAAAAAGGCCCTAGAAACATTCTAGCATTTATGTAATTTGCAGATGCAAAACTAGACTCCATGATCACTGCCAGCCAATCTTTTCCTAGCTTGTGTCAAAACGGGACCTTTTGAAGTAGGGTATCGACATTCAATAAAGCATAATCGAAAGTAGATTCTTGCTGGATGTAGTAGTTGTAAATGCTCAGGCAGAAAAGAGTGTCATGTCGGGTGGCTAGTATTGCCAATCCTAGTCAATGTCTTAAAGGTTGACAAATCTTGAAAAGATCTAGAAGCAATCTATTCAAACAAGACAAAAAGCTTTATGCAAACACAAGTTGTGGGTATAAAATTGGTCTATAAGATAACAGTGTAGAACTTGTAAAAGCACCATCATGAAATACAAACCTTAAGACTATGAATACACTCCAATGATTGACATTATGGTTCCAGAGGTATTCAACACAAAAATGGGGCACATCAACTTTCAGGACATCCAAAAATCACTAACAAAAGGAGATCGGTCAAAGTTGTCCTAAAGAATAGCAGAAAGTGGCCTAGTGAATGCAGCATGCTTTCCTATAGTAGTCCAATGCCCGGAGTTGGTGATAGAATGTGTGAGGAGATACAATCATGAAGCTAGAGAGATCGGAACTATTGATGGGCACTTGATGGCCAAGCTCGATGAGATTTCTATCACCATCATTCTCTAGCTGCCATAGAAAGAGAAATTCATTCATGTTGATAAGCAAAAAACCTACAAATATTTTAGTGACAAGAAAGAATCATAGGAAAACCATATAGAGAGAGAAGAAGAAGAAAGCATTGATAACTTCTTTGACTTCATAATATTCCAAGAATAATCAAGCATTCTTTGTCATTCTAATTTACTATAGAGAGAATCCAAAAGGAAAATTAAGGATAGAACAAAACATAAAAATTAAATGCTTAATGAGAATCGAGTACTTGTAAGATATAAATATTTTTTTGGTGTAAAGAGACAATAATTTCAAATTAGAATAGAATACAACATGAATTGAAAAAATCAAGTCACTTTGATGTTCTATGAAAATTGTGCAAACAGGAACATAACTTAACTTTGTGTCTACAACCATGTTTTTATACAAATTGGAACTAGTTATGATTATAAGAAAATTAAAATACTTTTACTTTCAATTATGAAAAATATTTGTACCATTTTTCCCACCAAGCATACCAACAAGTTAGAATTAGCAGAACCCAAAAGACCTTATCATTTTTTTCTGAAATAATGTGGGACAAAAATTTTAATTGCATACCTAATTTTTTCTTCAGTATAGATACTGGAAACAAAATATAGAACATGATACAAAATGAAAACCATACATAGTCAATGCAAAAAATGCATTCCAAACAAATCAATGCAGAATCAATGCATCAAACAACTTTGCTTGTTGAAATATAATAATAATTTTCCCATAGCCAGATTTACTAGCCTCGCCCATAAATAATCTAAAACAATGCTTTACTACAAAATAATTTTCCTAAATATGCAAAACAAAAACTATGCGAAAAAATTCGCATTGCATGTACCTTGTTTATGCTCTGAAGTAGACACTGCAAACAAAACATACAACACACAAAATGAAAACTATACACATCCGATGCATACAATGCATTAATAACAAATCTTGATGCAAAATCAATGCATTGAATTCACTCACTTGTTAAATGACAATAATTAAATACATCCCTTGGCGTCTTGGTACATTCTCGTGGGTGACTACACGTCATCGCTTGTCAATACAATCTCTGCATCAATTTTAAAACCCTCTAAAATTTAAACCATTTATTTCATTTTCCCACTTATTGTTCACAATATCAACCAACCAGTGAACAGAAAATTGATATTCACTAAATTATAACATAAAATAGATGATTTTAAATTTTAACGTTGTTTTAATAGAATAAATTTTTAATAAAATATTTTTTTCAAAGATTACAATAGAATGGTTAAGGGTCAACCACCAACTCTTGGAATAAATGAACAACTCTAGTTTAAGTGCAATTGCACTAGGTGTTCTCTTAGCTTCTTTAGTTATCACATCACTTTTTAGATTTCTCAAAGGTGTTGCACATTTATTTTTCCCTTGTCCCTGTCTTTAGCATGGTGTACAACCCTATTTAAATGGACAAAGTCGTATCTTCTACAACTAAAAGTAATCAATAGTCCACCTACATGGCCACACAGTTAACACCTCGAACAAAAGGAAGCAGAGAGGAAAACTTGGAAGTAAAGATTATGTATTGTGCAGATGGAGTTGTTGGATATGTATGTGGAGGGCTAAAAATCCATCTGAAGCCATGTTTCAAGTTGAAAATCCTGTACAAAAATATGGACGTGGAGGGCTTGATGAAGTTTTGGATGATAAGAAGAAAGGTTGCTTCGTGGCACTATGCAATGAGGCACCTAGAAAGAGTATAAGTGGATTTGAAAAGGGGAAAGGAGCAAGCTTGGTGATTAGGGATTAGGGGTAGGGGAGGATGACTAAGGGATTATAGCTAGATGGAAGGGTTACAAAAGTTGAGGAGAAGAGATTTTTGTTAATAAGGAAATCCATAATCAGATGACCATCTAGTCTATTATAAAATAGATAATTAGTTTATTTAGGTAAGATAAAAGTTGAATCATAGTGAAGCCAAGTCCAAGAAGGGTTGTAGAGTCAAGAAAAGATTATAATAGGTCTAAATCAATGCAAGCACATGGATGCACTCTTAAGCTAGCAAGTTTATCAGTGTCGTTTTTGTACTAGAACACACAACCTAGCTAGGAAGCTATTTCCTTGAGGAAGGGATGAAATGCTAAGTCTAGGAATGGAAACTCCACCCACAAGTTGTATTGAACCACAACTTATGAATATTTGACTGGACCAAAAGTGCAAGAAATGTACCCATTTCCAAAACCCTCAATGGACTTTGAAACCTAACACTTATTTTCCTAGTTTGACTTAGTTCATTTAAGAAATTTAGTTTTGATTGGAACACATTAAAAAGAAAAGAAAATAGATCTTAAATGGTATTCAACAATAACATCTAGGACTTCATTTGGTAATTGATATTCAATGGTTTTACCTTAGCTATAATTTTTCTGCTAGAATATATGTTATTTGCTGGCCTTGACATGTTTGTTGGTTAGAGGATGTTGGTTGTTGTTTCCTTGTTGGTTCAATCCATTGGAGAAGAGATAGGGCTTGCATTTTGCATATTCATTATGGCCGAGACGGTGTCACTATCACAAGATTTTGACGTTAATTAGAGGATGTTGGTTGTTATTTCCTTGTTGGTTCAATTCGTTAGAGAAGAGATACGGCTTGCATTTGGCATATTCATTATGGGCAAGATGGTGTCACTACCACAAGATTTTAACGTTGGTTCCTTAGAGTCCTTGATCTCCTTGTCAATAAGAGATGGCATGGAAATGCAAATAGTGATGGCATGCTATTGACTTTGGTCTAAAAGTGATTGAAGCTATGCCCTGTGGATAAGACTTTATATATATTCATTTTCTTTTGTTGACCAGGGGTTGTTCATCAACTGTGTTCCAAGAAATTGTTGAGGCACAAGATGAATGGAAAATTGATTCACCTAAGCATCGTTAGCCTCAAGATGGGTCATCTTGGGTGTGGATAGGGTTTATCCCTAGGTTTGTGCCAAAGGAGCATTGTAATGTTAAAAACAAACCATGCATCAATGACATGAGAGCCACAAATAGTCACAATTAAGGATTTGAATCATTAAGGATTTGCAGTTAACCTTTCAAGCTCTGCAAAATATTTTCTTCTCTACAATTTTCCTTTGCTCAAAGTTTTATTAGAACACTTTTTTCATTGATATATCTAATTATATATTTCCTCCTTAGTTAATAAAAATTAGAATATGTTTAAAATTATTTATTTATATGTTTAAGTGGGTTACTCCCCTTTCTAATTATATTAAAAAAAACATGCAATCAATATAATGGCCCCGTGATTACCAAATCAATCCATTAAATTTATTTTCTTGTTGAAATGACAGTAATATAAGAACTAATAAATTTATTTGCATATTGGTACGTTCTCACCCACGCCATCAATTGCCACTATCATAATTTTTTTGTAAATCCACTAAAATTTAAATAGTTTATTTCATTTTCCACTTACTGTTCACAATACCAACCAATCCGCGAACAAAAACTTGATATTTTCTAAATTGCAGCATAAAAGAAATGATTTTAAACTTTAGCATTGTTGTTTGGAACTTTAAATACTCAACAACAATGCGCTACATAGAAAAACGAAATTGCATCCAACATCCATAGGCCATGCCTATCCAGTGGAACTAATAATCATTAATATTGATAAACTATAATACCCTTCAATTTCACTTCTTTTTATAGAAATGTTGAAAGTAGGTACTTTAAGCTATCACACATGAAATTCTAAAAACTACCAATAGCACCTAAATAAATGATTGAGATATTTATAGTTCTTTTAACCAAACACAAAATATTATTACCAAAACAATATAAACATGAAAAGCTTTACATACAAAAATTATAAAAATATATACCTAATAACCATTCAATAACACTTTTAAATGCTATTTTTGAAACTTTTAATACCAGTTATTTTTCTTCTATATCGAATAATATTTTTATAGAGCTAAAGTAAACCAGCAGTATTTAAAACAACCATATTTACTCACATCCGAGAAATAGTTTGAGGTTCATGTAGCTTTTCTTCCGAAATATAATACTTGTGAAATTTATTATCGATATTTGATGGAAATTTAACAGAGGCAAAAGTTAAAGGAAAAGACCTATGATCAAATAAACCTGTGTAATTTTTACATTCGTTCATTAATGGGTGGAGACTCTAAGAGAATGAAGCTTCTCTGTTCACTCTTGTGGAATTTCAGAAGAGGCAATGGATTGTGCAACTGCTTTAGCCCATTCTCTCAGACATTTCTTCATCTTTATTGGGTTATCAACACAAATATTAAAATCCTTATAATCATCCTCCAGTCCTCTAAATTTCTGGTTTCTTGACTTCTCAACGAGCAGAAGACTTCCATTCCAATCATCTATTGATTTGACATTAACATTTCTGTAATCAGCTCCCACCATTGCCAAAGCTTCCAACGACATCTTCAATTATGTGAGCTATTTTGTTTTTGGCAAACAGAACACTTTCGTACCAATGTGATTTCTTTCTTCTTTCTCTTTTTTTAATAGCAGACAGATTGAACATTTTAAGAAAGGTGAGAGATAAGTCTACGTCAACAGTCAAAGGTTAATTTTGGGTAATAAAAATGGGACAAATATTTACCACTTTTTGTTGTGAATTATTAACTGTTTGACAATTGAAGTAGATAATATTTAAATAGAGTGTTTTTTACGGCTATTCTTAAATGCCATCCACTTCAATAGACAAAAGTTAATTTTGGGGAATAAAAATAGGACAAATATTTACCAGGGGCAAAATTGCTATTGACTGTTTGACCATTGAAGTGGATGATATCTAAATAGTGTTTTTTACGGCTATTCTTAAATATCATCCACCTCAACAGACAAAGGTTAATTTTGCCCAATAAAAATAGGACAAATATTTATCGGGTGTAAAATTGATATTGATATTGACTGTTTGACCATTGAAGTGGATGATATTTAGATAGAATAGGTTTAACACTACTTTTTCTATAAAAATGAAGTGAAATTTCTATTAAATGTTTGACTGTTTAACGATTGAAAAATAATATTTAAATAGATTGAATAACGTTAGTTTCATTAATTTATATCTGATTCATTAAAAAGATTCACAATGAACATGTGAATCAATGCTAATCTTGATGTTGACAATGAGGAAAAAAAAATCACATGAAAAATGAATTGAACGATATAAACTAATGCAAGTTTTTACCCAGGAAATGATTATTTTATTCCTGAGACTTTTCAGACTTATGTCCTGCAAGTGTCTGTTAATGCCAGTGATTGAGATGATGAATGAAGGACAAGCATCAATTAATAACAGATTAATAGGGGAAGGTGGTGTAGTCACACTCAATGCCACGAATGAAACTGCTCTGTAAACGTTTGGAAATTTCCAAGCTCTTTTAAGTCATCCTCATTTTCCCGGCAGGAAAGACGTCTGCTCACGGGTTAAAGCATGTCAAGGTAGAGTCACAGGTCAACCGATGCAGTAAGTCCCTTTAAGTCATCCTCATTTTCCCGGCAGGAAAGACGTCTGCTCACGGGTTAA
Organism: Cunninghamia lanceolata; assembly: GCA_027924645.1. Taxonomy (NCBI): domain Eukaryota; kingdom Viridiplantae; phylum Streptophyta; class Pinopsida; order Cupressales; family Cupressaceae; genus Cunninghamia; species Cunninghamia lanceolata. The sequence continues at coordinate 9,196,380 of BSBN01000118.1, forward strand.
AGCATGTCAACGTAGAGTCACAGGTCAACCGATGCAGTAAGTCCCTTTAAGTCATCCTCATTTTCCCGGCAGGAAAGACGTCTGCTCACGGGTTAAAGCATGTCAACGTAGAGTCACAGGTCAACCGATGCAGTAAGTCCCTTATCTCAGATGAGTACTATTCTTCTACATTTGATTGAAATATAAATTGTAGATACTCAAAAATGTCCCAAGTCTGTGAATAACACTTTCACACTAATTTCCATCTCTTATCTCAGATGAGTACTATTCTTCTACATTTGATCCAAGATGTGTTTTTTACATATGAAAATTGTAGACACTCAAAAATGTCTCAAGTCTGCGAATAACAATTTCACACTAATTTCCATCTCTTATCTCAGATGAGTACTATTCTTCTACATTTGATCCAAGATGTATTTTTTACATATGAAAATTGTAGACACTCAAAAATGTCCCAAGTTTACCGATAACACTTTACAATAATTTCCATCTCCTCTCATATAGTTAAATAATTATTAATTATTTAATTATTTCCTAATGTCATAATCTTCTATTAATTAAATAATTTTGAATTATTTAATTAATTCACTCTTTCTTTATTCCTTTTAAATAGTTAAATAAATTTTATTTAATTATTTTATTAATTATCCTTTTCTAATCTATGATTAAATAAATTCTTATTTATTTAATTATTCATCTCCATTTTCTCTCTTCTCTTCTATAATTAAATAATTATTTTTAATAATTTAATTAGTCATTTTCTAACCATTATTTAATAATTTTTCCATTTCTTACAGAATGGGGACCAAAGGTGGTGATCGCGAAAATTTGCGGGTAGCTGGTGTAAACCGTTATAGTCTCAAGCTAGTTTGTTTGGCGAGTTTCTTAGGGCACGGGAAAATGCTTTTCGAAATGCTGAGAAGGGGAAGAAAGGTTGGTAATCAGAGTTTTGTAAGTTTTCCTTCCAGGGGCGGCAGTCAGAGTATAGCTTCAAGATTCAGTTTGCAGAGACACCCAAATTATGGGAGAGAGGGTTTTAGATCCAGTTCTAGAAGATTTAGAAGCCCTATTCATCAAGAGAGGTATGGGAAAGTACCATTCAAATAGATCTAGAGAGAGAAGCAGGTACCAAGGGAGGATTCCAAAGAATTTGAGATTCAGATCCCGGATGAATTGATTTTGCCTCATGTGGATGATTTGAGTCAAAAAGCATTAATAGGTAAGATCTGGAATCTTATACCCAAAATGAATGTTCTAGATCAGTGGATTAAGAAAAACTGGGAGGGTTGCAAAAACATGTTTATGCTCGACAAGGGTTTCTAGTTTTTTTGTTATTATTTTTTCATCTAAGGAAGCGAGAGACTCTATCTTGAAAACTAAATCATGGTTTTTTAATGGGAAAGGAATTTTCATTCAAGAATGGGTGCCTAACTTTGATCCTTTAGCAAATAAAGGAAATTTTTATCCCTTCTGGGTTAGCCTCCAAAATCTTCCTCTGGAGTATAGGGATATAAGGATTGTTAGATTGGTGGCAAAGAAAATAGGGTTTTTTGTGAATCATGATATGTTGGTTTTTCAGAACCCTTGTTTTCCTGTGCGTATGTGTGTGGTAATGAACACATACTTTCCTCTTCTGAATAAAGTGGTGCTAAAATCTTCTAAAGGCTCTTGGAGTCAGAGTTTAACCTATGAAGATCCGCAAACTATCCATGATTTTGATACTCTGGGGGATTCTTTGGCATGTGAGGAGCTAGAAAATACAGTCTTGAATCTAAATGCCTCTTTGGATAGGAATGGTGTAGAGATTTTGGATAATGGTGAATTGGTAAGGACTTCAGAGAAGTTAGAATCTATATCGGAGGTTTCTGTAGAGGGATTAGATCTTTCAAAAGTAAATGATGCTCAGAATGATACTTTATCACAAAAGGAGATTGAGGAAAGGGAATGTGTTTTCTCAAATAATAGCGAGTTGTCTCTAGTTGATTTTGTAAATAAGGATTCAATTTATAGCGTTGGGCCAGGTTCTTCTCAGATTGATAAGAAGAATGTAGAATTGGTTAATGGAGATTTTGAATTTTCCACCGCAGCTATTCCTGATCAAGAAGAACATCTAGAATCCCCCATTCTAAACCTGGTGAAGAACCTTAACGTAGGTGTTGAGAATAGAGAGGCATCAGATTTCAAATCTAATGTATATAATTTTCACGATAAATCTGAAGATAGGAGCTTGTCCAAGGAGAAAATGTTAATAGACATGATAAATCATGTTGTAACTTCAAAGAAGTTTCCATTGGAAGAGGCTAAAAAAATGGTCACATAGGCTATTTTAAAAGTGGGATCAGATTTGATAGAACAAATTGCAGATGAAGTTATTGCTGAAGATTCATCTCTGGTTGAAAATAATATGGATATTTAGGGGAGAGTGGTGGATATGAAGCAAATGGAGTCAACAATGAAGGATATTAGTAATAATGAGTTTGAAGCTGGGGTGTCTGACTATTCCAAATCCTCTATTTTGCAAACACCTCACCAGGAGAGTAGAGTGTGCCCTTTATCTCCTTCTAAGAGGGGTAGACCTCCTAAATCTGCAAAGACTCAGGAAGAGATAAAAGCAGGGATATAGGCCACCCTTGAAACCTATTTAGGATCGAGGAGAGTCCGTAGCTCTCTGCAAGGACAATGAAGATCCTCTCATGGAATGTAAGGGGCATTAATGCCCCTAACAAAAGGTGCTTAATTAAGCACCAAATTTATGCTTCTCAAATGAACTTGAATATTCTGCAGGAAACAAAATTATCATCTGATCAAGCTAACAACATTTTATCTAAGTGGAATAAGTAGAATTTTTTTCATTCTGCTGCGTTGGGGGCTTCAGGGGGGTTTAGCAGTTTTATGGGATAGTAAGGTGTGTAATGCAGAGTTCATTTGTTCCACTCCCAATCTCTTATTAGTTAAAATCTCATTCAAAATGATTTAAGTGGTGCGATTTGAATTAAAGCGGGAATCCCATTGGCCAATGGTATTCGAGGAAGAGGGTGGGAGGTCTCATTTTTAGAGACAGTTTTTTTAGCTAACTTTTTTTGTTTTTGGCAGGTGCTAACTTTGGAGTATTCTTTGTGCTTATCCTTTCATTATTGTTCTATGGTCTGGGCACTGGCAAATTCGTGTGTTTGGAGATTGCTTTGTACCATGAGTTTTCATTCATTTAATTAGAGATGTGGTGGTTTGAGATGTACGAATGAAACTGCACTTCTTGAGTCATCCTCATTTCCCAGGCGAAAGCGCATCTACTCACAGATTAAAGCATGTCAACGTACAGTCATAGGTCAACCGATGTTCTTCTACATTTGATCCAAGATCTATTTTTTATATATGAAAATTGTAGACACTCATAACACTTTCACATTAATTTACACTAATTTCCATCTTGTCTCATATAGTTAAATAATTTTTAATTATTTAATTATTTCCTAATGTCATATTCTCTATTAATTAAATAATTTTAAATTATTTAATTAATTCACTTTTTCTTTATTCCTTTAAAATAATTAAATAATTATTTTTAATTATTTAATTAATCATTTTCTATTTTCTATGCATAAATATCTTAAATACATCTATCTAAAAGACGCCTAGAGATATTAGTCTGATGCGCCTATATTGAAATTGTTATTGAGAATAGATAGGTGCCTCGAGACTCATATATCTTTGCATCTTTTACATAAATGTATTTAAGATTTCTATGCTAGTTTAATAATTTTATTAATTAATTTATCACAATATATATAGAGTGAGGAGATATATACATATTACTATATAATGTTAATTTTACTTAAACAATTATTTTATTTACTTTATAGATTTGCATTTAAAGATTGAAGAATCCTAAAAATTAGTTTTTAATTTAATCCAAATGATACAAAAAATTTATTTAGAATTTTGTTGACCCTATTTCCACATTTTAAAATTTAAACTTTTTGCGCTTCCAAAACTACCGATGAGGGCTTTCAAAACGTTTAAAAAAAGTACAAGTTAGTTTTGAGATTTTTAATCATCTCCTACAAAGTTTTAAAAGCCATTCAAAATGCCTATAAGAGACAAGCCATCGGTGAAAACAACTAGTTTTCAAAATAGTTTGAAACACCGATCACTACTTGGGAAGAAGTAGTTATTATAGCTACAAGTAGTTATTTTAACTACTTCAAGGAACGAAGGCTATCTGCAAAATGTGAAAACGATGCCATTATAAAATGAATGCAACTATTACAGGATACTACAAAATGGATTTATTGAAAATGCTTTAGAAGCTTTCAAGGAAATCTACTTGGTAGGTGTAAGAGATGGTTTCACAATGTTTTCGAGCATTCTCTCAGTCTAACAATTAGTTTTTAATGGAATATTTCTCAATAATTTAATCCAAATGATAGAGAAAATTTATTTAGAATTTTGTTGACCCTATTTCTACATTTTAAAATTTAAACTTTTTGTGCTTCCAAAACTACCGATGAGGGCTTTCAGAACGTTTAAAAAAAGTGCAAGTTAGTTTTGAAAGTTTTAATCATCTCCTACAAAGTTTTAAAAGCCATTCAAAATGCCTATAAGAGACAAGCCATCGGTGAAAACTAGTTTTCAAAATAGTATGAAACACCGATCACTAAGGGAAGAAGTAGTTATTATAACTACAAGTAGTTATTTTAACTACTTCAAGGAATGAAGGCTATCTGCAAAATGTGAAAATGATGCCATTATAAAATGAATGCAACTATTACAGGATACTACAAAATGGATTTATTGAAAATGCTTTAGAAGCTTTCAAGCAAATCTACTTGGTAGGTGTAAGAGACGGTTTCACAATCTTTTCCAGCATTCTCTCAGTCTATGCCAAAAGAGGAGCTTTCGACTAAGGTATGGACATGCATCAATGTATCAAAGGAGAGGATTTTTATTAAATATCATAACTTGCAGCCACCCTAGTAGACATGTACGCATAATGTGTAATCTTCTGCAAGGCACGTGAGCTGTTTGGATGAATACCTTAAGGAATGTGGTCAAATGGAGCGCAATTTGCAGGTGTAAATCTAGTTCAACAACTCGTACTAGCTTCATCCTTGCCTGTGCCAATGGAAGAGGGTTTGTTAGATGTTGTATTTGCCTCTACACTAGTTGCACATATAACGAAGGCCATAGAAATATAATGATTGCAAGTTATACACAATACTTGGCTACCATAGTTGCAAGATATGTAGAAAATGGGTTTGCTGTAAAGATTTTAGAAACTTCTGAGTAAATGCAATTCGTAGGTGTAAAACTAAGATTGAAGCATTGTCAGTTTCCTCACCTCCGCATATGAGAGATTTTGAATAAGGTATGGACACCCAACAAAAAATAATAGAAAGTGGATTTTTATCAGATACTACGGTTTGAAATGCTCTGGTTGACATGCATCCAAAATGTGTGAGTATGAGACAAGGCGCATAGACTGTTCGACGAAATGCCTCAAAGCTCTTACTTCATATGTGGGCATTATAGTGCTTTAAAAATTGTCTCACGCCGTATAAAAGAATTCATGCCACAAAATTTTCTTAACCTGACAATTGTTTCTGTCAGCGTATTCCTTGAACCTCCTACGGGGGCAAGTGCGAGTTTTATCTCATGAGATAGTTGTTTGTTAAGGAGATTTTAGAAACCTCCAAACAAGTGTGATAGATAGATGTAAAACTGCCTTCCATGATCCACAGTTCACTAGCAGACATGTATGCATAATGTCTAAGCTAAGACAAGGTTCACGAAATGCAATGCATGTGGGATGCACAAAAAAATGATATGCACAAAATGGTTTTTGTTGAAAAAGGCCTTAGAAACATTCTAGCATTTATGTAATTTGCAGTTGCAAAACTAGACTCCATGATCACTGCCAGCCAATCTTTTCCTAGCTTGTGTCAAAACGGGACCTTTTGAAGTAGGGTATCGACATTCAATAAAGCATAATCGAAAGTAGATTCTTGCTGGATGTACTAGTTGTAAATGCTCAGGCAGAAAAGAGTGTCATGTCGGGTGGCTAGTATTGCCAATCCTAGTCAATGTCTTAAAGGTTGACAAATCTTGAAAAGATCTAGAAGCAATCTATTCAAACAAGACAAAAAGCTTTATGCAAACACAAGTTGTGGGTATAAAATTGGTCTATAAGATAACAGTGTAGAACTTGTAAAAGCACCATCATGAAATACAAACCTTAAGACTATGAATAGGCTCCAATGATTGACATTATGGTTCCAGAGGTATTCAACACAAAAATGGGGCACATCAACTTTCAGGACATCCAAAAATCACTAACAAAAGGAGATCGGTCAAAGTTGTCCTAAAGAATAGCAGAAAGTGGCCTAGTGAATGCAGCATGCTTTCCTATAGTAGTCCAATGCCCGGAGTTGGTGATAGAATGTGTGAGGAGATACAATCATGAAGCTAGAGAGATCAGAACTATTGATGGGCACTTGATGGCCAAGCTCGATGAGATTTCTATCACCATCATTCTCTAGCTGCCATAGAAAGAGAAATTCATTCATGTTGATAAGCAAAAAACCTACAAATATTTTAGTGACAAGAAAGAATCATAGGAAAACCATATAGAGAGAGAAGAAGAAGAAAGCATTGATAACTTCTTTGACTTCATAATATTCCAAGAATAATCAAGCATTCTTTGTCATTCTAATTTACTATAGAGAGAATCCAAAAGGAAAATTAAGGATAGAACAAAACATAAAAATTAAATGCTTAATGAGAATCGAGTACTTGTAAGATATAAATATTTTTTTGGTGTAAAGAGACAATAATTTCAAATTAGAATAGAATACAACATGAATTGAAAAAATCAAGTCACTTTGATGTTCTATGAAAATTGTGCAAACAGGAACATAACTTAACTTTGTGTCTACAACCATGTTTTTATACAAATTGGAACTAGTTATGATTATAAGAAAATTAAAATGCTTTTACTTTCAATTATGAAAAATATTTGTACCATTTTTCCCACCAAGCATACCAACAAGTTAGAATTAGCAGAACCCAAAAGACCTTATCATTTTTTTCTGAAATAATGTGGGACAAAATTTTTAATTGCATACCTAATTTTTTCTTCAGTATAGATACTGGAAACAAAATATAGAACATGATACAAAATGAAAACCATACATAGTCAATGCAAAAAATGCATTCCAAACAAATCAATGCAGAATCAATGCATCAAACAACTTTGCTTGTTGAAATATAATAATAATTTTCCCATAGCCAGATTTACTAGCCTCGCCCATAAATAATCTAAAACAATGCTTTACTACAAAATAATTTTCCTAAATATGCAAAACAAAAACTATGCGAAAAAATTCGCATTGCATGTACCTTGTTTATGCTCTGAAGTAGACACTGCAAACAAAACATACAACACACAAAATGAAAACTATACACATCCGATGCATACAATGCATTAATAACAAATCTTGATGCAAAATCAATGCATTGAATTCACTCACTTGTTAAATGACAATAATTAAATACATCCCTTGGCGTCTTGGTACATTCTCGTGGGTGACTACACGTCATCGCTTGTCAATACAATCTCTGCATCAATTTTAAAACCCTCTAAAATTTAAACCATTTATTTCATTTTCCCACTTATTGTTCACAATATCAACCAACCAGTGAACAGAAAATTGATATTCACTAAATTATAACATAAAATAGATGATTTTAAATTTTAACGTTGTTTTAATAGAATAAATTTTTAATAAAATATTTTTTTCGAAGATTACAATAGAATGGTTAAGGGTCAACCACCAACTCTTGGAATAAATGAACAACTCTAGTTTAAGTGCAATTGCACTAGGTGTTCTCTTAGCTTCTTTAGTTATCACATCACTTTTTAGATTTCTCAAAGGTGTTGCACATTTATTTTTCCCTTGTCCCTGTCTTTAGCATGGTGTACAACCCTATTTAAATGGACAAAGTCGTATCTTCTACAACTAAAAGTAATCAATAGTCCACCTACATGGCCACACAGTTAACACCTCGAACAAAAGGAAGCAGAGAGGAAAACTTGGAAGTAAAGATTATGTATTGTGCAGATGGAGTTGTTGGATATGTATGTGGAGGGCTAAAAATCCATCTGAAGCCATGTTTCAAGTTGAAAATCCTGTACAAAAATATGGACGTGGAGGGCTTGATGAAGTTTTGGATGATAAGAAGAAAGGTTGCTTCGTGGCACTATGCAATGAGGCACCTAGAAAGAGTATAAGTGGATTTGAAAAGGGGAAAGGAGCAAGCTTGGTGATTAGGGATTAGGGGTAGGGGAGGATGACTAAGGGATTATAGCTAGATGGAAGGGTTACAAAAGTTGAGGAGAAGAGATTTTTGTTAATAAGGAAATCCATAATCAGATGACCATCTAGTCTATTATAAAATAGATAATTAGTTTATTTAGGTAAGATAAAAGTTGAATCATAGTGAAGCCAAGTCCAAGAAGGGTTGTAGAGTCAAGAAAAGATTATAATAGGTCTAAATCAATGCAAGCACATGGATGCACTCTTAAGCTAGCAAGTTTATCAGTGTCGTTTTCGTACTAGAACACACAACCTAGCTAGGAAGCTATTTCCTTGAGGAAGGGATGAAATGCTAAGTCTAGGAATGGAAACTCCACCCACAAGTTGTATTGAACCACAACTTATGAATATTTGACTGGACCAAAAGTGCAAGAAATGTACCCATTTCCAAAACCCTCAATGGACTTTGAAACCTAACACTTATTTTCCTAGTTTGACTTAGTTCATTTAAGAAATTTAGTTTTGATTGGAACACATTAAAAAGAAAAGAAAATAGATCTTAAATGGTATTCAACAATAACATCTAGGACTTCATTTGGTAATTGATATTCAATGGTTTTACCTTAGCTATAATTTTTCTGGCTAGAATATATGTTATTTGCTGGCCTTGACATGTTTGTTGGTTAGAGGATGTTGGTTGTTGTTTCCTTATTGGTTCAATCCATTGGAGAAGAGATAGGGCTTGCATTTTGCATATTCATTATGGCCGAGACGGTGTCACTATCACAAGATTTTGACGTTAATTAGAGGATGTTGGTTGTTATTTCCTTGTTGGTTCAATTCATTAGAGAAGAGATACGGCTTGCATTTGGCATATTCATTATGGGCAAGATGGTGTCACTACCACAAGATTTTAACGTTGGTTCCTTAGAGTCCTTGATCTCCATGTCAATAAGAGATGGCATGGAAATGCAAATAGTGATGGCATGCTATTGACTTTGGTCTAAAAGTGATTGAAGCTATGCCCTGTGGATAAGACTTTATATGTATTCATTTTCTTTTGTTGACCAGGGGTTGTTCATCAACTGTGTTCCAAGAAATTGTTGAGGCACAAGATGAATGGAAAATTGATTCACCTAAGCATCGTTAGCCTCAAGATGGGTCATCTTGGGTGTGGATAGGGTTTATCCCTAGGTTTGTGCCAAAGGAGCATTGTAATGTTAAAAACAAACCATGCATCAATGACATGAGAGCCACAAATAGTCACAATTAAGGATTTGAATCATTAAGGATTTGCAGTTAACCTTTCAAGCTCTGCAAAATATTTTCTTCTCTACAATTTTCCTTTGCTCAAAGTTTTATTAGAACACTTTTTTCATTGATATATCTAATTATATATTTCCTCCTTGGTTAATAAAAATTAGAATATGTTTAAAATTATTTATTTATATGTTTAAGTGGGTTACTCCCCTTTCTAATTGTATTAAAAAAAACATGCAATCAATATAACGGCCCCGTGATTACCAAATCAATCCATTAAATTTATTTTCTTGTTGAAATGACAGTAATATAAGAACTAATAAATTTATTTGCATATTGGTACGTTCTCACCCACGCCATCAATTGCCACTATCATAATTTTTTTGTAAATCCACTAAAATTTAAATAGTTTATTTCATTTTCCACTTACTGTTCACAATACCAACCAATCCGCGAACAAAAAATTGATATTTTCTAAATTGCAGCATAAAAGAAATGATTTTAAACTTTAGCATTGTTGTTTGGAACTTTAAATACTCGACAACAATGCGCTACATAGAAAAACGAAATTGCATCCAACATCCATAGGCCATGCCTATCCAGTGGAACTAATAATCATTAATATTGATAAACTATAATACCCTTCAATTTCACTTCTTTTTATAGAAATGTTGAAAGTAGGTACTTTAAGCTATCACACATGAAATTCTAAAAACTAGCAATAGCACCTAAATAAATGATTGAGATATTTATAGTTCTTTTAACCAAACACAAAATATTATTACCAAAACAATATAAACATGAAACGCTTTACATACAAAAATTATAAAAATATATACCTAATAACCATTCAATAACACTTTTAAATACTATTTTTGAAACTTTTATTACCAGTTATTTTTCTTCTATATCGAATAATATTTTTATAGAGCTAAAGTAAACCAGCAGTATTTAAAACAACCATATTTACTCACATCCGAGAAATAGTTTGAGGTTCATGTAGCTTTTCTTCCGAAATATAATACTTGTGAAATTTATTATCGATATTTGATGGAAATTTAACAGAGGCAAAAGTTAAAGGAAAAGACCTATGATCAAATAAACCTGTGTAATTTTTACATTCGTTCATTAATGGGTGGAGACTCTAAGAGAATGAAGCTTCTCTGTTCACTCTTGTGGAATTTCAGAAGAGGCAATGGATTGTGCAACTGCTTTAGCCCATTCTCTCAGACATTTCTTCATCTTTATTGGGTTATCAACACAAATATTAAAATCCTTATAATCATCCTCCAGTCCTCTAAATTTCTGGTTTCTTGACTTCTCAACGAGCAGAAGACTCCCATTCCAATCATCTATTGATTTGACATTAACATTTCTGTAATCAGCTCCCACCATTGCCAAAGCTTCCAACGACATCTTCAATTATGTGAGCTATTTTGTTTTTGGCAAACAGAACACTTTCGTACCAATGTGATTTCTTTCTTCTTTCTCTTTTTTTAATAGCAGACAGATTGAACATTTTAAGAAAGGTGAGAGATAAGTCTACGTCAACAGTCAAAGGTTAATTTTGGGTAATAAAAATGGGACAAATATTTACCACTTTTTGTTGTGAATTATTAACTGTTTGACAATTGAAGTAGATAATATTTAAATAGAGTGTTTTTTACGGCTATTCTTAAATGCCATCCACTTCAATAGACAAAAGTTAATTTTGGGGAATAAAAATAGGACAAATATTTACCAGGGGCAAAATTGCTATTGACTGTTTGACCATTGAAGTGGATGATATCTAAATAGTGTTTTTTACGGCTATTCTTAAATATCATCCACCTCAACAGACAAAGGTTAATTTTGGCCAATAAAAATAGGACAAATATTTATCGGGTGTAAAATTGATATTGATATTGACTGTTTGACCATTGAAGTGGATGATATTTAGATAGAATAGGTTTAACACTACTTTTTTTATAAAAATGAAGTGAAATTTCTATTAAATGTTTGATTGTTTAACGATTGAAAAATAATATTTAAATAGATTGAATAACGTTAGTTTCATTAATTTATATCTGATTCATTAAAAAGATTCACAATGAACATGTGAATCAATGCTAATCTTGATGTTGACAATGAGGAAAAAAAAATCACATGAAAAATGAATTGAACGATATAAACTAATGCAAGTTTTTACCCAGGAAATGATTATTTTATTCCTGAGACTTTTCAGACTTATGTCCTGCAAGTGTCTGTTAATGCCAGTGATTGAGATGATGAATGAAGGACAAGCATCAATTAATAACAGATTAATAGGGGAAGGTGGTGTAGTCACACTCAATGCCACGAATGAAACTGCTCTGTAAACGTTTGGAAATTTCCAAGCTCTTTTAAGTCATCCTCATTTTCCCGGCAGGAAAGACGTCTGCTCACGGGTTAAAGCATGTCAACGTAGAGTCACAGGTCAACCGATGCAGTAAGTCCCTTTAAGTCATCCTCATTTTCCCGGCAGGAAAGACGTCTGCTCACGGGTTAAAGCATGTCAACGTAGAGTCACAGGTCAACCGATGCAGTAAGTCCCTTATCTCAGATGAGTACTATTCTTCTACATTTGATTGAAATATAAATTGTAGATACTCAAAAATGTCCCAAGTCTGTGAATAACACTTTCACACTAATTTCCATCTCTTATCTCAGATGAGTACTATTCTTCTACATTTGATCCAAGATGTGTTTTTTACATATGAAAATTGTAGACACTCAAAAATGTCTCAAGTCTGCGAATAACAATTTCACACTAATTTCCATCTCTTATCTCAGATGAGTACTATTCTTCTACATTTGATCCAAGATGTATTTTTTACATATGAAAATTGTAGACACTCAAAAATGTCCCAAGTTTACCGATAACACTTTACAATAATTTCCATCTCCTCTCATATAGTTAAATAATTATTAATTATTTAATTATTTCCTAATGTCATAATCTTCTATTAATTAAATAATTTTGAATTATTTAATTAATTCACTCTTTCTTTATTCCTTTTAAATAGTTAAATAAATTTTATTTAATTATTTTATTAATTATCCTTTTCTAATCTATGATTAAATAAATTCTTATTTATTTAATTATTCATCTCCATTTTCTCTCTTCTCTTCTATAATTAAATAATTATTTTTAATTATTTAATTAGTCATTTTCTAACCATTATTTAATAATTTTTCCATTTCTTACAGAATGGGGACCAAAGGTGGTGATCGCGAAAATTTGCGGGTAGCTGGTGTAAACCGTTATAGTCTCAAGCTAGTTTGTTTGGCGAGTTTCTTAGGGCACGGGAAAATGCTTTTCAAAATGCTGAGAAGGGGAAGAAAGGTTGGTAATCAGAGTTTTGTAAGTTTCCCTTCCAGGGGCGGCAGTCAGAGTATAGCTTCAAGATTCAGTTTGCAGAGACACCCAAATTATGGGAGAGAGGGTTTTAGATCCAGTTCTAGAAGATTTAGAAGCCCTATTCATCAAGAGAGGTATGGGAAAGTACCATTCAAATAGATCTAGAGAGAGAAGCAGGTACCAAGGGAGGATTCCAAAGAATTTGAGATTCAGATCCCGGATGAATTGATTTTGCCTCATGTGGATGATTTGAGTCAAAAAGCATTAATAGGTAAGATCTGGAATCTTATACCCAAAATGAATGTTCTAGATCAGTGGATTAAGAAAAACTGGGAGGGTTGCAAAAACATGTTTATGCTCGACAAGGGTTTCTAGTTTTTTTGTTATTATTTTTTCATCTAAGGAAGCGAGAGACTCTATCTTGAAAACTAAATCATGGTTTTTAATGGGAAAGGAATTTTCATTCAAGAATGGGTGCCTAACTTTGATCCTTTAGCAAATAAAGGAAATTTTTATCCCTTCTGGGTTAGCCTCCAAAATCTTCCTCTGGAGTATAGGGATATAAGGATTGTTAGATTGGTGGCAAAGAAAATAGGGTTTTTTGTGAATCATGATATGTTGGTTTTTCAGAACCCTTGTTTTCCTGTGCGTATGTGTGTGGTAATGAACACATACTTTCCTCTTCTGAATAAAGTGGTGCTAAAATCTTCTAAAGGCTCTTGGAGTCAGAGTTTAACCTATGAAGATCCGCAAACTATCCATGATTTTGATACTCTGGGGGATTCTTTGGCATGTGAGGAGCTAGAAAATACAGTCTTGAATCTAAATGCCTCTTTGGATAGGAATGGTGTAGAGATTTTGGATAATGGTGAATTGGTAAGGACTTCAGAGAAGTTAGAATCTATATCGGAGGTTTCTGTAGAGGGATTAGATCTTTCAAAAGTAAATGATGCTCAGAATGATACTTTATCACAAAAGGAGATTGAGGAAAGGGAATGTGTTTTCTCAAATAATAGCGAGTTGTCTCTAGTTGATTTGGTAAATAAGGATTCAATTTATAGCGTTGGGCCAGGTTCTTCTCAGATTGATAAGAAGAATGTAGAATTGGTTAATGGAGATTTTGAATTTTCCACCGCAGCTATTCCTGATCAAGAAGAACATCTAGAATCCCCCATTCTAAACCTGGTGAAGAACCTTAACGTAGGTGTTGAGAATAGAGAGGCATCAGATTTCAAATCTAATGTATATAATTTTCACGATAAATCTGAAGATAGGAGCTTGTCCAAGGAGAAAATGTTAATAGACATGATAAATCATGTTGTAACTTCAAAGAAGTTTCCATTGGAAGAGGCTAAAAAAATGGTCACATAGGCTATTTTAAAAGTGGGATCAGATTTGATAGAACAAATTGCAGATGAAGTTATTGCTGAAGATTCATCTCTGGTTGAAAATAATATGGATATTTAGGGGAGAGTGGTGGATATGAAGCAAATGGAGTCAACAATGAAGGATATTAGTAATAATGAGTTTGAAGCCGGGGTGTCTGACTATTCCAAATCCTCTATTTTGCAAACACCTCACCAGGAGAGTAGAGTGTGCCCTTTATCTCCTTCTAAGAGGGGTAGACCTCCTAAATCTGTAAAGACTCAGGAAGAGATAAAAGCAGGGATATAGGCCACCCTTGAAACCTATTTAGGATCGAGGAGAGTCCGTAGCTCTCTGCAAGGACAATGAAGATCCTCTCATGGAATGTAAGGGGCATTAATGCCCCTAACAAAAGGTGCTTAATTAAGCACCAAATTTCTGCTTCTCAAATGAACTTGAATATTCTGCAGGAAACAAAATTATCATCTGATCAAGCTAACAACATTTTATCTAAGTGGAATAAGTAGAATTTTTTTCATTCTGCTGCGTTGGGGGCTTCAGGGGGGTTTAGCAGTTTTATGGGATAGTAAGGTGTGTAATGCAGAGTTCATTTGTTCCACTCCCAATCTCTTATTAGTTAAAATCTCATTCAAAATGATTTAAGTGGTGCGATTTGAATTAAAGCGGGAATCCCATTGGCCAATGGTATTCGAGGAAGAGGGTGGGAGGTCTCTATTTTTAGAGACAGTTTTTTTAGCTAACTTTTTTTGTTTTTGGCAGGTGCTAACTTTGGAGTATTCTTTGTGCTTATCCTTTCATTATTGTTCTATGGTCTGGGCACTGGCAAATTCGTGTGTTTGGAGATTGCTTTGTACCATGAGTTTTCATTCATTTAATTAGAGATGTGGTGGTTTGAGATGTACGAATGAAACTGCACTTCTTGAGTCATCCTCATTTCCCAGGCGAAAGCGCATCTACTCACAGATTAAAGCATGTCAACGTACAGTCACAGGTCAACCGATGTTCTTCTACATTTGATCCAAGATCTATTTTTTATATATGAAAATTGTAGACACTCATAACACTTTCACATTAATTTACACTAATTTCCATCTTGTCTCATATAGTTAAATAATTTTTAATTATTTAATTATTTCCTAATGTCATATTCTCTATTAATTAAATAATTTTAAATTATTTAATTAATTCACTTTTTCTTTATTCCTTTAAAATAATTAAATAATTATTTTTAATTATTTAATTAATCATTTTCTATTTTCTATGCATAAATATCTTAAATACATCTATCTAAAAGACGCCTAGAGATATTAGTCTGATGCGCCTATATTGAAATTGTTATTGAGAATAGATAGGTGCCTCGAGACTCATATATCTTTGCATCTTTTACATAGATGTATTTAAGATTTCTATGCTAGTTTAATAATTTTATTAATTAATTTATCACAATATATATAGAGTGACGAGATATATACATATTACTATATAATGTTAATTTTACTTAAACAATTATTTTATTTACTTTATAGATTTGCATTTAAAGATTGAAGAATCCTAGATTTGCATTTAAAGATTGAAGAATCCTAAAAATTAGTTTTTAATTTAATCCAAATGATACAAAAAATTTATTTAGAATTTTGTTGACCCTATTTCCACATTTTAAAATTTAAACTTTTTGCGCTTCCAAAACTACCGATGAGGGCTTTCAAAACGTTTAAAAAAAGTACAAGTTAGTTTTGAGAGTTTTAATCATCTCCTACAAAGTTTTAAAAGCCATTCAAAATGCCTATAAGAGACAAGCCATCGGTGAAAACAACTAGTTTTCAAAATAGTTTGAAACACCGATCACTACTTGGGAAGAAGTAGTTATTATAGCTACAAGTAGTTATTTTAACTACTTCAAGGAATGAAGGCTATCTGCAAAATGTGAAAACGATGCCATTATAAAATGAATGCAACTATTACAGGATACTAGAAAATGGATTTATTGAAAATGCTTTAGAAGCTTTCAAGCAAATCTACTTGGTAGGTGTAAGAGATGGTTTCACAATGTTTTCGAGCATTCTCTCAGTCTAACAATTAGTTTTTAATGGAATATTTCTCAATAATTTAATCCAAATGATAGAGAAAATTTATTTAGAATTTTGTTGACCCTATTTCTACATTTTAAAATTTAAACTTTTTGTGCTTCCAAAACTACCGATGAGGGCTTTCAGAATGTTTAAAAAAAGTGCAAGTTAGTTTTGAAAGTTTTAATCATCTCCTACAAAGTTTTAAAAGCCATTCAAAATGCCTATAAGAGACAAGCCATCGGTGAAAACTAGTTTTCAAAATAGTATGAAACACCGATCACTAAGGGAAGAAGTAGTTATTATAACTACAAGTAGTTATTTTAACTACTTCAAGGAATGAAGGCTATCTGCAAAATGTGAAAATGATGCCATTATAAAATGAATGCAACTATTACAGGATACTACAAAATGGATTTATTGAAAATGCTTTAGAAGCTTTCAAGCAAATCTACTTGGTAGGTGTAAGAGACGGTTTCACAATCTTTTCCAGCATTCTCTCAGTCTATGCCAAAAGAGGAGCTTTCGACTAAGGTATGGACATGCATCAATGTATCAAAGGAGAGGATTTTTATTAAATATCATAACTTGCAGCCGCCCTAGTAGACATGTACGCATAATGTGTAATCTTCTGCAAGGCACGTGAGCTGTTTGGATGAATACCTTAAGGAATGTGGTCAAATGGAGCGCAATTTGCAGGTGTAAATCTAGTTCAACAACTCGTACTAGCTTCATCCTTGCCTGTGCCAATGGAAGAGGGTTTGTTAGATGTTGTATTTGCCTCTACACTAGTTGCACATATAACGAAGGCCATAGAAATATAATGATTGCAAGTTATACACAATACTTGGCTACCATAGTTGCAAGATATGTAGAAAATGGGTTTGCTGTAAAGATTTTAGAAACTTCTGAGTAAATGCAATTCGTAGGTGTAAAACTAAGATTGAAGCATTGTCAGTTTCCTCACCTCCGCATATGAGAGATTTTGAATAAGGTATGGACACCCAACAAAAAATAATAGAAAGTGGATTTTTATCAGATACTACGGTTTGAAATGCTCTGGTTGACATGCATCCAAAATGTGTGAGTATGAGACAAGGCGCATAGACTGTTCGACGAAATGCCTCAAAGCTCTTACTTCATATGTGGGCATTATAGTGCTTTAAAAATTGTCTCACGCCGTATAAAAGAATTCATGCCACAAAATTTTCTTAACCTGACAATTGTTTCTGTCAGCGTATTCCTTGAACCTCCTACGGGGGCAAGTGCGAGTTTTATCTCATGAGATAGTTGTTTGTTAAGGAGATTTTAGAAACCTCCAAACAAGTGTGATAGATAGATGTAAAACTGCCTTCCATGATCCACAGTTCACTAGCAGACATGTATGCATAATGTCTAAGCTAAGACAAGGTTCACGAAATGCAATGCATGTGGGATGCACAAAAAAATGATATGCACAAAATGGTTTTTGTTGAAAAAGGCCTTAGAAACATTCTAGCATTTATGTAATTTGCAGTTGCAAAACTAGACTCCATGATCACTGCCAGCCAATCTTTTCCTAGCTTGTGTCAAAACGGGACCTTTTGAAGTAGGGTATCGACATTCAATAAAGCATAATCGAAAGTAGATTCTTGCTGGATGTAGTAGTTGTAAATGCTCAGGCAGAAAAGAGTGTCATGTCGGGTGGCTAGTATTGCCAATCCTAGTCAATGTCTTAAAGGTTGACAAATCTTGAAAAGATCTAGAAGCAATCTATTCAAACAAGACAAAAAGCTTTATGCAAACACAAGTTGTGGGTATAAAATTGGTCTATAAGATAACAGTGTAGAACTTGTAAAAGCACCATCATGAAATACAAACCTTAAGACTATGAATAGGCTCCAATGATTGACATTATGGTTCCAGAGGTATTCAACACAAAAATGGGGCACATCAACTTTCAGGACATCCAAAAATCACTAACAAAAGGAGATCGGTCAAAGTTGTCCTAAAGAATAGCAGAAAGTGGCCTAGTGAATGCAGCATGCTTTCCTATAGTAGTCCAATGCCCGGAGTTGGTGATAGAATGTGTGAGGAGATACAATCATGAAGCTAGAGAGATCAGAACTATTGATGGGCACTTGATGGCCAAGCTCGATGAGATTTCTATCACCATCATTCTCTAGCTGCCATAGAAAGAGAAATTCATTCATGTTGATAAGCAAAAAACCTACAAATATTTTAGTGACAAGAAAGAATCATAGGAAAACCATATAGAGAGAGAAGAAGAAGAAAGCATTGATAACTTCTTTGACTTCATAATATTCCAAGAATAATCAAGCATTCTTTGTCATTCTAATTTACTATAGAGAGAATCCAAAAGGAAAATTAAGGATAGAACAAAACATAAAAATTAAATGCTTAATGAGAATCGAGTACTTGTAAGATATAAATATTTTTTTGGTGTAAAGAGACAATAATTTCAAATTAGAATAGAATACAACATGAATTGAAAAAATCAAGTCACTTTGATGTTCTATGAAAATTGTGCAAACAGGAACATAACTTAACTTTGTGTCTACAACCATGTTTTTATACAAATTGGAACTAGTTATGATTATAAGAAAATTAAAATGCTTTTACTTTCAATTATGAAAAATATTTGTACCATTTTTCCCACCAAGCATACCAACAAGTTAGAATTAGCAGAACCCAAAAGACCTTATCATTTTTTTCTGAAATAATGTGGGACAAAATTTTTAATTGCATACCTAATTTTTTCTTCAGTATAGATACTGGAAACAAAATATAGAACATGATACAAAATGAAAACCATACATAGTCAATGCAAAAAATGCATTCCAAACAAATCAATGCAGAATCAATGCATCAAACAACTTTGCTTGTTGAAATATAATAATAATTTTCCCATAGCCAGATTTACTAGCCTCGCCCATAAATAATCTAAAACAATGCTTTACTACAAAATAATTTTCCTAAATATGCAAAACAAAAACTATGCGAAAAAATTCGCATTGCATGTACCTTGTTTATGCTCTGAAGTAGACACTGCAAACAAAACATACAACACACAAAATGAAAACTATACACATCCGATGCATACAATGCATTAATAACAAATCTTGATGCAAAATCAATGCATTGAATTCACTCACTTGTTAAATGACAATAATTAAATACATCCCTTGGCGTCTTGGTACATTCTCGTGGGTGACTACACGTCATCGCTTGTCAATACAATCTCTGCATCAATTTTAAAACCCTCTAAAATTTAAACCATTTATTTCATTTTCCCACTTATTGTTCACAATATCAACCAACCAGTGAACAGAAAATTGATATTCACTAAATTATAACATAAAATAGATGATTTTAAATTTTAACGTTGTTTTAATAGAATAAATTTTTAATAAAATATTTTTTTCAAAGATTACAATAGAATGGTTAAGGGTCAACCACCAACTCTTGGAATAAATGAACAACTCTAGTTTAAGTGCAATTGCACTAGGTGTTCTCTTAGCTTCTTTAGTTATCACATCACTTTTTAGATTTCTCAAAGGTGTTGCACATTTATTTTTCCCTTGTCCCTGTCTTTAGCATGGTGTACAACCCTATTTAAATGGACAAAGTCGTATCTTCTACAACTAAAAGTAATCAATAGTCCACCTACATGGCCACACAGTTAACACCTCGAACAAAAGGAAGCAGAGAGGAAAACTTGGAAGTAAAGATTATGTATTGTGCAGATGGAGTTGTTGGATATGTATGTGGAGGGCTAAAAATCCATCTGAAGCCATGTTTCAAGTTGAAAATCCTGTACAAAAATATGGACGTGGAGGGCTTGATGAAGTTTTGGATGATAAGAAGAAAGGTTGCTTCGTGGCACTATGCAATGAGGCACCTAGAAAGAGTATAAGTGGATTTGAAAAGGGGAAAGGAGCAAGCTTGGTGATTAGGGATTAGGGGTAGGGGAGGATGACTAAGGGATTATAGCTAGATGGAAGGGTTACAAAAGTTGAGGAGAAGAGATTTTTGTTAATAAGGAAATCCATAATCAGATGACCATCTAGTCTATTATAAAATAGATAATTAGTTTATTTAGGTAAGATAAAAGTTGAATCATAGTGAAGCCAAGTCCAAGAAGGGTTGTAGAGTCAAGAAAAGATTATAATAGGTCTAAATCAATGCAAGCACATGGATGCACTCTTAAGCTAGCAAGTTTATCAGTGTCGTTTTCGTACTAGAACACACAACCTAGCTAGGAAGCTATTTCCTTGAGGAAGGGATGAAATGCTAAGTCTAGGAATGGAAACTCCACCCACAAGTTGTATTGAACCACAACTTATGAATATTTGACTGGACCAAAAGTGCAAGAAATGTACCCATTTCCAAAACCCTCAATGGACTTTGAAACCTAACACTTATTTTCCTAGTTTGACTTAGTTCATTTAAGAAATTTAGTTTTGATTGGAACACATTAAAAAGAAAAGAAAATAGATCTTAAATGGTATTCAACAATAACATCTAGGACTTCATTTGGTAATTGATATTCAATGGTTTTACCTTAGCTATAATTTTTCTGGCTAGAATATATGTTATTTGCTGGCCTTGACATGTTTGTTGGTTAGAGGATGTTGGTTGTTGTTTCCTTGTTGGTTCAATCCATTGGAGAAGAGATAGGGCTTGCATTTTGCATATTCATTATGGCCGAGACGGTGTCACTATCACAAGATTTTGACGTTAATTAGAGGATGTTGGTTGTTATTTCCTTGTTGGTTCAATTCATTAGAGAAGAGATACGGCTTGCATTTGGCATATTCATTATGGGCAAGATGGTGTCACTACCACAAGATTTTAACGTTGTTTCCTTAGAGTCCTTGATCTCCATGTCAATAAGAGATGGCATGGAAATGCAAATAGTGATGGCATGCTATTGACTTTGGTCTAAAAGTGATTGAAGCTATGCCCTGTGGATAAGACTTTATATATATTCATTTTCTTTTGTTGACCAGGGGTTGTTCATCAACTGTGTTCCAAGAAATTGTTGAGGCACAAGATGAATGGAAAATTGATTCACCTAAGCATCGTTAGCCTCAAGATGGGTCATCTTGGGTGTGGATAGGGTTTATCCCTAGGTTTGTGCCAAAGGAGCATTGTAATGTTAAAAACAAACCATGCATCAATGACATGAGAGCCACAAATAGTCACAATTAAGGATTTGAATCATTAAGGATTTGCAGTTAACCTTTCAAGCTCTGCAAAATATTTTCTTCTCTACAATTTTCCTTTGCTCAAAGTTTTATTAGAACACTTTTTTCATTGATATATCTAATTATATATTTCCTCCTTGGTTAATAAAAATTAGAATATGTTTAAAATTATTTATTTATATGTTTAAGTGGGTTACTCCCCTTTCTAATTGTATTAAAAAAAACATGCAATCAATATAACGGCCCCGTGATTACCAAATCAATCCATTAAATTTATTTTCTTGTTGAAATGACAGTAATATAAGAACTAATAAATTTATTTGCATATTGGTACGTTCTCACCCACGCCATCAATTGCCACTATCATAATTTTTTTGTAAATCCACTAAAATTTAAATAGTTTATTTCATTTTCCACTTACTGTTCACAATACCAACCAATCCGCGAACAAAAAATTGATATTTTCTAAATTGCAGCATAAAAGAAATGATTTTAAACTTTAGCATTGTTGTTTGGAACTTTAAATACTCGACAACAATGCGCTACATAGAAAAACGAAATTGCATCCAACATCCATAGGCCATGCCTATCCAGTGGAACTAATAATCATTAATATTGATAAACTATAATACCCTTCAATTTCACTTCTTTTTATAGAAATGTTGAAAGTAGGTACTTTAAGCTATCACACATGAAATTCTAAAAACTAGCAATAGCACCTAAATAAATGATTGAGATATTTATAGTTCTTTTAACCAAACACAAAATATTATTACCAAAACAATATAAACATGAAACGCTTTACATACAAAAATTATAAAAATATATACCTAATAACCATTCAATAACACTTTTAAATACTATTTTTGAAACTTTTAATACCAGTTATTTTTCTTCTATAGCGAATAATATTTTTATAGAGCTAAAGTAAACCAGCAGTATTTAAAACAACCATATTTACTCACATCCGAGAAATAGTTTGAGGTTCATGTAGCTTTTCTTCCGAAATATAATACTTGTGAAATTTATTATCGATATTTGATGGAAATTTAACAGAGGCAAAAGTTAAAGGAAAAGACCTATGATCAAATAAACCTGTGTAATTTTTACATTCGTTCATTAATGGGTGGAGACTCTAAGAGAATGAAGCTTCTCTGTTCACTCTTGTGGAATTTCAGAAGAGGCAATGGATTGTGCAACTGCTTTAGCCCATTCTCTCAGACATTTCTTCATCTTTATTGGGTTATCAACACAAATATTAAAATCCTTATAATCATCCTCCAGTCCTCTAAATTTCTGGTTTCTTGACTTCTCAACGAGCAGAAGACTTCCATTCCAATCATCTATTGATTTGACATTAACATTTCTGTAATCAGCTCCCACCATTGCCAAAGCTTCCAACGACATCTTCAATTATGTGAGCTATTTTGTTTTTGGCAAACAGAACACTTTCGTACCAATGTGATTTCTTTCTTCTTTCTCTTTTTTTAATAGCAGACAGATTGAACATTTTAAGAAAGGTGAGAGATAAGTCTACGTCAACAGTCAAAGGTTAATTTTGGGTAATAAAAATGGGACAAATATTTACCACTTTTTGTTGTGAATTATTAACTGTTTGACAATTGAAGTAGATAATATTTAAATAGAGTGTTTTTTACGGCTATTCTTAAATGCCATCCACTTCAATAGACAAAAGTTAATTTTGGGGAATAAAAATAGGACAAATATTTACCAGGGGCAAAATTGCTATTGACTGTTTGACCATTGAAGTGGATGATATCTAAATAGTGTTTTTTACGGCTATTCTTAAATATCATCCACCTCAACAGACAAAGGTTAATTTTGGCCAATAAAAATAGGACAAATATTTATCGGGTGTAAAATTGATATTGATATTGACTGTTTGACCATTGAAGTGGATGATATTTAGATAGAATAGGTTTAACACTACTTTTTTTATAAAAATGAAGTGAAATTTCTATTAAATGTTTGATTGTTTAACGATTGAAAAATAATATTTAAATAGATTGAATAACGTTAGTTTCATTAATTTATATCTGATTCATTAAAAAGATTCACAATGAACATGTGAATCAATGCTAATCTTGATGTTGACAATGAGGAAAAAAAAATCACATGAAAAATGAATTGAACGATATAAACTAATGCAAGTTTTTACCCAGGAAATGATTATTTTATTCCTGAGACTTTTCAGACTTATGTCCTGCAAGTGTCTGTTAATGCCAGTGATTGAGATGATGAATGAAGGACAAGCATCAATTAATAACAGATTAATAGGGGAAGGTGGTGTAGTCACACTCAATGCCACGAATGAAACTGCTCTGTAAACGTTTGGAAATTTCCAAGCTCTTTTAAGTCATCCTCATTTTCCCGGCAGGAAAGACGTCTGCTCACGGGTTAAAGCATGTCAACGTAGAGTCACAGGTCAACCGATGCAGTAAGTCCCTTTAAGTCATCCTCATTTTCCCGGCAGGAAAGACGTCTGCTCACGGGTTAAAGCATGTCAACGTAGAGTCACAGGTCAACCGATGCAGTAAGTCCCTTATCTCAGATGAGTACTATTCTTCTACATTTGATTGAAATATAAATTGTAGATACTCAAAAATGTCCCAAGTCTGTGAATAACACTTTCACACTAATTTCCATCTCTTATCTCAGATGAGTACTATTCTTCTACATTTGATCCAAGATGTGTTTTTTACATATGAAAATTGTAGACACTCAAAAATGTCTCAAGTCTGCGAATAACAATTTCACACTAATTTCCATCTCTTATCTCAGATGAGTACTATTCTTCTACATTTGATCCAAGATGTATTTTTTACATATGAAAATTGTAGACACTCAAAAATGTCCCAAGTTTACCGATAACACTTTACAATAATTTCCATCTCCTCTCATATAGTTAAATAATTATTAATTATTTAATTATTTCCTAATGTCATAATCTTCTATTAATTAAATAATTTTGAATTATTTAATTAATTCACTCTTTCTTTATTCCTTTTAAATAGTTAAATAAATTTTATTTAATTATTTTATTAATTATCCTTTTCTAATCTATGATTAAATAAATTCTTATTTATTTAATTATTCATCTCCATTTTCTCTCTTCTCTTCTATAATTAAATAATTATTTTTAATTATTTAATTAGTCATTTTCTAACCATTATTTAATAATTTTTCCATTTCTTACAGAATGGGGACCAAAGGTGGTGATCGCGAAAATTTGCGGGTAGCTGGTGTAAACCGTTATAGTCTCAAGCTAGTTTGTTTGGCGAGTTTCTTAGGGCACGGGAAAATGCTTTTCGAAATGCTGAGAAGGGGAAGAAAGGTTGGTAATCAGAGTTTTGTAAGTTTTCCTTCCAGGGGCGGCAGTCAGAGTATAGCTTCAAGATTCAGTTTGCAGAGACACCCAAATTATGGGAGAGAGGGTTTTAGATCCAGTTCTAGAAGATTTAGAAGCCCTATTCATCAAGAGAGGTATGGGAAAGTACCATTCAAATAGATCTAGAGAGAGAAGCAAGTACCAAGGGAGGATTCCAAAGAATTTGAGATTCAGATCCCGGATGAATTGATTTTGCCTCATGTGGATGATTTGAGTCAAAAAGCATTAATAGGTAAGATCTGGAATCTTATACCCAAAATGAATGTTCTAGATCAGTGGATTAAGAAAAACTGGGAGGGTTGCAAAAACATGTTTATGCTCGACAAGGGTTTCTAGTTTTTTTGTTATTATTTTTTCATCTAAGGAAGCGAGAGACTCTATCTTGAAAACTAAATCATGGTTTTTTAATGGGAAAGGAATTTTCATTCAAGAATGGGTGCCTAACTTTGATCCTTTAGCAAATAAAGGAAATTTTTATCCCTTCTGGGTTAGCCTCCAAAATCTTCCTCTGGAGTATAGGGATATAAGGATTGTTAGATTGGTGGCAAAGAAAATAGGGTTTTTTGTGAATCATGATATGTTGGTTTTTCAGAACCCTTGTTTTCCTGTGCGTATGTGTGTCGTAATGAACACATACTTTCCTCTTCTGAATAAAGTGGTGCTAAAATCTTCTAAAGGCTCTTGGAGTCAGAGTTTAACCTATGAAGATCCGCAAACTATCCATGATTTTGATACTCTGGGGGATTCTTTGGCATGTGAGGAGCTAGAAAATACAGTCTTGAATCTAAATGCCTCTTTGGATAGGAATGGTGTAGAGATTTTGGATAATGGTGAATTGGTAAGGACTTCAGAGAAGTTAGAATCTATATCGGAGGTTTCTGTAGGGGATTAGATCTTTCAAAAGTAAATGATGCTCAGAATGATACTTTATCACAAAAGGAGATTGAGGAAAGGGAATGTGTTTTCTCAAATAATAGCGAGTTGTCTCTAGTTGATTTGGTAAATAAGGATTCAATTTATAGCGTTGGGCCAGGTTCTTCTCAGATTGATAAGAAGAATGTAGAATTGGTTAATGGAGATTTTGAATTTTCCACCGCAGCTATTCCTGATCAAGAAGAACATCTAGAATCCCCCATTCTAAACCTGGTGAAGAACCTTAACGTAGGTGTTGAGAATAGAGAGGCATCAGATTTCAAATCTAATGTATATAATTTTCACGATAAATCTGAAGATAGGAGCTTGTCCAAGGAGAAAATGTTAATAGACATGATAAATCATGTTGTAACTTCAAAGAAGTTTCCATTGGAAGAGGCTAAAAAAATGGTCACATAGGCTATTTTAAAAGTGGGATCAGATTTGATAGAACAAATTGCAGATGAAGTTATTGCTGAAGATTCATCTCTGGTTGAAAATAATATGGATATTTAGGGGAGAGTGGTGGATATGAAGCAAATGGAGTCAACAATGAAGGATATTAGTAATAATGAGTTTGAAGCCGGGGTGTCTGACTATTCCAAATCCTCTATTTTGCAAACACCTCACCAGGAGAGTAGAGTGTGCCCTTCATCTCCTTCTAAGAGGGGTAGACCTCCTAAATCTGCAAAGACTCAGGAAGAGATAAAAGCAGGGATATAGGCCACCCTTGAAACCTATTTAGGATCGAGGAGAGTCCGTAGCTCTCTGCAAGGACAATGAAGATCCTCTCATGGAATGTAAGGGGCATTAATGCCCCTAACAAAAGGTGCTTAATTAAGCACCAAATTTATGCTTCTCAAATGAACTTGAATATTTTGCAGGAAACAAAATTATCATCTGATCAAGCTAACAACATTTTATCTAAGTGGAATAAGTAGAATTTTTTTCATTCTGCTGCGTTGGGGGCTTCAGGGGGGTTTAGCAGTTTTATGGGATAGTAAGGTGTGTAATGCAGAGTTCATTTGTTCCACTCCCAATCTCTTATTAGTTAAAATCTCATTCAAAATGATTTAAGTGGTGCGATTTGAATTAAAGCGGGAATCCCATTGGCCAATGGTATTCGAGGAAGAGGGTGGGAGGTCTCTATTTTTAGAGACAGTTTTTTTAGCTAACTTTTTTTGTTTTTGGCAGGTGCTAACTTTGGAGTATTCTTTGTGCTTATCCTTTCATTATTGTTCTATGGTCTGGGCACTGGCAAATTCGTGTGTTTGGAGATTGCTTTGTACCATGAGTTTTCATTCATTTAATTAGAGATGTGGTGGTTTGAGATGTACGAATGAAACTGCACTTCTTGAGTCATCCTCATTTCCCAGGCGAAAGCGCATCTACTCACAGATTAAAGCATGTCAACGTACAGTCACAGGTCAACCGATGTTCTTCTACATTTGATCCAAGATCTATTTTTTATATATGAAAATTGTAGACACTCATAACACTTTCACATTAATTTACACTAATTTCCATCTTGTCTCATATAGTTAAATAATTTTTAATTATTTAATTATTTCCTAATGTCATATTCTCTATTAATTAAATAATTTTAAATTATTTAATTAATTCACTTTTTCTTTATTCCTTTAAAATAATTAAATAATTATTTTTAATTATTTAATTAATCATTTTCTATTTTCTATGCATAAATATCTTAAATACATCTATCTAAAAGACGCCTAGAGATATTAGTCTGATGCGCCTATATTGAAATTGTTATTGAGAATAGATAGGTGCCTCGAGACTCATATATCTTTGCATCTTTTACATAGATGTATTTAAGATTTCTATGCTAGTTTAATAATTTTATTAATTAATTTATCACAATATATATAGAGTGAGGAGATATATACATATTACTATATAATGTTAATTTTACTTAAACAATTATTTTATTTACTTTATAGATTTGCATTTAAAGATTGAAGAATCCTAGATTTGCATTTAAAGATTGAAGAATCCTAAAAATTAGTTTTTAATTTAATCCAAATGATACAAAAAATTTATTTAGAATTTTGTTGACCCTATTTCCACATTTTAAAATTTAAACTTTTTGCGCTTCCAAAACTACCGATGAGGGCTTTCAAAACGTTTAAAAAAAGTACAAGTTAGTTTTGAGAGTTTTAATCATCTCCTACAAAGTTTTAAAAGCCATTCAAAATGCCTATAAGAGACAAGCCATCGGTGAAAACAACTAGTTTTCAAAATAGTTTGAAACACCGATCACTACTTGGGAAGAAGTAGTTATTATAGCTACAAGTAGTTATTTTAACTACTTCAAGGAATGAAGGCTATCTGCAAAATGTGAAAACGATGCCATTATAAAATGAATGCAACTATTACAGGATACTACAAAATGGATTTATTGAAAATGCTTTAGAAGCTTTCAAGCAAATCTACTTGGTACGTGTAAGAGATGGTTTCACAATGTTTTCGAGCATTCTCTCAGTCTAACAATTAGTTTTTAATGGAATATTTCTCAATAATTTAATCCAAATGATAGAGAAAATTTATTTAGAATTTTGTTGACCCTATTTCTACATTTTAAAATTTAAACTTTTTGTGCTTCCAAAACTACCGATGAGGGCTTTCAGAACGTTTAAAAAAAGTGCAAGTTAGTTTTGAAAGTTTTAATCATCTCCTACAAAGTTTTAAAAGCCATTCAAAATGCCTATAAGAGACAAGCCATCGGTGAAAACTAGTTTTCAAAATAGTATGAAACACCGATCACTAAGGGAAGAAGTAGTTATTATAACTACAAGTAGTTATTTTAACTACTTCAAGGAATGAAGGCTATCTGCAAAATGTGAAAATGATGCCATTATAAAATGAATGCAACTATTACAGGATACTACAAAATGGATTTATTGAAAATGCTTTAGAAGCTTTCAAGCAAATCTACTTGGTAGGTGTAAGAGACGGTTTCACAATGTTTTCCAGCATTCTCTCAGTCTATGCCAAAAGAGGAGCTTTCGACTAAGGTATGGACATGCATCAATGTATCAAAGGAGAGGATTTTTATTAAATATCATAACTTGCAGCCGCCCTAGTAGACATGTACGCATAATGTGTAATCTTCTGCAAGGCACGTGAGCTGTTTGGATGAATACCTTAAGGAATGTGGTCAAATGGAGCGCAATTTGCAGGTGTAAATCTAGTTCAACAACTCGTACTAGCTTCATCCTTGCCTGTGCCAATGGAAGAGGGTTTGTTAGATGTTGTATTTGCCTCTACACTAGTTGCACATATAACGAAGGCCATAGAAATATAATGATTGCAAGTTATACACAATACTTGGCTACCATAGTTGCAAGATATGTAGAAAATGGGTTTGCTGTAAAGATTTTAGAAACTTCTGAGTAAATGCAATTCGTAGGTGTAAAACTAAGATTGAAGCATTGTCAGTTTCCTCACCTCCGCATATGAGAGATTTTGAATAAGGTATGGACACCCAACAAAAAATAATAGAAAGTGGATTTTTATCAGATACTACGGTTTGAAATGCTCTGGTTGACATGCATCCAAAATGTGTGAGTATGAGACAAGGCGCATAGACTGTTCGACGAAATGCCTCAAAGCTCTTACTTCATATGTGGGCATTATAGTGCTTTAAAAATTGTCTCACGCCATATAAAAGAATTCATGCCACAAAATTTTCTTAACCTGACAATTGTTTCTGTCAGCGTATTCCTTGAACCTCCTACGGGGGCAAGTGCGAGTTTTATCTCATGAGATAGTTGTTTGTTAAGGAGATTTTAGAAACCTCCAAACAAGTGTGATAGATAGATGTAAAACTGCCTTCCATGATCCACAGTTCACTAGCAGACATGTATGCATAATGTCTAAGCTAAGACAAGGTTCACGAAATGCAATGCATGTGGGATGCACAAAAAAATGATATGCACAAAATGGTTTTTGTTGAAAAAGGCCTTAGAAACATTCTAGCATTTATGTAATTTGCAGTTGCAAAACTAGACTCCATGATCACTGCCAGCCAATCTTTTCCTAGCTTGTGTCAAAACGGGACCTTTTGAAGTAGGGTATCGACATTCAATAAAGCATAATCGAAAGTAGATTCTTGCTGGATGTAGTAGTTGTAAATGCTCAGGCAGAAAAGAGTGTCATGTCGGGTGGCTAGTATTGCCAATCCTAGTCAATGTCTTAAAGGTTGACAAATCTTGAAAAGATCTAGAAGCAATCTATTCAAACAAGACAAAAAGCTTTATGCAAACACAAGTTGTGGGTATAAAATTGGTCTATAAGATAACAGTGTAGAACTTGTAAAAGCACCATCATGAAATACAAACCTTAAGACTATGAATAGGCTCCAATGATTGACATTATGGTTCCAGAGGTATTCAACACAAAAATGGGGCACATCAACTTTCAGGACATCCAAAAATCACTAACAAAAGGAGATCGGTCAAAGTTGTCCTAAAGAATAGCAGAAAGTGGCCTAGTGAATGCAGCATGCTTTCCTATAGTAGTCCAATGCCCGGAGTTGGTGATAGAATGTGTGAGGAGATACAATCATGAAGCTAGAGAGATCAGAACTATTGATGGGCACTTGATGGCCAAGCTCGATGAGATTTCTATCACCATCATTCTCTAGCTGCCATAGAAAGAGAAATTCATTCATGTTGATAAGCAAAAAACCTACAAATATTTTAGTGACAAGAAAGAATCATAGGAAAACCATATAGAGAGAGAAGAAGAAGAAAGCATTGATAACTTCTTTGACTTCATAATATTCCAAGAATAATCAAGCATTCTTTGTCATTCTAATTTACTATAGAGAGAATCCAAAAGGAAAATTAAGGATAGAACAAAACATAAAAATTAAATGCTTAATGAGAATCGAGTACTTGTAAGATATAAATATTTTTTTGGTGTAAAGAGACAATAATTTCAAATTAGAATAGAATACAACATGAATTGAAAAAATCAAGTCACTTTGATGTTCTATGAAAATTGTGCAAACAGGAACATAACTTAACTTTGTGTCTACAACCATGTTTTTATACAAATTGGAACTAGTTATGATTATAAGAAAATTAAAATGCTTTTACTTTCAATTATGAAAAATATTTGTACCATTTTTCCCACCAAGCATACCAACAAGTTAGAATTAGCAGAACCCAAAAGACCTTATCATTTTTTTCTGAAATAATGTGGGACAAAATTTTTAATTGCATACCTAATTTTTTCTTCAGTATAGATACTGGAAACAAAATATAGAACATGATACAAAATGAAAACCATACATAGTCAATGCAAAAAATGCATTCCAAACAAATCAATGCAGAATCAATGCATCAAACAACTTTGCTTGTTGAAATATAATAATAATTTTCCCATAGCCAGATTTACTAGCCTCGCCCATAAATAATCTAAAACAATGCTTTACTACAAAATAATTTTCCTAAATATGCAAAACAAAAACTATGCGAAAAAATTCGCATTGCATGTACCTTGTTTATGCTCTGAAGTAGACACTGCAAACAAAACATACAACACACAAAATGAAAACTATACACATCCGATGCATACAATGCATTAATAACAAATCTTGATGCAAAATCAATGCATTGAATTCACTCACTTGTTAAATGACAATAATTAAATACATCCCTTGGCGTCTTGGTACATTCTCGTGGGTGACTACACGTCATCGCTTGTCAATACAATCTCTGCATCAATTTTAAAACCCTCTAAAATTTAAACCATTTATTTCATTTTCCCACTTATTGTTCACAATATCAACCAACCAGTGAACAGAAAATTGATATTCACTAAATTATAACATAAAATAGATGATTTTAAATTTTAACGTTGTTTTAATAGAATAAATTTTTAATAAAATATTTTTTTCAAAGATTACAATAGAATGGTTAAGGGTCAACCACCAACTCTTGGAATAAATGAACAACTCTAGTTTAAGTGCAATTGCACTAGGTGTTCTCTTAGCTTCTTTAGTTATCACATCACTTTTTAGATTTCTCAAAGGTGTTGCACATTTATTTTTCCCTTGTCCCTGTCTTTAGCATGGTGTACAACCCTATTTAAATGGACAAAGTCGTATCTTCTACAACTAAAAGTAATCAATAGTCCACCTACATGGCCACACAGTTAACACCTCGAACAAAAGGAAGCAGAGAGGAAAACTTGGAAGTAAAGATTATGTATTGTGCAGATGGAGTTGTTGGATATGTATGTGGAGGGCTAAAAATCCATCTGAAGCCATGTTTCAAGTTGAAAATCCTGTACAAAAATATGGACGTGGAGGGCTTGATGAAGTTTTGGATGATAAGAAGAAAGGTTGCTTCGTGGCACTATGCAATGAGGCACCTAGAAAGAGTATAAGTGGATTTGAAAAGGGGAAAGGAGCAAGCTTGGTGATTAGGGATTAGGGGTAGGGGAGGATGACTAAGGGATTATAGCTAGATGGAAGGGTTACAAAAGTTGAGGAGAAGAGATTTTTGTTAATAAGGAAATCCATAATCAGATGACCATCTAGTCTATTATAAAATAGATAATTAGTTTATTTAGGTAAGATAAAAGTTGAATCATAGTGAAGCCAAGTCCAAGAAGGGTTGTAGAGTCAAGAAAAGATTATAATAGGTCTAAATCAATGCAAGCACATGGATGCACTCTTAAGCTAGCAAGTTTATCAGTGTCGTTTTCGTACTAGAACACACAACCTAGCTAGGAAGCTATTTCCTTGAGGAAGGGATGAAATGCTAAGTCTAGGAATGGAAACTCCACCCACAAGTTGTATTGAACCACAACTTATGAATATTTGACTGGACCAAAAGTGCAAGAAATGTACCCATTTCCAAAACCCTCAATGGACTTTGAAACCTAACACTTATTTTCCTAGTTTGACTTAGTTCATTTAAGAAATTTAGTTTTGATTGGAACACATTAAAAAGAAAAGAAAATAGATCTTAAATGGTATTCAACAATAACATCTAGGACTTCATTTGGTAATTGATATTCAATGGTTTTACCTTAGCTATAATTTTTCTGGCTAGAATATATGTTATTTGCTGGCCTTGACATGTTTGTTGGTTAGAGGATGTTGGTTGTTGTTTCCTTGTTGGTTCAATCCATTGGAGAAGAGATAGGGCTTGCATTTTGCATATTCATTATGGCCGAGACGGTGTCACTATCACAAGATTTTGACGTTAATTAGAGGATGTTGGTTCAATTCATTAGAGAAGAGATACGGCTTGCATTTGGCATATTCATTATGGGCAAGATGGTGTCACTACCACAAGATTTTAACGTTGGTTCCTTAGAGTCCTTGATCTCCATGTCAATAAGAGATGGCATGGAAATGCAAATAGTGATGGCATGCTATTGACTTTGGTCTAAAAGTGATTGAAGCTATGCCCTGTGGATAAGACTTTATATATATTCATTTTCTTTTGTTGACCAGGGGTTGTTCATCAACTGTGTTCCAAGAAATTGTTGAGGCACAAGATGAATGGAAAATTGATTCACCTAAGCATCGTTAGCCTCAAGATGGGTCATCTTGGGTGTGGATAGGGTTTATCCCTAGGTTTGTGCCAAAGGAGCATTGTAATGTTAAAAACAAACCATGCATCAATGACATGAGAGCCACAAATAGTCACAATTAAGGATTTGAATCATTAAGGATTTGCAGTTAACCTTTCAAGCTCTGCAAAATATTTTCTTCTCTACAATTTTCCTTTGCTCAAAGTTTTATTAGAACACTTTTTTCATTGATATATCTAATTATATATTTCCTCCTTGGTTAATAAAAATTAGAATATGTTTAAAATTATTTATTTATATGTTTAAGTGGGTTACTCCCCTTTCTAATTGTATTAAAAAAAACATGCAATCAATATAACGGCCCCGTGATTACCAAATCAATCCATTAAATTTATTTTCTTGTTGAAATGACAGTAATATAAGAACTAATAAATTTATTTGCATATTGGTACGTTCTCACCCACGCCATCAATTGCCACTATCATAATTTTTTTGTAAATCCACTAAAATTTAAATAGTTTATTTCATTTTCCACTTACTGTTCACAATACCAACCAATCCGCGAACAAAAAATTGATATTTTCTAAATTGCAGCATAAAAGAAATGATTTTAAACTTTAGCATTGTTGTTTGGAACTTTAAATACTCGACAACAATGCGCTACATAGAAAAACGAAATTGCATCCAACATCCATAGGCCATGCCTATCCAGTGGAACTAATAATCATTAATATTGATAAACTATAATACCCTTCAATTTCACTTCTTTTTATAGAAATGTTGAAAGTAGGTACTTTAAGCTATCACACATGAAATTCTAAAAACTAGCAATAGCACCTAAATAAATGATTGAGATATTTATAGTTCTTTTAACCAAACACAAAATATTATTACCAAAACAATATAAACATGAAACGCTTTACATACAAAAATTATAAAAATATATACCTAATAACCATTCAATAACACTTTTAAATACTATTTTTGAAACTTTTAATACCAGTTATTTTTCTTCTATAGCGAATAATATTTTTATAGAGCTAAAGTAAACCAGCAGTATTTAAAACAACCATATTTACTCACATCCGAGAAATAGTTTGAGGTTCATGTAGCTTTTCTTCCGAAATATAATACTTGTGAAATTTATTATCGATATTTGATGGAAATTTAACAGAGGCAAAAGTTAAAGGAAAAGACCTATGATCAAATAAACCTGTGTAATTTTTACATTCGTTCATTAATGGGTGGAGACTCTAAGAGAATGAAGCTTCTCTGTTCACTCTTGTGGAATTTCAGAAGAGGCAATGGATTGTGCAACTGCTTTAGCCCATTCTCTCAGACATTTCTTCATCTTTATTGGGTTATCAACACAAATATTAAAATCCTTATAATCATCCTCCAGTCCTCTAAATTTCTGGTTTCTTGACTTCTCAACGAGCAGAAGACTTCCATTCCAATCATCTATTGATTTGACATTAACATTTCTGTAATCAGCTCCCACCATTGCCAAAGCTTCCAACGACATCTTCAATTATGTGAGCTATTTTGTTTTTGGCAAACAGAACACTTTCGTACCAATGTGATTTCTTTCTTCTTTCTCTTTTTTTAATAGCAGACAGATTGAACATTTTAAGAAAGGTGAGAGATAAGTCTACGTCAACAGTCAAAGGTTAATTTTGGGTAATAAAAATGGGACAAATATTTACCACTTTTTGTTGTGAATTATTAACTGTTTGACAATTGAAGTAGATAATATTTAAATAGAGTGTTTTTTACGGCTATTCTTAAATGCCATCCACTTCAATAGACAAAAGTTAATTTTGGGGAATAAAAATAGGACAAATATTTACCAGGGGCAAAATTGCTATTGACTGTTTGACCATTGAAGTGGATGATATCTAAATAGTGTTTTTTACGGCTATTCTTAAATATCATCCACCTCAACAGACAAAGGTTAATTTTGGCCAATAAAAATAGGACAAATATTTATCGGGTGTAAAATTGATATTGATATTGACTGTTTGACCATTGAAGTGGATGATATTTAGATAGAATAGGTTTAACACTACTTTTTTTATAAAA
The DNA here is from genome assembly GCA_027924645.1 of Cunninghamia lanceolata. NCBI lineage: Eukaryota > Viridiplantae > Streptophyta > Pinopsida > Cupressales > Cupressaceae > Cunninghamia > Cunninghamia lanceolata. The sequence continues at coordinate 9,231,971 of BSBN01000118.1, forward strand.
ATGAAGTGAAATTTCTATTAAATGTTTGATTGTTTAACGATTGAAAAATAATATTTAAATAGATTGAATAACGTTAGTTTCATTAATTTATATCTGATTCATTAAAAAGATTCACAATGAACATGTGAATCAATGCTAATCTTGATGTTGACAATGAGGAAAAAAAAATCACATGAAAAATGAATTGAACGATATAAACTAATGCAAGTTTTTACCCAGGAAATGATTATTTTATTCCTGAGACTTTTCAGACTTATGTCCTGCAAGTGTCTGTTAATGCCAGTGATTGAGATGATGAATGAAGGACAAGCATCAATTAATAACAGATTAATAGGGGAAGGTGGTGTAGTCACACTCAATGCCACGAATGAAACTGCTCTGTAAACGTTTGGAAATTTCCAAGCTCTTTTAAGTCATCCTCATTTTCCCGGCAGGAAAGACGTCTGCTCACGGGTTAAAGCATGTCAACGTAGAGTCACAGGTCAACCGATGCAGTAAGTCCCTTTAAGTCATCCTCATTTTCCCGGCAGGAAAGACGTCTGCTCACGGGTTAAAGCATGTCAACGTAGAGTCACAGGTCAACCGATGCAGTAAGTCCCTTATCTCAGATGAGTACTATTCTTCTACATTTGATTGAAATATAAATTGTAGATACTCAAAAATGTCCCAAGTCTGTGAATAACACTTTCACACTAATTTCCATCTCTTATCTCAGATGAGTACTATTCTTCTACATTTGATCCAAGATGTGTTTTTTACATATGAAAATTGTAGACACTCAAAAATGTCTCAAGTCTGCGAATAACAATTTCACACTAATTTCCATCTCTTATCTCAGATGAGTACTATTCTTCTACATTTGATCCAAGATGTATTTTTTACATATGAAAATTGTAGACACTCAAAAATGTCCCAAGTTTACCGATAACACTTTACAATAATTTCCATCTCCTCTCATATAGTTAAATAATTATTAATTATTTAATTATTTCCTAATGTCATAATCTTCTATTAATTAAATAATTTTGAATTATTTAATTAATTCACTCTTTCTTTATTCCTTTTAAATAGTTAAATAAATTTTATTTAATTATTTTATTAATTATCCTTTTCTAATCTATGATTAAATAAATTCTTATTTATTTAATTATTCATCTCCATTTTCTCTCTTCTCTTCTATAATTAAATAATTATTTTTAATTATTTAATTAGTCATTTTCTAACCATTATTTAATAATTTTTCCATTTCTTACAGAATGGGGACCAAAGGTGGTGATCGCGAAAATTTGCGGGTAGCTGGTGTAAACCGTTATAGTCTCAAGCTAGTTTGTTTGGCGAGTTTCTTAGGGCACGGGAAAATGCTTTTCGAAATGCTGAGAAGGGGAAGAAAGGTTGGTAATCAGAGTTTTGTAAGTTTTCCTTCCAGGGGCGGCAGTCAGAGTATAGCTTCAAGATTCAGTTTGCAGAGACACCCAAATTATGGGAGAGAGGGTTTTAGATCCAGTTCTAGAAGATTTAGAAGCCCTATTCATCAAGAGAGGTATGGGAAAGTACCATTCAAATAGATCTAGAGAGAGAAGCAAGTACCAAGGGAGGATTCCAAAGAATTTGAGATTCAGATCCCGGATGAATTGATTTTGCCTCATGTGGATGATTTGAGTCAAAAAGCATTAATAGGTAAGATCTGGAATCTTATACCCAAAATGAATGTTCTAGATCAGTGGATTAAGAAAAACTGGGAGGGTTGCAAAAACATGTTTATGCTCGACAAGGGTTTCTAGTTTTTTTGTTATTATTTTTTCATCTAAGGAAGCGAGAGACTCTATCTTGAAAACTAAATCATGGTTTTTTAATGGGAAAGGAATTTTCATTCAAGAATGGGTGCCTAACTTTGATCCTTTAGCAAATAAAGGAAATTTTTATCCCTTCTGGGTTAGCCTCCAAAATCTTCCTCTGGAGTATAGGGATATAAGGATTGTTAGATTGGTGGCAAAGAAAATAGGGTTTTTTGTGAATCATGATATGTTGGTTTTTCAGAACCCTTGTTTTCCTGTGCGTATGTGTGTCGTAATGAACACATACTTTCCTCTTCTGAATAAAGTGGTGCTAAAATCTTCTAAAGGCTCTTGGAGTCAGAGTTTAACCTATGAAGATCCGCAAACTATCCATGATTTTGATACTCTGGGGGATTCTTTGGCATGTGAGGAGCTAGAAAATACAGTCTTGAATCTAAATGCCTCTTTGGATAGGAATGGTGTAGAGATTTTGGATAATGGTGAATTGGTAAGGACTTCAGAGAAGTTAGAATCTATATCGGAGGTTTCTGTAGGGGATTAGATCTTTCAAAAGTAAATGATGCTCAGAATGATACTTTATCACAAAAGGAGATTGAGGAAAGGGAATGTGTTTTCTCAAATAATAGCGAGTTGTCTCTAGTTGATTTGGTAAATAAGGATTCAATTTATAGCGTTGGGCCAGGTTCTTCTCAGATTGATAAGAAGAATGTAGAATTGGTTAATGGAGATTTTGAATTTTCCACCGCAGCTATTCCTGATCAAGAAGAACATCTAGAATCCCCCATTCTAAACCTGGTGAAGAACCTTAACGTAGGTGTTGAGAATAGAGAGGCATCAGATTTCAAATCTAATGTATATAATTTTCACGATAAATCTGAAGATAGGAGCTTGTCCAAGGAGAAAATGTTAATAGACATGATAAATCATGTTGTAACTTCAAAGAAGTTTCCATTGTAAGAGGCTAAAAAAATGGTCACATAGGCTATTTTAAAAGTGGGATCAGATTTGATAGAACAAATTGCAGATGAAGTTATTGCTGAAGATTCATCTCTGGTTGAAAATAATATGGATATTTAGGGGAGAGTGGTGGATATGAAGCAAATGGAGTCAACAATGAAGGATATTAGTAATAATGAGTTTGAAGCCGGGGTGTCTGACTATTCCAAATCCTCTATTTTGCAAACACCTCACCAGGAGAGTAGAGTGTGCCCTTTATCTCCTTCTAAGAGGGGTAGACCTCCTAAATCTGCAAAGACTCAGGAAGAGATAAAAGCAGGGATATAGGCCACCCTTGAAACCTATTTAGGATCGAGGAGAGTCCGTAGCTCTCTGCAAGGACAATGAAGATCCTCTCATGGAATGTAAGGGGCATTAATGCCCCTAACAAAAGGTGCTTAATTAAGCACCAAATTTATGCTTCTCAAATGAACTTGAATATTTTGCAGGAAACAAAATTATCATCTGATCAAGCTAACAACATTTTATCTAAGTGGAATAAGTAGAATTTTTTTCATTCTGCTGCGTTGGGGGCTTCAGGGGGGTTTAGCAGTTTTATGGGATAGTAAGGTGTGTAATGCAGAGTTCATTTGTTCCACTCCCAATCTCTTATTAGTTAAAATCTCATTCAAAATGATTTAAGTGGTGCGATTTGAATTAAAGCGGGAATCCCATTGGCCAATGGTATTCGAGGAAGAGGGTGGGAGGTCTCTATTTTTAGAGACAGTTTTTTTAGCTAACTTTTTTTGTTTTTGGCAGGTGCTAACTTTGGAGTATTCTTTGTGCTTATCCTTTCATTATTGTTCTATGGTCTGGGCACTGGCAAATTCGTGTGTTTGGAGATTGCTTTGTACCATGAGTTTTCATTCATTTAATTAGAGATGTGGTGGTTTGAGATGTACGAATGAAACTGCACTTCTTGAGTCATCCTCATTTCCCAGGCGAAAGCGCATCTACTCACAGATTAAAGCATGTCAACGTACAGTCACAGGTCAACCGATGTTCTTCTACATTTGATCCAAGATCTATTTTTTATATATGAAAATTGTAGACACTCATAACACTTTCACATTAATTTACACTAATTTCCATCTTGTCTCATATAGTTAAATAATTTTTAATTATTTAATTATTTCCTAATGTCATATTCTCTATTAATTAAATAATTTTAAATTATTTAATTAATTCACTTTTTCTTTATTCCTTTAAAATAATTAAATAATTATTTTTAATTATTTAATTAATCATTTTCTATTTTCTATGCATAAATATCTTAAATACATCTATCTAAAAGACGCCTAGAGATATTAGTCTGATGCGCCTATATTGAAATTGTTATTGAGAATAGATAGGTGCCTCGAGACTCATATATCTTTGCATCTTTTACATAGATGTATTTAAGATTTCTATGCTAGTTTAATAATTTTATTAATTAATTTATCACAATATATATAGAGTGAGGAGATATATACATATTACTATATAATGTTAATTTTACTTAAACAATTATTTTATTTACTTTATAGATTTGCATTTAAAGATTGAAGAATCCTAGATTTGCATTTAAAGATTGAAGAATCCTAAAAATTAGTTTTTAATTTAATCCAAATGATACAAAAAATTTATTTAGAATTTTGTTGACCCTATTTCCACATTTTAAAATTTAAACTTTTTGCGCTTCCAAAACTACCGATGAGGGCTTTCAAAACGTTTAAAAAAAGTACAAGTTAGTTTTGAGAGTTTTAATCATCTCCTACAAAGTTTTAAAAGCCATTCAAAATGCCTATAAGAGACAAGCCATCGGTGAAAACAACTAGTTTTCAAAATAGTTTGAAACACCGATCACTACTTGGGAAGAAGTAGTTATTATAGCTACAAGTAGTTATTTTAACTACTTCAAGGAATGAAGGCTATCTGCAAAATGTGAAAACGATGCCATTATAAAATGAATGCAACTATTACAGGATACTAGAAAATGGATTTATTGAAAATGCTTTAGAAGCTTTCAAGCAAATCTACTTGGTAGGTGTAAGAGATGGTTTCACAATGTTTTCGAGCATTCTCTCAGTCTAACAATTAGTTTTTAATGGAATATTTCTCAATAATTTAATCCAAATGATAGAGAAAATTTATTTAGAATTTTGTTGACCCTATTTCTACATTTTAAAATTTAAACTTTTTGTGCTTCCAAAACTACCGATGAGGGCTTTCAGAATGTTTAAAAAAAGTGCAAGTTAGTTTTGAAAGTTTTAATCATCTCCTACAAAGTTTTAAAAGCCATTCAAAATGCCTATAAGAGACAAGCCATCGGTGAAAACTAGTTTTCAAAATAGTATGAAACACCGATCACTAAGGGAAGAAGTAGTTATTATAACTACAAGTAGTTATTTTAACTACTTCAAGGAATGAAGGCTATCTGCAAAATGTGAAAATGATGCCATTATAAAATGAATGCAACTATTACAGGATACTACAAAATGGATTTATTGAAAATGCTTTAGAAGCTTTCAAGCAAATCTACTTGGTAGGTGTAAGAGACGGTTTCACAATCTTTTCCAGCATTCTCTCAGTCTATGCCAAAAGAGGAGCTTTCGACTAAGGTATGGACATGCATCAATGTATCAAAGGAGAGGATTTTTATTAAATATCATAACTTGCAGCCGCCCTAGTAGACATGTACGCATAATGTGTAATCTTCTGCAAGGCACGTGAGCTGTTTGGATGAATACCTTAAGGAATGTGGTCAAATGGAGCGCAATTTGCAGGTGTAAATCTAGTTCAACAACTCGTACTAGCTTCATCCTTGCCTGTGCCAATGGAAGAGGGTTTGTTAGATGTTGTATTTGCCTCTACACTAGTTGCACATATAACGAAGGCCATAGAAATATAATGATTGCAAGTTATACACAATACTTGGCTACCATAGTTGCAAGATATGTAGAAAATGGGTTTGCTGTAAAGATTTTAGAAACTTCTGAGTAAATGCAATTCGTAGGTGTAAAACTAAGATTGAAGCATTGTCAGTTTCCTCACCTCCGCATATGAGAGATTTTGAATAAGGTATGGACACCCAACAAAAAATAATAGAAAGTGGATTTTTATCAGATACTACGGTTTGAAATGCTCTGGTTGACATGCATCCAAAATGTGTGAGTATGAGACAAGGCGCATAGACTGTTCGACGAAATGCCTCAAAGCTCTTACTTCATATGTGGGCATTATAGTGCTTTAAAAATTGTCTCACGCCGTATAAAAGAATTCATGCCACAAAATTTTCTTAACCTGACAATTGTTTCTGTCAGCGTATTCCTTGAACCTCCTACGGGGGCAAGTGCGAGTTTTATCTCATGAGATAGTTGTTTGTTAAGGAGATTTTAGAAACCTCCAAACAAGTGTGATAGATAGATGTAAAACTGCCTTCCATGATCCACAGTTCACTAGCAGACATGTATGCATAATGTCTAAGCTAAGACAAGGTTCACGAAATGCAATGCATGTGGGATGCACAAAAAAATGATATGCACAAAATGGTTTTTGTTGAAAAAGGCCTTAGAAACATTCTAGCATTTATGTAATTTGCAGTTGCAAAACTAGACTCCATGATCACTGCCAGCCAATCTTTTCCTAGCTTGTGTCAAAACGGGACCTTTTGAAGTAGGGTATCGACATTCAATAAAGCATAATCGAAAGTAGATTCTTGCTGGATGTAGTAGTTGTAAATGCTCAGGCAGAAAAGAGTGTCATGTCGGGTGGCTAGTATTGCCAATCCTAGTCAATGTCTTAAAGGTTGACAAATCTTGAAAAGATCTAGAAGCAATCTATTCAAACAAGACAAAAAGCTTTATGCAAACACAAGTTGTGGGTATAAAATTGGTCTATAAGATAACAGTGTAGAACTTGTAAAAGCACCATCATGAAATACAAACCTTAAGACTATGAATAGGCTCCAATGATTGACATTATGGTTCCAGAGGTATTCAACACAAAAATGGGGCACATCAACTTTCAGGACATCCAAAAATCACTAACAAAAGGAGATCGGTCAAAGTTGTCCTAAAGAATAGCAGAAAGTGGCCTAGTGAATGCAGCATGCTTTCCTATAGTAGTCCAATGCCCGGAGTTGGTGATAGAATGTGTGAGGAGATACAATCATGAAGCTAGAGAGATCAGAACTATTGATGGGCACTTGATGGCCAAGCTCGATGAGATTTCTATCACCATCATTCTCTAGCTGCCATAGAAAGAGAAATTCATTCATGTTGATAAGCAAAAAACCTACAAATATTTTAGTGACAAGAAAGAATCATAGGAAAACCATATAGAGAGAGAAGAAGAAGAAAGCATTGATAACTTCTTTGACTTCATAATATTCCAAGAATAATCAAGCATTCTTTGTCATTCTAATTTACTATAGAGAGAATCCAAAAGGAAAATTAAGGATAGAACAAAACATAAAAATTAAATGCTTAATGAGAATCGAGTACTTGTAAGATATAAATATTTTTTTGGTGTAAAGAGACAATAATTTCAAATTAGAATAGAATACAACATGAATTGAAAAAATCAAGTCACTTTGATGTTCTATGAAAATTGTGCAAACAGGAACATAACTTAACTTTGTGTCTACAACCATGTTTTTATACAAATTGGAACTAGTTATGATTATAAGAAAATTAAAATGCTTTTACTTTCAATTATGAAAAATATTTGTACCATTTTTCCCACCAAGCATACCAACAAGTTAGAATTAGCAGAACCCAAAAGACCTTATCATTTTTTTCTGAAATAATGTGGGACAAAATTTTTAATTGCATACCTAATTTTTTCTTCAGTATAGATACTGGAAACAAAATATAGAACATGATACAAAATGAAAACCATACATAGTCAATGCAAAAAATGCATTCCAAACAAATCAATGCAGAATCAATGCATCAAACAACTTTGCTTGTTGAAATATAATAATAATTTTCCCATAGCCAGATTTACTAGCCTCGCCCATAAATAATCTAAAACAATGCTTTACTACAAAATAATTTTCCTAAATATGCAAAACAAAAACTATGCGAAAAAATTCGCATTGCATGTACCTTGTTTATGCTCTGAAGTAGACACTGCAAACAAAACATACAACACACAAAATGAAAACTATACACATCCGATGCATACAATGCATTAATAACAAATCTTGATGCAAAATCAATGCATTGAATTCACTCACTTGTTAAATGACAATAATTAAATACATCCCTTGGCGTCTTGGTACATTCTCGTGGGTGACTACACGTCATCGCTTGTCAATACAATCTCTGCATCAATTTTAAAACCCTCTAAAATTTAAACCATTTATTTCATTTTCCCACTTATTGTTCACAATATCAACCAACCAGTGAACAGAAAATTGATATTCACTAAATTATAACATAAAATAGATGATTTTAAATTTTAACGTTGTTTTAATAGAATAAATTTTTAATAAAATATTTTTTTCAAAGATTACAATAGAATGGTTAAGGGTCAACCACCAACTCTTGGAATAAATGAACAACTCTAGTTTAAGTGCAATTGCACTAGGTGTTCTCTTAGCTTCTTTAGTTATCACATCACTTTTTAGATTTCTCAAAGGTGTTGCACATTTATTTTTCCCTTGTCCCTGTCTTTAGCATGGTGTACAACCCTATTTAAATGGACAAAGTCATATCTTCTACAACTAAAAGTAATCAATAGTCCACCTACATGGCCACACAGTTAACACCTCGAACAAAAGGAAGCAGAGAGGAAAACTTGGAAGTAAAGATTATGTATTGTGCAGATGGAGTTGTTGGATATGTATGTGGAGGGCTAAAAATCCATCTGAAGCCATGTTTCAAGTTGAAAATCCTGTACAAAAATATGGACGTGGAGGGCTTGATGAAGTTTTGGATGATAAGAAGAAAGGTTGCTTCGTGGCACTATGCAATGAGGCACCTAGAAAGAGTATAAGTGGATTTGAAAAGGGGAAAGGAGCAAGCTTGGTGATTAGGGATTAGGGGTAGGGGAGGATGACTAAGGGATTATAGCTAGATGGAAGGGTTACAAAAGTTGAGGAGAAGAGATTTTTGTTAATAAGGAAATCCATAATCAGATGACCATCTAGTCTATTATAAAATAGATAATTAGTTTATTTAGGTAAGATAAAAGTTGAATCATAGTGAAGCCAAGTCCAAGAAGGGTTGTAGAGTCAAGAAAAGATTATAATAGGTCTAAATCAATGCAAGCACATGGATGCACTCTTAAGCTAGCAAGTTTATCAGTGTCGTTTTCGTACTAGAACACACAACCTAGCTAGGAAGCTATTTCCTTGAGGAAGGGATGAAATGCTAAGTCTAGGAATGGAAACTCCACCCACAAGTTGTATTGAACCACAACTTATGAATATTTGACTGGACCAAAAGTGCAAGAAATGTACCCATTTCCAAAACCCTCAATGGACTTTGAAACCTAACACTTATTTTCCTAGTTTGACTTAGTTCATTTAAGAAATTTAGTTTTGATTGGAACACATTAAAAAGAAAAGAAAATAGATCTTAAATGGTATTCAACAATAACATCTAGGACTTCATTTGGTAATTGATATTCAATGGTTTTACCTTAGCTATAATTTTTCTGGCTAGAATATATGTTATTTGCTGGCCTTGACATGTTTGTTGGTTAGAGGATGTTGGTTGTTGTTTCCTTGTTGGTTCAATCCATTGGAGAAGAGATAGGGCTTGCATTTTGCATATTCATTATGGCCGAGACGGTGTCACTATCACAAGATTTTGACGTTAATTAGAGGATGTTGGTTGTTATTTCCTTGTTGGTTCAATTCATTAGAGAAGAGATACGGCTTGCATTTGGCATATTCATTATGGGCAAGATGGTGTCACTACCACAAGATTTTAACGTTGGTTCCTTAGAGTCCTTGATCTCCATGTCAATAAGAGATGGCATGGAAATGCAAATAGTGATGGCATGCTATTGACTTTGGTCTAAAAGTGATTGAAGCTATGCCCTGTGGATAAGACTTTATATATATTCATTTTCTTTTGTTGACCAGGGGTTGTTCATCAACTGTGTTCCAAGAAATTGTTGAGGCACAAGATGAATGGAAAATTGATTCACCTAAGCATCGTTAGCCTCAAGATGGGTCATCTTGGGTGTGGATAGGGTTTATCCCTAGGTTTGTGCCAAAGGAGCATTGTAATGTTAAAAACAAACCATGCATCAATGACATGAGAGCCACAAATAGTCACAATTAAGGATTTGAATCATTAAGGATTTGCAGTTAACCTTTCAAGCTCTGCAAAATATTTTCTTCTCTACAATTTTCCTTTGCTCAAAGTTTTATTAGAACACTTTTTTCATTGATATATCTAATTATATATTTCCTCCTTGGTTAATAAAAATTAGAATATGTTTAAAATTATTTATTTATATGTTTAAGTGGGTTACTCCCCTTTCTAATTGTATTAAAAAAAACATGCAATCAATATAACGGCCCCGTGATTACCAAATCAATCCATTAAATTTATTTTCTTGTTGAAATGACAGTAATATAAGAACTAATAAATTTATTTGCATATTGGTACGTTCTCACCCACGCCATCAATTGCCACTATCATAATTTTTTTGTAAATCCACTAAAATTTAAATAGTTTATTTCATTTTCCACTTACTGTTCACAATACCAACCAATCCGCGAACAAAAAATTGATATTTTCTAAATTGCAGCATAAAAGAAATGATTTTAAACTTTAGCATTGTTGTTTGGAACTTTAAATACTCGACAACAATGCGCTACATAGAAAAACGAAATTGCATCCAACATCCATAGGCCATGCCTATCCAGTGGAACTAATAATCATTAATATTGATAAACTATAATACCCTTCAATTTCACTTCTTTTTATAGAAATGTTGAAAGTAGGTACTTTAAGCTATCACACATGAAATTCTAAAAACTAGCAATAGCACCTAAATAAATGATTGAGATATTTATAGTTCTTTTAACCAAACACAAAATATTATTACCAAAACAATATAAACATGAAACGCTTTACATACAAAAATTATAAAAATATATACCTAATAACCATTCAATAACACTTTTAAATACTATTTTTGAAACTTTTAATACCGGTTATTTTTCTTCTATATCGAATAATATTTTTATAGAGCTAAAGTAAACCAGCAGTATTTAAAACAACCATATTTACTCACATCCGAGAAATAGTTTGAGGTTCATGTAGCTTTTCTTCCGAAATATAATACTTGTGAAATTTATTATCGATATTTGATGGAAATTTAACAGAGGCAAAAGTTAAAGGAAAAGACCTATGATCAAATAAACCTGTGTAATTTTTACATTCGTTCATTAATGGGTGGAGACTCTAAGAGAATGAAGCTTCTCTGTTCACTCTTGTGGAATTTCAGAAGAGGCAATGGATTGTGCAACTGCTTTAGCCCATTCTCTCAGACATTTCTTCATCTTTATTGGGTTATCAACACAAATATTAAAATCCTTATAATCATCCTCCAGTCCTCTAAAGTTCTGGTTTCTTGACTTCTCAACGAGCAGAAGACTTCCATTCCAATCATCTATTGATTTGACATTAACATTTCTGTAATCAGCTCCCACCATTGCCAAAGCTTCCAACGACATCTTCAATTATGTGAGCTATTTTGTTTTTTGGCAAACAGAACACTTTCGTACCAATGTGATTTCTTTCTTCTTTCTCTTTTTTTAATAGCAGACAGATTGAACATTTTAAGAAAGGTGAGAGATAAGTCTACGTCAACAGTCAAAGGTTAATTTTGGGTAATAAAAATGGGACAAATATTTACCACTTTTTGTTGTGAATTATTAACTGTTTGACAATTGAAGTAGATAATATTTAAATAGAGTGTTTTTTACGGCTATTCTTAAATGCCATCCACTTCAATAGACAAAAGTTAATTTTGGGGAATAAAAATAGGACAAATATTTACCAGGGGCAAAATTGCTATTGACTGTTTGACCATTGAAGTGGATGATATCTAAATAGTGTTTTTTACGGCTATTCTTAAATATCATCCACCTCAACAGACAAAGGTTAATTTTGGCCAATAAAAATAGGACAAATATTTATCGGGTGTAAAATTGATATTGATATTGACTGTTTGACCATTGAAGTGGATGATATTTAGATAGAATAGGTTTAACACTACTTTTTTTATAAAAATGAAGTGAAATTTCTATTAAATGTTTGATTGTTTAACGATTGAAAAATAATATTTAAATAGATTGAATAACGTTAGTTTCATTAATTTATATCTGATTCATTAAAAAGATTCACAATGAACATGTGAATCAATGCTAATCTTGATGTTGACAATGAGGAAAAAAAAATCACATGAAAAATGAATTGAACGATATAAACTAATGCAAGTTTTTACCCAGGAAATGATTATTTTATTCCTGAGACTTTTCAGACTTATGTCCTGCAAGTGTCTGTTAATGCCAGTGATTGAGATGATGAATGAAGGACAAGCATCAATTAATAACAGATTAATAGGGGAAGGTGGTGTAGTCACACTCAATGCCACGAATGAAACTGCTCTGTAAACGTTTGGAAATTTCCAAGCTCTTTTAAGTCATCCTCATTTTCCCGGCAGGAAAGACGTCTGCTCACGGGTTAAAGCATGTCAACGTAGAGTCACAGGTCAACCGATGCAGTAAGTCCCTTTAAGTCATCCTCATTTTCCCGGCAGGAAAGACGTCTGCTCACGGGTTAAAGCATGTCAACGTAGAGTCACAGGTCAACCGATGCAGTAAGTCCCTTATCTCAGATGAGTACTATTCTTCTACATTTGATTGAAATATAAATTGTAGATACTCAAAAATGTCCCAAGTCTGTGAATAACACTTTCACACTAATTTCCATCTCTTATCTCAGATGAGTACTATTCTTCTACATTTGATCCAAGATGTGTTTTTTTACATATGAAAATTGTAGACACTCAAAAATGTCTCAAGTCTGCGAATAACAATTTCACACTAATTTCCATCTCTTATCTCAGATGAGTACTATTCTTCTACATTTGATCCAAGATGTATTTTTTACATATGAAAATTGTAGACACTCAAAAATGTCCCAAGTTTACCGATAACACTTTACAATAATTTCCATCTCCTCTCATATAGTTAAATAATTATTAATTATTTAATTATTTCCTAATGTCATAATCTTCTATTAATTAAATAATTTTGAATTATTTAATTAATTCACTCTTTCTTTATTCCTTTTAAATAGTTAAATAAATTTTATTTAATTATTTTATTAATTATCCTTTTCTAATCTATGATTAAATAAATTCTTATTTATTTAATTATTCATCTCCATTTTCTCTCTTCTCTTCTATAATTAAATAATTATTTTTAATTATTTAATTAGTCATTTTCTAACCATTATTTAATAATTTTTCCATTTCTTACAGAATGGGGACCAAAGGTGGTGATCGCGAAAATTTGCGGGTAGCTGGTGTAAACCGTTATAGTCTCAAGCTAGTTTGTTTGGCGAGTTTCTTAGGGCACGGGAAAATGCTTTTCGAAATGCTGAGAAGGGGAAGAAAGGTTGGTAATCAGAGTTTTGTAAGTTTTCCTTCCAGGGGCGGCAGTCAGAGTATAGCTTCAAGATTCAGTTTGCAGAGACACCCAAATTATGGGAGAGAGGGTTTTAGATCCAGTTCTAGAAGATTTAGAAGCCCTATTCATCAAGAGAGGTATGGGAAAGTACCATTCAAATAGATCTAGAGAGAGAAGCAGGTACCAAGGGAGGATTCCAAAGAATTTGAGATTCAGATCCCGGATGAATTGATTTTGCCTCATGTGGATGATTTGAGTCAAAAAGCATTAATAGGTAAGATCTGGAATCTTATACCCAAAATGAATGTTCTAGATCAGTGGATTAAGAAAAACTGGGAGGGTTGCAAAAACATGTTTATGCTCGACAAGGGTTTCTAGTTTTTTTGTTATTATTTTTTCATCTAAGGAAGCGAGAGACTCTATCTTGAAAACTAAATCATGGTTTTTTAATGGGAAAGGAATTTTCATTCAAGAATGGGTGCCTAACTTTGATCCTTTAGCAAATAAAGGAAATTTTTATCCCTTCTGGGTTAGCCTCCAAAATCTTCCTCTGGAGTATAGGGATATAAGGATTGTTAGATTGGTGGCAAAGAAAATAGGGTTTTTTGTGAATCATGATATGTTGGTTTTTCAGAACCCTTGTTTTCCTGTGCGTATGTGTGTCGTAATGAACACATACTTTCCTCTTCTGAATAAAGTGGTGCTAAAATCTTCTAAAGGCTCTTGGAGTCAGAGTTTAACCTATGAAGATCCGCAAACTATCCATGATTTTGATACTCTGGGGGATTCTTTGGCATGTGAGGAGCTAGAAAATACAGTCTTGAATCTAAATGCCTCTTTGGATAGGAATGGTGTAGAGATTTTGGATAATGGTGAATTGGTAAGGACTTCAGAGAAGTTAGAATCTATATCGGAGGTTTCTGTAGAGGGATTAGATCTTTCAAAAGTAAATGATGCTCAGAATGATACTTTATCACAAAAGGAGATTGAGGAAAGGGAATGTGTTTTCTCAAATAATAGCGAGTTGTCTCTAGTTGATTTGGTAAATAAGGATTCAATTTATAGCGTTGGGCCAGGTTCTTCTCAGATTGATAAGAAGAATGTAGAATTGGTTAATGGAGATTTTGAATTTTCCACCGCAGCTATTCCTGATCAAGAAGAACATCTAGAATCCCCCATTCTAAACCTGGTGAAGAACCTTAACGTAGGTGTTGAGAATAGAGAGGCATCAGATTTCAAATCTAATGTATATAATTTTCACGATAAATCTGAAGATAGGAGCTTGTCCAAGGAGAAAATGTTAATAGACATGATAAATCATGTTGTAACTTCAAAGAAGTTTCCATTGGAAGAGGCTAAAAAAATGGTCACATAGGCTATTTTAAAAGTGGGATCAGATTTGATAGAACAAATTGCAGATGAAGTTATTGCTGAAGATTCATCTCTGGTTGAAAATAATATGGATATTTAGGGGAGAGTGGTGGATATGAAGCAAATGGAGTCAACAATGAAGGATATTAGTAATAATGAGTTTGAAGCCGGGGTGTCTGACTATTCCAAATCCTCTATTTTGCAAACACCTCACCAGGAGAGTAGAGTGTGCCCTTCATCTCCTTCTAAGAGGGGTAGACCTCCTAAATCTGCAAAGACTCAGGAAGAGATAAAAGCAGGGATATAGGCCACCCTTGAAACCTATTTAGGATCGAGGAGAGTCCGTAGCTCTCTGCAAGGACAATGAAGATCCTCTCATGGAATGTAAGGGGCATTAATGCCCCTAACAAAAGGTGCTTAATTAAGCACCAAATTTATGCTTCTCAAATGAACTTGAATATTTTGCAGGAAACAAAATTATCATCTGATCAAGCTAACAACATTTTATCTAAGTGGAATAAGTAGAATTTTTTTCATTCTGCTGCGTTGGGGGCTTCAGGGGGGTTTAGCAGTTTTATGGGATAGTAAGGTGTGTAATGCAGAGTTCATTTGTTCCACTCCCAATCTCTTATTAGTTAAAATCTCATTCAAAATGATTTAAGTGGTGCGATTTGAATTAAAGCGGGAATCCCATTGGCCAATGGTATTCGAGGAAGAGGGTGGGAGGTCTCTATTTTTAGAGACAGTTTTTTTAGCTAACTTTTTTTGTTTTTGGCAGGTGCTAACTTTGGAGTATTCTTTGTGCTTATCCTTTCATTATTGTTCTATGGTCTGGGCACTGGCAAATTCGTGTGTTTGGAGATTGCTTTGTACCATGAGTTTTCATTCATTTAATTAGAGATGTGGTGGTTTGAGATGTACGAATGAAACTGCACTTCTTGAGTCATCCTCATTTCCCAGGGGAAAGCGCATCTACTCACAGATTAAAGCATGTCAACGTACAGTCACAGGTCAACCGATGTTCTTCTACATTTGATCCAAGATCTATTTTTTATATATGAAAATTGTAGACACTCATAACACTTTCACATTAATTTACACTAATTTCCATCTTGTCTCATATAGTTAAATAATTTTTAATTATTTAATTATTTCCTAATGTCATATTCTCTATTAATTAAATAATTTTAAATTATTTAATTAATTCACTTTTTCTTTATTCCTTTAAAATAATTAAATAATTATTTTTAATTATTTAATTAATCATTTTCTATTTTCTATGCATAAATATCTTAAATACATCTATCTAAAAGACGCCTAGAGATATTAGTCTGATGCGCCTATATTGAAATTGTTATTGAGAATAGATAGGTGCCTCGAGACTCATATATCTTTGCATCTTTTACATAGATGTATTTAAGATTTCTATGCTAGTTTAATAATTTTATTAATTAATTTATCACAATATATATAGAGTGAGGAGATATATACATATTACTATATAATGTTAATTTTACTTAAACAATTATTTTATTTACTTTATAGATTTGCATTTAAAGATTGAAGAATCCTAGATTTGCATTTAAAGATTGAAGAATCCTAAAAATTAGTTTTTAATTTAATCCAAATGATACAAAAAATTTATTTAGAATTTTGTTGACCCTATTTCCACATTTTAAAATTTAAACTTTTTGCGCTTCCAAAACTACCGATGAGGGCTTTCAAAACGTTTAAAAAAAGTACAAGTTAGTTTTGAGAGTTTTAATCATCTCCTACAAAGTTTTAAAAGCCATTCAAAATGCCTATAAGAGACAAGCCATCGGTGAAAACAACTAGTTTTCAAAATAGTTTGAAACACCGATCACTACTTGGGAAGAAGTAGTTATTATAGCTACAAGTAGTTATTTTAACTACTTCAAGGAATGAAGGCTATCTGCAAAATGTGAAAACGATGCCATTATAAAATGAATGCAACTATTACAGGATACTACAAAATGGATTTATTGAAAATGCTTTAGAAGCTTTCAAGCAAATCTACTTGGTACGTGTAAGAGATGGTTTCACAATGTTTTCGAGCATTCTCTCAGTCTAACAATTAGTTTTTAATGGAATATTTCTCAATAATTTAATCCAAATGATAGAGAAAATTTATTTAGAATTTTGTTGACCCTATTTCTACATTTTAAAATTTAAACTTTTTGTGCTTCCAAAACTACCGATGAGGGCTTTCAGAACGTTTAAAAAAAGTGCAAGTTAGTTTTGAAAGTTTTAATCATCTCCTACAAAGTTTTAAAAGCCATTCAAAATGCCTATAAGAGACAAGCCATCGGTGAAAACTAGTTTTCAAAATAGTATGAAACACCGATCACTAAGGGAAGAAGTAGTTATTATAACTACAAGTAGTTATTTTAACTACTTCAAGGAATGAAGGCTATCTGCAAAATGTGAAAATGATGCCATTATAAAATGAATGCAACTATTACAGGATACTACAAAATGGATTTATTGAAAATGCTTTAGAAGCTTTCAAGCAAATCTACTTGGTAGGTGTAAGAGACGGTTTCACAATGTTTTCCAGCATTCTCTCAGTCTATGCCAAAAGAGGAGCTTTCGACTAAGGTATGGACATGCATCAATGTATCAAAGGAGAGGATTTTTATTAAATATCATAACTTGCAGCCGCCCTAGTAGACATGTACGCATAATGTGTAATCTTCTGCAAGGCACGTGAGCTGTTTGGATGAATACCTTAAGGAATGTGGTCAAATGGAGCGCAATTTGCAGGTGTAAATCTAGTTCAACAACTCGTACTAGCTTCATCCTTGCCTGTGCCAATGGAAGAGGGTTTGTTAGATGTTGTATTTGCCTCTACACTAGTTGCACATATAACGAAGGCCATAGAAATATAATGATTGCAAGTTATACACAATACTTGGCTACCATAGTTGCAAGATATGTAGAAAATGGGTTTGCTGTAAAGATTTTAGAAACTTCTGAGTAAATGCAATTCGTAGGTGTAAAACTAAGATTGAAGCATTGTCAGTTTCCTCACCTCCGCATATGAGAGATTTTGAATAAGGTATGGACACCCAACAAAAAATAATAGAAAGTGGATTTTTATCAGATACTACGGTTTGAAATGCTCTGGTTGACATGCATCCAAAATGTGTGAGTATGAGACAAGGCGCATAGACTGTTCGACGAAATGCCTCAAAGCTCTTACTTCATATGTGGGCATTATAGTGCTTTAAAAATTGTCTCACGCCATATAAAAGAATTCATGCCACAAAATTTTCTTAACCTGACAATTGTTTCTGTCAGCGTATTCCTTGAACCTCCTACGGGGGCAAGTGCGAGTTTTATCTCATGAGATAGTTGTTTGTTAAGGAGATTTTAGAAACCTCCAAACAAGTGTGATAGATAGATGTAAAACTGCCTTCCATGATCCACAGTTCACTAGCAGACATGTATGCATAATGTCTAAGCTAAGACAAGGTTCACGAAATGCAATGCATGTGGGATGCACAAAAAAATGATATGCACAAAATGGTTTTTGTTGAAAAAGGCCTTAGAAACATTCTAGCATTTATGTAATTTGCAGTTGCAAAACTAGACTCCATGATCACTGCCAGCCAATCTTTTCCTAGCTTGTGTCAAAACGGGACCTTTTGAAGTAGGGTATCGACATTCAATAAAGCATAATCGAAAGTAGATTCTTGCTGGATGTAGTAGTTGTAAATGCTCAGGCAGAAAAGAGTGTCATGTCGGGTGGCTAGTATTGCCAATCCTAGTCAATGTCTTAAAGGTTGACAAATCTTGAAAAGATCTAGAAGCAATCTATTCAAACAAGACAAAAAGCTTTATGCAAACACAAGTTGTGGGTATAAAATTGGTCTATAAGATAACAGTGTAGAACTTGTAAAAGCACCATCATGAAATACAAACCTTAAGACTATGAATAGGCTCCAATGATTGACATTATGGTTCCAGAGGTATTCAACACAAAAATGGGGCACATCAACTTTCAGGACATCCAAAAATCACTAACAAAAGGAGATCGGTCAAAGTTGTCCTAAAGAATAGCAGAAAGTGGCCTAGTGAATGCAGCATGCTTTCCTATAGTAGTCCAATGCCCGGAGTTGGTGATAGAATGTGTGAGGAGATACAATCATGAAGCTAGAGAGATCAGAACTATTGATGGGCACTTGATGGCCAAGCTCGATGAGATTTCTATCACCATCATTCTCTAGCTGCCATAGAAAGAGAAATTCATTCATGTTGATAAGCAAAAAACCTACAAATATTTTAGTGACAAGAAAGAATCATAGGAAAACCATATAGAGAGAGAAGAAGAAGAAAGCATTGATAACTTCTTTGACTTCATAATATTCCAAGAATAATCAAGCATTCTTTGTCATTCTAATTTACTATAGAGAGAATCCAAAAGGAAAATTAAGGATAGAACAAAACATAAAAATTAAATGCTTAATGAGAATCGAGTACTTGTAAGATATAAATATTTTTTTGGTGTAAAGAGACAATAATTTCAAATTAGAATAGAATACAACATGAATTGAAAAAATCAAGTCACTTTGATGTTCTATGAAAATTGTGCAAACAGGAACATAACTTAACTTTGTGTCTACAACCATGTTTTTATACAAATTGGAACTAGTTATGATTATAAGAAAATTAAAATGCTTTTACTTTCAATTATGAAAAATATTTGTACCATTTTTCCCACCAAGCATACCAACAAGTTAGAATTAGCAGAACCCAAAAGACCTTATCATTTTTTTCTGAAATAATGTGGGACAAAATTTTTAATTGCATACCTAATTTTTTCTTCAGTATAGATACTGGAAACAAAATATAGAACATGATACAAAATGAAAACCATACATAGTCAATGCAAAAAATGCATTCCAAACAAATCAATGCAGAATCAATGCATCAAACAACTTTGCTTGTTGAAATATAATAATAATTTTCCCATAGCCAGATTTACTAGCCTCGCCCATAAATAATCTAAAACAATGCTTTACTACAAAATAATTTTCCTAAATATGCAAAACAAAAACTATGCGAAAAAATTCGCATTGCATGTACCTTGTTTATGCTCTGAAGTAGACACTGCAAACAAAACATACAACACACAAAATGAAAACTATACACATCCGATGCATACAATGCATTAATAACAAATCTTGATGCAAAATCAATGCATTGAATTCACTCACTTGTTAAATGACAATAATTAAATACATCCCTTGGCGTCTTGGTACATTCTCGTGGGTGACTACACGTCATCGCTTGTCAATACAATCTCTGCATCAATTTTAAAACCCTCTAAAATTTAAACCATTTATTTCATTTTCCCACTTATTGTTCACAATATCAACCAACCAGTGAACAGAAAATTGATATTCACTAAATTATAACATAAAATAGATGATTTTAAATTTTAACGTTGTTTTAATAGAATAAATTTTTAATAAAATATTTTTTTCAAAGATTACAATAGAATGGTTAAGGGTCAACCACCAACTCTTGGAATAAATGAACAACTCTAGTTTAAGTGCAATTGCACTAGGTGTTCTCTTAGCTTCTTTAGTTATCACATCACTTTTTAGATTTCTCAAAGGTGTTGCACATTTATTTTTCCCTTGTCCCTGTCTTTAGCATGGTGTACAACCCTATTTAAATGGACAAAGTCGTATCTTCTACAACTAAAAGTAATCAATAGTCCACCTACATGGCCACACAGTTAACACCTCGAACAAAAGGAAGCAGAGAGGAAAACTTGGAAGTAAAGATTATGTATTGTGCAGATGGAGTTGTTGGATATGTATGTGGAGGGCTAAAAATCCATCTGAAGCCATGTTTCAAGTTGAAAATCCTGTACAAAAATATGGACGTGGAGGGCTTGATGAAGTTTTGGATGATAAGAAGAAAGGTTGCTTCGTGGCACTATGCAATGAGGCACCTAGAAAGAGTATAAGTGGATTTGAAAAGGGGAAAGGAGCAAGCTTGGTGATTAGGGATTAGGGGTAGGGGAGGATGACTAAGGGATTATAGCTAGATGGAAGGGTTACAAAAGTTGAGGAGAAGAGATTTTTGTTAATAAGGAAATCCATAATCAGATGACCATCTAGTCTATTATAAAATAGATAATTAGTTTATTTAGGTAAGATAAAAGTTGAATCATAGTGAAGCCAAGTCCAAGAAGGGTTGTAGAGTCAAGAAAAGATTATAATAGGTCTAAATCAATGCAAGCACATGGATGCACTCTTAAGCTAGCAAGTTTATCAGTGTCGTTTTCGTACTAGAACACACAACCTAGCTAGGAAGCTATTTCCTTGAGGAAGGGATGAAATGCTAAGTCTAGGAATGGAAACTCCACCCACAAGTTGTATTGAACCACAACTTATGAATATTTGACTGGACCAAAAGTGCAAGAAATGTACCCATTTCCAAAACCCTCAATGGACTTTGAAACCTAACACTTATTTTCCTAGTTTGACTTAGTTCATTTAAGAAATTTAGTTTTGATTGGAACACATTAAAAAGAAAAGAAAATAGATCTTAAATGGTATTCAACAATAACATCTAGGACTTCATTTGGTAATTGATATTCAATGGTTTTACCTTAGCTATAATTTTTCTGGCTAGAATATATGTTATTTGCTGGCCTTGACATGTTTGTTGGTTAGAGGATGTTGGTTGTTGTTTCCTTGTTGGTTCAATCCATTGGAGAAGAGATAGGGCTTGCATTTTGCATATTCATTATGGCCGAGACGGTGTCACTATCACAAGATTTTGACGTTAATTAGAGGATGTTGGTTCAATTCATTAGAGAAGAGATACGGCTTGCATTTGGCATATTCATTATGGGCAAGATGGTGTCACTACCACAAGATTTTAACGTTGGTTCCTTAGAGTCCTTGATCTCCATGTCAATAAGAGATGGCATGGAAATGCAAATAGTGATGGCATGCTATTGACT
Organism: Cunninghamia lanceolata; assembly: GCA_027924645.1. Classification (NCBI taxonomy): domain Eukaryota; kingdom Viridiplantae; phylum Streptophyta; class Pinopsida; order Cupressales; family Cupressaceae; genus Cunninghamia; species Cunninghamia lanceolata. Next base: position 9,253,785 of record BSBN01000118.1, read on the forward strand.
TTGGTCTAAAAGTGATTGAAGCTATGCCCTGTGGATAAGACTTTATATATATTCATTTTCTTTTGTTGACCAGGGGTTGTTCATCAACTGTGTTCCAAGAAATTGTTGAGGCACAAGATGAATGGAAAATTGATTCACCTAAGCATCGTTAGCCTCAAGATGGGTCATCTTGGGTGTGGATAGGGTTTATCCCTAGGTTTGTGCCAAAGGAGCATTGTAATGTTAAAAACAAACCATGCATCAATGACATGAGAGCCACAAATAGTCACAATTAAGGATTTGAATCATTAAGGATTTGCAGTTAACCTTTCAAGCTCTGCAAAATATTTTCTTCTCTACAATTTTCCTTTGCTCAAAGTTTTATTAGAACACTTTTTTCATTGATATATCTAATTATATATTTCCTCCTTGGTTAATAAAAATTAGAATATGTTTAAAATTATTTATTTATATGTTTAAGTGGGTTACTCCCCTTTCTAATTGTATTAAAAAAAACATGCAATCAATATAACGGCCCCGTGATTACCAAATCAATCCATTAAATTTATTTTCTTGTTGAAATGACAGTAATATAAGAACTAATAAATTTATTTGCATATTGGTACGTTCTCACCCACGCCATCAATTGCCACTATCATAATTTTTTTGTAAATCCACTAAAATTTAAATAGTTTATTTCATTTTCCACTTACTGTTCACAATACCAACCAATCCGCGAACAAAAAATTGATATTTTCTAAATTGCAGCATAAAAGAAATGATTTTAAACTTTAGCATTGTTGTTTGGAACTTTAAATACTCGACAACAATGCGCTACATAGAAAAACGAAATTGCATCCAACATCCATAGGCCATGCCTATCCAGTGGAACTAATAATCATTAATATTGATAAACTATAATACCCTTCAATTTCACTTCTTTTTATAGAAATGTTGAAAGTAGGTACTTTAAGCTATCACACATGAAATTCTAAAAACTAGCAATAGCACCTAAATAAATGATTGAGATATTTATAGTTCTTTTAACCAAACACAAAATATTATTACCAAAACAATATAAACATGAAACGCTTTACATACAAAAATTATAAAAATATATACCTAATAACCATTCAATAACACTTTTAAATACTATTTTTGAAACTTTTAATACCAGTTATTTTTCTTCTATAGCGAATAATATTTTTATAGAGCTAAAGTAAACCAGCAGTATTTAAAACAACCATATTTACTCACATCCGAGAAATAGTTTGAGGTTCATGTAGCTTTTCTTCCGAAATATAATACTTGTGAAATTTATTATCGATATTTGATGGAAATTTAACAGAGGCAAAAGTTAAAGGAAAAGACCTATGATCAAATAAACCTGTGTAATTTTTACATTCGTTCATTAATGGGTGGAGACTCTAAGAGAATGAAGCTTCTCTGTTCACTCTTGTGGAATTTCAGAAGAGGCAATGGATTGTGCAACTGCTTTAGCCCATTCTCTCAGACATTTCTTCATCTTTATTGGGTTATCAACACAAATATTAAAATCCTTATAATCATCCTCCAGTCCTCTAAATTTCTGGTTTCTTGACTTCTCAACGAGCAGAAGACTTCCATTCCAATCATCTATTGATTTGACATTAACATTTCTGTAATCAGCTCCCACCATTGCCAAAGCTTCCAACGACATCTTCAATTATGTGAGCTATTTTGTTTTTGGCAAACAGAACACTTTCGTACCAATGTGATTTCTTTCTTCTTTCTCTTTTTTTAATAGCAGACAGATTGAACATTTTAAGAAAGGTGAGAGATAAGTCTACGTCAACAGTCAAAGGTTAATTTTGGGTAATAAAAATGGGACAAATATTTACCACTTTTTGTTGTGAATTATTAACTGTTTGACAATTGAAGTAGATAATATTTAAATAGAGTGTTTTTTACGGCTATTCTTAAATGCCATCCACTTCAATAGACAAAAGTTAATTTTGGGGAATAAAAATAGGACAAATATTTACCAGGGGCAAAATTGCTATTGACTGTTTGACCATTGAAGTGGATGATATCTAAATAGTGTTTTTTACGGCTATTCTTAAATATCATCCACCTCAACAGACAAAGGTTAATTTTGGCCAATAAAAATAGGACAAATATTTATCGGGTGTAAAATTGATATTGATATTGACTGTTTGACCATTGAAGTGGATGATATTTAGATAGAATAGGTTTAACACTACTTTTTTTATAAAAATGAAGTGAAATTTCTATTAAATGTTTGATTGTTTAACGATTGAAAAATAATATTTAAATAGATTGAATAACGTTAGTTTCATTAATTTATATCTGATTCATTAAAAAGATTCACAATGAACATGTGAATCAATGCTAATCTTGATGTTGACAATGAGGAAAAAAAAATCACATGAAAAATGAATTGAACGATATAAACTAATGCAAGTTTTTACCCAGGAAATGATTATTTTATTCCTGAGACTTTTCAGACTTATGTCCTGCAAGTGTCTGTTAATGCCAGTGATTGAGATGATGAATGAAGGACAAGCATCAATTAATAACAGATTAATAGGGGAAGGTGGTGTAGTCACACTCAATGCCACGAATGAAACTGCTCTGTAAACGTTTGGAAATTTCCAAGCTCTTTTAAGTCATCCTCATTTTCCCGGCAGGAAAGACGTCTGCTCACGGGTTAAAGCATGTCAACGTAGAGTCACAGGTCAACCGATGCAGTAAGTCCCTTTAAGTCATCCTCATTTTCCCGGCAGGAAAGACGTCTGCTCACGGGTTAAAGCATGTCAACGTAGAGTCACAGGTCAACCGATGCAGTAAGTCCCTTATCTCAGATGAGTACTATTCTTCTACATTTGATTGAAATATAAATTGTAGATACTCAAAAATGTCCCAAGTCTGTGAATAACACTTTCACACTAATTTCCATCTCTTATCTCAGATGAGTACTATTCTTCTACATTTGATCCAAGATGTGTTTTTTACATATGAAAATTGTAGACACTCAAAAATGTCTCAAGTCTGCGAATAACAATTTCACACTAATTTCCATCTCTTATCTCAGATGAGTACTATTCTTCTACATTTGATCCAAGATGTATTTTTTACATATGAAAATTGTAGACACTCAAAAATGTCCCAAGTTTACCGATAACACTTTACAATAATTTCCATCTCCTCTCATATAGTTAAATAATTATTAATTATTTAATTATTTCCTAATGTCATAATCTTCTATTAATTAAATAATTTTGAATTATTTAATTAATTCACTCTTTCTTTATTCCTTTTAAATAGTTAAATAAATTTTATTTAATTATTTTATTAATTATCCTTTTCTAATCTATGATTAAATAAATTCTTATTTATTTAATTATTCATCTCCATTTTCTCTCTTCTCTTCTATAATTAAATAATTATTTTTAATTATTTAATTAGTCATTTTCTAACCATTATTTAATAATTTTTCCATTTCTTACAGAATGGGGACCAAAGGTGGTGATCGCGAAAATTTGCGGGTAGCTGGTGTAAACCGTTATAGTCTCAAGCTAGTTTGTTTGGCGAGTTTCTTAGGGCACGGGAAAATGCTTTTCGAAATGCTGAGAAGGGGAAGAAAGGTTGGTAATCAGAGTTTTGTAAGTTTTCCTTCCAGGGGCGGCAGTCAGAGTATAGCTTCAAGATTCAGTTTGCAGAGACACCCAAATTATGGGAGAGAGGGTTTTAGATCCAGTTCTAGAAGATTTAGAAGCCCTATTCATCAAGAGAGGTATGGGAAAGTACCATTCAAATAGATCTAGAGAGAGAAGCAAGTACCAAGGGAGGATTCCAAAGAATTTGAGATTCAGATCCCGGATGAATTGATTTTGCCTCATGTGGATGATTTGAGTCAAAAAGCATTAATAGGTAAGATCTGGAATCTTATACCCAAAATGAATGTTCTAGATCAGTGGATTAAGAAAAACTGGGAGGGTTGCAAAAACATGTTTATGCTCGACAAGGGTTTCTAGTTTTTTTGTTATTATTTTTTCATCTAAGGAAGCGAGAGACTCTATCTTGAAAACTAAATCATGGTTTTTTAATGGGAAAGGAATTTTCATTCAAGAATGGGTGCCTAACTTTGATCCTTTAGCAAATAAAGGAAATTTTTATCCCTTCTGGGTTAGCCTCCAAAATCTTCCTCTGGAGTATAGGGATATAAGGATTGTTAGATTGGTGGCAAAGAAAATAGGGTTTTTTGTGAATCATGATATGTTGGTTTTTCAGAACCCTTGTTTTCCTGTGCGTATGTGTGTCGTAATGAACACATACTTTCCTCTTCTGAATAAAGTGGTGCTAAAATCTTCTAAAGGCTCTTGGAGTCAGAGTTTAACCTATGAAGATCCGCAAACTATCCATGATTTTGATACTCTGGGGGATTCTTTGGCATGTGAGGAGCTAGAAAATACAGTCTTGAATCTAAATGCCTCTTTGGATAGGAATGGTGTAGAGATTTTGGATAATGGTGAATTGGTAAGGACTTCAGAGAAGTTAGAATCTATATCGGAGGTTTCTGTAGGGGATTAGATCTTTCAAAAGTAAATGATGCTCAGAATGATACTTTATCACAAAAGGAGATTGAGGAAAGGGAATGTGTTTTCTCAAATAATAGCGAGTTGTCTCTAGTTGATTTGGTAAATAAGGATTCAATTTATAGCGTTGGGCCAGGTTCTTCTCAGATTGATAAGAAGAATGTAGAATTGGTTAATGGAGATTTTGAATTTTCCACCGCAGCTATTCCTGATCAAGAAGAACATCTAGAATCCCCCATTCTAAACCTGGTGAAGAACCTTAACGTAGGTGTTGAGAATAGAGAGGCATCAGATTTCAAATCTAATGTATATAATTTTCACGATAAATCTGAAGATAGGAGCTTGTCCAAGGAGAAAATGTTAATAGACATGATAAATCATGTTGTAACTTCAAAGAAGTTTCCATTGGAAGAGGCTAAAAAAATGGTCACATAGGCTATTTTAAAAGTGGGATCAGATTTGATAGAACAAATTGCAGATGAAGTTATTGCTGAAGATTCATCTCTGGTTGAAAATAATATGGATATTTAGGGGAGAGTGGTGGATATGAAGCAAATGGAGTCAACAATGAAGGATATTAGTAATAATGAGTTTGAAGCCGGGGTGTCTGACTATTCCAAATCCTCTATTTTGCAAACACCTCACCAGGAGAGTAGAGTGTGCCCTTTATCTCCTTCTAAGAGGGGTAGACCTCCTAAATCTGCAAAGACTCAGGAAGAGATAAAAGCAGGGATATAGGCCACCCTTGAAACCTATTTAGGATCGAGGAGAGTCCGTAGCTCTCTGCAAGGACAATGAAGATCCTCTCATGGAATGTAAGGGGCATTAATGCCCCTAACAAAAGGTGCTTAATTAAGCACCAAATTTATGCTTCTCAAATGAACTTGAATATTTTGCAGGAAACAAAATTATCATCTGATCAAGCTAACAACATTTTATCTAAGTGGAATAAGTAGAATTTTTTTCATTCTGCTGCGTTGGGGGCTTCAGGGGGGTTTAGCAGTTTTATGGGATAGTAAGGTGTGTAATGCAGAGTTCATTTGTTCCACTCCCAATCTCTTATTAGTTAAAATCTCATTCAAAATGATTTAAGTGGTGCGATTTGAATTAAAGCGGGAATCCCATTGGCCAATGGTATTCGAGGAAGAGGGTGGGAGGTCTCTATTTTTAGAGACAGTTTTTTTAGCTAACTTTTTTTGTTTTTGGCAGGTGCTAACTTTGGAGTATTCTTTGTGCTTATCCTTTCATTATTGTTCTATGGTCTGGGCACTGGCAAATTCGTGTGTTTGGAGATTGCTTTGTACCATGAGTTTTCATTCATTTAATTAGAGATGTGGTGGTTTGAGATGTACGAATGAAACTGCACTTCTTGAGTCATCCTCATTTCCCAGGCGAAAGCGCATCTACTCACAGATTAAAGCATGTCAACGTACAGTCACAGGTCAACCGATGTTCTTCTACATTTGATCCAAGATCTATTTTTTATATATGAAAATTGTAGACACTCATAACACTTTCACATTAATTTACACTAATTTCCATCTTGTCTCATATAGTTAAATAATTTTTAATTATTTAATTATTTCCTAATGTCATATTCTCTATTAATTAAATAATTTTAAATTATTTAATTAATTCACTTTTTCTTTATTCCTTTAAAATAATTAAATAATTATTTTTAATTATTTAATTAATCATTTTCTATTTTCTATGCATAAATATCTTAAATACATCTATCTAAAAGACGCCTAGAGATATTAGTCTGATGCGCCTATATTGAAATTGTTATTGAGAATAGATAGGTGCCTCGAGACTCATATATCTTTGCATCTTTTACATAGATGTATTTAAGATTTCTATGCTAGTTTAATAATTTTATTAATTAATTTATCACAATATATATAGAGTGAGGAGATATATACATATTACTATATAATGTTAATTTTACTTAAACAATTATTTTATTTACTTTATAGATTTGCATTTAAAGATTGAAGAATCCTAGATTTGCATTTAAAGATTGAAGAATCCTAAAAATTAGTTTTTAATTTAATCCAAATGATACAAAAAATTTATTTAGAATTTTGTTGACCCTATTTCCACATTTTAAAATTTAAACTTTTTGCGCTTCCAAAACTACCGATGAGGGCTTTCAAAACGTTTAAAAAAAGTACAAGTTAGTTTTGAGAGTTTTAATCATCTCCTACAAAGTTTTAAAAGCCATTCAAAATGCCTATAAGAGACAAGCCATCGGTGAAAACAACTAGTTTTCAAAATAGTTTGAAACACCGATCACTACTTGGGAAGAAGTAGTTATTATAGCTACAAGTAGTTATTTTAACTACTTCAAGGAATGAAGGCTATCTGCAAAATGTGAAAACGATGCCATTATAAAATGAATGCAACTATTACAGGATACTACAAAATGGATTTATTGAAAATGCTTTAGAAGCTTTCAAGCAAATCTACTTGGTACGTGTAAGAGATGGTTTCACAATGTTTTCGAGCATTCTCTCAGTCTAACAATTAGTTTTTAATGGAATATTTCTCAATAATTTAATCCAAATGATAGAGAAAATTTATTTAGAATTTTGTTGACCCTATTTCTACATTTTAAAATTTAAACTTTTTGTGCTTCCAAAACTACCGATGAGGGCTTTCAGAACGTTTAAAAAAAGTGCAAGTTAGTTTTGAAAGTTTTAATCATCTCCTACAAAGTTTTAAAAGCCATTCAAAATGCCTATAAGAGACAAGCCATCGGTGAAAACTAGTTTTCAAAATAGTATGAAACACCGATCACTAAGGGAAGAAGTAGTTATTATAACTACAAGTAGTTATTTTAACTACTTCAAGGAATGAAGGCTATCTGCAAAATGTGAAAATGATGCCATTATAAAATGAATGCAACTATTACAGGATACTACAAAATGGATTTATTGAAAATGCTTTAGAAGCTTTCAAGCAAATCTACTTGGTAGGTGTAAGAGACGGTTTCACAATGTTTTCCAGCATTCTCTCAGTCTATGCCAAAAGAGGAGCTTTCGACTAAGGTATGGACATGCATCAATGTATCAAAGGAGAGGATTTTTATTAAATATCATAACTTGCAGCCGCCCTAGTAGACATGTACGCATAATGTGTAATCTTCTGCAAGGCACGTGAGCTGTTTGGATGAATACCTTAAGGAATGTGGTCAAATGGAGCGCAATTTGCAGGTGTAAATCTAGTTCAACAACTCGTACTAGCTTCATCCTTGCCTGTGCCAATGGAAGAGGGTTTGTTAGATGTTGTATTTGCCTCTACACTAGTTGCACATATAACGAAGGCCATAGAAATATAATGATTGCAAGTTATACACAATACTTGGCTACCATAGTTGCAAGATATGTAGAAAATGGGTTTGCTGTAAAGATTTTAGAAACTTCTGAGTAAATGCAATTCGTAGGTGTAAAACTAAGATTGAAGCATTGTCAGTTTCCTCACCTCCGCATATGAGAGATTTTGAATAAGGTATGGACACCCAACAAAAAATAATAGAAAGTGGATTTTTATCAGATACTACGGTTTGAAATGCTCTAGTTGACATGCATCCAAAATGTGTGAGTATGAGACAAGGCGCATAGACTGTTCGACGAAATGCCTCAAAGCTCTTACTTCATATGTGGGCATTATAGTGCTTTAAAAATTGTCTCACGCCATATAAAAGAATTCATGCCACAAAATTTTCTTAACCTGACAATTGTTTCTGTCAGCGTATTCCTTGAACCTCCTACGGGGGCAAGTGCGAGTTTTATCTCATGAGATAGTTGTTTGTTAAGGAGATTTTAGAAACCTCCAAACAAGTGTGATAGATAGATGTAAAACTGCCTTCCATGATCCACAGTTCACTAGCAGACATGTATGCATAATGTCTAAGCTAAGACAAGGTTCACGAAATGCAATGCATGTGGGATGCACAAAAAAATGATATGCACAAAATGGTTTTTGTTGAAAAAGGCCTTAGAAACATTCTAGCATTTATGTAATTTGCAGTTGCAAAACTAGACTCCATGATCACTGCCAGCCAATCTTTTCCTAGCTTGTGTCAAAACGGGACCTTTTGAAGTAGGGTATCGACATTCAATAAAGCATAATCGAAAGTAGATTCTTGCTGGATGTAGTAGTTGTAAATGCTCAGGCAGAAAAGAGTGTCATGTCGGGTGGCTAGTATTGCCAATCCTAGTCAATGTCTTAAAGGTTGACAAATCTTGAAAAGATCTAGAAGCAATCTATTCAAACAAGACAAAAAGCTTTATGCAAACACAAGTTGTGGGTATAAAATTGGTCTATAAGATAACAGTGTAGAACTTGTAAAAGCACCATCATGAAATACAAACCTTAAGACTATGAATAGGCTCCAATGATTGACATTATGGTTCCAGAGGTATTCAACACAAAAATGGGGCACATCAACTTTCAGGACATCCAAAAATCACTAACAAAAGGAGATCGGTCAAAGTTGTCCTAAAGAATAGCAGAAAGTGGCCTAGTGAATGCAGCATGCTTTCCTATAGTAGTCCAATGCCCGGAGTTGGTGATAGAATGTGTGAGGAGATACAATCATGAAGCTAGAGAGATCAGAACTATTGATGGGCACTTGATGGCCAAGCTCGATGAGATTTCTATCACCATCATTCTCTAGCTGCCATAGAAAGAGAAATTCATTCATGTTGATAAGCAAAAAACCTACAAATATTTTAGTGACAAGAAAGAATCATAGGAAAACCATATAGAGAGAGAAGAAGAAGAAAGCATTGATAACTTCTTTGACTTCATAATATTCCAAGAATAATCAAGCATTCTTTGTCATTCTAATTTACTATAGAGAGAATCCAAAAGGAAAATTAAGGATAGAACAAAACATAAAAATTAAATGCTTAATGAGAATCGAGTACTTGTAAGATATAAATATTTTTTTGGTGTAAAGAGACAATAATTTCAAATTAGAATAGAATACAACATGAATTGAAAAAATCAAGTCACTTTGATGTTCTATGAAAATTGTGCAAACAGGAACATAACTTAACTTTGTGTCTACAACCATGTTTTTATACAAATTGGAACTAGTTATGATTATAAGAAAATTAAAATGCTTTTACTTTCAATTATGAAAAATATTTGTACCATTTTTCCCACCAAGCATACCAACAAGTTAGAATTAGCAGAACCCAAAAGACCTTATCATTTTTTTCTGAAATAATGTGGGACAAAATTTTTAATTGCATACCTAATTTTTTCTTCAGTATAGATACTGGAAACAAAATATAGAACATGATACAAAATGAAAACCATACATAGTCAATGCAAAAAATGCATTCCAAACAAATCAATGCAGAATCAATGCATCAAACAACTTTGCTTGTTGAAATATAATAATAATTTTCCCATAGCCAGATTTACTAGCCTCGCCCATAAATAATCTAAAACAATGCTTTACTACAAAATAATTTTCCTAAATATGCAAAACAAAAACTATGCGAAAAAATTCGCATTGCATGTACCTTGTTTATGCTCTGAAGTAGACACTGCAAACAAAACATACAACACACAAAATGAAAACTATACACATCCGATGCATACAATGCATTAATAACAAATCTTGATGCAAAATCAATGCATTGAATTCACTCACTTGTTAAATGACAATAATTAAATACATCCCTTGGCGTCTTGGTACATTCTCGTGGGTGACTACACGTCATCGCTTGTCAATACAATCTCTGCATCAATTTTAAAACCCTCTAAAATTTAAACCATTTATTTCATTTTCCCACTTATTGTTCACAATATCAACCAACCAGTGAACAGAAAATTGATATTCACTAAATTATAACATAAAATAGATGATTTTAAATTTTAACGTTGTTTTAATAGAATAAATTTTTAATAAAATATTTTTTTCAAAGATTACAATAGAATGGTTAAGGGTCAACCACCAACTCTTGGAATAAATGAACAACTCTAGTTTAAGTGCAATTGCACTAGGTGTTCTCTTAGCTTCTTTAGTTATCACATCACTTTTTAGATTTCTCAAAGGTGTTGCACATTTATTTTTCCCTTGTCCCTGTCTTTAACATGGTGTACAACCCTATTTAAATGGACAAAGTCGTATCTTCTACAACTAAAAGTAATCAATAGTCCACCTACATGGCCACACAGTTAACACCTCGAACAAAAGGAAGCAGAGAGGAAAACTTGGAAGTAAAGATTATGTATTGTGCAGATGGAGTTGTTGGATATGTATGTGGAGGGCTAAAAATCCATCTGAAGCCATGTTTCAAGTTGAAAATCCTGTACAAAAATATGGACGTGGAGGGCTTGATGAAGTTTTGGATGATAAGAAGAAAGGTTGCTTCGTGGCACTATGCAATGAGGCACCTAGAAAGAGTATAAGTGGATTTGAAAAGGGGAAAGGAGCAAGCTTGGTGATTAGGGATTAGGGGTAGGGGAGGATGACTAAGGGATTATAGCTAGATGGAAGGGTTACAAAAGTTGAGGAGAAGAGATTTTTGTTAATAAGGAAATCCATAATCAGATGACCATCTAGTCTATTATAAAATAGATAATTAGTTTATTTAGGTAAGATAAAAGTTGAATCATAGTGAAGCCAAGTCCAAGAAGGGTTGTAGAGTCAAGAAAAGATTATAATAGGTCTAAATCAATGCAAGCACATGGATGCACTCTTAAGCTAGCAAGTTTATCAGTGTCGTTTTCGTACTAGAACACACAACCTAGCTAGGAAGCTATTTCCTTGAGGAAGGGATGAAATGCTAAGTCTAGGAATGGAAACTCCACCCACAAGTTGTATTGAACCACAACTTATGAATATTTGACTGGACCAAAAGTGCAAGAAATGTACCCATTTCCAAAACCCTCAATGGACTTTGAAACCTAACACTTATTTTCCTAGTTTGACTTAGTTCATTTAAGAAATTTAGTTTTGATTGGAACACATTAAAAAGAAAAGAAAATAGATCTTAAATGGTATTCAACAATAACATCTAGGACTTCATTTGGTAATTGATATTCAATGGTTTTACCTTAGCTATAATTTTTCTGGCTAGAATATATGTTATTTGCTGGCCTTGACATGTTTGTTGGTTAGAGGATGTTGGTTGTTGTTTCCTTGTTGGTTCAATCCATTGGAGAAGAGATAGGGCTTGCATTTTGCATATTCATTATGGCCGAGACGGTGTCACTATCACAAGATTTTGACGTTAATTAGAGGATGTTGGTTGTTATTTCCTTGTTGGTTCAATTCATTAGAGAAGAGATACGGCTTGCATTTGGCATATTCATTATGGGCAAGATGGTGTCACTACCACAAGATTTTAACGTTGGTTCCTTAGAGTCCTTGATCTCCATGTCAATAAGAGATGGCATGGAAATGCAAATAGTGATGGCATGCTATTGACTTTGGTCTAAAAGTGATTGAAGCTATGCCCTGTGGATAAGACTTTATATATATTCATTTTCTTTTGTTGACCAGGGGTTGTTCATCAACTGTGTTCCAAGAAATTGTTGAGGCACAAGATGAATGGAAAATTGATTCACCTAAGCATCGTTAGCCTCAAGATGGGTCATCTTGGGTGTGGATAGGGTTTATCCCTAGGTTTGTGCCAAAGGAGCATTGTAATGTTAAAAACAAACCATGCATCAATGACATGAGAGCCACAAATAGTCACAATTAAGGATTTGAATCATTAAGGATTTGCAGTTAACCTTTCAAGCTCTGCAAAATATTTTCTTCTCTACAATTTTCCTTTGCTCAAAGTTTTATTAGAACACTTTTTTCATTGATATATCTAATTATATATTTCCTCCTTGGTTAATAAAAATTAGAATATGTTTAAAATTATTTATTTATATGTTTAAGTGGGTTACTCCCCTTTCTAATTGTATTAAAAAAAACATGCAATCAATATAACGGCCCCGTGATTACCAAATCAATCCATTAAATTTATTTTCTTGTTGAAATGACAGTAATATAAGAACTAATAAATTTATTTGCATATTGGTACGTTCTCACCCACGCCATCAATTGCCACTATCATAATTTTTTTGTAAATCCACTAAAATTTAAATAGTTTATTTCATTTTCCACTTACTGTTCACAATACCAACCAATCCGCGAACAAAAAATTGATATTTTCTAAATTGCAGCATAAAAGAAATGATTTTAAACTTTAGCATTGTTGTTTGGAACTTTAAATACTCGACAACAATGCGCTACATAGAAAAACGAAATTGCATCCAACATCCATAGGCCATGCCTATCCAGTGGAACTAATAATCATTAATATTGATAAACTATAATACCCTTCAATTTCACTTCTTTTTATAGAAATGTTGAAAGTAGGTACTTTAAGCTATCACACATGAAATTCTAAAAACTAGCAATAGCACCTAAATAAATGATTGAGATATTTATAGTTCTTTTAACCAAACACAAAATATTATTACCAAAACAATATAAACATGAAACGCTTTACATACAAAAATTATAAAAATATATACCTAATAACCATTCAATAACACTTTTAAATACTATTTTTGAAACTTTTAATACCGGTTATTTTTCTTCTATATCGAATAATATTTTTATAGAGCTAAAGTAAACCAGCAGTATTTAAAACAACCATATTTACTCACATCCGAGAAATAGTTTGAGGTTCATGTAGCTTTTCTTCCGAAATATAATACTTGTGAAATTTATTATCGATATTTGATGGAAATTTAACAGAGGCAAAAGTTAAAGGAAAAGACCTATGATCAAATAAACCTGTGTAATTTTTACATTCGTTCATTAATGGGTGGAGACTCTAAGAGAATGAAGCTTCTCTGTTCACTCTTGTGGAATTTCAGAAGAGGCAATGGATTGTGCAACTGCTTTAGCCCATTCTCTCAGACATTTCTTCATCTTTATTGGGTTATCAACACAAATATTAAAATCCTTATAATCATCCTCCAGTCCTCTAAAGTTCTGGTTTCTTGACTTCTCAACGAGCAGAAGACTTCCATTCCAATCATCTATTGATTTGACATTAACATTTCTGTAATCAGCTCCCACCATTGCCAAAGCTTCCAACGACATCTTCAATTATGTGAGCTATTTTGTTTTTTGGCAAACAGAACACTTTCGTACCAATGTGATTTCTTTCTTCTTTCTCTTTTTTTAATAGCAGACAGATTGAACATTTTAAGAAAGGTGAGAGATAAGTCTACGTCAACAGTCAAAGGTTAATTTTGGGTAATAAAAATGGGACAAATATTTACCACTTTTTGTTGTGAATTATTAACTGTTTGACAATTGAAGTAGATAATATTTAAATAGAGTGTTTTTTACGGCTATTCTTAAATGCCATCCACTTCAATAGACAAAAGTTAATTTTGGGGAATAAAAATAGGACAAATATTTACCAGGGGCAAAATTGCTATTGACTGTTTGACCATTGAAGTGGATGATATCTAAATAGTGTTTTTTACGGCTATTCTTAAATATCATCCACCTCAACAGACAAAGGTTAATTTTGGCCAATAAAAATAGGACAAATATTTATCGGGTGTAAAATTGATATTGATATTGACTGTTTGACCATTGAAGTGGATGATATTTAGATAGAATAGGTTTAACACTACTTTTTTTATAAAAATGAAGTGAAATTTCTATTAAATGTTTGATTGTTTAACGATTGAAAAATAATATTTAAATAGATTGAATAACGTTAGTTTCATTAATTTATATCTGATTCATTAAAAAGATTCACAATGAACATGTGAATCAATGCTAATCTTGATGTTGACAATGAGGAAAAAAAAATCACATGAAAAATGAATTGAACGATATAAACTAATGCAAGTTTTTACCCAGGAAATGATTATTTTATTCCTGAGACTTTTCAGACTTATGTCCTGCAAGTGTCTGTTAATGCCAGTGATTGAGATGATGAATGAAGGACAAGCATCAATTAATAACAGATTAATAGGGGAAGGTGGTGTAGTCACACTCAATGCCACGAATGAAACTGCTCTGTAAACGTTTGGAAATTTCCAAGCTCTTTTAAGTCATCCTCATTTTCCCGGCAGGAAAGACGTCTGCTCACGGGTTAAAGCATGTCAACGTAGAGTCACAGGTCAACCGATGCAGTAAGTCCCTTTAAGTCATCCTCATTTTCCCGGCAGGAAAGACGTCTGCTCACGGGTTAAAGCATGTCAACGTAGAGTCACAGGTCAACCGATGCAGTAAGTCCCTTATCTCAGATGAGTACTATTCTTCTACATTTGATTGAAATATAAATTGTAGATACTCAAAAATGTCCCAAGTCTGTGAATAACACTTTCACACTAATTTCCATCTCTTATCTCAGATGAGTACTATTCTTCTACATTTGATCCAAGATGTGTTTTTTACATATGAAAATTGTAGACACTCAAAAATGTCTCAAGTCTGCGAATAACAATTTCACACTAATTTCCATCTCTTATCTCAGATGAGTACTATTCTTCTACATTTGATCCAAGATGTATTTTTTACATATGAAAATTGTAGACACTCAAAAATGTCCCAAGTTTACCGATAACACTTTACAATAATTTCCATCTCCTCTCATATAGTTAAATAATTATTAATTATTTAATTATTTCCTAATGTCATAATCTTCTATTAATTAAATAATTTTGAATTATTTAATTAATTCACTCTTTCTTTATTCCTTTTAAATAGTTAAATAAATTTTATTTAATTATTTTATTAATTATCCTTTTCTAATCTATGATTAAATAAATTCTTATTTATTTAATTATTCATCTCCATTTTCTCTCTTCTCTTCTATAATTAAATAATTATTTTTAATTATTTAATTAGTCATTTTCTAACCATTATTTAATAATTTTTCCATTTCTTACAGAATGGGGACCAAAGGTGGTGATCGCGAAAATTTGCGGGTAGCTGGTGTAAACCGTTATAGTCTCAAGCTAGTTTGTTTGGCGAGTTTCTTAGGGCACGGGAAAATGCTTTTCGAAATGCTGAGAAGGGGAAGAAAGGTTGGTAATCAGAGTTTTGTAAGTTTTCCTTCCAGGGGCGGCAGTCAGAGTATAGCTTCAAGATTCAGTTTGCAGAGACACCCAAATTATGGGAGAGAGGGTTTTAGATCCAGTTCTAGAAGATTTAGAAGCCCTATTCATCAAGAGAGGTATGGGAAAGTACCATTCAAATAGATCTAGAGAGAGAAGCAGGTACCAAGGGAGGATTCCAAAGAATTTGAGATTCAGATCCCGGATGAATTGATTTTGCCTCATGTGGATGATTTGAGTCAAAAAGCATTAATAGGTAAGATCTGGAATCTTATACCCAAAATGAATGTTCTAGATCAGTGGATTAAGAAAAACTGGGAGGGTTGCAAAAACATGTTTATGCTCGACAAGGGTTTCTAGTTTTTTTGTTATTATTTTTTCATCTAAGGAAGCGAGAGACTCTATCTTGAAAACTAAATCATGGTTTTTTAATGGGAAAGGAATTTTCATTCAAGAATGGGTGCCTAACTTTGATCCTTTAGCAAATAAAGGAAATTTTTATCCCTTCTGGGTTAGCCTCCAAAATCTTCCTCTGGAGTATAGGGATATAAGGATTGTTAGATTGGTGGCAAAGAAAATAGGGTTTTTTGTGAATCATGATATGTTGGTTTTTCAGAACCCTTGTTTTCCTGTGCGTATGTGTGTCGTAATGAACACATACTTTCCTCTTCTGAATAAAGTGGTGCTAAAATCTTCTAAAGGCTCTTGGAGTCAGAGTTTAACCTATGAAGATCCGCAAACTATCCATGATTTTGATACTCTGGGGGATTCTTTGGCATGTGAGGAGCTAGAAAATACAGTCTTGAATCTAAATGCCTCTTTGGATAGGAATGGTGTAGAGATTTTGGATAATGGTGAATTGGTAAGGACTTCAGAGAAGTTAGAATCTATATCGGAGGTTTCTGTAGAGGGATTAGATCTTTCAAAAGTAAATGATGCTCAGAATGATACTTTATCACAAAAGGAGATTGAGGAAAGGGAATGTGTTTTCTCAAATAATAGCGAGTTGTCTCTAGTTGATTTGGTAAATAAGGATTCAATTTATAGCGTTGGGCCAGGTTCTTCTCAGATTGATAAGAAGAATGTAGAATTGGTTAATGGAGATTTTGAATTTTCCACCGCAGCTATTCCTGATCAAGAAGAACATCTAGAATCCCCCATTCTAAACCTGGTGAAGAACCTTAACGTAGGTGTTGAGAATAGAGAGGCATCAGATTTCAAATCTAATGTATATAATTTTCACGATAAATCTGAAGATAGGAGCTTGTCCAAGGAGAAAATGTTAATAGACATGATAAATCATGTTGTAACTTCAAAGAAGTTTCCATTGGAAGAGGCTAAAAAAATGGTCACATAGGCTATTTTAAAAGTGGGATCAGATTTGATAGAACAAATTGCAGATGAAGTTATTGCTGAAGATTCATCTCTGGTTGAAAATAATATGGATATTTAGGGGAGAGTGGTGGATATGAAGCAAATGGAGTCAACAATGAAGGATATTAGTAATAATGAGTTTGAAGCCGGGGTGTCTGACTATTCCAAATCCTCTATTTTGCAAACACCTCACCAGGAGAGTAGAGTGTGCCCTTTATCTCCTTCTAAGAGGGGTAGACCTCCTAAATCTGCAAAGACTCAGGAAGAGATAAAAGCAGGGATATAGGCCACCCTTGAAACCTATTTAGGATCGAGGAGAGTCCGTAGCTCTCTGCAAGGACAATGAAGATCCTCTCATGGAATGTAAGGGGCATTAATGCCCCTAACAAAAGGTGCTTAATTAAGCACCAAATTTATGCTTCTCAAATGAACTTGAATATTTTGCAGGAAACAAAATTATCATCTGATCAAGCTAACAACATTTTATCTAAGTGGAATAAGTAGAATTTTTTTCATTCTGCTGCGTTGGGGGCTTCAGGGGGGTTTAGCAGTTTTATGGGATAGTAAGGTGTGTAATGCAGAGTTCATTTGTTCCACTCCCAATCTCTTATTAGTTAAAATCTCATTCAAAATGATTTAAGTGGTGCGATTTGAATTAAAGCGGGAATCCCATTGGCCAATGGTATTCGAGGAAGAGGGTGGGAGGTCTCTATTTTTAGAGACAGTTTTTTTAGCTAACTTTTTTTGTTTTTGGCAGGTGCTAACTTTGGAGTATTCTTTGTGCTTATCCTTTCATTATTGTTCTATGGTCTGGGCACTGGCAAATTCGTGTGTTTGGAGATTGCTTTGTACCATGAGTTTTCATTCATTTAATTAGAGATGTGGTGGTTTGAGATGTACGAATGAAACTGCACTTCTTGAGTCATCCTCATTTCCCAGGGGAAAGCGCATCTACTCACAGATTAAAGCATGTCAACGTACAGTCACAGGTCAACCGATGTTCTTCTACATTTGATCCAAGATCTATTTTTTATATATGAAAATTGTAGACACTCATAACACTTTCACATTAATTTACACTAATTTCCATCTTGTCTCATATAGTTAAATAATTTTTAATTATTTAATTATTTCCTAATGTCATATTCTCTATTAATTAAATAATTTTAAATTATTTAATTAATTCACTTTTTCTTTATTCCTTTAAAATAATTAAATAATTATTTTTAATTATTTAATTAATCATTTTCTATTTTCTATGCATAAATATCTTAAATACATCTATCTAAAAGACGCCTAGAGATATTAGTCTGATGCGCCTATATTGAAATTGTTATTGAGAATAGATAGGTGCCTCGAGACTCATATATCTTTGCATCTTTTACATAGATGTATTTAAGATTTCTATGCTAGTTTAATAATTTTATTAATTAATTTATCACAATATATATAGAGTGAGGAGATATATACATATTACTATATAATGTTAATTTTACTTAAACAATTATTTTATTTACTTTATAGATTTGCATTTAAAGATTGAAGAATCCTAGATTTGCATTTAAAGATTGAAGAATCCTAAAAATTAGTTTTTAATTTAATCCAAATGATACAAAAAATTTATTTAGAATTTTGTTGACCCTATTTCCACATTTTAAAATTTAAACTTTTTGCGCTTCCAAAACTACCGATGAGGGCTTTCAAAACGTTTAAAAAAAGTACAAGTTAGTTTTGAGAGTTTTAATCATCTCCTACAAAGTTTTAAAAGCCATTCAAAATGCCTATAAGAGACAAGCCATCGGTGAAAACAACTAGTTTTCAAAATAGTTTGAAACACCGATCACTACTTGGGAAGAAGTAGTTATTATAGCTACAAGTAGTTATTTTAACTACTTCAAGGAATGAAGGCTATCTGCAAAATGTGAAAACGATGCCATTATAAAATGAATGCAACTATTACAGGATACTACAAAATGGATTTATTGAAAATGCTTTAGAAGCTTTCAAGCAAATCTACTTGGTACGTGTAAGAGATGGTTTCACAATGTTTTCGAGCATTCTCTCAGTCTAACAATTAGTTTTTAATGGAATATTTCTCAATAATTTAATCCAAATGATAGAGAAAATTTATTTAGAATTTTGTTGACCCTATTTCTACATTTTAAAATTTAAACTTTTTGTGCTTCCAAAACTACCGATGAGGGCTTTCAGAACGTTTAAAAAAAGTGCAAGTTAGTTTTGAAAGTTTTAATCATCTCCTACAAAGTTTTAAAAGCCATTCAAAATGCCTATAAGAGACAAGCCATCGGTGAAAACTAGTTTTCAAAATAGTATGAAACACCGATCACTAAGGGAAGAAGTAGTTATTATAACTACAAGTAGTTATTTTAACTACTTCAAGGAATGAAGGCTATCTGCAAAATGTGAAAATGATGCCATTATAAAATGAATGCAACTATTACAGGATACTACAAAATGGATTTATTGAAAATGCTTTAGAAGCTTTCAAGCAAATCTACTTGGTAGGTGTAAGAGACGGTTTCACAATGTTTTCCAGCATTCTCTCAGTCTATGCCAAAAGAGGAGCTTTCGACTAAGGTATGGACATGCATTAATGTATCAAAGGAGAGGATTTTTATTAAATATCATAACTTGCAGCCGCCCTAGTAGACATGTACGCATAATGTGTAATCTTCTGCAAGGCACGTGAGCTGTTTGGATGAATACCTTAAGGAATGTGGTCAAATGGAGCGCAATTTGCAGGTGTAAATCTAGTTCAACAACTCGTACTAGCTTCATCCTTGCCTGTGCCAATGGAAGAGGGTTTGTTAGATGTTGTATTTGCCTCTACACTAGTTGCACATATAACGAAGGCCATAGAAATATAATGATTGCAAGTTATACACAATACTTGGCTACCATAGTTGCAAGATATGTAGAAAATGGGTTTGCTGTAAAGATTTTAGAAACTTCTGAGTAAATGCAATTCGTAGGTGTAAAACTAAGATTGAAGCATTGTCAGTTTCCTCACCTCCGCATATGAGAGATTTTGAATAAGGTATGGACACCCAACAAAAAATAATAGAAAGTGGATTTTTATCAGATACTACGGTTTGAAATGCTCTGGTTGACATGCATCCAAAATGTGTGAGTATGAGACAAGGCGCATAGACTGTTCGACGAAATGCCTCAAAGCTCTTACTTCATATGTGGGCATTATAGTGCTTTAAAAATTGTCTCACGCCATATAAAAGAATTCATGCCACAAAATTTTCTTAACCTGACAATTGTTTCTGTCAGCGTATTCCTTGAACCTCCTACGGGGGCAAGTGCGAGTTTTATCTCATGAGATAGTTGTTTGTTAAGGAGATTTTAGAAACCTCCAAACAAGTGTGATAGATAGATGTAAAACTGCCTTCCATGATCCACAG
This sequence comes from Cunninghamia lanceolata, assembly GCA_027924645.1. NCBI lineage: Eukaryota > Viridiplantae > Streptophyta > Pinopsida > Cupressales > Cupressaceae > Cunninghamia > Cunninghamia lanceolata. Next base: position 9,274,279 of record BSBN01000118.1, read on the forward strand.
TTCACTAGCAGACATGTATGCATAATGTCTAAGCTAAGACAAGGTTCACGAAATGCAATGCATGTGGGATGCACAAAAAAATGATATGCACAAAATGGTTTTTGTTGAAAAAGGCCTTAGAAACATTCTAGCATTTATGTAATTTGCAGTTGCAAAACTAGACTCCATGATCACTGCCAGCCAATCTTTTCCTAGCTTGTGTCAAAACGGGACCTTTTGAAGTAGGGTATCGACATTCAATAAAGCATAATCGAAAGTAGATTCTTGCTGGATGTAGTAGTTGTAAATGCTCAGGCAGAAAAGAGTGTCATGTCGGATGGCTAGTATTGCCAATCCTAGTCAATGTCTTAAAGGTTGACAAATCTTGAAAAGATCTAGAAGCAATCTATTCAAACAAGACAAAAAGCTTTATGCAAACACAAGTTGTGGGTATAAAATTGGTCTATAAGATAACAGTGTAGAACTTGTAAAAGCACCATCATGAAATACAAACCTTAAGACTATGAATAGGCTCCAATGATTGACATTATGGTTCCAGAGGTATTCAACACAAAAATGGGGCACATCAACTTTCAGGACATCCAAAAATCACTAACAAAAGGAGATCGGTCAAAGTTGTCCTAAAGAATAGCAGAAAGTGGCCTAGTGAATGCAGCATGCTTTCCTATAGTAGTCCAATGCCCGGAGTTGGTGATAGAATGTGTGAGGAGATACAATCATGAAGCTAGAGAGATCAGAACTATTGATGGGCACTTGATGGCCAAGCTCGATGAGATTTCTATCACCATCATTCTCTAGCTGCCATAGAAAGAGAAATTCATTCATGTTGATAAGCAAAAAACCTACAAATATTTTAGTGACAAGAAAGAATCATAGGAAAACCATATAGAGAGAGAAGAAGAAGAAAGCATTGATAACTTCTTTGACTTCATAATATTCCAAGAATAATCAAGCATTCTTTGTCATTCTAATTTACTATAGAGAGAATCCAAAAGGAAAATTAAGGATAGAACAAAACATAAAAATTAAATGCTTAATGAGAATCGAGTACTTGTAAGATATAAATATTTTTTTGGTGTAAAGAGACAATAATTTCAAATTAGAATAGAATACAACATGAATTGAAAAAATCAAGTCACTTTGATGTTCTATGAAAATTGTGCAAACAGGAACATAACTTAACTTTGTGTCTACAACCATGTTTTTATACAAATTGGAACTAGTTATGATTATAAGAAAATTAAAATGCTTTTACTTTCAATTATGAAAAATATTTGTACCATTTTTCCCACCAAGCATACCAACAAGTTAGAATTAGCAGAACCCAAAAGACCTTATCATTTTTTTCTGAAATAATGTGGGACAAAATTTTTAATTGCATACCTAATTTTTTCTTCAGTATAGATACTGGAAACAAAATATAGAACATGATACAAAATGAAAACCATACATAGTCAATGCAAAAAATGCATTCCAAACAAATCAATGCAGAATCAATGCATCAAACAACTTTGCTTGTTGAAATATAATAATAATTTTCCCATAGCCAGATTTACTAGCCTCGCCCATAAATAATCTAAAACAATGCTTTACTACAAAATAATTTTCCTAAATATGCAAAACAAAAACTATGCGAAAAAATTCGCATTGCATGTACCTTGTTTATGCTCTGAAGTAGACATTGCAAACAAAACATACAACACACAAAATGAAAACTATACACATCCGATGCATACAATGCATTAATAACAAATCTTGATGCAAAATCAATGCATTGAATTCACTCACTTGTTAAATGACAATAATTAAATACATCCCTTGGCGTCTTGGTACATTCTCGTGGGTGACTACACGTCATCGCTTGTCAATACAATCTCTGCATCAATTTTAAAACCCTCTAAAATTTAAACCATTTATTTCATTTTCCCACTTATTGTTCACAATATCAACCAACCAGTGAACAGAAAATTGATATTCACTAAATTATAACATAAAATAGATGATTTTAAATTTTAACGTTGTTTTAATAGAATAAATTTTTAATAAAATATTTTTTTCAAAGATTACAATAGAATGGTTAAGGGTCAACCACCAACTCTTGGAATAAATGAACAACTCTAGTTTAAGTGCAATTGCACTAGGTGTTCTCTTAGCTTCTTTAGTTATCACATCACTTTTTAGATTTCTCAAAGGTGTTGCACATTTATTTTTCCCTTGTCCCTGTCTTTAGCATGGTGTACAACCCTATTTAAATGGACAAAGTCGTATCTTCTACAACTAAAAGTAATCAATAGTCCACCTACATGGCCACACAGTTAACACCTCGAACAAAAGGAAGCAGAGAGGAAAACTTGGAAGTAAAGATTATGTATTGTGCAGATGGAGTTGTTGGATATGTATGTGGAGGGCTAAAAATCCATCTGAAGCCATGTTTCAAGTTGAAAATCTTGTACAAAAATATGGACGTGGAGGGCTTGATGAAGTTTTGGATGATAAGAAGAAAGGTTGCTTCGTGGCACTATGCAATGAGGCACCTAGAAAGAGTATAAGTGGATTTGAAAAGGGGAAAGGAGCAAGCTTGGTGATTAGGGATTAGGGGTAGGGGAGGATGACTAAGGGATTATAGCTAGATGGAAGGGTTACAAAAGTTGAGGAGAAGAGATTTTTGTTAATAAGGAAATCCATAATCAGATGACCATCTAGTCTATTATAAAATAGATAATTAGTTTATTTAGGTAAGATAAAAGTTGAATCATAGTGAAGCCAAGTCCAAGAAGGGTTGTAGAGTCAAGAAAAGATTATAATAGGTCTAAATCAATGCAAGCACATGGATGCACTCTTAAGCTAGCAAGTTTATCAGTGTCGTTTTCGTACTAGAACACACAACCTAGCTAGGAAGCTATTTCCTTGAGGAAGGGATGAAATGCTAAGTCTAGGAATGGAAACTCCACCCACAAGTTGTATTGAACCACAACTTATGAATATTTGACTGGACCAAAAGTGCAAGAAATGTACCCATTTCCAAAACCCTCAATGGACTTTGAAACCTAACACTTATTTTCCTAGTTTGACTTAGTTCATTTAAGAAATTTAGTTTTGATTGGAACACATTAAAAAGAAAAGAAAATAGATCTTAAATGGTATTCAACAATAACATCTAGGACTTCATTTGGTAATTGATATTCAATGGTTTTACCTTAGCTATAATTTTTCTGGCTAGAATATATGTTATTTGCTGGCCTTGACATGTTTGTTGGTTAGAGGATGTTGGTTGTTGTTTCCTTGTTGGTTCAATCCATTGGAGAAGAGATAGGGCTTGCATTTTGCATATTCATTATGGCCGAGACGGTGTCACTATCACAAGATTTTGACGTTAATTAGAGGATGTTGGTTGTTATTTCCTTGTTGGTTCAATTCATTAGAGAAGAGATACGGCTTGCATTTGGCATATTCATTATGGGCAAGATGGTGTCACTACCACAAGATTTTAACGTTGGTTCCTTAGAGTCCTTGATCTCCATGTCAATAAGAGATGGCATGGAAATGCAAATAGTGATGGCATGCTATTGACTTTGGTCTAAAAGTGATTGAAGCTATGCCCTGTGGATAAGACTTTATATATATTCATTTTCTTTTGTTGACCAGGGGTTGTTCATCAACTGTGTTCCAAGAAATTGTTGAGGCACAAGATGAATGGAAAATTGATTCACCTAAGCATCGTTAGCCTCAAGATGGGTCATCTTGGGTGTGGATAGGGTTTATCCCTAGGTTTGTGCCAAAGGAGCATTGTAATGTTAAAAACAAACCATGCATCAATGACATGAGAGCCACAAATAGTCACAATTAAGGATTTGAATCATTAAGGATTTGCAGTTAACCTTTCAAGCTCTGCAAAATATTTTCTTCTCTACAATTTTCCTTTGCTCAAAGTTTTATTAGAACACTTTTTTCATTGATATATCTAATTATATATTTCCTCCTTGGTTAATAAAAATTAGAATATGTTTAAAATTATTTATTTATATGTTTAAGTGGGTTACTCCCCTTTCTAATTGTATTAAAAAAAACATGCAATCAATATAACGGCCCCGTGATTACCAAATCAATCCATTAAATTTATTTTCTTGTTGAAATGACAGTAATATAAGAACTAATAAATTTATTTGCATATTGGTACGTTCTCACCCACGCCATCAATTGCCACTATCATAATTTTTTTGTAAATCCACTAAAATTTAAATAGTTTATTTCATTTTCCACTTACTGTTCACAATACCAACCAATCCGCGAACAAAAAATTGATATTTTCTAAATTGCAGCATAAAAGAAATGATTTTAAACTTTAGCATTGTTGTTTGGAACTTTAAATACTCGACAACAATGCGCTACATAGAAAAACGAAATTGCATCCAACATCCATAGGCCATGCCTATCCAGTGGAACTAATAATCATTAATATTGATAAACTATAATACCCTTCAATTTCACTTCTTTTTATAGAAATGTTGAAAGTAGGTACTTTAAGCTATCACACATGAAATTCTAAAAACTAGCAATAGCACCTAAATAAATGATTGAGATATTTATAGTTCTTTTAACCAAACACAAAATATTATTACCAAAACAATATAAACATGAAACGCTTTACATACAAAAATTATAAAAATATATACCTAATAACCATTCAATAACACTTTTAAATACTATTTTTGAAACTTTTAATACCAGTTATTTTTCTTCTATAGCGAATAATATTTTTATAGAGCTAAAGTAAACCAGCAGTATTTAAAACAACCATATTTACTCACATCCGAGAAATAGTTTGAGGTTCATGTAGCTTTTCTTCCGAAATATAATACTTGTGAAATTTATTATCGATATTTGATGGAAATTTAACAGAGGCAAAAGTTAAAGGAAAAGACCTATGATCAAATAAACCTGTGTAATTTTTACATTCGTTCATTAATGGGTGGAGACTCTAAGAGAATGAAGCTTCTCTGTTCACTCTTGTGGAATTTCAGAAGAGGCAATGGATTGTGCAACTGCTTTAGCCCATTCTCTCAGACATTTCTTCATCTTTATTGGGTTATCAACACAAATATTAAAATCCTTATAATCATCCTCCAGTCCTCTAAATTTCTGGTTTCTTGACTTCTCAACGAGCAGAAGACTTCCATTCCAATCATCTATTGATTTGACATTAACATTTCTGTAATCAGCTCCCACCATTGCCAAAGCTTCCAACGACATCTTCAATTATGTGAGCTATTTTGTTTTTGGCAAACAGAACACTTTCGTACCAATGTGATTTCTTTCTTCTTTCTCTTTTTTTAATAGCAGACAGATTGAACATTTTAAGAAAGGTGAGAGATAAGTCTACGTCAACAGTCAAAGGTTAATTTTGGGTAATAAAAATGGGACAAATATTTACCACTTTTTGTTGTGAATTATTAACTGTTTGACAATTGAAGTAGATAATATTTAAATAGAGTGTTTTTTACGGCTATTCTTAAATGCCATCCACTTCAATAGACAAAAGTTAATTTTGGGGAATAAAAATAGGACAAATATTTACCAGGGGCAAAATTGCTATTGACTGTTTGACCATTGAAGTGGATGATATCTAAATAGTGTTTTTTACGGCTATTCTTAAATATCATCCACCTCAACAGACAAAGGTTAATTTTGGCCAATAAAAATAGGACAAATATTTATCGGGTGTAAAATTGATATTGATATTGACTGTTTGACCATTGAAGTGGATGATATTTAGATAGAATAGGTTTAACACTACTTTTTTTATAAAAATGAAGTGAAATTTCTATTAAATGTTTGATTGTTTAACGATTGAAAAATAATATTTAAATAGATTGAATAACGTTAGTTTCATTAATTTATATCTGATTCATTAAAAAGATTCACAATGAACATGTGAATCAATGCTAATCTTGATGTTGACAATGAGGAAAAAAAAATCACATGAAAAATGAATTGAACGATATAAACTAATGCAAGTTTTTACCCAGGAAATGATTATTTTATTCCTGAGACTTTTCAGACTTATGTCCTGCAAGTGTCTGTTAATGCCAGTGATTGAGATGATGAATGAAGGACAAGCATCAATTAATAACAGATTAATAGGGGAAGGTGGTGTAGTCACACTCAATGCCACGAATGAAACTGCTCTGTAAACGTTTGGAAATTTCCAAGCTCTTTTAAGTCATCCTCATTTTCCCGGCAGGAAAGACGTCTGCTCACGGGTTAAAGCATGTCAACGTAGAGTCACAGGTCAACCGATGCAGTAAGTCCCTTTAAGTCATCCTCATTTTCCCGGCAGGAAAGACGTCTGCTCACGGGTTAAAGCATGTCAACGTAGAGTCACAGGTCAACCGATGCAGTAAGTCCCTTATCTCAGATGAGTACTATTCTTCTACATTTGATTGAAATATAAATTGTAGATACTCAAAAATGTCCCAAGTCTGTGAATAACACTTTCACACTAATTTCCATCTCTTATCTCAGATGAGTACTATTCTTCTACATTTGATCCAAGATGTGTTTTTTACATATGAAAATTGTAGACACTCAAAAATGTCTCAAGTCTGCGAATAACAATTTCACACTAATTTCCATCTCTTATCTCAGATGAGTACTATTCTTCTACATTTGATCCAAGATGTATTTTTTACATATGAAAATTGTAGACACTCAAAAATGTCCCAAGTTTACCGATAACACTTTACAATAATTTCCATCTCCTCTCATATAGTTAAATAATTATTAATTATTTAATTATTTCCTAATGTCATAATCTTCTATTAATTAAATAATTTTGAATTATTTAATTAATTCACTCTTTCTTTATTCCTTTTAAATAGTTAAATAAATTTTATTTAATTATTTTATTAATTATCCTTTTCTAATCTATGATTAAATAAATTCTTATTTATTTAATTATTCATCTCCATTTTCTCTCTTCTCTTCTATAATTAAATAATTATTTTTAATTATTTAATTAGTCATTTTCTAACCATTATTTAATAATTTTTCCATTTCTTACAGAATGGGGACCAAAGGTGGTGATCGCGAAAATTTGCGGGTAGCTGGTGTAAACCGTTATAGTCTCAAGCTAGTTTGTTTGGCGAGTTTCTTAGGGCACGGGAAAATGCTTTTCGAAATGCTGAGAAGGGGAAGAAAGGTTGGTAATCAGAGTTTTGTAAGTTTTCCTTCCAGGGGCGGCAGTCAGAGTATAGCTTCAAGATTCAGTTTGCAGAGACACCCAAATTATGGGAGAGAGGGTTTTAGATCCAGTTCTAGAAGATTTAGAAGCCCTATTCATCAAGAGAGGTATGGGAAAGTACCATTCAAATAGATCTAGAGAGAGAAGCAAGTACCAAGGGAGGATTCCAAAGAATTTGAGATTCAGATCCCGGATGAATTGATTTTGCCTCATGTGGATGATTTGAGTCAAAAAGCATTAATAGGTAAGATCTGGAATCTTATACCCAAAATGAATGTTCTAGATCAGTGGATTAAGAAAAACTGGGAGGGTTGCAAAAACATGTTTATGCTCGACAAGGGTTTCTAGTTTTTTTGTTATTATTTTTTCATCTAAGGAAGCGAGAGACTCTATCTTGAAAACTAAATCATGGTTTTTTAATGGGAAAGGAATTTTCATTCAAGAATGGGTGCCTAACTTTGATCCTTTAGCAAATAAAGGAAATTTTTATCCCTTCTGGGTTAGCCTCCAAACTTCAAACTCATTATTACTAATATCCTTCATTGTTGACTCCATTTGCTTCATATCCACCACTCTCCCCTAAATATCCATATTATTTTGCAAACACCTCACCAGCAGAGTAGAGTGTGCCCTTTATCTCCTTCTAAGAGGGGTAGACCTCCTAAATCTGCAAAGACTCAGGAAGAGATAAAAGCAGGGATATAGGCCACCCTTGAAACCTATTTAGGATCGAGGAGAGTCCGTAGCTCTCTGCAAGGACAATGAAGATCCTCTCATGGAATGTAAGGGGCATTAATGCCCCTAACAAAAGGTGCTTAATTAAGCACCAAATTTATGCTTCTCAAATGAACTTGAATATTTTGCAGGAAACAAAATTATCATCTGATCAAGCTAACAACATTTTATCTAAGTGGAATAAGTAGAATTTTTTTCATTCTGCTGCGTTGGGGGCTTCAGGGGGGTTTAGCAGTTTTATGGGATAGTAAGGTGTGTAATGCAGAGTTCATTTGTTCCACTCCCAATCTCTTATTAGTTAAAATCTCATTCAAAATGATTTAAGTGGTGCGATTTGAATTAAAGCGGGAATCCCATTGGCCAATGGTATTCGAGGAAGAGGGTGGGAGGTCTCTATTTTTAGAGACAGTTTTTTTAGCTAACTTTTTTTGTTTTTGGCAGGTGCTAACTTTGGAGTATTCTTTGTGCTTATCCTTTCATTATTGTTCTATGGTCTGGGCACTGGCAAATTCGTGTGTTTGGAGATTGCTTTGTACCATGAGTTTTCATTCATTTAATTAGAGATGTGGTGGTTTGAGATGTACGAATGAAACTGCACTTCTTGAGTCATCCTCATTTCCCAGGCGAAAGCGCATCTACTCACAGATTAAAGCATGTCAACGTACAGTCACAGGTCAACCGATGTTCTTCTACATTTGATCCAAGATCTATTTTTTATATATGAAAATTGTAGACACTCATAACACTTTCACATTAATTTACACTAATTTCCATCTTGTCTCATATAGTTAAATAATTTTTAATTATTTAATTATTTCCTAATGTCATATTCTCTATTAATTAAATAATTTTAAATTATTTAATTAATTCACTTTTTCTTTATTCCTTTAAAATAATTAAATAATTATTTTTAATTATTTAATTAATCATTTTCTATTTTCTATGCATAAATATCTTAAATACATCTATCTAAAAGACGCCTAGAGATATTAGTCTGATGCGCCTATATTGAAATTGTTATTGAGAATAGATAGGTGCCTCGAGACTCATATATCTTTGCATCTTTTACATAGATGTATTTAAGATTTCTATGCTAGTTTAATAATTTTATTAATTAATTTATCACAATATATATAGAGTGAGGAGATATATACATATTACTATATAATGTTAATTTTACTTAAACAATTATTTTATTTACTTTATAGATTTGCATTTAAAGATTGAAGAATCCTAGATTTGCATTTAAAGATTGAAGAATCCTAAAAATTAGTTTTTAATTTAATCCAAATGATACAAAAAATTTATTTAGAATTTTGTTGACCCTATTTCCACATTTTAAAATTTAAACTTTTTGCGCTTCCAAAACTACCGATGAGGGCTTTCAAAACGTTTAAAAAAGTACAAGTTAGTTTTGAGAGTTTTAATCATCTCCTACAAAGTTTTAAAAGCCATTCAAAATGCCTATAAGAGACAAGCCATCGGTGAAAACAACTAGTTTTCAAAATAGTTTGAAACACCGATCACTACTTGGGAAGAAGTAGTTATTATAGCTACAAGTAGTTATTTTAACTACTTCAAGGAATGAAGGCTATCTGCAAAATGTGAAAACGATGCCATTATAAAATGAATGCAACTATTACAGGATACTACAAAATGGATTTATTGAAAATGCTTTAGAAGCTTTCAAGCAAATCTACTTGGTACGTGTAAGAGATGGTTTCACAATGTTTTCGAGCATTCTCTCAGTCTAACAATTAGTTTTTAATGGAATATTTCTCAATAATTTAATCCAAATGATAGAGAAAATTTATTTAGAATTTTGTTGACCCTATTTCTACATTTTAAAATTTAAACTTTTTGTGCTTCCAAAACTACCGATGAGGGCTTTCAGAACGTTTAAAAAAAGTGCAAGTTAGTTTTGAAAGTTTTAATCATCTCCTACAAAGTTTTAAAAGCCATTCAAAATGCCTATAAGAGACAAGCCATCGGTGAAAACTAGTTTTCAAAATAGTATGAAACACCGATCACTAAGGGAAGAAGTAGTTATTATAACTACAAGTAGTTATTTTAACTACTTCAAGGAATGAAGGCTATCTGCAAAATGTGAAAATGATGCCATTATAAAATGAATGCAACTATTACAGGATACTACAAAATGGATTTATTGAAAATGCTTTAGAAGCTTTCAAGCAAATCTACTTGGTAGGTGTAAGAGACGGTTTCACAATGTTTTCCAGCATTCTCTCAGTCTATGCCAAAAGAGGAGCTTTCGACTAAGGTATGGACATGCATCAATGTATCAAAGGAGAGGATTTTTATTAAATATCATAACTTGCAGCCGCCCTAGTAGACATGTACGCATAATGTGTAATCTTCTGCAAGGCACGTGAGCTGTTTGGATGAATACCTTAAGGAATGTGGTCAAATGGAGCGGAATTTGCAGGTGTAAATCTAGTTCAACAACTCGTACTAGCTTCATCCTTGCCTGTGCCAATGGAAGAGGGTTTGTTAGATGTTGTATTTGCCTCTACACTAGTTGCACATATAACGAAGGCCATAGAAATATAATGATTGCAAGTTATACACAATACTTGGCTACCATAGTTGCAAGATATGTAGAAAATGGGTTTGCTGTAAAGATTTTAGAAACTTCTGAGTAAATGCAATTCGTAGGTGTAAAACTAAGATTGAAGCATTGTCAGTTTCCTCACCTCCGCATATGAGAGATTTTGAATAAGGTGTGGACACCCAACAAAAAATAATAGAAAGTGGATTTTTATCAGATACTACGGTTTGAAATGCTCTGGTTGACATGCATCCAAAATGTGTGAGTATGAGACAAGGCGCATAGACTGTTCGACGAAATGCCTCAAAGCTCTTACTTCATATGTGGGCATTATAGTGCTTTAAAAATTGTCTCACGCCATATAAAAGAATTCATGCCACAAAATTTTCTTAACCTGACAATTGTTTCTGTCAGCGTATTCCTTGAACCTCCTACGGGGGCAAGTGCGAGTTTTATCTCATGAGATAGTTGTTTGTTAAGGAGATTTTAGAAACCTCCAAACAAGTGTGATAGATAGATGTAAAACTGCCTTCCATGATCCACAGTTCACTAGCAGACATGTATGCATAATGTCTAAGCTAAGACAAGGTTCACGAAATGCAATGCATGTGGGATGCACAAAAAAATGATATGCACAAAATGGTTTTTGTTGAAAAAGGCCTTAGAAACATTCTAGCATTTATGTAATTTGCAGTTGCAAAACTAGACTCCATGATCACTGCCAGCCAATCTTTTCCTAGCTTGTGTCAAAATGGGACCTTTTGAAGTAGGGTATCGACATTCAATAAAGCATAATCGAAAGTAGATTCTTGCTGGATGTAGTAGTTGTAAATGCTCAGGCAGAAAAGAGTGTCATGTCGGGTGGCTAGTATTGCCAATCCTAGTCAATGTCTTAAAGGTTGACAAATCTTGAAAAGATCTAGAAGCAATCTATTCAAACAAGACAAAAAGCTTTATGCAAACACAAGTTGTGGGTATAAAATTGGTCTATAAGATAACAGTGTAGAACTTGTAAAAGCACCATCATGAAATACAAACCTTAAGACTATGAATAGGCTCCAATGATTGACATTATGGTTCCAGAGGTATTCAACACAAAAATGGGGCACATCAACTTTCAGGACATCCAAAAATCACTAACAAAAGGAGATCGGTCAAAGTTGTCCTAAAGAATAGCAGAAAGTGGCCTAGTGAATGCAGCATGCTTTCCTATAGTAGTCCAATGCCCGGAGTTGGTGATAGAATGTGTGAGGAGATACAATCATGAAGCTAGAGAGATCAGAACTATTGATGGGCACTTGATGGCCAAGCTCGATGAGATTTCTATCACCATCATTCTCTAGCTGCCATAGAAAGAGAAATTCATTCATGTTGATAAGCAAAAAACCTACAAATATTTTAGTGACAAGAAAGAATCATAGGAAAACCATATAGAGAGAGAAGAAGAAGAAAGCATTGATAACTTCTTTGACTTCATAATATTCCAAGAATAATCAAGCATTCTTTGTCATTCTAATTTACTATAGAGAGAATCCAAAAGGAAAATTAAGGATAGAACAAAACATAAAAATTAAATGCTTAATGAGAATCGAGTACTTGTAAGATATAAATATTTTTTTGGTGTAAAGAGACAATAATTTCAAATTAGAATAGAATACAACATGAATTGAAAAAATCAAGTCACTTTGATGTTCTATGAAAATTGTGCAAACAGGAACATAACTTAACTTTGTGTCTACAACCATGTTTTTATACAAATTGGAACTAGTTATGATTATAAGAAAATTAAAATGCTTTTACTTTCAATTATGAAAAATATTTGTACCATTTTTCCCACCAAGCATACCAACAAGTTAGAATTAGCAGAACCCAAAAGACCTTATCATTTTTTTCTGAAATAATGTGGGACAAAATTTTTAATTGCATACCTAATTTTTTCTTCAGTATAGATACTGGAAACAAAATATAGAACATGATACAAAATGAAAACCATACATAGTCAATGCAAAAAATGCATTCCAAACAAATCAATGCAGAATCAATGCATCAAACAACTTTGCTTGTTGAAATATAATAATAATTTTCCCATAGCCAGATTTACTAGCCTCGCCCATAAATAATCTAAAACAATGCTTTACTACAAAATAATTTTCCTAAATATGCAAAACAAAAACTATGCGAAAAAATTCGCATTGCATGTACCTTGTTTATGCTCTGAAGTAGACACTGCAAACAAAACATACAACACACAAAATGAAAACTATACACATCCGATGCATACAATGCATTAATAACAAATCTTGATGCAAAATCAATGCATTGAATTCACTCACTTGTTAAATGACAATAATTAAATACATCCCTTGGCGTCTTGGTACATTCTCGTGGGTGACTACACGTCATCGCTTGTCAATACAATCTCTGCATCAATTTTAAAACCCTCTAAAATTTAAACCATTTATTTCATTTTCCCACTTATTGTTCACAATATCAACCAACCAGTGAACAGAAAATTGATATTCACTAAATTATAACATAAAATAGATGATTTTAAATTTTAACGTTGTTTTAATAGGATAAATTTTTAATAAAATATTTTTTTCAAAGATTACAATAGAATGGTTAAGGGTCAACCACCAACTCTTGGAATAAATGAACAACTCTAGTTTAAGTGCAATTGCACTAGGTGTTCTCTTAGCTTCTTTAGTTATCACATCACTTTTTAGATTTCTCAAAGGTGTTGCACATTTATTTTTCCCTTGTCCCTGTCTTTAGCATGGTGTACAACCCTATTTAAATGGACAAAGTCGTATCTTCTACAACTAAAAGTAATCAATAGTCCACCTACATGGCCACACAGTTAACACCTCGAACAAAAGGAAGCAGAGAGGAAAACTTGGAAGTAAAGATTATGTATTGTGCAGATGGAGTTGTTGGATATGTATGTGGAGGGCTAAAAATCCATCTGAAGCCATGTTTCAAGTTGAAAATCCTGTACAAAAATATGGACGTGGAGGGCTTGATGAAGTTTTGGATGATAAGAAGAAAGGTTGCTTCGTGGCACTATGCAATGAGGCACCTAGAAAGAGTATAAGTGGATTTGAAAAGGGGAAAGGAGCAAGCTTGGTGATTAGGGATTAGGGGTAGGGGAGGATGACTAAGGGATTATAGCTAGATGGAAGGGTTACAAAAGTTGAGGAGAAGAGATTTTTGTTAATAAGGAAATCCATAATCAGATGACCATCTAGTCTATTATAAAATAGATAATTAGTTTATTTAGGTAAGATAAAAGTTGAATCATAGTGAAGCCAAGTCCAAGAAGGGTTGTAGAGTCAAGAAAAGATTATAATAGGTCTAAATCAATGCAAGCACATGGATGCACTCTTAAGCTAGCAAGTTTATCAGTGTCGTTTTCGTACTAGAACACACAACCTAGCTAGGAAGCTATTTCCTTGAGGAAGGGATGAAATGCTAAGTCTAGGAATGGAAACTCCACCCACAAGTTGTATTGAACCACAACTTATGAATATTTGACTGGACCAAAAGTGCAAGAAATGTACCCATTTCCAAAACCCTCAATGGACTTTGAAACCTAACACTTATTTTCCTAGTTTGACTTAGTTCATTTAAGAAATTTAGTTTTGATTGGAACACATTAAAAAGAAAAGAAAATAGATCTTAAATGGTATTCAACAATAACATCTAGGACTTCATTTGGTAATTGATATTCAATGGTTTTACCTTAGCTATAATTTTTCTGGCTAGAATATATGTTATTTGCTGGCCTTGACATGTTTGTTGGTTAGAGGATGTTGGTTGTTGTTTCCTTGTTGGTTCAATCCATTGGAGAAGAGATAGGGCTTGCATTTTGCATATTCATTATGGCCGAGACGGTGTCACTATCACAAGATTTTGACGTTAATTAGAGGATGTTGGTTGTTATTTCCTTGTTGGTTCAATTCATTAGAGAAGAGATACGGCTTGCATTTGGCATATTCATTATGGGCAAGATGGTGTCACTACCACAAGATTTTAACGTTGGTTCCTTAGAGTCCTTGATCTCCATGTCAATAAGAGATGGCATGGAAATGCAAATAGTGATGGCATGCTATTGACTTTGGTCTAAAAGTGATTGAAGCTATGCCCTGTGGATAAGACTTTATATATATTCATTTTCTTTTGTTGACCAGGGGTTGTTCATCAACTGTGTTCCAAGAAATTGTTGAGGCACAAGATGAATGGAAAATTGATTCACCTAAGCATCGTTAGCCTCAAGATGGGTCATCTTGGGTGTGGATAGGGTTTATCCCTAGGTTTGTGCCAAAGGAGCATTGTAATGTTAAAAACAAACCATGCATCAATGACATGAGAGCCACAAATAGTCACAATTAAGGATTTGAATCATTAAGGATTTGCAGTTAACCTTTCAAGCTCTGCAAAATATTTTCTTCTCTACAATTTTCCTTTGCTCAAAGTTTTATTAGAACACTTTTTTCATTGATATATCTAATTATATATTTCCTCCTTGGTTAATAAAAATTAGAATATGTTTAAAATTATTTATTTATATGTTTAAGTGGGTTACTCCCCTTTCTAATTGTATTAAAAAAAACATGCAATCAATATAACGGCCCCGTGATTACCAAATCAATCCATTAAATTTATTTTCTTGTTGAAATGACAGTAATATAAGAACTAATAAATTTATTTGCATATTGGTACGTTCTCACCCACGCCATCAATTGCCACTATCATAATTTTTTTGTAAATCCACTAAAATTTAAATAGTTTATTTCATTTTCCACTTACTGTTCACAATACCAACCAATCCGCGAACAAAAAATTGATATTTTCTAAATTGCAGCATAAAAGAAATGATTTTAAACTTTAGCATTGTTGTTTGGAACTTTAAATACTCGACAACAATGCGCTACATAGAAAAACGAAATTGCATCCAACATCCATAGGCCATGCCTATCCAGTGGAACTAATAATCATTAATATTGATAAACTATAATACCCTTCAATTTCACTTCTTTTTATAGAAATGTTGAAAGTAGGTACTTTAAGCTATCACACATGAAATTCTAAAAACTAGCAATAGCACCTAAATAAATGATTGAGATATTTATAGTTCTTTTAACCAAACACAAAATATTATTACCAAAACAATATAAACATGAAACGCTTTACATACAAAAATTATAAAAATATATACCTAATAACCATTCAATAACACTTTTAAATACTATTTTTGAAACTTTTAATACCGGTTATTTTTCTTCTATATCGAATAATATTTTTATAGAGCTAAAGTAAACCAGCAGTATTTAAAACAACCATATTTACTCACATCCGAGAAATAGTTTGAGGTTCATGTAGCTTTTCTTCCGAAATATAATACTTGTGAAATTTATTATCGATATTTGATGGAAATTTAACAGAGGCAAAAGTTAAAGGAAAAGACCTATGATCAAATAAACCTGTGTAATTTTTACATTCGTTCATTAATGGGTGGAGACTCTAAGAGAATGAAGCTTCTCTGTTCACTCTTGTGGAATTTCAGAAGAGGCAATGGATTGTGCAACTGCTTTAGCCCATTCTCTCAGACATTTCTTCATCTTTATTGGGTTATCAACACAAATATTAAAATCCTTATAATCATCCTCCAGTCCTCTAAATTTCTGGTTTCTTGACTTCTCAACGAGCAGAAGACTTCCATTCCAATCATCTATTGATTTGACATTAACATTTCTGTAATCAGCTCCCACCATTGCCAAAGCTTCCAACGACATCTTCAATTATGTGAGCTATTTTGTTTTTGGCAAACAGAACACTTTCGTACCAATGTGATTTCTTTCTTCTTTCTCTTTTTTTAATAGCAGACAGATTGAACATTTTAAGAAAGGTGAGAGATAAGTCTACGTCAACAGTCAAAGGTTAATTTTGGGTAATAAAAATGGGACAAATATTTACCACTTTTTGTTGTGAATTATTAACTGTTTGACAATTGAAGTAGATAATATTTAAATAGAGTGTTTTTTACGGCTATTCTTAAATGCCATCCACTTCAATAGACAAAAGTTAATTTTGGGGAATAAAAATAGGACAAATATTTACCAGGGGCAAAATTGCTATTGACTGTTTGACCATTGAAGTGGATGATATCTAAATAGTGTTTTTTACGGCTATTCTTAAATATCATCCACCTCAACAGACAAAGGTTAATTTTGGCCAATAAAAATAGGACAAATATTTATCGGGTGTAAAATTGATATTGATATTGACTGTTTGACCATTGAAGTGGATGATATTTAGATAGAATAGGTTTAACACTACTTTTTTTATAAAAATGAAGTGAAATTTCTATTAAATGTTTGATTGTTTAACGATTGAAAAATAATATTTAAATAGATTGAATAACGTTAGTTTCATTAATTTATATCTGATTCATTAAAAAGATTCACAATGAACATGTGAATCAATGCTAATCTTGATGTTGACAATGAGGAAAAAAAAATCACATGAAAAATGAATTGAACGATATAAACTAATGCAAGTTTTTACCCAGGAAATGATTATTTTATTCCTGAGACTTTTCAGACTTATGTCCTGCAAGTGTCTGTTAATGCCAGTGATTGAGATGATGAATGAAGGACAAGCATCAATTAATAACAGATTAATAGGGGAAGGTGGTGTAGTCACACTCAATGCCACGAATGAAACTGCTCTGTAAAACGTTTGGAAAATTTCCAAGCTCTTTTAAGTCATCCTCATTTTCCCGGCAGGAAAGACGTCTGCTCACGGGTTAAAGCATGTCAACGTAGAGTCACAGGTCAACCGATGCAGTAAGTCCCTTTAAGTCATCCTCATTTTCCCGGCAGGAAAGACGTCTGCTCACGGGTTAAAGCATGTCAACGTAGAGTCACAGGTCAACCGATGCAGTAAGTCCCTTATCTCAGATGAGTACTATTCTTCTACATTTGATTGAAATATAAATTGTAGATACTCAAAAATGTCCCAAGTCTGTGAATAACACTTTCACACTAATTTCCATCTCTTATCTCAGATGAGTACTATTCTTCTACATTTGATCCAAGATGTGTTTTTTACATATGAAAATTGTAGACACTCAAAAATGTCTCAAGTCTGCGAATAACAATTTCACACTAATTTCCATCTCTTATCTCAGATGAGTACTATTCTTCTACATTTGATCCAAGATGTATTTTTTACATATGAAAATTGTAGACACTCAAAAATGTCCCAAGTTTACCGATAACACTTTACAATAATTTCCATCTCCTCTCATATAGTTAAATAATTATTAATTATTTAATTATTTCCTAATGTCATAATCTTCTATTAATTAAATAATTTTGAATTATTTAATTAATTCACTCTTTCTTTATTCCTTTTAAATAGTTAAATAAATTTTATTTAATTATTTTATTAATTATCCTTTTCTAATCTATGATTAAATAAATTCTTATTTATTTAATTATTCATCTCCATTTTCTCTCTCTCTTCTATAATTAAATAATTATTTTTAATTATTTAATTAGTCATTTTCTAACCATTATTTAATAATTTTTCCATTTCTTACAGAATGGGGACCAAAGGTGGTGATCGCGAAAATTTGCGGGTAGCTGGTGTAAACCGTTATAGTCTCAAGCTAGTTTGTTTGGCGAGTTCTTAGGGCACGGGAAAATGCTTTTCGAAATGCTGAGAAGGGGAAGAAAGGTTGGTAATCAGAGTTTTGTAAGTTTTCCTTCCAGGGGCGGCAGTCAGAGTATAGCTTCAAGATTCAGTTTGCAGAGACACCCAAATTATGGGAGAGAGGGTTTTAGATCCAGTTCTAGAAGATTTAGAAGCCCTATTCATCAAGAGAGGTATGGGAAAGTACCATTCAAATAGATCTAGAGAGAGAAGCAAGTACCAAGGGAGGATTCCAAAGAATTTGAGATTCAGATCCCGGATGAATTGATTTTGCCTCATGTGGATGATTTGAGTCAAAAAGCATTAATAGGTAAGATCTGGAATCTTATACCCAAAATGAATGTTCTAGATCAGTGGATTAAGAAAAACTGGGAGGGTTGCAAAAACATGTTTATGCTCGACAAGGGTTTCTAGTTTTTTTGTTATTATTTTTTCATCTAAGGAAGCGAGAGACTCTATCTTGAAAACTAAATCATGGTTTTTTAATGGGAAAGGAATTTTCATTCAAGAATGGGTGCCTAACTTTGATCCTTTAGCAAATAAAGGAAATTTTTATCCCTTCTGGGTTAGCCTCCAAACTTCAAACTCATTATTACTAATATCCTTCATTGTTGACTCCATTTGCTTCATATCCACCACTCTCCCCTAAATATCCATATTATTTTGCAAACACCTCACCAGCAGAGTAGAGTGTGCCCTTTATCTCCTTCTAAGAGGGGTAGACCTCCTAAATCTGCAAAGACTCAGGAAGAGATAAAAGCAGGGATATAGGCCACCCTTGAAACCTATTTAGGATCGAGGAGAGTCCGTAGCTCTCTGCAAGGACAATGAAGATCCTCTCATGGAATGTAAGGGGCATTAATGCCCCTAACAAAAGGTGCTTAATTAAGCACCAAATTTATGCTTCTCAAATGAACTTGAATATTTTGCAGGAAACAAAATTATCATCTGATCAAGCTAACAACATTTTATCTAAGTGGAATAAGTAGAATTTTTTTCATTCTGCTGCGTTGGGGGCTTCAGGGGGGTTTAGCAGTTTTATGGGATAGTAAGGTGTGTAATGCAGAGTTCATTTGTTCCACTCCCAATCTCTTATTAGTTAAAATCTCATTCAAAATGATTTAAGTGGTGCGATTTGAATTAAAGCGGGAATCCCATTGGCCAATGGTATTCGAGGAAGAGGGTGGGAGGTCTCTATTTTTAGAGACAGTTTTTTTAGCTAACTTTTTTTGTTTTTGGCAGGTGCTAACTTTGGAGTATTCTTTGTGCTTATCCTTTCATTATTGTTCTATGGTCTGGGCACTGGCAAATTCGTGTGTTTGGAGATTGCTTTGTACCATGAGTTTTCATTCATTTAATTAGAGATGTGGTGGTTTGAGATGTACGAATGAAACTGCACTTCTTGAGTCATCCTCATTTCCCAGGCGAAAGCGCATCTACTCACAGATTAAAGCATGTCAACGTACAGTCACAGGTCAACCGATGTTCTTCTACATTTGATCCAAGATCTATTTTTTATATATGAAAATTGTAGACACTCATAACACTTTCACATTAATTTACACTAATTTCCATCTTGTCTCATATAGTTAAATAATTTTTAATTATTTAATTATTTCCTAATGTCATATTCTCTATTAATTAAATAATTTTAAATTATTTAATTAATTCACTTTTTCTTTATTCCTTTAAAATAATTAAATAATTATTTTTAATTATTTTAATTAATCATTTTCTATTTTCTATGCATAAATATCTTAAATACATCTATCTAAAAGACGCCTAGAGATATTAGTCTGATGCGCCTATATTGAAATTGTTATTGAGAATAGATAGGTGCCTCGAGACTCATATATCTTTGCATCTTTTACATAGATGTATTTAAGATTTCTATGCTAGTTTAATAATTTTATTAATTAATTTATCACAATATATATAGAGTGAGGAGATATATACATATTACTATATAATGTTAATTTTACTTAAACAATTATTTTATTTACTTTATAGATTTGCATTTAAAGATTGAAGAATCCTAGATTTGCATTTAAAGATTGAAGAATCCTAAAAATTAGTTTTTAATTTAATCCAAATGATACAAAAAATTTATTTAGAATTTTGTTGACCCTATTTCCACATTTTAAAATTTAAACTTTTTGCGCTTCCAAAACTACCGATGAGGGCTTTCAAACGTTTAAAAAAAGTACAAGTTAGTTTTGAGAGTTTTAATCATCTCCTACAAAGTTTTAAAAGCCATTCAAATGCCTATAAGAGACAAGCCATCGGTGAAAACAACTAGTTTTCAAATAGTTTGAAACACCGATCACTACTTGGGAAGAAGTAGTTATTATAGCTACAAGTAGTTATTTTAACTACTTCAAGGAATGAAGGCTATCTGCAAAATGTGAAAACGATGCCATTATAAAATGAATGCAACTATTACAGGATACTACAAAATGGATTTATTGAAAATGCTTTAGAAGCTTTCAAGCAAATCTACTTGGTAGGTGTAAGAGATGGTTTCACAATGTTTTCGAGCATTCTCTCAGTCTAACAATTAGTTTTTAATGGAATATTTCTCAATAATTTAATCCAAATGATAGAGAAAATTTATTTAGAATTTTGTTGACCCTATTTCTACATTTTAAAAATTTAAACTTTTTGTGCTTCCAAAACTACCGATGAGGGCTTTCAGAACGTTTAAAAAAAAGTGCAAGTTAGTTTTGAAAGTTTTAATCATCTCCTACAAAGTTTTAAAAGCCATTCAAAATGCCTATAAGAGACAAGCCATCGGTGAAAACTAGTTTTCAAAATAGTATGAAACACCGATCACTAAGGGAAGAAGTAGTTATTATAACTACAAGTAGTTATTTTAACTACTTCAAGGAATGAAGGCTATCTGCAAAATGTGAAAATGATGCCATTATAAAATGAATGCAACTATTACAGGATACTACAAAATGGATTTATTGAAAATGCTTTAGAAGCTTTCAAGCAAATCTACTTGGTAGGTGTAAGAGACGGTTTCACAATGTTTTCCAGCATTCTCTCAGTCTATGCCAAAAGAGGAGCTTTCGACTAAGGTATGGACATGCATCAATGTATCAAAGGAGAGGATTTTTATTAAATATCATAACTTGCAGCCGCCCTAGTAGACATGTACGCATAATGTGTAATCTTCTGCAAGGCACGTGAGCTGTTTGGATGAATACCTTAAGGAATGTGGTCAAATGGAGCGCAATTTGCAGGTGTAAATCTAGTTCAACAACTCGTACTAGCTTCATCCTTGCCTGTGCCAATGGAAGAGGGTTTGTTAGATGTTGTATTTGCCTCTACACTAGTTGCACATATAACGAAGGCCATAGAAATATAATGATTGCAAGTATACACAATACTTGGCTACCATAGTTGCAAGATATGTAGAAAATGGGGTTTGCTGTAAAGATTTTAGAAACTTCTGAGTAAATGCAATTCGTAGGTGTAAAACTAAGATTGAAGCATTGTCAGTTTCCTCACCTCCGCATATGAGAGATTTTGAATAAGGTGTGGACACCCAACAAAAAATAATAGAAAGTGGATTTTTATCAGATACTACGGTTTGAAATGCTCTGGTTGACATGCATCCAAAATGTGTGAGTATGAGACAAGGCGCATAGACTGTTCGACGAAATGCCTCAAAGCTCTTACTTCATATGTGGGCATTATAGTGCTTTAAAAATTGTCTCACGCCATATAAAAGAATTCATGCCACAAAATTTTCTTAACCTGACAATTGTTTCTGTCAGCGTATTCCTTGAACCTCCTACGGGGGCAAGTGCGAGTTTTATCTCATGAGATAGTTGTTTGTTAAGGAGATTTTAGAAACCTCCAAACAAGTGTGATAGATAGATGTAAAACTGCCTTCCATGATCCACAGTTCACTAGCAGACATGTATGCATAATGTCTAAGCTAAGACAAGGTTCACGAAATGCAATGCATGTGGGATGCACAAAAAAATGATATGCACAAAATGGTTTTTGTTGAAAAAGGCCTTAGAAACATTCTAGCATTTATGTAATTTGCAGTTGCAAAACTAGACTCCATGATCACTGCCAGCCAATCTTTTCCTAGCTTGTGTCAAAACGGGACCTTTTGAAGTAGGGTATCGACATTCAATAAAGCATAATCGAAAGTAGATTCTTGCTGGATGTAGTAGTTGTAAATGCTCAGGCAGAAAAGAGTGTCATGTCGGGTGGCTAGTATTGCCAATCCTAGTCAATGTCTTAAAGGTTGACAAATCTTGAAAAGATCTAGAAGCAATCTATTCAAACAAGACAAAAAGCTTTATGCAAACACAAGTTGTGGGTATAAAATTGGTCTATAAGATAACAGTGTAGAACTTGTAAAAGCACCATCATGAAATACAAACCTTAAGACTATGAATAGGCTCCAATGATTGACATTATGGTTCCAGAGGTATTCAACACAAAAATGGGGCACATCAACTTTCAGGACATCCAAAAATCACTAACAAAAGGAGATCGGTTCAAAGTTGTCCTAAAGAATAGCAGAAAGTGGCCTAGTGAATGCAGCATGCTTTCCTATAGTAGTCCAATGCCCGGAGTTGGTGATAGAATGTGTGAGGAGATACAATCATGAAGCTAGAGAGATCAGAACTATTGATGGGCACTTGATGGCCAAGCTCGATGAGATTTCTATCACCATCATTCTCTAGCTGCCATAGAAAGAGAAATTCATTCATGGTTGATAAGCAAAAAACCTACAAATATTTTAGTGACAAGAAAGAATCATAGGAAAACCATATAGAGAGAGAAGAAGAAGAAAGCATTGATAACTTCTTTGACTTCATAATATTCCAAGAATAATCAAGCATTCTTTGTCATTCTAATTTACTATAGAGAGAATCCAAAAGGAAAATTAAGGATAGAACAAAACATAAAAATTAAATGCTTAATGAGAATCGAGTACTTGTAAGATATAAATATTTTTTTGGTGTAAAGAGACAATAATTTCAAATTAGAATAGAATACAACATGAATTGAAAAAATCAAGTCACTTTGATGTTCTATGAAAATTGTGCAAACAGGAACATAACTTAACTTTGTGTCTACAACCATGTTTTTATACAAATTGGAACTAGTTTATGATTATAAGAAAATTAAAATGCTTTTACTTTCAATTATGAAAAATATTTGTACCATTTTTCCCACCAAGCATACCAACAAGTTAGAATTAGCAGAACCCAAAAGACCTTATCATTTTTTTCTGAAATAATGTGGGACAAAATTTTTAATTGCATACCTAATTTTTTCTTCAGTATAGATACTGGAAACAAAATATAGAACATGATACAAAATGAAAACCATACATAGTCAATGCAAAAAATGCATTCCAAACAAATCAATGCAGAATCAATGCATCAAACAACTTTGCTTGTTGAAATATAATAATAATTTTCCCATAGCCAGATTTACTAGCCTCGCCCATAAATAATCTAAAACAATGCTTTACTACAAAATAATTTTCCTAAATATGCAAAACAAAAACTATGCGAAAAAATTCGCATTGCATGTACCTTGTTTATGCTCTGAAGTAGACACTGCAAACAAAACATACAACACACAAAATGAAAACTATACACATCCGATGCATACAATGCATTAATAACAAATCTTGATGCAAAATCAATGCATTGAATTCACTCACTTGTTAAATGACAATAATTAAATACATCCCTTGGCGTCTTGGTACATTCTCGTGGGTGACTACACGTCATCGCTTGTCAATACAATCTCTGCATCAATTTTAAAACCCTCTAAAATTTAAACCATTTATTTCATTTTCCCACTTATTGTTCACAATATCAACCAACCAGTGAACAGAAAATTGATATTCACTAAATTATAACATAAAATAGATGATTTTAAATTTTAACGTTGTTTTAATAGAATAAATTTTTAATAAAATATTTTTTTCAAAGATTACAATAGAATGGTTAAGGGTCAACCACCAACTCTTGGAATAAATGAACAACTCTAGTTTAAGTGCAATTGCACTAGGTGTTCTCTTAGCTTCTTTAGTTATCACATCACTTTTTAGATTTCTCAAAGGTGTTGCACATTTATTTTTCCCTTGTCCCTGTCTTTAGCATGGTGTACAACCCTATTTAAATGGACAAAGTCGTATCTTCTACAACTAAAAGTAATCAATAGTCCACCTACATGGCCACACAGTTAACACCTCGAACAAAAGGAAGCAGAGAGGAAAACTTGGAAGTAAAGATTATGTATTGTGCAGATGGAGTTGTTGGATATGTATGTGGAGGGCTAAAAATCCATCTGAAGCCATGTTTCAAGTTGAAAATCCTGTACAAAAATATGGACGTGGAGGGCTTGATGAAGTTTTGGATGATAAGAAGAAAGGTTGCTTCGTGGCACTATGCAATGAGGCACCTAGAAAGAGTATAAGTGGATTTGAAAAGGGGAAAGGAGCAAGCTTGGTGATTAGGGATTAGGGGTAGGGGAGGATGACTAAGGGATTATAGCTAGATGGAAGGGTTACAAAAGTTGAGGAGAAGAGATTTTTGTTAATAAGGAAATCCATAATCAGATGACCATCTAGTCTATTATAAAATAGATAATTAGTTTATTTAGGTAAGATAAAAGTTGAATCATAGTGAAGCCAAGTCCAAGAAGGGTTGTAGAGTCAAGAAAAGATTATAATAGGTCTAAATCAATGCAAGCACATGGATGCACTCTTAAGCTAGCAAGTTTATCAGTGTCGTTTTCGTACTAGAACACACAACCTAGCTAGGAAGCTATTTCCTTGAGGAAGGGATGAAATGCTAAGTCTAGGAATGGAAACTCCACCCACAAGTTGTATTGAACCACAACTTATGAATATTTGACTGGACCAAAAGTGCAAGAAATGTACCCATTTCCAAAACCCTCAATGGACTTTGAAACCTAACACTTATTTTCCTAGTTTGACTTAGTTCATTTAAGAAATTTAGTTTTGATTGGAACACATTAAAAAGAAAAGAAAATAGATCTTAAATGGTATTCAACAATAACATCTAGGACTTCATTTGGTAATTGATATTCAATGGTTTTACCTTAGCTATAATTTTTCTGGCTAGAATATATGTTATTTGCTGGCCTTGACATGTTTGTTGGTTAGAGGATGTTGGTTGTTGTTTCCTTGTTGGTTCAATCCATTGGAGAAGAGATAGGGCTTGCATTTTGCATATTCATTATGGCCGAGACGGTGTCACTATCACAAGATTTTGACGTTAATTAGAGGATGTTGGTTGTTATTTCCTTGTTGGTTCAATTCATTAGAGAAGAGATACGGCTTGCATTTGGCATATTCATTATGGGCAAGATGGTGTCCACTACCACAAGATTTTAACGTTGGTTCCTTAGAGTCCTTGATCTCCATGTCAATAAGAGATGGCATGGAAATGCAAATAGTGATGGCATGCTATTGACTTTGGTCTAAAAGTGATTGAAGCTATGCCCTGTGGATAAGACTTTATATATATTCATTTTCTTTTGTTGACCAGGGGTTGTTCATCAACTGTGTTCCAAGAAATTGTTGAGGCACAAGATGAATGGAAAATTGATTCACCTAAGCATCGTTAGCCTCAAGATGGGTCATCTGGGTGTGGATAGGGTTTATCCCTAGGTTTGTGCCAAAGGAGCATTGTAATGTTAAAAACAAACCATGCATCAATGACATGAGAGCCACAAATAGTCACAATTAAGGATTTGAATCATTAAGGATTTGCAGTTAACCTTTCAAGCTCTGCAAAATATTTTCTTCTCTACAATTTTCCTTTGCTCAAAGTTTTATTAGAACACTTTTTTCATTGATATATCTAATTATATATTTCCTCCTTGGTTAATAAAAATTAGAATATGTTTAAAATTATTTATTTATATGTTTAAGTGGGTTACTCCCCTTTCTAATTGTATTAAAAAAAACATGCAATCAATATAACGGCCCCGTGATTACCAAATCAATCCATTAAATTTATTTTCTTGTTGAAATGACAGTAATATAAGAACTAATAAATTTATTTGCATATTGGTACGTTCTCACCCACGCCATCAATTGCCACTATCATAATTTTTTGTAAATCCACTAAAATTTAAATAGTTTATTTCATTTTCCACTTACTGTTCACAATACCAACCAATCCGCGAACAAAAAATTGATATTTTCTAAATTGCAGCATAAAAGAAATGATTTTAAACTTTAGCATTGTTGTTTGGAACTTTAAATACTCGACAACAATGCGCTACATAGAAAAACGAAATTGCATCCAACATCCATAGGCCATGCCTATCCAGTGGAACTAATAATCATTAATATTGATAAACTATAATACCCTTCAATTTCACTTCTTTTTATAGAAATGTTGAAAGTAGGTACTTTAAGCTATCACACATGAAATTCTAAAAACTAGCAATAGCACCTAAATAAATGATTGAGATATTTATAGTTCTTTTAACCAAACACAAAATATTATTACCAAAACAATATAAACATGAAACGCTTTACATAC